>JASXTE010000006.1:15080000-17480000 GCA_030280995.1 Hemileia vastatrix | reverse complement strand
CATTTTCTTACACCCATTTCTAGGTTATCTCAACAATTTTTTTCAAGTTTTATTATATTAATCAAAACTGTGGTAAGTTGTGAAAAATTAGCTAATCCAAATCTCAAATTGAATATTAATGTTTTAATTTTTTTGAATGTTGCTTAAGGTATTTCATTGGGTGATTCATAATAATATTGTATCAACTTAGTAGTCCTATAACTTTTTAAAAGTAAAAATATTGGTATACTAAGAGACAACAATGCAATATCTTGTGAAGATTAAGATATATTGTAAAATAAAACTATTCAATTTTTTTCTCTTAGTTGTATACAAGTTTATCAATGGTTTGGTCACTGGGCTCACACCCTAGCCCAACACTCCTCCTGTCACTTAAAAAACAAATTCTAATTTTACAAATTTTTTATTTATAATTCATTTCTTGTTTGGTGAGGCATATCAGTATATTCATGAATCTCTCATTGTCATCTGAAAGTAAATTTAACAAATAGTTTTAAAGCATTATCCTTTTTTTCATATAATATACTAATTAAGTGTATCTCAATTTTTTAGGAGTAAATTCTAATTTAAAAAATTTTGTATTCACCTGTGGCAATTTGCATATGGGATATACATTTGTTATTATTTATTTTTCACACTAAAAGTCCCCAAAGAATTCCTAGTATTTTCTGTTAGCTACATCAAATTTTGCTTCAATGTAAACAGATTGTGATATAGAATGTTACTTATTTTACCCCACTATTAATAATACATGTTAAAAAAGCTCAAATAATATATAATCCCCCTCTTTATGTTTTCTGTTTCTTTCATCCTCACTTTAATTTTAATCTTATTCAATTTTTTATCCTATTAAATTATCAACTTCAATTTTCTAGAATAGAGTTTCTTATAATTATTCATAATATTACATCATAATTTTTTGATATAAAATCCTTTATTTTAATATTCATTAAGCAATATGTCTAGTATTCAAAATCCTACACCTCCACTTTGTATGTGTATCATGTTCCTCTCTCTTAATTTATATATTTCACTTATTTTCTATATCTTTTTTTCAAAAAATTGATTTTCCAGCGCCCAAATGTTTTCCATCCCACTCTCAGATTGATACTTGCTTTAAAGTTTTTGAGCTTGCACCATGTCTGCCACATGGCATGGCACCTAACCCTCCTGTATTTAGCAATGAGCGGAAGGAAATAACAAGATTTCAGTATCACAATTTACTTGAATTGGCTAGAGATAAAATGGAAGAATGTGTCAAGATCCTTAACAATAATACTTCTCCTTTATATTTATCTAACCCTTTTAACAACTTACTCCAATATGTGAAAAACCTTGAAAAATGTATGTTCTTCACTTTTTTTGTCTCCTTTTAAACTAGTAGATAAGATTATTAATATTTTTTTTCTTCATATATATTTGTAGCTTATAAGGAGGTTTTGATTCCTCCTGATGATGTCATTGTCATTAGGGATGATGATGAGACAGATGATCCATCAGCTTCAACTCATGCTTCAACTTCTAATGAAAATCTTGAAACACCTGTTATCCACTCCAAGAAAATAAATTTATTCCAAGGCTCCTCTTTTGTTTGACTTATTAAACCGGAATCAGTTTATGATTTTTCTGATGTATCAAATAATAAATCTCAAAAAAAAAATCAAAGGCATTAGTAATGAGTATATTCTTGTTTCCTTTTTTTTATTTTTATTATTTTATCTTTAAAATTCTATCATATATCTCTTTTATTGCTTACATATTGTACTTTTTATCTTTCTTTTGATATTTTGTACCAGAAACTCACCTACTGTAGATTGTCCCATCCATAAAGGCCCTCTCCCTGATGAAGATGATGAAAAGAGCAATGAAAATAGCAATGATGAAGCTATGCTTTCTCATCAAAACAAGAAAACTTTAAAATCTTCTTCAAGACATGAGGATATGTTTGATAAAGATGATTATTCAGACAGCTCATCAACAAATTCCTTCATTTCTAAGAAGCAATACCCATCACCTCCTAAATTACCTACTTTGACCTCTTTGAAAGCTTCTCTACCAATGAAATAAACTCCAATCAAGATATCAAACAAACCAATAACTTATTCACCCTCAGTTCTAAAATACTCTAATTTGCAGTAGGAATTCTGTAAAATTAATAAATTTTATAAAGGTAGAATCAGCACAGCAAAGATCTTTAGGTTGTGGTAGTAAATTGTTACTCTTGTCAAATTACGCTCTTCTACTTCTTCCCGAGAACCCATTTTAAATATTCTAATGTTTACTTTTCATTGTGAAAAGTCTTGTGGAGAAGATTGGCTTTCAAAACTTACTGAGTTATTTAAGTTACCATAATTTTTAGTCTTAAATTTTTTCTTTTTATTATTTTTTTTCCTTTTGTAGCAAAAATTTTGATAGCTCACAGCTATGGGTACTCAATAATATTGATTTCAAAAAAATGGAAAATTTATGTGATCCTGATGGTTTAAATACTGAATTTCTTTCCTCAACAAAGAAAATGTTTCACCCTGAATACAATCTTATCTGAATGCTCATGAGATTAATGATCCCAAGTGATCACTGCTGTTCTTCATGAGTATCTCTTATATCATCTTCACTTTATCTGACCACACATGAATTCAGCCAGCTTTCATCACATCAACACATTAAATCAGATTGTCCAATTTAATGGGGTCTTCAGCCTCTAGCTCACCTTTCAAATCTGAAGAGGCCGATTCCTGATGGCTTAGAATTTGGTCCCACTGCACTTCAAACCCGTGATATATCAAACTCAACTCTTCTTCAAAACAGAAACATTATCATTGATATAATTATGTCAATTATCATTCTTAAATCAAAATATTGCGCTGCAACAGTATCAAGTGGCAAGACTAGTGAAGCTCAACAATCAAGTCAGAAAAACAAAAATACTCAACTTACTATAATGGAACAGAAACAAAAGGCTGCACTAAACAAGATAAATTCTGAATACTCGCACCACCAATATCAATCTTTCACATTCTATATAAACAATGGTGTTGGTGGTTTATTTCTGAGCTCTAAAGATCATAGATTGGCTTCAGCAGCTTATTGCTTGGAGGTGATATCAGAAATTAAGTTTCTTAATTTACATGGAAAAAAATCATTTGATGGAAGAAATAATTTGGAAAAATTTAAATAACTATATTTTAACATTAATAAAACCTTTTATAGGGAAGTGTGATCCATTTCCATTAAAATTTGATACCCCAAGTGCTCCAGGAATTGCTAGGGCTATTTCTGCAGATTTTATTGATCACTGGAGCTCCATTCAGCCAGTATCACTTTTTTTTTCTAAACATAGCCTTTCAATAAATTAAAATTCCAACATGAAAATAGATCAAGTTCTGTGTATATGATCTATCTTGTATAATTCAAGTTATTTTCCATAAAATACATCAAACATGTGACCATCTTTGAAATTTATTAAGAAACGTATGACATGATTTTCTATATTAATTATTAAACAAATTATTGTAAGTCCAGGAATTTCAAAGAATTTAAAATCTACTTATATGATTTCAAATACTTGGATTAAATTCTTAAATATTTTATTGTTTATATAAAAATATGATAACTGCTTTAGTTTTGTTACTTTACCTTTAATATTGAATAATCTATTAATTTTTACAAACTTTTTCATTGATCATAACACTTTTAATCAGAAGTAGAACAACTTAAATAATTAAATGAGTGTATTTTTAAAAAATTCCATTTTAATCTATTATATATTCAAAATTCTTTCATCAACTCTTTATAATTAAATTTTTTATTAATAAGCCTGTTTGACATAAATTACTATACAGTTAATTTGGTTGCATTAAAAGCACATTTTTATGGCTAATATATTTCAAATTCTTTATTATAGTTTTTTTATTTCAGAACCTTTGCTACCAATTTAATAAAAATGACATTTAAAGATTTCACAACTTATATATTTCCTCAAAAGTAAATCAAATTTTCTTATAATATTATGAAAAAAAAATTATTCTATTTTACAAATAAAAAAAATAGATAATACTATAATCATCACAACTGAAAAGGTTACAGCTACTCCCAGTATTTATCATGTTTGATTTTGCATTAAGTTTTGTATATATGATATAAATTTTGAATATTTAAATATCTAAATTTTTTAGATTTGTCTTAACATTAGATAAATAATACTTTGCTGATTCTATTTCTTCCTCTATTAAGTTATCTCTTTTCAAAAAATCTCTCAAAGCACTAATCAAATATTCAAACCTATATCTTTCTTATTTAACTTCCAAGTGTTCTGAAATATCAATATCAAAAACATTAAGCTTTTCTATAGCATGAAAAAGTCTAGTGCTTATTTGAATAGAAGAACCTATCCTCGTGAAACCAGGAATTTTGTGACATCTTGAGTTTAAATGCCTCAGTTGATTGGAAGGCCATAATGTCACTGTTATTCCATTAGTTGCTTCAAATTTCGGGAAACATAAGTTCTCCACCTGTTTCTCGTGGTTGGGTCTTATTTTACTTCTCATGTGAATGGTATTGTTTTCAGTATCTTTAGGAAAAAATATTCCTAAAGTATACTCACTTGCATCTTTATCAAGATGAACCTCATTGGAGAACCCATTACCATTTGCTCCAGATGTCCAAGTTGAATTACTAGCAAACGGTACACCCTCTTCTTCATTAGAAACTTTTGAAAATCCAGGAATACCAAGTTTTCCACAAAAATTAGTTGCCTCGTTGTACTTTACATATGATATTTTTTTAAAGAAGTATTCAAAGTACATTGCAATCCTCTTCATTCATTTTTTATATTCATTCATGTGTAAAATATCATCAGTGTATTCATCTGCAAGGAAAAGCTTATAAAAATTCAGTATTTAAATTAAAAAAGTGATACTTATGAATATATAAATGTTTATTCCTATCCAAAATAAAGCCACCACAAAAATTTTTTCCAAACCCAACAGCTCTTTGATGAGGACCATTATTTTTAACTTCATGTTTGTAGTAAGAAAGATCCTTAATGCATTGCACTGTAGCTTCTAACATATCTAGTTCTTTGAGCTCATGAATTTCAAAAGTCTGCACAAGAACATTAGGTATTAAGACACCTTTTGGTTTATAAATACTACAACCAGGAAAAAAATTGTAATAATTATTGAAATCTGTCATATTATTTACATAAGATTCTGCATAGAAATGTGGCTTCTTCCCGTTTGTATCCATTCCAAGAGCTTTTACAAGTTTCATTCTGGTAGCAACATCTTTCGCCCACCTATTGTTAGAGTTCTTCCCTGGCCGTTTTTTTTTCAAATTGTTACTCATTGATGGTTTGATCCTAAGAGAATTCAACTTTGATTTAAAATAGAAAAAAATTAAAAATTAGAAAATAGTAACAGAATTTCAATTATCAGTCAATGATACCTCTAACTTTATCATATCTTCAATATTTGAAAAATAAAATTAGCATATCTACATATTAGTAAATTTATATACTTTTTCTTTATTTCAAATATTAAGAAAGTGTTTCAAAGGTATACTTTATTAAATTATACATATAAAAAGTATAGCTTTATCCTGTATGCATTCAGCAAGTAGGAGATTTGTCTCTACACTTAATATTAATAATATAATGAAAGTATAACTCCAATATGCTAGTAATATTAAAAAATTTACAGAATTATCATATCCACATATATATAATGAAAAATCTTGCTCTGGCCAATATATTGACTTAGAAAGTTATACTTCAATAAATTATTAATTTTTGAATTGTAGAATTGTCATGTATGCTTTCAGAAAGTAAAAGACTTTGAAACAACTTGAAAATCAATAAATTAAAGGTAAAGTACAAACAATCTAATTATTATTATAAAAAGCAAAACATTATTGTGTATGCTTTCAGCAAGTACAAGATGATGTTTTACTTTTCATATTAATAATATAATGGTTGAGATAGTATTAAAGAAATATAGAAAAATGATAAGCAAAACATGAACTTACATTTATATAAAATCTTCTTTAATTTGTAGCTGATTGATCAAAATTAATTATAAAGTTTACCTTATAATCACTGTTTTAAAAAATAAATAGTTAGATAAATAAATTGAACATTTCTGATAAGGAATAAAGAAAACTAAATTGACAAACAAATAAAAAAACTTTAAGTTAACTGAAAAAGATTTTTTTGATAATGATTTGAAAGGGTACAGTCAAAAATACCTTAAAAATAAATTCAGAATTTGAATCATTATATTAACTTTTCAAAAGTTTATAAAAGAGTAACAAAACAAAATGATATGAAATGCAATAGCGAGAATAATTTGCTTACTGGTAATCGGATAAGGTCAAAAAAATAGTACCAATAATTCAAAATGATAAAGTAAAAATATGATCAATAATTTTTGAAAAATTTAAGTGAGACAGGGAAAGGAACAATAAATTTGGTGGCAAGCAGATGTGGATATCATGAATTTTCACTGATCTTTTTTTCAAAAAATGCAGCTCTCCCAGTCATATGATAAACTTCATCTAAATTCCAAGAATAATGTTGCCAAGGCACTGTACACAGCATGATCATTTTTTCCTATGCATATACTAATTCCAGCTAGAATCTACTTGGCTGCATGTTGTACAGATGAAGTTTTGTGGAACGCTGAATTTCACATCTAAAAAAAATTGACGCCACATAATTCTAGCTACCATGTTTCATGTAGCTAAAAAACATACACTCATCACATTTAAATTTACATTGCATCAAACTTATTTCATTTTCAAATTTTTTTAAAGGGAATTATAATGTGTACCACCTATTTCTAAAATATGAACCTCCCCACCATATTAAATTGGTAGATTTTTAGTTGTGCATTTTTTTGCCTTGATCTTTTTCCTGATCTTACTTGGCTCTAAATATCAAAACATGGCCAATGTTGCTGAAAGGAACATTTTATTTTGTTTTTATGTGTAACAATGGAAGGCCATTTCTAACTGGCTGCAGAGAATTGTATATCTTATTTGAACACATTTTTACTTATTTATGTATTTTAATTAGAAGTTTCACTTTTTATTAAAGCCATATTATTACTGGCTGCTTTTTGGAAACCTTAATTTATGACCCAAGCCTTTGAAATCAGCTTGGGTCCCTTACATTTCAATTTAGTACTTCCAGCCAGGTTTCCCCTGGCTGGAAGTGTTGCTTTCAGGCAACCAAAGTCGCTAAAAGTGGCTTTGGTTGCTTGCTTTTACATTTTCCACCCTCCCAGCCAATTTACTAGGCTGGGAGGTGGCTAAATCTGTATGCAACATGCGTTGAACACTTGCTTTCATATTTCATGCAGCTGACTTGAAATCAGCTGCATGCAGTGCATTGCACAGCCAGAAAAAAACTGGCTGGGAAATGCACACAGAGAAACCAAAGTCCCTGCAAGGGACATTGGTTTCTAAAATGAAAGCAATTTTCCCCACCAGGAGCAATCTGGTGGGGAAGTAAGAGACAAGTTAGACTTAAGTTGTTTGAAAGCAACTTTGGTCTTAAAAACATTAAAAATCATAAAAAAAACAAGAAAGGTAGAAAAAAAACAAAAAAAAATTAAAACGTGAGTATAAGAGAAAAAATAAGTGATAGTGATACCAAAAACCCAAGCCAATTTCACTTGGCTTGGTTATTTATTAATAATTTTTTTAATACATTAAATTTAAAATTCAAACAACATAAAATATATGAAACTTTTTTATATGAATATCATAAATTTAATTTACCCCTTTCTCATAATAAAATGATAATTTTGTTTTTTAATTTCTGACTTTTAAGTTAATTTTTTGGAAATCCAAAATTAAATTTTCAACTAAATTTTTTAGTAAGGTAAAATAAATTATAAATTTGACATTTTGTAATTAAATAATGAAAAAAAAAATTAAATTTATTTAAAAAATATTTTTGTTAGAGGAATACCAATATTTTAAGGCTAGAAATACTGTGCGAATTGTAAGTAAAAAAAATTATATTTTTTTTGTGAGGGTTTATCACTATTTTTGTAAATATTTTTAAAAACATTCATTATATACTGAATTAAATTACTTTGTAACTGAAATTTTTTGTAAAATAATTAAAATTGAAATAATAATATTTTTATATTTGATATAAAATTTGAATTGGTAATAATAATGTCTCTTTAAGTAAATTTGAAAATCATTACAAAAGACCATGTTGATAAGTACTTCATTTTTGATATTCAATGGTTATATGTATATCTTATATATATTTCTTGAGTGTTATTTTTATATGAACTCAATAAAATTTGTAATATAAAATGCCATTTAATCATTAATTATTGGTCAACTTAGTTATAACAACTTCATATTTAATACCAGCAACTAGTATTTAGTTTTTAGTTTAAAACTCAAATATAATATGAGAGTATCCTTATTTTATCTGGATGTAATTAAAGACAATAACAGACCATAAATGAGTAAGTTATTAATTACAATAAATAGTTGAAAAATAACCTATAAGAAATGACAAGTTTATCAGAAAGTGTACATTAAAAAAATATAATTTTGAATTTTTTTTGATATAATTTGGGTAGTTAAATGAAAATTTAAATCATCAGGCTTCAAAATGGAAAAAATCTAAAAGTGGTGTTTATATAATAAGCCTCATATAAAAAAAAGGATAAAAAATCTACTATGTAACTAAATTATTAAATATTAAGGTATTATTAATATTATTGAGAAACTTTTTTTACAATTATAATGAAATCTAAATGTGAAATTAATGGTTGGATAAAAGTAAGACTATGTTGAAACACTTTAATATATACATACTTTCAGCTATGTTCAGATATAAAAATTGGTAAAATTTTATAATAACATCTATTTTATAGTGATGCAATTTTATTTAGATCAAGAATAAATTTTTCTGAATAAAAACTAATTAAATTGAGATATGGCCATCTTCTTTCAAGAGATAGAATAATAATAAAGATTTAAATTATTTATAATAAGTATTCTTAATCACCATTTTTGAAAAGTCTCTAGAAAAATTCATTATAATATATCATTCATTTATTACATCATATGGAGCTTCAACTTGAAGTAGTGATGGGCAGCTTTGAACTTATGTTCTAAAAAATAAAAAAGTTAAAAAATATATAGTTATACTAATGAAAAAGACAAAAAAAATACTATTATAAATTAATAAAATAAAACTAAATAATTTTTATTCTGCTCTCATGAAGCAAGGGTACTATGTATGAATTTCCACATGTTAAATCTAAACCTGCTTTAAGGCTAGTTTACAGGTAGAGCTATAAAGTTTCCTTAAATTCTAATAATACTTTATGCATTTTACTAATTATTTTTTTCTTGTTTTTTTTCTAAAGTTGTTAGAGTTGCTTTATTAATACTGCTATCTTGATTGTAAGATATATAATTTTTTTAAATACATGATTTATTGTTTCAAAATTTATATTATAAATTTAAATCATTTATTTCATTTTCTAAAGCTTCATTTTCAAAGACACTACTCCATTTTCTATTACCTAACAAATATATAAAATGTGATAGCAAAATTTTAAGAATTTTCTTTTTGAGAGGGTCAAACTATATTGTGAAGATATTTATCTAGAAATTCTTGTACTCTAAAACTAAATAATTTTCTCCCTTAAGTAAGAATTTTCAAAAATATGAAAATATAAACAAGAATATTAACTTATCTTATTTTTATTTTCTGAACTGAAATTTTTAGTTCAATCCCTTTTTTTATATGGCATTAGTGTAAAACCATGGTTAAATGCTACTATATAATTAACTTTTATTATATATATATATATATATATATATGAAATGTTTAGAAGGTCATCCTTTTTTATTTACTTGAATAAATGGCTCAATTGTAATTCCCAACACTTATTAATGTTTCCCAAACTCAATATCAAATTTCTCATATGAAATATTAGCTTCTAATTTAAGAAGTTTATCTAAAGCTGATATTCAACATGAGATTTTCTTTTTATATTCAGCTAAAATTAAATGAAAGGAGCAATCATTCATATGTGTATAAATGGTAACCATATGTTACTTAGAGGATTGTGAAATTCACTCATCAGAATGGTTTAAGTATTAAAATAAATTGAGGTCATTGTTTTCTTGTATTTGAAACTAATTAGGAAATTATTCTAAAAATAAATTTTAATATGTATCATGTTTAACAAGTTGAAATATGATTTTTGAAAATTGTGAGTTTCTTATATGAGATACCAAGCTTTAGTTTACATTGTTTCAAGTAGAATAGAATTTTAGTATTAGAAATTGAAAGCAATGTACAATTATCTGATTTTAATTGTGTTCTACTTATAGAATGATCACATAACATTAAAAATTATTTAAATCAAAAAGTTTAAAAGGATATTTAGAATTTTACAAAAATTTCAACTTTTATTGATCTTTGATTTGAAAACCAACTATGATGTACACTCACTAGAAATAAGCAATCCCAATTTTAACATAATTTATCAATCCAAAAATATTGAGTCAATTAACATAAAAATATATATTATTTCAAAACCAAATCTCTAGATTTATAATATGATGTTTTAATAAAAAATTGAAACAAAACTTTAATGTAATGAACTCTATTAAAAAATTCAAAAATAGAATATCAAAATAAGTGATTTCTGCAAAAAAAACTACAAACTATTTTAGATAAAGCATAAAAATAAGTCATATTTTTTAAAAAAATGATCTAACAATATTTATTTTTGTTAAAAAAATAAAAAAACATTGTTAAGCTTGTTTGTTATAATAATTTTAAAATCCACTAAACATTTTTTAAAGGTGGCAAAATATGTCAAAAATATGTTGAATTTTGTGAGGCAAAAATCAACAATTTTGTATCATTTCCTGTTGTGCTATGATTTTATTCCACCCTTTTTACCTGATTGTTCAAGTATTACTTTGCTATGATCACTAGTTTTGAAGTTAAAATTTACCAATGTTCATTATATTTGATAATATGAAAATTAACTCAAAATTTTATAACTACAAAATAAGATTTTGAAACTCCTTCTTTCAATAAATGATTGAAGAAATTTTCTGTTTATTTGAGTAATTATTTTAAGAATAACAAAAAATTTGAAAATCACAAGAACTTATTTCCAGGGACTATAATTATTTACTTGTGTAATGCATGAGCTACTTATCAATGATGTAAAACATCAGAAAAGTAAGTTATAGTTATAAATCTACAGATTATACTGTGTCTGGTATATATATCTTCAATAAATCTATTAAACTTATCTTAACCTACATACCACACAATAGAAAATCATTATATTAAAAATGGAAAAAATTCTATGATAATATCATAAAGAATAATATCCATGGATTGATATTCCATAAAAATGGCTAATAAAATTTTAAGAGAACCTAAATCAGTATTCTTTCATCAAAATATATCCTTTTTGTCTTTGTAATTTATTCCAAACAAATTTTTTGAAAGTTGAATCTATATATCTAATGCCAAAACCACTATTAACTTCCCTCTTAGGCTTTTTAAGCAATTATATATATATATATTATTTATCAAAAATTGAAATAAAAAATAAAAAAATAATTTTTTACCTTTAATTATTTAAATATAGAGTATTTTCAGAATGCATTGTGGTTACTTGTGAAGTTTAGATGATTTGAAGTTAAATTTAAGAGTTTTTAGAAGGTCAAATATTGTAAAATTCTTTCATAAATATTTATTTCATAGTTTCAAATGTTGTAATCTAAAAAATAATGGGATTTAAATTTATATTTAGATTTAAAATCTGTTTTCTACTCAAGTAAAATAAAAAAAATGATGATATCAAAATTGAAATTAATTTTAAACTTTTGATATGCTCAATCTTCAATTTTATTGATAGTGCATCAAAAATAAAATAATATTTTTTTCCTACATCACTTTTTACATAAAAGATAGTTTTATCATTTTATGCATTAAAGATTGCTTATATAAAATTAACATCTATGTCAACTGTTTATGACTATTAATATATATAATAAATTTTTTAGAAGAAAAAATAACATCAGTATATACTAACTTTGAAATTATTTAATTTAAAATAGTTTACAGGTTGATAATGAAGGGGGATTTCATTTTTAAATATGAATTATAGAAGTCTTATTTTGCCAATTTTAATTCTTTTTGAGCTCAAATGTATCCACTACAACTTATGTAAGAATAATAAGTAGTTTTGTTGAAATTTACATTAGAAATTATGCCTATTATTCAAATCCAAACTGGCTCTAATGGTGTTTTTCAATCATTATTTTTATTCATATCAATAAAAAACATTTCAATTTGCTGATGTTTTAATTTTTGATATCCCCAAGGTTTATATCTCAGGTGTACTATTCACAAAATTATTAAAAATATAATTTTTGAAATACATGATAGACTTGAAAGTGAGGGGGCATTAAATTTTTAAAAATAAATTCTAAATTCAGGATGGATAGTATTTTTTCTATTTTCACAAATGAACAATTTTTTGTTTCAATAAATCCAGAAAAAAAAATTTGATGTAAGCATACTATATTAGATTTATTTTGATTTTACATACTATATTTTTCAGATTTGTATTTAATATTTCCAGTGAAAGTTAATGTT
This sequence comes from Hemileia vastatrix, assembly GCA_030280995.1. Classification (NCBI taxonomy): domain Eukaryota; kingdom Fungi; phylum Basidiomycota; class Pucciniomycetes; order Pucciniales; family Zaghouaniaceae; genus Hemileia; species Hemileia vastatrix. The sequence goes on along the minus strand of JASXTE010000006.1, from coordinate 17,467,327 downwards.
AATGTGAATTTTAAGTAAGCTTGAAGAAATTTAATCAATAGGCATATTGGATATGTAAAATAATATTTTGCTCCAATCTTGAATCAACCTGGGCAAAAAAATATCTTGAATAAGGTTTTTGTGGGTCAATTTGGATTTAAGTAGGATTAAGTGAGGTTTAATAAAGGACAGATAAAAGGCTAACTCCATTACTAGTGACTTTTATCTCAAAATAGTTATAAAATATGTATCATTCTGAAATCAAGCTTCAATAAAGTTGACTTCAAACAGAGATAATTTCTAGCAGCACAAAACCATATTTACAAAGGTGTACCATACCTTAAATATTTCTCATAATATAGCAAGGCAACAAATCTACAAAATTCACATTTGAAACAAGGATTTATATTTTGAATTTGAAATTGAGAAATGGAATATTATTTTCCAATTTAAATATCTATTAGTAATTTTACCAAAAATTTTCAGTAATCAGATTGAATTTTGATGGCATTTTATTGTAGATTAGTCATTTTGAGGAGCCATTTACTCAAAATTACTGGTTTTGGTTCTGGTATTCCATGTGAAATTCATTATGAATCTTTTTGAAAATGAATAGTTGACATATTGGATATGCAAAAGCTTATGTTAGATCAAAGTGAGCTCAAAGGGAGTTCAAATCATGATAAAATTAGGATTTCGCAAGATCAAAAGGTGATCAATGTAGGTTTATCTTCAGCTCAATTTGTGACAAATCTCTTACTAAATGCAAGGCCAAACAATTTTGTCCATGGTGATGATGTGTGCATAATTCAGGCATAGATTTGTGGCTCAACAGAGTTTAAGCAAGGGGTATCGCTAGCAATACCCCCCCAATTTTTCTGTGGTGCTACTTGTGTAGAATCTTTTAATCTGATTGGATGCTGCACATTGCTTCCATTCAGTAACATCCTACTCCTCCAGTAATTAAGACCCTCCAGTTATTTTTTTTCTGATTCTATAAGGACCATTACATCTGTCTGAAAACAGTTTCCCCATTGACCTTCAAGACTTCTATTGTATACTAATACTAAATCCCCTGGTCTCAATGGTTCCCTTAATCTGCGCTCTAAGAGCTCATAACAATATTTTACTGATTTATTCCTAATCTGCATTATTTTTTCATATGCCTTTTCTAAAAACTCATCCTTTATTTCAAGCTGCACTACTCTTGCTAAAGTTAAATCTTCAGTCAAGCACACTTGATCCCAATCACATCCTAGAAAAGATCCAGCTTCAAGATCAATAGGTAGTTCTGACCTTTGACCAAACATAAGTTCATAAGGTAAAAAACCTGTTGTACTTTTTACTGAAATCCTATCTGCAAACAATACTTAAGGCAAATAACTTTTCAACTTTGCCCCATTAGTTCCACATAACTTAACTAGGGTGTCTTTAATCACATGATGCCTTCTCTCAATAATACCTTTCACCTCTGGATAATACAACATTGAAACTCAAATCTTGGCACCAATTTGTTTAACTATTTCTTTGAATTCACCAGAAATTTAAGTGCCACTATCCACAGTTACAATTTTCATCACTCTGTATCTATACACCCATTCCTTTTTTGAAAATTGAGCTACATTACTCACCTTAAGGTTTAACAAAGATACTTCTTTGACCCATCCTGACAGATCATCCCTGGTGACAACCACATACTTAAAGTGTCCTTCTTTAATATGAACTGCATCTAAGCCAATCCTGCCAAAAATAGTCTCTTCGCCTGCTGCTTTTCCTTTCTTTTTAGGCTTTCTTTAAATCCTATGCTGACATTCTGGGTAAGATTGGACCCAATACTTGACCTCTGCTCTCATATTTGGCCACAAGAATTTCTCCTTGACTCTTCTATAAGTTTCATCTTGACCCCTATGTCCCAAATTTTCTTGTAATTCTCTAAGAATCTTTTCTTTTCTTCCTCTATCCATTATAACTAATTGCAGGGTAGAAGGGATCTCTTTCCATACCCTTCCATCTTTAATAAAATACTCTTTAGCCCACTTACCTATCTTGTACCATGTATCTTCATTGCAATTCTCTTTCTGACTATCTTCTTCCAGATATTCTCTCAGCCAATATGCTTGCTCAATTTACTCCTCAACTAAATCCCCATCCTCTGAAAGTGTATAATTCTCATAACTTGATTTTGATCCATTATCCTCTTTGTCTAATTCCTGAGCTACCCTTCCTTACTTTATTCTTGTTACTAAATTAGCTTCAACATCTGATTCTTGTGCATTCTTTTCCTCATGATCTCTTTCCTTAAATTCTCTTAGTTTAATGTCATCCCAGACGCTGACTAAAAATGATGGGGATAGTTTAACCTCTTCTCAGATGCTGGTCATTAGTTTTATGTCTTTGCATACAAGTTCTTCCTATAACTTTTAAACATTTTGTAACAATATTCTATCAAATTTATCATCCTTTTATCTTCTTCAAATTCTTCCACCTCAGAATCCTCTTCACACAATGCCCTTTATGACAAAGAATATGACACTGTGAAAGATTTTCCTGGTTTATGAACTAAATAAAAATAAATTAAATTAATATGCACCACCCATCTAGTCATTGGAACGTCTGATAAGTTTAGAATACTGATAATTTTCACTAAAGATAGCTCATAAACCTTCAACTCAAGGTGTTGCCCCCAAAGCATCCATTTCAACTTCTGAAAAAACTTTTCAACCCCACACAACTCCAACTTGGACTGTGAATACCTAGACTCAACCTTAGTAAAAGTCTTTGAATCATAAAGGGCAGGCCTATAATTTCCTTCCTTGTCCTCTTGCATTAAAACTGCGCCTACTGAAGACACACTTGAATCTACTGCTAGAGTAATCTTTCCAGTGCCTTGTCCATATTACAATATCTTTAAAAGAATAACTTTTCTTAAAATTCTAATTAATAACTCAAATGATTCTTCATTTTTCTCAGTTCAATCCCATACAATATCTTTTCTTATTGGCTCCGTAATGGAGAAGATAAAAAGGCAAAATCACAAATAAACATTCTTACATATGTAAAAATACCTTAGAACCATCTAACTTCTGTAGTGATTCTTGGTCTTGGCCATGTAAGTAATTTGTTTTTCTGTTTTTTGGAAATGATTCTTCACTTCCTACATACAACATGACAAAAAGATCTAGCACAGGCATACAACAAGAAAATTTGGACACTGATACTTTCAAACCAGCCTCTTCTACCCTAAAAAGTACCCTTTCAAGATTAATAGCATATTCTTGAATAAACATTCTAATGTTTGGGTTCTCTTCTAAAAACTCTTGATTATAATCGGTAACTGGCCCTTTTATACCACCATTGTCAATAAAAATTCCTAAAAATTCCAGAATTTCATCCTGTAATATCCACATTGTCTGCTCCTGATACACTGCCACTGAATTTGTAGCACCCTGCAGTAACCTTGTTAACCTAAAGTGCCCCACTGGAGTCTCAGACCTAGTCATGGCTCTTGACAAAACATCTAACTTGTGCTCATTGTATCCTCCTATTATATCTCCTAATCCATAGCATGCTATTACCACAAAAGATTCCACAATCTCTTCTAGAGTTGGTGGCAATCCTGTGTCCTTGACTGTAACCTTTTTCATCTCTCTCAAATCATGAACCACATTTAGCTTTCTGTTATGTTTGAAAACACAAAATAATGGACTTGAGTAACTATAAATTGACTGCTCATACAAGCCAGACCTTAATAATTCCCTAAAAAATTCTGTATATTCTTTTTTTATTGCCACTGGTATAGGAAATTCTTTCTTCTACCACACCACATGAGGTATAACTGGAATAAATAAGTTTTCCCGTAAGAGTGCTTCAATAAACCCCTTTCCTCTTCTGAAAAAGCAAAAGATTTCTCCCTAAGTACCATGACATATGACAATAAGTTTTTTTCTTCCTGTGACAACCAATCTTCTGCTCCAGAACTATCCATCTGAATTCTTTCTAATTTTATCCTATTAGTAGGTGAAAATTCAGGTGGAAACTTTGTTAAAGGCATTTCATAAGGATTTCATGATAGCACCAGCCTCTGAAAAATAGGGTTCAAGTCTGGAATCAGCACATTTACTGGTTTAACTTTCACCACTACTGGTTTGTACTTTGACTCTTGACAGTGCCAACTTTTCCCTTCATTACTTAATATTAGACCTTTTCTAATATAACTTTGAGCTGTACCTGAATCATGTTTTTGTATTTTCTTTTTAATATAAGCATAACAAAATCCAAAACTAAATAAATTTAAAAAATATGGACACAATACACTCTATAGTAGTGTTACCAAGAGACCTATGAAGTCCCACTTTATGTATCCCTGCTTGGACTGACTTATCACTATTCAGGTTCCTCTCATCTTGGGAGATAGAAATCCCTAGGATGCCAGCCCCTAATGAAAAGATTGGTGCCTTCTGGCTGGACTCCCATTCTCTTCTTTCTCATAAAACTCTTTTTTTCTCTCTAAACTCACATATCCAACATACTTAGCTTCCCAGCCACCATCCTTGGGCGCTACTAAGACTGCCATCACTGGAATACCACCATCACCCATAATCCTAATTCCTATAGTTTTATTCAAAAAATAATATATTGTCTCTGAATTATACATCAAAAATGGTGTTCCTAAAGCTGGCTTTAAAACTCCCATAAGAACATAAAAGTGTAAGTCTCTAGATACTCCTGCAACCCACATCTTGACATATTCAGCTACCCCTATAACCAGTAACCTACCACTTCCAACACCTGAAACAGTTCCTTCACTGTCTTTAACTTGAAAAACTAAATATACTGCATTCTCCACTGAAAATTCATTGATCTGAGAACCAGTATCTACTAGTGCTCTGATCTGCTTTCCAATAGTAGTAACCATTAAATACCCTAATGGTCCTGCATAGTGTGGTTCCCTTGGTAATCCCACAACTGGTTGAAATGAATGTTCCAGCAAATCATATTTGACACAATTGGCAACTCTTTGCTTCCTACATTTATCTACTATTCCATTTTCTACTTCTGGTGCTACTGCTGTTAGCACCCCCAACCAAACTGAAACTTTTGTTTTTAAACATTGTGCAACCAAATCTTTAGCCGCCTTTGGAAAATCAGAATGAACTGGATTCTGAATCCTTAATTTTGGTTGATTCAAATTTGCACAAGCTTTTTCCCTACCTGGAGGACTCTTTGGAGTATTATGTCAAGCTCCAGGAATTCCTTCTGCCAGTATTTCTCTCTGCTGAACAATCTCCAGCTCCTCCAATAATTAGTCTTTGACCTGCTTATCTATATCTTAATCTATTTTATTTTCAGATTTGTCTTCCATCTCCACATCTTCAAGTGGTACTGGAGTATTTTCCCTCATATTATACCCTACTTCCTCAATGTATTCAGGATTTGCATGCTTAACACCAGCCCTCCTTGGCCTATTAACAGTTGGTGGAGCCATCTTCTAATGCTTTGTGGCAATAATTTTCAGCCATGCTGTTGTAAGTGGTGCTGAAACCACTCCCTCTTTGACTTTTAAATCCAATACTGCACAAGTCACTGAAAAATTATCTTTTTTTTGCATTTTTGTCTTCAGGATCCTTGCCCTTACTAGTCTTTACTTCCATATCTTTCTTTTTTATATGATCAATGAATTAAGCTTGCATACCTCAATAATTATCCATTAAAAATTTTGTGACATCCTCTAAAATTAGCACTGTACCATCCTTGAGAACAACCTTGTCTTCTTTATCCTTCTGAAGCGCATTACATCTCATCCTTGTATCGCCCCCTTTATTAGAATAATAGCATACTATATAAGAAAACTGTGATGGTTGAAGAGTAAATCTAGGCCTGGGTTTAGGTGCTTCACTCAACTTCTTCTCCAATTCCTCAATCATAGCCATCACTTAATTTGAATACTGTGATATTGTCTTAGATTTTGGGGTCAGTGTTGAAGAAGATGATCCAGTACTAGACAAAGCCTCTACCACCTCTACATCCTCTAAAGAAACCCTAACTACTCAGCTCTCTACCCAACACAACTTCATTTGAGCTTTGACTGCAATTTCAACTGCCTCCAATCCTGGGTACTTATAATACCCATTCTCCTTTCTAACCAGTTTTTGTTCATTATCAAGGAACCTTTTTCCCCAATCTTTGACCTCAGGCCCTAATGCCTCACAAAACCAAGGTAATGATGCTCTATGGTCAATAAAATCCTCACTACTGACAAAATAATCTACTACTTTATCAAAATCCAGTCAAAAAATTTTAAAATCTTTTTGGTCTCTGATACCCCCTTTTGCTTTAACTTTATTAACCAAAATATCTAGGTCCTTAATTGTATACCTTGTTTCCCTAGTAACTTTAGGCCATCTTTTTAACATTTACACTTTTAGTGCCATTCAATGGCTTTTCTTGTGACCAGCCAGTTCCTCTAGATTTTCCTTACATTTATTAGCAACAAAAAACAACACTTGTTGCACCATATCATAATCTGATGCTCCACAAAATTCTGCTGCTTGTTCAAACCTCCTCAAAATCTTTTGAGTGTTGATTCCTGTAAATTGAAAGCTTTAATCCTTGCACCTAATTATTGTCAAACCTCTAGGTGGTAAAAACACTGTGGATTTAGGTGATTTTTCCCTCTCCTGAGTAACTTTAAAATTAGTAGCTGTAGTTTCAATTCTACCTTTAACTAATAGAAAATAAAAACAAATAAGCACTAAAAGCTTATACCAACTATATTATCTAATACAGCCTTACACTTGCCTCTGATAAAGACTTGATCCACTTTTTTTAGACCCTATGACTCTTCCTCAAAGTGCCAGCTTGATTATTTCCTTTGAAAAAACCCAGAAAAACCAAAAATGTAAAAAATAACTGTACTTTCAAGCTGGCTGCCACTGTTGGGACACCAATTGTAGAGAGATAGCTCTACAATACTAGGCTATAGACACAATCCAACATGGACTGATTCCCATTTCCAAAAATAATTTAAAAAAGAAGCACCTGCCACTCTAATATTTAAAGACAGTGAAAGCATGTATTGTAAGTGTGGTTATATATTTTTGGGGAAGAAAGTAGAATGAATTTATAGAGATTTTTTTAAAAAAAGAGATAATATATTTTAATATAAGTAATCTATCTGTTGGATAGATCTATTCTCAGTAAGCACTAGCATTCTCAGTCACTCCCTCTTGAAGCACTCTATCAAATACCATCTTTACTGTAGCAATAAAATAACTCTACAGTGCTACTTCTGATATGCAAAAAAGTTGAATACAAAAAAGTAAAATATATCTGTATTTTTTTATCTACTTATAATAAATCTACTTCACTTTTTCAATTTCTTTTTTTTAAACTTTATTCACCACCCTCTCTTTAAGAATGAGTTCTCTTTTATATACCTTGTATGTCTAGCGCCCTTCCCCTACTGGTTCTCCTGCACAAGATCAGTGCTACTACAAGAATATCAAACAGCTACTAAGTGTCTCAATAATCTAAGTAAATTTTTTAGCATTATACCTGGTTCTAATAGCACTTGAAGAAATGCTGTAAGAATACTATTAGCGCCTGATGCTTTAACTTTCCATACATACCCTATACCTCTTGAGATTACTAACTATATAATAAGTATTGTACCACATTTCATAGCTACTATAACAACCTGTGCTTGCCGTGAGAGTATCAACTAATTGTGAATCCCTTGGCTCTAGGTAGGTATCACTCCTCCAAGTCTTACTTTTTTTCTTCTATTTTTTTAGTGCTGCTTATTGACCCACTGGTCCTTCTAGCCCTACTTTCTCCTATCTAAGTTTTTACCACTCCTGTGCTTTTGTAGCTTACATATAAAGACTATTGCATATCTCTAAGTGTGAAACTCATACCCTTTTATATTGCTGAATACCCCTTAATCTATACCATACTTCTAACACTGGTCTTGGCTTCCTCAAGTACATATTATATTCTTGCCTTATTGTCTGTTATACACTTTATTTTATCTCTGATCACTGCTGCTTTTATATCCATACTGACCCTAAATAAATGTGTGCAGAGAGTCTACTTTTTCTGCACTTTTGACAACCCCTTAGTTGCACTTCCCTAACCATCCTTCTTGAAAACACAATTGTTGTGCTTTTGTGAGAACTGATTCATTTCTGCACTCCTAAGACTTTCGCTGTGTCTTTTCAAGATGTGTACCACAATGTATTTCTGGAGTAAATCTGGGCTTTATATATTGCTATAGAGGAATTTAAGTTGAGACAAAATAAGGGGATAATGATAGCCAAGAAAAAGATGTTTCAATTAATGAGTTTAACTAGTATAGTTTTGATTACTTACTAATTTCATATTGGAAAATAGCTAGATTAGTAAAATTTTAAAATATATAGAAAGGAGGAAGGCAAAGAAAAAATGAAGTTTGGGGCTGTACCTTACTTAATACTACTTTCAAATGATCATTTCTAGTTGCTAATAAAACCCCACTCCTTATGAACTGAATTATTAGGAGCAAAAATTAGGAGAAAGTTAATAAATAAGCTTTTTTAGTAACCTAAACACTTTAAAAGTAATAAGATTCATGCCTTCATAAAATGAGCCAAAAGTAAAACTGCTATATTAACAAGATTAACAAGAAATAAATCAGAAAATAGTTGTTTTTTTACAGAAATCACACAGTATCTTACTGTTTTTTAGTCTCAAAAAAGGAATTCCCCCATAAATTAAGCTGGTTTATCCTCAGAAAACCCATGATTTTTGCCTCTTTCCAACCCCTTTGACAAGCCCTAATCTCTTGCTTCCTTTCTGGAAAATTTTTTATTGCTTCCTTTCTTTCTGAACCCTTATTGCTTGATTTTTTTCCAACCTCTTATTTCTTGCTTCCTTTCCTCTTTTTTTTCTTGCTCAACCTTTTTTCTCCATATTTAGACAATAATTCTAATGTACACACAATCAAGTATGTTTTTTTGTGGGAAATTTTTGATTTTTGAAGTGCAAAACAGCAAGTAATATTGTGCTATCACAGTATTTTCACCTAAATAGGTAAGTCATTTCTTGTGTAAGTAGTCTAATTATTAATTTTCTAATACTCTCTTATTGTCTATACCCTGTAATTCAAAATCACTACCACATCCATTGCCCATTTTTTCATCTATCAAATATTTAGGGGACCCTTGGCTCTATAAGTACTCACCCCAATCTCTCATTGAAATTGAAATTTATACATTTTTTATTATCTTTAATTTAAAAATAATAATATTAAAGTAATATTTCTATCCTCCTTACACTTTAAATGATTTCCAACATTTTCTCTAATAGCACTAAACCTCTCTTTTTTTATTTTTACTTCATTAAAGTTTTTGTTAATTTTTTTTAAAAAAAATTCATTTGAATTCACATTTATTCCTCATATTTTGCTTCAAATCATCATTTTCAATTAAGTCCTATCCCAATAATGCCACAGTTTCTCAATCCTTCTAAGGTTTCCCAATCCTATTTTCTGCTCAAAAATTATATTATGTTTTTTGAAGCACTTACTTTATTCAGAAGAATATTTTGTGGTACACATCTCACAGTAACACATAAAATGTCTTAGGTAGCAGAAGCACAACAAAGAAGTTGTCAGGTAGGATGGTTATGTAAGTATGACAAAGTGGTTTTCAAAAGTGCATATAAAATAAACTCTCTGCGCACAGTTTTTTTTGTACTATGGATTTATGAGCCACAGCAAGAAAAACGTTAGGGGGAAGTACATAATATGGACTATAGGACAAGAAATTCTGGTATGTACTTGCTAGAGTCATGGGTAGCACTACAAGAATACTATGTAGTTAAGAAACAGAAACAAGCAATTGCATAAAAAATTAAACCTAGATAAAGATGGTGCCTTTTATGTAAAGCAGTTTTAACCCGTCAAGATAAAAAAATGTGTCAAAGAAAGAAGGAAGCTCTAGAAGAACAAATAGGTTGCAAGTAGTGCTCAAAGAAAGGAGTGGAAAGTAAGATCTTAAAAAGGGAAGTAATTCACTTAGTGCAGATGGCTTCACTATTAGCATGGACTCATGTGGTAAGTGTGGGTTATACAATAGGTAAAAAGGCAGTACAGTACCTATTATAAGTCAGGAATCTCAGAAAACGTTGTGGTAGCCTAAAGTTTAGTACGGCACCTGAATATGTAAATGGAGTTATTACGGCGTGCAAGATTGGTGTTATTATTTTTTATAAAAGGGTTTTATTTAATTTATTGGAGTTTTAAATATGAAGAAATTGGTCACGAGCGAATGCCTACACAAATACAATTTATTTTACGGAGAAAACTTATTTTTACGGTCTGAAAAATTTATAAGTATCAAGTCAAGTCACTCAAGAACCTTGGGGAATTTTCCCAGAATTTTTACTATTTTTCTTATATTTTTAAATGAATTTTAAAGTTTTATAGAAATATTTACATTTTCAAAAATTACTTAACTTTGATGAATTTTCACGGGGTAATTAGAGCTGCGCAGACTACGAAAATTATTTTGGTATGTAAAGGGGAAGTAGCTCTATTATGTGTAATTTTTCTAGATTTTTTATTATAGTTTTAAGGTTCTAATTGAGTCCGGAAGTCCGGACGGACTCCGTACGGACTCCGTTTCAACTCCGTACGGACTCCGTATGGACTCCGTTCCGGCTCCGTACGGGCTCCGGATTGACTCTGGAAGAGCTCAGGAGGGGAAAACTTAGGCATGTGACTAGGAATACTTAAGCGCTTCTCAAACTCGAAATTGAGGGGGGGGGACACATCATACAGCTTAATCATTAACTACCACAGTCTCATTTTTTATTACTCAACAAAATAAATAAATTGTAATACCTTTATAACTTTATATTTTATATATAACATTTTAGAAATACTACTCAACAATTAAAATAACACTTCATACAGGGTATCTTTAGAAAGTTCTTCATCACTGGGACTTGATTATTGCTGTCTCATAAAAATTCAAATTATTATAAAAACATAAAAGTCAATCTTTTCAGATCTTTCACTGGTACACCTTAATTGTTGTTATCAGTATTTCTTTCTCAACAGCCACTTTTACTTAAATCTCGATAAGCGTTAATTATTTTAGAGTTTCATTATTTTCATCAATCAGATCCAAGTAGATTGGTTAGCTTAGTGATTTAGAATTCCCATTTTGTTATTTTTATTGGAAGGACGGGGTTTTCAGCTAAATCCACATATCTCCTCCGGATTCTGCTTACAGCAAGGCGACTGTAAGAGTTTACCTTACCATAACGTAGGCTATGTACAGGAGAGTGGAGTTTCAGGCGCTAATAGTAGTTCTTGTTTAGATGTTTCAGATACTTTTAGAACCAAGACTTATGCTAAAAATTGTACATATACTGATGAGATATTTAGATACTGTTTGATATTCTTGTATATTGCTAAACTTATTTAGTGAAACAAGTAGAGGAAAAGAGCATAAGGGTAGGGTGCTGAACATACAGGTAAATATAAACATCACTTATCTCTAAGGAAAAAAAGGGAGGGAGGAGATGTGTATACAGACTACAGTATAGAGTGTAATAGATAAAAGAGAAAAAATATTTATTTTATTTTTTTGTACATAAAAGGTGTACATACCAGAAGTAGCACTTTAGAGTTATTTTATTGCTACAGTAAGGATAGTATTGAGTAGAGAACTTCAAGATGTAGTGACTAAGGATACTAGAGCTGACTGAAAATAGAATTATCCAACAGATTGATTACTTATATTAAAATATATATTTCCTTTTTTCTTAACAAAAATCTCTACAAGTTTACTCTATTTTCTTCTCCAAAAACATATATAACCATACTTATAATACATGCTTTCACTGTCTTTAAAATTAGGGTGTAAGACTCTTCTTTGTAAATAGTTTTCTGTTTTGAAAGAAGATCCAACCCATCTCAGACTGTGTCTATAGCTAAGTATTATAGAACTGTTTCTTTCTACAATTGGTGTCCTAACAGTGGCAGCCAGATGGTAAGTATGGTTATTATTACTTTTTTTTCAGGGTTTTGTCAAAGAGGACGTAATCAAGTGGGCGCTTCAGAGGAAGATTCACAGGGTCTACAACAAGTGTATCAAGCCGTTATCAGAGGATAGCATAGGACTGTATTGAAAGAATATATTTGTTATTTAATTTTTATTTTGTTTTATTGAAAAGGTAGTATGGAACCTGCACCTACTACTTCTAAATTCACTCAGAAGAGAGAAAAATTTCCCAATTCTACAGTGTTGTATCCACCTAGGGTTTCAACAATTATTAGGTGCAAGGATGAAAGCTTGTGATCTACTGGAATGAACACTCAGAAGTTTTTGAGAAGGTTTGAGAAAGTGGCAGAGGTACATGGAGCAGCTGATTATGATATGGTGCGTCAAGTGTTATTTTTTGTTACGAATGAATTTAAAGACAATCTAGAGGAACTGGATGGTCACAAGAAAAACAACTGGATGGTATTAGAATTGCAGATGTTGAAAATATGGCCTAAACTTACTGAGAAAACAAGGTATACAATTAAGGACCTAGACATCTTGGTAACCAGAGTAAAGGCTAGAGGGGGTATCAGAGACCCTAAATAGTTTAAAAATTTTCAACAAGAGTTTTATCAGGTAGTGGATTATTTGGTTAGTAGCAAAGATTCTAATGATTCTAGTGCATTTTTACCTTGGTTTTGTGAGGTGCTAGTACCTGAGGTTAAAGATTGGGCAAAGAGGCGCCTTGATAAAAAAGCTAAGCTGGTTAGGAAGAAAAACAGGGACTATAAGTACCCAGGATTAGAGGCTGTGGAAAAAGCAGTGGAAGCTGAGATGAAGTTGCATTGGTTAAAGCACCAAGCAGCCAGGGTTTCCTTGGAGGATGAAGGGGAGATACAGGTGTTGCCTAATACTGGAACATCTTCTTCAACACCAACCCCAAAAGCCAAGACAATATCACAGGATTCAAGTTTGGTAATGGCTAGGATCAAAGAATTGGAGAAGAAATTAAGGGAAGCGTCTAAACCCAATCCTAGATTTACTCCTCAACTGTTTCTGTTTTCTTCAATGGTATGTTATTACTGTAATAAAGAAGGTCATACAAGGATGAGGTGTAATGCGCTTCAAAAAGACAAAGAAGATAAAGTTTTTTTTGAATATGGTACAATGCTAATGTTAGAAGACAGCACAAAACTTGTTATGGATAAGGATAAAGGGATGTGAGAAATGTTTATTGTTCATATTAACAAAAAACCTAAGGAGGCCAAGTCTAGTAAGGGCAAGGAGCCTGCATATAAAAACTCAAAGTCAGTAAATTTTGTGGTCACTTTTGCTGTATTGGATTCTAAGGTCAAAGAGGGGGAAGTTTCAGTGCCACTCACTACAGCCCGGTTGGAGATTTTTGCAGTAAAGCATAAGAATATGGCTCTGCCAACTGTTAGTAGAAAAAGAAGGGCTGGTGCTAAGTACCCAAATCCTGAGGATATTGAGGAAGTAAGGTATACTAAAAGAAAAAATACACCAGTCAACACAGGAAATCTGTGGGTGGACTGCTAGAAATCCCCTCTCCTGAAATTTAGAGTGTCCCTTCATTATTGCAGGTTTATGAATACTTTATAAACATAAGTAAATTAAAGTTAGATTTACATTTATTCTTAGATTGGTCCAAAGATGAACCTCAATTGATCTCAAGTTATGCATAAGTTGATCAATTATAACCATAATTTAATCCTTCATTGAGCACACATTGAGGACATGTTGATCCAATTTAAGCTTTTGAATATCCAATATAATTTTCAATTTAGAGGATGAAAATTATTCCTTATCATACCTAAGCATTACTTTGCATCCAAAAGATAAACCATAAAATTATGAAAGTAAATTTAATTTACAATGGGATCTTCTACTACATAATTGCAACAATAGATAAATTTAGCAAATTTTTTGATCACAAATATTAATAACTATATGGATTAAAATAACTAATGTCATTCCTATTCTCAAATTTTAAAAAGCATATATTAACTTCTCACTTCAAATCTATTAAGTCTTTGTAAAACTAAATTTTGTATAGTTTTTTTATTTTATCTAAAATATAAAACCTATAAGCTATTGAAAATAAAATCTTCAGTTACTCAATTAAAAAAATATTTATATTTAAATAAAAATAAAAATAGTCCTTAAAGTGTTTAACTTGAAAGGTTGTTATGGAAATTAATGAAGAAATGCTTTTTGATAAAAGTGTCCAGCACAAGTTTGGCCAAACCTGTGCTGGACACTTTTGCTATATGAAGTTGGTTAGGTGAATGTTTTTTTAAGAGAAGTGATGTGCTCCTCATTAAAGTGTCCAGAAAAAGCTCTGTCAAACTTGTGCTTGACACTTTTACCAAAAAAACAATTTGATGACATCAAATATCTTCATGTTCTAGCCTATTTTTTTAACTTTCTTGAATTAGTAAGTTACAGTACAAGATCAAATTGTCCAGCACAAGTCTGTCCAGAATTGTGCTGGACACTTTTTCTATATGAAGTTGGTTAGGTGCATGTTTTTTTAAGAGAAGTGAGGTGCTCCTCATAAAAGTGTCCAGCACAAGTTTGGACAAACTTGTGCTGGACACTTTTCCCAAAAAACAATTTGATAACATCAAATATTGTCATTGTGGAAGAAGACATATTTGAGATCCAGATCTTATTTCTCCAAGTAGTTTTCCAATTTGGAAGCTCTGTTAGTTATAAATATCACTAATAGGTGTTGCTTCTCCTTCTTTGAATAATCTAAAAAAATGAACTAAATATCATTCTCATTGGATAATAGCTGAAGTGGATTCTTCATTAAATACTAATCTTTCTCTTGGAAAAATAGGTATAAAATTAAAAGAGAATGGTCCAATCCATCATAAATTTGAAGCTTTAATAAAATGGATTTTATGCTGATGGTGGTAGTTTAAAGAAAGGGAGGATGAGAGAAAAGTTTTGAAAGAGATGAAAGTAGAGAATATATATAATATTAGATGAATATTCACAATTGAATTTTTCATGTATGTTAATCATTAATGTTGACTCAAATTTTAATAATAACTAAATACATATAGATAACTGAAAGAAGTGCACTATTTTAGAGCCTAATTTTTGTTCCAATTTAATAAAATTAGTTTCTTTAATAGTGTAAATGTAAAAAAAAATACATTACTATTTTTTTCCCTTATAATATATATATATTTTTTTTCTCCTACATTAAATTTTTTGAACATTGTCTTATCTTTTTTTATTCCAAGAAACAATGAGAAATTTTATTGATAAGGGCTCCATATCATCTTTTGTCTAGAAAATTTAAAATTATGTGCAAATATTTTTACATAGTTATATTTTTATTAACAAAATTTTTAAAAAGGACTCAAATAGTATGCTTTTTTATATATTTTCAGAAACAAAAATGATAATTGAAATATGATTCCAGACCTAGTATACTATGTTTCATTTAAGATATTTCTACTAATATCAAACCTGACCTCCCAACATTCAATGGATCTAGATATAAAATTGAATATTATGGTATGTTAAGTGTTGTGGCTCAACCATTTCTCAAATTTGGTTTAAGTGATGCTCAACTTGAATCAAAAGCTCTGCTCAAGAAGGGATTAATTGAGGCTCAATTTAGGGCCAACTTTTTTTTCAAAATTTTTTCATATAATTTAAAAACAGTTTTCTAACACTTTCACAACATTTTCCCAATGCTTTCCCAACCTCTTCCTGAAAGTTTCAAAGAGAGAGAACTGCTAGATTTTCACCCCCTGATTTCTTGTGGTGAGTACCACTTGAAGATGAGGAAATGGAGGATAAATCTGGGAATAAAATGGATTATGATATGAATTAGAATATTGAGGAAAAACTGTTAGAAGAACCAGAGGTATCACAGCAAAGAGCAATATTGGCAGAAGGAATTCCAGGAGCAAAATATAGTACTCCAAAGAACCTGCCAGGTAGGGTAAAAACCAGAGCAAAGGCAACTCAACCAAAATATGGGATGAAACACCCATTTCATGTGGAATATCCTAGGGCAGCTGAGGATTTTATTATAGAATTTCTGAAAAACAGTTTCAGTACAATTGGGGGTGTTAATGGCAGTAGAGCCAGATGTAGCAAATGGTATAGTAGATAAGTGTAGGAAGTAAAGAGTTGAAAATTCTATTGAATATGATGTGTAATAGCACTAATTTCACCCAGCTATAGAACTATCAAGGGTACCACACTATGCAGGGCCATTAGGGTACTTAATAGTTACTATTAATAGGAAAAAATCAGAGTGCTAGTAGATACTAGTTCTCAGATTAATGTAGTATCAGCGGAGGACACTGTGGATTTAGGTTTTCCTGTAAAAGATGGAAAAGGAACTGTGACAGGTATTGGAGTAGGTAAGTTACCAGTTATAGGGGTAGCTGAAAATGTAAAGACACAAGTTGTGGGAGCATCAAGAGATCTACACTTTTATGTTTCTATGGGTGTAGTGAAACCACTTTTGGGAACACCGCTTTTGATGAATTATTCTGAAACAATAGATTATTGTTTAAATAATACTATAGGGATTATGATTATGGGTCATGATGGTATTCCAGTAATAGCAGTCTTAGTAGTGCCTGAGGATGGTGGCTGAGAAACTAAGTTTGTTGTATCTGTGAGTTTGGAAAAGGAAAGAGAGCTCTATGAGGATGAAGAGAATGGGCATCATCCAGGGTGGTACCAATATTTTCATTAGGGGCTGGCCTTCTATGTATTACTATCTCCCAGAGTAAGAGGAACTGGGATAGTGATCATTCAGTCCAAGAAGGGATACAAAATCCTTATGACACACCTTTAAAAAAGTTTTCACCAGAATTTATACCTACAAGTAGAATAACTCTAGAAAGATATCAGATGGTTAATTTTGGAACAGAAGATTGTTTGTTGCAGGAGGAAAAGAAATTATTATTACATGTTATGGTTCTTAGCAAAAAAGCTAATGCGTTTTCAGAAGAGGAATGAGGTTTATTAAAGAGCTCTTATGGGAAACCTTAAATTATTCCAGTTATACCTCATTCACTGTGGCAAAATAAAGCATTTCCTATACCAGCTGCAATATGAAAGGAATATACAGAATTAATTAGGGAAAGGTTAAGGTCTGGATTGTATGAACATTCAATATCAAGCTACTCAAGTCCAGTGTTTTGTATTTTCAAGCACAATAGAAAGTTAAGAGTTTTTCATGATTTGAGAGAGATGAACAAGGTCATGGTTAAGGATGCAGGATTACCACCAAAGCCAGAGGAATTTGTGGAATATTTAACATGAAAGCATGTTATAGATTAGAATATTTAATGGGAGGATATGATGAGCATGAGTTCAATGTGTAATTGAGTCCCATGACTACATTTGAAACTCTATTGGGGCGCTTCAGGCTAACAAGGTTACCACAGGGCGCTACAAACTCAGTGGTAGTGTAGCAGGCACAGCTGATGTGGATATTACAGGATGAAATTCCAGAATATGTATAAATTTTCATTGATGACAGAGGTATAAAAGGACCCATTTCTGATTATGACAGGAGGTTCTAGAGGAGAACCCAAACATTAGGAGGTTTATTTGGAAATATGGGATTACTCTTGAAAGGGTACTTTTTAGAATAGAGGGGGCTGGTTTGACAGTCTCAGAGTCAAAATTTTCTTGATACATGCCAGCGCTAGATATTTTTGGTCTTGTTGTGTGTATAAAGGGAAGAATCATTGCAGAAAAATAGAAAAATAAGGTACTTATGTGGCCAAGACCAAAAAATACTACAGCATTTAGAGGGTTCTTATGTATTTGTACTTATGTGAGGATTTTTATTTGTGATATTGCCTTGTTATCTTCTCTATTGAGGCGCTTGACAAGAAAGGATGTTGTGTGGGACTGGACAGAAGAATTTGAAGAGTCTTTTGAGTTGTTAAAAAGGATTGTAGGAAAAGATATTCTTTTAAAAAAACTGGAATATGAGCCAGGTGCTGGAAAGATTTTGTTAGTGGTAGATTCAAGTGTGTCTGCAGGAGGACATGGAAGGTAATGATAGGCCTGTCCTTTATGAGTCAAAGGCTTTTACAAAGGTAGAGTCTAGGTACTCTCACTCCAAGTTGCAGTTGTGTGGGGCTACAAAGATTTTGAAGAAGTTGCAATGGATGCTTTGGGGGCAACATTTTCAGTTGCAGGTTGATGCACTATATTTTGTGTAAATGATCAGTAGTACAAGTTTACAAGATGCATCAATGACTAGATGGGTGGCACAGATTAGTTTTTTTTCTTCTAATTTAGTTCATAAACCAGGAAAATCTTTCACAATGCCAGATTCCTTGTATAGGAGGCTGTTGTGTGAAGAGGACTCTGAGGCAGAAGAATCTGAAGAGATAAATATTTTATAAACAGAATAGACAATTTTTATCAAAGGTTTAGGAATAAGGACTTCTGTAAAGGTATAAAACTAATGACCAGCATCCAGGAAGACAATAATCTATCACCAAGAAGCTTCTGCAATGATGTAAAACTAAGAGAATTTAGAAAAGATATTCATGACAGAGATGATCATGATGAGATAAAAGCTAAAGATTGGAATGTTAAAGCTAACGTGATAACGAGACAAGTGCTAGATGAAGTTATTTTGGATTCAGAAGAAGAGGATGACTCAAGAAGCAGTTGTGAAAGTAATACGCAGTCAGAAGGTGGAGATTTAATTAAGGATTCAGCTAATAAATAAGACTGGTTGAAAGCATATCTAGAAGGTGATAGCCAACCAGAAGACTGTGATGAAGAAACTTGGAGCAAGATATGGAAAAGCGCTAAAGATTATTTTATTAAGAATGGAAGGGTATGGAAAGAATGCTCTTCTACACTGTGATTTTTTATATGAGATAGAGGTAGAAAAGAGAATATTCTTAGAGAATTACACAAAAACTAGCAACATAGGGGACAGAATGAGACATATAGAAGAGCTAAAGACCAATTCTGGTGGCCTAATATGACAGAAGAGGTCAAGGATTGGGTCCAATCTTGTCTACAATGTCAGAGTAGAAGTTACAGAAAGCCTAAGGAAAAGGGAAATGCAATGAGTGAAAATACTATCTTTGGAAGGATCAGTTTAAATGTGGCTCATATTAAAGAAGGACGCTTTAAATATTTAGTTGTAGCTAGGGATGATCTTTCAGGATGGTTTGAAGTAGCACCTTTGGTAAATCATAAGGCAATTAATGTAGCTGAGTTTTTAAAGAAGGAATGGGTATATAGATACGGGGTAATGAAATTATAAATGTGGATGGAGGCGCTGAATTTCCTGGAGAATTTCAAGAAGTTTTTAAAGGGATTGGCACAAAAATTCAAGTTGCAACACCATATTATCCAGAAGCAAAAGGTATGATTGAGAGAGGGCATCAAGTAATTAATGATGCACTAATTAAGCTATGTGGAACTAATAGGGAAAAATGGAAAAGTTGTTTATCTTTAGTATTATTTTCAGATAAAATTTCAGTGAAAAGGACAACAGGTTTTTCACCTTATGAACTTATGTTTGGTCAGAGGGCAGTATCACCTATTTATATGGAAGCTGAATTTTTTCTAGGATGTGATTGTGATCAAGTGCGCTCAAAGGAGGACTTAATTCTAGCAAGAGTGACACAGCTTGAAAGAAAGTAAAAGTTTGTGGAAAAGGCATATGAAAGAATAATGCAGATTAGAGACAAGTCAGTAAAATATTGGGATAAGTGTTTAGGGCACAGATTAAGGGAACCATTGAGACCAAGGGACTTAGTATTAGTATACAACAGAAGTCTTGAAATTCAATGGTGAAAAATGTTTGCAGACAGATGGAATAGACCTTGTAGTGTCAAGAAGCAGATAACTGGAGGAATGGGATAGTACTGAATGGAAGCGACATGTAGTGGCCAATCAGATCAAAATATTCTACCCAAGAGGGATACCAGTAACATAAGAATTACCTCTGCAATGAGGATAAACTAACAATTTTTTTACTCCAGGAAGAGTATAATCTATCATCAGTGTTTATTTTTTTTTAGCAGGCTATGATGAAATTGTGACAGATTGGGCGCTAGCAATGGTGAAGGGACTATGGCTGAACAAGAAGTTGGCATTACTTCTCAAGATAAATTTTGTAGAATTAATTTCATTAGAGGAGACATGAAAAAGTGGATAGAATGGATAGATGAATTGCTGTCTGGGAAACTCAGAAAGCTACAGTAAGCTTAGCAGAAGGCAGGCAACTTAGCTGAAGAAGATTGGCAGATGGAGCGCTCAATTCAGGGACCTGGGTTTGCAAAAATCTCAGTAATAATGATTAATTATTGAAGGTAAGAATTATTTAAAGATAGTAGAGGAAGAAAAGGCAGAACTCTCTTCTCCTTCTTGTTGCTTTTTTAGGGAAGTCAATTGTGTTGCAAAGTGCTACAAACTTTGTTTATAAATTTTTTTACAAAAACTTATGATTTATGATAATTGCAAAGGGCAAGCATAGCTTAAAGGGAGCTATGTACAAGTTCTAAAGTAACTGCACTAATCAGAAAGAAAGTGAAGAGGAAGTTTATGACTAATCAGAGTCTCCTTCAAAACTGGAAGGGAATCCTTTCCATTCTTTGGTCATAATGAAGTTATTGGGATTGGCAGGAAAGCCAGGAATAGAGGTAGAACTTATTTCATTCATTAACTTACTAATCCTTTCAATGTGATGGTAGTGGGAATTTAGTTCATCATCAGAAAATGTGGGAGAATGGTTGTATTAGGATGACATGGCACCATAAATGAGGCAAAGTCATGAGAAGATTCAAATTGAATGTACAAATGGAAGGGGTTAGGGAACCCATCCTAAGAAAATATATTTTTAAAGCCTTTGAAGAAAGAAGAATTAGGGATGATTATTTGAAAATGAAGATGATGAACTTACCGGCTAGTAAATTTTTAGGCGGCACAGAAGGAGAAAGCACTCTTAAAGTGTTAGGCCTGAAGGTAGAAGATGATTTCATCATGATGTCTTGTTCAGAAGGTGTAGATGATTCATATTTATGTTGAATGTAAATTTCTTGGAGAGAGTATGCAGGGAGAGATGTGCTATTGGAAGGTAAAGTTTCAATAGAAAAAATTGTACTGTTACTGGAGCTAGCTAGAACAGTAGGGGTGCTAATTGTATTTCCAGTGTGAAACTGAATGAATTCATTGGGGGATGAAGGATAAGTATAAGAGAAGGTACAAGCTTTGTGATATCTAAAGCAGCTACTACAGGAAGGTCTAAAGTTGGCATAGCCACAATGCTTAGAAAAGGTACAGTTAAAATTACAGCAGCGGCAAAAGCTGCAAGCTTGATCTCTGGGCAAAGTACGTTATTGGGTCATGGCTAATTAGACTCATGAAAGTGCTGGGTTTGGATAAGGTAAGAGTATAGGTTTCCAGGTCTATTTTTAGGTGCTGTTAAAATATAGTTGAAGGAAAGCACTGAATAGCATATAAGTGGGGATTCTAATCAGTAGAAGAATGAATTTTAACAAGATTTATTGGAAAGAAGGTTAGTGCTAAGGAGCACAAGATCTTGGGAAGATCTGAACTTACTTCAAAAATATGAGGATAAGGCAGATGAGGCACTAACAAATTACTTTATGGGGAAAATTTTTATTGTCTCAAGGATATTCAGAAGGAAGTCAAAAGAAGAAGTTTTCAGGATAAATTTTATTTTTAAGATCTAATAAAATTTTTACTCTCATAGAATAATAATGCGGTGATGTTGGCAACAGATTTTTTTGGGGAAGATAAATTATTATTACAGGAGGAAATGATAAAAAAATAATAAACAATACACTATTTACATGATTTTACAATAAGGCATAAATAAAAGCTTTCTGAAGAAAGAAAGAAAAGTTAGCTTGTAAAATAGTGAATAAGGAAAAGGATGAGACTTACTTTAATTCCTATTGAGAAAGGCCTACTCCCATTTGTTGTATATGTTAGTATTATTCAAATTCAGAGTTTTGACTAAGGAAACATGGTTTTCAATGTCTGGTTTTTCAAGCATAGGAGTGTTTTTGAGATTGGAAAATATTGTGTTGAATGCCGTATTGACTTGGTCAATAATTTGATACTAAGGGGCAGCAACAACACAATTAAGAACTTGCCAATCTTCAGGGCAAGGGAGATCAATACAAGGAGCTTCTTCCTCAAATGACGTGGCTGATGTTGGGGGCGTTGAGAACCAATCTTCAGGAGTGAAGGGTGGAGGAGTGGTCTCTTGTTCAGGCCAGGTAACTTCAGTTTCAACAGTGGGAGAAAAGGAAGTGTGAGGAGTCATGGTGTGGTCTTTAAAAATTGGAAGAGGCCTTTGTTGGGTTGTTTGGTGCTGTTTTGGTATGTCTTAATTGACATTGGTTGAATAATTGGGTGTTTTTCTGGTTTCATTCAGTGAACATTAGAACTATGGGTATGTGAATACTACCATTGGATAGCCCCAGTGTTTCTCTATATTTTATGTCTTGTTGACATTTTTTATATTCTAAGTTTTAAGGGGTTATTTGCTCATTTTTCATTTCTAAAAGATAGCTGTTTAATTTTGATTTTTGTGTTTTATGGGCTAACCTTAAGTCTTAGGGTTAGGTGCTTAATAACATTAAGTAGAGCTAATTTGGCTCTATATTTTATGTCTCAAAGTTGTCATAGCTTAATTTTGTGTTTTAAGGGTTTTAGTAGTTGTGGTGTATTTTTCTAAGTATTTTGGGCTTTATTGGAGGTTTTTGGTGGTTTTCTGGCTTCAGGGAGGTCTGGCCACTTCTAGGCGGGCTGCCTCCCTTGGTTATAGAAGGCTGGGGAGCGCTTCTAGAGGGTTTTTATTCAATTTGGCTGCTAAAACCGCCAAATTTGTTGCTGTGCATGGATTTTTTAGATGGTGGTCTGTGTGTACATACTGAATAAGAAAGTTTGGGGCAACTTTAATTATCATACAACCATCTGGAGGTGATATCATTGTTTCTCACTCATTTCTCACTTTTTTTTGGCCACAATTGGCTGTGTTTATTGCAAGGTTAGTTCTTCATTTAAATCAACTTTTGCAACTGGTTTCTCTGGTGTAGCTTTGCAGCCTTCATCAAGTATTATTGCTGTTTTATGTGCAACAAGTGCATAGTGTTTTGTTTTTCTGGTGTGGATCTTTCTGCATTTCTGGTTTCTGGTTCTTTTCTTCTCAGTGGTCTGCTATTGGCTACTGTCTTGACTTGTAAAGCAGTCAAGAAGTTTGTTGGAAGGGTTATAGTAACAGTCTCTAATTTGCTGTAGCAAATAAATCTCACCTGGTGTTTCTCAAAGGGACAGGGGTTTTTCTCTCCATTTTTACTCCAACTCCTTGGTCAAGGCCTATAGCTAGTACTATAGGATTGTCTACAATGGCCCAGAAGGGATCTTCTTCTAGACCTGGGATGGTGATTTCTACATGAGGAGTTGAAGGTGCCACAGCATAAGGAGTGTTGGAGACATTCTGAATAGGAAAAGAAGGAAAATATTTTTGTTATAAAAAAATTATTAAGAAGAGAAAATAAAGGGAAGAGCAACCCACTGTGTGGATTGACTCTTCAGAGAAGAGTGAATGATGTGTTGTATTTGAAGTGGTGCTTGGAGCTGGAAAGCAATAGGTTTTCTTGGCTCTCTTAGGAGCAGGGTGATTAATGGCCAGTTTACTCATTAGATTTTATGCCAATGCGTTTGGATCAACGGCTGTAGTAGCAGTGCTAGGAGGACCATTGAGACTGCATTTCTTTGTGTGACTTTTGCAGATATCATAAGACTATCAAAAAGGGGAGAAAAAGATATCAGTGCGGAATGGAACTTACAGTGAAGAAGCCGCTACCATGGAATGCTTTGGAGAAGTGACATGGAGTAATTCTGCTTTCAGTACAATGCTGACAACACTCCGCTCCAGTCACAACGGATTTGACAATAGGGGTATTGGTGATGCAAGCTTTTTGTGTGTAAAAAAATTGATAGACGGTGTGGATGATATTTTTGTTAGTGCTCATGTTGAGAAAAGATAGTTAAAGAAGATGAAGGGAAATTAGTAATAGAAGAGACTAGAAGAAGGAGGAATGAGGAAAAAGTGCAAGATATGCACCTGGTTTTATAGCGCCTGGGGACAGTTTCAAGTAGAGGGAGACTGTGGTACACATCTTGCAGTAACACAGAAAATGTCTTAGGTAGTGGAAGCACAACTAAGGGGTTCTCAAAAGTGAAGATAAAATAAACTCTCTTTGCACAGTTTTTTTTGTTTGTGTACTATCTATTTATGAGCCGCAGCATGAAAAAGGTCAGGGGGAAGTACATAATATGGACTATAGGACAAGAATAAATGGTATGTACTTGCTAGAGTCATGGGCAGTGCTAGAGGCATACTATGGAGTAAATGAACAGAGACAAGTGATGGCATATAAAATCACACCTAAATAAGGATGTTGTCTTTTAGGTAAAGCAGTGTTCACCCATCAAGATAAAAAATTTGTCAAAGAAAGAAGGAAGCGCTAGAAGAGCATATAGGTTGCAAGTAGCGCTCAAAGAAAGGAGTAGCAAGTAAGATCTGAAATAGGGAAATCATTTTCTTAGTGCGGACTGTTTCATTATTAGCAGGGACTCATGTAGTGAGTGTGGGTTATACAATAGGTAAAAAGGCAGTACAGTACCTATTATAAGTCAGCAATCTCAGAAAACGTAGGCTATGTACAGGAGAGTGGAGTTTCAGGCGCTAATAGTAGTTCTTGTTTAGATGCTTCAGATACTATTAGAACCAAGACTTATGCTAACAATTGTACATAGACTGATGAGATATTTAGATACTGTTTGATATTCTTGTATATTGCTAAACTTATTTAGTGAAAAAAGTAGAGGAAAAGAGCATAAGGGTAGGGCTCTGAGCATACAAGTGTATATAAACAGCACTCATCTCTAAGGAAAAAAAGAGAGGAGATGTGTATAAAGACTACAGTATAGAGTGTAATAGATAAAAGAGAAAATAGATATGTATTATTTTTTGTACATAACAGGTGTGAATACCAGAAGTAGCGCTTTAGAGTTATTTTATTGCCACAGTAAGGATAGTATTGATTAGAGCACTTCAAGAGGGAGTGACTGAGGATACTAGAGATTAATGAAAATAGATTTAGTCAACAGATTGATTAATTATATTAAAATATATAATTTCTTTTTTCTTAACAAAAATCTCTACAAGTTTACTCTATTTTATTCATCAAAAAAGTTAGATAACCATACTTATAATATGTGCTTTCACTGTCTTTAAAATTAGAGATTCAGGCGCTTCTTTTTAAATAGTTTTCTGTTTGGAAAGAAGAACAAACTCATCTCAGACTGAATCTATAGCTAAGTATCATAGAAATTTTTCTTTCTACAACTTTTAATTTGAAAAGGTCCTTTTTTATTTAATTTATATTTTATAAACTACTTTAGCTCCAAGAAGTCTCATTTTATACAATATTAAGACTTTGGTTTCAGATCTTATAACCATACTATAGCCTATAGATTTTTTTAAAAAAAAAATTAAAGTTTCTATTACAATTAATCATCTAAGTCCATTGCCATATCATGTTTTTGTGTAACATCTGAAGTATCTGACATAAATTTTAATACAAAACTCAACAATATTGTTGTTTTTTTAACTCCTAAGATATATGGACCAAGATCCCAATAGGCCACAGGAACCAAAATATCCTTTTCACTGACCATTTTCACCAAATCAGCATGTCCAAAATCACTTTGATACACTCCTAGAAATTTGAAAATTTCAGTAACTTTCTTATTGTCTTCCACTTAATTCAACATAATTATGAAAACAACAATATTTTCTACACTTCTAGCTGCCTTCAAAATTTTCACCACTTTTGAAGATTCAAGGTGTAAATTAACATTTACTTCACAATACTGATTTGGTTTATTTCTTGAAATGCAGCTTCCATTTCTAAATATAAGATTGGTAAGCTACTCTTCCCACTGAAGAGGAATTTAACATCCATTGGGATGTGGCCATGCACTATGATGATGCAGGTAAGGTTCTTTTAATTTTAAAAAATTGTATAATTTTTTGTAAATTTCATCAGTAAATATCATTTTCTTCCCTGCAGATCCCTTATCAATTTTATTATTATACAAACAATGGAGTAGTTTCTGTCTATTCAGCTTCTGTAGCTGGAAATACTGATTCATTATTGTTGTTGCCCTCTCAGCTTTTTAAAACATGAAGAAATAGTAAATATTTTGGACTGATTTTATGCAAATAAAGTAATACTGACCCTTTTTTTTTGTTTTTATCTTCTGAAGAGTGCCTATTAGTTGTTCCCCATAAAATTCTGACACTCCAATAAGAGGCCCCAACCAACTAAGTTTTTCAGGAACATGGCAGGCATAATGATGATTTTGCTAGAGCTTTAGTCCCTCCCACAAAATTGCTGCTTTTCTCAAGTATTCATTATAATTTATTGAAAATCTTCCAGTTGAGTCCAGCAACACCTCCTTTGAAGCAATAACTTTTGTGCATTTGACAATGGCACAGATATTTTTAATGTGGACCTTCTCTTCAAATATCTGACCTTCTACAACAACTTGATCCAATGTAGTATCAAACCAGGATAATGGTAAATAAATAAAAACAAAACCATCCATTCACTTGCTTTAAACTTCCCATTTTTTTCCACTCCAGCTCCTTTTGGCAAAAAAACTATTCCTGTAGGTACTGTTACTTGAATTATTGCTTGAATAATTTTATCTATTTGTCATTTTCCATAAGCTCTGTGTTTTAATCTACTTGAACTACTTGAATCACTTCCACTTGTAACATCTTCAAAGGCTGACCCAAGTACTGAGTTACTTACTAATGTTGAATTTTTAGGTTTGGAGTTCAAAAAATCTTGAAAGTGATGACAAATACCTCCTTCATACTAGTTGTGAAGGACACCAAGAACAATTAAGTTGAAAGGATTCCAATAAGGTATGTGATTGAGTTCTGACCATCTCACTCCAGTTTATTTAACAAGTTTTAGCTTTCCAGACAAGGTATGTGCTTCTTTCCACTGATTTGAAGCAAATAATGTATTTTCTCTTTCTTTTCTTTCACAAAAACTCATTTTACTAGTATCTGAATTAATTATGTGGCACCAGAAGCAAAGATTTGAAGAAGAATGCAAGGAAAACCTCCAATTTTGTGAGTTGAAACAATGTTTTGAATCACAGAAGCCAATCTAGCAGTCACAGTTCTTCCCCCAGAAAGGCAGTAAGTCGGAATCTTGATACCTCGATCCATCTCCAGAATTTTATCTACTAATGGTTTTTAAAATGTTGCTGATTATCACCATGTTTGGTTGGTTAGTTGCAGGAATAATATCAGAAATAAATTTGTATCTAGCATAATATTGCATTAAAGGTGGTATATTAAGGCACTTCATGGCAATAACACCAATAGATACCAGATTTCCAGAGATCTATTTCCAAATAAGTTGTACCAATCAAAAAAAGTAAAAAATGTAAGTGGTGGTATTTTTTGTTTTTATCTGATGCATTAATCATATTGTTTTTGTATGCTGTTGATTCAAGATAATCTTAAACCTTCCCATTAAATTATTTTGCCACAAACTTAGCTCACTTTTTGATTTAAATCTTAATGTCTGATGATCCAAGGAGCCAACTAATTCAGTTGTTAAAGTTTTGAGCAACAAAAAATCTTTTAGGCCTATAACAAATTGAAAAAAAAATTTCAGATAAAGCATTGGCTCATTATGTGAGGTGTTAATGGAGCTAGAAAGGTTGGTTACAGGTATGAAAAGCTCATTGCTACAAATGGCTGATCTCTGGGTCCATTGGTAGCCACACTTATCTGGTGCAGTATCAGGATGATACAGTGAATAAAATTATGAACAGATGAAAAAATTTTCTAGCTTTATATTTAGTTTAAATTTTTTTTAACAGTACAGATGTCATTTGGAAGTTGAGACTCAAAGTCAATTTTGGGTGACTGTTGGCAACATTGACTGACAATGTATATAATGCACTGGACTATATAGTTCATCTTCCTATGACCAATAACACATGCTAAATTTAGCCATTTAATAAATCCCAATATGAAACCTACAATGATAATGGAGTACTCAAGTTTTAGTCTAGAAGCTTGAAATATGAGGTAAAGGACTTAATTTGAATGAATGTGGAATTACCACTAATTTTATCATTTTCAAAGATTGTAGAAACACATTTGGAGCTGGAAGACAATGAAATATTTGATGATGAGCTCTTTCTGTAATTTTTTTTGTATTTTGATGTTGATAAGGTGAGCGCTTTCAAGGATCTCTGAAAACTATCTAGTCTGTGCTGATTTTCTATCCAATTTCTACAATTAATATAACATCTGTTGACTTCTTTTTCCTCAGAATTGAGTATGTTTAACCTAGAGCACTTTTTTCAATCAAAATGATTGGAGAGTTTTTTGAATCTGATTAAGTGTCCATTGTGGTGAAATAGTTGTAGTTTTTGGCCACAATTAAGTAGTGTGATAAGAGAATGGGAAAGTTTTAAACCTTAGAGCATAAAGTGAAATGTAAAATTTGATTCCCCTTAACAATTCAGTTTTCAATGTTATATCTTCACATATATAATCAATATAGTATTTATTTGAATGAATAGTATTTAATTTAAAATTCCACGAAAATTTTGGCCAATATTACTAGTTTTTATGATTGAATGAAATTTATGTAAAGTGGTTCTGGTTATTTAGTAGTATGTGTGACAAGATAAATGCAGAAGGATATTATGTATTATGTGATAAAATAGAAAAACACACTTGGATACCTTGAGAGAACCCCAGCTGACACTGTGGGCCAGTTTTAAAAAGAACCTCATGAAGCATCAGCATGAGTCTGTGGTGGAAGTGTCAGCTGCTTGCACATGGTGTCACATGAAGAGTACATGTCATTGGGAATGAGGGCTAGGATGGGGTTATGGGTAAATAATTTTGTAGAGGATTTTTTGGGCTATGGAGTAGAATTCATTCTAAATTGAAACAAAAGTAAAGAAGTAGACTTTGGTTATTACTGGCCATCAAATAGGGATACCTGAAATTAAACACAGGATTTCTATTTCCTAAATAAATAAATCTATGAAAAAAAATTAACTCTAACATGGATTCCTGGTTTAGAAAAAGTTGCTGATTGTATGACAAAATCATTAAGCAGCATAAATCTAGGAAAGGTACTTGAAAAATAAGGTTAATCCATTTGATTTTTTTGAGTTAAATATTTAAATTTTTTGTTCAATTTCTATCTTTCATTACTAATATATACATATCTGTAGTTATTGCATAGGGGGTGTTATTACATATAAATTAAAGATATTGGAAAATTATTTAGGGCAAATTAAATTCCTATATGTATGTAGTCTAGTTGCTGTACCCAGTCTGGCTTCATCCATTCAATATAATAGATCAATGGGACTGACCTAGTAAACTTTGTGTTACAAAATTATTTTTTAGTAATGAATACATGATCCATGCCAGATAATTGACCAATGTGACTGACCTGGTACACTTTGTTTTTGGGATTATAGTATTATATACAAATATTTGAAATAAGAAATTAGATCATATTCTCACCTGTAGTAAACCTTTTGCACAGTAAAAGCACTCAAAATTGTGAAAATAACTGGAGAACCTGAATGCTGCTGAAGCAGGTTGTACTCACAATACCTAAGTACATATGCCTAACTAATCAACATTTCCCCCACTGGTTTATTTCCAAGAATCCACCTCTACAGCTTTGATCCCCCCCAATCAACTTTTATCCAATCACCATTACCAACTCCAAAACCATCAAGTATGTTCCTCCAATTTTACCATAAAATAAGATTAAGGGAAAAATAGTAAGAAAATAAAAATAATAATGGAAAAAAACTAAAGATAGAAAATGAATATTCATTAGTGGTAGAAAATTTCTTCTTTTTATATATATCTTTATTTATGTACCATACACACACATCTTTCCTCCTATGAAAATTGAAAGTTGGACCAAGTGATATAGTGAGAATATAGGCACACATTTGAGAAGTATGGAACTACTCCAGAGTTTATTTCTTAAGAAAGAGTTTTGCATTGACCAAAAAATGAAATCTATCAATATTCCTAGTGTGCTTGCTACCAGGGCTGTCCTTTTCATTAGACACTGCCCCTTTTTTTTACAGTGAAGCTTTACTGGTGGGAATTCAGGAAAAAGATCCTTGAGAATATTTAATATCCAAATAGCATCTTTCATACCACCACTGAGAGAAAAATATCCAGTATACATAGAGGAATCACTAACAGTAAGTTGTTGCCTTGAAGTCCATACAACTAGTCAAACATTTAGAATTAAAAGAGGACCAGAGTTCTCCCTTGAGAACTCTTTTTTTTTCCAAGTTTGATCATTAAAAGAAAGAAATTCAAGAGGGCTATTACTGTCAGGTTGAAGATGAAGAGAAAGTTTTTCAGTATGTGGAACATAGTGTAAAAGATGTTTTAGGAGAGTAAAATGTGTTGAGGTTTGTTTAGAGGAGAATTTATCCAGAAAATTGACTGTAAAAGATAGTTCTGGCCTGGTTGCAACTTACACATAACAGAGATCACCAAGAACTGAAAGATATTTGGTGTTATATACTGCTTCTTTTTCATTTTTTGCTGTTTAAATGGTTATATTTTGAGGAAGAAGTGACCAAGTTTTCAGACTAGATGTGCTGTGGATCATCAGAAGTTTCTCAATGAGCTGAACATTTCTGAGATCAAATCTTTCTGTTGCTTCTTTGAATCCAACATCAACTATTCCATCTACTTTCTCATTCAAGTTTACCTTCAGAGAACCACCTAAACTATCCTCCAATTTTTTCAAAACCTCTTAACTACTTTGAGTCATAATTCCATCATCCACATGAATCCACACATCACCCAAAGAAAATTTCT
Source organism: Hemileia vastatrix (assembly GCA_030280995.1). Taxonomy (NCBI): domain Eukaryota; kingdom Fungi; phylum Basidiomycota; class Pucciniomycetes; order Pucciniales; family Zaghouaniaceae; genus Hemileia; species Hemileia vastatrix. The sequence continues at coordinate 17,436,307 of JASXTE010000006.1, read as the reverse complement.
TCCTTAGAAAATAAATACTTTTACCATTCTGACTTGCTTTATAACCAATTTAATCCAATTTTCTGGAAATTTGAAGCCACCAATATCTTGATACTTACTTACCTCCATATACAGTCTTCTTTAGATTTATAGCACTTTCTTTATCATTTAGTTGATAGCCTTCAGGAGGACACACCCATATAGCTTCATAAATTGAACTATGAAGATAAGCTGCTGTAACATCAAAGGATTTAACTGGACACTTGTGATTAGCTGCAAGAGTTAAAAGAAAATTCTGGGAGGCAAAATTTTTAGTGAATTCAATCCCATATTTCTGAAGAAAACCTTTTGCCACATAGCAAGCCTTGTGATTTGGATATGTTTAAGAAGTATATTTGATAGTGAAAACCCGTTTTGAAATTATGATCTTGGAACCTGGAGGAGATTTCTTTTTATACCACAAATCCATGTCTTTCATGTTGTCCAATTCTCTTTTGCAAGATTGTCCCAATTTTTGGCAATCAGGTGAAAGCATAGCTTTCAAGTGTGTGTATTTAATTATATAAGAGTGAAGAATATCCTTTTAGAAAACATCAGAAACTGATTTTTCTTGAGAAAGAAGAGTTTCTTCATCTTTGAAGTCAATAAATTTTAAATTATTGAAGATGTGACCCAGGGAACTTTCAGATGGTGGATCAGGGGGTGGTTCTTGAAGAGCAAGTTCATTTGCAAGAATATGGTCACCAGGAAACTTGGCCATTTCAGATTCAAAAAGTTGTTTGTCTCTTAGTGTTAAAATATCCATCCATAATTTTCTAAAGAGTAACCTAGACACTTACAAAAGAGAGCTCTTTCATCAAGTTTTTGTTGAGTTTCTTTTTTTATATGGACATAAGCAGTTTCACAAAAGATCAAAAAATTAGAGTAGTTGGTTTCACAGTTGTACATCAGATCTAAATGAGTTTTTTACTGGTTGTGACATTTGGGAGAATGTTATGAGCACAAGTAGACCATTGGTAAGCAAGTCCCCAGAAAAGTTTAGGAATTTTTCTAGAAAGAAGGATATTATTGGCCATATCTCCAACAGTGCAGTTGAAATGTTCAGATTTTCTATTTTTTTCATGGTGTGTTAGGATTTGGGTTGAGAGGAATGGAGGAGGAGTGCTATGGGTGCTATGCATTGTAATATGTGAGAGAAGGTAGTATTGCACAAGGGGGTTTTAAGGGTTAAGAAATGAGGGGCACTCCTCATTAGACAATTTATTTATTAATACAGTTACTTATTAGTCTCTTGTACTTGTAGCCCTCACTGTTGGAAGCCCCAAAATAGTAAGTCTAGTTTGTCTCACTGCTGTATCAGCATAGTCAGTCCTGTCTCAGGCTAGTGGTAGTTCTAGTAGCAGTTTGCCCTCATAGGTCTTAACATATTTTCTGATCTATAACCAGTGTGCTACAAATGATTCATGAACGCCTTAGGCCAACCTGATGCAGCACTCCTTTCTGAAATGCAAGAGCAGATGGAACTCTTTTAAAAACAAAATTTCAGACTCATGGAACATCTAGCAGAGGAAGAAGCCTCATATCACATTCCCATCAAGGTAGAGCTGGATGCTTCTAAAGACAAAGTGCAGGAACCACCTGGAAAAGGCCCAAATATTTCAGTCCCAGAAATTTTCAATGGAAAATGAGGCCCCTGGGTGGATCAGTATGCATTTCAGGTAAACTTTTATGTCTTGCTTAATGGTCATCGATTCCCAGATGAGCAATAAAAATTGTGTTTGAAATATCATACCTTACAGACAAGGTTGCAAAAAAAAATTAGCCTTTGGTGGCCCCTATGTAGCCAAAATATTAGAGCATGTGCTCAATCAGCTGTAGAAGAAACACTCTGTTGCAGTGTATGTGTCAGATCTCTGAGGCCATGTAAGCTATTCTACAATGTGGAGAGAAGGAACACTCAAATTTCATTTCAGAAATGAACTTTTGCCAAAAATATGGAAGGCTCTAATCAGTTACCCACTTTCAACCCCTCCCTAGGCACTGATGGAGTTGAAAATTAAAATTGATTAAAATTTTACACATCAGTGCATGGATGGGGTGAGTGGTGCCTACCACTGGCACAACTATGCCCCATCAAGTGGGTCCAGAACTCTGGACCCAAACTCCATTTAATGCATAAAATTCATGCGGTGCTAGTGGAAGGAGAAATTTTTCTGATGAGGAAAACCAGAGGAATATGAGCAAGGGTCTGTACATTCAATGTGGGAGTAGTGGTCATTTGTCCAGGGAGTGTAGAGTGAAAATTAGGGTTAGCAAAGTGGAGGATAACACAGGAAAGGTGCAGGTAATAGACAGCACTCAGGTGTGTAGGTTGGGCCCTCCTTGAGCATATTAGATGGAAGAGATAAAGGAGAGTCAGTAGTAGATTTATCAGTGTGTAAGCCACTTGAAATAAATGATAATTTTATTATTCTAAACTTTCTTTTGATGAACCTTGATGTCACAACAAATATGTGAGCCCTTCTAGACTGTGGGGCCACAAAATGTTTTATTTACAAAAAATTTTTACAGAGGAATAAAAAGAAAAATAAAAAATTGTACCACTCTAGGAATTTAATTATGTTTGAAAGATCACCAAGTGGGGGAGGAGAAGTAAGAGAAAAGTTTTTTTGCATATTCTGGTGCAATGGAAGGGATTCTCAATGCAAGGATTATGTGACAACCCTAAAATACCACTATGAAATGGCTGGACCAATTAAAATGGAAAATTTACTGGAAAGAATATATGGTTCAAATGGGAAGGGAAAGGAACAGTTGTGCTAAAGCATTACCCCCCTTGATCCCTCTGGGGTGAGAGATGCATCCTGGAAAGTCTTCAGATGTTTTTTTATCATCAGTTGTCTATTCACCAGAACTGATTCTTCCTCATGATTCTAAGAAGAAGGCTGGGAATGGGATTTCAACAGGGAGAATCAAAGAGGACAAAGAAGGAGAAGAAGTGCACCAAGAGAAGGAGAAGTTTCAAGCACAAATTCAGAAGGAAGAAGATGAAATAGTGGATGGTTCAGGTAAAGTATTGAGCCCCTGGCCCCTTCAAGGGTCAGGGGCCCTTCCTGGAAAGTCTCTTGGTGCTTTATTATAATCAGTAGACTTTCTTCAAGAACTGAAACTTTCTCTTGGTGCTAAGATTCAGGACTTGAAGGAGAAACTGGATTGTGATGCAACAGCATAGAATATATCTTCCAAGAGTTTGGCCAAGTTCCAGTCCTCAAATCCCCTACCTGGGTATTTTCATCTTAGAAGATAGGGTTCAGATGTACCAGAAGAAGGTGAAGGAAGTAGCAGAGTGGCCAACACCAGCATTAGTTAAGGATCTCCAGTCATTTTTAGGCTTTGTAAATTTTTACTTCCACTTTATTTAAAATTCTTCCCACATCTGCTGAAAACTTTATAACCTTAAAAAGAAGGAAGCTGAACTTGTATGGATAAGTAGCCAAAAATATGCTTATGACTACCTGAAAAAATAATTTTTGTAACCCTCATTTCTTGCTATCCCAGATTTTCTAAAGCCATTTCTTCTAGAATTTGATTGCTCGGATTTTGCATTATGTGCTGTATTATCCCAACATGATACCAAAGATGTCTTGCATCCACTAGCATATATTTCACATATACTACTTTGTTCTGAGTTGAACTATGAAATATATGATAAGTGGCTACTGGAATTAGTAGTAGCATTACACACCTGGTGCCACTACTTATAAGGAGGACCACACCATTTTCAGGTTATCATCTACTGTTAAGACCTAAGAAGGTGGACTACTACTAGTTCTGACATTAGCCTGGGATAGGACTAACTATGCTACTAAGAATTGATACTAAATAGACTGGCTATTTTGGGATCACCAACAGTGAGATGGGACTGGCTATTCTGATACAGCAGTGAGACTAAGAAGTAACTGGATTACTGAATTAGTTTTCTGATGAGGAGCTCTCCACAGCACTTTCCCATATAACCTTTTTATGCAATATTCCCTCTTCCTCCTCTCACAATTCATAGTACTCATAGCACTCCTCCTCCTCACCTCTCAACCAGATCGTAAAATTACCCCCTCTTTTACCCCTCCTGCCTCCTGCGCTACTTCTCAAACTCCCTCAAGTTTTCCTTAGAATTTTCCAAATTTTCTACTGATTTCAAGGATCTATATCCAACCCCATATCCTTTCCAATGCACTAAATACTGAACCCTTCCCTTTTACACCCTCTTAGAAATAATCTATTCCACCTCACATCCTCTTCATTTTCCACCTGGATTGGTGCTGGTGGCTCCTCTGGATGCCCTGGGATTGTATTTTCTTTATGCTTTGGGAGAAATAAAATGTTGAGAACTGGATGTACTTGCCTCATTGATATTTCTAGTTCCAGTTCATAAGCTGAGTAGAATACCCTGTGTTTGGCTTTAAATGGCCCCACTTTCTTGTGATCTAGTTTAGAACTGGAGAAAAATGTGGAAAGGAAACATGAGCTTAACCAAACCTTGTCACCTACCAGTAGCACACAATTCTGGGTCCTTCCTTAATCAGGATTACTCTTCATTGATTGTTGAGATAACTTGAGAGCTGCTTCTAGTTCTTGAAGTATACTCAATATTCTTTGGATAGTCTCTTCCACCTCTAGGACTTGTAATGTGGTTGTGGTACCTATGGAGAATTTTGGGTAACATGCTTGTCACAGCATGTGTCCAGTCTTTGTATTAGACTTCAGCCAGTGGTAACATCTGCACCCAGTCATCTTGCTGATAGTTAATGAAATGGGGAAAATATTGTTCAATTGCCTGTAAGTCTCTGGATGCCATGCTGTTGACAATATGGGCTTCATGTTCAGTTGCTCATTTATTACTTTCAGTAGCTTAGAATTAAAATTACTTCTCTTTTCTGATACTATACTTTAAGGTAATCCATGTAATTTCCATACATGTGCCACCATTAAGTTTGATATACCTCTGATGTAACCTTAGTAGTGGTGGGGATGAAGTGTGCCATCTTGGTGCAACGGTCAACTACTGTGAGGATAGCATTCTCTCCTTGTGACTTAGTTAATTCCACTATAAGATCATTGGCGAGCTCCCTCTATGGTTGTTTAGAAATGTTTAGTGGTGTCAGTGGTGTTGTTGTTGGACTAGCCTTGTTCCTCTGGAAAGAGTTGCACACCGCTACATAGCGCTGGATAAATGATTTCACAGAATTCCAGTAAAATTTATGATTCACAAGCTCCACAGTCTTCAGTGGACCTGGGTTTTCTGATATTGGGGAATCATTCCTTTATTTGACTCCCTGGATCTTGAGCTCCTCATCATTTGGCACCACTATCCTTCCATTCCAATACAGTGCTCCCCCTTCCAGGAAATACTCCTTTAATCCTTTTTATACCAATACCCCCATTGATAACAGTGCCTTCACCAACTCTTTCACTCCCCCGTCCTTTTTCTGCCCCCTTCTTAACCATTCCATCAAATTCTGATCTTCCAATTCCACTTTGTCTAAGATTACCCCCTCATTAAGGTCCCCATTCAACAATGTCATCCCAACAGTGTGTATTTGGCCTGGTGCTGGGCATAAGTCAGGAAGTTGTGATAGTGCATCAGGTTTGCCACTTATCTTCCCTCGTTAGAATTTAACAACAAAGTTGATGCTACTTAGCAGTTCTTTGCAGAGCATCTGCAGGCAAGTCAGCTTTTTTGTGTTCAGAAAAGTTTCCAGGTCTTTATGATCCATGTAAATAATAACTTTTAACCTGTGAGGCCCTCCTTCCAAATAATGGCGCCAGGTACATACCGCTTCTACTAGTTCCAATAACTCTTTTTCATATATTTCATAGTTTAATTTGGCATATAGCAGTCTTTTTGACAAATAAGCTATTGGGTGCAATAAATTTTCAGCATTTTATTGAGATAATAATGCACCTAGTGCAAAATCTGAGCAGTCACATTCCACAACAAACAGCTTTAATAATTCAGGAATTGCAAGAATAGGCACTGTCACAAATTGGCTTTTTAGGTAGTCAAACACATCTTGTTTCCTACTTGTCCAAATAAATTTTGCTTCCTTCAAGGTGAGATCATGCAATGGTTGACAAATGTGGGAGTAATTTCCAATAAAACAGCAGTAAAAGTTTGCAAAGCCTAGGAATTACTAAAGATCCCTAACTTAAACTGGTGTTGGACATTCTGTTACTGTCTTTACTTTCTCCTGTTCCATTCGCACCTTATTTTTTGAAATTATCATACACAAGTAGGGTATTTCACTCACTGAGAAGACACATTTCTCTGGATTTTACCATACCCTGGCCTCCCTCAAGCACTGAAAACAGTCCTTTAGATGTATCTGATGTTCTTCAAATGATCTGGAGTGAATCAAGATGTCATCCAGGTATACCACTAAATCTATCCCTATTCTGTCTCTGAAGATACTTTTGGTAAAGTGTTGGAAATTAGCAGGTGCATTAAATAGAACAAGTGGAATTATCAAGCATTCAAAATAGCCAAGTTTAGTGCAGAATTCCAGTTTGTGTTCATCTCCTTCTTTTACACATATGTTGTGGAAAACTTCTCTAAGATCTAAAGATTTAAAGATCTCTGCCTCTTAAAGACTATCAATCAGCTCACTAGTAAAGGGAAGGGGATATCTTTTCTTTACCATCAGCGCATTTAAACTTCTTAAATCTATGCAAGGTCTTAGTGAACCATCCTATTTATCTGAAAATATGGAAGGGACAGCCAAGGGAGATTCTTGTTCCCTAATAAAACCATTCTATAAATTTTTATCTATTGTCTCTTTTGGCACTGTTAACTCTAGGTTAGATAATAGTATTATGTGGCTAAATTGAGGGGTTGATCCCGGAATCAGATCAATGGCAAAGTTGTATGGCTGATGAGGTGGTGAGGTTTTTACTTCTTCCTCTACAAACAGTTTTAAGAGTTCCCAATAAGCTTTAGGGACCATTTCTTTGAGGCTTTTTTTTGGCTTTGAGGACTGGAACTTGGCTGAAATCTTGGCAGATATGTTCCAAGATTTTTTGTTGCATTCCTGTTCCTCTTCTTCCTCCAGTGCCCCCTCCAAGTCCTGAAACTTAGCATCAAGAGAAAGTGTTGGCTCTTACAGAAAGTCTACTGATTATAATGAAACACTAGGAGACTTTTCAGGAGGGGCCTCTGACCCCTTTAGAGGCCGGGGTATAAATTATTTCTCTGCGCCATCTACCTTTCCATCTTCTGCCTTCCCTTTTCTTTGTTGTGCCTTCTCCTCTTCTTGGTGCACTTTACCCCCTTTCTGCTCCTTCCCAGTGCTTCCTGTTGGCAGCCCATCCTCTGCCTTCTGCTTAAAATAAAGAGGAAGTGTTAGTTCTGGTCAAAAGTCAACTGATGGATGATAACAAAACATCAGAAAAATTTCCAGGATGGGCCTCTGACCTCTGAGGGGGCCAGGGGGCTGATACTTTAGCACAGGTGTCCCCTTTCCTTCCCATCAATATACAGCTTATATTGGTGTAGCCATGTCATCCCCAGTACCATTTCCTACTGGTCTTTCAGGTTTTTTGCATATGAACTTCACTGAGACTCCCTTCTTTCACACCAAAACCTGCAAAAGACCTTTTCTCTTACTTGTTTTCCCCCATTTGGGGATCTGTCAAACATAATTATATGCCTAGGGTGGTCCATTTTTTCTTTTTTTTTATTTCTCTGTAAAAAATTGTTAGAAATAAAACAGTCTTTAGCCCCACATTTCAGTAGGGCTTGTACATTTGTTGTGGCATCAAGGGTCATTAAAGGCAAGGTTAGTATAATGCAATTATCATTTACTTCATATGGCTTACACACTGATAACTCTTCTACTAAGTCCCCCTTATCCTTTCCCTCTAATCTGCTTGTGGAGGGTACAACATTCACTCCTGAGAACTGTCTTTTACCTGCACCTTTCCTGCGCTATCCTCCACCTCACTAACCCTTATTTTTCCTCTAAATTTTCTTTCCAGATATCCACCACTCCTGCGTTGGAGGAACAGCCCTCTACTCATATGCCTCTGGTATTCCTTATCAGATAGCTTATTTTTCCACTAGCACCACATGCATTTACTGCATCAATTTCCATGGAATTAGGGTCTCTGGAACTGGCCCCACTTGATGAGGCATACTTGTGCCACTGACAGGCGCCACTCCAACCATCCATCTGCTGATGCATAAACTTGTTATCAATTTGGATAGCCGGCTCCATGAGCACTTGGAGAGAGGTTGGACAAGGGTTACTGATAAGGGTGTTCCTTATTTTTTTAGAGCTCATTTCTGAAGTGAAAAGTTAGTGCTCTTTCTCCCCATGTTGTAACGTAGCTGGTATGGCCCCAAAGTTCTGACACATACCCAGAAAAGGACTGTTTCTGTCACAACTGGTTGAGAGAATGATCCAAGTTTGTGGCCACATCAGGGTTTCCAAAGGCCAGTTCAAAAGCTGCCATTAATTGATTGAAAGTTGTTTTTGACTTGTCATTTCCAAGGAGTTCCTTTTTATATGGCCTTGCCCAGAGTGCCGCCTCATCTGTGATGTAAGAGGTTGTGAACGCAACTTTTAATTGCTCATCTGGGAACTGATGGCTGTTGAGCAGGACATAAAGGTTTACCTATGATTTGTAATAATCCGCCCAGGTGCCTTGCTTTCCATCAAAGATTTCTGGGACTGTAATTTTTGGTGTTGTAGGCTGTGCCTGTGCCTCAGCTTTGAAGGCGTCCATTTCTTCTTTCGTTGGGCCATTGGATGAGAACTGTTCCTCATCTAGATGTTCCATGAGTCTGGTGTTTTTTCATGCAAGTGTTCCATTTGTTCTTGAATTGAAGCAAGGGTTGCTGCATCAGGTCAACTTGAGGGATTAATTGCTCTTCAGTAGTGCTCCAATTAAGATTGGAAAAAATGTTCAGACCTAAGATGGTGGACTACTACTAGTGCTGAAACTAGCATGAGATGGGACTTACTATGTTACTAAGCAGTGAGACTAACTAGACTGACAATGTTGGGATAACCAACAGTGAGACAAGACTGACTATGCTGATACAGCAGTGAGACTAAGAATTAACTGGATTTCTATATAATTTGTCCAATGAGGAGCACTCCACAGAGCTTTCCCCATATAACCCCCTTAAATAATATCTCCTCTTCTGCCTCTCAAAATGCATAGTTCCATAGCGCTCTTCCTCCTCACCTCTCAACCAAATCCTAACATCTACACAGATCACAAAAACTTGGAAACCTTCCTGACCACAAAAAATCTGACACAAAGACAAGCATTCTGGGAAGAGCTCTTAAGTAGCATTAATGTTTTATTTCAATTCCAACCAGTGAAGAAAAGTTGAAAACAAGATGTGCTATCATGACACCCTGACTAAGAGCCAGCACCAAATCAGCTACACACTGTCAGAGTAACTTTACTGATGAGGGATCTTGAAGAGGGGGAAATACTAGATGTGGTGGTCTTGTGGATGACAATTTGATGGAATTGGTAAGGAGGGGACAGGAAGAGGATGAGGGGGTTCAGGAGTTGGTGAAGTCACTTTTATCTAAGGAGGTATTGGTAAGGAAGCTGTTGGAGGAGTATCACTTGGAAGGGAAGGCTCTGCATTGGAATGGAATGATAGTGGTTCTAGATGATGTAGAGCTCAAAAGGAAAGTGGTCAAATCAAGACACAACTCTCCAATGGCAGGAAACACAGGACCCCTGAAGATGGTGTGGCTGTCAAGTTGTAACTTTTATTGGAGGTTTACGAAGTCATACTTCCAGGACAATGTAGTGGCCTGTGACTCTTGCCATAGGAGCAAGGTCAGCCCAACAGTCACGTTGCTAACCCTATTAAGTATAGCCAAGCAGCCATGGAAAGAACTCTCTTATGATCCCATAGTGGAGTTAACCAACTCAATGGAAAGAATGCTATCCTCACAGTAGTTGACCACTGCACCAAGACTTTTTCCATCACTACTAAAGTCACATCAGAGGGTATTGCAGACTTAATGATGGCTCATGTCTGAAATTTACATGGACTACATGAAAGTATAGTATCAGATAGGGGTATTACTTTTAACTCTAAATTTTTAAAGGCAATGTATGAGCAAATAAATAAAAAGCCCATCTTGTCCACAGCATGGATCCCACAGACTGATGGGAAATCTGAGATAATGAATAAGGCAGTGGAAGAGTACCTACGCAATTTAATTAACTATCAGCAAGATGGTTGGGTGCAGCTACTACCATTGGCTTAATTTTTATACATTAAACAGAAACATTCTCAAACATGCATGCCACCTTTCTATGTAAACTATGGATACCACCCTACATTCTCAATTGGTACCCCATTAACTTTTAAAGTTCCAGTGTGGTCTTCCAACATTGGCGGGGCCCTTTGTTGGTCTATTTGGCATTGTTTTGATATGTCTTAAATGGCATTTTTTAATAATTGGATGTTTTTTCTGGAATTATTCGGCAAATATTGAGACTACGGGGATGTGGATACTATTATTGGATAGCCCCGGTTTTTCTCTATATTTTATGTCATGATGATATTTTTCTGATTTTAAGAATTAAAGGGATTATTTCTGTTTTTCATTTAAAAAGATAGCTGTTTAATTTTGTTTTTTGTGTTTTACGGGCTAAACTTAAGTCTTAGGGTTAAGCTCTTAGTACCATTAGAATGAGCTAATTTTTCTCTACATTTTATGTCACAATGTTGTTACAGCCTAATTATGTGTTTTATAGGTTTTAGTAGTTGTAGTAGATTTTTCTAAGTATTTTAGGTATTTTGGAGGTTTTTGGTGGTTTTCTGGCTTCAGGGTGGTCAGGCCGCCTCGGGCAGGCGTACTGCCTACCTCGGTGCTAGAAGGCTAGGAAGCGTTTCTAGAGGGTTTTTATGCAATTCAGCACTCAAGAACGCCAAATTTGTTGGTGTGCATGGGCTTTTAGATAGTGGTCTGTGTGTAAATAGTGAATAAGACAGTTTGGGGCAACTTTAATTATCATACAACCATCTGGAGGTGATATCATTTTTCCTCACTCAGTTTTCACTGTTTTTTGGCCACAATTGGCTGTGTTTGTTGCAAGGTGAGCTCTTCATTTAACTTAACTTAGAAACTTGTTTCTCTGGTATAGTCTTGCATGCTATATCAAGTATTATTGCTGTCTCTGGTGTGGATTTGCAACCTACATCAAGTATCATTGCTTTCCCTGGTGTGGAAATTAGTCTACATTTCAGTTCTTTTGTCAGCCTAGGTATCTCCAGTACTGAGTAATTCTTATGTTTAAAATAAGATAACCTTAAATACATCAAGCTAATATCTAAAAAATAAGGTTAAAATACTTATATATATGTTTATATTACATATATATATAATTATTATACTATTATATAGCTTATAGTAGTTTAAATAGCTTATCTATAGCCTAATAATAATTATTAAGGTGTTAATGGAGTCATAATATACTTATCTTAAGTGATATTAAGTAATTAATGACATACATAAGTTTATATGTATACATAAATCTCATATTCAGTGAAATATGCAGTATATTATGTATATTTAGGTCTATAAGTGGGTTTTAGCCTCTTAATAGCCTATAAACTTTGTTTTTCTGCTTATTTTAGGTCATATGGACTTTATCAGTGGATTCACAATGCTTACAGAAGCATAGACATGTATTTCAGGCGCATGTACTCAGTTTGGACAACTTAATCTATTTCCTTGGATGTATATTCACGGATTTATGGGTTGGGAGGTCATTTCTGGGTTAATATAGATGCTTGGGGATGTTATTGGGGGCTTGGAAATTTAATTTTTTTCCTTTATATGCTTTGTATTTCATTTTATTCCTTTTGGATTAGTTATTTTACCTAATTCTTTATGGTATCTGCTTTTATCTGGATTTTCTATTTATGGTATGGGTCTGTGTTATCATTAATGGTGATGGAGGGTCCTTACTGGAGATATGGGTGTTGAATCTGCTTGAAGTGGAAGCCATGGGGAGGTGATGGGACCTCACAGTGCTGTAATTGCTGGGGATAGCAGTGACATCATCTGGAGTGAAGGTCTGTGCACTCCAGTGGATTTTGGTATAAGTAAGGAGGGATTTGACGGGTTATTGATCATCACTTACTTACTACAATTCAATTAAACATTTAAACACAATTATTATCATTCAGAAATATATTATAAAGCCTTTATAAATTGATATTATCTTTATATAAGCTATAACTATATTCTATTTATCTACTTTCCAACACTAGCACACATTTAATCCAAGTATTGTGAGTTTTATTTTGAGAATAACTATTTTATTAGTCTTCCCCTGAGGTTTAATCACTAAATCATTTCTAAATAAGTAGTAGGACCATTAATAAATACTATTAAATCATACTTATATACTAGATACACTGACATCTTTGGTTTGGTAGTCTTTCTGGAGACTACTTTCTTGGCTGATCAGGAAGTCAAGTGTGTTGGAAAAGGAGCTTTAGCAATAAGGAACCAATTTACTGTAGCAGATAAATCTCACTTTATCTTTCTAAAGGGACAGGGGATTTTCTCTCTGGGTTTTCTTCAACTCCCTTGGTCAAGGCCTATAGCTAGCACTATAGGATTGTATACATTTCTGGTGCCCAACGTGGAGAAGGACCTGCTAGTTCTTTGGAATCTCTGTTGTCTTTGGTTGGCCCTTTTTTGGTGATTTTGGTTAGAAGAATGGCTTCTGGATCTTCTATTCCTGTGGTGACTGTCAGTGAGGGGGAAGGTCCTCCTGCTGTGATGGTTAGGGAGTGTGTTAGGATTAAAACTTGGGATGGTACCAATTTTAATGGTGAAGATGTGAAGTGGTTTCTGGAGAAGTATGAAACTTCTGCTGGTGTGGATGGTGCTTCTTACTTGGACATGGTGAAGCAGATCATTTTTCTTCATTGGTGATAGGGCAGTGTAGAAGGAGGTTGTGGCCATGTCTGGCTAACAAAAGAGGGACTGGAAGTTATTGTGTAAGGAGATGGTGGATAGATAGGGTTTCAGGTTCACTATGGTGGATCTGAACAAGGTTGTCAGTGAATGGCAGTCTTATGGTGGTTTTGGTAACTTGCACAGTTACAGGAAGTTTCTGCTACAGTTCTATCCTGTGGTAGAATATTTGGTGGAAGTGGAGGAGCTGGCACATGAAAATGCTGCCAAGGATGTTTTTTGGTCTGCCTTAGCTAGAGATATCAGGATGGATGTGTTGAAAGAGCTGTCAAGGAAGGACTTGATAAAGACTCTTTCCAATGGGGATCAGAAGTTGCCCGCTTTGGACAAGGTGAAGGAGGCTGTGGAGGCCCATTTGAAGTTATTGGCTGTGCAAACCTATCAGGAGAGGTGTTCCAAATATGTCAGCAAAGTCAGTGAGGCTTTGGCTCAAGAGGAGAATAGAGTGAAGAAGGAAGAGAGGAATATGGTGAAGGTCACCAAACAGGAGAGGGACCCAGTGGTGGAGCAGTTGGCTGATCTGACAAAACAGCTACATATTTTTGTTCAGGAGGCTAAGAAAGCCAATAAGGCTCCTTCACAGCCTAGAGATTTTGATAGGAGGGCTGGTAGGAGTGATCCTTGGGTCTGCTCTTATTGCAGCAGGAGGGGGCACAAGTCCAATGATTTTTGGGCTCTGAACAGAGATGTGTCAGAGGGAAAGCTGGAATTTGATGGAAGGGTGTTCAAGTTCCCTGATGGTTCTTTTTTGAATCCCAGTGAGGGGCAGGCGCCTGTTTATTTGGTCAGGAGAATGAGTGGTCTCACTCAGAGGAGGCCAAGGTTTGAGGAGATTCCTGATCAGGGGAAGTCTTCTGCTAAGGCAGATGATGATGTCAAGGTAAAAGGGAGGGAGGTTAATAAGGTCTCTTTTTCTACTTCCTTTGGTGGATTGGAGTTGTATTCTTGTGGTGGACAGTCAAGTGGTGAATGCTTGGCTTGTGCTTATGATGTTGAAGCTGGAAAGGTGAGAAGGCCTAAGAGCAGCTCTCAGGCCTAACCAAAGCCTAAGGCTTCAAAGTTGTATGCTAAGCTGAATGCAGCTAGAAGGAAGTACAGCAAAGAGGAGATTTACAAGATGCAGAAGGGAATTGCTGATATGGGCCCCCCTAGTTTTGTTGCATTGGACATGAATGGTGAGCCAATGCCTATGGATGTTGATTCTCACTGGGAGGAGGATGTCCCTTTGGACTCATTTCCAAAGCCTGCTAGAGTTAGAGGTGCTGGTGAGGGATCTGGTTTGATTCCTGTTGATGGTAAATCTGTTGGTGGTTCTGGTCCTCAAGAGATTTCTAGGACCAAGGTAGTGAAGCCAAGGGCTCACTTTGAGAGGCCAGTAGTTTCTGGCCAATCTAATTTTATGGACTCTGTTCTGGAAAGGATGAATCAGGGTCAGGTTTCTCTTTCTTATGGATAGTTGTATTCTATCAGTCCTGGGTTGGCTGATAGAAAAAAAAAGTTGTTTACCAGGAGAAGTGTTTCTTCTGGGGAGGTGGAATACATTTGTGATTCTGCTGAGAAGTTTAGTTAGGGGTTAGAGACTCATTTTTCTGCACCTCTGGGTTATGTCAATGTCACTCTGAATGGCAGGGAGGCTAGGGCATTGGTAGATTCAGGTTCTCAGATTAACCTGATTTCTTTGTTTGAGGCTACCCATCTGGGCATCCCCATCAATACAGGAATTTGTGGAAATTTAAGAGGGATTGGCGGCCATGTCCCTGAGTTGATTGGGACAGCTGAATTTGTGAAGCTTGATGTTGGTGGAGCCTCAGGGAAGGTTCATTTTTACATTGCCCAAGGTAATGTAAAAACTGTTTTGGGTGGACCACTCTTGATGGATTTTAAAACAAGAATTAGTTATCAGTTTGATATGGGAATCAGTTTGGAGTTGACCGGTGAAGATGAAAGGAGGCTTCACATGAGGTTATCATCTCCTGGAGATGATGGTTGGGAGACCAGGCCTGGCTTGTCTTCAATGTGCCAATGCATGGATTGTTGTAGGAGAAGAAAAGAAGTGTGTGCCACCCCTGGTTTTTTGGAGTCTGGCTCAGGCTCTAGTGAGAGAAATTTTTTAGAGTGATGAGGGCTGATTGCCCTAGTGCTACAGACTCTCCCCAAGATGAGGAAATCCCTGTTTGTAGTAGGTCAGCTCCCTTGGAGATATACCAAGTGGATTTTCAACTTTCTCTTTATAATTTTTCTCTTCTCTGAAAGTATTCTTCATGTTTTTATCAAGTATCTGTTCTCTCTCAATATTTTCAATTATTTTTAATTCAAGTTCAAAAAAGAAGATTGGTTATATATCTTTATTGAAAGATATGCATAAAAGCTGTGGAGTGGTGAGATTGGGGTCTAAAAGTAAGTCCTCCCAATTGTGCACCACTAGGGTTTCTTCTACACCTTTCAAAAACATAACCTTGGCCATGTCTGTGAGCATTGGGGAAACCCATGGTTATTTTTGTAGGATTAAAGAAAACTCAAGAAAAGAAGATAAAAATTTCAAGATAACTGAAGAAAAGCAAGAAAAAAATCTGAAGATAGTCAAAAAAGAAGAAAAGAATTTTTTTTGTAAAGATCATCAAGATCAATTTTTGAGCCTCTGGCATGAGGTCAAACTGAACAAATTTTTAAAGAAAGAAGATTGCAAAGGTCAATTTTTAGCCCTCCAGCATGAGGTTAAACTGCATGAGCTTTTGAAGAAAGAAGATTGTCAAGATCAATTTTTGGGCCTCCAGCATGAGGATAAACTGCAAAATTTTAGAAAATGTGATTCAGAAGATGAATCAAGATTTGATGATTTGGAAGATGGAAGTGAGGATGAAGATGTGGAATTGTGGAAAAGTTTTGGAGTGGTGAGATTGGGGTCTAAAAGTAAGTCCTCCCAATTTTGCACTGCTAGGGTTTCTTCTACACCTTTCAAAAACATTACCTGGGCCACACATATGAGCAATGGGGAAACCCTTGGTTTTTGTTCCAGGTCTGGTGGTGAAGAAGTTCTGAAGATTCCTCAAGTTGACATTGGAGCCACAAAGTACAAGGTGGCACAGAAGATTAGGCCTGTCAATGAGCCTATGCCTGTAGGTTTGAATTTTCCTTTGAAGAGACCACCTTTTTCAAGAGATCTGTACCATACTCCTCTGGTGAAGAATCCTCCTAATTTTGTGGAAACTGCTAGGGTGACTATGGAAAGGTTGAAAGTTATTAATTTTGGTCCTGATGGGTGGTTGTCTGATGAGGAAAAAAAGTTGTTGTTGCACGTTATTGTGCTCAGGGAGAAAGCGGTGGAATTTGTTCAAGAGGAAAGGGGTGTGCTGAAACACTTTTATGGGTAACCTTACTTGATTCCTGTGGTCTGTCACAAACCTTGGAAAATCAAACCTATTCCAATTCCAGCTTCTATTTGGGATGATTTTGTTGAAATTGTTAGGGAAGGAGTCAGGATAGGATTGTATGAACTATCAACTTCTAGTTGCTCAAGTCTGGTGTTCTGTGTAAAGAAGCAGAATGGGAAGCTGAGGGTGGTGCATGATCTTAGGGCCTTGAATAGAGTCACTATCAAAGATGTGTGAATGCTGCCAAGTGTGGAGGACTTTGTGGAAGCTTTTGCTGGAAGGGTGTGTTATGGTTTGGGTGATATTATGGGTTGTTATAATGAAAGGGAGCTTCACACGGATTCATGTCCACTCACAAAATTTGATACTCCTCTGGGAAGATTTAAGCTCACTAGGTTGCCTCAAGGATCAACTAATTCAATAGCAGTATATCAAGCTCAAATGGCTTGGATTTTACAGGATGAGGTTCGGACTCATGCTGGTATTTTTATTGATGACGGTGGAATGAAAGGACCCTCCACTGATTATGGAAATGAGGTGCTGAAGGAGAACCCAGGTATAAGGATATTTGTTTGGTAATATGCAATCACTCTAGAGAGAGTATTGTTTAGAATTGAAGAGTCTGGTTTGACCATTTCTGGGTCAAAGTTTTATTGTTGTGTTCCTGCTCTGGAGATTCTGGGTCATGTTGTATGTAAGAAGAGAAGAATTATGGCAAGGAAGAAAGTTAATAAAATTCAGTAATGGCCAAGGCCCAAAAATACTACTGAAGTTAGGGGATTTTTGGGGGTTTGTGTGTATGTCAGGATTTTTATTAAAGAATTTTCCTTGTTGGCTTCACCTTTAAGAAGGTTGACCAGGAAAGATGCGGAGTGGGAATGGACTGAAGAGTGTGAAGAGGCTTTTCAGAAGTTGAAGAAGGTGGTATGTGAAAATATTATTCTTCACAAGTTGGATTATGGAAGGGAAGCTGGAAAAATTTATCTGGTGGTGGACTCAAGTTATATTGCTGCTGGTGCTGTTTTGTCTCAGGAAGATAAAGCTGGGAAGGTCAGGCCAGTAAGGTATGAGTCTGTGATTTTTAATGAGGTGGAATCTAGCTATTCTCAGCCAAAGTTGAGTTGTGTGGTTTAGCAAAAAGTTGAAGAAGCTACTAACCGTTTTGTGGGGGCAGCATTTTGAGCTGCAGGTTGAGGTAAAATCTCTGGTTCAAATGATCAATACACCTAGTCTTCCAAATACTCCAATGACTAGGTGGGTGGCATTTATTCAACATTTTTCTTTTGACCTGGTGCACAAGCCAGGTAAAACTTTTACAATGCCAGATGGATTATCAAGAAGACCACCCACAGATGAAGATTCTGATTCTGAAGAATTTGATGAAGATGTTCCAGTGGTTGGGTCCAGCACAAAGGTTTCTGAAGATTTTTCTGTCCTCCCCCATGAGGCTAAACTGGAAGATTTTTCTCTCCTGCTCCAAGAGGTTAAACTGGCTGGTTCTGATCTTGATTCTGGTGATCAGGATGTTTTTGTTGATGAAGTTGGAGCTGTTATTTGGGATGGCTCAAAATTGGAAAATGGTGTTTTTGTCAGTGAACTGAATTCTCTTAAGATTCAGTTGAAGGAAAAGGATGTACCGAAGTTTAGGGATTGGTTTTTTGGATGGGCTGGTATTGCTGCTCATGTGTACACTGGAGATTTTGATAATAGGGTTGTACTCTTTGATGTTGTTTTGTTAGGTTTTGAAGATGAGACCTGGGGTCAGACTGGGTTTTATTTTATTATGGTTGAATATTTTTAACCTTGGAGAGGCCAGATATTTGTGTTGAAAATACTTGGGTAGCAATCAAGAAGAAGAGTCCTGGATTCTATGTGTCAGGAAGGTGGTTGATGAGGAGGAGACATCCAAATCCTCAGGTATTGGTGACTCAGAAGAAGGTTCATAATTTGGTGTTGAAGTCTTTGCATGAAGACCTTGGTCATAGAGGCTTTGGGGAGACTTATAGAAGAGTAGCAGATAGATTTTGGTGGCCAGGTATGAAGTTGGCTGTACAGAGTTGGGTTCAATCTTGTGAAGAATTTTAAAGAAGAAGCCACTTGAAACCTAAAGAGGTTGGACGTGGTACTGGTGAAACAACTTTGTTTGGAAGAGTTAGTCTGGCTGCTGTCCATATCAAAGAGGGCAGGTATAAATACTTGATTGTTGCCAGGGATGATTTTTCTGGTTGGGTTGAGGCAGTGCCTCTGGTTAATTTGACTTCCAAAAATGTGGCAGAATTTTTGAAGAAAGAATGGGTGTTTAGGTATGGGTTGATAAAGTTGGTGACTGTTGATGGTGGGCAAGAGTTTGGAGCTGAATTTAAAAAAGCTGTGGCAAGTATTGGCTCTAAATTCAGAGTGGCTACACCTTATTATCCTGAAGCTGAAAGCATGGTTGAAAGAGGCCATCAAGTTATCAAGAATGCTTTGGTGAAGATGTGTGGGGATACTTCTTAAAAATGGAGGCATTATTTACCCTTGGTGTTATTTGCTGATAGGGTCACTGTGAAAAAGACAACTGGCTATTTTTCAGTGTGTGCTAGTATCTAAGTATGATTTAATATTAAATACTAATGGCCCTACTACTTATTTTTAAATTATTTAGTGATTAAAATTCAGGGGAAGACTAATAAAATAGTTATTCTCAATATAAACTCACAATACTTGGATTTTATGCATGCTAGTGGTGGAAAATAGAATAATAAAATATAGTTATAGCTTATATAAAGATAATATCAATTTATAAATGCTTTATAATATATTTATATATGATAATAATTGTTTTATAATGTTTATTTGAAGTGTAGTAAGTAATTGATGTCCAATAACCTGTCAAATCCTCCCTTACTTATACCAAAATCTACTGGAGTGCACAGACCTTCAATCCAGATGATGTAACTGCTATCCCCAGAAATTAAAGCACTGTGAGGGCCCATCATCTCCCCATGGCTTCCACTTCAAGCAGTTTAAACACCCAGACCTCCATTAAGGACCCTCCATCACAGTTAATGATACCACAGACCCATACCATAAATAGAATAAACAGATAAAATCAGATACCATAAAGAAACAGGTAAAATAACTCATCCAAAGAGTATATAATGAAACCCAAAGCATATAAAGGAACCAAATTAACTTTCCAAGCCCCCAATAACATCTCTAAGCATCTATATTAACCTAGTAATCCTATCCCAACCCATAAATCCATGAAAATCCATCCAAGGAAGCAGATTAAGTTGTCCAAACTGGATATATGTGCCTGAAATAGGTGTATATGCTTGTGTAGGCGTTGTGAGTTCACTGAATATGTCCATATGACCTAAAATAAGCAGTAAAATAAAGGTTATAGGCTATTAAGAGGGTAAAACCTACTTATAGACCTAAATATACATAATATACTGCATATTTCACTGAATATGAGGTTAATGTATACATATAAGCTTATGTATGTCAATAATTACTTAATATAACTTAATATAAGTATATTATGACTCCATTAACACCTTAATAAGTATTATTAGGCTATGGATAAGCTATTTAAACTACTATAAGTTATATAATAGTATAATAATTATATATATATGTATTATAACCATATATATAAGCATGTTAACCTTATTTTTAAGTAATAAGCTTTATGTAATTAAGGTTATCTTATTTTGAGAATTATATTATTCATTCCTGGAGATAACTAGGCTGAAACTATTCCCCTTATGAATTAATTTTTGGGTAGAAAGCTGTTCTACCAGTGGATTTAGAGGCAGTCTCTTATCTTGGAATTGATTGGGATGATGTGTTCTCAACTGAAGATTTGCTCTGTGCCAGGATGCAACAGTTGGAATGTAGATAGGCATTTCAAGAGAAGGAATACTCTAGAATGATGAAGATAAGAAATCAATCAGTCAGATACTGGGACAAGAAGTTGGCTTATAGGCTCAGGAATCCCTTGAAACCTTGTTGTTTGGTTTTGGTGTATAATAGAAGTTTGGAGAGTTAGTGGGGAAAGATTTTTTCTGACAGATGGAATGGACCTTACAGAGTCAGACCTCAGGTGTCTGGAGGTTCTTATGTTTTGGAGGAGTTAGATGGTGCAGTCTTAAAGAAGAGAGTGGCTTTTGATCAGGTGAAGATATTTTACCCTAGAGGCACTAGAAGTGAATAATATTGACTCTGCAATGAGGATAAACTATGGACCATTCTTTATTTTTGAATTTTGGTGATGCTGTGCATCTGTTTTGTTGGAAACTTTTTTTTAGAAGGTACCCATGGGTGGGGTTTCTAGATTTTATTTTGGCAAGTGTGGGGGTAGCTGATGGTTTGGCTGCTCTATCAACAGTTACCCCAGATTGTCTGTTTTCAACCCCTTCCTATAATTTGTTTGAAACCTAGTATTGGTTTTTATTCACAGGTTTTGTTCCTGTATCACTTTAAACTGAAAATTCTTTTGGTCTTCAAGTGCCGGACTCTTCACTCTTATTGGTTTTGGTTTAATGTGTTGGATTTTGTGTTTTTTTTTAGAAGGTACCCAGGGGGGGCTTCTATATTTTATTTTGGCAGGTGTGGGGGTAACTGATGATCTGGCTGCTCTGTAGAACAGTTACACCAAAATGTCTGTTTCAAGTCTTTTGTTTGTCCTAGTTGATTCCTAGTTCTGCTTTTTTTATTCAGGTTTCAAGTCCACTATGACTTTAAACTTGCTTACTGGCTTGGGACTAGCTTCTTTGGTCTATTTGGTTTGGTGGAGGATCACTGGTGGTCTCCCACAATTCTTACTTATTGGAGGGATCCCACCCAGTGATCATTTCCTTGTACTGGACTTTCTATGGAGCCAGACTTTTTCTTTTTCTTTTCTTTAATTTTGTGTCTATGGTTGTGTTAGATAGTAGTTTTAAATTTTTTTCTTTTTTCTCTTTTTTTATTTTAATTTTTTATGGGAGTTATTAGGATATAAAGAGGGAAAAATCACAAAATTATATTATATGGTGTCACCACATCAGGGTCACCTGGATGTGGGCAAGCATTGATTGGGAAAGGGTCATCAATTGGCCAGGCAATTCTATTTTATTTTTTTATTTCTATCTCATTTTTTATAATTGTCTTTGATTTCTATTTATTTCATCTTTTCTTTATTGATATTATTTTTCTCAATTTATTTTTGATCTCAATTCAGTTAAAAATTATTTAAAGGTGTATCCACATCAAGGTGCACTTGGATGTGGGTAAGGTATCAGGGGATCAGCTCATCAATTGGCTGGGGGATACCATTTGTAATTATTATTTATCTCATTTTATAATTGTTATTCATTTCATTCTAATTTATCAGCTCTCATATTTTTTGGGTAATTTTGTTTGTTTATTTTCAAGTTTTTTTAGTATGTTAGCAGTTTAAAATAAGAATAAAAATAAGAATAAAAATTAAAATTAAAATTAAAATTAAAACTAAAATTAAAATAAAAATAAAAATAAAAATAAAAATAAAAATAAAAATAAAAATAAAAATAAAAATAAAAATAAAAATAAAAATAAAAATAAAAATAAAAATAAAAATAATAATAATAATAATAATAAAAATAAAAATAAAAATAAAAATAAAAATAAAAATAAAAATAAAAATAAAAATAAAAATAAAAATAAAAATAAAAATAAAAATAAAAATAAAAATAAAAATAAAAATAAAAATAAAAATAAAAATAAAAATAAAAATAAAAATAAAAATAAAAATAAAAATAAAAATAAAAATAAAAATAAAAATAAAAATAAAAATAAAAATAAAAATAAAAATAAAAATAAAAATAAAAATAAAAATAAAAATAAAAATAAAAATAAAAATAAAAATAAAAATAAAAATAAAAATAAAAATAAAAATAAAAATAAAAATAAAAATAAAAATAAAAATAAAAATAAAAATAAAAATAAAAATAAAAATAAAAATAAAAATAAAAATAAAAATAAAAATAAAAATAAAAATAAAAATAAAAATAAAAATAAAAATAAAAATAAAAATAAAAATAAAAATAAAAATAAAAATAAAAATAAAAATAAAAATAAAAATAAAAATAAAAATAAAAATAAAAATAAAAATAAAAATAAAAATAAAAATAAAAATAAAAATAAAAATAAAAATAAAAATAAAAATAAAAATAAAAATAAAAATAAAAATAAAAATAAAAATAAAAATAAAAATAAAAATAAAAATAATAATAAAAATAAAAATAAAAATAAAAATAAAAATAAAAATAAAAATAAAAATAAAAATAAAAATAAAAATAAAAATAAAAATAAAAATAAAAATAAAAATAAAAATAAAAATAAAAATAAAAATAAAAATAAAAATAAAAATAAAAATAAAAATAAAAATAAAAATAAAAATAAAAATAAAAATAAAAATAAAAATAAAAATAAAAATAAAAATAAAAATAAAAATAAAAATAAAAATAAAAATAAAAATAAAAATAAAAATAAAAATAAAAATAAAAATAAAAATAAAAATAAAAATAAAAATAAAAATAAAAATAAAAATAAAAATAAAAATAAAAATAAAAATAAAAATAAAAATAAAAATAAAAATAAAAATAAAAATAAAAATAAAAATAAAAATAAAAATAAAAATAAAAATAAAAATAAAAATAAAAATAAAAATAAAAATAAAAATAAAAATAAAAATAAAAATAAAAATAAAAATAAAAATAAAAATAAAAATAAAAATAAAAATAAAAATAAAAATAAAAATAAAAATAAAAATAAAAATAAAAATAAAAATAAAAATAAAAATAAAAATAAAAATAAAAATAAAAATAAAAATAAAAATAAAAATAAAAATAAAAATAAAAATAAAAATAAAAATAAAAATAAAAATAAAAATAAAAATAAAAATAAAAATAAAAATAAAAATAAAAATAAAAATAAAAATAAAAATAAAAATAAAAATAAAAATAAAAATAAAAATAAAAATAAAAATAAAAATAAAAATAAAAATAAAAATAAAAATAAAAATAAAAATAAAAATAAAAATAAAAATAAAAATAAAAATAAAAATAAAAATAAAAATAAAAATAAAAATAAAAATAAAAATAAAAATAAAAACAAAAATAAAAAAAAATAAGTAAAAGTAAATATAAATATAATATAATATAATAAAAATAAATAAATTTTTTTCATATATCTGTTAATTATTATTGTTCTTTCTAGTTAGTGAATTATTAATTTCTTTTTATTATTTTAATGTCTGGAAGAAGAAGCCTCCGGCAGTTGGTCCGGATTATGGTGGTGTTTTTGCTTTTTGTTAGGATTGGTGGAAGAACTGTTTTCTTTGTGATGTAGGCGGCTGGAAAGCATATATGGGTTGTAATGGTCAGGGACCAGAGTAGAAGGTAAATTTTGGGAAGAAATGGAAGAAGCGGGAATAGAGTGTTGGAAGTTGTGCTTGATTATTCTTGACATCTTCCAGTGGTAATCAAGGAGTTTTTTTCTATGATTCTTTTCAAACTCATTCAATGGACCATGGAGAGAAAAGGCCTTAAGCATGTTTGAACACATCATGCTTAGGTGTTTTTTTATGTTGGTGTAGTCCAGAGTTAAGTTAGTTTCTAGAGGTTGGCCAATCCCAATTGTAGTTTCAGGAGGTGGGGTTCCAACTATACAGAAGAATCAGATCAGTAATTTTTCTCTGTTAAAGAAATTGGATTTATTAATTTAGTACTTACAGGTTTGGAGCTCTTCAAATTTATATGCAGCTGGAATTTTGACTGTTGAAGAATGTTGAATGGATGTTGAAGGAGGATCAACCAGATAGAGGTATAGATTCTCATGATCATTCTCTAAATGGTGTTGGGAAGATGGACTAGAAGGAGGGCATTCCTGTGGCATGTTTGGAGCAGCAGGGCTGCTGTTGTTATTGTGCATATTATTATTTCTTGGCCCAGTTGGGTTAGACACTGGTGGTAGAGTACCAGGGTTGTTGAAGGAAGGACCAGGTAAAGGTGACCTGGAAGCTGATTGTGATTTTCTAGATGAATATCTAGAAGAAAGGGAACTATCAGAGGAATAATTGGCGGCCAGAGGAGAAGTGTAGTTAGTTTTTCTTGGTGGAACAGGAGATTTTTGTTTGGGAGCACTCGGAGGTTGTTGTGTAGAGTTGTTGGTGTTTAATGGTGGATTTCGGCTGTTATCTGTCTGAATTTGGGAGTTTTGAGCCTGATTTTTGCTTTCTGGAAAGGTGGGCAGGCTGCCTGGGAGCTAATTTTGAAGCTGATTTGGCTAAATTTGCTGAGGTAAAAGCAGATTCTTGAGAAGATAAAGAAGGTCTTTTAGGGAGTGTTTTCAGAATAGAATGGTGTGATCTTCTGGAAGGAGAGGAAGATAAAGAAGAGAAAGAAGGTCCAAGTTCTGGTTACCTGGTAGGAGATCTGGAAATATATTTATGGGAAGGTGAAAGTGGAGTTATTGGATAGCTGGGGTCTCTGTCACATCTTTTCTTTTTAGAGTTGCAAGAATCACAGGCTCTGTTATAGAATTCGGCCTGAGGAGTAGGAAGAGTGAAAAGGCAAGGTCTGAACTTGTAAATGCATTGTTTACAAGCATAGTCTTTTGGAGAAGTGAAGCAAGGAAGGTCCAATGGGTCAAAATCTGGGGATCCAGCCATCATCTGTGATAGAACAAAAATGAAGAGAAAATAGATGAATGAAAGTTTTATCAGTGATGTGTAGATGATTAAGAAAGAGTCAAAGTTCAGCAGTTTGGCTGCGGAGCATTGTGCAAGGAGGTGGCTATGTCCTTATATGCAAAATGTGTTTTAGTTTGTCAAGACTGTAAACTGAACATTGGGGTAGTCCTTAAAGACTTTAAACTGAACACTGGTAGTCCTCCAAGACTTAAAACTGGCTAGTTTTTTTAAGATTGCTTCAAGAATTTTAGTTTTTGTTACTACTGTGGATCTGTTAGTCCGTCAAGACTTTAAACTGAACACTGCGGTAGTCCGTCAAGACTTTAAACTGAACACTGTGGTCAGTCCATCAAGACTTTAAACTGAAAAATGGTATAGTCCCCCAAGACTGTAAACTGATGATGTTTTAATGCTTGAGTCCTTCAGGACTATAAACTGATAATGGGGGTTGGTGTGATTCTGGCAGAGGGCATCCAAGGGGGGAGTCTCTTAATTTTGTTAAGTCAAGTGTGGGGGTAACTGATGAGCTGGCTGCTCTGTAGAACAGTTACCCCAGAATGTTAGTTTGTTTCTTTGGTCTTTAATGTTTTGATCTCTGGTTCTGTCTTTTTGATTCAGGTTTTGGAGTCCCCCAAGACTATAAACTGAGGGTTTTTGAGTCCCCCAAGACTATAAAATGAGGTCTGTTAGTCCCCCAAGACTTAAAAATGAGGATTAGTCCCCCAATACTTTAAACTGAGGAAATTTTTTTATTTTTTATTTTTAAATCATGATTTTCAGGCAAGAAGCAATTACAGAAAAGAATCAACAGATGTAACAAAATGCTCGGCATTGGCTTTGAACTGGTGAATGAGGTTCTTCCTTTTCTCAAGGTCATGTGGTTTCCTGGCAGGAGTGGATTGGAAGTAATTTAGAATGAGATGCTTTTGTTTAGAAGTATATTGTTGGAATTTGTCTTTGATAGTGGGCAATGGATTAGGTGGGGGTGCTTCAATGGCTACCACATTGTCATCATCACTGTCAGGATGGAAATGAACTTGAAATTTGTCAGATTCAATTTCAGTATAAAGAAGTATTGGGATTACCATCAGAAGGACCAGGGATAGTAGAGCTAGTGTTTGTAGCGGGGTTGGCACTCTTTTTTGAAGGGTGTAAATTTTTTATCAGTCTGGGGATCAGGACGGATGGTCTGGATCTTTTGGTGCTGGTAGAAGGTGGATCAGGTTGTGGGGGAAGAGAAGATGTTGAAGAGGACAATGGACCAGGTCTGAAACAAGTCTTCTTCCTAGAGTGACAGGCATCACAGGAGGTTCTGTAGGGATGAGCTGGTGGGGTGATGGTACAGATGAGATTTTTTCCAATGCAGTATTGGCTAGGACTCATTTCAGTAGCAGATTTGAAAATAAAGCTGAACATGTGGAGCCCTTTGTTGGTCTATTTGGTGTTGTTTTGATATGTCTTAAATGGCATTGTTTAATAATTGGATGTTTTTTCTGGAATTATTTGGTGAATATTGGCACTGTGGGGATTTGGGTACTACCATTGGATAGCCCCAGTTTTTCTCTATATTTTATGTCTTGATGACATTTTTCTGATTATAAGTATTAAAGAAATTATTTCTGATTTTTCATTTAAAAAGATAGCTGTTTAATTTTGTTTTTCGTGTTTTACGGGCTAACCTTAAGTCTTAGGTTTAAGTGCTTAGTACCATTAGAATGAGCTAATTTTTCTCTACATTTTTGTCTAAAAATTGTTATAGCCTAATTATGTGTTTTAAATATTTTAGTGGTCATAGTAGATTTTTTAAGTATTTTGGGTACTTTTGGAGGTTTTTGGTGGTTTTCTGGCTTCAGGGTGGTCATGCCACCTCAGGCGGGCCTCCTGATGTCAGGTGGATCTCCCGCCTCAGTTCTAGAAGGCTGGGAAGCGTTTCTAGAGGGTTTTTATGCAATTTGGCGCTCAAGAATGCCAAATTTGTTGGTGTGCATGGGCTTTTAGATAGTTGTCTGTGTGTAAATAGTGAATAAGAAAGTTTGGGACAACTTTAATTATCATACAACCATCTGTAGGTGATATCATTGTTCCTCACTCAGTTTTAATGGTTTTTTGGCCACACTTGGCTGTGTTTGTTGCAAGGTGAGTTCTTCATTTGACTTATTTTGGAAACTGGTTTTTCTGGTATAGTCTTGCAAGCTATATCAAGTATTATTGCTGTCTCTGGTGTGGATTTGCAACCAACATCAAGTATCATTTCTTTCTCTGGTGTGGAAATTGGTCTAAATTTCAGTTCTTTGGTTTGGTTGTCTTTCTGGAGACTACTTTCTTGGCTGATCAGGCAGTCAAGTGTGTTGGAAAAGGAAATTTAGCAAACAGGAACCAATTTACTGTAGCAGGTTAATCTCACTTGATTTTTCTAAAGGGACAGGGGATTCTCTCTCTGGGTTTTCTCCAACTCCCTTGGTCAAGGCCTATAGCTAGCACTATAGAATTGTCTAAACCAGAAGCTAAAGAAAAGATTGAGAAAATAATGAGTATACATCAAGAGTTATAAGCAGCACTCAAATTATCACAACATTCAATGATGCATTACCATGATGGAGAACCTATAATCAGCTTTTTTAGGTAGGTGATGAGGTTTGGCTATGCTCAAAACTCCTTTCTACACTTTTCCCAAGCGCCAAATTAGATCACAAGAAGGTGAGCCTATTTAAGATCAAGCACAAGATATCTGATTCAGAATACAATCTGGAACCATTAATTTCAATGAGAGAAGTGCATCCAGTGTTCAATATCTTCTTACACACAAAGCACCAAGATGAAACAATACCAGCACAGGAGAAAAAATCAGTGAGCTAGACATCTAGTTGTTTTTTTGGTTTCTGGTTGTGACCCTGTGTGTGATTCTGGTAATGACCCTGTCTGAGCTCAATTACATTTATTTTCACCCTTTACACCTCACAATACTTTTTTTAGTTCTGTTTGTGACTTCCCCCTAATTTCTACCATTCAGTGTTGCATTTCATAACTTTTCCTTTGTATTTCTCACTAACCCATTCCACTTCTTCTATCTTATATTGTTATCTCTAGCATGATTGTGAGCTGATTGTTGTCAAGCACTTTTTTTCCAAATCATATCATCAGAATCTGATTTGTGACTAACTTGCTTATTTTCTAATTCTTCAGTAGATGGAAAACATTCTAAAGGGCTTGATTTATTTGAATAAACATCATCTTCCTTTTCCTTCCCTTTCAAAGACCACTCATCCTCAGATTCTTCTTGGGATGAGTGGGCTGTTTTTTGAAATTTTCTTATTTTTCCATCTTCCTCAACATTTTTTCACTTAAGAGTTTTTAAATTTGTGCTAGATTTTGATTTATTATCAGAAGTTAGAATAGCTGTCTTTAATTTTTTATTTTAGTTGCTCTTAGATTTTTATTAAAAGAGAATTTAGTAACAAAAAAAATTAACTAGCACAGATGGCTTGTGCCCTCAAGCTGGGTTAATTTTTATGATTGTTAATTTTAACTTATCTTTTTTTTTGGCATGAGATCTCTACTCAAAGCACAAATGTGCAAAAACAACACCCCTCCCCTATGGGTTGAAGAATAGGACAAAATTACTAGATCTAAGTGGCCCAGTAATCAATTCAGTGACAGTTTCTCACCATTATGATGATGCAAGGCTACTGGAGTTAAACTTGGTGTAAAGGAGTGTACAGCTTGAGAAATCTCAGCTTCAACCAAGACTCTACTATTTTAGCTAAGTGTTAAAAGCTATACACAGTGTTTTTCTCACTACTTTTCCAAATTTTTGTCACAAAAAAAATTAACTAGCACAGATGGCTTGTGACCTCAAGCTGGGTTAATTTTTATGATTGTTAATTATAACATTTTTTTTTTTGGCAAGAGATCCCTACTCCAAGCACAAATGCGCAAAAACAACACCCCTCCCCTACATATAGAAGAATAGGAAAAAATTACTAGATCTAAGTGGCCCAGTAATCAATGCAGTGACAGTCACTCACCATTGTGATGATGAAAGGCAACTGTATTTGAAGCTGGTGTAAAGGAGCGTATAGCTTGAACAATATCAGCTTCAATTGAGACTCCACTATGTTAGCTAAGTGTTAAAATCAATGAACAGTATTTTTCTCACTACCTGTCCAAAGTTTTTATTCTCCAAAACTATACTCAAAATTTAAAATTTGTGAAGGAGAACAAACAATTTTGCTTGCCAGTCTTACTTATGCAATATTCAAATCAATATTGAATATCCTTTTTTTTAATACTGTTGATATAATATTTTCAACAACAAATTAAGAATTAAGTAAACACTATTTTTTAATTCAAATAGATAAGTAAGTTAATATAATAATTGCAAAACCAATGAGGTAACCAGATTTAGAATCTAAGTAAAATTGGCTAAGTTATAGCCATTTCAACCTGACATGTGATTTTTGCTAAGAAGTGTTATATCTCACTCAAATTTCAAGCTACAATAATAATTTCAAGATATAGAAAGCATCTTATTGTGATTCCGAATTAGATGAGCTTATTAGATTTAGAATCTAATTAAAATTAGCTAAGTTATAGCCATTTCAACCTGACATGTGTTTTTTGCTAAGAAGTGCTATCCCTTGCTTAAATTTCAAGCTACAATAATGATTTCAAGATATAGAAAGCTTAATATAGTGATTCCAAATATAATGAGCTATTTATATTTAGAATCAAAGAAAAATTGGTCAATTTATGACAATTAGTGAGATGTGGCACTTAGTGAAAATTACATGTTATGTTGAAATAGCTATAACTTAGCCAATGTTACTTTCACTCTAAATCTGATTATCTCATTGGATTCATAATCACTATAGAAATCTTTCTATATCTTGAAATTTGAGTGAGATATAGCACTTTTAGTGAAAATCACATGTTAAGTTGAAATAGCTATAACTTAGCCAATTTTACTTAGATTCTAAATCTGATTAGCTCATTGGTTTCGCAATTATTATATTAACTTACCTATCTATTTGAATTAATAAATAGTGCTTACTTAATTCTTAATTTGTTGTTGAAAATATTATATCAACAGTATTTAAAAAAAAGGATATTCAATATTGATTTGCATATTGCATAAGTAAGGCTGGCAAGCAATATTGTTCATTCTCCTTCACAAATTTTCACTTTTGAGTATTGTTTTGGAGAATTAAAAATTTGGACAAGTAGTGAGAAAAATACTGTGCATTGCTTTTAACACTTAGCTAACATATTACAGTCTCAGTTGAAGCTGAGATTGTTCAATCTGTACACTCCTTTACACCAGCTTCAACTTCAGTTGCCTTTCATTATCACAATGGTGAGTGACTGTCACTGCATTGATTATGGGGCCACTTAGATCTAGTAATTTTTTCCTATTCTTCAATACGTAGGGGAGGGGTGTTGTTTTTGCGCATTTGTGCTTGGAGTAGGGATCTCCTGCCAAAAAAAAAAGTTAAAACTAACAATCATAAAAATTAACCCAGCTTGAGTTCACAAGCCATTCGTGCTAGTTAATTTTTTTTGTTACAAAAATTTGGAAAAGTAGTGAGAAAAACACTGTGTATAGCTTTTAAAACTTAGCTAACATAGTAGAGTCTTGGTTGAAGCTGAGATTGCTCAAGCTGTACACTCCTTTACACCAGTTTCGACTCCAGTAGCCTTTCATCATCATAATGGTGAGCAACAGTCACTGAATTGATTACTGGGCCACTTAGATCTAGTAATTTTGTCCTATTCTTCAATACATAGAGGAGGGGTGTTGTTTTTGTACATTTGTGCTTTGAGTAGGGATCTTGTGCCAAAAAAAAGAAAAACATGACATAGTTTCCTGTAAATGGTTTCATTTTATTGCATTCATTTATCTTTAATAAATAAACATTTCAGAGTAGGCTGAATTATGCTAAAATTTTTGTAGGACTTTGTAACCTGTTATGCAAACATAACATAATTTTCCCCTAGTACACATCATAAAAACTGTGGGGTAATCTGTCTTTTTTTCTTTTTTCAATCATTTCACTTTTTAATTGTTCATTTTTTCTCACCACATATTTACATCCAACTATTATTTCTAAAATACAACATTAAAGGAAAAATTTAAAGAGTTTCATTTTGTGCTTTAAGCCTTTTTTTCAAATGTAATGAATCCCCATATTGTAAAGATGTAAGTGGATATGTAGTTAAAATTCTTTGTGTGCTAATGAACAAGCCAAGAAAGAAAAATGGTAAGCATTTAGAGAAAAAATGAGAAAAAGAGGAATGAAAAAGTAAAAAAGAGGGAAGAAAACAATGTTACAATAAGCTATAAAGGGATAATGGAAAGAAGGGAGAAAGTGGATAAGAAATAATGTGGGTTTTTATAGACATTGAAAGGGGGGAATGGCTCAACCAAGGTCACTCCAAGGTATCAAGAAGAATCACCACTAGGGCTTGAACTGGGACAAAAAAAACAACTAGAAGTCTATTTCACTCATTTTTTCTCCTGTGCAGGGGGCCCAGAAGAACCACTGGAACCAGTCAATGTTGGAAATGAAGAGGAGTTTGAAGTAGAAGAAATTCTTGCTAAGCAGGTGCACAGGGGAAAGTTTCAGTATTTGGTGCACTGGAAAGGCTATGGAGTAGGAGATATGTCTTGGGATCCAGTAAAGAACATAGATAATGCTAAGGGAAAGTTTAAGGATTTTGAGAAGGAGTGCAGGGGGAAGGAGGGGTAAAAAGGGTAGAATGTTAGGATTTGGGTTTAGAGGTGAGGAGAAGGAGCACTCGGGGCACTATGCATTGTAATAGGCAGAAGTAAGGGATATTGCATAAGGGGGTTTTATGGGGCAAGCACTGTGGGGTACTCCTCATCAGACAATATATTTAGTAATCCAGTTACTTCTTTGTCTCTCATAGTTGTAATCCTCATGGTTAGTCATACCAACATAGTCAGTCTAGTTTGTCTCACTTCTGTATCAGCATAGTCAAACCCATCTCTGGGTAGTGTTAGTGCTAGTAGTAGTCTTCCCTCCTAGGTCTTAACAAATTGGTAGGGGAAATCTTTGAAGGGTAGATTCCATTCCTAGAATAATGGTGTAAGTTCAATCAACTTTCAGGACTAATATCCTGGTGATATCTTTGTCTAGACTTTGAGTCACAATTATTGTAAGATCGGGGTGTTAGGTTTTTTCTTAATGTACATCCCTCAACATACACTAAATTGGGGGTTTTTGGTGGGAATGTAAATGTCACATCTTCAGGACTGGCTTCCTGTAAGATCAATATAAATATTAGCTAATCAAAAAATAGAAAGATAATCATATACTATTACATGAGCCCACTTTTCTTCCAAATCATAATCTAACTTAATCTATTGAGTTGGATTTGTGGGATTGACAAAAGTAGTTGCTTATTTTGAGGTGCAGAGATCTTGTCATGGTTCATTTGAAGAGAGGACTGTGATAATTAGTCAAATGTGTTTGACAGAAGTAATAGCACCAGCAGAGGGCTTTTCTTCATTTTCTTCAGTCACAGAGTCATTAATTTTGCTGAGATAAGTTTCACTCTGAAGTTGAAGAAAAATAATTAAATCAACTTAAGTTAAATATAATTATAAAAAATTGTAACTCACATTGGT
The DNA here is from genome assembly GCA_030280995.1 of Hemileia vastatrix. Classification (NCBI taxonomy): domain Eukaryota; kingdom Fungi; phylum Basidiomycota; class Pucciniomycetes; order Pucciniales; family Zaghouaniaceae; genus Hemileia; species Hemileia vastatrix. Next base: position 17,403,580 of record JASXTE010000006.1, on the reverse strand, counting down.
TTCACGCGCCACATGACACTCGAGGCGAAAGCAGCTCATTAAATCAATAATATTGAGTCCTAAATCTATACTCGAGGCGCAGAAAGCAATTCTCCATAGCAACTGCGATTTTCCTTTGTGTACTTACTATTTAACTGCGCTAGCCTAAACTCTAAATCTAAATTAGTCAATCTCCCAATAGGGTGCCTTAGTCCTTTTCAATAAGTGACGCACAGAGCTAGGTTCAACGAAATAGTACAGTAGAAGTTTTTCATTAAAGTTTTGTTAATTAATTAAAAAGGGGTAAATTGAGCATGGACGGATATTTAGCAAAGAGGGTCTAAGTGTATGTTAGTAATGGTCAATGGAATGGGAATGGTGCAATGGAAGGGAGGTTAATGCGAGGAGGAACAAAGGATATAAAAGGGGTTGGGTATTTGGTTCGATATTCCTTAAAATTAAATTATAAAATCATATTTACATTAACAGTGATAAATCTTTAAAGTTAAATCATTGTTATTGTATCTTTCTTTTATTTTCTCAATATTCATTTCTAAATCCTAAATCTTTGATTATTGAATTTCCAACCCTTCATGAGATCTTAAGAATTCCTATTACCTTTGAAACTATTTTATAATTCTTCTCAAACGAACCTCGAACCTGTAGCTCTTACTTCGAGTGACCTTCGAACCACTTCCTCAAATCATTCCTCTGTGCTTCGAAGAAGTTTCTAAATCTCTCATCTCACTTTCAGGAACATCCTCAACCTTGTGCGTAGGTCGTCCAGTGACAGTATAATTTAATTCTCCGTAGTTCTCATTCTTTGCACTACTACATCCTTTTAGGTGTTTTTTAAAGTTTTAAAATTGCACCTGTTCAACGCACTCCTCCTCCGGTGTGATAGCCTAAAGTTTAGTACGGCACCTAAATATGTAAATGGAGTTATTACGGCGTGCAAGATTGGCGTTATTATTTTTTATAAAAGGGTTTTATTTAATTTATTGGAGTTTAAAATATGAAGAAATTGGTCACGAGCGAATGCCTACACAAATACAATTTATTTTACGGAGAAAACTTATTTTTACGGTCTGAAAAATTTATAAGTATCAAGTCAAGTCACTCAAGAACCTTGGGAAATTTTCCCAGAATTTTTACTATTTTTCTTATATTTTTAAATGAATTTTAAAGTTTTATAGAAATATTTACGTTTTCAAAAATTACTTAACTTTGATGAATTTTCACGGGGTAATTAGAGCTGCGCAGACTACGAAAATTAGTTTGGTATGTAAAGGGGAAGTAGCTCTATTATGTGTAATTTTTCTAGATTTTTTATTATAGTTTTAAGGTTCTAATTGAGTCCGGAAGTCCGGACGGACTCCGTTTCGACTCCGTATGGACTCCGCTTTGACTCCGTACGGACTCCGTATGGGCTCCGGATTGACTCTGGAAGAGCTCTGGAGGGGAAAACTTAGGCACGTGACTAGGAATACTTAAGCGCTTCTCAAACTCGAAATTGAGAGGGGGGACACATCATACAGCTTAATCATTAACTACCACAGTCTCATTTTTTATTACTCAACAAATTAAATAAATTTGTAATACCCTTATAACATTATTATTTTTTACATAACATCTTAGAAATACAATTCAACAGTTTAAATAACACTTCATACAGGGTATCTTTAGAAAGGTCTTCGTTGCTGGGACTTGATTATTGCTGTCTCATAAAAATTCAAATTATTATAAAAACATAAAAGTCAATCTTTACAGATCTTTCACTGGTACACCTTAATTGTTGTTATCAGTATTTCTTTATCAACAGCCACGATCATTTAATCTCAATAAGCGTTAATTATTTTAGAGTTTCATTATTTTTATCAATCAGATCTAAGTAGATTGGTTAGCTTAGTGATTTAGAACACCTACTTTGTTATTTTTTATTGGAAGGACGGGGTTTTCAGCTAAATCCATATATCTCCTCCGGATTCTGCTTACAGTAAGGCGACTGTAAGAGTTTACCTTACCATACCGGGCACTACTACTAGAGCTCGCGCTAGGGGCAGGCCAACAGCCACAAGGTCTGTTTCCCGCACTCACTCTTTGGAACCACTCGACCTTAGGGAACGGCAACATTCAGTTCAATCTGTAGAAGACATCCCACAAGATTTTGAGGATTCTAGCAATGAAGAAGAAGGAGAGGATACAATGCACGAGGCACCATCCGCCCCAGCCAATCACCCTTCTGGTCAATCCTCAGAACCTGGACCATCTAACTCTCTGGAAGATTTCATGAGACTTTTCATGAAAACCCTTTCAAATCCAATGTCTTCAGAGGGATCTAAGTTCAAAACTCCTTCTATGAAATCTCCTGACAAATTCGACGGAGATCACCCTGACAGATTGCAACCCTTCTTGCAAACCTGCAAGCTACTGTTCCATAATGACCCTCGAACCTTTAACAGCGACCGATCAAAGGTTGTTTACGCTTCTTAATTTTTAGCCGGGAAAGCAGCAAGATGGTTCGAACCTTATCTGCTCATGCTTTCTTTGACAGAAACCCACTTACTTATCAATAATTGGGAAAAGTTCAAAGACCAACCTTTTACGTTGTTTGGGGACCCTAATGAAACAGACAACGCAGAAATTGAACTTGATTTTCTTCGCATTAGTGATAATGGTAAAGCCTCTGAATATATCTCGAACTTCAGAGCACTTCAAACTCGAGTAGGTTGGAATGATGCTGCCCTTAAGTATCATTTCAAGAAAGGACTCCCTTCGAGGATTCTGGATCAATTAAATCTTCACGGTCAGAAGATGACTACTTTAACGGATTTAATGGATTGAACCCTCGAACTTGACGGCGTTTATCAAGGACGACTTCAACATCATTGATATGCCAACAAATCTCAAGGCCTAAATTTTAAATCGGGACCTTCTTCACACCCACGACCAAATCAATCCTCCTTGACTCAATCCAAACCCAATAAGGGAAAGGATAAACCTCGACCAAAAGGCTCGACCCCAGGCGATATCAGCAAAGTACTGGATCCTAAAGGGGAACATAAAGAAGCTGAGAGGAAGAGAGGATCAGATAATGGGTTATGTATGTATTGTGGGGGTAAGCACAAGTTGGAAGACTGTGTAAAGTTGAAGGAAAGAGAAGGTACTAGTTCGAAGTCAAAAAACTAGTAGATAGTTTACTTGTGTGCAAAGCAAACTATCTTATCTCTCCCAGTGCACAGAACCTCCATGTCTTAAGGACTGGAGTTGCCTTAAACCGCTTGAGATTCATTCTTTTTAAGGAGGATATTCCCTTCAGTTGTCTTGTAGACTCTGGAGCTTCAATTTCTTTTGTTAGTTTATCTTTTGCCAAGAAGCTTCAACTAACATTTACAGATATCGATCGAACTCCAATCTATTTGGTCGAATCAGAGGAACCCAAATATTGGGTAATTAAGAAAGTTTTATGGGTTTTCAACTTTCCGAACTTTCCCCCCTTTGAGTGGGAATTATCAGTCTTGGACGCCCCAAGGATGGACGATACCATTCTTGGCCATGACTTTTTAACGTATTGGAATCCCGAAATTGATTGGACTAAGGGATTGATCACCCCACGCTCTAAGTATATTTCTGATTCTTCAATGCAGGTCAATAGGGAGTTAAACAACCCGCCTGACAATGTCCTGCTAGAGGACAAATCTCTGCCAGATGACTTGCAAGCATCTGATCTTTTTCTAAATGAGCAATTGGCTAACCCTTCTAGCTCGATGACTTCACTCGAAGAGGATTTAAATTGCCTCGAAGTAATTGAATTCTGCTCTCTCAATTCAGGTATCCCCTCGACAGATTCTCTTGAAGATGAAGAGGACGACCAAATCAATGTTGAAGCCATTAAATCAACTCTACTAGAAATCTACCATGATTTCCTCGATGTTTTCTCAATCCGCAAGGCCGATAAGTTACCACCTCATTGACTCTACAACCATCAAATAGAGTTAATAGGCCCAGTACCTCGGGCAGGTCCTGTCTATTCTTTGTCGAAGGACAAATCTCAAGTTCTTTGAGACTACATTGCAGAGAATGTAGCCAAAGGTTTCATCAGAGCCAGTAAATCTCCAACCGGCTCCCCTGTCCTCTTTTTAAAAAAGAAGGATGGTAGTCTTAGGTTGTGTGTTGACTATAGAAAGCTCAACACAGTCACGAAGAAGAATGCATATCCTGTTCCTCCTATGTCATTACTTCTTACCCTTTTCAATGGTGCTAATTTCTTTTCTAAAATTGATCTTAGAGCCGCTTACAATCTAATTCACATTGAAGAAGGTCATGAACCACTGACTGCAATGCGCACTAGATTTGGTAGTTTTGAATATTTAGTTATGCCTTTTGGATTATCTAACGCACCTTCAACTTTTCAAACTTTTGTTAATGATATCTTTCAAGATGTTGTTGAACAATTTGTAGTCGTCTATTTAGATGATATTTTAATATTCTCGAAAACACTAGATGAACATATTCATCATGTTCGACAGGTCCTAAATCGTCTTCGAGATCATGGTCTCTACGCCAAGCATAATAAATGCGAATTCCACCTCAAATCAATTGATTTTTTGGGTTTTACGTTGTCCACTGACAGTTTAGTCATGGATGACAAAAAAGTCCAGAAAATCCTGGAATGGCCTGAGCCCAAAAACATTAAATCTCTCCAAGGATTTTTGGGTTTTGCAAACCTCTATAGAAGATTTATCAAAGATTACTCTAAAACTATTTCCAATCTTACTTCTCTTCTTAGAAAAGACATTCCTTTTGTTTTTACTTCTACAGCACGAAAGTAATTCGAAGCACTAAAAACGGCGTTCACCACAGCCCCAATTCTTTGACATTTTGATCCTTCTGCCTCGACAATAGTTGAGACAAATGCGAGCGATTATGCTATTGCAGGGGTCATCTCCCAATTAAATCCTGAAACAAATTTGTTTCATCCTGTTGCTTTTGAGTCACGCAAACTCATAGCCGCAGAATTAAATTATGAAATTCATGACAAAGAGCTTTTAGCTATTATCCATTGTCTTAAAAAATGGTGTTCTTTTCTTCTCAGCCTAGATAGTCCTTTTCAAATCTTAACAGATCATAATGCTTTGAAATACTTCATGTCTTCTAAAGTGTTAACCAGGCGTCAAGCCAGGTGGGCTGAATTTTTGTCTGAATTTTCTTTCTATATTTCCTATTGCCCAGGAAAAAACTGCATTGTCCCAGATATCTTGTCACGTCGGGACGACGTTTACCCACAGCGGGGGGACGCATTTGCTGACAAGAACCCAGCAAATGTGCAATCAATCTTCAACGAATCAATGTTAACAACTCATCAACTTAATTCGATGACAATTCAATCTTTTCAAAATCCACTATCCAACATCCTCGAAGCTCAGTCGAAGGACAAATATTGTTTAAGGTTAAAAGACAAAATACTCTTGAAGCAAGGGGCCCAAAGATTTAGTATTGAATCAGGTCTATTAGTCTTCAAAGGTAGAGTAGTCATACCCAACAACAATGAGATAAAATTATGGATTTTCAACAGTCAACATGATTCTCCATTAGCTGGTCATTTTGGGCTTGATAAAACCTACCAGTTAATATAAAGGGATTTCTTCTGGCCAGGTATGACCAGGGAAATCAAGGCCTATATAAAAGCTTGTTACGAATGTAATAGGAATAAGGATCCCCGTCACCAGAATCATGGGTTGCTTCAACCACTACCTATTCCCTCTAAACTTTGGGAATCTTTATCAATGGATTTCATTTCTCAAATTCCTATTTCTAATGATTTTGATGCTATATTAGTAATAGTAGATAGATTTTCAAAAATGTCTATTTTCATTAAAACCACTACTACTGCTACAGCAGAAGATTTGTCAAAATTGTTTCTAGAATATGTATTTTCTAAACACGGCTTACCAAATGATATTATTTCAGATAGAGGCTCATTGTTTGTATCCACATTCTGGACCCAACTGTGTCGACAACTCAATATCACGAGGAACCTCTCCACGGCCTATCACCCTGAAACCGACGGTCAAACAGAAAGAGTTAACCAAATCCTCAAACAATATCTTCGAATGTATGTCAGTTACCAACAAGACGATTGGACCACATGGTTACCATTGGCCAAATTTGCTTATAATAACTCGACTCATTCTTCGACACGACAATCTCCCTTCGAAACCATTTATGGACGACATCCTCAATTCAACTCAATCCATGTAGGAACTAATCATCCTGCGGAACATTATCTTTGAACTATATCACGACTTCAAGAAGAACTTAAAACAAATTTGGAATCAGCGATTCAAAGATACAAGGAACAGGCCGACAAACATCGACAATCTGCTCCTTCCTTTAAACCAGGCGACAAAGTATGGCTCGACGCACGAAACATTCGAACAACACGACCATCAAAGAAACTGGCTGAAAAGCGCTTGGGACCATTCGAAATCGACTCTGAAGTCTCTAAAACTGCATTTCGACTCAAGTTACCTCCTAAATGGCAGGTGATTCACCCTGTTTTCCATGTATCTCTCCTGGAACTGGCTCGAGAAATATACCCGGGCAAGAACCAACCCCCTCCGGAACCGGTCGAAGTAGAAGATCATCTAGAGTGGGAAGTAAGTCGTATCCTTGATTCAAGAATACGCAAGGGGAAACTTCAATACCTTGTGGAATGGGAAGGCTTCCTCAATGACTCAGACAAAACATCCTGGGAACCAGCCATCAATGTTTCTAACGCCCCTGAACTTCTAAAATCTTTTCATTTGAAATATCCTTTAAAACCAAAACCTTAAAATTTCTTTTATTTAAACTTTCTTTTCTTTTTCTTTCTTTCTTTAAAATCTAAACACCTCTTAAATTTCTTAGCCTTGTTTTTTTTTTCTCTCTCTTCTTTTTCTTTCTTCTACTTCTATATAAATTTTCTCTAAAAACCAACTAAAAGTAAAATCAAAAGTAAAATTAAATAAAAATAAAATAAAATAAATAGAATAAACATAAACAATAAAATAAAAAAATAATAAAATAAAATAAATAAAATAAACATAAAAAATAAAATAAAATAAAAAAAATAAAAAAATAAAAAAAACTCTTAAATCTCTCTAAATATTTTCTTTCTTTTCTCTTTTCAATTCTCTAAAAATACATTCTTTTCTTAAATTTAAAATTCTCTTTAAAAATTTTCTTCTCTAAAAATTTATTCTCTCTTTATAATTTTCTTTTCTTTGAACCATCAAATCTTGTACGGCAAGACCATTTCCTCAAACTTAACTTCAACTTCTAAATCTCCCTATAATAATTCTTCGAACAAATAATTCTTCTTTTCAAATTCTCTTTAAATTCTAAATTCTGTTTTTTCTTTTCTTTCTTCTTCCTCTCTTTTCAACTAAAATTTCCTAAAAAAAAAAAAAAAAAAAAATTCTTTCATTAAATTCTCAATTTAACAAACTCATCTCAATCACAAACCGTTTCTTTTTGTCAGCCAGGCTATTCCAGGAGTCCAGTAAATGATATGTAACTTATAAAACCTGAAAGAGTGGGTAAGAATTGTATTTAATGAATATAAATTATTATTTTATTGCATAATAAAATTATATAAGTATTTTATTATATACAAGTGTTATATTAATTTTATTGGTTATATAAATTTTTATATACATTTAAATTGAACATAATATAATATATTCTACAAATAATGGCGCATTTTTATGTTACTTAATAATTATAAATTTATATTTAATTAATTGAAAAAACATATATTATAATTATAAGCGTAAAATTGACTTATAATATATGTAAATTAATTATTTAAATTTATATATTAAATAACACCTTTCATATAATACTAAACAATAATTAATGACGCTTCTTTTGACCCTTAATTATGTCAGGAAAAACCAATTAAGTAATTTATACTAAATTGAGATTAATTACATGTTTTGTTGCGTCAAAGTATTTTTTGTTTCACTTAAAATATCCTTAAATCAGACTGTACCATCTGTTTGGAATTATTTTTCTCATAGTTCCTATGCTCCAATCTTGTTTAGTTATTCACTATTTTAACTTACTGATTTGGGAATTAATGGCAGGAAAATTGGATTCTTAATTGGGGTTTTAATTATTTGTTTCATGTTTTTCTCTACATTGTTATGTTTCATTTACTCTTTGATATATTTGTTTTATTCTATTCTAACTATTGTATTTACAAACATAGTGGCGCTTCAGAGGACCCATTGCCTATAAAAGGGCCTTGGATAATCCCCTGTAGCATCATCACCTATTATACACTCAACAAATTAAATACTATTTTACTACGTTTATATTTTTTATTAGTAATACAATTCTAATTAAAAGTCTATATAACAAATTAAAGGTTGCTTTAAGTCTGATAGTAATTAAAAGTGTTTGCTGCGCAGAACCCTTACATTAAATAGTATTAATATAAATAAATTCTAAGTTTTTGTCATCTCTCAAAGTTGCTTGCCGTTGTTTCCCTCTTAAATAAATTAAATATATTATTGTAATTTATTTCTTTTATTTTCCCTTGTCCTCCTCCTTCTCTCCTCCTTTTCTCCTATTTTTCTTACCTTCTTCTAGACGACTGACCGACACTTTTTCTCTCTCTTTTCTTACATAAAGTTTTCCTTTTAAAAAAAAACCTTAAAACTTCCTTCAATTAAACAACTTTTTTCTTTCTTTAAATTTCTTCTTTCAAATTCTAATATTTTTATTTAAAACTTCTTTTTTCTTTTCCTTTTTCTCTCTCTCCCAAATCTTATAAAATTAATAATATTCACCTACAATAAAAAAATAAAATAAAATAAAACTAAAATACAAATTTTTCTACTTCTTTACATCTCCTTTTCATTTCAAATTTTGTCTTTTAATTTTTCTCGAACCAATCTTTTCATTTTCTCCAAAACTACCCTTATCTCCTTCCTGCATTTCTCAAAATACCTCCTCCTCTCCTACCGGAACCACCTCTCCAATCTCCAAGAGCTCCTCTGCCACGTCGAAGGAAGCAGCGTCAATAATTGTGACGACCTCCCCACATAACTCTTCCGCGAACCTTACTCGTCGACCTTGACGAGGTTTCTTCGACCACACCTGGTCCAGTGTGTCTTTGGGTTCTTCAACTACATCCGTGGCCGGAGGGTTTGCCTCAGTTGGTAAAACCGGGGCAGGCTCCCCAATCGGGTCTTCAAGGGTATTTGATGTCTAAACAAAACTCATCAGTAACTTCATCCTTAAAAGAAAATAATAACAATTGAAAACTTACCTCGAAGATGGGGTCAGGCTCTAAGAATAACCATGGCGCCACCTCGACCTCTGCCTCTCTTTCCTCCTCGACGTCTTTGATGACCACCCGTCGTTTCTTGGGTGCCCGCCCTGGAACAGGGACTTCATCTTCATCTTCCTCCACCAACTCGTTGACCTCTTCCTCGACACCTCGCTTTGAACTTGTGGCCTGGGTTACCCAGGTTGAGATCTCGCTATTTAATTCCTTATCATTTTCCCCCACTGATTGTTCATCTTCAATCGAGACATCCCAAATGTCTTCGACCACCTCTTTTGTTTTAGGGATTACCCAAAACTTGGTCTTGGTGAACCGTTGTTCGATCTCTGCGTTCTTCGTCAACGCATCACACGCCACTCGTCGCCAACGGCAAAACTCGCATTTCTGGCAAGGGCCTCGAGTCGCCGTACTTTTGACACAAAAATATTCCATGCTTTCACAAGCCATGCAAGTTTGTGAAAATTGTCGTGTAATCATTCCCCCATCCGCTTTAGGGTGTGGAGGCGTAGGTGTGGGAGTAGGGCAGTTCATTATAAAAAGAGAAATTAATAAGTGAGGAAAAAGTTATAGAAGAAGGGAAACTAGTGTGGGAAGATGGCTCAAGCTCAACGGAGTTCGCAATTCTTATACCCGGGCATCTGTCACGCGCCACGTGACACTTGAGGCAAAAGCAGCTCATTAAATCAATAATATCGAGTCCTAAATCTATACTTGATGCGCAGAAAGCAATTCTCCATAGCAACTGCGATTTTCCTTTGTGTACTTACTATTTAACTGCGCTAGCCTAAACTCTAAATCTAAATTAGTCAATCTCCCAATAGGGTGCCTTAGTCCTTTTCAATAAGCGACGCACAGCACTAGGTTCAACGAAATAGTACAGTAGAAGTTTTTCATTAAAGTTTTGTTAATTAATTAAAAAGGGGTAAATTGAGCATGGACGGATATTTAGCAAAGAGGGTCTAAGTGTATGTTAGTAATGGTCAATGGAATGGGAATGGTGCGATGGAAGGGAGGTCAATGCAAGGAGGAACAAAGGATATAAAAGGGGTCGGGTATTTGGTTTGATATTCCTTAGAATTAAATTATAAAATTGTATTTACATTAATAGTGATAAATCTTTAAAGTTAAATCATTGTTATTGTATCTTTCTTTTATTTTCTAAATATTCATTTCTAAATCCTAAATCTTTGATTATTGAATTTCCAACCCTTCGTGAGATCTTAAGAATTCCTAATACCTTTGAAACTATTTTATAATTCTTCTCGAACGAACCTCGAACCTGTAGCTCTTACTTCGAGTGACCTTCGAACCACTTCCTCGAATCATTCCTCTGTGCTTCGAAGAAGTTTCTAAATCTCTCATCTCACTTTCAGGAACATCCTCGACCTTGTGCGTAGGTCGTCCGGTGACAATTGGCATCTACCTTTGGATCTACCTATGAAATACAACAAACAGTTTTTTTTTGACTGATGGGTGACTTCAGTGATTGCAAGAAACCTCTTGAAAGTATCTTGACATTTCAATTCAGCTTTCAAGCTACTGGAAAATTCTCCACTATGAGTTATTGTTACTTTCCAAAGCACTTAAAACTTATTACAAGCTCTATGGACTAAGTTGAAGATCTTTTATTTCTCACTCAAGAATATGGTTGAAATTGCTTTCTCCTTAAAGTCACCAAGATTCTGATTGGAAATCTCCTGGTCAAGGTTTTTGCCTGCACTACAAAATAGTTCTGTTATGCCACAGAGCGTAACAAATGCGTAATGGTTGCGCAACAAATACGCTGCAATTATTTTGTGTAGCTTGGGGCATAAGAGTTTGGGCTGATTTGTTCCATCACCGTTACTCATTCGTTACGGATTTGTTACGCTAAGGTTATGGTCAGCAGCATGCTTTTTTGCAGCCAACAAACACATGCGGTGCTGATGAACACAATGGGTACGAAAATGCAGCTGTATCCCCCCTTGTCAGCCCTAAAAGATAGAAAACATCTCTTCGTCATGTTTTGTCACACAGTGTGAATACCTTAAAGGCATTGGTGGCGCAAGCTGAGCTCAAGAATCAGTAAAATATGCACACTGGGAAGTTAACAAAATGGTATAGCAGTCACGTGAGCAAATAAAAGAAATTTTTTAACATTTCAAATTATCAAAAAGCTCAAAGAATTGATTACCACAAATCATCTTATTTTCTGCTTTACAACTTATTTGGGTTCTCATTGATTTATTGGAACTCTTTTAGTATCTTTGTCAAATGATTGTAAAGCGTAAACCGTCCAGAGCAGTACCTAGCGCTGGAGGCCTTTCTAGCCAGCAGACACACTCTTTTCTTTCTCAGCAAGCATTACGTAAAATTATTTTGTGAAACTATTCTCAAGCTCTTCAAATTTATCACTTTTTTTTTATTTTTTTTATTTTTTTAATAGGTCCAGGAAATGCCTGTACTTCAACTTGTATCCCTGCTGTTTCAAAATATCAGCCAAGACCGAGGAAGAAGGTTCCGATACCAGTGAAGTCTGCTTCTGAACCCGAAAAGCGTCTTGCTCGGTGGAAAAGAGGCTGTACTCAGGTACGTCCTATTCCCCCAACATTGGCTTACCTTGCGGTTTCATAAGATCAGGTATTTTCCGGTAAAAACACAGATCATCAGTCGGCGAGTTGAAAGAGTTTTTAGTCAACGATTTTTTATGATCCAACGCACTCCACTTGCGAATAGGCTGGGTGAAGAATTTTATGTACTTGGCTCGACCGGAAATGTAAGCATTTCAATTCGATTCTCTGTATCGCATCAGGCAACAACCTCTAACCCCTCTTCGTTTCTCGATTGAAATATTCAGGTTTATAAAGTTAAAATAGACCAGCTTCCATCATGCACTTGCCCCGATGCTTTAAATGGAAATCATTGTAAACATATTCTGTTAGTGACATTTTCTTGTCAATAAGCGCTATGCAGTCCTATATCAACTAAACACATCTCAATCGGAAGATTCATCTTTCTTAAAGTTTTGGGTTTATCTCAACGCTCTGAGCTTTACTATCAAAAGTGGGTGATATATCTCTTAAACACTCTTAAGGTTTATGCTTATGGTTGAATGTTTTCTTCGCCCAAAAAACTTGCGTAATTTATGATCCCTTAATTGATTTCACAATTTAATAATTAGGGCGCTGCTAAGTAGTGAACTTGAAAGTATATTTAAAAATGCCCCCACACCCCCTAACGATGCTACATCCACACTGCTATCGTCAGTTTATAATCAATTATCCAAAGGTGGTAACAAAGTTAATAGAGCTAAAATCGAGACTGAAATATCCGAAATCAAGAAAAGATTACCAGAAAAGGGTGATTGCTGTCCAATTTGCTATGAGAATTTTTCAGCTGGACAATCAGAAGGTTTAGTGTTCTGTGTAAATAGTTGTGGGAATGGTCTTCATCTCGAATGCCAGGCACAGGTAAGATCATGTTTTTGTCATTTCTCAAGTCTTGATCTAATTCATTAACTTTTTAAATGATCCTTTTCCATTTGTTTAGTGGGAAAATGTCGCTAAACAGAGTCGCAAAAAAGTTTTGTGCGTTTATTGTCGGCAACCCTGGACTAAGCCGGATTCAAAAGTTACATATGATGAAAATAATTACTTGAATTTGGCTGGTGTAATAGGAATTTCAACTAACAGAGATATGTCTTCATATTATAGAAATGAAAATTGTAAGTTCTATTAGTTACGTGTGCATTTTGAGAACTCATTGAGGTTTCTTAAAATTTTTATGTAGGGTGAAATGTAAAAAAATATAACTGGATGAACGCATTACCTTGTTAGCCGCATGATGGAGCTTTCACTCCTTCAGAAGTTGGTAATTCGAACTCGCAGTTTCAAATAATGTTAAATGACATTTGCATATACTTTGGAGAAGATTGTAGTTCTTAGTATACCTTGAATATTAAAACTTGAAAAAAAAGAAGAAAAAAAACTCTTTTGTTAGCAAATTATCAATATCAACTTCCAAACATAGTAATGTGATGTTTATAAACATCAAAATTTCTTAAAATTCTCCTTAGTTTGCATGTAGTGTTAGTTGGTGGTTAAAAACCGGGCTAAATTGGTACTGGAGTTTAGGCTTAACTAAATCTTTCACTTGTATTTTCACAAAGTCCAATCAAATCCCTAGACTGGAATCTTCTTCACTCTTTTTTTGTAAAACACCAAAATAAGTCCTGCTTTCGTCATAATGGGATGTCTCCTTGTCATTAATGAGATGAAGAAGTGAAATATAATATCAAATCATAGATGTAAACATTTTTAATCATCTTATGGACCTTTTTTCACTTTGGGTATATTATACTCATCACCCAGTATATTTACTTCATGTTCTTAAACTGAGTGATATGGAAATTCCCCCTATTCTCATTTCATTTTCAATTGTATTTTGTGCATACACAATTCTATGATATCTGGTAAAATACTTGTAGCCCGGTAAAACCCCAGCATTTTTCCGCACTTTTTTTTTTTTTTTTTTTGAACTTGTTGTGAATGAACCACTTTGTGTTATATTGTTTAACAAATCATCAACTTGAATATGATTTTTGTTCAATCTATTACTTAATGAATTATATTTGAGAGGAAAAATATGTTTTTGAATAATAGAAGACAATTAGCCTCTATAAACAACTTGTAATCTGGAGGCTTTAAACGGACCACCTTTTTGAGCTGCAACGAAGAACACCTTTCTATTTTGAGTGTTGTCCTTCTATTTAGTTAGCAATATCTCTCGCATGTGACTCACCACCACTGATGATAATGTGTTAGATTCCTATCACTAATTAATTCTCTGGAGGTTAGCATTAGATGAACATTGGTTTTCTTCATTCTTGAAGTTAGCGTTATTGTTCTGGTAGCTGATCAAGGTGAAAATGCTCAAGTGAGATTAAAATTAGAAAGGTGGCCCCTTTAAATCCTCCCAATAAAAAATTAAAAATCTTAACGCCTGGCAAAATGTGCTTGGATGTGCCAGGTCAGCCTGACATGCAAGCAAATGATGGTGGGGGAATAATGGGTATTTTTTGTTATTATTGTTATTTTTTTTTTTTTTTTTTTTGAAAAGTCGCAAGCGTTTTAGAATGAGCGGTATCTACTGCGTCAAAGATTTAAGAATGAGGACATGATCGATCATGGGTAAATTTTGTTATTAAATTACATAAAGAATGATAATTAAAAAATTGTTTGATTTATCCTTATTACACGGGGTACGATTTCCCAACAAGCAACCAAAATTGTCCAAGGGATATCAACATATGTGGAAAGATCTTTGGTCGCCATCCTTTTTTGATACCCACACAAACACATGCTGGGTGGGTTCTTTAAAAAAGGGGGGAAAAAAAACATATATAAGCAAATCCAAACTAAACATCAATAAATGATCAAACCCATATCATCTCTATGAATAAATTTTTCTTTCGTTATAAATTGATACTTAATTTGGAAGCCGAAGAGATGAAGAAAAATTACAAGAAGACTTAAGGTAATAGTTTAGAAAGATAAACCCGGAAAAATAAGGTGGGTTCAAGCCCTCGAAACTTCAAGGGAATCGTTTAAGCAAGACATAAGAGCAATTAATTAGAAGGATCAAAAGTCCCAGTAAAAAATAGAGTTGTTAGGTTGAAGGCATATAAGCTTCAACACCAAAGTTCTCGAAATCTATGAAGGCCTTCTTGGTGCAATTTTCAGACCGAGTCACCAGTAACTCTGCCGCTAATCGTGTATGTGTTTTCTCTTGGGTTGGTGCAGAGGAAGATGAAGGATGTTCCACAAACATATTTTTAGATGGTTTAGGCTCAATTGATGTTTTACTCTTTTCATTTCTACGCGAACGTCTCAGTATTCTGGGATGTTGGGGCGTCGAACAAGATATTTGGTCTTTCTCAATCGATTTGTGCGATCGGTTGTCTTGTTCTGTTTGAGTAACGACTGGGTCAGATTCAGTAAAACGAACATCAATTTCGCTTTCAGATGAAACGGCTGAGTCACCAGGACCAACTTTGACAGGTTTTTTGACTTTCCTGGGAGCCGGCTTAGGGGCACGCTTATACTTGGAGCGAGGTTTAATATTAGTACCTGGATCGGAACTATGAAAAGATGGGTGAAAGAAAGGATTTGTTGTCAGGCTCTTTCCTATGGCAGAAAGCTAATTTAGAAATGATTGAGTCCAATGCTGGAATGGATGTCTTACCGGTGTAATGAAAGCTTTTGAAGTGCTTTTGATAAGCTTTCTTCATCAAAGTGCTTCACTACAGCTTCACTGCTGGGTAGGAGATCAGATAAACCATGTAAGTCTGATGGATGGCTGGTGGCTGGATTGGTAGGATCTCCTGTCTCTAAACCAACGACAGGTATAATTTTGACGACTTGAACGAAGGCATCTAGTTCGCCAGCCATTCTTCTAAGATTGATGATTGATTCCCGCAATTCGTCTTCATTCAAGCCGACCAAAGTACCATCATCTAGAACGCCAATCTCATAGAGAGCAGATCCGGCTCCTTCAGCGAGTCTCCATTTAAGCTGCGTGGTGAGTTGCTGGAAGCGTAATGGAGAAAGATTAAGGATTTTAAGCTGAAAGAAAGGAGTAAAAAATAAGCTTCATGATTAATACAATCAGTTAGGAAACACCAGGGAGAAGAAACAAGAGATAACTTTATATTCAATGTTACCCTTTTCGTCGACTTCAGGCTCTACTGATTTAGGAGCAGAGCCAGTGGCAACAATCCAAGGAGACGGACGTGAACTCTCACTGTCGCTCTCGCCGAACTGAAAGAGGAAGAACGGTTGAGCAAGCAGGTGAAAAGAAAGTCAAGCGGAAGAAGACAGACCATCACAGAGATAAACCGAAGAGTGAAGAAAAGAAAGGCGCCTAGCAACCCTCCATCTAGCAGGGGGCAGAAATAGAGAAAAGAACCTACAAGTATAAAACACTTGACTGAATGAGTCTCAACTGATATAATTAAAACACTTGAGAGAAAGTCATTTATCTCAATCTGGCTTACTTCAACTGAAAATAAATATTGATCTTTCGATTTACGGCTTTGGAGTCTGAACACTAATTTGTTGGTTAAATCAGGTTTATTGAATTGATCAACATCTTGGGTTTTGATGTTTTAAGTAATCAGAGGTACTGCTCTCTCAGGCACCAAAAGGCAGGCAGTATATTACTAATCTGTTCAATGCAGCACTGAAGAAAAAAAGAACGTCATCTCAGGAATTTGTATTAGTCGGGAGAATTATGGTCTGTAGAAAATACAAAAGATCCTTTTCAAATAAAATGGATTTATATAGTAGAAAGAAAAGACATCAGACTTTGGAGCAAGAATGAGAAAGTTAGAAATCGAGCTAAGCAAACTTGCCAGTGCTCAGATGACATTGTGTCAACTTTGGATCCCAAGAGAAATCTTGAGAGGATGATCATAGAGAGAAGATTTTTGATAACTTAATTATTATTAAAAGAGAAATGTCAGTAATATGTCAGCACTGTTATACCTGAACCATTGCCAACATCATCTAAAGTAATGCATAGTTGCCAGTGATTGGCTTTTTGTAGCATAAAAATATGAGTACATATATCTTACACTGATAGAAAAAAGTTGAAGTGCATTCAGTAGATTAAATCGCTAACTTTTAAAATCATCAAGTAAATTATAGATACAAAGATTAAGTTAATCAAATCTTATATCCCCTATCTCAAAAATATGAATTGAACAATCAAGAATTCTTAAAAGGAATAGATCAAAAATAAATTAAAAAACCCAAGTAAACAAGATCAATCAATCCAAAAAAAAATCGTTATTTTCATTCATGAATTTCACATATTATTCCTAACAGAGTTTTACATCTTGTGTTGGCTATATGATATTGCTTGACAGCTTCAGCTTTTATCCCTCTTCGTTTGTTACAAATTACCATAACCTTGTAACAAAGCATGCAGGTTCTCTGAAAAAAATTATTATGATTACTCTGAAAGACATATGCCTTGCAAAAGCAGAGGCATTTACGAAACAACTCGAACAATGAATCGAGGTGATTAGAATAACTCCTCTTTCCTGTTGTCAATTGGGAATTTCAGAGGAAGCAGTGGGCTTTTTTGTTTAGGCTGTTCACAAAAAGAGGCAACAGAAGAATATTGCCATGCTGACGCAGACCCGGCATTCCATTTTGACTCTTGACTCTTTTCTTTACATGGTTGCTCAGCTCCTGAAAAACTACGGTTTCAAAAATTAAGGATGACATACATACGTTTATGGAAGGAACATGTTATGAGGGGGAGATTTTTAGATGAATTATGTATTTTGTTGATTACTCATTTCAGCACAGCTATCTTACTTTTACCTTTTTCCTCAAATAATTAGCTGCTATATATTACTGCTGACGAAAAAAATTCGTTACTACTAATCCTTTTTACCTGCTTTGTGTACGGTCTTAAATCAAGATAATACCATTTTTCGTCACTCACAACTGTAGCCTGAATTCCCTCATTTTTTTCTCTCTCTAGCAAAAATCTTGAAGCGATTTCCTGGGTTTTTTTTTATTTTTTTTATTGGGGGTTGAAGAGTTGAAAGAACTAGACGCTTTTTTTATATTTCAATGGGTTGTTCTATTAATTCATTTTTGTTATTTTGGATGACCATCCTTCGCCTGGCCTTTGCTTATTTCAATGGTCAAGGACTTAAACGTGAGTGAAGATTGTTAAAACATAATTACCTACGAGTCTCATTTTTAACCATTTTGATAGCTACTATGGGTTGGACCACCGAGTCTTACTTCGGCTGTGATATTAACGAGGGCCTAGTAAAAAAGCAAGCAGAAACCTTGATTAGTTTAGGTCTTACTAAAGTGGGATATAATACTGTAATTGTCAATTGTGGTTGGGAAGGTAGATGGAGATATAATGACGGTAGAATTTCAGTAAGTCAAAAGCCTCAGATTTCTTATCGACTAGAGAATAAACCATTGGCATTTCCTCAGCAAAATAAGGAGCAATTTTCAGACATGAAAGAATTGGGAGACTTTTTGCATAATAAGAAACTAAAGTACGGATTATATTTAGATGCCGGGTAGGTAGCTTCTATGTTCTCTTTCATCTCCTTTGTTTCAATCATTCGAATCAACTTATCATCTGAAAAAAAAAACCGTGCTGAACAGGAAAATGACTTGTCATAAGAAATCAAAGCACACACATATAGGTTCATTTGGCACTGAAAAAGAGGATGTAAAAGTCCTGGCCTCTTGGGGAATGGACTATTTTCAATACGCACTGTAGGTTGAATTATCAGTGCTAGAAAAGTTCTTTGATTTTAACGCGTTATGTTCCCAGATGTCAGGAGTGGGCTACTTGGAGAAATGAATATTGGAACACCTCAAGCTCTGTTAAAGTATACTTGCTACTTTGTTGATGAAATCGATTTATAATTCTGCTAACTCTTTTTGAAATCCACAGGATCAATACGCCAAAATGAGAGAGTTTTTAGCTCAAACTGGGCGGAATATTACCTTCGCGTAAGCTGATTCCCCTGTTTTATTATTCTATTATATTTGATTTAAATCATAAGAAAATGTTCTTTTTTTAAAAAGAGGATTAGAATTTGGCTACCAGGAACCAGCTACTTGGGGACCGGAAATTCTCAATAGCTGGCGCATCAGTAAAGATTTTGGATGGACGTGGGAGAGTCAGTAAGTAGTTTTAAAACATCACAGGCGAATTTCTCGCTAAGTAATTCTTTGTAGTATTGCGATTTTGAACCAACTAGTTCCATACGCAAATATAGCGCGTCCAGGAAGTTTTAATGATCTCGATGTCTTGTTATTCAGTCGCGTACGTCTGAATTTGCAAGGACAAATGACGCGCTTTGCATTTGCAGCAATAACAAAGTATTTTTGTTTTGTTTTGTTTTTTGGCCATAACTTTTTGGCTTATGCACACGTTTAACTCTATACTTGCTCCAATTTTCCATAGATCACCTTTAATCATTGCGGGAGATCTCACCACCATGAACGAAGACGTTAAGAAAATGTTTACCAATAAAGCAATAATAGCTATCAACGTATGTTCTTTTTATTCTCTTCTTAATAATCAGAACATCTGATCTGGACGATTAGCAAGAACCTTCAGGAAAAAGTGCGACACTTTATAAGCGCTATAGTTACGTAATGGATTTATGGGCGGGTGAATTGCCCAACAACAGCGCCGTAGCAAGTAAGTTTAGAGGCCTAAAAATTTAAAAAATATAATCAAAGAAGTGATGGAGAATATTTTTTTCCAAGTGTTGATCAACTGGCAGAGGAAGGATGTCAAGCTTACACTTCGTTTGAAAGATCTCGGTATTGCTTCTGCTGACTTACAAGACCTTTGGACCGGTGAACACCTGGGAAGAGTAAAGGACAGGTATGATGATTAAAATTTTTGAGTTTATATCTTCTTACCTGTTACAGCTCAATATATAAAATCATATTCTAACTTCTATATTTGAAGCTACAAGCAAATGGTAGCTGCCTATAGTCATTCACTCTACAAGATTACCAATTTTACGACAATCCCCCAGGTAAATTACACCTACTATCACGCAACTGGCATACATGCTGCTCTTTCCAACCATGCTGTACCACGCTGGACATCAAAAGGAGTGAAAGTTGCTACCCAACTCGGAAAGGATGGCAAAGTTCGATGGAGCGAGCTATATGGAGGCGACGCAGGCGGTAAATTTACTGTGGTGATCGACTATATTATGGCAGAATCGATCCAGAGTTTGATGGGCAGTCCAGATACTGCTTGCCCAAATTGTCGAGATTGTATATTTAGAGTGAACGACGGACCAGAGGTGGTTGTAAACTTTCCTTTAAGTGGTCCGGTAAGTGGTTATTTTAAATCAGTAATTAAACTCATAAATATTCTGTCACTTCTTTCAGTGGAAGACTGGCGAGATCTTTGCCTAATTAATTTGACGTTAACGTTGTATCTTTGGTTTTTATCATAATTTCGTCTACTTCTTAGACATGGGATGATATTTATGAAGGATTCCGCGTTGACTTAGAAGGTTTTACCCCAGGAGAAACCAACAAGATCGAAGCTTATCAACGTGTCGGCTGGTGTCCTGATCTCGTGAGAATCGGATTGCCTGTAAAACTACCAGACTTTTCTGCAGTCTGAAACCAGATAGTTTAAATTTTACTTCTTCCTCCGAAAAAAATTAAAACGTGAATGTATACGATATATATCACCTGTAGAATAAACCCCATGAGCACTCTATTATTTTTAGTAAATTCTCTGAGCCCAACAACGTTTTCATGTTTATAATCCAATTTTCAAGCGGAACATCAATTTAGGAAGAGGGTGAAAGTTCCTCAAATGTTAGCACATTAAAGATTGTTGTAACTCAGCTGCGCTTTTATCTTAAACTTGGATAATCTAATTATTTTTCAGTTTCTTCCAGAAGGCATCAGATGATATTATTAAGGGGTATTAAGTACTCTTGCTTCTGCCCTTAGGAATCTACCATTTTTTTCTGAGATCCATCATTATTAATGGCAGAAGATTCTTTTGAAAAATCAAGAGGCTAATCTATAAGAAACATAGAATAACCTATCAGAGGATCAGCTCAAAAAAGTTTAAATACTCAGTTATCTAGAAGAAGAAATTAAAGGTACACTATTAATTCATGTTTTCCAAGAATCCATGTAGAGTTATAGTCATAAATAATGTAAAATAAAACTTAGTAGAACCAATAAATTCTCTTACTACAATGTTCAAGGTTTACAGGTGGTAGAAAAATAGTAAACAATAATATTTAAGGGCTTATCATATAATAGGGGGTGTCAGTTCTGTAAAATCTGCACTTAAATTTGACCAAATCTGCTAAGTGTGGATTTCCAAAACACACTAGCCCCAACACTGGTAGATTTCAAAATGAAATAAGTCACTTGTTTCACTCAAACCCACACTTTCTCAACCAAAAGTGCTGATTTCAACATAACATCTCATTTCACTGATTTTTGAGCACTATCCCATTCATACACAGCACTTTGAAGCATAACACTTTATAACTCAAAACATTTTACATCATTTACATTTTTATAACATATAAGAGCCATGCCTTCCTTGCTCTTAAATCATGATAAGCTACATCAAGCAATAACTTTCATAGCTCATGATCTCCTCTTGGACTCTAATTGTAATTCTGATTCTGATCTTGAAGAAGATTTTCTTTTTTTATCATAAGTGGCTTTGAAATGTTACCTTCTTTCAAGAAAGGCTCAAGTACTTCATACCCTCAAGTACACCATCAAAACACTTCTTAACCTATCTGTACCCAGTTTTAGACAGTTTTTCAGGACTTCTCAGGAATGTTTCCTTAGAATGGTTATTCTTATTTGGATATTGACTTTGAATTTGAATTTTCTGTTATAGCCTCTTTTTTTCAAGTCTCTTTGTTTTCCTTCATCAACTCAACATGAGATCGCATATTTTCTGCTATTGCATAATTTTTCAGCCATTCTTTTTTTCTTTCATCACTCATATCCATTTCCTCTTATACTCTTTCATCCCTAAAATAATTTGAAGTTAATTGTTTTCTTAACTCATCTCTCAAAGTAAGTCATTTTTTAATTTTTACTTATATATTTGCTAATCAATTTTTTTTTGTATCTAAATTTTTTAGTAAGTGTTGATTTTTTAATTTTAAAGGTAAAATTAAACTTTTTTCTTCTCTCCCTCTTTTCTTTCTTTCTTTAGCACCATCATCCTACTCTTCATCCCTCCTTGGCATGGTTGTTATTCCCCCTTTCCCCTATTTCACTTTTTTTGGTTCCTTGTCATTGAAACACACACATTGCACATTTTTTAAGCATTTCACTTGCTCCATATTCAATTTCCCCCAAATTCCAACTTCACTCTTTCTCACTCTATTTTTTGTACCTTTCAATCAAGGTAAGTTTTATCTCCTTTTCTTCATGTTTATATGATATCCTCTTCTTTCTATGAAATTTTCACACTTAAAAATATGTAGGCCTCATATCTGGATAACAGTGGACTTATTCAACTCCTCATGTTGTCATTTTTATTATCACTTTTCAAGTTTTTGTAAAATTTTGAAAATTAGATTCTGAATTAGGTTTAGGTTTTTTGAATATTATTTCCTTTTAGCTGAAAATTCTCCTGAAGGCTATCTTTCATTTCCCACAAACAGATTTGAATTTGGTTCAATGGTTGCTGAGATATTGATCTTTAAATTTGAGCCTTTTTTTCCCCATTTGACTTTTTTTCTTTCATGTTTTTATATAAAAAATTAGGCATAGGTTTATTTAAATCTCATTTCCTTTAAATAAAGATTCTCCAGAAGCCTATCTTTCATTTTCCACAAACAGGTTTGAATTAAGTTCAGTGGTTGCTGAGATTTTCACTTTTAAAATTGAGCCTTTTTTTCCAAATTTCACTTAATTTATTTCATGTCTTTATATTTCATAATTAGAGAATAAGGCTTCTGAAACTCTTATACAATGATCATCTAGGCTTTTATCTCCCTCTTGTTGGAATTTTCATCATCACTTTTCAAGTTTTTTTGCAATTTTGAAAATCAGAGTCAGTATTAAGGTTAGGTTTATTTGAATCTACTTTCCTTTTAGCTGAAAATATTTCTAAAGCCAAACATTCATTTCCAGAAAAACTATTTGAATTTGGTTCAGTGGTTGCTGAGATATTGAACTTTAATTTTAAGCCTTTTTTCCCAATTTCACCTTTATTTATTTCATAATGCATATCATAACATTTACAACATGCATTTACCCTTCCAGATTCCTCAAAAGACCTTAATCTTTACTTATTATTCTGCCCTTTCATCAAGGTGTGTTTTTTTCAATTTCTTACCATTTTCATATGTCTAACCCTTCACTAATTTTTGCTGCTCTTATCAGATCAGTCAAAAGTTAGTCCAAAAAATCAACAAGGTAAAAAAATAAGGTAAAAATAATAAATTTACAAACCTTTAGTTAGATAAAAAAGTTTGGGGATTTGTAAAGTCATAAAATATTTTTTATTCTTTCATAAATTTTTAATAAATAAATCTGATATTTCAATTTAATAAACTAAATTAATGAGCCAATGACCTTGTGTTTTATGAATGGTAATCATGATAACATTAAGTTGTTTCATGGGGTTCATATAGCCTGTACCTGTGGGAATTCCCAAACTTAGTTTCTAGACTTGATCTTCATTTTGGCTTGTGAGATTCTCATTACTTTAAAACTAGTGAATTTGATTTATATTTTATATTTAATTATTAATTTATGGAACTATATTAAATTTTGGTGATTTTAACCCATTACTTCAATAAAATTCAGGGGAGGGTTTTGCCAAATTTTCAAATCTGACATAGAATATTGATGACTTAGAAAAATTTGGTGATACCCACCCCTTGATTAAATAAAATGCAGGGAAGGGTATTTCCAAATTTTTAAAAAGATAAAGAGTTTTTTTGACTTAAATTTATTTAGAAATGCAAATTGGGGGTGATGTGATAAAATTATGTTGGTGATGAGTATTTTTGCACAGGTGTCAGTATTATTTTACCATCTAGAATTCCAAAAGTGCAAAATTTTAGACTCCAGTAAGGAATAATGGTGGTATCAGAATCTCATTATATAAATCTTTTTGATAAGATTAAAAGTAATCATTAAAATCATTCCCCAACCATTAATTAAATAAACAATTAATTAATTAAAATAGTCAAGTAATTTTTTAATGTCCTCATCAGATTGGCCATTTTTTATACATTCTGTAATGAATTCTTTTTTTTAAAATTTCTTGTTTTTCCAATTCACAACTAGCCATTTCTCTTTGAAATCCTGGTCTCTTATTTACTCCTAGAAAAGGTGAGTTCTTTCCATCTCCTCTGCATTGAATCTGGATTTTTGATTTTTCATAAATTACTTAACTTTGATGATTTATTTACTAAATGAATAGGGCTGTGAAGACTACAGAAATTAGTTGTGATTATAAAGGAGAAGTGTTTCTATCATATTTAATTTTTCTAGATTTCTTAATAGTGTTTCAAGGTTCTAATTGAGTCTGGAAGTCTGTATAAGCTTGTTAAAAACTCTGGTGATCTCCAGACAAGCTCTGGGACACTCCAGCTAGGGAAAATATGGCATATGACATACTATGCATATAAAGCTTGTAGACTTTAAATTAGAACAGTATCAGACATCTAAAATCTTAACCATTAACATCAACAACAAATATTTGCATAACATTATATAATTTTTAATACCCTTATAATTATAACACTTTTACATAACATTTTATGAATTTTACTCAAAAACTCATAAATATATACTTATAGGCTACCATTATAAAGTTCTCAACTTCAGGGACTTTAATATAATAACTTTTCCCAAAAATATAAGCTTTATAAAAATATAAATTTCAATCATTTAAATATCTTTTCCAGTACAACTTAGCTGTTGTATTTATTTCACCTAAATATAAAAGAACATCATTTATACATCTCAATGCCTTCAATATTATATAGACAAAAGTATTTTTTTATAAATTAGAATTTTTATCTTAGTTAATTTTGAACTCTTTATTTACTTAAAGGGAAAGGGTTTTATTTGGTTTATCCAACTCCCTTGGATTCTGCTTACAGAAAGGCAACTATAAGAGTCTTTCTACACCAGTGGCTCTTCTAGGAGCCCTGTTATTGTGTCTTTTAATTGATCTTACTTGATACTTGGACTATCTTAGCCTGAAAGAGGCTTATTTAACAAATGCTTATACTCTTTTAATGGTTTAATCTAATAATTTTGGGATGTCTTCTACTTCTGGATCTGGTGTTTCTCTTCCTGTCATAGCATTGGTAAGCATTGTATCTTGGTATGGGCCCAAGTTTAATGGTGAAGAATTTAAATGGTTTTTGAGAAGATATGAAGTTACTGCTGCTGTGGATGGGACTTCTTGTTTAGATATGGTGAAGAGAATCCAGTTTTTATTGTGGAAAGAGAGGTGGAAAAAGAGGTTATTTCTATGGATCAATATAAAAAGTGGGACTGGTTAAAATTTTCAAAGGAGATTGTCAATAGATGGGGTGTTAGGTATACTATGGTGGACCACAACAAGATTGTCAGTGATTGGAAAGCCAAAGGTGGTGTTTCAAATATGGTGGATTTTAATAAGTTATTTGGAAAGTTTGATTAAGAGTTGGAATATTTGATTCTGGTGGAGGAAATAGGCCATGAAAATCAGACCAAGGATTTATTTTGATCATTATTTAGTAGGGACATCAGGATGGATTGTTGAGAAGGAACTTTCTAGGAAGAACTTGATGATGATCTTCCAAATGGGGAACAAAAGCTTTGTACTCTAGAGGTCATTAAAGAAAGTATTCAGGAATCTTTAAAGCTAATGGCATTGGAAAAATATCAATAATCCTGCACTCAATATGTTAGCAAGGTTAGTGAAGTTTTTGGCTGAAAACAAGAATATTATGGTCAAAGCTTAAGAGGTGAAGAAGGCTCAGATGGGTCAGCCTGCTGCTAAGGTTGAGGGGAATGTGGATAATAAGATTATGGATCATTTATCTTACTTAACTAAGCAGCTTAAAATATTTGTTCAAGAAACTCAGAAGGCCAACAGAGCACCTGTGGCTTCATCTTCTATGTCTTCTTATTAATCTAGAGGTTATGAGAGGAGGAACTACAGATTAAATGGCAATGGTAACCAATTTAATGGTAATGGGAATGGCTATAGAGGTTGAACCCAGGGTGTGCTCTTATTGTAATAGGAGGGGGCACAGAGCTGGTGATTTATACTTTGTGGATAAGGACTTTCAAGCTGGTAGATTCAAATTTGATGGAAAGGTTTATAAAGTCCCTGATGGATCTTTCATCAAACCCAGTGATGGGAAAATTCCTTCAGATTTGGTTAGAAGGAATATGATGGCTGAAAGGAGAGCCAGATTTGAAGAATTAAATGATGATAATGATGAAAATGTTAAAGGTGGGAAAAAGAATGGTGGTAATGATGGTGGAAAGGTTGATAAGGGAAAAGAAAAGAAGGTCAGAAAGGCCACTTTTACAACTTTTTTTGGTGTATTAGAGGTAAAAGCAGTTGAAAATTAGATGGTAACTGTATGACTGGGGAATATGATGTGGATGCTTCTATAAGAGCAGCTGCTACTAAAGCAAATATTAGCACTCAAAGCAAATCAAGGGAAAAACCAGGAAAGATGGAAATAAAAAAGATTGAAAAGAAAACTTACTCTAACGACTTAATATATAGGATGCAGATAGGGATGGAAGATATGGGGCCTCCCATTTTTGAAAAATTTGTTTTAAATGGTGAGCCTATGCCTGAAGAAGATGGATTAGATTCTGAGGAGGATGTACCATTGGTGTTGCTTCTCAGGCCAAGTTTTAGTGGTACAACTCCTATGGAAGGGGTAAGAAGGAGCAGTGATGGATCTGGATTAGAGAAAGAAGCTGGTGATGGAGCTAGGGTTATGGTAGATGAAGGTGTTATTATGGGGGGTAAAGATTGTTATGTGGGTCCTCAAGAGGTTCTCAGGGCCAAATTTATTAAAAGTAAAGCTCAATATGAAAGGAAAGTAGTATCTGGTCAAGAAAATGCTATGGAAAAAGTGTTGGGTAGAGTGAATCAACTTCAGATTCCTCTATATTTAGGCAAATTATTTTGATTAGTCCTTCCCTTTCAGAGAAGCAAAAGAAGCATCTGACAAGGGGATGGGTATCTGTAGGAGAGGTGGAATATATATGTGAAAATTTTGAGAAGTTTGGAGAGGAGGTGGAAACTCATTTTTCTGCTCCTTTAGGGTATTTAATAGTTACTTTGAATGGTAAAGAGGTGAAGACCCTGGTGGATTCTGGGACTCAAATTAATTTAATTTAATTAGAGCAAGCAACTTTAATAGGCTTGCAAGTTAAATTTGGTACTGGTGGAAACTTAAGAGGTATATGTGGGAATGCTACTGAACTAATGGGAATGGAAGAGAATGTCAAATTAATTGTTGGTGGATCTGTTGGTAGGGTGCATTTTTATGTGGCCAGAGGACCCATGAAAACAGTTCTTGGTAGGCCATTTTTGATAGATTTCGAAGCCAGGATAGGTGATCAGAGTGGAATGGGGATTAGTTTAGAGATTAAGGGAGATGATATGAGGTGGCTTCATATGCAGTTGGCACCTCCAGGAGATGATGGTTGGAAAACTAGACCTGGACTCACCACAATGTGTAAGTGTTGTATGTGCACCAAGAAAAGGCAAATAAAAAGGTCATCTTCTGTTGAATTAGATAAAATGATTATTTTGGAGACCTCCATTTTTTGGGGTAGTAAGGGCTGATTGCTCTAATGTTGTAATATCTCCTCAACAAGAGATCCCAGATTGAAATAGGTCAGCTCACTTGGAGATAATTCAAGTAGATTCTCAATTATTTTCTGTTGATATTTTGTTGAAATTCCACCATGTGTTGGATTTTTCTATATGTTTATTATATTTATCAAATTATTCTATAAAATTTAAAAATGGTTTAAAGGGAAAGATGGGATGTATTATGTTGGATAAAAGATGGAATAGGAATTTGGATGAAAGCAGTGATATATGTGGTGGATTATTTTATGGCCTCCAGAAAGAGGATAAACTAAAATTATCTCATCAAAATCAACAAAAAAATCTTAACATAATTAACTCACAAAAAATTAATATTTGTGATGATTTTATTTCTGACCTCCAACAAGAGGTTAAACAGCCAACTTTATTTACTGGTGTTTTTTTGGTGGAAAATGGTAGAAAAGTTGTTGGAAAATTTGATGAAAATTAGACCAAGGAAAAGGGGGTGGATATGAAAATAGTAAAAATAAAAGTTATATTTCAACTTATTCTGTTTCTGGTTCTTATTCTAAAGAAGAAGAAAATTATGATAACAAATTATATAAAGGTGAAACTATAATGGATCAAATACCTCAAGTCAAAGAGGATATCAATGCAGGAAAATATAAAAAGGTAGCTAATAAATTTAGACCAAACAATGAACCACTGCCAGACAAATTGAATCCACCATTGAGAGGACCAACTTTATCAAGAGATCCATATGACTGTCCTTTATTCAAGAATCTTCCAGAATTTTCTGAAACTTCAAGAATCACATTTAAGAGGTTGGATGTTGTTAATTTTGGACCTGAAGATTGGTTGTCAGGTGAAGAAAAAAAGTTCTGGTTGAATGTGATGGTTAAGAGGGAGAAGGCCATTGCATTTGTAGAAGATGAGAAAGGTGTGTTGAGCCTTACAAGATTCCATTTTTTTGTCATGAACCATGGCAACAGAAACCAATTCCAATCCCCACAGCTTTAAAGGAGGATTATATCAAATTCATTAGAGAACAAATTCAAACTGAATTATACAAAAAGTCTTCATCAAGTTATTCAAGTCCATTTTTCTGTATTAAGAAGCCTAATGGAAAGCTCAGGGTAGTTCACAATCTCAGGGAATTAAATAGTGTTTCAATAAAAGATGCTGGAATACCACCTAGTGCAGAGAAGTTTATGGAGGTGTTTTCTGGAAGAGTATGTTATGGATTGGTGGATATGATGAAAGAGAGTTACATATGGATTCAAAGCCTCTCAACACTTTTGATACACAAGTTGGACAATTAAAACTAAAAATATTACCTCAAGGAGCAACAAATTCAGTTGCTTTTTATCAAGCTCAGATGGCTTGGATTCTAAAAGATGAAGTTCTACAATATTCTGGTATATTTATTAATTATGGTGGAATTAAAGGTCCCTCAATAGATTATGGCAATGAAGTGTTGAAGGATAGTTCAGGAATATAAAAATATATCTGGGATTATGCTGTTGTCTTAGAGATGATTTTGTTTATAATTGAAGAAGCTGGCTTAACTATTTCAGGTTCCAAATTTTCTTGTTGTGTACCAGCTTTGGAGATTCTAGGTCATGTGTTATGTAGAGAGGGAAGGATGATGTCAAAGAAGAAGGTTAATAAAATACTGTCCTGGACCAAACTCAAGAATAAAACTGAAGTTAGAGGGTTTATAGACGTATGTGTGTGTGTAAGAATTGTTATCAGGGACTTTTCTTCATTGGATGTTCCTTTGAGACAGTCGACTAGGAAGGATTCTTACTGGGAGTGGGATGAAGAGTTTGAAGAGGAATTTGTTAAGTTGAAGAAGGTTGCTGGGGAAGATATTTTCCTTTTAGCTGTTGAATCAAGTCAGATTGATTCTGGAAAGGTCTTGTCCCAAGTGGATAAAGCTGGTTATATCAGACCAGTCAGGTATGAATCTGTGGTTTTTACTGAGGTGAAATCAATATATTTTCAACCAAAATTGGAGATTTTCAGTGTGGCAAACATTCAAAAGAAGATTCAAATTTTTTTATGGGGACAACACTTCAAACTACAAGTGGATGCAAAATTTTTATCTCACATCATTAATTCCCCTAATTTACTGAAAGCACCCATGAACAGATGGGTTGCTTTTATTCAAAATTTCTCTTTTGATCTAGTTCACAAGCCTGGAAAAACTTTTACTATTCCAGATGGATTATCAAGAAGACCACCCACTGATGAGGATTCTGACTCAGAAAAATTTGATGAAGATATACCTGTGATCAAAGCCAGCAAAAAGGATGATGAAGACTTTCCTTACCTCTCCCATGAGTTTTAAATTGCAGGATTAATAAGTGTGGATATTGATGATTAGCTCCCCCATGAGGTTAAACTGGCTGGCTTAATTCCTGTGAATAAAAATGATGAAGACCTCCACCATGAGGATAAACTGGATAATCTAAAAATGTGTTAAATTATGTGCTTGGGTATTTTGATAAAGATTTAGATAAATTCAGTAAAAAAGAGGTTAGAAATGATGTGGTGTATATGGATGAGGATGGTGAAGTAGTGTGGGATAGTAAAAAACTGGTGAATGGTGTATATGTTGGGTTATTAGAAAATTTGGTTAATGAAAGTTTGGGTGACTATGAGAATTTGGTTAAAAGGAGGTTGGACAAAGATGAGGTTGTTGATGCTGAAAAGGGTGAAAATGAAAAAGAAGAAAATTTGGTTGAAAAAATGTTGGAAGCTTAAAAAGTGGAAAATTCAAAATCTTGTATGATAAATAGGTAAAGTCAAGGATTAAAACTATTGGCTCATTACTGTGAAGGTGATTTTGGTGATAGGGAAGTGCAAATAAATGGGATATTAATGGAATTTCAAGATGAAGTCTGGGGACAGTCAGGGTTTTATTATAAGATGGTAAAATATTTATTAAAATTAGAAAAGACAGAAAATTGTGATAATGATGAATAGGTGGCTATCAAACAGAACTTTATGGCATTTTATCTCTCTGGAAGAAGATTAATGAAAAGGAGGTATAAAATTCCTCAAGTTGCTATAACTCAAAAGAAAGGGCAAGAATTGGTTATGAAGTCACTACACAAAAATCTTGGGCATAGAGGAGTTGTTGAAACATATAGACAAATATCTGATAGATTTGGTGGCCTGGTATGAATCTGGCTGTTAAAAAATGGGTTTAGTCATACAGAAAATGTTAAAAAAGAAGTTAATTAAGGCCAAAAGAACCTGGACATACAACTGGCGAAAACACTCTTTTTAGCATGGTTAATTTGGAGGCCTTTTATACTAAAGAGGGTAGATATAAATATTTAATTGTAGCCAGAGATGATCTATCTGGTTGGGCAGAGGCAGTGCCTCTTATTAATTTCAATTCCAGGAATGTGGCAGAATTTATAATGAAAAATTGGGTATATAGGTATAAAATAATGAAATTGGTAACTGTAGATGGAGGTCCTGAATTTTGGACTGAGTTTAGGGAGGCTATAAAAAAGTTGGATCAAAGGCTAGGGTAGCAACCCCATATTATCCTGAATCTGAAGAAATGGTAGAAAGAGGGCATCAAGCTATAAAGGATGCTTTAGTTAAAATGTGTGGAACAAGTGCTGAAAATTGGAGGCACTATTTACCATAAGTTTTATTTTCTGAAA
Source organism: Hemileia vastatrix (assembly GCA_030280995.1). NCBI lineage: Eukaryota > Fungi > Basidiomycota > Pucciniomycetes > Pucciniales > Zaghouaniaceae > Hemileia > Hemileia vastatrix. The sequence continues at coordinate 17,372,206 of JASXTE010000006.1, read as the reverse complement.
GAATCACTGCCAAAAGGACAACTGCATATTCACCATAAAAACTAGATTTTTGTTAGAAAGCAGTTTTACCAGTTGATATAGAGGCTGGATTATGTCTTGGAGTAGATTGGGACAAGTTTAAAACTACTGAAGAATTACTATGTGCAAGAATGGTTCAGTTTGAAAAAAAAGAAGAAACTCTGTAGAAGTCAAATTCAAGAATGATTAACATTAAAAATTAGTCAGTCAGATATTGGGATAAGAGGTTGGCTCATAGATTAAGGAAACCTTTGAAAACTAGAAATATGGTCTTGGTGTATAACAGGGGTTTGGAAAGTCAATGGGGGAAGATGTTTGCTGATAGGTGGAATGGGCCATACAGAGTCAGAGATCAAGAATATGATGGCTCATATGTGTTAGAATAGTTTGATGGAGTTGTATTAAAAAAAGGGTAGTTGCTTATCATTAAAGCATTTTTATCCTAGGGGCACCAGGAGTGCTGAAGAATAACTCCAGAATGAGGATAAACTACCCACTATTTTTTAAGAATACTTCCTCCAGAATGAGGATAAACTACTCAACTATTGAATAAAAGAGATATACTCTGAAAAAGAGTATAAACTTAAAACTATCATTAAAAAATAATGATTATTAAAAATTTGAATGTTGAAAAACTTTTTGGTGAAGATTTGTGATGGAGTTTAATTATTTTTGGTAGAAGTATTCACAGGGGAAACTTCTAAATTTAATATTGACAAGTTTGGGGGTAATTGATGGGCTGGCTGCTCTATACACAATAACCCGACATTTTTTGTTACCATAGTTTCTCTGTTTCTAGTTTAATCCTGGCTTTGTTTTTTTATATAGCTAGTCCTCTAAGACTATAAACTGGATCACTACAACATCACCACAATTGCTCTCATTTAGAGCCAGATTCAAGAATTTTTATGTTTTATTTTTGATTATAGAAATTTTGATGCTTGAATGTTATATGTTTGAATTTTATTTTAATTTCATTTTTAAATTTATTTTAAATTAATTTGTTCAGGAATAATGATCACTGGTGGTCTCCAATCATTTTTACAAATTGGAGGGAGCCCACCCATTGATCATTTCTCTATTTTTCTTTTTTATGTTTTCAAATAATTTTCAAACTATTTAAGTTATTTTCAAGTTCTTTCTTTTGTATCCCACATCTAGGTGCACTTGGATTCAGGTATGATTTCTGGGGTACTGCTCATCAAATGGCTGGGGGACATTTTTTAAAATAATTTTAAATTTCATAATAATTTTAAATTTTCTGTTTTAAAATTTTCTTTACAATTTTATTTTTGTATTTTATAAAAGAAATAAATAATATATATATATATATATATATATAAATATAAACACCAGAAAAAAACATGGGCACCTGATAACAGGTTCCAATCCCTATGTTTGACTTAACTCAATTTTAGCTCAGCTGTAATTCTTCTGAAAAGACTGTGCACTGAACAATGAGAAGACTAGCTTGTGCAACATCTAATCAAATTTACTCTTAAATCAAAACTGAATATAGGGATAGGCACCAGCTAGCAGGTGCCACTTGATTTTTTGTGGTGAAAAGAATAAATATATATATATATATTAGGATTTTTACATATATAGATTTTTTAGTTATATTAAAATTTCTAGCAGGAGCTTGAAAATCTAAGGAAGTCTTTCTTTCAACAAATACAGTGCATTAAAGTTCTCAGGAGATGCTCTAATAAATCTTTCAATTTCTTCAAATTGATGATGTTGTTTATGGCCAAGCCAAGTGGCCATTTTAAAGTAACACATCAAAACTTGTTCTCTTGTGAACACTTCTGCACAATATTTTGTAGGATATTCCTTGTAATGGGCCAAGTTAACATTTAAAATAGAATAAAGTTTTTGAGCAACCTCATTAAATTTCACCATAGCTGAAGTGGGTTCTGGATCAGGAATATAATAGGCAGACAGAGAATAATGGTATCCAGAAGAATCTAGATCAGTTCATCAATAAAAGTTAAGATATAAATTCAAAGAGGAATGAAAATTTTAATTACTTACTAGAGTCAACTGTGTCTAGCTAAAGATTAAAGGCAGGCTTGGTAGAAATTTTTCTTCAAGAAGGGAAGAGTAGGGATTTTTAATGTTGTGATAAGAAGGAGGTTTCAGTAAAGTTAGGAGGTCTTTTGGTGGAGTAATAATAGGTGATCCATTAACTGTTGGAATATTTCTTTTCTTGTGGCTTATTTATGGAGGACTGGGAGATCTGGGTCTCTTTGAAGAAGAAAAAAAGGTAGACAATGGGGGCTTCTAAATTTAGGTTGAGGAGGAATAGACTCTGTTATAGGAGGTGTAGAGAAGATAGAAGGAGAAGGAGAAACATCCAGAACTGATTTAGGTGGATTTAACATTGCTTTTGGAGCAGTAGGAGTTCTAGGGATGGAAGAAGAGAGTATTGATTGGAGAGATGGAGAAGCAATAGGAGCAGTTGATGGAGGTTGACCCAGAGATTCAGAGTCAGAAGGAATATTCAAAAAGGCTTATGGTGTGAAAGAAGTAGGAATTTTGGAGGTTTATGATTTAGGAGATGGAGTAGATGGTTTGCAATGGGAGTCAAAGCCAGTGGTAGGAGGAGGGAGTGAGCCATATTTGAGGCAAGAGAATTTTCTCTTCTTTTCATAACAGTTGGAACAGGCCCTGTTGTAGGTGTGTCTTTTCAGTTTATAAGTGTATGTGCACTCTTGATGTATAAAGGAGAAGTAGTCACAAGCTCAATCTTTAGAAGGAGTGAATTTGGAAGGATTCATCTTGAAAATTTGATAATTAGGATGGAAAGGATAACCTGGATAGGAGAATAGGTAATGGAGAAAAAGGATAGTGGCAAAAAAAATTAGCTCAAGGACAGTAGTAGGAGGTTGGAATCAATGGAATTTTTGGGTCCTCAATAAACTTGAACTGGAAATTACTTTCTCTCTGGTCCCCTATGACCTTAAACTGGCAAATAAATCTTTAAATGAAAAATTTATGTGGGTTCTGCAGAAAGATAGTCCACCAAGAACTATAATTTGGAAATTGATTAAAAGTTTGGTTCCTCAAGGATTTTAGAAGGAAATTTTAATCTAAAATGATTTTCAATTCATTCATTTTAGTTTATCACTGGTTCATCAATACTTATACTGATATTCACTCATTGAACAACTTAATCATTGTTGAAATGGTTCAACTAACTTTAGAAAAAGAAGGTGTCAAATGTTTAAAATTTATTTTATGGTTAAAGAAAGATGGAGATTTTTTTAAAGGTTATTTATGGAGATTGTAAAAGACTGGAAATAAAGGTTCCAAGAAGTTCTGGATAATATGAAGAAAACTCTGATAATTTCAGGAGTGATTTAAAGGGTTGGAAATTTTATTTGAATGTTGTGATGTTGAATCATTGAAGTTGGATAGGAGTTGGAAAATTAGTGGGTCTCTTTGGTAGACTATTTAAGTGGAAGATTGGAGGAATGTATAGCAAGAATAGAATCAGAGTATTCTGCTCAGGGGGAAGCCAAATGAGAATGGAATCAAAATTATTTGGCTCATTTGGGAGGCCTGCTCTCTCATTCTGTGAAAAAGTAGAGACTGGTAGAGGGGAGTCTGAAAAAGGGTCATTAAAGTCAAGTTCAGTATAATATGATTATCATTCACTTCCAGTGGCTTACACACTGATTATTCTTCTAAAAAATCTCTCTTATCCTTTCCCTCTATTCAGATCAAGGAGGGCACAACCTTCACTCCCAAGAACTGTCTTTTTCCTGCACCTTTCCTGTGCTATCCTCCAATTTTCTAACCCTGATTTACCCTCTAAACTCCCTTTCCAAGTGACCACTGCTTCCACATATTAGACACAAGCCTTTGCTCATCCCTCTTTGGTATTCTTCATCTGAAAGTCTTTTCCTCTCACTAGAGCCTTGTGCATTTACTGTGTCAATATCCAAGGCATTTGGGTCCCTGGTGCATGCCCTGCTCAATGAGGTAAAGTTTTGCCACTGACAAGCGCCACTCCAATCATCCATTTTCTCATGTGTAAAATTTTTATCAACCTAGATAGCCAGTTCCATGAGTGCTTGAAGAGAGGTTGGAAGAGGGTGACTGATTAGGGTGCTTCTGATTTTTTGTGAGAGCCCATTCCTGAAGTGGAACATGAGCACCCCTTCCCCCCATGTTGTGACATAACTGGCATGGCCCCAGAATTTTGACACATACTTGGCCAATGAATGTTTCTGTCATAATTGGTTTAAAGCATGTTTCAAGGTTGTGGAAACATCAGGATTGCCAAAATCTATCTCAAATGCTGCCATGAATTGGAGAAAAGTTCTCATGGCATTGGCACCTTCAAGGAGTTCTTTTGTATATGGCCCTACCCAACATGCTTCCTCATCTGTGAGGTAAGATATTTCAAACCCAATTTTTGATCACTTTTCTTAAAACTGATGGCCATTGAGAAGTACATAGAGGCTTACCTGCAATGTATATTGATCTTCCTGGGGGCCTTGCTTTTCATCAAAAATTTCTGGCACTGCAATATTTGGGCCTTTGATGGGTGGCACTAGTGTGGTGAGTTGTGCCTGTGCTTTGGCTTCAGCAGCATCCAACTCTGCCTCTGTGGGGCCATGATAAGAGGGTTTTTCTACTTCTAGATGTTCCATGAGTCTAGCATTCTGTTCTTGCATTGTAGAAAGGAGAACTGCATTGGATTGACTTGGGGGGTTCATGATTCTTTTGTAGTGTTCCAGTTATTTATTAGACACAATGTTAGGACCTAAGAGGGTGGACTACTAATAGCACTTATGCTAGCCTAGGATGGGACTGACTGTGCTATTAAGCAGTGAGACTAACTAGAATAACTATGTTGGGACTACCAACAGTGAGAGGGGACTGACTATTCTGATAAAGAAGTGAAACTAAGAACTAACTGGATTACTATATAAGTTTTCCAATGAGGTGCACTCCTCAGTTCTTTCACTATATAGCTCCCTTATGCAATATCCCCTCTACCACCTCTTACAATTCATAACCCCCATAGCGCTCCTCATCACCTTTCAACCAAATCCTAACATATATTATAGTCTAATTACTTAAATTAGCGACCCATTAGGCAATGAGTTGTATAGAAGCGATCATTGGGACATATTTTTTCCTCATGAGGTTCATGTATACATTTGTGTTTGATTTCATTGAATTTTGTCACAGATGATTTCTATTCATATTTTTGCTTGGACTGTTAATTTGTATGGTCAGTAAGGATATAAATTAAATTAGTTTTAAGAATAATAAGCTGAAGATAAGGTGGAATGATTTTATTTAGAATAATAGAGTAGTAAATTTATAATAGGATTGTCTTTTTGTTACTTCATGTGGTACATTTATAATTTCAAATAAAGGATTTAATATAGATAAATAAATTATTTGTATTATTAATTGAACTTTTTTGTATGTAATTTAATAAATTTGAATGATTAAAAATAGGTGATCCTAAAATACAAAAAGAAAAACCTTTTATAGAAAAATGAAATACAATGTAAATTCTGTTGAAGTTAACAAAATCACTGATTTGTAAATTTAAAATTTAATATAAAATTAATTTAAAGATGAAATGAAGAGATAAATTGAAAGATTAATTTAAGTTTAATCAAATAATTAGAATTTAATACAATAAGATAATTTAAGTTCAAGTTTAATAAACAACACATTTAAATTATCCCTTCAAGTTCCAAGTAAATACCAAAGTTTCTTTCCTTGCTCAGCCCAGACCCCCTCTAGCCAAATTCAAGAAATGTCTGAGTCCCAGTAACTACAAGGACTTAGATCTACAACTTTGCAGTAGGTTTATTAATTTTTTATAAAAATGAAATAAAATTTAAATAAATTAAAATAAAAATGTTTTTGTAATTAAAAACAACTTTAAAGACTATAACATTCATTGTAATATAGTTAATATTATTTACAAAAATTATAATACTAAAAGATATATAAATATTAACATTATAATATTTTAATAATTAAGTAATTTAATGTTGAGTAATCATTTTAATCAGACCAGTTAAACATATTTTAAATAAGTTACTGGCTGACACTCCCTCACCCTAGGAAAATAATAATAATAATAAATGTCTAGATTTATTTCTTATATTTTTTTAATAGAATGTCTAAATTGGAGATTTCTTTAGCAGGAATCCACTTATCAGATTAAGTAGTCTTTCCTGTATATCTTAATAAATAGTCAGCTCCCCTTTCTCTAGTATGATTCCTTAAATTAAGGATTTTTTCAATCTCAGCCTTCTCATTTATTTCTAAAGGTTTAGATTTTGGTCTTCCCCTTCTTTTAGGAAATTAATCAGGATTATTTGTAATGTAATGCTTTGTTAAAGATATTTGAATTAATGGATGTTTTCTATCATATGGAGAATGTCAGCCAGGCTATACCAGGAGCCCAGTAAATGTTATGTCAATTTACTGGAACAAAAGAGGGCGTAAAAATATGCTTATTATGTATATAAATTAATATTATATTGCATAATGAAGTTATATAAGTATTTTATTTAATATAAGTAAAATAAGTATTATATTAATTTTATTATTATATAAATTATATATACATTTAGATTAAGCATAATAAATGTTATATTCTATAAATTATGGCGCATTTTTATGTATTTAATAAATCTAAATTAATAATTAATTAATTATAAACATATATTATGATTATAAGTATAAAATTAACTTATAATATAACTAAATTAATTAATTAAATTTATATATTAAATAAAAACCTTAAATATGTTATTAAACAATAATATTGGGCGATTTTTTGATTCCTAATTGTGTCATCAAGTATTAAACAAGTTAAAACACTTATTTAAATATATTATTAATGTTTTATTCTAAAAATTTGTAATTTTGTTATAATAAGTATTTGTTTTAAATTAAAATAATTATTACACTAATAAAAGTAATTAAAGTAATTGATTATTCATGTTTTATACTAAATTAATTGATTACATTATTTTTCACATGTTAAAATAAGTTATTTTTCATGTTTCATTTAAATTGGGTATTACTTAAAAAATTATAAGACATGTTTTAAATTAAATTAATTATTTTTTACGTGTCTCAAACTTTTTTAATTACTCACTAATCTTATGGTAACTGTTGGGGTTTAAATTGGTAGATATTTGGGCTCTAACTTATGTGTCTTAGTTAATTGTGTCATATTTCCCCCTACACTTACTCAAAATCAGTTATTTGTTATTATATTTTTATTATTCTTTGTATATACTTTATTATGATGCTTCAGAGGGCCCCTTGCCTATATAAAGGCCTTAGGTAACCCCCTGTAGTCTCATCACTTATTATACACTCAACTTAAATACATTTTTAAATACAATACGTTTATTTTATTTTTTATTAGCAGTATAAATCTAAAAAAAAAGTAAATAAATTATCTAAGGTTGCAGGAGGTCTATTATTAATAGCAAGTGTTTTCCATGCATTTAAAATAAATACTTATTTAAATAAATATATTATAATTAAATAAACCCTCACTGTTGTGTAAAATCCCAAGAAATACTTGTTGCCTCTTTTTTAAAATAACTAAATCATTTTATTATTTCATTTCTTTACCTTTTGTAAACCTTTTCCTCCTCTCCATCTTTCCCTCTTCTTCTCCCTCTTCTAGACAACCAGCCAACAAAGATTATAATAAAACTTCAACAGAATTATTACCAATTATCTTTTTTACAACAAAAGGACCAATAAATGGATCTTTTTATTTATTTTTACTTTGTAAGTTGAAATTTACTGTAGAAATAAGAGCTTCATCCCCTTATTTATAAGTACATTCTTTATGGGATTTGTCCCATCTTTTCTTTTCATATTGGTATTCATTTTCAATAAATTTTTGTGCATGATTTCTACATAATTGTGGCATATGAAGAAAAGACTTAGCAATAGGATGTATAACTAACCTGGGTAAGTTTTTATTCATCAAAGAGCTTGGATTTCTTGGTAAAAATCCTCACCATTACTAAAAAGGTCTTTTTTCAGTTGCTTAATGAACAGTACTGTTATAAGCAAATTAAAGTCCTGGAAGAATTTTTACCCAATCACAAGTATATCCATCATTATCCTTGAACTAAAACCCAAAAGCACAATATCTCCTTATCATGTCTTTTAATTTTTGTATCATTATTTCAGCCAATCCATCAGTCTGTGGATGATGTGCTGTGCTCAATTTTAAATCACAACCACAAATTTCCATTGAGGAAGTCAAAAATTCTGATGTAAATTTTGGGTCTCTATCAGAGATAATAGCTTTTGTAAATCCAGCTGTATTAAACATACTCATCGACCATATAAAAGATAATTCCTTAGCAGAAACATCTTTGTGGGTAGGGATGAATTTGAACATTTTTGTTAATTTACCTACTATTGCCCAACAGGAATTAAAGTTATCTTTAACTGCTTTTGTAAGGCCTGTTACAAAATACATGGTGAATTTGGATTTTCAATTTGTTGAATTAATTTGCCCTTCTTCCAGCTATTTTTTTTTAGATTTTTGGCATTAATCACAAGAGTCAACATATTTTTTAGCATCTTCTGACATAGTATCTCACCAAGCAGTATTTTTAATCTGATTATGGTTTTTTCCAGATTAAAATTCCCTGTTAATATGTCATCATGACATAATTTAAGAATAATTTCTTTCATTGATGAAGATATAACTATTACATTACTAAGTTTCCTTCTGTAATATATGAAGTCATCTTCTAAAGAAATTTTTTCTTTTTCCAAAGACTTTTGATATTTTACTGATAAAATTTTTATCAAAGGCTAGACTGATAAATTTTTTGGATCATCAAGGATAATTCATAATTTTTTTTTAATTTTCATCATCTTTATATGATTCAAAAATAGTTTTCATTAATTCTCCCCCATATCTACTATATATACTCCAAAAATATGAATAATTTCTTCTTCAGTTACATAAGCAGGATTGGAGTAATCATTTGGCAAAGGAAGTCATGATAAAATATCATCATTAGAGTGTGGTAAACCAGATCTATGAAGAATAGTCATTCTTCCTCTATATTCCTGAACTGAAATCTTTAACCTAAAAATATGTCTGTTTGGTGTTTTCATATTTAATAATGATTTTACAGCACTACAATCAGTGATTAAATAAAAATTTTGGTCCTCTACATAGTAATGCAATTTTTCTAAAGCCCACACTACTTCCAGACACTCCAATTGAGTAGCACAATATTTTGTCTCACTTGGTCTCAAGGTTCTTTAAATATAGCAGATAACCACTTCTGACATCTTTTCATTCACCACTTGTTTTTGATGCAGTTCAGCTCCTAATCCTACAAAACTTGCATCTGTATATAATACAAAAGGTTTTGTAAAATCAGGCAATCCTAAAATAGGTGTTGAAGTTAAATTTTTTTTCAATGTGTCAAAAGCTTTTTGTCTCTCATTATTCTGGATAAAAGAAACATCTTTCTTTACAAGATTTTTTAAAGGTGCAGCAATTACTTAGAAATTTTATATATACTGTCTATAGTAACCACACATACCTAGAAAGGATTGGATTTGTTTAACAGAAGTAGGTAAACTAACATTTTGGATGGCTGATACTTTATTTTGATCCACACAAATTTTTATACCTGACACAACATGTCCTAGATCCTTCAGAGAATGAAAACAAAATTGACATTTTTTAAGAGCTAGAGTCATATTTACATAATCCATTTTTTGGAATACTTTATTAAAGGTGTAGAATATTTTCATCAAAAAATTTTGAGAAAATAATGATATTATCAATATATACCATTAATCACCCTTCCATTATTTCTTGATGGAATGTGTTATCCATAACTTTTTGAAACACTGAAGGTGCAATTTTTTTGACCAAAAGGCATTCTTATATATTTTTAAACTCTCATATGAGTAGCAATCAAAAGAAAATTTGGTGATGACTTCTCAACAGAAATTTGATGATAACCTTTATTTCCATCTAGAAAGCTAATTTACTTTGCTCCTTGTAAAGTTTCATGTATAGAATTTATTCTTGGTAAAGGATAAATATCATCAACTGTATAGGTATTTAAAGCTCTGTAATCTCCACACAATCCAGCATTATTTTTTATAAAATATTAGCACCATTGAAATTACACAATACTTTGGAGTAACATCTATTTTTAAATTATCTTCATATTTAAAAGAGTTTTTATGTTATATTCAATATCTTTCCCTTTTTGAGGAGAAGCAGGATAAGGCTTCTTTTTAAGGCTAGGTGTAATTTCTTTTAAATCACATGTTATTTGTAGTTTTGTTTCATGTTCAACTAATCCTAACTCATGACTTCCTTGTGAAAAAGCCATTGGAAAAGATTTTACTAGATCTATAATGTTTTCTTTTTCCAATTCATTCAATTGTCCTCCAAAAGAAGCTTTATTAATTTATATTTGAAGAGAACTTATTTCTTCAGAATTTCTTCCTTCTAATTGAGTCAAATTGTGACATATATTTACAAGAGGTGAAATTGTTGGTACAGAAGATAATACTTTAAATTTTCTTTTACCATTATTTCCCATAGTAAAGTATTGATTTTCTGTATCCAGTTTTATTCCATATTTTGTTAGAATATCATTTCCCATATTAAACCAATTTCTCAAATTATTATTGTTCATTAAAATAAATCTAAAAGCTACTCTAAAATACCAATGAGTATGTTAAAAGAAAACTGAAGCAAAATATTTTTCTACAGGTTTTAATCTTGAACCATATCCTCTCCAATTTCATGAAGAAACAGTCTCTAGTTTATCTCTATAATCATTATCAATGTTCTTCAAAGCTGATAAAGAAACAACAATTCCTCCAGCCCCTGAATACAAGATAAATTCAGTGTTTACACCAATTATTAAAACATGAACTTTCATAGGAGTAATGATTATAGCAGTATCAATGAGTTCTTTTATGACTTGAGCATCCTCAACATTAGACAAAATTCCTCCCAATAATGGTAATTCTTTGTTAACAAATTGAATATCTGTTTCTAACATAAAAAAACTTTTTTCTTGATCATAAGAAATATCACTTTCAATTTTTGAGGAATCATCTGATTCTTCATTATCTTCTGGTTCAGTTTGTTTTACAAGATTTATCTTTTTATCACAAGCATGACCCCTTTTTCATTGTTTTCCATATCTTACACAAATACTTCTATTATACTTTTTAGGATAAATTGGGGAAGAAGCTTTAACCAACTTTTTGGGGCTCTTATTTCATAATTTCTGGTTATCATCTTGATTATTATACTTTTGTACACCATTCTTTGGTTCATATCTGTGGTTTAATAAAACATCATTACAGATATAAATAAAAGTAGAAGTGTTAAAATTATTTTCAGACCTGGCTACCACTAAGTCTCTCAATGAATTTGGAAGCTTAAACAATATTCTTTCCTTCCATAATTCAAAATCCATTTTTGGATCCATGGATTTCAGAAAAACAATTAGCTTCATTAAGAAAACTATAGGTTTTTCATATAAATTAGCATAATACTTACTCTCTCCATATAATCTCAGTTGGGATAATCTAAATTTTGAACCACCAAATTGTTTTTCAATTAGGTTTTTCCATTCATCCCAAGGGTATTCTATGTTATCCATCAGAACTGATTCATACCACATCAATGCAAAATTGGTAAGTAAAGAAATTAGTTTTGAAGTCAGTTATTCATCTGGTAATTTTTATGATGATTTTAAATTATCAATTCTTTGGACAAAATTTTTCCAGTCTTAAGAAGCATCACCATCAAAAGTTGGGTAGTGAGCCAGTTTTGGCCAATTATTTTGATGATTGGTGAAGTCAGATTTTTTATTAATTTTATCATTATTTAATAATTCTGAAATCTTCCCAATATATCCAGATAATTTTTCCTTTATAGAACTCTGAGGAAGCTCCTCTGGTAATTGTTTTTCTGAAACATCATCAATTTTTTTTCCTTGGTTTTCCTTTTGAAGAATTATTTTGAATATTATCATTGTTCATCTTGGTCAATTTATAAGACAAGTTTACATTATTTCCTTCTAATCTCAATATTTGTTCTCTCATCATTGGGATTTCAGATAATGTCTCATTCATATTATGAATTGATAAAGTATGTCTTTAATAATTTATTTGTAATTTTTCATTAAAAGAAGCCATTTGACTTTTCATATAAATTATTTCTTTGCTAATATTGAAAATTTTATCTTTTAAAGACTGATTTTCACTTTTACAAAGAATAAATTAGGGGGTGTCAGTTCTGGCAAATCCGCACTTAAATTAAGTGCGGATTTCAAACCAAATCAGCACTTACAAATCAGCACTTAAATTTTGCAAAAAAGTCACTTATTTCAAAAAAGGGTGTCAGTTATGACCTCAAATCAGCACTTTTTTCCTGTTTTTTTTCACAACCACATTTTGGCCACAAAACATCCCTTCCTTTCTTACCCCATCCCTGTCACATGTGACACACTGACCTTCCTCGCTACCTACCCATCAATCCTCGGCACACACCCCTTCCTGACATTTTCAATATTTTGACCAGGCATGTTTACATTCTTTTTTACTTATTTCTTCTACTTTTTAATCTTTTTTCTTGTTATGTGCCAGTTTCATAATGCCTCCCAGACATTCCAAATCTCAAAAGGTAACTCAAAAATCTGCTTCGTCACAAAAGTCTCCTCGTAAAGCAAGCCCTACACCTGAAAAATCAAAGGCAGGTTCAGGTCAGCTTAAAAAGGATGATTATCTCATCATAATCAACTTCCTTAAAATAAAATCAAATTTTGAAGCATGTTTTGGATGTGAAAAGTCCACTCGTATTGGACGTCCACCTTCTTCAAAGGTTAATGGCTACTTGTTGATGGCCAATGAAGTAAGGAAGAAAACAAGGGGGAGAATCGATATCAATCCTAAACAAATGAAGGAGAGATTTAAGAGTTACCATTCAAAATATAAAAAGACTCATCATGCTGTAAATGAAACTGGCTTTGGTATTGACGATGATGATTTGGAGATTGGAATTACTACTGTTTCTGAAAAGCTCAATGTCATGTGTCCTTTCTATGAGGAAATGGATAATCTTTTTGGCACCCGAGTTGATGTAAACCCTTGGTTTCTACACGATACTACAAAGCATATACCCTCTGGATCCAAACCTTCCTATAATCCTCCCAACACACCTTTACTTGAAGAAGATCAATCCCCTCCACCTTCTAACCATAGTTCAGCTGAAGATGATCCCAACTATCAAGCAGAACAATTATATCGCAGAAGATCTGAATCCTCAGAGGCCCAAAATTTAAATGTATGTTTACTTTTTTTTTTCTTCAATTCTTCTCTGAATTTCTCTTTCTTTCTAGTCTCCTCCTACTCAAACTCAATCTCCATTAAATAATCTCAATTCTGGAAATGTGAATACCTCTTTAGAAGCTGCTTTAGAAGAACTTCCTGAAGCCTCTTGTTCAAATTCCAAACTAAAGCGTCGAGCCTCAACTTCAATGAACTTGAACCATCTATTAAAACGTGGTAATACTTCAACAAGCTCATTTGGCTCCCTTGAGGATTATTTTGAAAAAAAAGATATAAGTAAGTTTTGTTTACTATATATCTTAATCATTAACTCATTTATTTATTTATTTCAATTTAATTTTCTCAGCGAAATCAACTATTGCAAATAATGCCCTTCACTTTGAGAAGATGAAGTTTGATCATATGCTAAGGAAAGATCAGCAAGCCTTAGATTTGGAAGAAAAAAAATTTGAGGCAGAGCAGATGGAAAGAGTAAATGACCGTCAATTTCAAAGAGAAATGGCTACTTGTGAATTGGAAAAACAAGAGAGTTTTAAAAAAAAAGATTTCATTATGGAATGTGTTAAAAATGGCCAATCTTATGAGGACATTAAAAAATTACTTGACCTTTTCAATTGATAAATTGTTTTTCTAGTTAATTTAATTTTGGTAATATTTTCTTATATGCTGACTTATAAAAGGAAAAGAATATAGTACGTTATTTTTGACAAAAATTTGAATGTATAATAAAAATTTTCTATCTTTACTTTCTAGTCAATAAGTTTGCTTATCTAAATTTTTCTAAGTCATCAATTTCACATGTCAGATTTAAAAAATTGGCAATGCCCTCCCCTGCATTTTATTGAAACAAGGGGTGGGTACCACCAAATTTTTCTAAGTCATCAATTTCACATGTCAGATTTAAAAAATTGGCAATACCCTCCCCTGCATTTTATTGAAACAAGGGGTGGGTACCACCAAATTTTTCTAAGTCATCAATTTCACATGTCAGATTTAAAAAATTGGCAATACCCCCCCCTGCATTTTATTGAAACAAGGGGTGGGTACCACCAAATTTTTCTAAGTCATCAATTTCACATGTCAGATTTAAAAAATTGGCAATACCCTCCCCTGCATTTTATTGAAGTAAAGGGTGAAAGTCATCAAAATTTAATATAATTACATAAATTAATTAATATATAAATAAGATATGTCAAGTATACTACTTTTAAAGTAATGACAATTCCTTAAGCCAAAATGCAGATCAAGTCTAGAAACTAGGTTCAATGCAAAGTATTTTTTGAAGCAACTTATTTAAATAATACTTTATTAAATTAAGTTGATCAATAAAGATTGATTGACAATATTGCAATTCTTTAATACAATAATTTTATTAAAAAATTTCAGATTACATATAAAAAAAATCAGTGACTTTTTCTATTACTTACAACTGTTTTTACAGAATTGAAAACTATGTTTCAGCTAATATTTTATGGAATTGAACTCTGTTCTTCGCCCGAAGAACAGAGTTCATCCTCCTATTTTCACACTCTGTTTAAAAAGAATAAAATGACTTACCTGGAGAGATGAGTTGAGAAAAAAGAAATATAAGTGAATGGAAGTGAACTCTGTTCTTCGCCCGAAGAACAGAGTTCATCCTCCTATTTTCACACTCTGTTTAAAAAGAATAAAATGACTTACCTGGAGAGATGAGTTGAGAAAAAAGAAATATAAGTGAATGGAAGTGAACTCTGTTCTTCGCCCGAAGAACAGAGTTCATCCTCCTATTTTCACACTCTGTTTAAAAAGAATAAAATGACTTACCTGGAGAGATGAGTTGAGAAAAAAGAAATATAAGTGAATGGAAGTGAACTCTGTTCTTCGCCCGAAGAACAGAGTTCATCCTCCTATTTTCACACTCTGTTTAGGTTAAGGGGGGGTAGGAGGGATATGAGGGAGGATTTGGGGGAGTTTTGAGGGGGATAGGAGGGGGGTTTGGAGGGGGGGTTTGGAGGGGGGGTTTGGAGGGGGGGTTAGAGGCGGGTTTGGTGGGGATTTGGTGGGAGGATTTGGGGGATTTGGTGGGGGGTGGAGTGGAATGAGGGGAAGATATGAGGAGACCAAGAAGGGGGAGAAAGGGAGAGATGAGACCAAAGAGGGAGAAAAGGGAGGTTAGAGTGAGCCAAGGAGGGGGGAATGAGGCAGCCAAAGGGGGGAAAAGGGGGATGTATCCATTCCAAGGAGAGGGTAAAGGTGGGAAAAAGACCAGGCCAAGGGGGGATAAAGAGAGAAAAGAGGGAGAGAAAGAGAGAGAAAAAAAAAAGGTTAATTTTACCTATAAATTTAAAAACAACCACTTACAAAAAAAAACAAAAAAAAAAAAAAAAACCAAAAAACCAAAAAAAAAAAAAAAATTAGCAAAAAATTAAGTAAAAAGAATAAAATGACTTACCTGGAGAGATGAGTTGAGAAAAAAGAAATATAAGTGAAATTGATTGAGTGATGTAGGAAGAGAGGAGAAAACAGATATGAGTGAAGAAAAAAAAGAGAGTGACTGAAAAAATATGCGTTTGCTGAAAATATGCGATTTCATGTTGAGTTGATGAAAGAAAACACAGAGAGAGAAAAAAATAAGACTTTAACAGCAAATTCAAAAACTAAAAAAATATGCAAAAAAATTTACCATTCTCAGTGAATAATACATGCAAATTGATAATTTGAAGAGAAAGAGAAAAAAATTAAAATTGCGTTGAAAAATGTTGGAGTGTTATTGGAAGGATTTTCGCCCTTATACTAGTTGATTGAGAAATAGAAGTGTTGGATATAGTCGGAGGTGAATCAACTTGTTCATCTTCATACAGCTCTAACCATTGATCTTTGAGGTCAGCAAGTAGGTTATGAAGTATAGTGCAACACAGAATCCAGTTGATCACCGCCTCCATTTCAGATTTATTTCTAAGAGGACTTCTTAATTCCCTTAAACTAGAAAAACTGCCTTTCAAGATTCCAATAGAATGTTCAATACGGACTCTTGACTTTGCCAAATGATTGTTGAATTTGGCATTTTGACTGTCTTCTGAAGCTGCTCCCCGAAAAGCAGGAAGTACATACTTTCCATTCACATAAGCAGAATCTGCAAGAAGATACTGATTTTCATCAAAGAATTTTTCAGGTTCATTTGAAATATGCATTCTTTGGAAGACGTAGGAGTCATGACATGAGCCAGGATAGCCAGCGAAGAATGATATAAATTTTTTGTTTACGTCACATATAAGCTGAACGTTAATTGAATATCTATAAAGAAGATATATTTTTTTGTGTTAGTTTCAAGGAGGATGAAAGGAGTTAAAAATAATCTACCTCTTTTTACGGTCAAAGTAATTGTTTCCACCTTGAGCAGGTTTCTGGCTCAAAGGAATAGTAGTACCATCAACAAAACCAATACATCCTGGAAAGCCCTCTGCTTGCATAACCTGAGATGATTCAAGTCGCTCTTCTTTTGTTGGCCAGGTGAGAAGTTGAGATTCCAAGGAGTTGATGGCAGTGATACATCGTTTGGTATAAGTGTTAACTGAACCATACCCTAAATCAAAGACATTTTCTAAATGTTTCAAAGCGGCTCCATAACCATTTGAACCCAAACGACATAGTGTGATGGCCAATTGAATTGAAGGATGTCGTTGTTCTTTTTGAGAATTATTGTGAAATATGGGATGATCCTGAATAAGCTCAAGCAATTTAAGGAAACATTCCTGAGAAGTCCTGAACAGCTGTCTAAAACTGGGTGTAGATAGGTTAAGAAGTGTTTGGATGGTGTACTTGGGGGTATGAAGTACTTGAGGCTTTCTGGGAAGAAGGTAATGTTTCCTGGCCATTTTTGATAAAACGACAAAATCTTCTTCTAGATCAGAATCGGAATCAGAGTCCAAGAGCAGTTCAAGTGCCATGAAAGTCATTGCTTTATGTAATTTATCACGATTTGAAAGTGAGGAAGGCATGACTCTTATATGATATGATATGAAGATGTAAGTGATGTACAATGTTTTGAGTTATGAAGTGTTATTCTGCGGAGTGCTGCATATGAATGGGATGATGCTGACAAATCAGTGAAATGGGACTTGATGGTGAAATCAGCACTTTTGGTTGAGAAAGTGCGGATTTGAGTGAAATAAGTGACTTATTTCATTTTGAAATCCACCAGTATTGGGGCTAGTGTGTTTTCGAAATCCGCACTTATTTAAGTGCGGATTTGGTCAAATTTAAGTGCGGATTTGTAAGTGCCGATTTGCCAGAACTGACACCCCTATTGGGGCTAGTGTGTTTTGGAAATCCGCACTTATTTAAGTGCGGATTTGGTCAAATTTAAGTGCGGATTTGTAAGTGCGGATTTGCCAGAACTGACACCCCCTATTATCTATTCATTTCATCACCAGTTTCTTTTATTTTTTTATATATATTATTTCTTAGAATTTTTATAACATTTTCAGTTATTTCAATACTCAAATTTTGAGAAATTTCTAATTGATTCAATCTTTTGTCAAAGTTCTGAATTAAATTATTCATTCTATGGTTGATTTACAAACTTACATCCAATGTATTACTCTCAAGTTTACCATAAGCATCAACAATGATTTTTGATATTTCCTCTGGACTTTTAAATTCAATACTTGAATCTTCATTTGATAATAAAGCAACATGATTATTAAAATATAAAGAGAAACCATCATCAAAAGTAGTTACAATTGGATGCTCAGATTATTTTCTATGATATTTGATTGTTTCCTCATTAATATAACTCTCACCTAAGTAAATTTTATCAGTATTTGAACCAATTAATCTATCTGGGGGAGTGCTTACCAGGTTTTTAGAGGCATATTTACTTTTATCTTTTTCTTTCCCTTGTAGGGATGGTGATGGCTCACTTGTGTAGGAGGAGGTCTTGAAGGACCTGGCTGGGAATTCTGGTTTTGACTTACCTGATTCAGGTTTTGCATCCTGTCCCAGTTTGAGTTTATCCAGTCCCACTACTATTTTTCAACTGTTATCATGTCTGAGATCTGGGAATCTCCTAGATGGGTAGAGTGATTTGCAGGTGTGCTTGAAGCCTGATTCTTCTGGTTGGAGAGAAATATCTCTCATTGGTTGATAATTTTTGTGTGTTTTTCCTCTATAATTTCCTTCTTTTCTTTGAGCTTCATCCACTCCTGCTTGTGATTGTTTACTACTGAGCAGATATTGCTGATTTTCTACTGGTCTGAAATCTTTTTGATTTTCAGTCCTGGTGGTAGTTTTTCAACTATCTTTGGAGAGTTGTGTAGCACTAAGGGTTTGGCCTCCTGCATGATTATATCCTGTATTATATTTTCTTTGAGTAATCACTACGCAATATAGGGGGTGGACTTGCTAGCAAGTTCTCAACCTGAACTCAGATGGAACTCAGATGGAACTCATACTGAACCCATACTGAACTCTACTTGAACACCCACCTAAAACTGTTCTACTGAGTGGTGTTCATCCCTGATTGTATGGTTCCTTTATCAATAGCTCAATGTGTGTTCAATCTATGGTGAGTTTGGGTCCAAGGTTGCGGACTTGCTAGCAAGTCCGCCCCCCATATTGTGTGGTGAATATTCTTAAAATCAGACATACTAACTCTAAAACTTACAATACTTTCTTTATCAGCATGCATTTTTATAGAGTGATTAATTATAAAAAAAAATTATTCTAAAAAGAATTATTTCAGTTTAAAATATAATTTTTTAATTAAAAAAGTTAACTCACAAAATAATTAATTAATTATTTTATTCAAGTAATTGTTATTAATATGATTTCTGTGTTATTTCTAACTGTCTTAAAGACCTGAAAAATTCAGCACAATAATTAATGTATTATTGAGATCTGAAAATTAAATAATTTTTATTAAAATTATTAGGGGGTATCAAAGTTAGAAATTTGTAATTATTTAAAAGGCATTTCACAACACAAAAAGAAAGCCACAAAAATAAAATTAACTCTCAATAAAAAGGTGTTTTTGGGGCACAATATGTCATATTTTAAAAAATAGTCATGGTTGATTTGGTGGAAGTAAGAGGTATTTTGAAATAGAAGATTTCTAACTTTGATACCCCCTATTATATATATCCAATAAAATATTATTTATATATATCAATATTAAAATTTTAATAATAATATATATATATATATATATATATATATTTTAAATAAAAAAGTGAGGTGTCAGTAATTCTAGATACTAAAACTACTCTTTCAATGTAAGGGTTGAAATAATGACAACAATATATAAATTACTTACTACTATAGTAAACCTTAAAGGTACAACTATTCTGTAGTATATATTCCAAATGCAGTGTTCCCCGGTTTGAGCCTCTCCCGCGACCAATTTTGATTGTTGACCTGGAAACTGTAAACTAGGAAGTTAAGTGAAATTGATGTTTTTTGTTTTTCACTAAATTTAGTTTTGAGGTTTTGATTCCATTCTTTTTTTATTAATTATTTATCATATTCCACTTGTTCAACCCACAATACAATGGTTCAGTCCAATTGTCTTTGACACTTTGGAATGTATTATATCAACCGCACAAGTTTATTTTGTCCTTTGAAATTTGGAAAGACCCCCAATTGTTGGTTTGTATGGTCGGTAAGGATATAAGTTACAGTAGTTTTAAGAATAATAAACTGAATATAAGGTGGAATGATTTGATTTAGAATAATAGATTAGTAGATTTATAATAGGACTGTCTTTTTATTACTTCACATGGAACAGGTATAATTTCAAATAAAGGATTTAATATAGATAAATAAATTATTTGTATTATTAATTGAATGTTATTGTATGTAATTCAATAAATTTGAGTGAGTCAAAAGAGATGATCCTAAAAAAACAAAAAGGAACACCTTTTATAGAAAATGTAATACAACATGAATTTTGTTGAAGTCAACAAAATCATTGATAAGTTAATTTAAAATTTAATTTAAAATTAATTTAAAAATGAAATGAAGAGATAAATTGAAAGATCAAGTTAAGTTTAATAAAATAATTAGAATTTAATAAAATAAGATAATTTAAGTTTAAGTTTAATGAACAACACAGTTAAATTATCCCTTAAAGTTCCAAGGAAATACCAAATTATCTTTCTTGCTCTCCCTGGCCCCCCTCTAGCCGACTTCAAGAAAGGTCTGAGTCCCAGTAATTAAATGGACTTAGATCTACAACTTTTCCATAGGTTTATTACTTTATTTGAATTTTTTATTTATTCAATTAATTTTTTATAAAAATGAGATAAAAATTTAAATAAATTAAAATTAAAATGTTTGCATAATTAAAAACAACTTTAAATACTATAACATTCATTATAATATAGTTAATATTATTTACACACAATATAATACTTAACGAAATAGAAATATTAACATTATAATATTTTGATAATTAAGTAATTTAATATTGAGTAATCATTTTAGTCAGACCAGTTTAAGTATGATAAATAAGTCACTGGCTGACATGAACTGTCATTATTATAAGTTTTTTAGTTATCTTATATGACTTGTTTACATGTTAATTTATGGAATGAACTTACAATTTGGCAATCTAGGCCTCTACTTAATAAAACATAGGGGAGGGTATTGCTTTTTTTTTATTTAGAAAAAAATTGGTGATCCCCACCCCTTACTATGGTAAATAGCAGGGGGGGCAATATTGCCAAAAAAAATAATTGACTTAAAAAAATTGTCACAAAAGGGGAGTTAAGAATTCATGATGCCTATTCATAAAAAAAAAACTTGAATCATTTTTATTGAATACTACTAGGTAACACTTCCAGGATCATCCTTGAAAGTATCACCATTAAATAATAAGGTAGAGAGGTAAGTTGCATGCAAGTCTATGCCCCTACTGAATTGATTTACATGTAGACTTGCACATAAGTCCCCACACAAACTTTGTGTGGTTACATTAGGGGGTATCAAAGCTAGAAATTTTCTATATCAAAATACTTATTTTTTCCACCAAATCAACCATGATTATTTTTAAAAATATGCCATATTGTGCCCCCAAAAACACTTTTTACTTAGAATTAATGTCAATTTTGTGGATTTTTTTTTGTGTTGTGATATACCTTTTAAACAATTGAAAATTTCTAATTTTGATACCCCCTATTATCTATATTTTTATCATTCATCAATAACCACACTTCTCAAGATTCTATCATGTTGGTTATTTATCTTCTCCTGGATTTTTAAGTGTAGTTCTTTTCTTTTCAATTTTTTTTTTTTTAACTTTTACTCATTTAGATGCTGAAAAAGTTTGGGTTTCTTTTCTTCTTTTTTTGTGTTGGATTGTAAAGAATGCTATCAGCCTTATCATTACTAACAATCCATGAAGATATCACTTATCATGTTCTCCTCCTCTTTAAATTCTATAAATAACTATTCATGACTATTTTCTTCTTGCCTCAACCAATGGCCTGCCCAGTAAAACTAACCGAATTTAAAACTAAGTTCCCAAATGTTGATCAATCTTTTGAGAGACATAACCTAAGAGCTCACTTCTGTCCCCTGAAGACCATATTAATAACATAACCCTCTAAAAATATATATAAAAAAAAGACCTTTCCTGCTTTTGAACTTCAAATAAAAATCCATTCCCCTTCCCCTCATGTTTACTTTTATTTTTGTAAGTTGATGAGCTCATATGATCATTACTGGTGTCTATACTTCTCACTGTGACACTCTCATCTTTGAGAGATGTCTTCTTCTTTTTTCTTTTTTCTTTTTTTTTTTTTCAAAAAAAATTTCACCAGAAAAAAAAAAAAAAAATTGTGGGTACCTGATAGAGCAAGTGCCAATCGCGATTTTTAATTTGATTCAGTTTTAGTTCAGCTTTAATTTTTCTGAGTAGACCACGCACGCACTGACCAATGAGCATGCCAGCTTCTTTTCTTTTCTTTCTCTTTTTTTACCTCATAAACATAATCTGCAGACTTTTAGAAGAGTCAGAATGTGAGTTTCTCATAATGAACATAAATGTTAATTTTAGTTGTAATATAACCAAGCAAATTAACTTTTTAACCACTATGCCTTTCATCTATCTAGACACACAGAGCAGATAAGGAATGTTAAGGATTTTTTCATACTTTAATAATGAAAAATTCGAGTAAAAGTTGAAGTTTGATATATCAAGCAACACCTGAAAATAACTCTATTTATTGTTTAAAACAAACAGCTATTTGAGGGGAATATAATTGTAGTATTTTGATTTTTTTATGTATGTCATGATAGATCAGGAGAACATTGATACTTTTTAATACACATCATATAAATATTTATAAGCAAATAAGGGTGTTTTTTTCTTTTTTCTTTCTATGTTTCATTGTATTTTTCATTTTTGCAAAATACCATCTAATGATTCATCGGAACCATTAAATAATTTGATATGACAATCTAACCGTTCAATGTTGTTGTTGTATTGTATGCATCATTCATGTTTAGTTTTCAGTCAAAGTATATCACTCGTCGTTAGATCTAAGCTAAGCTGTTGGATCTTCCAAAATTCACTAGATCAATCTATTATTGATTTCCCTTCACACTCTTCTTTCTACCAAAACAAAAAACAGCGTTGAAAAAAAAAAAAAAAAAAAAAATACCGAGAGAATATATATATAACAAGAAAAAAAGAAGATGAAAGTTGAATTGACTCGAAAATCCAGTAACCGATGTTTCAAAGGAACGATTGAAAAATATTCGTATAACTCATCAGTTTTAGGAAACCTTGAGACGACGTTTAATATTTTCATTCCAGGACCAACTACATCAATATCACATCATTCAGCATCTACCACTACTACTACTACTGATGAAGCTGGTTTGGAATCAACGGAATTGAAATTTCCTGTATTATATTATTTAGCTGGATTAACTTGTACAGAAGATACAGGGGCTCAAAAAGGTGGATTTTTAAGAGACGCTGATGAAAAAGGTAAGGCATCAATGAATCTAACTTTTTCATTCACTCGTTTTGTTGATTGAACTTGATCGATTTAAACAAAAATCAAACCGTTTACAATTATTTATTTTTCATCATGGTATATATATTGGCCATGTGGGGAATATAAACTGATTTGTTTCCTTTCTTTTTCTTTTTCTTTTTCTTTTTTTCTTTTTTCGGTTTGATTAGGCATAGCTATTGTGTTTCCTGACACCTCGCCCAGGGGAGCCAAAATTGATGGGGAAGAAGATAGTTGGGATTTTGGTACTGGTGTGTAAAATGCTGAACTAGGATACACTTAGACCTCAAACTTGCCCACTTTTATAATCGCCACTCACTTTTTTTTAATTTTCTTTGCTTTTCTTTTTGTCAACGAACTAATTTAATGATTTTACATTTCAATAAACAACGGACGAATTTTTCTTTGTGATCTCAATTTCTTAGGTGCAGGATTTTATGTCAACGCAACTCACCCTAAATGGAGTCAGCACTATCAAATGTAAGTGTGAATCCATTAATATATATGTATATAGCTCTTGAGACACGTAAGTCTCATGTTTCCAGCTAACATATATCCTTTTAACAGGGAAAAATATATCACCGAAGAGCTACCCGCAGTTTTAAAAGATTCTGGCTTTCCAGTTGTACGAACTTGATTTCTTTTTCTATCTCATCTTTCTTAATAAAAAAACTCAACCGTTTTCCCTCCCTCCCTGCCTTCCTTCCTCCACAAAAATATTCGCAACTTTGATGGATAGAATACTTCTAAACAAGCAATTTTTGGGCATTCAATGGTTTGTCAATCGTTTACAAAGCTAAACAAGCTTCAACCTAAATTTAATTATTTGATGATGTTTTTAATGGGTTTCTTGATTTGAAAAATAAAACCAGGGAGGCCACGGGGCCCTGACGCTTTATCTCAATCATCCGGGATTATATGTCAGTTGCTCAGCATTTGCGCCGATTAGTAATCCCACGCAATGTGCATGGGGACGAAAAGCATTTGCAGGTTAAGTGATATTGAATTTTTCAGCTGGAAGGGATGAGTGGAGAAGTAGTGAAAAAGAAGTATGGTATAGAGACTAACATAAAGATTGAAAGGAGAGCAGGACCGAACGGAAATGATGGGTATCTCGAAGGAGGAATAGAAGAAGGAAAGAAACACGATGGACTGGAGCTAGTGAGGGAGAAGAAAGATCTGAGTGGGATGAAGATGCTGATTGATTATGGTGAGTATTTCAGAGGCAGAAAGAGAAAGAAATCAAAATCAAAAGAAAAAGAAAATTGAAAATCAATGTTGGTTAGGGGACATGGATGATTTTGGAAAGGCAGGGCAGCTGCGGGTGGAGGAGCTGCGGCTGGTGGTTGGGGGGTGTGCTGGGAATGGGGGGGTGGAAGTCAGGAGACATAAGGGCTATGACCATTCGTAAGTGTTGGGTGGACCTAAGGCCTAGGCAGGGCGGCACTGACGGCATGTGTGACGTGTGACGGCCATCTGCATACAGATATTGGTTCATCAGCACGTTTGCTGCTGAGCACGTGACGTTCCATGCTCAACATCTATATGCATAAAGCCTCCCCCGCTATGCAATATCGTCATCCTGCTCCTCATCCCCGCGCTTCTGCTTCTCTTGCATTCGTCATCGGCTTTCCTTCATCCTCATCTTCCTTGTTTATTTACCATCGTTTTATCTTATTCTATCCACCATCGTTCGGTTGCGTTAATTCATTCATTCAAATCGTCCCATTATGCATATCAGCGATCCCAATTCGTCTCTTTCTCATCACATCTTCTCTTCTCCACCCAACACTCCTCTCGCCCATCTCGCCCTCGTCGTCAAACTTGATCATCTCAATCTACAAAATCCTTCCCATCCTCATCACAATCTATCGTCCATTTACTGCTCCCCTCATCTCACCAGTCACTGGCTAGCTCATTATGCCTCCATCACTCATGGGTCCGTCGACATCAATCTTCTTCATCAACTGCAGCGCAGTATTCCCTCCCTTCATCTCTCTTCTTCTCCTTCTTCCTCCCTCTCACCCATCCCCACAACACCGCCAATTAATACTCCTGTTGATCAAGTGATGGAAGCTCATGCCCCTGCTCCCACTCCTAGCACAACAATCACTGCAATTATTCCCCTTTCATCGTCTGCTTCTCTTCCCCACGCTTCTCATGCTGAAAGTGACAGCTATTCATCTAATGATGTCTCTGTGAGTACAAACCTCTCCTCTCTTTCTGGTCACCGAATTCCTCTCGCGTCGTCACCTATACCAGTTTCTTCTCCTCATGACGCTTGGCCTGAAGTAGATCTCAACTCAAATATTGCCAAGACTAATTTATTTGTTCCTCAGGATGAGCTTGTTGCCGATCTAACTTCAACACCCACATTATTCGAAAAAGAAAATGAACCCCTCGTGATCACTAATGGGGATGGCCAATTAAACTCTTCAGTTACTCAAGATGCTTCTGACTCCCAGGCTGATCCTGTCAAGCCTCAATCTCCGAAACCCGGTCTTTTGTCTTTGGCAGAGCAATTTCAAGATATTTTTCCACAACTGGATTCCAACAAACGTTCCATGAGCGAAAAGGCCAAAAACTTACTTAAACGGCCTATCAGCATGGTTGCTACCCCCAACCAATCTCGTCGTCCTGATAAAATCACCCTATTAACTCGAGTCCGCAATGCCAAAAATCCTTCTCCCTCCAAAAGCTCACCAACTAAAAAACTTTTTCATGCCACACCTAAAGTAGGGACATCTCAGCTCACTGCAAAATCTTTACCATCTCGCACATCCCCTATCAAGAAGGGTTCTTCCTCTACTGTTAATCCCCCCTTTACGCCCGCAAAAGCTTCTCCTTTGACACAGTTTAATTTTCCTTCTCCCTCTTCGTTTTCGCTTAAACCTAATTCTCCTCAGCGTGTGGCTTCATCACCTAGTCGAAATCCTCCTCTGAAATCTAAATACTTTTCTTCTCAAAGTGGAAATGAAGTCAACCAATTCATCAAACCGAATGGTGGGGGTTCTAGCCTCTGTTTTCCACCCAACTCTCCACCTCATCGTCCAGCTCCTACTCGAATTCCTTGTCCCAGCCCCCAATCCAGTGTCCGCAAAGCAACCTCATCAGTTAATATGCAAGTTCCAGGTTATGATTCAACTCAATCCAACCTGTCTATCCCGCATTCTCCAAAGAGGCTAGTTGATCCACCATCTGATTCAACACGCCAGCGAACGTTATCATCTCCTGGGGTAAGAGCTTTTTATATTGATTTTTTATTTTTTATTTTATTTATTTATCCATGAAAAAAAAAAAAAAATATTATGACTAGACATATTGCAAAATGTGCTTTTCTTAACATTCTGACTCTGCGAATCTTCTTTTCATTTTTCTCAGCGATTAACGTCCCTTGCGGCCCGGGTGTTTTCTTCCCCCCAGAAAGTTAATAAAAGCCCTTTAAAACCATCATCTACAAGTCTTAAAGGATTATCGGGCAGCACGGAGAGTCGATCACCCATCTTCAATCGATCTCCGTTTAAAAATAATGCCTTCAAGTCTCCTACAACTTCAAGTATGCATTTGAAAGCCCTCAAAACTAATTTATTAAAGGAAGGCAGTCGAAGATCTCCACCACCACCGCCACCCAATTTTTGTAATGCCTCGCTATTTAACGTATCTGCACTGCATAAAGAACAAAGTCAAAACAATCAAACTAAGGATTTGTTTTCTTTGCCAGAAGATCCAGCACAAGAAAGAGGTTCTAGCAATCAAAACAATGTTGACCAGCTATCTAGTCGACCTAAAGCTGTCTCGTCGGATAATGGACAAGATCTTCAGCTAACAACTCCTGAAGCCGCAGTAGACACTAACCATGGTAAAAGGGCCTTCCGACGAACTCTTGCCAGGCCGGGCCGCTCACCTGCGGAAGTGTTCGCCAATGCTCCTTCATTACGTCCGCGAAGGGTTCCGCTTCGTACCCAAAACGCTGTGTCGACTTGTGATCAAAAGTCCCGCAAACTAGAAAAGTCCCATATGGCTAACATCCATGAACTGTCGGATGCTCAATTGTACAGTATGACAAGCCGAAACACTACCCGGAATTCAATTTGGTTCAATAAATTAGAAACTAAAATTGTTCAAGTGAAGGGTCCTCGCCCCCCTTCACCTGATGCTAAAGTAAGGCGCACATTGAGCCCTGCTGTTAGTACATCACAAGGACCCGAAATTTTAAGAGAAGCCAGAGCCAAAAAGCGTGCAGCTGAAGCTATGGTCGAATCCACTAGAGAGGCTCGTAGGAGTAGTGTTGGGGGCGGCGATGATAATGACCAACAAATCCAGGAGCCTATACCCCATTTTTTCGCTCCTGGTGATGAGGAAGGAGGGTACTTTTCACCCGTGAAAAAGTCAGCTAGTGGAAAAAACGGGTTATCAAAATGGTTCTCCGCCGACGCTGAACTTGCGTTGACTAACAATGAGAAGATGCTTGTGAAGAAAAACGTCAAGTGGAAGAGGGATTTGATTGTAGTGTTTGGTGAAAATGAGATTGAACCAAATCCTGCTGTTGCCACTGGATCTTCGTTGTCCAGATTGCCCACTCTATCAGTTGAAAAGACTCGAGGAATTTTAGTACAAGTGAGATTTTTTCCTGTAATGAAAATTGAAAGTTTTCTTTTTCTAGATTCACTGACTTGTAATAACAATAACATTGTTGGATGAAATAGAAAAATGATTCGTTAGATTGTACAGGGAATCTGGTACTTGCTTTGCCCACTTTGACAGATTTCTGTGAACCTGAAGTGGTTGAAATACATAAGATGGTTTATGATGAATGATGATGAGAGAGGGCTGCATTTACGTATGCACATGTAATTATGTAACGATCCCATCTAAGCATTATCATTTTTACTTACCTAGTGCTACAAATATACGAATAACTTATATATATATATATATATATATATATTGATTTGTTTATTTATTGATTTAGTTATTTATTTGCCCTGTTATGTATTCGAAAACCGATTTATTTATTGAGGGTAAAAGATTGTTAAAAAAACAGAATTATATATATATGCAATAATAATTTCTTGAGAGATTGGGGCGAAAGGTGGAAATGGACAATGTTATTTTATTTTATTATAAACGTAACATGAAAGAATGATGATCATTATTATTCTTAAATTTTAAAAAACAATAACAATAATAATAAAAAAGTAAAAAGTAAAAAGAAGAATAAATAATAGGGGGTATCAAACATGACCATATATGCCTGGCGGACTTCAGTCTCAAAATGCCATTCCAAGACGCCATCATAAATGGCAGACTTGGGGTTAGACATGTCAAACATTTGGTCAAATACTTCCCTATTCTTGCACCATAACCCAAAACCACAATTCAGCTCACCAATACAGCTAATTGGAAAAACCTTGCAGCCTTTGCCCAGTTTTTTTTATTTTATTTTATTTCGTACAATCTCGCTCAACTGGGAGCATGAAGGAATAACAGTAAAGTGAGTGACTAGGTACAGGTTGGTTAAAGTATAAAGTAGGGAGAAAATTGGGCAATAATGAAGAACAACTAGTAGGGTGTTATAAAACGAGTGTGAGGGGAAGGTTGTTTTGGAATCTGTTTGTAGAAATTAAGAACTGGGCAACTACTTTGATGATAGGAGATGGAGAGAGAAGAGCAGATGTGGTGAGCGGAATCTTATGCTTCTTGGCCGCAGCAAATAAGGCTTTGCGGGAATCCACATGAGCAGGGCAAAGTAATAGTACATGTTCAGGGGTGTCTTTAGACGAGAGAGGGCACAGGGGACATAATGGAGAGTCAGACACTCTAAACCTGAATAAGTAGTGTTTCAGGGGGGAGTGACCTGAGCGACACTGCTCAAATGTGGTGACTAGAGGACGAGGAAGATCAGATAGTGCTTTAAACATGAGCAGGGGGTTCAACCTTCCCCTCAGTTTCCTAAGCGTATCTGCGGAAGGGGGGGAGAGGAGCAAGTGTTTAGAATGATTTTTTAGGTGGGATTTCAGGGCCGAAGAGGATGGGGGAGGGGAGGGGAAGGATAGGAGGGACTCAGCTGGATTAGCCATAGGGTGAGATGAGTTAGCTAGTTTGTCTGCAACTTCATTTCCCGGGATGCCCATGTGTCCTGGGCACCACCGCAGGACTAGCTTTTGGTGAGGGTTGTCATTCAATAACTGTGTGACAGCGCACACTATAGCGGAAAAAATGGAGGAGTTAGCAGTAGCTGGAGCAGGAGAGGACAGAATCTTGACAACTGATTGGTTGTCTGAGAGAAGGGTGAAGGTGGAATAAAGTGAGTGGAATGGGTTCAAAAGGAAGAGGTGGAGGCCCAGAAGCACCCCACACAATTCCATTTCAAAAACTGAGAACAGATCAGCGTTCCCTAATCTTGTGACTAAGGGGATGTGTTGGCCTGGATCAAAAGCAGCAGCAAAGGAGCCTTCGCGAGATTTTGAGCCATCTGTATATATAAAATACGTACTAGTGGGTGAAGAATAGATAAATGAGAGGAAATCCTCCCGGGCCTCTTCCTTTGAGGCCCCGATAAGGGCTTCAAAGAGAGGAGGGGTCCAGGGGGGGAGAAGGGAAGGGTGACGGGAATCAAGAGAGGATAATGGGAAAGAAGGGGGGAAGAAATGAGAAGAGGCAAGGATATGAAGTTGATGTCGATGCGATTTTGGAGGGGAGATATTAATGAGGGATTTTGCCAATTTGGCCATGGGGTTTGATGAGGGAGTGGTGAGGAGTCTCGCCCATGCTTTATTTACCGCCAGATCTAGGCGAAGCTTGCTAGGGAGGGACTGAGAGTCATGTAAGAGGAGACTTACCGGGGTGGAGCGGAAGCAACCCAAGGCTCTTCTGTAAGCTTTGTTATCCACCACCTGAAGGAGCCTGGTGGTGCGTGAGGGCCTAATAGGGTTGTGCCATACAATAGCAGCGTAGTCAGTTCTGGAATGTATAAGAGAGGTGATCAAAA
This sequence comes from Hemileia vastatrix, assembly GCA_030280995.1. Lineage (NCBI taxonomy): Eukaryota > Fungi > Basidiomycota > Pucciniomycetes > Pucciniales > Zaghouaniaceae > Hemileia > Hemileia vastatrix. The sequence goes on along the minus strand of JASXTE010000006.1, from coordinate 17,341,819 downwards.
GTTTGTATTGTCTCAATGGGATACCCCAACCTGAGGATGCAAGTCTATGAATTGCAGCTACAGCCTGAAGTCCCGCGGCAACAAGTTTGTTACCATTGGGTTCGAAGGAAAGAGAGGGGTCAATTATAACACCGAGCCATTTCAGAGATACGGCTGGTGGGAGAAGATGATTATTAAAGGGGAGGAGAGGGGGAGAGGGAGATTGGGTCAGTTTCTTTTGTTTAGACAAGAAAAGCCATTTAGTTTTAGAGAAATCAAACATGGCAGCGTGCATTGAGCCCCAAACTACAGCTTCTGAGCCGAGGGTAGATAGCAAATCAACCACCATTTGTGGATTATCATCTGCAGTAAGGTAAATCACATCATCAATGTATGCTAATGCTAATGAGGAGGAGTGAGCAAGGTGGGAGAGGGTAAGAAGGTTAGAGTTGTATAGAACGTATAGGATTGGGGAGAGGGGGGACCCTTGTGGTAGGCCTTTGGGGAGGAAGCATCAAGGGGACTCAAAAGAAGAAAAGGCGATGGAGGTGTTTCTGTTCTCTAGAGAGTTAATGATGAGGGTTACCAAATTGAGGGGGAGGGGGAGGGACTGAAGAGAGGCAGTGAGTCTTTGAATGTTGACTGAGGGAAAAGCACCTTTCACATCAAGGGAGAGGGCACCCACCACTTTTCCTTTCCTCCACTGGTTTTTGGTCCAAGTGGAGAGGTGGAGAAGGGCATCTGAGGTGCTTCTGAAAAGGCGGCCTCCATAGTGAGTTGCTGGGAGAAGGTCATTGTGTTCTAGGAGAAAAGAGAGGCGCTTCGTCAGCAGGGCCTCTAGCAGTTTTCCCATGGTATTGAGAAGGGCAATTGGGCAATATGCGCCAGGGACAGAGTAGTCGGGACGGCCAGGTTTGGGGATAATGACAGTTTTGGCACATTTCCAGGGGGTGGGGTAATGCCCGGTGTTCAGGCTTTGCTGGAAGATGGGGAGGAGAATGGCAGATACTGCATGTGGGTTGCAGTGGAGGAGAGAGTTTGGGATGTTATCAGGACCCGGAGCTCTGCCTTTCTTGGTTTTCAAGAGGACGGCCTTGATTTCCTGAAGGGTGAAGGGAGGGGAGGGGGGAACAGGGGGGAGGTGGGGGGGAGGGGTGTCGGAGAGATCACAGGGTATTGGGGCTACTGAGGTACCCTCAAAAAGGATTTGCGCTTTTTGGAGGTTATCAGTGATCAAAATGCCCTGTGAATCAGATAGGGGAGGATTAGTATGTGGCGTGGAGGAGTGTTTCAGGGACCCTTTGCCCAGTTTGGCAGCCTACACCCCCCCCCCCCCCCCAAAAAAAAAAAAAAAAAAAAAAAAATATATATATATATATATATATATATATATATATATATATATGTGTGTGCAGGGGGCAGGTCAGGTGACCCCTGCTATACCCGATCAATTGGTTGTTTGGATATGCAAACCGCTGCCCCCCAACACTCTCTCCTATCCTCCCATCCTCCCTCCTCCCCCCCTTTTTTTTTTTTTCCTCACTTTTCATTTCTTGCTTGGCTCCTTTTTTATTTATTTATTTTTTATTTATTTTATTTAATTTTTTTATTTATTTTATTTATTTATTTTTTATTTTGTTTATTCTTATTCTTATTCTTCTTTCCTCAACACAATTCAATCTCCAATTTGGTTGGTTGTTCATCCTTTGTCTGCTTATTTTCTTCTGTGAGTGTTTTTTTTTTTTTTTTCTTTTTTTTTTTTTTCCTTTTTTCCTTTTTTTTTCCTTTTTCCTTTTTCCTTTTTTCCTTTTTCCTTTTTTCCTTTTTTTTCTTTTTTTTTTCAATTGAATCTGTTTTTTTTGTTTTTTTTGTTTTTTTTGTTTTTTTTGTTTTTTTTGTTTTTTTTGTTTTTTTTTTGTCTCATTTAGTTTCACCAATTGCTCTTTCCTTTTGATTCACTCAGGTGGTTGGTCATTCTCAATTTTTTATCTGGGTTATTTTATTCAGTGATTGGTTTTTTTTTTTTTTTTTTTTTTTTTTTTTGTAAATCTGATTTATTTTATTTCTGTTTTATTTTTTCTACAGTTCTTTCTTGGTTCTATCATGAACTTTGAGACACCTCCAACTGGTCAGGAGAATGAAAATGGTCTAAATTTTCTTCAACTTCCAGACTTGACATCTTCTCAAATTCCACAATCAATCACTCCTTTGGTTCCATTTGATTGCTTTGAAATCTATGTGACAATAGATATTATATTTTTTCTCAAAGACAACTCAGTTGAATCAAACAAAAAAAAAGTATAGCAGAGTGACCGCTGACAAAGACAACTTGGAATCGGTTTGGCCAACATGGAATTATAGCTTTGACAAATTTAAAGATGCAGCTGTTGGTGCCATTAAAGATCAGGAGGATACAAATTTGGGTAAGTTTGTCCAAGAATTTGAAGAAGAAGGAAAAATTTCCTGGTACATCTGAATGTGAAATGTCAATCCAAGGTTGCCTGGTCAAAAGAAAAGGCTCTCAACTCAAGATTGTTTCAGACAATTTCTCAACAATGTTAGAAAGTGTCAGCCAGGCTACTAGACTTAACTGGTAAAATAATTAATTATTTTACTGAGTTGAAGCCACGCCCCTTCTTCTTACTAATAATTAATTATCTACTTAAGTATTACTTACAATTAACTAGTTAAGTACAATAAGCAGTATAATTAATTAGTGTAAATAAAATGTCCCCTACAATTTTACTCCCTAACACCATGCTCAATAGTATAAGTAAATGGGAATAGAGTTTAATAATAAAATTATAATAAAAAAACTTTAAAACAATTATATTACCTCAGTGAGAGATCTGGAATCCCGTGAAAGTAATATAATTAATTAATTATTGTGTAATTAATTGTGACAGTCCAAGGAACTCAAACTTTATTGCTAATAAATTTGATGCCCTTGTTGATGTACCAGTTTATTTATTTCTTATGTCATATATGTACTCCTTTTAGTCATTCTTTTTCTCACATTATTACAGTATATGGAGTAAATCCCATATCTTTTATTCCCTCATGTTTTGCCTATAAAAGGCCTCTTACTTTGCGCTTTTTAAGACATTCCTTCATCACTTACTTTATTATTACAATTACAATACAACACTTATTTCTATATTTTATAACCTTAGTATTTACAACAGCGTAATTCTAATCTATAATCTATATTAATATTTTAAAACTACCTCTTTTATTTGAGTAAATCAATCATTTTGATTAAGAAATACGTACTATTCTTTGAGAGTTCAATAAAGCCCTAAATTTCCTCGTAAAAACCTCGAACCAATCTTCTAGACCAAAAGACCCATTGAAAATTGGAGGCCTTCCCAAATTATTGACGGCGCATTGTGATTTGAGGGCATAAATCGAAGGGACCATCGGCATTTGAGTACCTGTAAGGACGAGAGAGCAACAAAAATGACGAACATCATACGTCACGTGACAACAATTTTTGATGCGAACGGGAATCGAACCGCGCTCCAAAAATTAGGTTCATATATTGACTAAATGTCGTATATATTGTGGTAATTATTGATATTACTATTTGTGGGTTACTTTGCACTCTTCATTTGCTATGTATTTCCTTTTACTCAGCACTCTGTAAGTGGCATTAATTTGCTCATTTTACAGGGGGAGGTGTCTGGTAATTTGGATTTAATTTTATTATTATATTTTTTTTATTTTTCCTGGTTGACAATAATAGAGCAATAGTGTTCTTAGTCCCAGAAGTAATAAATAATTATATTTTAATATTAATTATTACAATTTTCAGTTGACATTTTGTCCTGATTAATTTAAATTTTATTTGTTCCAGTTGACAAATTGTCCTGACATGAAATTTTTTTTTTAATTAATAAAAATTCATATTTAATTACTTCAGTTGACATTAAGTCCTGGTAGTTAAGTGATCAGTTCAATAAATTTTTTTTTAATTAATAAAAATTCATATTAGGGGGTGTCAGTTCTGGCAAATCCGCACTTACAAATCCGCACTTAAATTTGACCAAATCCGCACTTAAATAAGTGCGGATTTCCAAAACACACTAGCCCCAATACTGGTGGATTTCAAAATGAAATAAGTCACTTATTTCACTCAAATCCGCACTTTCTCAACCAAAAGTGCTGATTTCACCATCAAGTCCCATTTCACTGATTTGTCAGCATCATCCCATTCATACGCAGCACTCCGCAGAATAACACTTCATAACTCAAAACATCATACATCACTTACATCTTCATATCATATCATATAAGAGTCATGCCTTCCTCACTTTCAAATCGTGATAAATTACATAAAGCAATGACTTTCATGGCGCTTGAACTGCTCTTGGACTCTGATTCCGATTCTGATCTAGAAGAAGATTTTGTCGTTTTATCAAAAATGGCCAGGAAACGTTACCTTCTTCCCAGAAAGCCTCAAGTACTTCATACCCCCAAGTACACCATCCAAACACTTCTTAACCTATCTACACCCAGTTTTAGACAGCTGTTCAGGACTTCTCAGGAATTTTTCCTTAAATTGCTTGAGCTTATTCAGGATCATCCCATATTTCACAATAATTCTCAAAAAGAACAACGACATCCTTCAATTCAATTGGCCATCACACTATGCCGTTTGGGTTCAAATGGTAATGGAGCCGCTTTGAAACATTTAGAAAATGTCTTTGATTTAGGGTATGGTTCAGTTAACACTTATACCAAACGATGTATCACTGCCATCAACTCCTTGGAATCATCCCCCTTTTCCCCCCTTTGGCTGCCTCATTCACCCCTCCTTGGCTCACTCTAACCTCCCTTTTCTCCCTCTTTGGTCTCATCTCTCCCTTTCTCCCCCTTCTTGGTCTCCTCATATCTTCCCCTCATTCCACTCCACCCCCCACCAAATCCCCCAAATCCTCCCTCCAAATCCCCACCAAACCCGCCTCTAACCCCCTCTGTTCTTCGGGCAAAGAACAGAGTTCACTTCCATTCACTTATATTTCTTTTTTCTCAACTCATCTCTCCAGGTAAGTCATTTTATTCTTTTTAAACAGAGCGTGAAAATAGGAGGATGAACTCTGTTCTTCGGGCGAAGAACAGAGTTCACTTCCATTCACTTATATTTCTTTTTTCTCAACTCATCTCTCCAGGTAAGTCATTTTATTCTTTTTAAACAGAGTGTGAAAATAGGAGGATGAACTCTGTTCTTCGGGCGAAGAACAGAGTTCACTTCCATAAAATATTAGCTGAAACATAGTTTTCAATTCTGTAAAAACAGTTGTAAGTAATAGAAAAAGTCACTGATTTTTTTTATATGTAATCTGAAATTTTTTAATAAAATTATTGTATTTAAGAATTGCAATATTGTCAATCAATCTTTATTGATCAACTTAATTTAATAAAGTATTATTTAAATAAGTTGCTTCAAAAAATACTTTGCATTGAACCTAGTTTCTAGACTTGATCTGCATTTTGGCTTAAGGAATTGTCATTACTTTAAAAGTAGTATACTTGACATATCTTATTTATATATTAATTAATTTATGTAATTATATTGTATTTTGATGACTTTCACCCTTTACTTCAATAAAATGCAGGGGAGGGTATTGCCAATTTTTTAAATCTGACATGTGAAATTGATGACTTAGAAAAATTTGGTGGTACCCACCCCTTGTTTCAATAAAATGCAGGGGAGGGCATTGCCAATTTTTTAAATCTGACATGTGAAATTGATGACTTAGAAAAATTTAGATAAGCAAACTTATTGACTAGAAAGTAAAGATAGAAAATTTTTATTATACATTCAAATTTTTGTCAAAAATAACGTACTATATTCTTTTCCTTTTATAAGTCAGCATATAAGAAAATATTACCAAAATTAAATTAACTAGAAAAACAATTTATCAATTGAAAAGGTCAAGTAATTTTTTAATGTCCTCATAAGATTGGCCATTTTTAACACATTCCATAATGAAATCTTTTTTTTTAAAACTCTCTTGTTTTTCCAATTCACAAGTAGCCATTTCTCTTTGAAATTGACGGTCATTTACTCTTTCCATCTGCTCTACCTCAAATTTTTTTTCTTCCAAATCTAAGGCTTGCTGATCTTTCCTTAGCATATGATCAAACTTCATCTTCTCAAAGTCAAGGGCATTATTTGCAATAGTTGATTTCGCTGAGAAAATTAAATTGAAATAAATAAATAAATGAGTTAATGATTAAGATATATAGTAAACAAAACTTACTTATATCTTTTTTTTCAAAATAATCCTCAAGGGAGCCAAATGAGCTTGTTGAAGTATTACCACGTTTTAATAGATGGTTCAAGTTCATTGAAGTTGAGGCTCGACGCTTTAGTTTGGAGTTTGAACAAGAGGCTTCAGGAAGTTCTTCTAAAGCAGCTTCTAAAGAGGTATTCACATTTCCAGAATTGAGATTATTTAATGGAGATTGAGTTTGATTAGGAGGAGACTAGAAAGAAAGAGAAATTCAGAGAAGAATTGAAGAAAAAACAAAAAGTAAACATACATTTAAATTTTGGGCCTCTGAGGATTCAGATCTTCTGCGATATAATTGTTCTGCTTGATAGTTGGGATCATCTTCAGCTGAACTATGGTTAGAAGGTGGAGGGGATTGATCTTCTTCAAGTAAAGGTGTTAAAAAAGAATGTAAACATGCCTGTTCAAAATATTGAAAATGTCAGGAAGGGGTGTGTGCCGAGGATTGATGGGTAGGTAGCGAGGAAGGTCAGTGTGTCACATGTGACAGGGATGTTTTGTGGCCAAAATGTGGTTGTGAAAAAAAACGGGAAAAAAGTGCTGATTTGAGGTCATAACTGACACCCTTTTTTGAAATAAGTGACTTTTTTGCAAAATTTAAGTGCTGATTTGTAAGTGCTGATTTGGTTTGAAATCCGCACTTAATTTAAGTGCGGATTTGCCAGAACTGACACCCCCTATTTAATTACTTCAGTTGACATTAAGTCCTGGTAGTTAAGTGATCAGTTTAATAAAATTTTTTTAATAAAAATTCATATTTAATTACTTCAGTTGACATTAAGTCTTGGTAATAAATTAGTTGATTTAAATCCTGAAAATAATTAATTAAAATTATTAATAAATTTTTTTAATTTATTTCTTCAGTTGATTATATTATAATCCTGGTTTTAAATTATTTTTTTTGAATTAATAAATTAATTTTATTTAGTTGATTTTTATCCTAAAAAGATTTATTATTATTATTTTTATTTTATTTCTGTTAAATAAAAATTAAAAATAAAGACTAATTCATCTTATTGTCTCTTTTCTTCATTTCAGTTAAATCTTAAAATGACTGACCAAAGTGGTTCTGCTGCACGTGAAGAGGAACTAGACTTGATTGATTATGATGAGCCTACTTCTGTAAGTTCTCCTTTAACAAGAAGAATTTCTCAGATTAATAAATCCTTGCCCCAAACAGGATGTAGAGATGGAAGAAGTGGAAATCCTAGTAGATACAACTCAGGATCAGAAGCCTGTGATAAACCCACCAGAAGAACTTCCAAAAGGCTTCAGGATAAAAAAGATGCCATTGCCTCAACAGGTAAAGAATCTGTCAACTCACATAAAGGAGCTAAGGACAGAAAACTTGAGACTAAAGGCAAGGGTAGATGCTCTGGAAGAAAAGGTGAGAAAAATAGATACCTTTCTTCAAGAGAAGAAGAAACCTCTTCTTCCCAGGGATCAACAACAATTGGCTCACCAGTCCCAAGAGAAAGTGAAAGTGTCCAAGTGGAAGTGGGACTACCTGTCTCAAAATCAGCATCAGTTACCTCAGGCAGGTCCGTCAAGACCCAACCAGGTCAACCCCACACCTCCTCACCCCTATCAAGGAGGCAAAAGAAGAAGAAAGCCCAATATGGTCATACCCAAAAAACCCTGGTATGCCCCTCTATTGATTATCAAGTGCCATTTCTTGTAGCTGATTCGGTTCTTTCTGGTAAATCTGAGAGGGAAGAAGAAACCTTGAGACCAGTAGAGGCTGGGAGCAGTAGAAAAATAACTCATGTATCTAAGCCATTACTTTTAGTTGCTACCTCAATGATTAACCCTGATATGGCTGTAATTGATGAAACTCTTGACCCTGAGTTCTATGAGAGTCTGGAAAGTTACTCAATTTCCTTATTGAGAAACACTCCAGATGTAGCAATGATTAATGATGAGTACTTGAGAGATATTATTGCCAAAAAAAACCATATAATGAACAATATGAAATTGACTCAGAGATATAATAGTTTGTTAAATGATCAGGGTTATCAAACATTAAGAAGTGAATCACAGAGAGTCTCTGATGAATTGTCTCATTACAAAGCAACCCATGAAAAGAAAGTTGCTTTATGGAAAAATATAAAAAATGATTTGTCTAAACTGAAAGATACTGTATCTGCCTGTTGCCAGGAGGTGGAGATAGATAAGATGAATCTGAAAAGATTGAATGACCATTTTTCATCTTTTCAAAATAAGAATCAGTTATCTTTTGCAACATTCAATGAGAGTTTATCTAGTCTTCCAAGATTGAAAACTAGACTAACAACCATTGAGGAGAAATTGAACTCATTGTTTATTGATCAAAAGTATTCTGAGATTTCTTTGAAGGAACAAATAGTACAGGATGATCCAGAGTTACCTGTGGCTAGTTCATCTAAAAGTAAATTAGTTCCAGAAATACATGTTGATACCCCTGAGTTTCCATTAAAAATTAATGATGCACCAGGACCTTTAACAGAGCGATTAAACAATGAGATTACTGCCCAAATAGAGAAGTTACAGCTGCTCCTTACTCAGAAACAAGCTTGTACTAAGGAGACTCCTTCAAATCAAAAGAATTGGCCAAAACTTGACCAGCACCCAACATTTGATGGCGATTCTTCCTCTGATTGGCAACAATTTATTTGCAGAATTAATAACTTAAAAAATTCTTACAAACTCCCAGATGAGGAAATTGTGTCCAAGTTAATTTCTTTGTTTACTAATGTTACCCTAATGTGGTATGAATCTGTTCTCCTGGATAGGAATGACTACTCATAGGAGGATTGGAAGAAATTGATTAAAGCACAATTTGGTGGCTCCAAGTTCAGAATGGCTCAACAAAGGCAGTATGAGGAAACTAGATATAGCTCTTCTACTGATAAACATATTGAGTTTTTAATGAAACTTGTAAAAATCTTAAGGGCAATGGACCCAAATATGGAGTTTGAGTTATGGAAGGACAGGATCCTTTATAAATTACCAATGTCTCTGAGAGACTTGATAGTGGCTAGGACTGAGCTCTCCAGAGAACCCTCTTCTTTCATTAATACTTGCAATGAGATCCTTCTAAACAACAAGTATGATTCCAGAAGATTCATTCCTAGGACCCCTTTGGAGAAACCCTCCACTTGCCAACAGAAACCTCTGGAAAAGGTTGGGAAACCTTCTGCCCCTGTTGCACCAAAAAAGTATGCAACAAACACTTGCTTCAAGTGCAACAAGCCTTGGCAGAAAGGCCATGTTTGTGACAAGAATATAAAGCTTGTAGAACAAACAGAGGAGCATGCTGATGCCACAGTAGCACTGATTGATACATCAAGTGATTGTGCCAGCAATATTTCATATGAATCTCAACAAGAAATCTTGATGCTGGAAGAGGATATTCATTATTTAAATACTATTGATATTGATAATAATGCTTTATCTACAGTTGAAGATGCTGAGATCATAAAGAACATTGAGGATAACTCAATTGTTATTGCCCCTCTCAAGGCACCAGTCTTGATTAATGGAACCAGCATTGAAGTTGTTCTGGATTCTGGAGCTGGAGGAAGTGTAGTTTCTGAAAGAGCACTTGCTTCAGTGGATCAAGACTATAAATCAAAACTGATGCCTATCATTTCTGAAAATTGGAGAGGTTATGGTTCTGTTTTGTCCCCCATTGGTAAATACAAAGCCACAGTGTTTTTTAAATATAGCCATGGTTTTGTAAGAGCTATTTGTGATTTTATTGTCATGAAAAATGATAACTTAAGCAATTGGTATATTGTAGGGAATGATATTTTAACTAAGTATGGCATAAAATTGGATCCCTCAAACCAATGTTTCACAATGGGGATGAATGGGAAGAGAAAATTTAAGATTTCCTCCCCTAAAAAATTATTTAAACCAGAATTGAAAACATGTAATTCTGTGGTTCAATATAAAGGAAGATCTACAAAAGAGATGCATGCCCTTTTGTCTGAAATTGACAATGCCTCTTTTGGAGAACAACTTTCTGGTGAGGATAAAGATTACATCATTAACTTGATAAAGTCTTTTCCTATGGCCTTTGCTCATGGGTCACATGAACTAGGATTAGTTAAAAAGGAAATGAAACTTTCATTATCTTGTCCATTAACTGATATACCACCTAGTTTAAAAAAGAAGCCTTATACTGCTTCTCCCACAAAGAGAAAAGATATTGAAGACAATATCTCTACCCTTTTGAAAATGAATATTATTTAAAAGTTAGTCGAAACACCTAAATATTGTGTTATCTCACCTGTCCTAATTTCTTATGAGAAAGATAAAGCCAGGTTATGTGGTAATTATAGAGCACTAAATACTTATACTGTTGATGATATCTACCCTTTACCTAGAATTAGCTCTATACATGCTACTTTACAGGGTGCTAAATATATCAGCTGTTTGGATGGTAACAAGGGATATAACCAGGTACCTGTTGAGAAAAATTCTCAGAGCTTTCTGATGATTGCTACTCAAATGGGTATTTATAAGTATATTAGGATTCCTTTTGGCCCTAAAAATGCCCCTTCAGTTTTCCAAAAAGTCATGGATAACACATTCCATCAAGATATAATTGAAGGATTGCTGATGGTATATATTGATGATATCATTATATTCTCAAAAACATTTGAGGACCATCTTAACCACCTGTGTAAAGTGTTCCAAAAAATGGATGAAATAAATATGACACTTGCTTTGAAGAAATGTAAATTTGGGTTCCATTCTTTAAAAGTTCTTGGTCATGTTGTTTCAGGCTTACAGATATGTGTTGACCAAAACAAAGTGGCATCCATACAACAGGAGAAGGCTCATAATACAGTTAGAGAGCTACGTAGTTTTTTGGGAATGTGTGGATACTATAGACAGTATATTAAAAATTACCAAGTCATAGCCTTACCCCTTACCCAATTAACTAGAAAGGATGTTGCTTTTGTCTGGAATAGTGAAAGACAAAGAGCCTTTGACACTATGAAACACTTTTTGATGTCAGCACCAATTCTTGCTTTACCTGAATTTAATCAACCATTTGTTTTGTACACTGATGCCAGTTTCATTGGTCTTGGTGCTGCCCTCCATCAAAAACAAGTGATAAATGATAAAGTTTCAGAAGTAGTAATTTGTTATATTTCAAGAACCTTGAGAAATAGTGAATTGAAATATTGTGCTACTCAATTAGAATGTTTAACTGTAGTGTGGGCTCTAGAAAAGCTTCATTATTACCTAGATGACCAGAAATTTGAACTTGTCACTGACTGCAGTGCAGTTAAATCCCTTTTAAACTTGAAAACACCAAACAGACATATGTTCAGATGGCAGTTGGCTGTTCAAGAATACAGAGGGAGAATGACAATAATTCATAGGGCTGGTATTTTTCACTCAAATGTGGATATGTTATCTAGGTTACCTTTACCAAATAGTGACTCTAATCCTGCTTATGATCCTGAGGATGAAATTATTCATATACATGGGATATATGTGGTTGATATGGAGGAAGAGCTATTACAGCTTATTCTGGATTCATATGATAAGGACACTGACTTGAAAAAGTTATGCACCATATTAAATGATCCAAAGAATGCTTCAATACAAGCATTAATTAAAACCCTTCCACCAAAGTACCAGAAGGCTTTGGAAAAAGGTAAATTTTCAATTGATGAAGGATATCTATATTATAGGAGAAAGTTGAGCAATGTTATTGTTATTCCTCCTTCTATGAGAGAAATCATCTTGAAAATTTGTCATGATGACATATTAGCTGGACATTTTGATCTTGAAAAAACAATGATCAGAATTAAGAACACTTCTTGGTGGGTTAATATGTCTGAAGACACAAAATTATATGTTGAGTCTTGTGATTCTTGCCAAAAATCAAAAAGATTAACTGGTAAAAGAGCAGGATTAATGCAACATATTGAACCTCCTGATGCACCATGGCAGATAATAAACATGGATTTTGTAACAGAATTACCTATTGCTGGTAAAGACAGTTATAACTCTTGTTGGGTTATTGTGGACAGATTCACAAAAATGTGTAAATTTATCCCTACCCACAAGGATGTTTCCACTAAAGAATTAGCTTTCTTATGGTGGTCTCATATGTTTAATACTGCTGGTTTTCCTAAAGCCATAATCTCTGACAGAGACCCTAAATTTACTTCTGAATTTTGGATGTCTCTGATGGATGTTTGTGGTTGTGATCTGAAACTTTCTACTGCCCATCATCCACAGACTGATGGCTTAGCTTAAAGAATGATTCAGACTTTAGAGGACATGATAAGAAGGTATTGTGCCTTGGCCTTGAGTATAAAGATAATTACAGATTCACTCATGATTGGGTTACTTTACTTCCTGGGTTGGAAATTGCTTATAACAGCACTGTTCATTCTGTTACTCAAAGAAAGCCTTTTGAGCTCTGGCTTGGATATGTTCCAAACACTCCTGCCCAAATTCTTAATAACAAAATACCTAAATTGGATATACATACTGGTGTGAAGTCTTTTCTTCAAATGCAACAACTTTTCAGAAATCATGCTCAACAATGTATTGAAAAATCATTTGAATATGAGAAGAAGAGATGGGACAAATCCCATAAAGAATACACTTTTAAAAAGGGTGATGAAGTGTTGATTTCTACAGTCCACTTTAACTTACAAGGTAATAACAAATTGAAAGATCCATTTGTTGGTCCATTTGTTGTCAGAAGAATGATTGGAGATAATGCAGTTGAGGTTATTTTGTATTCTCCATATGACAGAAAACATCCTGTTTTTCCAATATCTCTTCTGAAACCTTACACATCCAATAGTGATTTATTTCCAAAAAGGAGGGGAAGACCAAAGAAAACCCCAAATGAAATCACTGAAACAGCAGAAATTGAAAAAATTCTAAATGACAGAATAGTCACTGCTGAAAAAGGTACAGAATACTTATTGAGACTCAAGAATAAATCATCTGAATATGATTCTTGGATACCTGGGAAGGAGATATCTAATCTTCCTACTCTACTAAAAAAGTATAAAAAGAAAAAATCATAGCATTTTTTTATTGTTTTTTTTTAGAGTGAGGGAGTGTCAGCCAGGCTACTAGACTCACCCAGTAAAATAATTGATTATCTTACTGAAGTGAAGCCACCCCTTTTTAATACTTATTAATAAAATAATTAATTATTTAAACTACTTATGTATTACTTAAAAATAACTAGTTAAGTACATTAAGAAAGGTAGATAATTAATAAAAGATAATAAGTACCTGTCCCATACATATTTTATTCCCTAACACCTGTGATCAATCATACAGAGGAGTAGGAATAAAATTAGTATTACAAAATATGTAAAAATTCTAAAAAATTCAAATTCTTTTATTAAGAATTGTAAATACCGTTGAATCTACATTTGAAAATCAAATGTTTAGTATTAAATGTGACAATAAAGAGAAACTTAAGTTTTATTTCAAATAATACTGATATCTTCCTTGACGCTCCATTTAGTACAGATTCTATTATTTCACATACTTTCTTTTATTTAACTTTTCCCTCTCATACTCTTGTATTAGGAGATATTAATCCCGTGTTTTGTTTTCTCACATTTTGCCTATGAAAGGCCCCTCCTTTTTGTGCTTTTACGTCATTCCTTTACTACATTATTTTATTACAATTAAAAACATAAAAACTTATTCTTATATTTTATAACATTAGTATTTACAATAACGTAACTCTAATCTATAAATTATATCAATATTTTAAATCTACCTCTTTTATTTGAGTAAATAAATCATTTTGATAAAGGAATATGTACCACTTGTTGAGAATCCATTATAACCCGTAAAATCCTCGTAAAAACCCCATACCAAATCTTCTAGACCAAAAGGGGACCTTGACACCTGTAATACCCGATCAATTGGTTGATTGGATATGCAAACCGCTGCCTTACCACTTTCTCCCATCCTCCCTCCTCCCTCCTCCCTCCTCCCTCCTCCCTCCTCCCTCCTCCCTCCTCCCTCCTCCCTCCTCCCTCCTCCCTCCTCCCTCCTCCCTCCTCCCTCCTCCCTCCTCCCTCCTCCCTCCTCCCTCCTCCCTCCTCCCTCCTCCCTCCTCCCTCCTCCCTCCTCCCTCCTCCCTCCTCCCTCCTCCCTCCTCCCTCCTCCCTCCTCCCTCCTCCCTCCTCCCTCCTCCCCCCTTTTTTTTTTTTTTTTCCTCACTTTTCATTTCTTGCTTGGCTCCTTTTATTTTATTTTATTTTTATTTATTTATTTATTTTATTTATTTTATATTTTATTTATTCTTATTCTTATTCTTATTCTTATTCTTATTCTTATTCTCCTTTCCTCAACACAATTCAATCTCCAATTTGGTTTGTTGTTCATCATTTGTCTGCTTATTTTCTTCTGTGAGTGAATTTTTTTTTTTTTTTTCCTTTTTCCTTTTTTCTTTTTTCTTTTTTCTTTTTTCTTTTTTCTTTTTTCTTTTTTCTTTTTTCTTTTTTCTTTTTTCTTTTTTCTTTTTTCTTTTTTTTTTTTTCAGTTGAATCTGAATTTTTTTATTTTTTATTTTTTGTCTTATTTAGTTTCACCAATTGCTCTTTCCTTTTGATTCACTCAGGTGGCTGGTCATTCTCAATTTTCTATCTGGGTTATTTTATTCAGTGATTGGTTTTTTTTTTTTTTTTTTTTTTTTCCTTTTTTCATTTTTTTCATTTTTTTTTTTTTTTTTTTTTCATTTTTTATTTTCATTTTTTATTTTCATTTTTTCATTTTTCATTTTTTTTATTTTTTCATTTTTTCATTTTTTCATTTTTTCATTTTTTCATTTTTTCATTTTTTCATTTTTTCATTTTTTCATTTTTTCATTTTTTCATTTTTTCATTTTTTCATTTTTTCATTTTTTCATTTTTTCATTTTTTCATTTTTTCATTTTTTCATTTTTCATTTTTCATTTTTTCATTTTTCATTTTTCATTTTTCATTTTTCATTTTTCATTTTCATTTTCTTTTTTCTTTTTTCTTTTTTCTTTTTTCTTTTTTCTTTTTTCTTTTTTCTTTTTTCTTTTTTCTTTTTTCTTTTTTCTTTTTTCTTTTTTCTTTTTTCTTTTTTCTTTTTTCTTTTTTTTTTTCAATTGAATCTGTTTTTTTTTTTTTTTTTTTTTTTTTTTTTTGTCTCATTTAGTTTCACCAATTGCTCTTTCCTTTTGATTCACTCAGGTGGTTGGTCATTCTCAATTTTTTATCTGGGTTATTTTATTCAGTGATTGGTTTTTTTTTTTTTTTTTTTTTTTTTTTTGTAAATCTGATCGATTTTATTTCTGTTTTTATTTTTTTTTATTTTTTTTACAGTTCTTTCTTGGTTCTATCATGAACTTTGAGACACCTCCAACTGGCCAGGAGAATGAAAATGGTCTAAATTTTCTTCAACTTCCAGACTTGACATCTTCTCAAATTCCACAATCAATCACTCCTTTGGTTCCATTTGATTGCTTTGACATATATGTGACAATAGATATTATATTTTTTCTCAAAGACAACTCAGTTGAATCAAACAAAAAAAAGTATAGCAGAGTGACTGCTGACAAAGACAATTTGGAATTGGTTTGGCCAACATGGAATAATAGCTTTGAAAAATTTAAAGATGCAGCTATCGGTGCCATTAAAGATCAGGAGGATACAAATTTGGGTAAGTTTGTCCAAGAATTTGAAGAAGAAGAAAAATTTCCTGGTACATCTGAATGCGAAATGTCAATCCAAGGTTGCCTGGTCAAAAGAAAAGGCTCTCAACTCAAGATTGTTTCAGACAATTTCTCAACAATGTTAGAAAGACTCCAAACATTCAAAAAAAAAAATTTTACACCTGGAGCATAGGAATCCTAGATCTGTTGTTGAGGTATATTATTTTTGTTTCTTCTTTTTTTGGTTGGTAATATAACTTCCTTTTTGTTTTTATAAAAAAAAAAAAACTTTATGGAGATCTCAAAAAAACTTGTCAGCCCCATCAAGATTCAGATCATGAACAATCTCCCTCTCAAAGTGCTACTACAGGTGCAATTTCTTTGGCCAACTATCATTAAAATTTGTGTACAATTTTGGCTTCACATGTTCCTTGACCTGATCTTTCAGGATTGTCCAAATTAAATGTGGTTGTCAACCCTAAAAATCCAAAGCAGTACTTTGTACTGACTCCTTACAGAGCATGTATGTGGGCAAAAGTAATAGTAAGTAAATGTCTAAAATTTTAATCAATAAAATTTTATTTATTAATTAATATTTGTTGTTAGACTGTTAACCCAAGGAAGGTGACTCTTCTCAAGCCTCCTAAAACACCTTTTAATTGGAAAAATGAACCTGTTTTCAAAAAATATGAAGAAGAGGAAACAACAAAAGTCAGATGAATCCAGTTCACCACCACACTACCCTTCTCCATATCCTTCAGATGATGAAGCATCTTTGGATCAATTTTTCAGTTTTGCTAAGTTAGATCCTAATGATTTTGAGGTTTCTTCAGGTTTGGAAAAACTTCAAATGAAGCATTGGACTTACTTTAAGAATTTTCCATATGACTTGATGTTAAATGCTGGCATTCCTGGTGGACCAGCAGTAGCTTTGGTTAATGCAGCCAATAATTTACCTACCCACTTATGCAAAAAAAAAAAAAAATTAAACAGCAATATATGCAAACTATCTACATGAATTTAGTCATACTATTGTCTAGATTAAAAACATTATATTATATAAAAATTATGAAATGATTGCAAAAAATTATAAAATAGATTTATTATGAAATTATGTAAATATTTATATATATAAGAGATTAGATATCCAGATAAACATGGGGGATATTGATATATGATGGATTTTGGTATTGATCTTATTAAAAAAGCTTTTTTTTACAAAAAAATTGATTCTCAATGAATTTACAACAAATTTTTGCTTCCCTCCATGACATTGAGCTCCCCAAAAATTGACAAGAATTCCACTTGTGGCTTAGTCATTGGGTTTTCACCAACTTAGACAAAATAATTGATTGGAAAAAAAATTGTCTTAGCCATATTAAAAGTAAAATCTGACTTAGATTATTTTTAAATAATTAATTGATACAATTCTCATAGACAAAAAATTTGCCTTAGCAATATTTCAAAATATATATATATATTTATCAGGCATTTAATTACAGCAAATAGCTACTATCTATAAAAATTTTACACATCAAAGTGGGAGTGTAAATCATTTTTACAGATGTTTCTATGAATTCACCATCTTCTTCTCTACCATTCATCATTCTATGTCACAAAAACTTAGATTTTAAAGTACTAAATGTTTTTTCTATTGGGTTAAGATCTGGTAAACAGGGGGGAAAATATAATAATAATGACCCAGATTCCTCAACTAAACTTTCAATTTGTCCCTTGTGTGGTATTGAAGTATTATCAATTATCAAAATACTACAGGGTCCAAGGAAGGGATTCATCACAGGAAGCTACATTTCAATGGCAAAGAATTGAATATATATCCACTTACACAAAACCTAAACAAGAAAGTACTTACCAAAATTTTCTCCAGGAAATACTAAAAATCAAATCTACAAACAATTTCTTTTTAAATTGTATAAGAAAGTAAGCCTTGAATGATGATGGCTGGAATGAGATTAAAATGGTGTGTAGCCTGTTTTCACTGTACACATTTAATTTTTTGCCCCTTTTTAGCCCATCCTATTTTTTCCTTTCAACACAATATTTTGAAATCCCAGACTCATCTGTGGATTTTAAACAATGAGAAACATTTTTACTTTAAAAAAATTAATTACCTTAAAAAACAAGCTATTCAGTGTTTAAATTTCCAACAATAGCAATATAATGAAGATGTTTTTCAGGGGACTGGTCTGGGTGGGCATTCTGAGTAACCTTTTTTTGACATATGAAGGTGGTTGTGCTTGTGCTTGTGCAGTTCTTCATGAATGGTTGACATATCAACTTCAACACCGTGCTCCTTTAACAAAGAATCCCTCAGCTCTTCTAGATACAATGCTGGATCCGTCACAATCAACTCCTGGAGAAATTCATGGTGTTCTTCATCCAAATTCAAAGTTCAACCTTGCTGTAAGTAGGTGCTAGGATCCCACACTACTTCACTTGTTGTTTTAAAGAGGTGGAGAGATTGAAACAGAGAGTCATGACTAACTGAAGAGCAAAAAAGATTGTTGATTTCCTTTAAACTTTTTCCAGAAATGACTTCATGAATGACTTGGACCTTAAAAGTAGGGTCATATTTTTGAAATACCATGGCTAAAATGAGTATCAAAAAGAAAACAGAAATAAATCAATTGGTTTTACAAGAAAAAAAAAGGAAAAAGGAAAAAAAAACACTCACTGAATAAAATAACCAGATGAAAAATTGAGAATGAACAACCACGTAAATGAATCAAAAGGAAGAGTAATTGGTGAAACTAAATGAGAAAAAAAAATCCAAATTTTATTGAAAAAAAATAGAAAAATGAAAAAGGAAAAAGGAAAAAAAAATACACTCACAGAAGAAAATAAGCAGACAAATGATGAATAACAAACCAAATTGGAGATTGAATTGTTTTAAGGAAAGAAGAATAAGAAGAATAATAATAATAAAAGAGCCAAGCAAGAAATGGAAAGTGAGGGAAAAAAAGTGAGAGGAGGGAGGATGGGAGAAAGTGGTGGGGCAGCAGTTTGCATATCCAATCAACCAATTAATTGGATATAGCAGGTCACCTGACCTGCACACATATTTTTTTTTAGGGGGGGAGGCTGCTGAACTGGGAAAAGGCTGCAAGATTTTTACAATTAGCTGTACACACATTCCCACAATCCACTGCACATCTGACCCCTTTTCCCCCAACACCATATCATCCTGGACTCCCACTCCAATAATCACTGTAGGTTTTTCTGTTTCTTATCATTTATCATTACCTTATCAATCTCATGTCTTTATTCTTTTTTCTATTTCAGTTTGACTTATCTCACTAAATCATTGTTAGATGTTTCTTTGCACTTAAGTTGTGCTCCAAGATGAAATGAACATTTGTTGCAGTGAAGGGGAAAAGTGTGTGCATCAGGTTTTTAAAAAACTGCAAGAGTTTTTACAAAAGCTTTAACATGAGGATTTCAAAACACTTAAAATGTTTCTGTAATGGCTGTATATCAAATATATTCACCAAAAAGGCAGGCCTAAGGAACTGGCACTATTAGTGATGTTTATAGTTAAGCAATGGAGAGGCTATTGATGAAAAATGAGTATGAAAAGTGATCTGACTGTTAATATGAGTTTCCTCAATGATTTCTCAAGGAAATTCACTAAAATCTTCCTCATCAAAAAATTTAAGGCTTCCTGTTGCTGTGTTAATTAAATGTATTTATTTCATAAAATCTTTTGTTCTAATGATCATTCATAAAATAAAATAGTGAAAAAAACTCAACATCTTTCTGAAAAAAAACATACAGACATCCATTTTTTACAACTTGGATCAATCATCATTGAGTGATATTTTCTCATTTGTCTCTACCACTCCTTTAGCCAGTTTATCTTCATGTTCTCCAAGTGCTGCTATTCCATTGCACTTATTTTCTGCTAAATCATATGGACCATGCTTGTATCTCTTGACTCTCAACTCAAGCAAGGTGCTGAAGGCTCTTGAAAAATGTTCAAAATATTAGTCCTTCACCATGGGAAATCAGGTTGTGAACTGCTAGCAGTTCCCTCTCTTTGAAAATTTCAGGAAGAGGTTGGGAAAACATTGGGGAAATGTTGTGAAAGTGTTAGGAAACTGTTTTTAAATTAGATAAAAAAATTTTGAAAAAAAAGTTGGCCTTAAATTGAGCCTCTATTTATCCCTTCTTGAGCAGAGCTTTGTATTCAAGTTGAGCATCAGTTGGACAAAATTTGAGAAATGGTTGAGCCACAACACGTAACATACCATAATATGCAATTTAATATCTAGATCTATTGAATGTTGGGAGGTCAGGTTTGATATTAGTGGAAATATCTTAAATGACACATAGTATACTAGGTCTGGAATCATATTTCAATTATCATTTTTATTTCTGAAAATATATAAAAAAGCATACTATTTAAGTCCTTTTTAAAATTTTTATTAATAAAAATATAACTCTGTAAAAATGTTTGCACATAATTTTAAATTTTCTAGACAAAAGTTGATATTGAGCCCTTATTAATAGAAATTTCTCATTTTTCCTTGGAATAAAAAAATATAAGACAATGTTCAAAAAATTTAATGTAGGAGAAATATATATATATATTTTATAAGGGGAAAAAATAGTAATGTATTTTTTTTTACATTTAAACTATTGAAGAAACTAATTTTAATATATTGGAATAAAACTTAGGCTCTAAAGTAATGCACTTTTTTCAGCTACCTATCTGTATTTAGTTATTATTAAAATGTGAGTCAACATTAATTATTAACATACATGAAAAATTCAATTGTGAATATTCATCCAATATTATATATATCATCTACTTTTTTCTCTTTCCAAACTTTGCTCTCATCCTCTCTTTATTTAAACTACCACCATCACCATAAAATTCATTTAATTAAAATTTCAAATTTAGGATGCATTTGACAATTCTCTTTAAATTTTTAGCCTATTTTTTCAAGAGAAAGATCAGTATTTGATGAAGCATCCACTCCAGTTATTATGCAATGAGGAAGATCTTTAGTTCATGTTTTTGGATTATTCAAAGAAGGAGAAACAACACCTATTGGTGATATTTCTAACAAACAGAGCTTCTAAATTGGACAACTACTTGGAGAAATAAGATCTGGATCTCAAATTTTAACTGAGGATAGACCTTTAAATCCCCAAACACATTATTATTTTTTCTCTTACTTGGTTCAACGTTTAAACAGGCAGTATAGAATTTGTGGCCTCCTTTTTTGTTTGAATGATTTTATTAGTCAGGCTAAAGAAATATTACTAAATGCTCGAATTGATTTGATACCAATTCCACACTACAATCCAGCCATCTTCTTCAATATTTCTCATTCTTGTATTCACACAACTTCCAAAATTTCTTGGACAAGGGATAATCAAATTGAAAGTCTATTTATACGCAGTATCAAAACAACTCTGATAACCCATCAGATTCAAGCTATCAATTTAATGATAGACAATGAAAATAACTTATCAGAAAAGTTAGAAAACCTGTGGAGGCATGAAGACAACAGCCGACTGAGAGGAGGTTCTAATAATTATTATGGACAATTTCCTGAAGGAGAGTTATCCTCTGAAGGAATTGGTTCAATTATAGATGATGATATGGGCTTGGGAAAGACACTCTCATCTCTTGGCCTAATTACTGCAACTAAAAGTTAAGCCAGAAAATTCCAACTCTTGGATGGTGGAGAAGAGAAAGATAGGACATCAGTGACTCTCAACATTTTCCCACTTGCAACACTAGGGTCAATGAAAAAAGAATTCACTTTGAAGATAATGCACTACCTTTCAAGGCTCTTTATGGGAAGAATTCAAAGAAAGTTAATTTTGAGGAGTTTCAGAACCAACTAGTTGTTTTGACTACCTATGAAACAGAAAGTCCTTCTTCTTCAAAGAAAACTCCGCAACCTATTCCACCAGTAACTCATAAAATTATTTGGTACAGAATAGTTTTAGATGAGGCTCAGTAAGCATTCATTTGAATTACTAAAGTTTTTGAACATAATATTATAAAAGCTGATAAAATTTTTAATATAATTTAAAAGTTTAATCAAGAATCCCCAGTCACAGAAGAATCAGAATATATCAGACCTGGAGGCTGAGTATTGACTATGCTTGACAGGGACACCACTTCTGAAATGGAAAACTGATCTTCAAAGCCTTATATCATTCCTCAGAATCAAAAGATGGCAAGAAAACTGGTTGTGGATTAATTTTCTTATGAATGGCTTAAACAGAGGAAGCTCTAGCTCAATAAAATCAATACATACTCTCATGAATGTCATATGCCTGTGGAGGACTAAAGAAGCAATCTTATCACTTCCTCAAAAAATTGAGCAAGGAATATCTGTAGAATTATCAGATCCTAGACACTCAAAACTTACTAAGCTTCAAAAAATTTTTTCTGAGTTTTATGGACCTTATCAAAACACCAACCTATCTTGGGACTCAGCTGAGTTTCTCCAAGAACTGTCAATTTTATGGTAATTTTGTAACCACCCTGTCTTCAAAAACCCAGAATACCTCCAACATTTCTATTCACGTGGAAATATTCAGCAAAGATTATACATACAATCAGTCATTTAGAATGTTTCTTAAGGGGAGAAAGAGGGATGATTTGTCCCAAGGCTGTTATATTTTCAGAAAATGCGGACTTTTTGGAAATGTAAGTAATTCTATTAATTATCTCAATAACTCATTTTTAGCTTAATAAAAATTTTAATATTCTATCCATTGAAACAGTATAAAAAAGTCTTTAGATGACCATGTAGTTAGATACACAGAGCATTTAGGAAAGCTGAGCATGAAATAAAGGGATGAAAAACTGGACAAACTCAAAAATGATGAAAGATTTCAAGTTTTTCTTGGTAAAATGAAGGCTTCAGGAGTTGGAATAGACTTGAGATGTGCACAAAATGTTTATATAATGTTAATTCAAGGAGTCTTATATTGAAATAAAAAGGGTTAAAACAATTGTTTAAAATATTGAGACAGGAGCCTAATTGGAATCCAGCAGTTGAACAGCAAGCAGTTGATCCTCTGTATAGAATGAGCCAACAAAATGAAGTTCATGTACTCAAGTATTTAGTAAGAAGGAGTATTGAATTCAGCATTTATAAGATACAAAGAAAAAAGATTGAGCTAGCAATGTAGGTGAGATTCTCTTTAAATAAAGTTGCATTGTAGCTAAAAACATTTATCCATTCTAATTTTTTAAGGCTAAGTGTCCCAAACATTGGAAACAAAGAACATGAGTCTGCTAGATTATTGATTAGGTAATTCATCAATAACTCAAATTAGAATTTGAAATCTGTTGAAGTATTTAGAAAATGTTTATTGGGGCTTGACAATTAAGAAGTCTTAATTGTTGAGAGTTAAGAGAAGCCAGATATAATGAAGAATAGCAGTCACTTGGCAAACCTCTGGGGACTGGAAAAGAGTTGAAGTGAGTTTCAATTGAGGATACCAAATTTAATCTATCATATAATTCCAAGTTCTTAAGTATTTCTCTTGAATAAAAGGAGTTTTCTCGGATTTGAATGTCTTTATGATTGAGATTTTGTGCAAGTCTTGAGAATTCTTCAGTTATCCATGGCAATAAAATTCACTTAAAAGAACTTTGATCATCAATTTTGGTGTCTGAGAAACATTTGATGTTTTTGAAAAGATTCTCATAGGTTTCACCACTTGGAACTTCTTTAAGAAGGTGAGTTTGGTTAAAAGCATTCGGAAAAATATTTTCAAATTTATATAAGCTTGTTGAAAAAATAAGTGAAAAATATTAGTTCTTACTTTCTTAAATATTTTATATTTATACTTACTTATTTTAACTATTTCATGGAAATTATCAGAATCTTTTCCAAGTCATAATTTATCAGCATGACCTATAAACCAGCGGTGAAGAACACCCATTTGATTTAGGTAAGAGATATGAGTAGAGTCCATTGAATAAGAAACCAAATAATTAGTTTCCAAAGCTTTATCCCACTTCTTAATGATAATTTTTGCCATAACTTGATTCCACTTGTGAAACAAATCAAGATTCTAAGCAAACTTCTTTCTGGGAAAGTTGCATTGATGAAGAAAATGAATAAAAGCATTGTGGAAAATAGTAGGGATTTTTTCAGAAACACAGTGATTTTGTTCAGGATATGGAAAATCAATATCAATGTTGAGAGAGCTTATATTGAACAATAAAAACCTGTATGGTTGTTCTTTGTAAGGGTTCAGCTTCCATTCATTAGACTGAGGTTAAATATTCAAAAGCACACAACAGAAATTGTAAATAGACCTGCAAAAATGATAAGTTGATTGAGGGAGTATCTCATTGAATTTTTTATTAAGTACACAAGAATTATAAGGTATTTTTCCCTGAGGAAAATAAGAGCAACTAGAGCTCATCATATACATTATGAAAAGCAAAACAAGAAAAAATATAAAATTTTGAAAGGATATGGCAACAAAAACACCACTATAATAAATTTTTTAATTTGAAAAGAATTAATAATGAAGAGTTGAGTGGACAAAAAGATGAGATTTCTCATGAATATCTTTTTCTATAAAATATGTATATCTATGTATCTTCATAATTAATTCAAAAGGAAATAACTCAGCTGTAATTGAAAATTATTGCATGATAAACTGGTAAAAATATAATTCAGAATCATTTTGATTTTACAAGTTATTTTGATAATATTTTAATGCAAATAATGACCTTATTTGAGCTTGTTGATTGTATTGACAAACTTATTTTGAAAATTTTTATTAACACGTTATTAGTAGGTATATAGCTTATTGACCAATATTACTCTGAAACCATACCAATTTTTCATAGTTTGGAGTAAGTAACTTAGTGTAAAAATACTGTCTTTTGGATTCTGGAAGCTTTACTTTTATGACCTCTTATATTTAAAAACTTTAAAATAATATATTTTGTTGAATAAATATTTATTTTTCAGACTGTAATTCTATATTGTGAAAAATAAAAAATATAAATTATTTTATATCTTATAGTGATTATTTGTGAAAAACTTTCTGTCACTTGGCAGAATTTTATTAATGAAGGTGATTGTAGAAAAATAAATTGCAACAATTAAATAACTTGATTATTATAAATTAAATGGTATTATTTTGATTCAAGTTATATCATAGTTTCTCCTATATTTAAAAATGCAATAAATTTGTATTCTCTTATAGTATTATGCTTTGTGAAAAATAAGCTGTTTGATAAACATTTATGCAAAATTGTTAAATGTAGCAAGTCTGAAATATTTTGCTGATGCAGAGTATGGATACCTACTTAATGCATGGTTGATAAGCATGAAAAAAAACATTCAAAGACATCCATGGTAGCCAGCTTGTTGATAAACTTCTTGAGACGTAAAAATTAGCATATTTTAGTAAGGGCTTCACAATAAATAAATAGTTTTTTCAATTTCTACCATCCAGTAACATTTTTCTTATATCCAGAAGTCTTAAAATGCCACCATTTTTTTGCATTTGTAAATGTGAAGAGCTTGTATGTTCATCAAGAAAGAATCAGACCTCATTGGGAAGCTTTGAAGTTTGTGTAGCCTTCAAAAAATCTCATTCATACTTCAAACATGAATAGGAAAGAAATTGCAAAGCACAGATTCTTGGTACATCCAGAACCTCACCTAACTTAGGATCCAACATCCAAGATCTTGTTACACATAAATATTTGGTAAATATAGAGAAATTATGTTTCAATTAATCTCTATTTTTTCTTTGCTTAGGGGAAGCCTGTTTTGGATACAATTGGATCTCTACTAAAGTCAAACTAATTGAATTTGGAAGATCTTTATAGCCAAAAGATAATTTGGCAAAAATCAAAACTTTCTCTTATCCATCATTTAAGCAAAGAAGGCTGTGCTCAAATTTTGCATGATGAAATCAACAAACTCAAACTTCTTAGTGACTTATAAAAACTATATTCTAGCAGAATCATCAGCCTTATTCCCCTTTCTATAGAGACAGTTTTTAGTTGATTGCAACTCAATCCATTATTTGTCACCAAGACATGCTGTGCTAAGTGCTTTTCTCTTTATGAGTATATACCAAAACACCAGCAATCAATATTATCTTTTACTCAAGCTTTTTATTCATCCTCCAAGCGCTATTTGAAATATTTAGGACAGAGAGAAGAAACTGTCAATTGTGATGAAATTTTGTCCTTGGCTAAGTACAAACAAGAAGAAGCAATCTACCATCCTTGTAAAACATTTCATCACAAAAGTTTGGTTGACTGGCTTTCAGAAAAGCTTCATCTAATCAAATTCAAGATGATTATCGAGAAAAAAAATGATTTTATAGAAAACATGGAAAGGAATGTGATGAAAGATGTATATGATGGTTTTGTATGGAAAGATTTTCCAGACATTTCTATGACTCAAAATAGAAGTGTTGATGGATATACAAAAAGACAAGGTAATTTAATGTTTGGTTTATATGTTGACTGGTTTATGCTGGGTGGAAATTGAATTGGAGGTTATCAGAGATCTGTGGGTAATATCTTGTTGTTGTGTATGAACTTGCCTCCTGAAGATCAATACAAAACCAAAAATCAATTTTTGTATGCCATTATTCCCAGTCCAACTGAGCCAACAGGCAAAAAAATATATAATCTTCTGAAGCCTCTGTTAAATGAACTAAAGACTCTATGGGATGGCATGTTTATTGAAAAAACACCTCACTATCCACAAGGCCAAAAAATAAGGGCTGCATTATTCTCTTTAATAGGAGACATTCCTGCAATGCAAAAGATTGCTGTTTTTTCAAGTCACTCAGCCACTAAGCTCTGCTCTATCTGTCATATTTCAAAAGATGAAATTGGTCAGCATCAATTTGAAAAATTTTCTTTAAGTATTCATGAGGATCATATGCACTGGGCAGAGAAGTGGAAAAAGTGTTGGTCACATTGGGAGCAGGTATCTATCATTAGGAGTCATGGGGTATGATGAAGCTAGCTGAATAACCTTGTATATTGGTGTCCTAAAGAATATTTCTCAATTGACTTGATGCATTCACAAATGCTTGGAAATCTTAAAGATCTCAGTCTAAATTTTTATCTAATACAAAATGCATCAATCAACCTAGAAAAAAAGCTGACAAAGGAAAAAAAATTGAAATGTAAGAAGATACAATGATGATGCAAATTCTGATATATTTCTAAATAAGCAATATAAAAAACATAGAAACAGATTAATCAGCACTGATGCTGATAATATTGAACCAGCAGAACAGCATAAAAGACTACGCTATACAAGTACAACAAGAACATCACAAAGATATCTTAGAATGGATAGTGGAGGAGCTGAATCAGAAGGATCAAATAGCAGGAAAAAGTCATCAAGTTCTGAACATCACTTTCAAACCTTAGAGTTTGGCTCAGAACATGCTTCTGGAAGTGGAAGTGTAAATTTGACCTATAACTTAAGGCAAACAAGTATTAGAATATCTGAACGTGAAAGATCTAATTCATCCCTTGAGATTATTAGAAATAAGGAAGATAAAAAGAAAGTAAAAGGGAAAGAAATCAAAAGAGCTAGAAATCCACAATTGTCAGCCACTGAGCTAGAGGCAGTGTGGAATGTGATTGAGAAAACAAAAAAACCCTCCTGGATTTCACAAGTGCCAAAAAAAGTAGAATATAAAAAGTCAGGTTCCCTCAAAGCTGTGGAGTGGCATGTACTTTATACTGTTTACTCTCCTTTGTCCCTTATTCCCCTTTAGGTAGAAAAATTAAATCAAGGCAAGACATCAGTGACGTTGTGGTCTTCCAAAATTGTCAGAGGCCTTTGTTGGGCTGTTTGGCCCTGTTTTGGTATGTCTTAATTGACATTGGTTGAATAATTGGGTGTTTTTCTGGTTTTATTCAGTGAATATTGAAACTATGGGTATGTAGGTACTACCATTGGATAGCCCTGGGTTTTCTCTATATTTTATGTCTTGATGACATTTTTCATATCTGAAGTTTTAAGGTGTCATTTCCTTATTTTTTATTTCTAAAAGATAGCTGTTTAATTTTGTTTTTTGTGTTTTATAGGCTACCCTTAAGTCCTAGGGTTAAGTGCTTAGTACCATTAAGTAGGGCTAATTTGGATCTATATTTTATGTCTCAATGTTGTCATAGCTTAATTTTGTGTTTTAAGGGTTTTAGTAGTTGTGGTGGATTTTTTTAAGTATTTTGGGCTTTATTGGGGGTTTTTGGTGGTTTTCTGGCTTCAGGGAGGTCTTGCCACTTCTAGGTGGGCCACCCAATGTTGGGTGGGCTGCCCGCCTTGGTCATAGGAGGCTGGGGAGCGCTTCTAGAGGGTTTTTATTCAATTTGGCTTCCAAAAGCGCCAAATTCGTTGCTGTTCATGGATTTTTTAGATTGTGGTCTGTGTTTACATACTGAATAAGACAGTTTGGGGCAACTTTAATTATCATACAACCATCTGGAGGTGATATCATTGTTTCTCACTCAGTTTTCACTGTTTTTTGGCCACAATTGGCTGTGTTTGTTGTGAGGTTAGTTCTTCATTCAACTCAACTTTGGCAACTGGTTTCTCTGGTGTAGCTTTGCAACCTGCATCAAGTATTATTGCTGTTTTCTGTGCAACAAGTGCACAGTGTTTTGACTTTCTGGTGTGGATCTTTCTGCATATCAGGTTTCTGGTTTTTTGGTTCTCAGTGGTCTTCTATTGGCTACTGTCTTGACTTGTTAAGCAGTCAATAAGTGTGTTGGGAGGGATATAGTAACAGTCTCTAATTTTCTGTAGCAAATAAATCTCATCTGGTATTTCTCAAAGGGACAGGGGTTTTTCTCTCCTGTTTTACTCCAACTCCCTTGGTCAAGGCCTATAGCTAGTAGTATAGGATTGTCTACATTTCAGGTGCCCAATGTAGGGTAGGATTTGTTAGCTTTTTTGACTTTCTGTTACTTTTGGACTCTCTTCTGTGGCTGAAGATTGGTTTTCTGGAATCTATTGGACCATGGATTTTGGACCCTTATTCTCTAGTGGTGGTAGTGGCACTGTTGGTGCTCCTGAGGATGATAATCCTCCTGTTTCTGTTAGGCCTTCTGCCAGGATCAAGTCCTGGAAGGGGCCTATGTTTATGGGGGAGCATGTGAATTTGTTTTTAGAGCTTTTTGAGGCTTCTGGGAATGTGGATGGTGCTTCTCACTTGGAAGCAAGTCATCTTTTATATTGGTGACAGGGCTCTGGTGAAGGAGGTTGCTGATATGGAGGGTTATAGGAGGAAAGATTGGAAAAAGTTGTGTCTACAGATGACAGACAGGTGGGAATCCAGGTACTCTATGGTGGATCTCAATATGATTGCAAGTGAATGGAAATCTTATGGAGGTGTGGATAACCTCCATACTTATAGGAAGTTTATGGCTCAGTTGGAGCCAGTGGTGGATTATTTGGTGGATATGCAGGAGTTGGAGAGTACTGACTCTGAAAGGGATATTTTCTGGTCTGCTCTGGCCAGGAATGTCAGGATTGATGTGCTAAAAGAGTTGGAAAGGAAGGACAAGATGAAGATTCTTCCTAATGGGAGTCAGAAATTGCCTGCTTCTTCTGTGGTGAAGGAGTTTCTGGAGGGTCATCTGAAACTTTTGGTAGTGGATTCTTGCCAGGAAGCTAGCACCAAGTATGTTAGCAAGGTCAGTGAAGCTTGTGCTGAAGATGTGGAGGAATCAAAGAAGAAGGAAAGTGTGAACAAGGGTAAGGCTCCTGAGAGGCCTAAAGAGGTTGATCCAGTTGTGGAATAGTTGGCTGATCTGACAAAACAGCTACATATTTTTGCTCAGGAGGCTCAGACACTACGCAATATAGGGGGTGGACTTGCTAGCAAGTCCTAAACCTGAACTCAGATGGAACTCAGATGGAACTCAGACTGAACTCAGACTGAACCCATACTGAACTCTACTTGAACACCCACCTAAAACTGTTCTGCTGAGTGGTGTTCATCCCTGATTGTATGGTTCCTTTATCAATAGCTCAATGTGTGTTCAATCTATGGTGAGTTTGGGTCCAAGGTTGCGGACTTGCTAGCAAGTCCGCCCCCCATATTGTGTGGTGAGAAGGCCAATAAAGCTCCTTCTCAGCCTAGAGATTTTGATAGGAGGGTTGGTAAGAGTGATCCTTGGGTCTTCTCTTATTGCAGCATGAAGGGACACAAGTCCAATGATTGTTGGGCACTAAATAGGGATGTGTCTAAAGGGAAGGTGGAATTTGATGGGAAAGTGTTCAAGTTCCCAGATTGTTCTTTTGTGAAGCCTAATAATGGTCAGGCTCCAGTAGACTTGGTGAGGAGGAGACATAATGTAAACTCAAAGTGACCAAGGTTTGAAGAGTTGCCTAATGAGGCTTCTTCTTCTGGTGAAGGTGGAGATGATGGCAAGGGCAAAGAAAAGGAGGCTAATAGAGTCTCATCATGTCCTCCAAAGTCTGAATCATTGTCAGTGTATCTAGTATTAAAGTATGATTTAATAGTATTTATTAATGGTCCTACTACTTATTAATAAATGATTTAGCGATTAAACCTCAGGGGAAGTCTAATAAAATAGTTATACTCAAATAAAACTCACAATACTTGGATTTAAATGCATGCTAGTGGTGGAAAATAGATGAATATAATATAGTTATAGCTTATATAAAGATAATATCAATTTATAAAGGCTTTATAATATATTTCTATATGATAATAATTGTTTTATAATTTTTATTTGAATTGTAGTAAGTGATGTCTAATAACCCTCAAAATCCTCCCTTAATCATACCAAAATCCACTGGAGTGCACAGACCTTCAATCCAGATGATGTCACTGCTATCCCCTGCAATTACAGCACTTTGAGGGCCCATCACCTCCCCATGGTGTCCACTTCAAGCAGATTCAACACCCAGACCTC
The DNA here is from genome assembly GCA_030280995.1 of Hemileia vastatrix. Lineage (NCBI taxonomy): Eukaryota > Fungi > Basidiomycota > Pucciniomycetes > Pucciniales > Zaghouaniaceae > Hemileia > Hemileia vastatrix. The sequence goes on along the minus strand of JASXTE010000006.1, from coordinate 17,310,918 downwards.
CAGTAAGGACCTTCCATCACAATTAATGATAACACAGACCCATACCATAAATAGAAAATCCAGATAAAAGTGGATACCATAAAGAAACAGGTAAAATAACTCATCCAAAAAGAATATAATGAAACCCAAAGCATATAAAAGAAACAAATGAAATTTACAAGCCCCCAATAACATCCCCAAACATCCATATTACCCCAGAAATGACCTCCCAACCCATAAATCCGTGAATATTCACCAAGGAAGCAGATTAAGTTGTCCAAACTGAGTGTATGCGCCTGAAATAGATGTTTATGCTTCTGTAGGAATTGTGAGTCCACTGGATACATCCATATGACCTAAAATAAGCATAAAAACAAAGGTTATAGGCTATTAAGAGGCTAAAACCCACTTATATACCTAAATATACATAATATACTGCATATTTCACTGAACATGAGATTTATGTATACATATAAGCTTATGTATGTCAATAATTACATAATATCACTTAAGATAAGTATATTATGACTCCATTAACACCTTAATATTTATCATTAGGCTATGGATAAGCTATTTAAACTACAATAATCTATATAATAGTGTAATAATTATATATATATGTAATATAATTATTTATATTGTTATTTTAACCTTATTTTTAAGATATAAGCTTAATGTACTTAAGTTTATCTTATTTTAAGTATAAGAAATACTCATTCATAGGGATATCTAGGCTAAAAATAATTGTTTCAGCTAATCCATCAGTTTGGGGGTGATGGGCAGTAGAAATTTTCAGGTCACAGCCATAAACATCTATCAGAGGCATCCAGAATTCAGCAGTAAATTTAGGGTCTCTATCAGAGGTTATGGATTTATGAAATCCAGCAGTATTAAACATATGAGACCATCACAAGAAAGCTAATTCCTTAGTGGAAACATCCTTGTGAGTAGGGAAATATTTACACATTTTTGTGAATCTGTCCACAATAACCCAACAAGAGTTATAACTGTCTTTCCCAGAAATGGGTTATCCTGTTACAAATTCCATCTTTATTATCTGCCATGGTGCATCAGGAGGTTCAATATGTTGCATTAATCCAGCTCTTTTACCAGTCAATCATTTTAATTTTTGGAAAGAATCACAGGATTCAACATATAGTTTGGTGTCTTCAGCCATTTTAACCCACCAAGCAGTGTTTTTAATTCTGATCATTTTTTTTCAAGATCAAAATGTCCAGCCAATATGTCATCATGACAAATCTTCAAGATGATCTCTTTCATAGAAGGAGGAATAACAATAAAATTACTCAACTTTCTTTTATAATATAGATATCCTTCATCAATTGAAAATTTACCTTTTTCCAAAGCCTTCTGGTACTTTGATGGAAGGGTTTAATTAGTGCTTGCATTGAAGCATTCTTTGGATCATTTAATATGGTACATAACTTTTTTAAGTCAGTGTCCTTAACATATGAATTCAGAATAAGCTTTAATAGCTCTTCCTCCATATCAACCACATATATTCCATGAATATGAACTATCTCATCTTCAGGAAAATATGCAGGATATGAGTCATCATTTGGAAAAAGTAACCTTGATAACATATATACATTTGAGTGAAAAATACCAGCCCTATGAACTATTATAATCCTCCCTCTGTATTCTTGAACAGCTAGCTACCATCTGAACATATTTCTGTTAGGTGTTTTAAAATTTAAGAGGGATTTAACTGCACTTCAGTCAGTGAAAAGTTCAAATTTCTGGTCATCAAGATAATAATTTAGTTTATCTACAGCCCACACTACTGCTAAAAACTCTAGTTGAGTGGCACCATATTTCAATTCAATATTTCTCAAGGTTCTTGAAATATAACAAATTACTACTTCTGATTCTTTATCATTCATCACATGTTTATGATGGAGGGCAGCACCAAGACCAATAAAACTGGAATCAGTGTAAAAAACAAATGGTTGATTAAAGTCAGGTAAAGCAAGAATTGGTGCTGACATCAAAAAATGTTTCATAGTGTCAAAAGCTCTTTGCCTTTCACTATTCCAGTCAAAAGCAACATCTTTCCTAGTCAATTGGGTAAGGGGTAACGCTATGACTTGGTAATTTTAAATATACTGTCTATAGTATTCACACATTCCCAAAAAACTCTGGAGCTGTCAGCTTAAATATCCTTAGGAATGAGTATTTTTTATGCTTAAAATAAGATAACCTTAAGTAGATGAAGCTTATATCTTAAAAATAAGGTTAAAATAATAATATATATTATTTTATTATATATATATATAATTATTATTCTATTATATAACTTATAATAGTTTAAATAGCTTATCCATGGCCTAATAATATTTATTAAGGTGTTAATGGAGTCATAATATACTTATCTTAAGTGATATGAAGTAATTATTGACATACATAAGCTTATATGTATACATAAATCTCATATTCAGTGAAATATGCAGTATATTATGTATATTTAGGTATATAAGTGGGTTTTAGCCCCTTAATAGCCTATACCTTTGTTTTACTGCTTAATTTAGGTCATATGGACAAAATCAGTGGACTCAAAACGCCTACAGAAGCATAGACACCTATATCAGGCACATACACCCAGTTTGGACAACTAAAATTACTTCCTTGGATGGTTATTCACGGATTTATGGGTTGGAAGGATGTTTCTGGGTTAATTTGGATGCTTGGGGATGTTATTGGGGGCTTGGACATTTTATTTGTTTCCTTTATATGCTTTTAGTCTCATTAAATCTCTTTTTGATTGTTTATTTTACCTGTTTCTTTATGGTATCCGCTTTTATCTGGGTTTTCTATTTATGGTATGGATCAGTGTTATTATTAATAGTGATGGAGGGTCCTTACTGGAGGTCTGGGTGTTAAACCTTCTTGAAGTGGAAGCCATGGGGAGGTGATGGGCCCTCACAGTGCTGTAATTGCCGGGGATAGCAGTGACATCATCTGGATTGAAGGTCTGTGCACTCCAGTGGATTTGGGTATAAGTAAGGAGGGATTTTGATGGTTATTTATCATCATTCAATTACTACAACTCCAACAAACACTACTATACAATTATTAACCTTTAGAAATATATTATAAAGCCACTATAAATTGATTTTATCTTTATATAAAGCTATAACTATATTTTATTCATCTATTTTCCACCACTAGCACGCACTTAAATCCAAGTATTGTGAGTTTGACTTGAGTATAACTATTTTATTAGTCTTCCCCTGAGGTTTAATCACTAAATCATTTATCAATAAGTAGTAGGACCATAAATAAACACTATTATATCATACTTATATACTAGACTATACTGAAAATTGGGGGTCTTTCCTTATATTTTACTTATTATTTAGTATAAGCCTTGGGACGTGATTTTTACCTTAGTACAGCTCAAAATATCCAAATATTTGGGTCTGCCGCATATTAGTGGGTCATCATAACTCATTGATTGCGGAAAAGAACCCTTAAAATAATTTTACTAATTTTTTATCATAAAAATTAGATATTTACAGTAGTAACTGTACCCAATATAAACCCAATTTCACTTGGTATTTGGACACCAATATAACACCCAATTAAATTGGTATTTGGTTAAAGCTTGGTAAGCTACTTATTCACCCTTATAGAGGTCTAGTTAAACTTATTATTATATTTTTAACAGATTTTTTCGAATTCTTCTTACATTTTATTTAAATAAATAAAGATATAAATTCAGGGTAAGCTCCATTGATTTTTTATTAGTAATATAATTACTAATATCTTTTGTCTACTAATTCCATAGAGTTTTTTCCTTTTGTAGACGTAAAATATTGTCATTCTTAACAATATGAGTGCTCCCCAGGACAGTGTAAGTGAAAAGGCTGCTTATAATACCAGGTCTAAAGCTAACAAAAACTTTCCAGGACATCACCATGGAGGGTCAACAGTACCCCCAGGAAGAAAGCATGAGTATAGAGGAAAAAGACGCCCTCTTAAAAAAGATAACTATAAAAAAGACGTCTCCTCCTCTTCAAGATCAACTGTCCCACCTGGCCAAACAGGTTCTGAAGCTGGAGGAATCAAAATCACTCATGTTCAAAGAGGTAGAGCAGTTGCAATACAATTGCAAGGTAGGGTTTCAGCAGATGAATCAGGCATTGGCAGAGTTAAAGGGAGGCCAGACCAGTCAGTCAAATCAGCAACCCCCTATCCAAGGCGGGTCAACTCACTCCCAGGAGAAAATGCTGGTAGAAAAATGGAAATGGGACTGGTTTCACCAACAGTGGACAAGCCACAGTTGCAACAGGGATCCACCCCCTCATCTGACTTCCTCAGCTCACCCTTACAAAGGAAAAAAGCGCCAAAAATCAGGACTGGCAACCATCCCTTGGTAAGTAGATTACCCTCTCAGATTGAACATAATACTGATAATTACAATATAGGTAATTCTATTGATGTTAAATCTGTGCAAAAAATAGCGGAGGATTTAAGAAATTTAGGTTTTAGAGTAGATACACCTGACTTGTCTTTTGTCCACAATAACAGTACTATTTACAATGATAATGCATTTAACCCTCAGCTGCAACCACCTACTAGTGAGATGAGAAGTTCACAGGAGAGTGAGAGAATTGAAAAGGAAGACATGGAATATTTTAACAATAATCCAACTGTCCATAGAATTGTTTCAGAATTGTGGAATAGAATGTCTGATTATGAGGAACAGACAGTTAAGCTCACTAGTGATACAATTTCATCCTTGACTTTAAACATTTCTCAATTAGCAACACGTAACAAAGAATTAGAGAAGGAACATTTGTCTCTAACTCTTAAATATGATTCATTGAGTAAAAAATATAATGTACTTTCAAACAAATTCTGTGAGTTAGAAAAATTATATGAAACACATTTATTGAAAACTGAATCAAGAACAAAGTTATCTTTTGCTCAGACAAACCAAAGTGTCTCTGAGTTGCTACAAAGATTAACTAAAGTTGAGATTGAAACTGCCAATCTACTAATGAACCAGGATAATCATAAGTATAATCAATATAATAATAATCCTTTCATTGGCAAAAGTGAATCTCATTCCTTCCCTATACCACCACAATTTAAACCATCTGGTGGTAGTGTCAAATCTGAAAATGTAAGTCACAAATCCGTGCAGGAGGAGATACAAGACTATTTATCAAAAGTGAATGAGTTGCTGAATTTACCTAAGATTAGTGAGATAAAATCCAATCAGAAAAACTGGCCTAAGATAGATCAGTACCCAAATTATGATGGGGAAGCCAGCTCTGATTGGCAACATTTTATTCAAAGAATTGACAACTTGAAATTATCATATAAGTTACCAGATGAAGAGATAACATCAAAATTAATTTCTTTATTTAACGATGTTGCTTTATTATGGTTTGAAGTTGTCTTAAGTGAGGGTAAAGATTACTCTTGGGCTGAATGGAAACAACTTATTGAAAAACAATTTGGAGGTTCTAAATTCAGGCTTACTCAGCAGAGACTTTATGAGAAGACTAGGTATAATCCGTTGAATGGTGACAAACCTATGATATTTTTAATGAATTTAAACAAAATATTAAAAGCCATTGAGCCTCATATGGATTTTAACTTATGGAAAGATAAGATAATATATAAACTACCTATATCTGTAAGAGATATTGTTGTAGCTAGAACATTAAATGTTACTGAATGTTCTGACTTTATTAATATTTGCAATGAAATATTATTAAACCATAAGTATGAATCAAGGTATTCCACTTATAAACAAAATGTTGAACCTGTAAAAACTCAGAATTCAAAAACCCTTCAGGAGAAGCAGAAAAAACCTACTGCACCTGTAGTACCTAAAAAGTATGAAACAAATACTTGTTATAAGTGTAACAAACCTTGGGTCAAAGGTCACAAATGTGAGAAAATCATAAATATTGTTGAAAATCAACGTGAATCTGAAACTGAAACTGAAAAAAGTAAAGAATCAAGTGATTATGACAGCAATATCTCATATAGTGATGAAAATGAAGTCTGTATGTTGGAAGATGATTTGTCCATCTTTGAAAATCCAATATTAAATATGGACTCAAATGAATCTTTAATGAATTTTGAGGATGCTGAAATCATTAAGGATATACAAGCTGATAACTTTAGAATGACACCTATCACGGTTCCAGCTATCATTTCTGGTGAAAATGTTAATGTAGTACTGGACACATGAGCTGCTGGTTCTGTTGTTTCCACTAATACATTACAGAAAATTGATAGTGAATATAAGTTTAAGCTTGAACCACTTCAAAATAAAAATTGGAGAGGTTTTAAATCAGTGCTACACCCCATTGGTAAATACAAAGCTGCTGTTTTATTTAAACATCAACATGGTTATGTAAGAGTAACTTGTGACTTTGTAGTAATGGATAATACTAACTGTAGTAACTGTTTTATCATTGGAAATGATATTCTGACTAAATTTGGTGTAAAATTAGACCCTGCTAATAACAATTTTACAATTGGCATGAATGGTAAGAGGAAATTTAAAATAAATTCTTTTAACACAGTCTTACACATTGAGTCAGTAACAAATTCCTCGTGTAAAGGAAGAGAATCCAATGAGATGGAACTTCTGGAAACAGAAATTTCAAAAGCATCATTTGGCACTCAGATAAGTAAAACTGAGAAAGATAATATTTTGGAATTAATTAAAGCTTTTCCAATGGCTTTTGCACATGGTACAAATGAACTTGGCCTTGTAAAAGATCATGAAATGAAGATTAGTTTAACCTGTGATATGGATAATATTCCTGCTAGTCTTAAAAAGAAACCATACCCTGCTTCACCAATGAAGAGGAAAGACATAGAGGATAATATTAAGATGTTATTAAAAATGAACATTCTTGAGAAGGTTGAAACTACACCAAAATATTGTGTAATATCACCAGTGCTAATTTCTTATGAACAAGATAAAGCAAGACTGTGCGGTGATTATAGAGCATTAAATACATTTACAGTAGATGATATTTATCCCTTTCCAAGGATTGCCTCTATACATGCTACCCTTAAAGGTGCTAAATATATAAGTTGCCTAGATGGAAATAAAGGGTACCATCAAATTCCTGTTGAAAAGAATTCACAGAACTTTTTGTTGATAAAAACACACATGGGAATTTATAAGTATGTCAGAATGCCATTTGGACCGAAAAATGCTCCATCAGTATTTCAGAAGTTAATGGATATAACATTCCATAATGAAATGATTGAAGGATGGTTAATGGTATACATTGATGACATCATAGTGTTCTCTAAAATTTTTGATGAACACTTAATCCATTTAAGGAAAGTATTCCAGAAAATGGATGAAATAAAAATGACCCTTGCATTGAAAAAATGTAAATTTGGGTTTGAATCTTTAAAAGTGCTTGGTCATATTGTATCTGGCTTACAAATATGTGTAGACCAAAATAAAGTGGCTGCAATAAAGAATATTGGCATTCCTCAAAATGTGAAGGATGTACAATCTTTTCTTGGAATGTGTGGTTATTATAGACAATATATAAAAAACTACCAATCAATTGCTGCACCACTGACCACACTGATAAAGAAATCAGAAGCTTTCATTTGGAATAATGAAAGACAACAAGCTTTTGATAAGTTGAAAGAATGTTTAATGACAGCTCCTATCTTGGGTTTACCAGATTTCCAATTACCTTTTGTATTATATACAGATGCAAGTTTTATTGGACTGGGTGCTGCTTTGCATCAAAAAAAACTTATTGAAGATAAAATGTCAGAAGTAGTAATCTGCTATATTTCACGTACTCTGAGAAGTGGTGAATTGAAATATGGTGCTACTCAACTTGAATGTTTGGCAGTAGTATGGGCTCTTGAGAAGCTACATTATTACCTTGAAGACCAAAAATTTGAGTTAATAACTGACTGTAGTGCAGTTAAGTCACTCTTAAACATGAAAACTCCTAATAGACACATGTTTAGATAGCAATTAGCTGTACAAGAATACAGAGGCTGGATGACTATTACACATAGAGCAGGAACCTTGCACTCTAATGTAGATCTGTTATCTAGAGTACCTCTGCCTGATAATGATGATAATCCTGCTTATGTTCCTGAGTCAGAGATTATTAACATTTATGGCATTTATATTGTAGATCTTGAGGATGAATTTATGCAATCAATTCTTGATAATTATAATTCAGATCCTGACTTAAGTAAATTAACTACAATATTAAATGATACATCTAATGCTTCAATGAATGTTTTAATAAAAACATTACCAATTAAGTATAAAGAGGCATTAGAAAAAGGAAAATTTTCCATTGAGGATGGTTTTATATATTACAGGAAAAAATTAAGTAATGTAATTGTAATTCCCCCTTCAATGAATGAGTTAATGTTAAGTATATGTCATGATGATATATTAGCAGGTCATTTTGACTACCATAAAACATTAACCAGAGTAAAAAACACAGCTTGGCGGATTAACATGTCTGAGGATGTTCAGAAATATGTTGAAACATGTGATTCTTGTCAAAAATCTAAAAGATTAACAGTAAAATAAGCTGGTTTATTACAACAAATTGAGCAACCAAAAGCTCCATGGGAAATCATTAACATGGAATTTGTAACAGGTTTGCCAATAGCAGGGCATAAGAGGTATAACTCCTGCTGGGTAATTGTAGATAGATTTACAAAGATGTGTAAATTTATTCCTACCCACAAAGAGGTTTCTGCAAAGGTCTTAGCTTTTTTATGGTGGACACAAATGTTAAATACAGCAGGTTTCCCCAAAGCAATAGTTTCTGACAGAGATCCTAAATTTACTTCTGAGTTCTGGACATCACTTATGGATGTTTCAGGGTGTCAATTAAAACTTTCTACAGCACACCATCCACAAACTGATGGGCTAGCAGAAAGTGTGATACAAACCTTAGAAGATATGATAAGAAGATACTGTTCTTTTGGTCTTAATTTTAAAGACAATGACAAATTCACGCATGATTGGGTAACCCTTATCCCAGGTTTAGAATTTGCATACAATAGTACAGTACATTCTGTCACTGGAAAAAAGCCATTTGAGTTATGGTTGGGTTATGTACCTAATACCCCTGATAAAACTCTTAATAAGTTACCTAGATTGGATATCCATCCAGGTACTAAATCTTTTCTTCAGATGCAGGAATTATGCAGAAAACATGCTCAAGAATGTATAAATAAGGCTTTTGAGTATGAAAAGAAAAGATGGGATAAAGCCCATAAAGAACAAATGTTCAAAGAGGGTGATGAAGTCCTTCTTTCAACACTACATTTCAATTTAAATGGTAATGTTAAATTGAAGGATCCATTCATTGGACCATTTGTAGTTAAAAAGATGGTTGGTAATAATGATGTTGAGGTTATTCTATATGCACCATATGATAGAAAACATCCAGTATTTCCTATTTCTCTTATAAAACCATACCATTCTAATGATACTTCTCTATTTCCAAGAAGATCAGGAAGGGATAAACAGCAACCTGAAGAAATAGTTGAAAAGGCAGAAATTGAAAAGATACTTAAAAAGAGACACCTTTCTAAATAAAAGGGAGTTGAGTATCTATTAAGATTTAAAAATAAATCAAGTGAATTTGACCAGTGGATTCCAGAAAATGAAATCTCTGATCTTAAAAATCTCTTGAAAAAATTTAAATCTAAATAATACTGTTCATTCAGTATATTTATTATAAAAATTATTTTTTATTTTTTTTTATTTTATTATTTCACTCCTTAGTTTTAATTAAAATGTCTTAACATTTTTTTTTATATTGTTTTTTTTGGGGTGAGGGAGTGTCAGCCTAAATATCCTTAGGACTGAGTATTTCTTATGCTTAAAATAAGATAACCTTAATTAGATTAAGCTTATATCTTAAAAATAAGGTTAAAATAATAATATATATTATTTTATTATATATATATATAATTATTATTCTATTATATAACTTATAATAGTTTAAATAGCTTATCCATGGCCTAATAGTATTTATTAAGGTGTTAATGGAGTCATAATATACTTATCTTAAGTGATATGAAGTAATTATTGACATACATAAGCTTATATGTATACATAAATCTCATATTCAGTGAAATATGCAGTATATTATTTATATTTAGGTATATAAGTGGGTTTTAGCCCCTTAATAGCCTATAACCTTTGTTTTCCTGCTTATTTTAGGTCATATGGACGAAATCACTGGACTCAAAATGCCTACAGAAGCATAGACACCTATATCAGGCACATACACCCAGTTTGGACAACTAAAATTACTTCCTTGGATGGTTATTCACGGATTTATGGGTTGGAAGGATGTTTCTGGGTTAATGTGGAAGCTTGGGGATGTTATTGGGGGCTTGGACATTTTATTTTTTTTCTTTATATGCTTTTAGTCTCATTAAATCTCTTTTTTATTGTTTATTTTACCTGTTTCTTTATGGTATCCGCTTTTATCTGGGTTTTCTATTTATGGTATGGATCAGTGTTATTATTAATAGTGATGGAGGGTCCTTACTGGAGGTCTGGGTGTTAAAACTTCTTGAATTGGACGCCATGGGGAGGTGATGGGCCCTCACAGTGCTGTAATTGCCAGGGATAGCAGTGACATCATCTGGATTGAAGGTCTGTGCACTCCAGTGGATTTGGGTATAAGTAAGGAGGGATTTTGATGGTTATTTATCATCATTCAATTACTACAACTCCAACAAACACTACTATACAATTATTAACCTTTAGAAATATATTATAAAGCCACTATAAACTGATTTTATCTTTATATAAAGCTATAACTATATTTTATTCATCTATTTTCCACCACTAGCACGCACTTAAATCCAAGTATTGTGAGTTTGACTTGAGTATAACTATTTTATTAGTCTTCCCCTGAGGTTTAATCACTAAATCATTTATCAATAAGTAGTAGGACCATAAATAAACACTATTATATCATACTTATATACTAGACTATACTGAAAATTGGGGGTCTTTCCTTATATTTTACTTATTATTTAGTATAAGCCTTGGGACGTGATTTTTACCTTAGTACAGCTCAAAATATCCAAATATTTGGGTCTGCTGCATATTAGTGGGTCATAATAACTCATTGATTGCGGAAAAGAACCCTTAAAATAATTTTACTAATTTTTTATCATAAAAATTAGATATTTACAGTAGTAACTGTACCAAATATAAACCCAATTTCACTTGGTATTTGGACACCAATATAACACCCAATTAAATTGGTATTTGGTTAAAGCTTGGTAAGCTACTTATTCACCCTTATAGAGGTCTAGTTAAACTTATTATTATATTTTTAACAGATTTTTTCGAATTCTTCTTACATTTTATTTAAATAAATAAAGATATAAATTCAGGGTAAGCTCCATTGATTTTTTATTAGTAATATAATTACTAATATCTTTTGTCTACTAATTCCATAGAGTTTTTTCCTTTTGTAGACGTAAAATATTGTCATTCTTAACAATATGAGTGCTCCCCAGGACAGTGTAAGTGAAAAGGCTGCTTATAATACCAGGTCTAAAGCTAACAAAAACTTTCCAGGACATCACCATGGAGGGTCAACAGTACCCCCAGGCAGAAAGCATGAGTATAGAGGAAAAAGACGCCCTCTTAAAAAAGATAACTATAAAAAAGACGTCTCCTCCTCTTCAAGATCAACTGTCCCACCTGGCCAAACAGGTTCTGAAGCTGGAGGAATCAAAATCACTCATGTTCAAAGAGGTAGAGCAGTTGCAAAACAATTGCAAGGTAGGGTTTCAGCAGATGAATCAGGCATTGGCAGAGTTAAAGGGAGGCCAGCCCAGTCAGTCAAATCAGCAACCCCCTATCCAAGGCGGGTCAACTAACTCCCAGGAGAAAATGCTGGTAGAAAAATGGAAATGGGACTGGTTTCACCAACAGTGGACAAGCCACAGTTGCAACAGGGATCCACCCCCTCATCTGACTTCCTCAGCTCACCCTTACAAAGGAAAAAAGCGCCAAAAATCAGGACTGGCAACCATCCCTTGGTAAGTAGATTACCCTCTCAGATTGAACATAATACTGATAATTACAATATAGGTAATTCTATTGATGTTAAATCTGTGCAAAAAATAGAGGAGGATTTAAGAAATTTAGGTTTTAGAGTAGATACACCTGACTTTGCTTTTGTCCACAATAACAGTACTATTTACAATGATAATGCATTTAACCCTCAGCTGCAACCACCTACTAGTGAGATGAGAAGTTCACAGGAGAGTGAGAGAATTGAAAAGGAAGACATGGAATATTTTAACAATAATCCAACTTTCCATAGAATTGTTTCAGCATTGCAGAATAGAATGACTGATTGTGAGGAACAGACAGTTAAGCTCACTAGTGATACAATTTCATCCTTGACATTAAACATTTCTCAATTAGCAACACGTAACAAAGAATTAGAGAAGGAACATCTGTCTCTAACTCTTAAATATGATTCATTGAGTAATAAATATAATGAACTTTCAAACAAATTCTGTGAGTTAGAAAAATTATATGAAACACATTTATTAAAAACTGAATCAAGAACAAAGTTATCTTTTGCCCAGACAAATCAAAGTGTCTCTGAGTTGCTACAAAGATTAACTAAAGTTGAGATTGAAACTTCCAATCTACTAATGAACCAGGATAATCATAAGTATAATCAATATAATAATAATCCTTTCATTGGCAAAAGTGAATCTCATTCCTTCCCTATACCACCACAATTTAAACCATCTGGTGGTAGTGTCAAATCTGAAAATGTAAGTCACAAATCCGTGCAGGAGGAGATACAAGACTATTTATCAAAAGTGAATGAGTTGCTGAATTTACCTAAGATTAGTGAGATAAAATCCAATCAGAAAAACTGGCCTAAGATAGATCAGTACCCAAATTATGATGGAGAAGCCAGCTCTGATTGGCAACATTTTATTCAAAGAATTGACAACTTGAAATTATCATATAAGTTACCAGATGAAGAGATAACATCAAAATTAATTTCTTTATTTAACGATGTTGCTTTATTATGGTTTGAAGTTGTCTTAAGTGAGGGTAAAGATTACTCTTGGGCTGAATGGAAACAACTTATTGAAAAACAATTTGGAGGTTCTAAATTCAGGCTTACTCAGCAGAGACTTTATGAGAAGACTAGGTATAATCCGTTGAATGGTGACAAACCTATGATATTTTTAATGAATTTAAACAAAATATTAAAAGCCATTGAGCCTCATATGGATTTTAACTTATGGAAAGATAAGATAATATATAAACTACCTATATCTGTAAGAGATATTGTTGTAGCTAGAACATTAAATGTTACTGAATGTTCTGACTTTATTAATATTTGCAATGAAATATTATTAAACCATAAGTATGAATCAAGGTATTCCACTTATAAACAAAATGTTGAACCTGTAAAAACTCAGAATTCAAAAACCCTTCAGGAGAAGCAGAAAAAACCTACTGCACCTGTAGTACCTAAAAAGTATGAAACAAATACTTGTTATAAGTGTAACAAACCTTGGGTCAAAGGTCACAAATGTGAGAAAATCATAAATATTTTTGAAAATCAACGTGAATCTGAAACTGAAACTGAAAAAAGTAAAGAATCAAGTGATTATGACAGCAATATCTCATATAGTGATGAAAATGAAGTCTGTATGTTGGAAGATGATTTGTCCATCTTTGAAAATCTAATATTAAATATGGACTCAAATGAATCTTTAATGAATTTTGAGGATGCTGAAATCATTAAGGTTATACAAGCTGATAACTTTACAATGACACCTATCACGGTTCCAGCTATCATTTCTGGTGAAAATGTTAATGTAGTACTGGACACAGGAGCTGCTGGTTCTGTTGTTTCCACTAATACATTACAGAAAATTGATAGTGAATATAAGTTTAAGCTTGAACCACTTCAAAATAAAAATTGGAGAGGTTTTAAATCAGTGCTACACCCCATTGGTAAATACAAAGCTGCTGTTTTATTTAAACATCAACATGGTTATGTAAGAGTAACTTGTGACTTTGTAGTAATGGATAATACTAACTGTAGTAACTGTTTTATCATTGGAAATGATATTCTGACTAAATTTGGTGTAAAATTAGACCCTGCTAATAACAATTTTACAATTGGCATGAATGGTAAGAGGAAATTTAAAATAAATTCTTTTAACACAGTCTTACACATTGAGTCAGTAACAAATTCCTCGTGTAAAGGAAGAGAATCCAATGAGATGGAACTTCTGGAAACAGAAATTTCAAAAGCATCATTTGGCACTCAGATAAGTAAAACTGAGAAAGATAATATTTTGGAATTAATTAAAGCTTTTCCAATGGCTTTTGCACATGGTACAAATGAACTTGGCCTTGTAAAAGATCATGAAATGAAGATTAGTTTAACCTGTGATATGGATAATATTCCTGCTAGTCTTAAAAAGAAACCATACCCTGCTTCACCAATGAAGAGGAAAGACATAGAGGATAATATTAAGATGTTATTAAAAATGAAAATTCTTGAGAAGGTTGAAACTACACCAAAATATTGTGTAATATCACCAGTGCTAATTTCTTATGAACAAGATAAAGCAAGACTGTGCGGTGATTATAGAGCATTAAATACATTTACAGTAGATGATATTTATCCCTTTCCAAGGATTGCCTCTATACATGCTACCCTTAAAGGTGCTAAATATATAAGTTGCCTAGATGGAAATAAAGGGTACCATCAAATTCCTGTTGAAAAGAATTCACAGAACTTTTTGTTGATAAAAACACACATGGGAATTTATAAGTATGTCAGAATGCCATTTGGACCGAAAAATGCTCCATCAGTATTTCAGAAGTTAATGGATATAACATTCCATAATGAAATGATTGAAGGATGGTTAATGGTATACATTGATGACATCATAGTGTTCTCTAAAATTTTTGATGAACACTTAATCCATTTAAGGAAAGTATTCCAGAAAATGGATGAAATAAAAATGACCCTTGCATTGAAAAAATGTAAATTTGGGTTTGAATCTTTAAAAGTGCTTGGTCATATTGTATCTGGCTTACAAATATGTGTAGACCAAAATAAAGTGGCTGCAATAATGAAAATTGGCATTCCTCAAAATGTGAAGGATGTACAATCTTTTCTTGGAATGTGTGGTTATTATAGACAATATATAAAAAACTACCAATCAATTGCTGCACCACTGACCACACTGATAAAGAAATCAGAAGCTTTCATTTGGAATAATGAAAGACAACAAGCTTTTGATAAGTTGAAAGAATGTTTAATGACAGCTCCTATCTTGGGTTTACCAGATTTCCAATTACCTTTTGTATTATATACAGATGCAAGTTTTATTGGACTGGGTGCTGCTTTGCATCAAAAAAAACTTATTGAAGATAAAATGTCAGAAGTAGTAATCTGCTATATTTCACGTACTCTGAGAAGTGGTGAATTGAAATATGGTGCTACTCAACTTGAATGTTTGGCAGTAGTATGGGCTCTTGAGAAGCTACATTATTACCTTGAAGACCAAAAATTTGAGTTAATAACTGACTGTAGTGCAGTTAAGTCACTCTTAAACATGAAAACTCCTAATAGACACATGTTTATATAGCAATTAGCTGTACAAGAATACAGAGGCTGGATGACTATTACACATAGAGCAGGAACCTTGCACTCTAATGTAGATCTGTTATCTAGAGTACCTCTGCCTGATAATGATGATAATCCTGCTTATGTTCCTGAGTCAGAGATTATTAACATTTATGGCATTTATATTGTAGATCTTGAGGATGAATTTATGCAATCAATTCTTGATAATTATAATTCAGATCCTGACTTAAGTAAATTAACTACAATATTAAATGATACATCTAATGCTTCAATGAATGTTTTAATAAAAACATTACCAATTAAGTATAAAGAGGCATTAGAAAAAGGAAAATTTTCCATTGAGGATGGTTTTATATATTACAGGAAAAAATTAAGTAATGTAATTGTAATTCCCCCTTCAATGAATGAGTTAATGTTAAGTATATGTCATGATGATATATTAGCAGGTCATTTTGACTACCATAAAACATTAACCAGAGTAAAAAACACAGCTTGGCGGATTAACATGTCTGAGGATGTTCAGAAATATGTTGAAACATGTGATTCTTGTCAAAAATCTAAAAGATTAACAGTAAAATAAGCTGGTTTATTACAACAAATTGAGCAACCAAAAGCTCCATGGGAAATCATTAACATGGAATTTGTAACAGGTTTGCCAATAGCAGGGCATAAGAGGTATAACTCCTGCTGGGTAATTGTAGATAGATTTACAAAGATGTGTAAATTTATTCCTACCCACAAAGAGGTTTCTGCAAAGGTCTTAGCTTTTTTATGGTGGACACAAATGTTAAATACAGCAGGTTTCCCCAAAGCAATAGTCTCTGACAGAGATCCTAAATTTACTTCTGAGTTCTGGACGTCACTTATGGATGTTTCAGGGTGTCAATTAAAACTTTCTACAGCACACCATCCACAAACTGATGGGCTGGCAGAAAGAATGATACAAACCTTAGAAGATATGATAAGAAGATACTGTGCTTTTGGTCTTAATTTTAAAGACAATGACAAATTCACGCATGATTGGGTAACCCTTATCCCAGGTTTAGAATTTGCATACAATAGTACAGTACATTCTGTCACTGGCAAAAAGCCATTTGAGTTATGGTTGGGTTATGTACCTAATACCCCTGATAAAACTCTTAATAAGTTACCTAGATTGGATATCCATCCAGGTACTAAATCTTTTCTTCAGATGCAGGAATTATGCAGAAAACATGCTCAAGAATGTATAAATAAGGCTTTTGAGTATGAAAAGAAAAGATGGGATAAAGCCCATAAAGAACAAATGTTCAAAGAGGGTGATGAAGTCCTTCTTTCAACACTACATTTCAATTTAAATGGTAATGTTAAATTGAAGGATCCATTCATTGGACCATTTGTAGTTAAAAAGATGGTTGGTAATAATGATGTTGAGGTTATTCTATATGCACCATATGATAGAAAACATCCAGTATTTCCTATTTCTCTTATAAAACCATACCATTCTAATGATACTTCTCTATTTCCAAGAAGATCAGGAAGGGATAAACAGCAACCTGAAGAAATAGTTGAAAAGGCAGAAATTGAAAAGATACTTAAAAAGAGACACCTTTCTAAATAAAAGGGAGTTGAGTATCTATTAAGATTTAAAAATAAATCAAGTGAATTTGACCAGTGGATTCCAGAAAATGAAATCTCTGATCTTAAAAATCTCTTGAAAAAATTTAAATCTAAATAATACTGTTCATTCAGTATATTTATTATAAAAATTATTTTTTATTTTTTTTTATTTTATTATTTCACTCCTTAGTTTTAATTAAAATGTCTTAACATTTTTTTTTATATTGTTTTTTTTGGGGTGAGGGAGTGTCAGCCTAAATATCCTTAGGACTGAGTATTTCTTATGCTTAAAATAAGATAACCTTAATTAGATTAAGCTTATATCTTAAAAATAAGGTTAAAATAATAATATATATTATTTTATTATATATATATATAATTATTATTCTATTATATAACTTATAATAGTTTAAATAGCTTATCCATGGCCTAATAATACTTATTAAGGTGTTAATGGAGTCATAATATACTTATCTTAAGTGATATGAAGTAATTATTGACATACATAAGCTTATATGTATACATAAATCTCATATTCAGTGAAATATGCAGTATATTATGTATATTTAGGTATATAAGTGGGTTTTAGCCCCTTAATAGCCTATAACCTTTTTTTTCTGCTTATTTTAGGTCATATGGACGAAATCAGTGGACTCACAACGCCTACAGAAGCCTAGACACATATATCAGGTGCATACACCCAGTTTGGACAACTCAAATTACTTCCTTGGATGGTTATTCACGGATTTATGGGTTAGAAGGATGTTTCTGGGTTAATGTGGATGCTTGGGGATGTTATTGGGGGCTTGGACATTTTATTTGTTTCCTTTATATGCTTTTAGTTTCATTAAATCTCTTTTTGATCATTTATTTTACCTGTTTCTTTATGGTATCCGCTTTTATCTGGGTTTTCTATTTATGGTATGACTCTGTGTTATTATTAATAGTGATGGAGGGTCCTTACTGGAGGTCTGGGTGTTGAAACTGCTTGAAGTGGACGCCATGGGGAGGTGATGAGCCCTCACAGTGCTGTAATTGCCGGGGATAGCAGTGACATCATCTGGATTGAAGTTCTGTGCACTCCAGTGGATTTGGGTATAAGTAAGGAGGGATTTTGACGGTTTATTATCATCATTCAATTACTACACTTCAAACAAACACTACAATACAATTATTAGCATTCAGAAATATATTATAGAGCCCTTATAAATTGATATTATCTTTATAAAAGCTATAACTATATTTTATTCTTCTATTTTCCACCACTAGCACGCATTTAAATCCAAGTATTGTGAGTTTTATTTGAGTATAACTATTCTATTAGTCTTCCCCTGAGGTTTAATCACTAAATCATTTATTAATAAGTAGTAGGACCATAAAATAACACTATTATATCATACTTATATACTAGACTATACTGAAAACCTCCATGATATTTTGTATTAACAATAATAATAATTTTTTAGAATACACAAAATTTAATAATTACTCTCACCAATTATTGACACTTCATAACATAATTTTGGTATATACATGTAGTCACCGAAATATCACCTTAATTCTTAAGTCTAAAATGCAACCTTCCAAATCCTATGGTTCAATTCTGAAAAGAGGAAATACAGTAAATTTAAAGGCACAATGAGTGAGAACAAAACTATGAAAAATTTCTCTTATAAATATTATAAAAAGAAGACACACTACACAATATAGGGGGTGGACTTGCTAGCAAGTCCCCAACCTGAACTCAGATGGAACTCAGATGGAACTCAGACTAAACTCATATTAAACCCATACTGAACTCTACTTGAACACCCACCTAAAACTGTTCTTCTGAGTGGTGTTAATCCCTGATTGTATGGTTCCTTTGTCAATAGCTCAATGTGTGTTCAATTTGTGGTGAGTTTGGGTCCAAGGTTGTGGACTTGCTAGCAATTCTGCCCCCCATATTGTGTCATGACAACTTCTTGAAACACCTACTAGCCCTCCAACTAAAAAAAAACAATTTTACCTGCACATGAGACTTCTACCAAACATTCAGATCATCTACCAATAGGAAGGCGGCCTTTGACTGACTCTTTCCCCTAGACCTTACTCTCTGAAGAAAAGTGATAAACTTTGTCAATAATGTGCTACATCTCATTGGATACAAGAGAATACTAAAAAAAATCAAGCATTAAGCAAGAAAGATTCTCCATTTGCTGCAGTGAGGGTAAGGTCCAAATCTCTGCACTTCAAGATCCCCCCAGAAGAATCAAGACACCTTTTAAAGTACTTGAACTGTGTAAAGTGTTCCTACTTACATTGTATATTTATAAATTTGCTCTCCTCTTATAATTTTAAAATTTTTTATAATTAGATGTTGAGAACTTCTAAAAAAAATTAAATAAATTAATAAAATAAAAATAAAAATCAAACATGTGTTCTTCCAACAACTCTTTGGAAATGACTTCACTTGGTGCAAGGATTGATTTCTCAACCTCAAGGCCAAAGGTTATTTTTAACTTTTTGAATTTCAGGGGAACTATTGCACCTAATTGATTCACTTCTTACACCTCTTGATGGGATTGCAAAATTTTCTCAAATATGGGGATTTGAAAGTGACCCTCTGTTACAGGCTGAACAGCATCAACATCATGTCCATGGACAAATACTACTTCCTATCATTCTACACTTGCAAGACATGTTGGAGAGATGAAATACTTATGTGACTCTGTTCAAAACAGCTCAAGAGAGAATATCACAGGGTGGTGACCCCATCAGACTCCAACTCACCAGGAAAGTACCAACAAATGTTTATCTTTGATGTTATAATACCCTAAAACTTCTGAGATTGGTTTTATTATGCAAGGCAGTGGTGAAGAGGTTCAGGAATACAGGGATATTATTTTGGAACAACAAGATGGACCTCTTTGATAGATCAATGAGTTTAATCCCAGCTATTCCCCATATTATTCCGATTTGGAGAGATTTGATGGAAATTGTGAGTTCACCTGACTCAAATAGCTCATCCAGAAAATAATGAGGTTGAATCTAATGATAATGATGAAAAGATGGATGTTGACAGAGATAATGGACAAGTAGGTGGTGTGTTTATTATCATATCACTCTTTCCTTTTAAAATAATTAATACCTTCTGTTGATAATCTCTTTTCATAGTTGTAAAGGGTAAAGAAGGCTCAACTATTGTATCACTGAGGCAATAATATGCATATCCATGTCACTTCTGTAATCAAGGTTTTCTGTTAATTCACTCATCTGCTTCATTATTTCAAGAATATTTGATTGAATTTTTTGCATATTTTGAACAAAGATTCCTATACTGGATTAAATAAAATCAAGCTGAACTACATTCTGATTTGTATAGTGTTGTTGATGTCTTTGTTGATGTTGATGCAGTAAATTGTGGGTTGAGGTTGAAACAGATTGGGAATTGGATAGTATTACCTTCCAAATTTGTTGGAGGTTCACAAAATATGACTTGAATTTATTGAAAATTTGGTAAAACCCAATCTATTTATTACGTTCACATGCAATCCAAGCTGGAAGGAACTCATTGACATGATTTTGAAAGGTTAAAATTTTCAAGCACCATGCAATATGGGGGATGGACTTGCTAGAAAGTCCACATCCTTGAACCCAAACTCATATTTAATGGAGCACACATTGAGGAAGTGATGAAAAAACTATGAAAAGAAAATGAAGTTTCCTTGAAAACAAATTGAAGAAATTTTGAAAATTTATTGAAGCATAGGTGATCAAAAGTGCAAAAAGTATTGAGGCTTGAATTACTAGAATTTTTGAAGGAATATGATTATAAGTGAGTCCCACAACCAAGCTAGGCTGTCAGATTATAAGATTTTGAAAGATTATGTTATTCTTTCATTCTTTTAAAAAATTTGACTTCTCATATAAGTTTAACTTTAACTTATTCTAGAAATTTGAAAAAAAAAATTGCCTATGAATATGTAGAAAAATAATCCAATATTACAAGAAATTATTCATGAAAAAAAGTTATTGAATTTTTATTGTTCATAAAATATGTATTTTTAAAATTTGGAGAAATATATATATTTTCTTATTGTATCAATTTGAATTATTCAATATAATAAAGCTTTAGAATATTTGTTGAAGTTACACAGCACTCTTAAAAATGACACTAGTATTAATTGAGTTAATTTTATAATTTAAAAAAATGATGTATATACTATATCGTTAAAATTAAAAACATTATATGGGTAATAATTTTTAAAAACTAACTTACAATTATCTACATTGAATTAAAAAATTAATTGTCAAGATTTTATGAGAGTAACACATATGGCCAATAAACAGTTCAAAATATTAATAAGTTTTTTTCTCAGTCTTCATACCATTTTTCTTTCCATGTCTAATAATGTCAGCCAGGCTGCTAGACTTACCCAGTAAAATAATTAATTATTTACTAGGATGAAACCACACATTTTTATTTTTATTATTATTATTATTTATAATATTTTTACTTTAAATTTACCTGTAAATAAATTAACTAGTTAAAAAAAAGTAAAATTAGTAAATAATTAAAATTAATATTAATTGTCCCTTATATTTTTATTTCTTAACACAGTTCTCAATGACAGGTTAAGAGAAATAAAAATTTAAAATAAAAATTCAATGTTGAAATAAAATTTAATATTAAACATAATAATTAATCTATACAAGAAATTCAAATTACTTATTTAAAAATGACACTTACAGTAATTTTTAAATAAATCAATTTATTTCTGACATATACAGTAAATACACATTTTAAACACCTTCTTTCTAGAACAATCTTATTATTTGAAAATATTCTTCTGAAATATTCTTTTTTCTTCTCTCATAATCCTTTATATAATATTTTTACCCCTGTTCTTTGTCTCTCTTTTGCCTATATAAGGCCTCCCTTTTCTCACTGTTTTGGACATTCACAACTTACTTACTATTTTATTACACCATTACTTTAATCACTTAATTATCTTATTTATTGTGTTTAGTAATTACTCTAATTTAATTTTAAATCATAAATTATAATAATAATTACAAACACTTTACCTTTTTATATTGAGTAATAAAAATAAATAGATAAATTCATACATACCTTGAATTTTAAACCCCAAATTTCCACCTATCACTGCCGTTGGACCTCCATTAAAATCTTCTAGACATTAGGACCCTTTTTAAATTGTTAACAGCCCATCAATATCTTAAAGTCAGAGACTGAGGGACCATCAACAACAAGGTACCAGTAGGACAAGTAGACAACAAAAACAACAAATGTCATTGACCACATGACTTATTTTTCTTTCTGCGACCGGGAATCAAACTGCACTCCAAAATTTAGGTTAATATATTGGAAATAGTCATGTATACTTGTGGTAATTATCTTTATTACTATTTGTGGGTCATTTTTCATGATTCATAGTCCACGTATATCTTTTTTACTCAGCACTCAGTAAGTGGCATTAACTTGCTCATTTTAAAGGGGGAGATGCCTGGTAAATAAAATATCTTTTTTCCTAGTTACCCAAGATAGAACCATATTGTTCATAGTCCTAGAAGTTATATAAAAAATTAAATTAACTTTATTAAAAATTCTTTTAACTATTTCAGTTGACTTCTGTCCTGATAATTAAAATTTTACATTATTATTTCATTTGACAAATTTTCCTTGAAGTAAATTAATATGATTTAAAAATTAATTAAATTAATTATAATAAAATTATTTCAGTTGACAACAAGTCCTGGTAATTAAATTATTTCAGTTGACATTAATTCCTGATAATTAAAATCATTTTCAGTTAACATTAAGTCCTGGTAATTAAATTCTTCAGTTGACTTTTAGTCCTGATAATTATCAACATATACATTACTAATTAATAAATTATCTTATTATTTCAATTGATTAATTTTTTAATCCTGGCTATAAAATTATTTTAATTAATAAAAATTGTGATTATTATTTCAGTTGATTTTTTGTCTTGAAAAAACAATATATTTTAATTATTCCAGTTGATTACAAAATCCTGATAATTACTTATATAATAAAAAATATTTTTCCTTATTTTTTTAAATAAAGTAAAAATAATAACTTATTAAATTTTAATATTTCTTTCTCTCAGTTCAGGTTACAACTATGATTGATCAAGGTGCTTCTGCTGGCCGTGATGAGGAGCTGGATTTAATTGATTATGATGAAGCTTCTTCTGTAAGTTCTCCTTTGACTACAAAACTGGCTCAAATTAATCAATTACTAGACCAATAAGGATGTAGAAATGCAGGAGATTGAGATATTAGTGGAGACAACTGCTCAAGATCAAAAGCCTTCTATAAACCCCCTAGAAGAGCTTACAAAAGGCTTCAAAATAAAAAATATGCCCTTGAATCAGCAAGTCAGAAATATCTCCACTCACATCAAGGAGTTGAGGTCAGAAAAACTCAAGCTGAGGTCAAAAACAGACTCTCTAGAAGACAAGATAAGAAAAATAGAGTCCTTCCTTCAAGAGAAGAGGAAACTTCCTCCTCCAAAAGCCCTTCCACAATTGGCCCCCGAGGAACAAGAAAAGGTGGAAGTCTCAAAGTGGCAAAGGGATTGGCTGAACATGCAGTGGTATTATCTGTCCCAACAACAACAGCAACAAGTACCTCAGGCAGGTCCTTCAAGAACTAATCAGTTCAACCCCACACCTTCTCACCCCTATCAAGGAGGAAGAAAGAGAAAAAAAAATCACATTCAATTCTTTCCCAAGCCATGGTGAGCCACTCTATTGAATCTCAAGTACCATTTCTTGTTGCTGATTCAGTTCCTTCAGGTAATTCTTGAAGAGGAGATGAGACTGTGAGACCAGTAGAGGCTGAGAATAGTAGAAAGATTGCTCAATATTCTAATGTATCTAATCCTTTGGTTTTGATTTCTACTTCAATGATTAATTCTTATATGACTATTATTGATGAGACACTTGATCCTGAGTTCTATGAGAATGTAAAAAGTTATTCTGTTTCCCTATTGAGAAATACTCCAGATGTAGCTAACATTAATGATGAATATTTGACGGATATTATTACTAAACAAAATCATATAATGAACAACATGCAATTGACTCAGAAATATAATAGTTTGTTAACTGAACAGGGTCATCAAGCATTGAGGAGTGAGTTTCAGAGAGTTTCTGATGATTTGTTTTATTACAAAGTAACTCATGAAAATAAAGCTGCTTTATGGAAAAATATCTAGAATGATTTGTTTAAATTAAAAGATAGTGTGTCCATCTGTTGCCAGGAGCTAGAGGGATATAAGATGAACTTAGGAAGATTCAGTGACCATTATTCATCTTTCCAAAATAAGAACCAGTTATCTTTTGAAAACATCAATGAGAGTTTATCTAGTATTACAAGAGTAAAAACTAGGTTAAAAACCATTGAAGAGAAATTGAATTCATTGTTTCATGATCAAAAACTTTCTGAAATTTCTTTGGAAGAACCTGCTGTGTAGGATACCCCAATTGTACCTTTTTCTAGCTCATCCAAAGTAAAATTAGTGCCAGAAATGCCTGTGGATACCACTGAGATTCAATCAAAACTTAATGATGTACCTGGATCAGCCACAGAAGGATTAAACAATGAGATTACTTCCCAATTGGAGAAGTTACAGCTCCTTGTCACTCAGAAACAAACTTGTAATAAGGAAAATACTTCAAATCAAAAGAATTAGCCATAACTTGACCAGTATCCAACATTTGATGGTGACTCTTCCTCTGATTGGAAGCAGTTCATTTTCAGGATTGTTAATCTTAAAAATTCTTAAAAAATCCCAGATGAGGAAATTGTGTCAAAATTAATTTCTTTTTTTACCAATGTAGCCCTAATGTGGTATGAATCTGTTCACTTGGATAAAAATGACTACTAATTGGAAGATTGAAAAAATCAATTAAAGCACAATTTGGTGGTTCCAAGTTTAGATTAGCTCAACAAAGGAAATATGAAGAAAACAGATATAGCTCTTCTACTGAAAAAACTATGATTTCCAGATGAAACTTGTGAAAATTTTGAGGGAAATGTATCTAGATATGGAGTTTGAGTTATAAAAGGACAGGATCCTCTATAAATTACCTATGTCTCTGAGAGACTTAATAGTTGCTAGGACTGAGTTCTCAAGGGAACCTTCTTCTTTCATTAATACTTGTAATTACATCCTTCTAAACAACAAGTAAGATGCTATAAGATTCATTTCTAGAAATTCATTGGAGAAAACCTCCAATTACAAACAAAAACCTCTGGAAAAGTTTGGTAAACCTATTTCTTCTGTTTAACCCAAAAAGTATGCAAAAAACACTTGCTTCAAATGCAGCAAGCCTTGGCAGAAAGTCCATGACTATGACAAGAAGATAAATCTTATTGAACAAACTGAGGAGCATGCTGATGACACAATAGCACTGGATGATACTTCAAGTGATTGTGCCAGCAATATTTCATATGAAAATCACCAAGAAATTTAAATTCTGGAAGACGATATTCATTATTTAAACAATATTGATATTGAGAATAATGATTTATCTACAGTGGAAGATTCTGAGATCATAAAAAATCTTGAGGATAGCTCAATTATTATTGCTCCTCTCAAGGCACCATTCTTGATAAACAGAAACAACATTGAGGTTTTCTTAGATTCTAGAGCTGGAGGAAGTGTAGTATCTGAAAAAGCACTTGCTTCAGTGGACCATGATTATTAATCAAAACTTGTGCCTATCATTTCTGAGAATTGGAGATGTTATGGCTCTGTATTTTTCCCCATTGGTAAATAAAAAGCCACAGTATTTTTCAAATATAACCATTGTTTTGTAAGAGCTATATGTTATTTTTTTGTCATGAAAAATGATAAATTGAGTAGTTGGTTCATTGTGGGAAGTGACATTTTAACAATATATGGCATAAAATTACATCCTTCTAACCAATGCTTCATAATGGGGATGAATGGGAAGAGAAAATTTTAAATTTCCTCCCCCAAGAAATTATTAACACCAGGATTGAACAAATTTCATTCTGTAGTTCAATATAAAGGAAGATCTACAAAAGAAATACCTGCCCTTGTGTCTGAAATTGACAATTCTTCTTTTGGAGAACAACTTTCTGGTGAGGATAAAGATTCCATCATTAAATTGATAAAATTCCTTCCCTATGGCCTTTGCTCATAGGTCAGAAGAATTAGGATTTGTAAAGAAAGAAATGAAGCCTTAATTATCTTTCCCATTGACAGTAATACCACCCAGCTTAAAGAAGAAGCCTTTTCCAGATTCTCCCCCAAAGAGAAAAAATATTGAAGACAATATCTCTACCCTTTTAAAAATGAATATTATTGAAAAGGTAGTTGAAACACCTAAACATTGTGTTATCTCACCTGTCCTAATTTCCCATGAGAAAGATAAAGCCAGGTTATGTGGTGATTATAGAGCATTGAAAACTTATACTGTTGATGATATCTATCCTTTACCCTGAATTAGCTCTATACATGCTGACCTACAAGGTGCTAAATATATCAGCTGTTTGGATGTTGATAAGTGATATCACCAGTTACCTGTTGAGAAAAATTCTCTGAACTTTATGATGATTGCTACTCATATGGGTATTTATAAGTATATTAGAATGCCATTTGGCCCTAAAAATGCCCCTTCAGTATTTCAAAACGTTTTGGATCACACATTCCACCAAGAAATATATGAAGGATGTCTGATGGTTTATATTGATGATATCATTATATTTTCTAAAACATTTGAGGACCATCTTAACCACCTATGTAAATTTTTACATAAGATGGATGAGATTAATATGACACTTTCTTTGAAGAAATGCAAATTTGGTTTTCATTCCTTAAAAGTGCTTGGTCATGTTGTCTCAGGTTTATAGATATGTGCTAACCAGAACAAAGTGGCAGCCATACAACAGGTGAAGGCTCCAACCACAGTTAGAGAGATCCAGAGTTTTTTGTGAATGTGTGGATACTATAGACAGTATATTAAAAATTACCAAGTCATAGCATTACCCCTTACCCAATTGACTAGGAAAATGTTGCTTTTTTCTGGATTAGTGAAAGACAATGAGCTTTTGGCACTATGAAACATTGTTTGATGTCAGCACCAATTCTTGCTTTGCCTGACTTTAATCAACCATTTGTTTTATACACTTATGCCAGTTTTATTGGTCTTGGTGCTGCCATTATAAACAATTGATAAATGATAAAGTATCAAAAGTAGTAATTTGTTATATTTCAAGAACCTTGAGAAATAGTGAATTGAAAAATGGTGCCACTCAACTAGAGTGTTTAGCATTAGTGTGGGCTCTAGATAAACTACATTATTATCTGGATGATCAGAAATTTGAACTTGTCACTTACTGAAGAGCAATTAAATCCCTCTTAAATTTGAAAACAACTAACAGACATATGTTCAGATGGAATCTATCTGTTCAATAATACAGAGGGAGGATGACAATAATTCATAGGGCTGGTGTTGTTCACTCAAATATAGATATGTTATCAAGGTTACCTTTGCCAAATGATAACACAAATTCTGCATATGTTCCTGAAGATGAGATAGTTCATATTAATGGAATATATGTGGTTGATATGGAGGAAGAGCTATTACAGCTTATTCTGGATTCATATGATAAGGACACTGACTTAAAAAAGTTATGTACCATATTGAATGATTGAAAGAATGCTTCAATACAAGCATTAATTAAAAACCTTCCTCCAAAGTACCAGAAGGATTTTGAAAAAGGTAAATTTTCAATTGTTGAAGAATATCTATATTATAGAAGAAATTTGAGTAATTTTATTGTTATTTCTCCTTCTATTAAAGAGATCATCTTGAAAATTTGTCACGATGACATATTGGCTGGACATTTTGATCTTGAAAAAATATTGATTGGAATTACAAACACTGCTTGGTGGATTAATATGTCTGAAGACACCAAACTATATTTTGAATCCTGTGATTCTTGCCAAAAATCAAAAATATTAACGGGTTAAAGAGCTGGATTAATGCAACATATTGAACCTGATGCACCATGGCAGATAATAAACATAGACTTTGTAACAGTTTCACCCATTTCTGGGAAATACAGTTATAACTCTTGTTGGTTTATTGTGGACAGATTCACAAAAATGTGTAAATTTATCCCTACTCACAAGGATTTTTCCACTAAAGAATTATCTTTCATGTGGGGGTCTCATATTTTTAATACTGGTGGTTTTCCTAAAGCCATAATATCTGATAGAGATTCTAAATTTACTTCTTATTTCTGGATGTCTCTGATGGATTTTTGTGGCTGTGATCTGAAACTTTTTACTGCCCATCATTCCCAATCTGATAGATTAGCTGAAAGAATGATTCAGAATTTAGAGGACATGATAAGAAGGTGTTGTGCCTTTGGCCTTGAATACAAAGACAATGACAGATTTACTCATGATTGGGTTACCCTACTTCTGGTTTGGAATTTACTTATAATAGCCCTGTTCATTCTGTTACTCAGATAAAGACTTTTGAGCTCTGGCTTTAATATGTTCCAAATAC
Source organism: Hemileia vastatrix (assembly GCA_030280995.1). Taxonomy (NCBI): domain Eukaryota; kingdom Fungi; phylum Basidiomycota; class Pucciniomycetes; order Pucciniales; family Zaghouaniaceae; genus Hemileia; species Hemileia vastatrix. Next base: position 17,282,069 of record JASXTE010000006.1, on the reverse strand, counting down.
TCCTGCCCAAATTTTTGATAATAAAATACCTAAATTGGATTTACATCCTGGTGTAAAATCTTTTCTTCAAATGCAACAACTTTGCAGAAGTCATGCTCAAAAATGTATTGAAAAATCATTTGAATATGAGAAGAAGAGATGGGATAAATCCCATAAAGAATACACTTTTAAAAAGGGTGATAAAGTACTGATTTCTACAGTCCACTTCAATTTACAAGGTAATAAAAAATTAAAAGACCCATTTGTAGGTCCATTTTTTGTCAGAAGAATGGTTGGTGATAATTCAGTTGAAGTTATCTTGTATTCTCCATATGGCAGAAAAGATCCTGTTTTTCCAATATCTCTTTTGAAACCTTACACATACAATAGTGATTTTTTTCCCAAAAGGAGGGGAAGACCAAAGAAGACCCCTAATGAAATTACTGAGACAACAGAAATTGATAAGATTCTAAATGACAGAATAGTTACTGATGAAAAAGGTACAGAATACTTATTGAGATTCAAGAATTAATCTTCTGAATATGATTCTTGGAGACCTGGGAAGGAGATATCCAATCTTCCTACTCTGCTAAAGAAATATAAAAAGAAAAAATCATAGAATTTTTTAAATTGTTTTTTTAGAGTGAGGGAGTGTCAGCCAGGCTGCTAGACTTACCCAGTAAAATAATTAATTATTTACTAGGATGAAGGCATGCCATTTTATTTTTATTATTATTATTAATTATAGTATATTTACTTTAAATTTACCTGTAAATAAATTAACTAGTTACAAAAAAGTAAAATTAGTAAATTAAAATTCAAATTAATTGTCCCTCATATTTTTATTTCTTTACAGAGCTCTCAATGACAGGTTAAGAGAAATAAAAATTCAATATTGAAATAAATTTTAATATTAAACATAAAAATAAATCTATACAAGAAATTCAAATTACTTATTTAAAAATGAAACTTACAGTAATTTTTAAATAAATCAATTTATTTTTGACCTATAAAGTAAATACACATTTTAAACACCTTTTTTCTAGAAAAATCATATTATTTCAAAATATTCTTCTGGAATATTCTTTTTTCTTCTCTCATACTCCTTTATATAAGATTTTTACCTCTGTTCTTTGTCTCTCTTTTGCCTATATAAGGCCTCCCTTTTCTTGCTGTTTTGGACATTCACAACTTACTTACTATTTTATTACACCATTACTTTAATCACTTAATTATTTTATTTATTGTCTTTACTATTTACTCTAATTTAATTCTAAATCATAAATTATAATAAGAATTAAAAACACTTTACCTCTTTAATTTGAGTAATAAAAATTAAAGGATAAATTCATATGTACCTTGAATTTGAAACCCCAAATTTCCACCTATCACTGCCATTGGACCTCCTTTAAAATCTTCTAGAAATCAGGACCTTTTGATAAATAATGTATTATATATCTATAAATATTTATGTTTTTCACAATTTCCCTTCCAAATATCTTCCTTCAAATTTTTGTTTATCCTGTACTCTTCTCCTCTCACATTGGCTCCTGCTCTTACAAATAGATTCAGTTTTAACACTTTTCTCCCCTCCTCACCCCTTTCTCCACCTTTCTCCACCCCTCTCCATCCTACCTCACCCCATATCACCATTTTTTCTCCCATTACCACCCATTCCAACACCTCTCCATTCCTATCCACAACATTTCACTATGAATCACTTTGCTTTCTCTCCTTACAACCCCTTTTACTCCATAGGGAGAAAAAGAGATGATTAGGAAAGAAAAAAGGAGGGAGTGAAAAGCAAAAGGGTTGTACTGAGATGGTGTGGGTAAATGGTTTTGATGGGAAGTGAATATATGGTAGTTAGAGGCCAGAAGGATGGGCTGGGGTAGATGGGTGGAGGGATAAATGAAATAGATAGTGGGGCAGGGAGGACTAAGGAAGGGATGAGGAGGGATGAGGGATGGTAAAAGCAAAAGGAGTGAGGCGGAGTGAAAAGGGAAAGGGAAAGGGGAGGGGAGGGATGAGGAGGTCTAAACCTTAGGATGATGATGCAGGAGAGTACAGGAAATTTACCATGAAGGTGATAAAAGGGGGAGAAGGAGAAATATGGTTGAGATAGGTGCAAAGGCAAAAAGAGGTGTGAGGAAAAAGATAAGGGGTTTCAAATGAGGTAGAAAAAAAACAGAAGGTGAACTCTATCTTTTGGCAAAAAAACAGAGTCCACCCTTTCTGTTTTCAGGACTTATTTTTTACTATCAAAAACAACATCTAAAAGGGGTTTATTTCTATTTGTACCCATGAATCCATAGAATATAATAGTTTATTTGATGTTTGGGATAAGTACTGAACATTAAGACTGAAAATTTACAGGAATTTAAAAGTTAGCCATTAAATATCATTTTGATTTTTTACAAATTCTTTCACAGAATTTTTCTTAAAATTATAAATATTATAGAAAATCAATAAAAATAGGTAAATTTTTGAGAAAAGTAGGGAAATGGAGAAAAACATGTATTAAATATTGAGCTAAAACTATTTTTTAATTTTATTAAATGAATTTAACTATCTTTTAATTTAGTTTTGAATGAGTTTAGTGAGATTTATAATAGCTTTAAATTAAATTTAGAGTTCAAATATAGTTTTACCATGAAACACATTGATATATTTAAACTTTTTTCTTGATTTCATCTTCTATGATTACTATACATACCAGAGAAAGTACCTATAATAACTAAAAAATTTAATAAAATAAAAAATGTTAGCTTACTCAATACCTTTCCTATAATATATTAACTAAAAGAACAAAATTTTTGAGTCATTTATTTTACTATATTTCCTTCATTTCCATGATTATATACATTTTCAAAAAAATTATATATCTTGATTTTTTTGGAGCTTAGATTGAACTCACAATTATATCCTGTTTCCAATTGTGGTTTAAGTAAGTTAAACTGTGAGAAAATGTATAAATTTTTAAAATTTTTATTAAATATTTTTAAATGTGAAAATAAGTATATTTTTATATTAAAAAGATTTAAATTAAATACTTTGAATTTCTGGAAATAAATACAAATGATGAATAATTTTGAGAGAATATTTTATTGAAATAGTTGTATGTTGATTTTCTAATATTATGAAATAACTATTTTTGCTATATAAAATATTAAGAAACTAACCTAAAATTAATTTTTTAAAACTATTCTATATAAAAAAGGTATCAGATATTTGGTTTAGATTCAAAATACTTCAAAAAAAAATTACTTTAAGTACAAATTGCATAGATCCTTCAGAGCCTGACATTAGGGGGTGTCAGTTCTGGCAAATCCCCACTTACAAATCTGCACTTATTTAAGTGCTGATTTCCAAAACACACTAGCTCCAATACTGGTGAATTTCAAAATGAAATAAGTCACTTATTTCACTCAAATCTGCACTTTCTCAACCAAAAGCACTGATTTAACCATCGATTCCCATTTCACTGATTTGTCAGCATCATCCCAACCATACACAGAACTCCGCAGCATAACACTTCATAACTCAAAACATTGTACATCATATACATTTTCATATCATATCATATAAGAGTCATGCCTTCCTCACTTTCAACTCATGATAAATTACATAAAGCAATGACTTTCATGGCTCTTGAACTGCTCTTGGACTCTGATTGTGATTATGATTCTAATCTAGAAGAAGATTTTGTCTTTTTATCAAAAATGGCCATGAAACGTTACCTTCTTCCCAGAAAGCCTCAAGTACTTCATACCCCCAAGTACACCATCCAAACACTTCTTAACCTATCTACACCCAGTTTTAGACAGTTGTTCAGGACTTCTCCAGAATTTTTTATTAAATTGCTTGAGCTTATTCAGGATCATCCCATATTTCACAATAATTCTCAAAAAGAACAACGACATCCTTAAATTCAATTGGCCATCACACTATGTCGTTTGGGTTCCAATGGTAACAGAGCTGCTTTGAAACGTTTAGAAAATGTCTTTGATTTAGGGTGTGGTTCAGTTAACACTTATACCAAATGATGCATCACTTCCATCAACTTCTCACCTGGCCAACAAAAGAAGAGCAACTTGAATCATCTCAGGTTATGCAAGCAGAGGGCTTCCCAGGATGTATTGGTTTTGTTGACAGTACTACTACTCCTTTGAGCCAGAAACCTGGTCAAGATGGAAACCATTACTTTGACCGTAAAAAGAGGTAGATTATTTTTAACTCCTTTCATTCTCTTTTAAAATAACACAAACAACTGTATCTTTTTTATAGATATTCAATTTCTGTTCAGCTTATATGTGACGTTAACAAAAAATTTATATCATTCTTTTCTGGCTATCCTGGCTCATGTCATGACTCCTATGTCTTCCAAAGAATGCAAATTTCAAATGAACCTGAAAAATTCTTTGATGAAGATCAGTATCTTCTTGCAGATTCTGCTTATGCAAATGTAAAGTATATACTTCCTGCTTTTTGGGGAGCAGCTTCAGAAGACAGTCAAAATGCCAATTTCAACAATCATTTGGCAAAGTCAAGAGTCCGTATTGAATATTCTATTGGAATCTTGAAAGGCCATTTTTCTAGTTTAAGGGAATTAAGAAGTCCTCTTAGAAATAAATCTGAAATGGAGGGGGTGATCAACTGGATTCTGTGTTGCACTATAATTCATAACCTACTTGCTGACCTCAAAGATAAATGGTTAGAGCAGTATGAAGATGAACAAGTTGATTCACCTCCAACTATATCCAACACTTCTATTTCTCAATCAACTAGTATAAGGGCAAAAATTCTTCCAATAAAACTCCAACATTTTTCAACACAATTTTAATTTTTTTTGTACTCTTCAAATGATCAATTTGCATGTTTTATTCACTGAGAATAGTAATTTTTTTTGCATATTTATTTTGTTTTTGAATTTGCTGTTAAAGTCTTATTTTTTTATCTCTCTATGTTTTCTTATCAAATTAACAAATATAATACTTTATAAATTCAATATAAACAATAAACAATAAAAAATATTTAAACTATTTACAACTAACTATAATGTCACTTAAGTGTGTGCTTATTTATACTCCTGTTTTCTAAAATGTACATGATAACTATTGGATTTTCTCTTGTAACATTTCAAATAGAATGCTATTATCATTCTCTCTTTTCTATACCACATTTCATATTCTCCCTTTATCTTCTTAAATTTTGCTTTTCCACAATCTATAGCCTTTTTTTATTAGCTCCTGCCTTTGAATATGTATAACGGTGTTATCTGTTTCTTATGTAATCTATTAACATTTAATATTTTGCTTCTATCTCTATATTAATCTTCAATCGCATGCCTTAAGGTTAAATGTTTAGCTTTTATCTTTCCATGCCACCTTATTACTTTTATCTTTTTATCTATTAATTTATTTATTCTTTTAAATAGTATTTCTTGTCTATCATTCATCAGTTGTAAAGCACTGTTATCAACCTCATTATTATTGATGCTTATTGCATCTGTTAATTGTGCATTATCACTGCGAGATGCTGAATAGAGGTATGCTAAGTTTGTCATAGTTACATTAACACACCCCCTTCAATTCATCATCTCATAATTCTCTAATCCCATTTTTCTCATGAATTTAAAATGTGTTATTCCATATAGGGGTTTAGTAAATATATCAGCTATCATTTCATTAGTAGGAATATATTCAATAAATATCTCTTTATTTTTAATTAGATCCATCACATAATTGTAGTGTGTTTCAATGTGTTTAGTTCTTGAGTGAAAAGCTGGGGTTTTTCCTTTCTCTATTGCACTTTGATTATCTGATTCTATTATTGTTGGTCTAGTACATTCTTTACCTATTTGTATTAATATTTTTCTCCCCCATACCTTTTCTTGGCCTGCTGCTAAATATGCTCTGTACTCCGCTTCGGATGATGAGGTGCTGATAGCCCCAAGTTTTTTACTTCTCCAAGAAATTGCACTATTGTTTATCATAAAGACATGTTCACTGACTGACTTTCGATTTTCATTTTCTGCCCATCCTGAATCTACAAACCCTCTGAGAATTTCATTATTTTGCTTAAAATATATTCCCCACATTTGTGTTCCTTTCAAGTATCTTAGAACCCTTTTAAAAGCTGCCCAATGTTAGTGATTTGGTTTTTCTAAAAATTGAGATAATATTCTTATGCTATAAGCTATGTCAGGTCTTGTGCATTGTGAGAGATATTTTAGTGATCCAATAGCCAATCTATAATCCAAACTTATTTTGCTCAAGTTTTAATACTGGAAGATTATTCTTTATTGCTCCTTCCATTATTACTTTACTATTCACAACAACTCAAAATTTCTTGTCTCTCATTTTGATTACTTGTTCTCCCTTTCTCCACAAGAGGACTTGTGAGATTAAACTATAAGGTAAGTCAGGAATATAGTATGCATTACTGAAGATAATTTTCTTATTACTCTCAGGATTGTACAATTCAACGTCTCCCTTGCCTTTAATTTCAACAGTTCTACCTACTTCGCCAATGTTTACCTTACCTTTAAAATCTTGAAACTTTGAAAAATCTACTTGCTCGTTGAACATATATTCTGAGGCACCTGAGTCTAATAATATTTCATTACTAGAATCATGACATTATTTAGCTTCCATGGTTCCAAAATATGAAAATATAGGAAGCTCCTCTTCACCAACCAATATTTCAACATTGCTGTCCTCACCGCCATTGTCCTTTCCATACAAGAACTCCTCTTCTTATTCATCTCCGAAGGTTTCCAATTCCCAATCAATAACCTTTCTTTTATTTGGGGGCTTACTTTCTTGCTCTTCATTATTTAAAATTCCTTTTTGAAGGAATGCAACCGCTGTCCCCTCCTTTGCTTCACTTGTTTTGGCCATAGAAACATTTTTGGGAGGTGCATACTTGTATTTTGTACAAGCCTTCATACACTCTTTGTCTGAATGGCCCGTAATGCCGCAATTATAAAATTTGATGTTTCTGTTTTGGTTCGGGGCTACTATCATGGTGACATTGTCTTCCTTTGGAAGAGCAAATTGTTTACTGTCCTTCTAAAGGCGCTTCAATACTTCCTCTAAACCAAGTACTTTGTCTCCTTGGATCAAGATAGGAATGAACAACTCGTATTCCCTGGGCAACTTGTGCAATACTTGAAGAGAAAGTAATTTGTCATCTACTTTCAATCTGGTGAGTTTAATTTTGCTATTGATGGTTCTGATGTCCTTGACAAATTGGCTTGCATTAGTGTATTTGATGTTTAATAGTTTATTAAAAGCTAATCTTCTTTCTTGAGAATCTCCACCCGCATACTTTTCTCTGAGTAGCTCCCAGGCTTTCAATCTGTTTCCTTTATGTTCACACATACAGCTCGCTTGCAATAACAGCTATTTGATCATCATTGAGTTGGAAAATAATTAGATTATACAACTTTCTTTTCCTTTCTTCTATTTTATTGCAGGCCTTTCCATTGATATAATATAGGCAATTAATTTTGTCTAATTCTGCCTCCAAAATTGTAGACCAGACAAAATAATTGTTTTCATTAAGTAAGCAATGGGGATGAGTATTATGAGTAACATTTACGGGTTTGGACATTTGTTTTTCTTTAAATGATTTATACCTTCGTGGTACTTATAATGTATTAAATTAACAAATATAATACTTGATTCACCACTTACCTCACTCTCTTCTTCTTTAACTTCATTATCATCTTCAAATTCAACTTCTTTTCAATCATCATCAAAAACATTGACAAAAAATGAAGAGTATCGAAATAAAAGATATTTTAAAAAAAATTCACTTGGATCAAATATTTAGCAATATTTCAAAAATCAAGTACTATAAAACTAAAGTTGAGAAAAAAAACAATTTTCAAAAAACGTTACCTGAAAATATACATTATTTGACCAAAATTGGAGGTTATGAAGTTATAGCTGTTATTAATAATACTTTCAAACCTCAATTTATTTTTGAAAACCATTCTTTTAATGGTTTAAAAGATGAATCATTTAATCAACTCTACAATATCATCATAAAACTCTATCAAATGGCTTTGGTTTGCTTACCTTTAAGGAATAAGAATTTGTTGGGTGGTATTATAATTGGTATTGGATGGAAACCTGGATTTGATAAAGGATTTTCTCTTGGTATGTTTAAAAATTTTTCTGAATTTTTTAATATCATATTACTGAATTTAATTATATAGGCATATATTATTTACTCAGATCTTTATCTAAAGCTGAATTAGATAATGATTTTTGAAAATGGAATACATTACCTTCATTTAATTCATTTCTTGCTCTTTGACTTAAAAAACTCTTCAATAAAGCTTTTGAAAAAAATCATGAACTTGCTACAAGACTTGAAATACTAAATTGGTGCGACTCTAAATGGGAAGTAATTAGCAGTGATTATCTAATGTTTTCAAATGTTATAATCACTCATTCTGAATTTCATAACCAAATTCACACCAACTCAAATGATGCCAATTACCTTACTTATGGAATTTTCTCATATATTAATCCTATCACTGGACAACCTATTCCATCACCTGCTAAAATTAAAGGAAATGGGTTAAATTTCCCAGATCATAGATGTATAATCAATTTTGGATTAGGAAATGGAATCATTGAAACAGTTTGGAATTCTTCTTATGGTAATCACCCAACCACAAAGGCTCCTCCAGGTTTGGAATCTTGTCAAGAGTTCACGCATTTTGGTTTCTCTTTCCAGATCAGGCAAAATTTAATCCAACAAATAAACAAGTTAAAAAAAGAAGAAAAAGGTAATAAATTTAAAAATTCTTTAGGTAGATCTAAAAAGTATGGGGATTTGTAGAGTCACCAAATATTTAATATTCTTCCATAAATTTTTAATAAATAAATCTGATATGTCACTTTACTAAATTAAAGTAATGAGCCAATGACCTTGGGTTGTATACAAGGTAATCATGTCAACATTAATTTGTTTCATGGGGTTCCTCTAGCCTATACCTGTAGAAAGTCCCAAACTTAGTTTCTAGACTTGATCTACATTTTGGCATGAGGAATTGTCATTACTTTAAAAGTAGTAGATTTGACATATCTTATTTATATATTAATTAATTTATGTAATTATATTAAATTTTGGTGACTTTCACCCTTTACTTCAATAAAATTCAGGGGAGGGTATTGCCAAATTTATAAATCAGACATGTGAAATTGATGAATTAGAAAAATTTGGTGGTACCCACCCCTTGTTTCAATGAAATTCAAGGGGAGGTATTGCCAAATTTTCAAAAGAGATATAGAATTTCAATGACTTAGCAGTATTTAGATAAGCAAACTTATTGACTTGAAAGTAAAGATAGAAAAATTGTATTATATTTTCAAATTTTTGTCAAAAAAAAAGTATAAGCAAACTTATTGACTTGATTGTAAAGATACAAATATTGTATGATATTTTCGAAAATTTGTCAAAAAAAAAATCACTATATTCAAGACCTTTTATAAGTCAGCATATAAGAAAATATTACCGAAAAGAAATCAAACAAAATTAATTTAACTAGAAAAACAATCTATCAATTGAAAAGGTCAAGCAATTTTTTAATGTCCTCATAAGATTGGCCATTTTTTACACATTCCATAATGAAATCTTTTTTTAAAAAACTTTCTTGTTTTCCCAATTCACAAGTAGCCATTTCTCTTTGAAATTGAAATTCATTTACTCTTTCCATCTGCTCTGCCTCAATTTGTTTTTCTTCCAAATCTAAGGCTTGCTGATCTTTCCTTAGCATATGATCAAACTTCATCTTCTCAAAGTCAAGGGCATTTTTTGCAATACAGCTTTTTGCTACAAAAAGAGAAATGAAAAAATAAGTTAATGAATAAGATATATAGTAAACAAATCTTACTAATATCTTTTTTTTCAAAATAATCCTCAAGGGAGCCAATTGAGCTTGTTTCAGTATTACCACTTTTTAAAAGATGGTTCAAGTTCATTGAAGTTGGGGGTCATTTCTTTAGTTTGGAGTTTGAACAAGAGGCTTCAGGAAGTTCATCTAAAGCAGCTTCTAAAGCAGTATTCACATTTCCGGAATCGAGATTATTTAATGGAGTTTGAGTTTGAGTAGGAGACTAGAAAGAAAGAGAAATTTAGAGAATAATTGAAGAAAAAAGAAAAAGTAAACATACATTTAAATTTTGGGGCTCTGAGGATTCAAATCTGCTGTGATATAATTGTTCTGCTTGATAGTCAGGATCATCTTCAGCTGACCTATGGTTAGAAGGTGGAGGGGATTGATCTCCTTCAAATAAAGGTGTTTTGGGAGGATTATAGGAAGGTTTGGATCCAGAGGGTATATCCTTAGTAGTATCGTGTAGAAACAAAGGGTTTACATCAACTCGGGAGCCAAAAAGATTATACATTTCCTCATAGAAAGGATACATGACATTGAGCTTTTTGGAAACAGTAGTAATTCCAATCTCCAAATCATCATTGTCAATACCAAAGCCAGTTTCATTTTCAGCATGATGAGCCTTTTTATATTTTGATTGATAAGTCTTGAATCTCTCCTTCATTTGTTTAAGATTGATATTGATTCTCCCCCTTGTTTTCCTCTTTACTTCATTGGCCATCCATAAGTAGCCATTAACCTTTGAAGAAGGTGGACGTCCAATACAAGTGGAATTTTCACATGCAAAACATGCATCATAATTTGATTTTATTTTAAGGAAGTTGATTATGATGAGATAATCATCCTTTTTTAGCTGACCTGACTTTGATTTTTCAGGTGTGGGGCTTGCTTTACAAGGAGACTTTTGTGATGAAGCAGATTTTTGAGTTACCTTTTGAGATTTGGAATGTCTGGGAGTTATTATAAATCTGGTACATAACAAGAAAAGAGATTAAGAGGTAGTAGAAATAAGTAAAAAAGAATGTAAACATGCCTGGTCAAAATGTTGTAATAAAATGTTGAAAATATTAGGAAGGGGTGTGTGCCAAGGATTGATGGGTAGGGAGCAAGGAAGGTCAGTTTCTTACATGTGACAGGGATGGGGTAAGAAAGGAAGGGATGTTGTGGCCAACATGTGGTTGTGAAGAAAAACAGGAAAAAAGTGCTGATTTGAGGTCATAACTGACACCCTCTTTTGAAATAAGTGACTTTTTTGCAAATTTTAAGTGCTGATTTGGTTTGAAATCTGCACTTAAGTTAAGTGCAGCTTTGCCAGAACTGACACCCTCTATTATGTTTCTTTGATTTATATGTGTATTTTATATGGAACCCTCATAGGATAAAAATGATTTTTTTTTAATTTAAGAAATATATTTCAAATAAATATATATTTTTGTAAAAGCTCAAATTTTAACATTTCTTTTCTATTTTATATCTGTATTGAAGAGCTGAAATATCCTGTACTTAAAATAATTTTTATAAAAATATACTCATTCTAGTATTGTTTTTTGATAAGTCCAATTAAAAGAAAATCTATAAATTCTTATTTTTATAAAAAATATATATGGGATTATATGTGATAGAATTTGAACTCTTTCTCTCTGTCAGCCAGGCTGTATCAGGAGTCCAGTAAATGTTAGGTTCATTTACTGGACCTGAAGGAGGGCATAAAATTATGCATATTTTGTATATAAATTAATATTATATTGAATAATAAAAACATAAACCAAACTTATGATAATATAATTAAAATAAGGGAGAAATAAATTTTATTACTATATAAATTGTATATACATTTAAATAAGCATATAATAAGTTATATTCTATAGAATATGGGCACTTTTTTATGTATTCAATAATTATAAAATACTAATTAATTAATTATAATTTTATACTATAATTATAAGTAATAAATTTTACTTACAATGTGATTAATTAAATATATTAAATAAAACCTTTCATATCTTATAATACATAAATATTGGGCACTTTTTTGACTCATAATTGTGTCATCAAAGTATCAAACAAGTTAAAACACTTTATTAAATAAATTATTAATGTTTTACTTTAAAAATTAGTAATCTTATTAAAATAAATACTTGTTTTGACTTATAATAATTATTACACTCATAAAAATAGTTTAAAATGATTAATTACTCATTTGTTATACTAAATAAAAGAGTTACACTATTTTTATGTGTTAAAATAGTTTTTTTATATGTTTCATGTTAAATTAATTATTATTTAAATTTAATAGAATATTTTTCACATTAATTTATCTATTTTTACATGTCTCAAACTTGTTGAATGAATCACTAAGTTTTAATATTTTATTTGGGTTTAAATTGGTGAATAAATGGGCTTGTACTCATGTATCTTAGTTAATCATGTTAAGTTTTCACTTACATTTTTAGTACAATAGTTTAATTTTATGTTTTACTTTGTTTAATGTTTTTATTACAATATTGTGGCGCTTCAGAGAGCCCCTTGCCTATATAAAGGCCTTGGGTTACCCCCTGTAGCCTCATCACTTATATTATTTTCTATACCTTACTTTTATTGTGCTTTATTGTGGTGCTTTTCTGCTTATAATCTAAATATTTTATATATTACTAAAGGTTAAATCAAGATTATTTGGTAATTAATAATTGTTACTTAAGCAGAGAGAAATAAAATATACTTACTACAGTCCCTTTAAAATCCTCAGTGTCAATACCTCCATTGGTCTATTATTGTTATACTTGTTATTGTTATGTTTCTCTTATGTTTCCCTTATCTTTAGATTCTCTTTATTACTATTTTCTTTCCTTCTCTTTCTCCTTTTCTTTCTCCTTTTCTACCTTCTTCTAGACGACTTGGCCAATACTCTCTCTCTCTCTCTCTCCCTCTCCCTCTCTCTCTCTCTCTCTCCCTCTCTCTCTCTCTTAGGTGACTTTAGAGACAATACCTTCCAGTCATTTAAAAAAGGGTTCAATTGGTCACATAATGGCTTCAACTCTCATTCATATCTCCTCCACTCTGAAAAAGTGTAAAGAAAAAAAACCCCCATTCTTCACCTCATTATTCATAATATGCAACTAAAGCAACTAGGAATGAATCTAGAACAGTAAGAGAAGAGATTAGATTTTTTAAAAAAAGTAGGTGAAGGGAAAAAACAAACAAACAATAACAACAACAACAACAACAACAACAACAACAACAACAACAACAACAACAACAACAACAACAACAACAACAACAACAACAACAACAACAACAACAACAACAACAACAACAACAACAACAACAACAACAACAACAACAACAACAACAACAACAACAACAACAACAACAACAACAACAACAACAACAACAACAACAACAACAACAACAACAACAAACCCCAAGTTCTATCATGATCTCCTCCAAAACACTGTGTGGCTCTGCAAGGATTCAGAATATTTGAAAAGATTGGTTTCAGTTGTTTACTAAGGTGTTGCATTCAGTTATACACTCAGATGATAACACACAACTTCAGTACTTCAAAAATAGGGTCGTTCTTCTGGCTGCAAGAAAAGGTGGATGTGAATGAAATCAATGCTTTTATTTTGAATATCATACCTGGGTCTACTACCACAACCTTTTAAAGTTCAGATCAGGCAGTAGCAGATGATGGATCCCTCAATAATTTCTTTCTCATAGACTATTTAAATACTCTCAATCCTTCAGGATTCCCACTTCACACTCTTCTACTGACTGAAAATAAAAAAACAAAATAAAATAAAATAAAAAAAATAAAAAAAAAGGATGCCTTATTTTGCTTCTGTGTAACCTGGATCTTTCAGAAGAAGGACTTTACAATGAAACCCACTTGGTAGTTACAAGGATAAAAAGAAATGTAATTGAAACCTGTAAACTGTCTGGACCACATCATCAAGGTAAATGAGTATTCATTCCCAGAATCAATTTGGACTCCTCAGATAGAACACAGGAGACTTGAATTCAAACTCATAGAGGTTTCAGATTACCTATATGATTAGCTTTTTTGGTATGACAATCAACAAATCTCAGGGGACAATCACTTGACATTATGGGCCTGAATTTGGAATCACCAGTTTTTGGACATGGTCAACTCTATGTAGGGTCGTCTTTCCAGGGTAAAATACAGTGAAAATGTCCATGTACTGTTTAGCTGATAAAACTAAAGAAAAGGCTAACAATGTTGTATATCCTGAAATGCTTGTAGGTAATCTCTAATTTACGTACTGGATGAGCTAAGTTGATTGAAGAATATCAGAAGAAAAAAGAAAAAAAAATTGTGTCCAGAATCTCATAGACAACTTCCCTCTCATCTCTTTCTCAATACAATAACACAAAAATTCTGATTCCAGATAAAAATTTCATAAATTCTGTTCTGCTTAAAACATACACACATATGTATAATCATGCTTATCGTGCAATGAGCTTAGCACGCAGGCACACACATCCAGGCCAAAGGTCTGGATGTGTGTGCAAGGCTGCTGACAATATGCATAGTAGACGGGTGGTAGGCTCATGGCATCTAACTCCATGTCGGTAAAAAATAAGTATATATTTGCATTATACTTGGTCATTTCATAATGAATTTCAATATTCAACCGCCCTATGCAGTATCTTTTACTAATCACCACATTTAGTTAATCTTCGACCCTGGGACTTTGGCAGTCATTAGGTAAACCTTGACTGCTAATTTTTTATGCATGTCATTCAATGTTCTCAATGAATAACTTGGTATGAAAGAATAAGCGTATATTATTTCCTATTTGTGTTTAGAGAGCACATTTTCTAGTGGTTGCTCAGCATATTTTAGTAATTGAGGCTTGGAGTGTGCAGCCAGTTGTGTAAAGTAGTGAAAATTGATAAAATTTGGTGATGAGTAGTGAGTATAGTGAATTGAAAAGATAATGTGTGAAACAGTGGTGGAATCAAGGGTGTGATTAAGTATCTTGATGAGCAATGCAAAATGAAAAAAAAAAAATGGCAGGGAGAGGTGCGAGTTAATGACACAAAGCAAGTATCTGTAAGTATATATACTTACTTGTACCCAACATTTACCGAAATAAATAGCTAATGTGAGGTGTAAATGACATGGTGCCGGAATATTCATCAAAGTAAAAGTTAAGTATGCATGGAGCGGGGTGTTACCGACACGGTGGTAAATGCCCTCATGTAAGTTATAATATAATATAAGATTTTTAATTTAATAAGCCAGGTGCAACCAGCAGTAAAACTGATTTGACACTATATCTCATATTTTGATTCCACATTGAATCCTAGGCGGAGCATGGGTCAGGTATGCTCGTATATAATGTATATATATATATATATATATGGAGAGAGAGAGAGAGGGACATAAGCAAATAAACAATTAAATGCCTAAATTTTCATTTCCATCACCAACTTGACAGATCATAGGTGATTCATTAAACAAACAAACAGACAAAACAAAGTTATGAAAAAATAATGGACACTCTATAACCATTATTTATTATAACCTACATCATCATCATGATAATCGTAATTTTATTTATTTATTTATTTATTTTAAGAATAGAAAAGATAACTAAGGAGTAGACAAGATGATGGTTTCGTTGTTAGAAGACAAAGTGAAAGAAGATACATCGAGTTCTACAGCATCTTCTTCCATCAAATTTGAATCAGGTCTCAACAAGCTGGAATTATTTTCAAACAACTGTCGTCCTGTGTAAACGTATTAAAACCCAAAGAAGAAGAAGGAAAAAAAAAAAAAAAAAAAAACATTAAAAAAACATTAAAATCCACACACCCAACGAGACCCATACCACCAGACACACATAAAGTTCATAAGATGATATCTGATAAATGAACATAAAACAAGGATGACGAACCAGTTAACTTCTTAGTTATCTTTTTAACTTCTTCACGTTCTCGAGGAGGTAAAGATTTGAATTGGTCTTCTAATATTTTTTCTTTTTGAGCTTTTTCTTCTTCTTCAATTTTAGATTTCCATAATTTGAACGTTTCTGGAGTGATAGGTGTACCTTTTGGCTTAGAATTCTCAAGCTATGGAATAGGTGTGTTAAGTTAAGTATGACGATTGATTTTCACCCCCCCCCCCGATCAAGAAATATATATAAGTAAATAAAATGATCAATCAATGACTACATCATGGTAAAAGTTTAAGAGCAACAGAGAGAGAGAGAGAGAGAGAGAGAGAGAGAGATGACCGACGAACCTCCTCGGCTTTTCTTTCAGCCTCGCTTTCGAGTTTAATTTTTTGAGCTTGCTTTGAAAGTAGGAGCTCAGCGAGAAGAGAAGCCAAATCGGTGGCAAGGGCAAAGATCATTGCCATTCCGAGGTACCCATTTCCCTGAACAAAATACAATCAGGATGAGCAGATATGTGTGGGTACATAGATATAACATGTATTGAAAAGGCAAGAAAAGACAGATTGGATAAGAGAGAGTTCCAAGTATTCTAGATCGGCGGGAGTAAGGAGTTGGGAAGGGTCGTGGATAGAGAGAGCCGGTAATTGGTTAGGATAGTCGGGTGTGGTGGAGATGTTGAGCAAGACATGTGAGAAGGGAGGAAGACTGGGTAAGGAAGGCAAAGGATCAGGCGACACGGCAAGGGAGAACTGAGAGAGGGAGATTTCTGTAGGGATGAAAAGCAGAGGAAGATGAATGAAAAGTTGTTGAGAAGAAAGAGAGGCGAAACAGACGAGAGAACTCGGAAGGAAAGATCGAGCAGAGGACGTCGATCTCCTCCTGCAAGACGGGATCCATCGGTGGAGCACGGTCAGGAAGTCTGGCACAGATCAGTCAGCACAGAACACTCCTTGGCCCAGCAACCAGCAGGCATTTTGGTGCAGTTTCTTCAAGCAGCCAAGCCATCTCCACCAAATTGTAAAATCATGTTAAAGCTATTTCAAACAGATACAAAAGTGGTAGCCAAGGTATTGTACATGTGAATCTGATGTTTTTATTATAGGGGGTATCAATCTCAACCGATCCCCCATTAAATTAATTGTGGGTAAAAATCCATATTATCTTCTGCAATTATTTTTGCTAATAATTGAGTTATTAGACTTTTTACATGTCAAAGTTGTCCTCTTATCCAACATTTTTCTACTCAATTTTTCATAACCACATATCAGACAACTTTCTGTCATAACCACATCTTGGTCTACTTTCATTCATAACCACATCTTTTACTACTCTCTGTATATGCCTTCTACCTTGCTGTGCACTCCCCTTCTCATCTCATACTGTCTATTCTCTCCATTCAGAACACCTCCCTATCTCATCTGCTTGTTTTTGCTCCTTTTCATCTTCAATTATCTTAACATGCCCTTCATCATAGATCTTCTCAAAGGCATCCTTCCCCCAGTTGTTCTTCAAATTGCACTGCTCTCTCTTTCCCCTGCTCAGCCAAGAAATCAAAGACCGTTCAATTAAAAAAAGATGATCATCTCATTCTTATCAACTGGCTGAAAACTTAATCTAACTATGATTCTTGTTTTGGTACTGAAAATGCAACTAAAGTAGGATGGCCCTCTGCATCAAAAGTTAATGGTTATCTACTAATGGCTAATGAATTACAGAATAAGACAAAGGGAAGGATAGATCTTTTACCTAAACAGATGTTTGAATGTTTCAAGCATTACCAAGCCAAATACAAGAAGGCAAAGACTCTTTCATCTTCCACTGGTTTTGGTATTACCAACATCAATATCAGTAAGGGCATAAAATCCATAGATGATAAACTTGAATCATTATGTTCTTACTTTAAAGAGATGGATGCTATTTTTGGAGAGCAAGCTGATGTTAATCCTGAAAACATGTTGGATGGTGAAGATGCTATCTCTGAACATGATATTGAAACAAATCTTTTCCCATCCTCTCCCTTCACTCAAGCCTACCCTGTTCTAAATTCAACAAATCTAGATAGCTTTGCTATAGATCCTTATGGCAATTTAAACCAACCCAATCTTACTAAAGTATGTTTTTTTTCTTTGATCTTACCAATTCTTTTTATTTATTTACATTTTCTTATTTCTAAAAAGGCTGAAGAACAAACACAGGAGCCACAGTCAACTGAGTCTGAAGCCAGTGACAATGATGAGGAGGAAAATGTGACCTTGAACAAAAAGCAAAGGGCTTCAAGTAGTCTAAATTTCCACTCTCAAAGAAGACAAAAAAGTGATACTTCAAATCAACCCCCTTTTTCTTCTATCAAAGAATTTTTGGAGAAACGTGATGCTGGTAAGTGATACCATACCTCTTAATACTTTACTTTGCTTTTCTTCTACTTTTTGTTAATATTTCTTATCACCATAGAACAGGTGGAAGTTGCTAAAAAGACTCTAAAGTTTGAAAATCAAAAATATGAGCTCTCTTTAAGGAGGGATGACAGAGTACAGTGCCTGGAAGAAAGTCTTTGGGATTGAAGTTTTCCTCACAAAATCTACACTCAACTCTCATTTTCACTATGAGATTGCTCATTATGGTTAAAGTTGTTGTGTAGATTACAAATATCACAACTAAAATTCATAATAATCAATATTTTTATATTTATTTCATCTTGTAAATAAAGGTGATTCCATAAATTTTAGAGTAGGCATTTCTAAGCAATGAGACTTGT
Source organism: Hemileia vastatrix (assembly GCA_030280995.1). Classification (NCBI taxonomy): domain Eukaryota; kingdom Fungi; phylum Basidiomycota; class Pucciniomycetes; order Pucciniales; family Zaghouaniaceae; genus Hemileia; species Hemileia vastatrix. The sequence goes on along the minus strand of JASXTE010000006.1, from coordinate 17,263,495 downwards.
TTATATAGAAAGCTAGACTCAGATAACCCCTAGTTGTAACATCAAATCATAAAAAAAGAAATAAAACAAGCTAAAAATTTGAGGTTTACCAGCAGGTGGATCCACCATTCGCATCAATGACAGCCTTCATATGAGCAGGCATTGATGACACTAAGTGAATAAGAGGCTCCTTTGGAAAGTTTTTCCATAATGATTCAAGACTCTGAATCATTTTGGTTGGAGTTTTGGGTTGATAAACTTCTTGAATGCACACCATGAGGCATCTTCAAAGATTTTTGATTGGGTTTAGGTTGGGTGATTGAGAAGGCCAGTGTTCTATTTTTCAGATACCTGAATCAGCTCGAAACTTTGCAGACACCTTGGAAGTATGGATAGGTGCATTGTCTTCAAGAAGAATGAGATTTTGGCAGCGATTGTTTTTTTGAAGGAAAGGGATAAGTGAGTTCTTTAGACATCTTCAATAAATGACTTTGAAGTCATTTGTCTATTGTTCGGAAAGAAAACTAGTGGTATCTTGGTACCTCCTTGGAATGCACCCCACACCATCACACTAGATCTCCCACTCTTGAAAGTCACCTGGAGAAAATTGGGTGCATATTTTTCTCCAGGTCTTTGCCACACCAATGTTTGACTTGAGAGCTTGCTAATCTCAAGTGATGATTCATTGGACCATATTACACGCATCCAATCATCAACAGACCAGCCAGAATACTTGTGAGAAAAATTCAATTGTCTTTGGCAGTGGACCTTGTTGACAAAGAGTTTCTTCACTGAAACTTGCTTGGTAGAGCCCAGCTCATGGGTTCTATTTCTGATAGTACAAGGAGATAAAATAGTTGATAGCAAGTTTGAATGTTCACTCAACTTGGCTTTTCAATTAGAGAGGATGAGTTGTTTGAGCTCACACATGTCTCATGAATTTGTTTTGAGGGGATGACCAGAACGGGTTGCAGTTTCAACATTTCCCATAGCTCTCCATCTTTCCAATATTGAGCAAACAGTAGAGTCATCAACACCTAGCTTTCTAGAAATTTCAGCTGGTGTGATTCCTGCTTCAGCCATGCCAACAATTCAAGCTTTTTTTTTATTGTAAGTTGATTCCTTCCAGGTCTAGAGGTTGCCATAGTGCAAGGAAAAGTAAAAAAAAAATAAAGAAAATAAATTAGTTTATATCTTGCCCAAATGAGATAGAGTACACAAAAACACTATACCAAATGAAACAGGGGAAGGTGAAGGACCAAAAAATCAAATCTTGAGGCGTTTGTTGTGATAGTGAGCAAGTGATGGCTGGATTAAGTGGTGGTTAATGGAGGGTGCTATGCATAAAAAATCCTGAAGACTTTCTTCTGGGCACTGTACATGAATTGAAAGAAAGGAAGTATGAGCTCTCTTTACAGAAGGATGATAGGGCACAAGACTTGGAGGAGAGGAAGTATGAGCTCTCTTTACAGAAGGATGGTAGGGCACAAGACTTGGAGGAGAAGAAATTTGAACTAACTCTTAGTATTGAAAAATCAAAGAAAGAGGATAAAACACTCAAGCATCAAAACTTAATGGAACAGATTAAATTTAAGCATGATCTCAAAGAAAATTCCAAGAAGAAATTTTCTTTAATGGAATGTGTTAAAGCCAATAAATCTTATGAGGAAAGTGAATGTCTAATGAAATTGTTTGATGACTAGTTCGTTTTATTTCTTTCACACTTCAACTATTCATAATTATTTGTACATAATATTTTACAATAATTTCCTCTATTTCATTACTCTATACATCATTACTTGAATTTTCTTTTTTTAATGTTAAAGTTTTTTTTAAAATAAATTTTCAAGTCTCATATGAAAATTTGCCACCCCCCCTGTATTTTTTTGAAGTAAGGAGTGGGTATCACCAAAATTCTTTCAAGTCAAGAATTTTGAAAGTCTGATAGGAAAATTTGGAATTACTAACCCCTGCATTTCATGGGTATCACCAAAATTCTTTCAAGTCAAGAATTTTGCAAGTCTTATAAGAAGTTTTGGCAATACTCCCCCCTGCATTTAATTGAAGTAAGGGACAGGTATCACCAAAATTTAAAGTCAAAAATTTTGCAAGTCACATTTGAAAATTTGGTAATACCCTCCCCCCAACATTTTATTGAAGTAAGGGCTGGGTATCACAAAAAATTTTACAAGTCATCAATTTTGCCTGTCAGATTTGAAAATTTGGCAATACCCCCCCTGCATGTTATTGAAATAAGGGGTAGGAATCACCAAAATTTAATATAATTATATAAATTAACATATAAACAACTAATATATATCAATTTCCCTAGTTTTAAAGTAATGAAAGTTCCTCTAGCCAAAATGCAGATATAATCTAGAATAAAATGTTTGGGACTTTCCACAAGTGTAGGCCAAGGAGCCTCAAGAAACAAATAAATTTTGTCATCATTCCCATTTATACAACAAAAGGTCGTTGGCCCATTACTTTGATTTAGGAATTTGAAATATAAAAGTTATTTATAAAAAATTTATGAAAAAATAAAAAATCTTTGATGACTCTACTCATCCCCATACTTTTTTGATCTACATAAAGTTTTTTTATATTTATTAAATTTACTTTCTTTTTTTACCTTGTTTATTTGGTAACTTAATTTTTGACTGATTTGAAATGAACATCTGAAATGTGTGAAATCTTGACAATATTCCAAAACAGGTAGAGCTTTGGTTGTTTGGTGATGATCCTGAGAAGAGTTCCAAATTTTTTTGATTACACCATTTCACAAACTGAAATCAATCATGCACTGATGGTCTAGAAAATATAAGCCATGTCCTTTGATTTTAGCTGGAGATGGTATTGGTTGGCCAGTTATCAGATTGATGTATGAGAAAATTCCAAAAGTAAGATAATTGGAGTCATTCCTATTGATATGAATTTTATTGTGGAATCCTGAATGAGTAATAATAACATTTGAAAATAAAAGATATTGGTTGCCAATTTCAACCCAATTGGAGTCACACCAATTTGGTGTTCCAACTTTGGTAGCAAGTTGATGATTCTTTTCAAAAGCTTTATTGCAGAGTTTTTTGAGGAGAAGAGCAAGAAAAGAATTAAAAGAAGGTAAGGTGTTTCATAAGCAAAAAGCATCATCTTTTTCAGCTTTAGATAATTGTTTAAGTAAATAATTGATGCCAATGGAAATAAAATGAGTGACATTATTTTAAGAATGAAACATATATTATTAGACATACCAAGAGAATAGCCTTTAACAAATCCTGGTCTCCAACCAAAAATTTTGTATTCCTTATTGGTAAACAAACCAAAATCATTTGGAATAATGTTATTATGAAATCAGATATTATTAAAGGTTTAATCTTTTGAAAAATTAAAAGAATGATTTTCATAAATAAATTGAGGTTTAAAAGAATTACTTATAACTGCTTTAATTTCATTGTCTCCTGATTCAGTTAAATATTTTAAATCTCCTGGCAACTCATTTGAATAAAATTTTTTCTGATCAGCTTTTGTTTTTGTACAAGATATTTGATAGATGGCCAAATAAACAATCCAAATGAATTTTATTTTTTAAATTTCTTTTATTCTGCTGAGTTTGATCATCATTATTTTTTTTTGATATTTTGGATGATGATTGAAATGAAGTTGAATTCAAAGATGAGGATGATGATAGAGAAGTTAGAGGTGATTCTGAAAAAGTAGACATTTTTTTTCTAAACAAAAAAAATTGTGTCAAAACCCCCTCAAAAAAAATGGCAAAAAAATAAAATCCACAAAATTTAGTTTATTCAACCTTATGAATTTTGGTGATAAAAATTAATCCAAACAATTGTTTTTTGAAAATAAATCAAGTATTAAAACTGTCCTTTAAAAAAATGTAACAAAAAAAACATCAGTAAAATTATTTGCCAAAAAAATGAATTTTAAAGTGATTTGGTGTTGGATATACCACTTAAAGTCAATAAAAAATGATAAAAAAAATTATAACCAAAAAAATAATTCCAAAAAAAAAAAAATCAAAATTATAAACACACCAAATTTATTTTTGAATCAGCTTGAACCATAAAAAAATTTTTTTATAGTATTCTGTAAAAAAAAAAAAAAAGAAATAATGTTAATAAAAATAATAAAAATAATCTTTTAAAAACTTCCGTATTACCCTCCTTGTCTGCCTCATTTCACTCTTTTTGGTATCCTCAAACCCCCCCTCCCCCTTCTTGATCTCCTCAAAACCCCCTTACCCCCTTTTCCCCCCTTTAGGCTGCCTCACCCCTCTCCCCCCCTCATCCTTTCCACTGCTTCCCCCCTCTCACCTTACCTCCAACCCCCTTTTCCCAGCGAATGAATTGCTATGCAACTTGTTTAGCTATTAAAAAATTGGTGCTGCCCCAATCATTTATTACTAAACAAATTGCATAGCAATTTGTTAGTGATTAAAAGGGGGGTGGAGGTAAGGTGAGAGGGGAGGGGTGAGGGGAGGGGGAGAGGGGTGAGGCAGCCTAAAGGGGGAAAAAGGGGTTCCTGAAGGGAGGAAAAAGAACACCTAAAAGGGATAAAGGGGGATAAAAGGGGGGGAAGGTGGGGAAAGGTGAAGAATGAGGAGTGAGGAAGAGAATAAGGGGGGAAAGGAGGTAAAAAGAGCAGGACAAGAGAGAAAAGAGGGAGAGAAAAAACAAAAAAAATTCATTCAACCTTGAAAAAAAATAAATGAAGCACTTACAAAAAAAATAAAAAAAAGCAAAAAAAAATTCATGATTAGCAAAGAAAAAATCAACAAAAATGAAAAAAATGACTTACCTGTTGAGATGAGTTAAAAAAATGCAACCAAAATATTTGAGGGATGTTTGAGGAGAGGAGAAAAAGGATATGAGTGAAGAATGAAAAAAAAGAAACACTGAAAAAATATGCAATTTCAGAAAATATGTGATTTTATGTTGAGCTGGTGAAAGTAAACCAATGAGCCATCCAAAAAAGAGATATTCACCATAAATTCAATTAAAAAAATGAATATGCAACAAACAAATAGCAAGGCAATTGAATAAAGTATACAAAGTGGAAATTTGGAGAGTATTAAATCAAAAAATTTAAAGGGTTGTGTGTCAAAATGGTGGAGGGTGGTTGGCATAATGACAGAGAATATATGCCGGTTGAATCAATGTTTTGTGATTCAAGGGAGGGGAGATCCGGTGCTGTTTCAGGATCCTCATTTTTATAAAGATCATTCAACTCATCCTTTAAATAAGCTAGGATATTGTGGAGTATAACACAATTCACAATCCAATGATTTGCAGTTTTGATCTCCAATTTTTTTTGAAATTGGATTCTGAGCTCCTGGAGACTAAATAATTTTCCCTTTAAAATACCAATATCATGCTCTATCCATACTCTTGATTGGGAAAGGTGATAATTAGAGCTGGTTTGGGGTCATTTTCTAAGGTTGCACCACAGAAAGCAGGTATAATGTACTTTCAGCTTGCATATGCTGAATCTGAAAGGAGTTACTGAGATTTGTCAAAGTATGAGTCAGGACTTTGAGAAATCCTCAATCTTTGGAAGATGGAAGAGTCATAAAAAGAGCCAGGGAAGCCACTATGAAAAGAAATAAACTTTTTGTTGGCGTCACAGACAAGTTGAATGGCAACAGAGTATCTTTAAAGAAGATAAAAAGTTAGTTCATGAAAGATGTGAAATTGGAGAAAATTTTGAAGAAACCTTTTTTTGAAATCAAAATAATGGTTTCCATCATGAGCAGGCTTTTGACTCAAAGGTATAGTTGTGCCATCAACAAAACCTACACATCCAGGGAAGCCTTTGTCTTGCATTACTTGAGAGGATTAAAGTTTCTGTTGTGGAGTTAGCCAAGAAAGTGTTTGATACTTGAGGGAAAGGATAGCAATAATACAGTGATTGGTGTATAATATTACCATACCATATCCTATATTAAAGGTATTATCCAAACATCTTACAGCAGCACCATTCCCATTTGAGCCAAAGCAACACAGTGCAGCAGCAAGTTGAATAGCAGGATCACACTGTTTATTTTGAGAATTGTTATGAAAGATAGGATATTTGGAGATTAGTTGATAAAGCTTGAAGAAAGAATCAGGAGATGTTTAAAATAGTTGAGTGATGTTTAGTTGAGGAATGTTGAGAATTGAGCAATTATCATATATGGGATAATGATGAAGATTTGGCCCCCTTGGGTTTATGTAACACTTTTTGGAAAGAAAAGAAATATAGGCTAAATCATCTTCCAAATAAGAGTCTGATTTATAGTAAAGAACTAAAAGTGAAGCAATGGCATTCATAGTTGAGTGAAGTAGCTTCATAGTATAGAGGTGTTTCATATTTGTTGGTGGAAGGTTGGTGTGATAAAGGAAGTGGGAATTCACTGCCAAATGTACAGTTGGGGTGTGTAGATAGAAAAAAAATTTAAGTTTTTTCCACCAAAATTAAGTAGCATAGATTGATGAAAGACCTAAGGATGGCATCAGCAATTATAAGTTGTGTGACTTTCTTAAAAATCCATCATGGATGTGATGAGTTTGGGATCAGGAATTAGGAATGGAAATTAGGGTATAAGAGGCAGGATAATGCCTAGCCCTGGGTCTTGTGGATAAGAATCTTCTGCAATTAATAATGTCTGATCCCAAGAAAAAAATTCCTGATCCCTAATTGTGGATCCCTCAACTTTGATACCCCCTATTTTGGGAATTAATATCTTCCATTAAATTTCCCCAGTAAGAATTCAAAAGAAAAATTAAATTCTAATCATTCAAAAAGATTTAATTAACCATTATTAATATTTAAAATATCTGAAAAATGTAAAACACTTATAAAAATGAAAGGAATGATACTTAAGTGATAAAATTATGATCTAATATAAATATATATTCTGTAATCTATTCAGGAAATAAAAAAGATGTTCATGTAATAGTATTTTTAACAATATATTAACCCTTTATTTTCAAAATATGAAAAAAGAAAGACATAAAATTAAAATTTATTAGAATGAATAGTATAAAAATGTTTTGTTTGATTTTTATTTGTTTTTTGAGTTGATTCCATTCCTTTTTCCATGCTATATAACATATTTCTCAAGTTTTATTATTATTTTATTTTGTAGAACACTCTTACTTACCTCTCCATTCCTACCTTCTTTCTTACCTAAAAAAATTATCTTCAATATTATTCCCCTGTTAAAAATTTCTTTTCCTTTCTCTCAAGACAATTATTTCCATGATTTTAAACTCTTTCTTCTGCTATACAATGTGCTCTGACACTTTAAAAGTGTCCCTGACCCTTTCTGCTTCTTCCCATCCCTATTTATCACTTCCCCAGACCTTTATTCCTGTTATAGCTCATAGAAACCAAGAGGATTCTTTGAGAAGGAAGTAAAAAGGGATTGATGAGAGTCTAAGTGTAGAAAAAGGCAAAGTGTCAGCCAGGCTACTAGACTTACCCAGTAAATAATTAATTATTTACCAGGATGAAGCCACGCCTTTATTTCTTATTTTATTAATTATATTTACTTTGTAATTTACTTTTAATTATTTAACTAATTATAATAAGTAAAAACCAAGTAAATATTTTAATTGAATGTCCCTCATATTTTATATCCTCTGACAATGTCCTCATGACAAGTTAGAGTTGAAATAAAATTATATTAATATTGGAAATAAAAATCAAATTATTTTATTTAAAAGTGACATTTACAGAAAATCTAAAATAAATCAAATAATTTGACATATACTGTAAATACATCATATTGATACATTCTTTTTTAGAAAAATCTTAAAATTTGAAATTTCTTATTCTGGAATTTTCTTTTTCTCATATTCCTGTATATAGATTTTTTAGCTCTGTGGTCTCTCTCCTTCTTGCCTATGTAAGGCCTCCCATTTTTGTTGTTTTCCATCATTCCTTACTTACTTAAATTTATTATACAAAATCATTTAGTTCCCTTACTACTATTACTGATTTAGTATTTACAATTTTGTAATTCTAATCATTATAAGTAATAATAATAATAAAATTTTACCATTATCTTGAATAATAAATAATAAAAGATAAAAGTTACATACCTGCTATGAAATTCTTGAGTTGTCCACCTTTCACCGCTGTTGGACCACCATTAAAACCTTCTAGACCATCAAGACCAATTGACACTTGGGAGCCTTTCTGAATTTTCATCAATGTACCAATACCTTGATGCCAGTGGCCATGGGAAAATCAACTACAAGGACCGATAAGGACTTGTGGACAACCAGAAAAGAACAAATGTCAAAAGGCACATGACTTACCTTTTTTTCCACAATTGGGAATCAAAACTTGCCCCAAATTTAAGGTTTATATAGTTGTAATTTTCCTATTTATTTGTTGTGACTATACCGGTTACTATCTGTAGGTCTCACTCTGCATATTTCATAGTTCATGTATATCTTTTTTACTCAGCACTCTGTAGTGGCATTAAATTTCTCACATTACAGGGGGAGGTGTCTGGCATATAATAAATTTTTTTTCCTAGTTAACCAAGATAGAAAAATTTTGTTCTTAGTCCTAGAAGTGATAAAATTACTATAATAAATTATATTATTTTCTTAATTATTTCAGTTGAAATTTTGTCCTGATATTTAAAATATTATATTATTGTTTCAGTTGACAGTTTTTCCTGGAAGTAAAATAATAAATAGGGGGTATCAAAGTTAGAAATTTGTAATTATTTAAAAGGTATTTCACAGCACAAAAAGATAGCCAGAAGTATGACATTAATTCTCAGTAAAAAGATGTTCTGGGGGACAAGATTGCATACCATAAAAATAATTATAGTTGATTTGGTGGAAAAAAGAGGTATTTTGAAATTGAAGATTAATAACTTTGATAAGCCCTAATATATAAATTAATTATATTAAATTTTTTCAGTTGACATTAAGTCCTGGTAATTAAATGTTCAGTTGACTCTTAGTCCTTATAATTATATATCAATATATATATTAGTAATTAATTAATAATTGTGTTAATTATTCCAGTTGACTTTTTCTCTTGATAATTGATAAATTATTTTATTATTTCAGTTGATTTATTTTTAATCCTGGTAATAAAATATTAATATCCTAATTAATTTGATTAATTAAAAAATTGTAATAATTATTTCAGTTGATTTTTGTCCTGATAAATTTTATATTTTCATTATTCCAGTTGATTAAAAATCCTGATAATTGATCATATACTTGAAATATTTTTTATTCTATCTCTTATTTTTTTTCAACAAGCTAAATAATAACTGATTAAATATTAATATTTCTTTTCTCACAGTTTAAGTTACATAAACAATGACTGATCAAAGTGCTTCTGCTTCCCATGAAGAAGAACTAGACTTAATTGATTATGATGAGACTTCTGTAAGTTCTCCTTTGACTTCAAAAATTTCTCAAATTAATCAATTCTTGGACCAAAAAGGATGTGGAGATGCAAGAAGTAGAAATAAAAATAGAAAAGACTGCTCTGGATCCAAAGCCCCCAGTGAACCCCCCAGAAGAGCTTCCAAGAGGCTTCAAAATAAAAAAGATGCCTGTGTAGCAGCAAGTAAATAACCTGTCAACTCACATCAAGGAGTTGAAAGCAGAGAACATTAAATTAAGATCAGAGGTAGAAATGCTAGATAAAAAGTTAAGAAATGTAGAAACTTTTCTTGAAGAGAAGAGGAAACCTCTTCAAGCAGTAAGAACCCTTTCACAGTTGGCTCATCAACCACAGGAAATGGTGGAAGTCTCGAAATGGCAGTGCAACTGGCTCAACACTCAGTGGGACTTACTACAAGCTCAACAGATGCAAGAAGCAACTCAGGCAGATCGCTCAAGATCCCAAAAATTCAACCCAACCCCTCCTCACCCCTACCAAGGAGGAAGGAAAAGGAAAAATAATAAACTTCAAATTTGGCAAAAACCATGGTAAGCCACTCAATTTAATCCCAATTACCTTTTTTTGCTACTGATTCAGTTCCTTCAGGTAATTCTGGATGGGGAGATGATACCTTGAGACCAGTAGAGGCGGGCTCTAGTAGGGATATTACTCAATATTCAGATGTAACTACTCCTTTAGTATTAATTTCTACTTCAATGACTAACCCTGATATGGCCATTATAGATGCAACAATTGATCCTGAAGTTTATGAGAGTCTGGAAAATTACTTTGTTTCCCTATTGAGAACTACTCCTGATGTAGCTACTATTAATGATGAATATTTGAGAGATATTATTACCAAAAAAAACCATATAATGAATAACCTCCAATTGACTCAAAAATTTAATAGTTTGTTAACTGAACAAGGCTACCAATCAGTGAGAAGTGAGTTTCAGAGGTTTTCTAATGATTTATATAATTACAAAGTAACTCATGAGAAGATAGTTGCTTTTGGCAAAATATCAAGAATGATTAGTCCAAGTTACAAGACACCGTGTCTATCTGGTTCCAGGAACTAGAGGGACATAAGTTGAAATTGAAAAGACTAAGTGAACATTACTCATCTCTGCAAAACAAGAATCATTATCTTTTGCAACTATCAATGAGACATCATCCAGTATTTGAAGAGTGAAAACTAGACCAAAAAAATTGAAGAACAGTTTAACTCATTGTTAAATGACCAAAAGTAATCTGCCAATTCTTTGAAAGAACCTTTTGCACAAGATACTCCAATTGTACCTGAGCCTAGTTCATCTAAAGTAAAATTAGTGCAAGAAATGCTTGTAGATATTCCTGAGTTTCCATCAAAAATGGATGATGCACCTTGCTCATCTACAGAAGGGTTAAACAATGAGATTACTGCCCAGTTAGAAAAATTACATCTTCTTAAACAAAAACAAGTTTGGAACACAGAGATTGCCTTAAATTAAAATAATTGGCAAAACCTTGACCAATACCCAACATTTGATGGTGATTCTTCCTCTGATTGGCAGAAATTTATTTGCTGAATTGATAACCTGAAGAATTCTTAAAAACTTCCAGATGAAAAAATGGTGTCAAAATTGATTTCTTTTTTTTCCAATGTTTCCCTGATGTGGTATTAATCTTTCTTTTAGATAAAAATGACAACTCCTGGGAGGATTGGAAGGAATTGATAAAAGCACAGTTTGGTGGTTCAGAGTTGAGGTTAGCCCAAAAAAGGCAGTATGAGGAAGATAGATATAGCTTTTCTTCTACAGAAAAACCTATTGATTTCTTGATGAAACTTGTAAAGATCCTGAGGGAAATGGACCCAAACATGAGCTTTGAATTATGAAAGGACAGGATACTCTATAAATTGCCTATGTCTCTGAGAGACTTAATAGTTGCTAGGACTGACTTCTCAAGAGAACCTTCTTCTTTTATTAATACTTGTAATGAGATCCTTTTAAATAACAAGTGTGATTATAGAAGATTCACTCCTAGATCTTCATTGGAGAAAACCTCCAATTACCAACAGAAACCTCCTGAAAAAGTTGGTAAACCTTCTTACCCTTTTGCACCTAAAAAGTATGCAACAAACACTTACTTTAGATGCAGCAAGCCTTGACAGAAAGGCCATGTTTGTGACAAGAAAATAAACATTGTTGAACAAACGGAAGAACCTGCTGATGACACAGTTGCACTAGATGATACTTCAAGTGATTGTTCCAGCAATATTTCTTATGAATCTCACCAGGAAATTTTAATTCTGGAAGATATTCATTAGTTGAATAATACTGACATTGAGAATAATGATTTTTTTACAGTTGAAGATGCTGAGATCATAAGAAACCTTGAAGACATCTCAATAATAATTGCCCCTCTCAAGGCACCAGTCTTGATTAATAGAAAGAACATTAAGGTTGTTTTGGATTCTGGAGCTGGAGGAAGTGTGGTATCTGAAAATTCACTTGCTCCAGTGGATCAGGATTATAAATCAAAACTTATTCCTATCATTTCTGAAAATTAAGGAGGTTATGGCTCTGTTTTGTCCCCCATTGGTAAATACAAAGCTACAGTATTTTTCAGATATAAGCATGGATTTGTAAGATCTATGTGTGACTTTGTAGTTATTAAAAATGATAACTTGAGTAGTTGGTTCATTGTGAGAAATGAATTTTAACCAAATATGGTATTAAATTGGATCCCTCAAACCAATGCTTCACAATGGGGTTGAATGGGAAGAGAAATTTAAAATTTCCTCCACCAAGAAATTATTAGCACCAGGATTTAACACATGTAATTCTGTAGTTAAATATAAAGGAAGATCTACAAAAGAAATGCATGCCCTTCTGTCTGAAATTGACACAGCTTCTTTTGGAGAAGAACCTTCTGGTGACGAAAAAGATTCCATCATTGAGTTGATAAAATCTTTTCCAATGGCCTTTGCTCATGGTTCACATGAATTAGGATTTGTAAAAAAGGAAATGAAGCTCTCATTATCTTTCCCATTAAATGAAATACCACCTATTTTAAAGAAGAAGCCTTATCCTGCTTCTCCCACAAAGAGAAAATATATTGAAGAAAATATCTCTATCCTTTTAAACATGATTATTATTGAAAAGGTAGTTGAAACACCTAAACATTATGTTATCTCACCTGTTTTAATTTCCTATGAGAAAGATAAAGCCAGGTTATGTGGTAATTATAGAGCATCAAATACTTATAGTGTTGATGATATCTATCCTTTACCCAGAATTAGCTCTATACATGCTACCTTACAAGGTGCTAAATATATCAGCTGTTTAGATGGTAATAAGGGATATCACCAGGTACCTGTTGAGAATAATTCACAGAATTTTCTAATGAGTGCTACTAATATGGGTATATATAAGTATATTAGGATGCCATTTGGCCCCAAAAATGCCCCTACAGTTTTCCAGAAAGTTTAGATAACACATTCCATAAGGAAATAGTTGAAGGTTGGCTAATGGTTTATATTGATGATATCTTCATATTCTCCAAGACATTTGAGAATCATCTTAACCACCTGCGTAAAGTGTTCCATAAGATGGATGAGATAAATATGACACTTATCTTAAAAAATGTAAATTTGGTTTTCATTCTTTGAAAGTTCTTGGTCATATTGTCTCAGGGTTACAGATATGTGTTAGCAAGAACAAAGTGGCAGCCATACAGCCAGTAAAAGCTCCTTCTACAGTTAGAGAGCTCCAAAGTTTTTTGGGAATGTGTGGATACTACAGATAGTATATTAAATATTATCAGGTCATAGCATTACCCCTAATCCAATTAACTAGGAAAGATGTTGCTTTTTTCTGGAAAAGTGAAAGAAAAAAAGCTTTTGAGACTATGAAACATTGTTTGATGTCAGCACCAATTCTTGCTTTGCCTGAATTTAATCAACAATTTGTTTTATACACTGATGCAAGTTTTATTGGCCTTGGTGCTGCTCTCCATCAAAAATAATTTATGAATAATAAAGTATCAGAAGTAGTGATTTGTTATATTTCCAGAACCTTGAGAAATAGTGAATTGAAATATGGTGCCACTCAACTGGAGTGTTTAGAGGTAGTTTAGGCTCTAGAGAAGCTACATTATTATCTTTATGACTAGAAATTTGAACTTTTCACTGACAGCAGTGCAGTGAAATCCCTCTTGAACTTGAAGACACCTAACAGACATATGTTCAGATGGAAGTTAGCTGTTCAAGAATTCAGAGGGAGGATGACAATAATTCATAGGGCTGGTATTGTTCACACAAATGTGGATATGTTATCAAGGTTACTTTTGGAAAATAATGACTCAAATCCTGCATATGTTCCTGAAGAAGAAATAGTTCACATTTTTGGGATATATGTGTTTGATATGAAGGAGGCGCTATTACAGCTAATTCTGGATTCATATGATAATGACACTGACTTAAAAAAGTTATGTACTATATTAAATGATCCAAAGAATGATTCAATACAAGCATTAATTAAAACCCTCCCACCAAAGTACCAGGTTGCTTTGGAAATAGGTAAATTTTCAATTGATGAAGGCTACCTCTATTATAGAAGAAAGTTGAGAAGTTTTATTTTTATTCCTCCTTCTATGAAAGAAATCATCTTGAAAATTTGTCATGATGACATATTGGCTTGAAATTTTTATCTTGAACAAACAATGATCAGAATTAGAAACACTGCTTGGTGGGCTAATATGTCTGAAGACACCAAACTATATGTTGAATCCTGTGATTCTTGCCAGAAATCAAAAAGATTTACTGAAAAAAGATCTAGATTAATAAAAAATATTGAAGCTCCTGATGCACCATGGCAAATAATAAACATGGACTTTTGTAACAGGATTTCCCCTTTCTGTGAAAGACAGTTATAACTCTCTCTTGGTTATTGTGGAAAGATTCACAAAGATGTGTAAATTTATCCATACTCACAAGGATGTTTCCACTAAAGAATTAGCTTTCTTGTGGTGGTCTCATGTGTTTAATACTGCTGGATTCCCAAAGGCCATAATCTCTGAAAGAGATCATAAATTTACTTCTGAATTTTGGATGTCTCTTATAGATGTTTGTGGTTGTGATCTGAAGCTTTTTAGTGCCCATAACCCCCAGACTGATGGATTATCTGAAAGAATAATTCAGACTTTAGAGGACATGATAAGAAGATATTGTGCCTTTGGTCTTGAGTACAAATACAAAGACAGGCTCACTCATGACTGAGTCACCTTACTCCCTGGTTTGGAATTTGCTTATAATAGCACTGTTCATTATTTTACTCAGAGAAAGCTTTTTGAGCTCTGTCTTGGATATGTTCCAAATACTCCTGCCCAAATTCTCAATAATAAAATACCTAAATTGGATTAACATCCTGGTTTAAAATCTTCTCTTAAAATGTAACAACTTTGCAGAAGTCATGCTAAAGAATGTATTGAAAAATATTTTGAATATGAGAAGAAGAGGTGGGACAAATCCCATAAAGAATACACTTTTAAAAAGGGTGATGAAGTGTTGATTTCTACAGTCCACTTCAATTTACAAGGTAATAACAAATTAAAAGGCCCATTTGGTGTTCCATTTGTTGTCAGAAGAATGGTTGATGATAATGAGGTTGAAGTTATTCTGTACTCTCCATATGACAGGAAACATCCTGTTTTTCCAATATCTCTTCTGAAACCTTACACATTCAATAGTGATCTATTTCCCAAAAGGAGGGGAAGACCAAAGAAGACCCCTAATGAAATCACTGAAACAGAACAAATTGATAAGATTCTAAATGACAGAATAATCACTGCTGAAAAAGGTACTGAATACTTATTGAGATTCAAAAATTAATATTCTGAATATGATTCTTGGATACCTGGGAAAGAGATATCTATCCTTCCTGATCTACTAAAGAAATATAAAAAAAATAATAGAATTTTTTTATTGTTTTTTTAGAGTGAGGGAATGTCAGCCAGGCTACTAGACTTACCCAGTTAAAAATTAATTATTTACAAGGATGAAGAAATGCCTTTATTTCTTATTTTATTAATTATATTTACTTTATAATTTACTTTTAATAACTTAACTAATTAGAATAAGTAAAAACCAAGTAAATATTTTAATTTAATCTCCCTCATATTTTTTATCCTCTGACAATGTCTTCATGAAAGGTTTGAGTTGAAATAAAATTATATTAATATTGGAACTAAAAATCAAATTATTTTATTTAAAAATGACATTTACAGAAAATCAAAAATAAATCAAAAAGTTTGACATATACTGTAAATACATCATATTGATACATTCTTTTATAGAATAATCTTTAAATTTGCAATTACTTATTCTGGAATTTTCTTTTTCTTATATTCCTGTTTATAGATTTTTTAGCTCTGTGGTCTTTCTCCTTCTTGCCTATATAAGACCTTCCATTTTTGTTCTTTTCCGTCATTCCTTACTTACTTAAAACTTATTATATACAATCATTCATTTCCATTACTACTATTACTGATTTAGTATTTACAATTTTGTAATTCTAATCATTATAAGTAATAATAATAATAAAATTTTACCTTTATCTTGAGTGATAAGTAATAAAAGATAAAATTTATGTACCTGCTTTGAAATTCTTGAGTTCTCCAGCCTTCACTGCTGTTGGACCGCTGTTAAAACCTTCTAGACCATCAAGACCCATTGATACAAAGGGTGATGATAAAACTTGGAGATATGGGTTGAAAAAAAAGGGTAGAGAGGGAATTAAATTGGGTTTAAAGTAGCTGTTAATATAATAGAGGGAGAAAGAGGGATTTGAATGGGTTTGATTGCTTATTGAAGGGTATTGGAAGTAGTGTGGAGAAATTTTATTGGACAAAAAGCAGGTTAAGATTTGTGGGATAGGGAGTGAAAGAAAAAGGAGGAGAGAAAAGTGATAGGTGAAAGGAAGGTAGAAAAACATTTGTTGAGAAAATATGATCACATATAAAGGTGCTAGTAAGAGTGTGAAAATTTGAAAAAGTGGTTGAGAAAAATTTAAATAAGATTTTTAAAAAATAAGAGGGAGGATGCTATTGTATCACCAAACATCAGAATTAAACTTCATCTTATATTTCTTACTACTGAAGCAGCTTTATTTCAATCATATGAATACTGAGTGATGGCCTTAAGTTCTTTACCCTGCTATATTAAAGTGGAGACCTCCATTTTAAATTTAACTGAAATTAAATTCTAGTTCAAGGCTTTTTATAGATTTTCAGTAATTCAAGATACATAAGTTTTCACTACTTATATCAATAATAAAATTGAAAAAATCAAAATTAATTAATACATAGTAATACATTCTTTCTTTCCAATAATTTTATTTTATGACAATAATAATTATTCATATCTTTGAAAGATCAGTCAAATTTTATCATCTATAAAATATTTTGAGATAAAAAAACATACAATCAAACTAAAAAATTTCAAAGATATTTTGTAAAAATCAAAAGAAGTCATTTACATTAAATAAAATCTATAATTAAAATTTATTTCACATATTTAAACATGAGTTTTGGGATGAAGTTATCAAATTTTAATCTCCTATATTGTTCTGATTGTCAGTTACACATGTTGTTCTAAATCTCCATACAATTCCACTTGAAATTTCATACAAGAACTTTTTACATGTTTTAAATTTGAGCTTCAACTTTTAATTTTTATATAATCACCTACAAAAAATTAATTCAATTTATTTTCAATAAGTTTAAATACATTTTTAAATATATTGTTTTAATTTTCATCCTTCTATTGCCTAAGTATATTTTTTTTTCAAAAACATTTAATTAATAGAATCATATCTTTATAAATTGTTTAATATCTTATCACAAGGTTAATATCAGTCTTTATGGATCTATGATTGAACTCCCAATGCAAATCTCATCCTGAGCATTCTTTGAATTAACTTAAACATTAAACATATTAAATATCTTTGATTTTTTTAAAAAGCTTTAAAAATGAATAAAATGGTATATTCTGTAAATGATAAGCTTTAAATTTAAGTACATAGGTATCTAGGAATAAAAAGACCTATTAAACTCATTTGTATTCAGTTTTTTATATGAGGGATATAAGAGCCCTATTCATGACAAAGTATTTATTTACCCCTATATATATTGATAAACAGCTTATCAGGCTTCAAGATCTTTTTGTAGTTTATATTTAATGCATTGGTATATCTATATCCCTACAACTACATTGAAAAAACCTAGCTCATGAAAAAAGTTAATTTTTTGTTAATTTTTCTTAATGAGTTAAAAATTTTATTTAATTTATATGATGACTTTAAAAAAAATATTTTTTTACTTCATTTTATCTTATTTGATCTTATTTCACTTTATTTTATTCTATCATATTATATAATACTGTATTATATTATATAATATTTCATTTCATTTCACTTACTATTATTCTATTTATTTTATTTTATTTTTGTTTTGATTTATTTGAGTATATTTTATTCCCTTACATCATAACTTAATTTTTATTATCTTATTTTATTTCAAAAGGTGATATTACATGTGCAAATAACAGTCTTTGAATTCTCAAAATGAGCTGATTAACTCTTATTTAAACCCATAGATCAGAGTTCAAAACCCAATTTCATGCATGTGGTACTCTGATCTACAGCCATAGATCAGTGTACCACATTCAATTTTTATTGTGTGACCTCTGATCTACAGCTTTACATCAGAGTTCACCAACCATTTTTATGCATGTGTACTCTGATCTAAGGCCATACATCAGAGTCCAAAAGACAATTTTAACCAGCTTAATGCTTCTACATGGCTATACAAAAGCATCCATTAAATGTAATGAGATGAATTAAATGAAAATAAGACTTATTATGATCTAATTGAATATTAAAAAGACAGATAGATTAGTATAGTATCTAGAATCTATCACCAGGTTCCCATAAGCCCCCATCACAAACACCCCCTAGAATCAAGCACTAGCACCTGATTATTTACTTATAGTGCTGTATGTTGCACACAAAACTGCCAAAATAGCTACCACCACAGTTTTCCAATGCACATTTAAAGTTCACCACCACCATATTTCTTGAATACATATCATGGGCTTATCAGCTCCCAAGATTATGGTGAAAATGAAACCTCAATGTTAGATTAACTTAGATTTGCAAAACTTGAATCCTGATAAATCTGAAATTCAAAATAGTTTGGATTAATTGGGTGTGACTCACTGAAGTCTTCTCAAAAATTTACCTCTTGAAGAAGTGATGCAAGGTAGTATTCCTTGAGCTTCAGCAATATGTATGCTATGATCTTCTATTAAATACTCAGCAATTAGACAGGCAGAGAGAGAGGGAGATGATTTAGGTGATGGCAATATTGATATAGTTTTTCAGCCTGTATATCCCCAGGACTGAGTAAAAATTACTTATAAGTTATGTTAAACACATGAACCATACATGGGAATAATAAATAAGAGTACACAAACAGTATACATAAGTAAAATTATGATAATATACAAAATATGCCATTATAACACCTTATATACACGAATATACCCACCTTTTATAAGTCTTATATACTTAATATTAAGTTGGAATATGTTAGCCTAATTTTAAGAACCTTAAATATAAGGCTACATAATTTTTAAGTACACTTAAAGCTGTTATTTTCACTGTTTTATGCAAAAAACAAGAAATGCACTTTATTTCACTTAAAAGTTGACTATATGCGCCATAAATTTGAGAATATCAAAATTGCGCTTTGACAGATCAATTTGTCTCATTTAGGACTATTGATTTGGCTATTTAAATGCATAAAAATAACACTTTTCAAATTTGGTGTTTTTTATGCCAGAAATGGCTTCTGTGTACTGGCCACATACTGCCTGCTTTTTTCCCATTTGAATAGCTTCATTTTTAGCAAATTTAGCTTTTTCACACTATAATTACCCCACATTCTATGCCCACTGTGGGGAAACACACTATAATAGGCGACAGGTGCTTATTTAGTGTCCTAGCTTAATTAATAATGCATTGACCTTGTTTATATGCACTAATTTCATTAATAACCTCACTCTTGGCATCTTATTTCACTACCACACTTAAATTTGCCTAAAATTAGTCAAGGATTTACCCGTGCAAGTGCCTGCCAAGGACTGCATGTAGTTACCCCACATCTCACGCTCTTTTTTGAGTTTTTGGGTGGTTTCTCAGTCAATATTGGGTATTTTTGAATGGGAATTTCACATAGTATAATGTCAGGATTAGCCCCATTATTTCCACAGTGAATCCCCCTTATTATTAAGCTATTATTAAACTTAAAAATTCCCCTTTAGACTTTTATATTATTGTTCATTATGCATATACTCTCTTTTTATCTTATTTCTTAATTTTGATGGATTTTCCTTATTAATACAGGGTTTTGCCATTTATTACACTTCTAATTATCTCATGGATTACTGGGAATGTTTATGGCCATGTCTATTAGTTTTTTAGAGGTGTCATTAACTGTGTATTGAGTGGTACATTAAGGGAATCATTGGGGAACTCATTGTGTATAAAAGGAGGAGGGTTTTTGGTTGTATTTCTTCATTATTTATCATTACAATTTAACTAATATAATCAAATAAATTACAATACATATCAATTAGTACTTTTATAAGACTTTTGAATAGTATCTAAATTATAAAATCTATTTTTATACCAACTACAAAGATTGTAAGCCATATATAAAAATAGTGAGAATAATATTACTGAGACCTTTATTTTTGATTATATTTTACTACTTGTTGGATTTATACTACAGTTTTCATATAGGACCATTAAAATCTTCTAGACAAGTGACCATTCAAGCTAGTTCATGTCTTTGTACTTGACCTCAGCCTGACTATTGGGGGCCTTTCCTCAAGAATTCTGTTATAATCCAGTCAGTAAAAGTTTCAAAGAAGGTACACGTAAATAAAATCCCTATAGAAATAATTGGATTTACAACAGGTTGGGGTCACTTATATAGTGATTTCAGAAAAATAAGCCCTGTTATATAATAAAATTGTGATATTGAATCAACAATTTTACCACTAATTTAACATATAAATGTTATTAGTGGGTCTGTCAATAGACCAATTAAATTTGTGATCTTTGCAGATAAAATTTTTACCACTAATTTAACATAAAATTGTTCTTAGTGGGAGTCTGTCGATAGACCAATTAAATTTGTGATATTTTCAGATGATAACCAATTAAACTGATTAATTTTTTTCTTTTAAAAGGACTCTTAATCCCTTTCTATTGGTTTGTAAAATTCATTTATATTTGAAAAAGAATCTTACTGACAGTTGTTTTTCTTTTTTAATTTAAAAAAACGGCTACATATTGTTGACCAGTTAAATCAAGTTACCACTTAAAAAGCATACTTGACTCTTGGAACTTAGAAATTCACTTCATACCAATAAGTAAGCAATAAAATTGTCTTTAGTGGTATTGATAAATACTGATAAAACTCATTTTGAAGTTTCCATAGATAAACTTTCAATTCTTTAGAAAATACCACGTAAAAATGTGTGACAACAATGACATTGTAAGTAATAAGTCAAAACCTTATAACTTAAGACCTAGAGCTGAAAGACTTGTTACAGGAAATTCAAATGGAGGGCCAGGACTCTCCCATAATAAACAACACTCAGCCAATGTCTCTGGAAGAAAGGGAAAAGCTTTTAAAGCAAGTTTCAATAAAGAAAGCAAAAAATACATTACAAGAACAAATTCACTCCCTATCCAACCTATTGAACACCTTGACAGTAAGAGTCAATAATATAGTGTACCAGATCAACAACCTGGAGAAAAGAGCAGCTCAAGGTTTCATAGATGTCAACCAAGCTCTAGTGGACATAAAGGCTCAACCACAATCAGTGGCACCCACCAATTCCCTAGCAACACCTCCAGCCCAAGAGGAGGATCAAAAAATCACAGTAAGAAAATGGAAATGGGATTGGTACACCCAAAATTACAACAATCCTCAACAGCAGGGCTTTAGCAGTCACCCTTACAGGGGAAAGGCAAGGAGGGGCAGGGGAAGTGGGATAAGACCTTGGTAAGTCATCCAACTCCTCATAATCAATTGTATCAACCTGACAATGAATTACTTATAGGTAATGAGATTGATAAGGAAATATTGGATATTATTGATAATGATTTAAAGGATTATTCATTTGAAAAAAATATGTTAAACTTTTCTTTACATGGGGACAATGTAAATAGTTTTATTGATCACCAGGATAATGCTATTAATATAAAAATGGAATCAAATGATGAGTCTTCTGAGTTGGACACAGAAAAAATAGAATATTTTTTGAAATAGAATCCAATGGAATCAAAAATAATAAGTAAATTATTATTGAGAATTGAAAAATTGGAAGAGTTCTCAAAAGAGCCAAACAATAATACAGAAAATGTATTATTACAGCTAACACAATCATTGAGTACTACAGCCAATAAATTAAATAATTATTGAAAATTCAAATGATGAATTAATCAATGAGAATAAAAGATTGATTTCTGAGATTAGAAATTTAGAAAGTAAATTAGAACATACTCAGAATGTTATGGCTACAATTGAGGGACGTGTTAAATTATCTTTTTCAAATGTAAATGATACTCTAAATCATGTACCTGTAATAAAGGATAGGTTACAAAGAGAAGAAATAGAAGTAGAAAACATATTGAAAAATACTGAAAAAATAAAACAAGAGTACCTGTTTTCATGAAACACGCAAATGAAACACCAATTATGGAACATGAACATAGTGTCATGGGCTCTGAGAACAGTAAATCAGTAAAAGATGAAATAAATGATCATCTTTCCAAAGTAAGTGAATTACTGAATATTCCTCAGGTTAGGGAAGCAAGAACTAACTAAAAGAACTGGCCTAAGTTAGATCAGTACCATTCTTTTGATGGGGATTCAAAATCTGGTTGGCAGCAATTCATACAAAGAATTGATAACTTAAAATTTTCATACAAATTACCTGATGAA
Organism: Hemileia vastatrix; assembly: GCA_030280995.1. Lineage (NCBI taxonomy): Eukaryota > Fungi > Basidiomycota > Pucciniomycetes > Pucciniales > Zaghouaniaceae > Hemileia > Hemileia vastatrix. The sequence goes on along the minus strand of JASXTE010000006.1, from coordinate 17,241,040 downwards.
GAAATTACCTCAAATTTAATATCTTTATTTACAGATGTGGCCTTATTATGGTTTGAATCTGTATTGAGTGAGGGAATTAATTACTCCTGGAATTAATGGAAGACACTAATTGAAAGGCAATTTGGTGGCCCAAAATTTAGAATCACTCAACAAAGATTGTATGAAAAAGCCAGATATAATCCAAATGCTGGAGATAAACCCATGGTATTTTTAATAAATTTAATAAAAATCATGAAAGCCATGGATCCAAAAATGGATTATGAATAGTGGAAAGAAAAGATAATATTCAAGTTTCCTATATCAGTTAGAGACATTATTGTAGCTAGAACTGAAACCATCAGAGATACCTCTGGATTCATTAATATATGCAATGAGATATTATTAAACCACAAGTATGAAACCAAGTATAACAATTACAGACAAAGTGTTGATGTGGTAAAACCTACTACAAGTAAATTGCAAGTGGAGAAGAAAAAACCTTCAGCTCCCCTTGTCCCTAAGAGACAGGAGAATAACACTTGTTACAAATGTAATGAACCTTGGGTAAAGGGTCACATGTGTAAGAAGAGAATAAATGTTATTGAAACCTCACAAAATTCTGAACCAAGTAATCACAAAGATGAGAACATGGAATCCAGTGAGGATTGAAAAAATAAAATATCTTACAGTGATGATGAACATGAGATATTTGTATTAGAACAGGATATTATTTTCCTGAATGATGCTATACCTCATACAGACACATCTTTAACTTCCATTGAGGAAGCTGAAATAATTAAAGATGTAACTCATGATACTTACATAATAACACCTATCAGAGCACCTGTTATTATATGTGGAAAAGAAATGAATGCCATTCTTGAAACTGGGGCTGCAGGTAGTTTAGTTTCAATTAATACATTACTGAAACTTGATAGTAAGTACCAGGAAAAACTAGAGCCTGTTCAAAAAAGAACTGGAGAGGTTTTGGTTCAGTATTAAATCCAATTGGCAAATACAAAACTGCTGTATTCTTTAGATATAATAATGGATATGTTAGAGAAGTGTTTGAATTTGTAGTAATGGATAATAAAAATTGTAGTGATTGGTTTATTATTGGAAATGATTTATTGACAAAATTTGGCATTAAACTAGATCCTGAAAACAGTTGCTTCACTATAGGCGTGAATGGCAAGAGAAAATTTAAAATATGTTTTGAAAACTCAGTGTATGCCATTTCTTCCAGAGAAGATCAACTGCAAGGTGGAAGAACCACCAATGAAATGGTTGAATTGGATAATTAAATCCAAAAGGCCTCTTTCAGTCCTCAACTCTCAAAAATTGAAGAAGAAAAATTTTTGAGATTGATTAAATCATATCCTATGGCATTTGCTCATGGCTCAAATGAACTAGGATTGGTCAAAGACCATGAGATGAAAATCTCTTTAAGTTGTGATTTGGATAATATTCCTGGCAGCTTGAAAAAGAGACCTTACCCAGCTTCTCCTGAAAAAAGGAAAGATATTTAAGACAACATAAAAATGTTGTTAGAAATGGGTATTGTTGAAAAAGTAGACACAACACCTAAGTATTGTGTTATTTCACCAGTATTAATCTCTTATGAAAAAGATAAGGCAAGATTGTGCAGTGATTATAGAGCTCTGAATACATACACTGTAGATGATATTTACCCTCTACCAAGGATAGCTTCTATCCATTCTACCTTACAAGGAGAAAAATATATTTCCTGTCTGGATGGAAACAAGGGTTACCACCAGATTCCTGTAGAAAAGAATTCTCAAAATTACTTATTAATAACCACACATATGGGTATATTTAAGTATGTGAGAATGCCATTTGGCCCAAAAAATGTGCCTTCAGTCTTCAAAAAATTAATAGATAGTGTTTTCCATCAGGAAATGGTTGTAGGATGGCTTTTGGTCTATATTGATGACATCATAGTGTTTTCAAAAACATATGATGAGTATTTAACTCACCTGGAAAGAGTCTTTCAAAAGATGGATGAAATAAAAATTACAATTGCATTAAAGAAATGCAAGTTTGGATTTCAATCCTTGAAAGTACTTGGACATGTTGTATCTGGATTACAAATTTGTGTTGACCAGAATAAGGTGGCAGAAATTAAAACCATTGGTATACCTAAAAATGTAAAAGAGGTTCAAAGTTTTTTGGGTATGTGTGGATATTACAGACAGTAAATTAAAAATTACCAACCCATTGCAGCTCCTTTAACAACATTAATCAGGAAAAATGAAGCTTTCATTTGGAATAATGAAAGACAACATGCCTTTAATAAATTAAAGTAATGTTTAATGTCAGCTCCAATATTGGGACTGCCAGATTTCACCCTACCTTTTATCTTGTAAACTGATGCAAGCTTCATAGGTTTAGGTGCTGCTTTACAGAAGAAACAGATAATAAATGGAAAATTATCTGAAGTAGTCATCTATTATATATCCAGAACCTTAAGAAAAACAGAATTAAGGTATGGTGCCACACAGCTAGAATGTTTAGCTGTAGTGTGGGCTTTAGAGAAACTTCATTACTATCTGGAAGACCAGAAGTTTGAACTTATAACAGATTGCAGTGCAGTAAAATCATTACTAAACATGAAAACCCCTAATAGGCACATTTTTAGATGGCAACTAGCTGTACAAGAGTACAGAGGAAGAATGACAATCACTCACAGAGCAGGAACATTGCATTCTAATGTGGATTTATTATCCAGAATTCCTTTTCCAAATGATGCTGACAACCCAGCTTATGTGCCTGAAAATGAGGTTATACATATATTTGGGATTTATATAGTGGATTTAGAGGAAGAATTTATGCAAACTATATTGGAAAATTATTCATCTGATAAAGATTTGACTAAGCTATCTACCATTCTAAATGATCCAACTAATGCCTCCATGAGTGCATTAATTAAAACCTTGCCTCCAAAGTATAGAAATGCGTTGGAAAAAGGTAAACTGTCAATTGAAGATGGATATATATATTACAGGAAAAATTTAAGTAATGTAATAGTGATACCACCTTCTATGAAAGAGTTAATAGTAAGTACTTGTAATGGTGACATCTTAGCTGGTAATTTTGATTTTAACAAAACATTAACTAGAGTTAAAAACACAGCCTGGTGGATAAACATGAAAGAAGATGTACAAAAATACATTGAAACATGTGACTCTTGTCAGAAATCTAAAAGATTAACTGGGAAGAGATCTGGGTTGTTACAACAAATAGAGCAGTCAAAAGCTCCATGGGAAATAATAAACATGGATTTTGTAACTGGCTTGCCATTAGCAGGAAAAGAATGCTTCAATTCTTTCTGGGTAATAGTAGATAGATTAACAAAAATGTGTAAATTTATCCCTACCCATAAAGAGGTATCTGCAAAAGACTTGGCATTACTATGGTGGACTCAGATAATGAATACTGCTGGTTTCCCTAAAGCCATAATCTCTGACAGAGACCCCAAATTCACATCAGAGTTCTTGAAATCTTTGATGGAAGTATCAGGTTGTCAATTGAAATTGTCTACAGCACACCATCCACAAACTGATGGGCTGGCTGAGAGAATGATACAAACTCTAGAAGACATGATCAAAAGATATTGTGCCTTTGGATTGGAATACAAAGACAATGAGAAATTCACACATGACTGGGTAACATTAATTCCTGGCCTTTAATTTGGTTATAACAGCACAACTCATTCTGTAACAGAGAAGAAACCATTTGAACTCTGGCTGGGATACGTACCAAATACCCCAGTAAATTATTTAAATAAATTACCAAGGTTAGATATACACCCTGGTACTAAATCCTTTATTCATATGCAAAAAATGTGTAGAAAGCATGCATAAGAATGCATCCAAAAAGCATTTGAATATGAAAAGAAAAGGTGGGACAAATCTCATAAAGAATTTGAATTCAAAAAGGGAGATGAAGTCCTCATATCAACACTACATTTTAACTTAAAAGGTAATGTTAAATTAAAGGATCCCTTTGTAGGACCTTTTTTAGTAACCAAAATGGTTGGTAATAATGCAGTGGAAGTCATATTATATGCTCCATATGATAGGAAACATCCATTTTTCCCTATCTCATTATTGAAACCTTACCATGCAAATAATCCTGACTTACTTCAAAAAAGAAGGGGAAGGCCTAAAAAGCAACCTGAAGAAATTGTGGAAAAGGCAGAGATTGAAAAAATACTCAAGAAAAGAATCCTTACTAAAGAAAAAGGAACTGAGTATTTATTAAGATTTAAAGGGAAATCAAATGAATTTCATAAATGGATACCTGAAAAAGAAATTTCTAATTTATTCACCCTTCTTAAAAATTTTAAACAGAAATAAATTTCTGTTCAACCACCTGAGGGGTTAAAATACCAGTACTCATAATATTTTATTATTTTTTATTTCTTTAAATTATAATCTTTAATGCTACAGAATTAATCTGAATACCTGAAAATTAAACAAATAAATAAATAAATATGTAGAACTTATCATTTTTTTTATTGTTTTTTTTGGGTGGGCGAGTTTCAGCCTGTATATCCCCAGGACTGAGTAAAAGTTACTTATAATTTATGTTAAACACATGAACTATACATGGGAATAATAAATAAGAGTACACAAACAGTATACATAAGTAAAATTATGATAATATACAAAATATGCCATTATAACACCTTATATACACGCATATTTCGACCTTTTATAAGTCTTATATACTTAATATTAAGATGGAATATTTTAGCCTAATATTAAGAGCCTTAAATATAAGGCTACATAATTTTTAAGTACACTTAAAGCTGTTATTTTCACTGTTTTATGCAAAAAACAAGAAATGCACTTTGTTTCACTTAAAAGTTGACTATATGCGCCATAAATTTGAGAATATCAAAATTACACTTGGACAGATCAATTTGTCTCATTTAGGACTATTGATTTGGCTATTTAAATGCATAAAAACAACACTTTTCAAATTTGGTGTTTTTTATGCCAGAAATGGCTTCTGTGTACTGGCCACATACTGCCTGCTTTTTTCCTGTGTGAATAGCTTCATTTTCAGCAAAGTTAGCTTTTTCACACTATAATTACCCCACATTCTATGCCCACTGTGGGGAAACACACTAAAATAGGTGACAGGCGCTTATTTAGTGTCCTAGCTTAATTAATAATGCATTGACCTTGTTTATATGCACTAATTTCATTAATAACCTCACTCTTGGCATCTTATTTCACTACCACGCTTAAATTTTCCTAAAATTAGTCAAGGATTTACCTGTGCAAGTGCCTTCCAAGGACTGCATGTAGTTACCCCACATCTCACGCTCTTTTTTGAGTTTTTGGGTGGTTTCTCAGTCAATATTGGGTATTTTTGAATGGGAATTTCATGTAGTATAATGTCAGGATTAGCCCCATTATTTCCACAGTGAATCCCCCTTATTATCAAGCTATTATTAAACTTAAAAATTCCTATTTAGACTTTTATATTATTGTTTATTACGCATATACTCTCTTTTTATCTTATTTCTTAATTTTGATGGATTTTCCTTATTAATACAGGGTTTTGCCGGTTGTTACACTTCTAATTATGTCATGGATTACTGGGAATGTTGATGGCCATGTCTATTAGTTGTTTAGAGGTTTCATTTACTGTGTATTGGGTGGTACATTAAGGGAATCATTGGGGAACTCATTGTGTATAAAAGGAGGAGGGTTTTTGGTTGTATTTCTTCATTCTTTATCATTACAATTTAACTAATATAACCAAATAAATTACAATACATATCAATTAGTACTTTTATAAGACTTTTGAATAGTATCTAAATTATAAAATCTATTTTTATACCAACTACAAAAATTGTAAGCCATATATAAAAATAGTGAGAATTATATTACTGAGACCTTAATTTTTGATTATATTTTACTACTTGTTGGATTTATACTACAGTTTTCATATAGGACCATTAAAATCTTATAGACAACTGACCATTCAAGCTAGTTCACGTCTTTATACTTGACCTCAGCCTGAAATAGTTAACCAGGAGATAGATCAATAAATTATGTATTTATGTATTACATATTAGATTGATATATTTTTACCTAACTAAATTATAATAAAAATAAGCATTAATTTGATGTGTAAATAAAAATAAAAATAAATACTTAACAGATTTGAAAAATACATTTAAACTAAAAATTGATATTTTTAACACCAATTATTGAGACTTCTTCTTAAAACAAGAAACATTATACTAAGTAAAGTATTATTGGAGTGAGAGTGACCCAACAACACTTTGAAATTTAAGAAACCAGAATCATTTCAAGATAATTTTTTTTTCAAAGTTAAAAAACAAGAGTGACCCAAAACCACTTTGAAATGTAAGAAACCAGAATCATGTCAAGATAATTTTTTTTCAAAGTTGAAAAACTAAAGTTTTTAATTATTTGAAAATATTTACACCTCTCATTCTTTGAAAGATCATTTTTCAAATTTATTTATTGAAAAAATTTCTTGCCCATCATTTATCTTATATTATGATTAGAAGTTTACATGTTTTTGAGTAATAACAAAAACAGGATACAAGCTAATAATTAATATGCTTGCATCATTTGAAGAGTTTTTTCATTTAAGAAGAAGTGAATATGAAGTTAAAAAAGTTTTCTATTATATCAGTGTCATCTTTGCTGTGCCCTAACATGGCATAACTTCTCAGAACACTAAATTCTTTCTATATTGGGTTGAAATTGGGGGAATAAGGAGGTAAAAACATTAAGAGACACCCAGCTTGCTCTTCAATATCTGGCACTTTCTCTCAGTGATGTATTGATGCATTGTCTATAATCAAAAAATACTTTTAGGCTCTGGGAATGGGTTCATCATTGAAAGCTTCCCAAGAAAAACAATTAAATATATTGTATATAAGAAAAAAAATATTTTTTGCTTACTAAAATATGTTCAAGATAAAACTTAAAATTAAAATCTTTTACTGTCTCTGGTTGTAACATGAATGGAGCCAAACCTTTAAGAGAAACAGTAGCTAGAAGATTCAAATGGTATGTTGAGCAGGGGTGTGGAACCTGCAGGTTTCTAAAACCAATTGGAGCCCATCCTCAGGTGCTCATAAGACCACCACAGTCAATACTGGATTCATCTGACAAAAAATGGTAATAAAATAAAAAAAATTTAATTTAAAAGAGATTCAATAAAAAATAAATTCATAGTAAAACACTCACCACAAAAAAACCATCCAGATTTCTTCAAATTTGGCAATGTAACTGATTTAATGAAGTCATTTTGTGAGGCATTTTGGTGTATTAGCTTTTTGAGAGTTCTTTTTTGAATATAGAAGACAATTTAGAATTTATTTTTTCAACATTGTTTAAGAGATTTTCACATTATAGCTGTCATAGAGAGCTCTCTGAAGATCTGGAACATAAAAATTAGGGTAAGTGTGGAGGGTCTCTTCTGGAAACTGTAGTTTTTCACCATCCAAAATCAGGTTTTGACCATGCCAAAGGTATGTTTGAGGGTTCACAACTACATCCTTGGTAGTATTATAAAGTAAAATATTACAAGCTATGTAGTCTTCACTTATTCTACAGTCATACATGCTGTTTACTTTTTAAAGACTTTTGCCTTTTAGAGTGGCTTTTACTCCCCTGGACTTTAAAGCTTGGCTCATATTTAATCAAAACCATTTCGTGATAAAAGTAAAAATAAAATAAAATAAAGTAACTGAAAACACGAAACTAGAAAAGAGAAAGAAAAAAAGTTAAAAAAATAAAACAATCAAAGTAAAAAAAAAGATTAATTACTGACAATAGATAGAAAAATTGAAGTCCTAAAAACAGAGAGAAGGAGAATTGAGAAAAAATAAAAAAATAAAAAAGGAAAAAAATAAGGGGAAAAAAAGAAAAGAAAAAAGGGGAAAGAAGGAAATGAGAAAAAGAGGAAGAAAGAAAAGGAAATGAGGAAAAGGGTAAAGAACAAAATAGGGGGTGTCAATGTTCAGGGATCCACAATTTTGGATCAGGAATTTTTTTTCCTGGGATCAGACATTATTAATTGCAGAAGATTCTTATCCACTATCCCTAGAGCTATTGGATAAGGAACCCACAATAATGCATTATCCTGCCTCTTATACCCCAATATCTATTCCTAATTCCTGATCCCAAACTCATCACATTCATGATTGATTTGTAAGCAAGTTAAATGAAATATAATTGTGGATGCCATCCTTATGTATCTCATCACTCTATGATACTTAATTTTGGTGGTAAACACATAACATTTTTTCTCATCTTTATGTGTCTCTTCACTCTATGATACTTAATTTTTGTGGCAAACACATAACATTTTTTTCTATCTACACACCCCATCTGCTCATTTGGTGGCAAATTCCCACTTTCCACTCATCACCTAAACCTTCTACCAACAACCTTTTCTACTGACAATAATGAAGCACCTCTCTACTAGGAAGCAACTTCAGACAGCTATGAATTCTATCACTTTAGTTTTAGCCGCTGACTCTGACTCTGACTCTGGGTTGGAAGACACTTTAGCTTATATGTCTTTTCAATGATCTTTATGAAGAAGAGGATCCCAGACCTGAAACAGCTCTCCCCTCCCTTGAATCACAAAACATTTTTTCCACCAGCATAAGCTCTTTCATTATGCCAACCACCCTCTAAAAATTTGAAACACAACCCTTTTAATTTTTTTTCATACTCTCCAAATTTTCAACTTCTGTGCATTAATCACTTGTTTTGGTGTTTTGGTTTTTTTGTATATTCATTTTTATTTTGAATTTATGCTGAATGTCTCTTTTTTGGATGTCTCATTTGTTTTCATTCACCAGCTCAACATGAAATTGCTTATTATCTGCAATTGCATAATTTTTCACTGTTACTTTTTTTCATTCATCCCCTATATCCTTTTCCTCTTCTCCTCCAACATCCCTCAAACAATTTGGATTCATTTATTTTCTCATCTCATCTCTCCAGGTAAGTCAGTTCATTCTTTTTTTTGATTTTTTGATTGCTAATTATAATTTTTTTTTCTGTTCTTCTTTTTTCTTTTTTGTATCTACATTTTTTTTGCAAGTGGTTATTTTTAATTTTAATGGTAAAATTAACCTTTTTTTCTCTCCCTCTTTACTTTCATTTTTAGCTCCATCACCCTACTCTTCATCCCTCCTTGGCATGGTCATTATCCCCCCTTTCACCTATTTCACTTTTTTTTGTCTCCATGTCATTAAAACACATACATTGAAAATTCTTTATGAATTTCACTTACTTTATATTCAATTTCTCCCAAATTCCAACATCAATCTTTCTCACTCTATTTTTCCTACTTTTCAATTAAGGTAAGTTTCATCTCCTTTTTTTCATGCCTATATGATATATCATTCCTTCTATGAAAATTTCATACTTGAATATATGTATAACTCCTATCTGGATAGCAGTGAACTTTTTAAACTCCTCTTGTTCTCATCTCCATTACCACTTTTCAAGTTTTTGTAAAATTTTGAAAATCAGACTTAAAATTAGGGTTAAGTTTATTCAAATCGGATGTCCTTTTAAATGAAGACACATCTTGTCAGTATAGTCTAGTATATAAGTATGATATAACAGTGTTTATTTATAGTCCTACTACTTATTTATAAATAATTTAGTGATTAAACCTCAGGGGAAGACTAATAAAATAGTTATACTCAAATCAAACTCACAATACTTGGATTTAAGTGCGTGCTAGTGGTGGAAAATAGATGAATAAAATATAGTTATAGCTTTATATAAAGATAAAATCAATTTATAGTGGCTTTAATAATATATTTCTAAAGGTTAATAATTGTATAGTAGTGTTTGTTGGAGTTGTAGTAATTGAATGATGATAAATAACCGTCAAAATCCCTCCTTACTTATACCCAAATTCCACTGGAGTGCACAGACCTTCAATCCAGATGATGTCACTGCTATCCCCGGCAATTACAGCACTGTGAGGGCCCATAACCTCCCCATGGCGTCCACTTCAAGCAGTTTCAACACCCAGACCTCCAGTAAGGACCCTCAATCACTATTAATAATAACACTGATCCATACCATAAATAGAAAATCCAGATAAAAGCGGATACCATAAAGAAACAGGTAAAATAAATAATCAAAAAGAGATTTAATGAAACTAAAAGCATATCAAGGAAAGAAATAAAATGTCCAAGCCCCCAATAACATCCCCAAGCATCCACATTAACCCAGAAACATCCTTCCAACCCATAAATCCGTGAATAACCATCCAAGGAAGTAATTTGAGCTGTCCAAACTGGGTGTACGCGCCTGATATAGGTGTCTATACTTCTGTAGGCATTGTGAGTCCACTGATTTCGTCCATATGACCTAAAATAAGCAGAAAAACAAAGGTTATAGGCTATTAAGGGGCTAAAACCCACTTATATACCTAAATATACATAATATACTGCATATTTCACTGAATATGAGATTTATGTATACATATAAGCTTATGTATGTCAATAATTACTTCATATCACTTAAGATAAGTATATTATGGCTGCATTAACACCTTAATAAGTATTATTAGGCCATGGATAAGCTATTTAAACTATTATAAGTTATATAATACAATAATAATTATATATATATATAATAAAACAATATATATTATTATTTTAACCTTATTTTTAAGATATAAGCTTAATCTAATTAAGGTTATCTTATTTTAAGCATAAGAAATACTCAGTACTAAGGATATTTAGGCTGACACTCCCTCACCCCAAAAAAAACAATAAAAAAAATGTTAAGACATTTTAATTTTACTAAGGAGTGAAATAATAAAATAAAAAAATAAAAAATAATTTTTATAATACATATACTGAATGAACAGTATTATTTAGATTTAAATTTTTTCAAGAGATTTTTAAGATCAGAGATTTCATTTTCTGGAATCCACTGGTCAAATTCACTTGATTTATTTTTAAATCTTAATAGATACTCAACTCCCTTTTCTTTAGTAAGGTGTCTCTTTTTAAGTATCTTTTCAATTTCTGCCTTTTCAACTATTTCTTCAGGTTGCTGTTTATGCCTTCCTGATCTTCTTGGAAATAGAGAAGTATCATTAGAATGGTATGGTTTTAAAAGAGAAATAGGAAATACTGGATGTTTTCTATCATATGGTCCATATAGAATAACCTCAACAGCATTATTACCAACCATCTTTTTAACTACAAATGGTCCAATGAATGGATCCTTCAATTTAACATTACCATTTAAATTGAAATGTAGTTTGGAAATAAGGCCTTCATCACCCTCTTTGAACATTTGTTCTTTATGGGCTTTATCCCATCTTTTCTTTTCATACTCAAACGCCTTATTTATACATTCTTGAGCATGTTTTCTGCATAATTCCTGCATCTGAAGAAAAGATTTAGTACCTGGATGGATATCCAATCTAGGTAACTTATTAAGAGTTTTAGCAGGGGTATTAGGTACATAACCCAACCATAACTCAAATGGCTTTTTGCCAGTGACAGAATGTACTGTACTATTATATGCAAATTCTAAACCTGGGATAAGGGTTACCCAATCATGCATGAATTTGTCATTGTCTTTAAAATTAAGACCAAAAGCACAGTATCTTCTTATCATATCTTCTAAGGTTTGTATCATTCTTTGTGCTGGCCCATCAGTTTGTGGATGGTGTGCTGTAGAAAGTTTTAATTGACACCCTGAAACATCCATAAGTGACGTCCAGAACTCAGAAGTAAATTTAGGATCTCTGTCAGAAACTATTGCTTTGGGGAAACCTGCTGTATTTAACATTTGTGTCCACCATAAAAAAGCTAAGTCTTTTGCAGAAACCTCTTTGTGGGTAGGAATAAATTTACACATCTTTGTAAATCTATCTACAATTACCCAGCAGGAGTTATAACTCTTATGCCCTGCTATTGGCAAACCTGTTACAAAGTCCATGTTAATGATTTCCCATGGAGATTTTGGTTGCTCAATTTGTTGTAATAAACCAGCTCTTTTTCCTGTTAATCTTTTAAATTTTTGAAAGGAATCACATGTTTCAACATATTTCTGAACATCCTCAGACATGTTAATCCACCAAGCTGTGTTTTTTACTCTGGTTAATGTTTTATGGTAGTCAAAATGACCTTCTAATATATCATCATGACATATACTTAACATTAACTCCTTCATTGAAGGGGGAATTACAATTACATTACTTAATTTTTTCCAGTAATATATAAAACCATCCTCAATGGAAAATTTTCCTTTTTCTAATGCCGATTTGAATTTGGCTCAGTTGTTTCTGAGATATTGATTGTTAAAGTTGATCCTTTTTTCCCAGTTTAAATTATTTTATTTCATGTTTTTATATAACAAATTAAGGTTATTATTATTTAAATCACATGTCCATTTACTGAAGATTCTCCTGAAGTCTATATCTCATTTCCAATAAACCGATTTTAATTTGGCTCATTGGTTGCTGAGATATTGAAATTTAAAGTTGAGCCTTTTTTTCAAATATCACATTATTTTTTTTGTGTTTTTATATTCATAATTAGAGAATAAGGCTTCTGAAACTTTTATCTGATGATTATCTAGAATTTTATCTCCCAAATCTTAGGATCACTCAATTATTTCTTGGCCAATTTTTTGAAAAAACTACATTTTTGGTTTTCATAACAAGATTTATACCAATTAAAATGATGCCAATTATCTTACTTTGTGGATTTTCTCTTATAATAATCCTATTAGTGGAAAACCTATTCCTTCCCCAGATAAAATAAAAGTTCATGGGTTATACTTTCTGGATCACAACTCTATAATCAATTTTGGATTGGGAACTGGAATCATCAAAACTATTTGGAACTCTTCTCAGGATCATCACCAAAAAACCAAATCTCAACCTGGCTTGGAATCTTGTCAAGAGTTCACACATTTTGAATGTTCTTTTCAAATCATTCAAAAATTAATCCACCAAATAAACAAGGTAAAAAAAGAATGTAAATTTTATTGATATAAAAAAACTTTATGTAGTTCAATAAAGTATGGGGATGAGTAGAGTCATCAAATATTTTTTATTTTTTCATAAATTTTTTATAAATAACTCTTAGATTTAAAATTCCTAAAATAAAGTAATGGGCCAACAACCCTGTGTTGTATAAATGGGAATCATGAAAACATTTATTTGCTTCATGAGGCTCCACAGCCTACACTTGTGGAAAGTCCCAAATGTTTGTTTCTAGATGTATTCAAATTTTGGCTAGAGGAATTGTAATTAATTTAAAACTAGGGAAATTGATATATATTAGTTGTTTATATATTCATTTATGTAATTATATTAAATTTTGGTGATTTTCACCCCTTACTTCAATAAAACTTTGGGGAGGGTATTTCCAAATTTTCAAATCTGACATTTGAAATTGATGACTTAGAAAAATTTTGGTGATACCCACCCCTTGCTTCAATAAAATCCAGGGGAGGGTATTTCCAATTTTTTAAAACTGATATAGAGTTTTTTTTGACTTAGCTGTATTTAGAAAAGTAAATTTAATTATTTGAATGTAAAGAAGAAAAAATGTATGAGTTTTTCAAATTTTTGCAAAAAAAAATCATGTAGAATCAAGACCTTTAAAAAGTAAGCACATATGAAGTCATCACCAAAAAGAAATAAAACAAGATTTACTTAACCAAAAAAAAAATTATCTAAAATGTTGCAATAAAATGTTTCACATCTCAGTGAGGAGTGTGTTCCAAGGATTACTTATTAGCTTTAATGCATTCTATCAAGAAAAATTTCTAAAAAAAATAAAAAAAAACTAGTCATCAAAAATTTTCATTAAGCAGTCAATTTCCTCAACATATTTATTTTCTTTAATACTTATTATTATATTTTTAACAGATTTTTTTGAATTTTTCTTACATTTTATTTAAATAAATAAAGATATAAATTCAGGGTAAGCTCCATTGCTTTTTTATTAGTAATATAATTGCTAATATTATTTGTCTACTAATTCCATAGAGTTTTTTCTTTTGTAGACGTAAAATATTGTCATTTTTAACAATACGAGTTCTCCCCAGGACAGTGTAAGTGAAAAGCCTGCTTATAATACCAGGTCTAAAGCTAACAAAAACTTCCCAGGACATCACCATGGAGGGCCAACAGTACCCCCAGCCAGAAAGCATGAGTATAGAGGAAAAGGACGCCCTCTTAAAAAAGATAACTATAAAAAAGACGTCTCCTCCTCTTCAGGATCAACTGTCCCACCTGGCCAAACAGGTTCTGAAGTTGGAGGAATCAAAATCACTCATGTTCAAAGAGGTAGAGCAGTTGCAAAACAATTGCAAGGTAGGGTTTCAGCAGATGAATCAGGAATTGGCAGAATTAAAGGGAGGCCAGCCCAGTCAATCAAATCAGCAACCCCCTACCCAAGGCGGGTCAACTCACTCCCAGGAGAAAATCCTGGTAGACAAATGGAAATGGGACTGGTTTCACCAACAGTGGACAAGCCACAGTTGCAACAGGGATCCACCCCCTCATCTGACTTCCTCAGCTCACCCTTACAAGGGAAAAAAGCGCCAAAAATCAGGACTGGCAACCATCCCTTGGTAAGTAGATTACCCTCTCAGATTGAACATAATACTGATAATTACAATATAGGCAATTCTATTGATGTTAAATCTGTACAAAAAATAGAGGAGGATTTAAGAAATTTAAGTTTTAGAGTAGATACACCTGACTTGTCTTTTGTCCACAATAACAGTACTATTTACAATGATAATACACTTAACCCTCAGTTGCAACCACCTACTAGTGAGATGAGAAGTTCACAGGAGAGTGAGAGAACTGAAAAGGAGGACATGGAATATTTTAACAATAATCCAACTGTCCATAGAATTGTTTCAGCATTGTGGAATAGAATGACTGATTGTGAGGAACAGACAGTTAAGCTCACTAGTGATACAATTTCATCCTTGACATTAAACATTTCTCAATTAGCAACACGTAATAAAGAATTAGAGAAAGAACATTTGTCTCTAACTCTTAAATATGATTCATTGAGTAATAAATATAATGACCTTTCAAAAAAATTTTGTGAGTTAGAAAAATTATATGAAACACATTTATTAAAAACTGAATCAAGAACAAAGTTATCTTTTGCCCAGACAAATCAAAGTGTCTCTGAGTTGCTACAAAGATTAAATAAAGTTGAGATTGAAACTGCCAATCTACTAATGAACCAGGATAATCATAAGTATAATCAATATAGTAATAATCCTTTCATTGGAAAAAGTGAATCTCATTCCTTCCCTGTACCACCACAATTAAAACCATCTGGTGGTAGTGTCAAATCTGAAAATGTAAGTCACAAATCCGTGCAGGAAGAAATACAAGACCATTTATCAAAAGTAAATGAGTTGTTGAATTTACCTAAGATTAGTGAGATAAAATCCAATCAGAAAAACTGGCCTAAGATAGATCAGTACCCAACTTATGATGGGGAAGCCAGCTCTGATCGGCAACATTTTATTCAAAGATTTGACAACTTGAAATTCTCATATAAGTTACCAGATGAAGAGATAACATCAAAATTAATTTCTTTATTTAAGGATGTTGCTTTATTATGGTTTGAAGCTGTCTTAAGTGAGGGTAGAGACTACTCTTGGGCTGAATGGAAACAACTTATTGAAAAACAATTTGGAGGTTCTAAATTCAGGCTTACTCAGCAGACACTTTATGAGAAGACTAGGTATAATCCGTTGAATGGTGACAAACCTATGGTATTTTTAATGAATTTAAACAAAATATTAAAAGCCATTGAGCCTCATATGGATTTTAACTTATGGAAAGATAAGATAATATATAAATTACCTATATCTGTCAGAGACATTGTTGTAGCTAGAACATTAAATGTTACTGAATATTCTGACTTTATTAATATTTGCAATGAAATATTATTAAACCATAAGTATGAATCAAGGTATTCCACTTATAAACAAAATGTTGAACCTGTAAAAACTCAGAATTCAAAAACACTTCAGGAGAAGCAGAAAAAACCTACTGCACCTGTAGTACCTAAAAAGTATGAAACAAATACTTGTTATAAGTGTAACAAACCTTGGGTCAAAGGTCACAAATGTGAGAAAAACATAAATATTGTTGAAAATCAACGTAAATCTGAAACTGAAACTGAAAAGAGTAAAGAATCAAGTGATTATGACAGCAATATCTCATATAGTGATGAAAATGAAGTCTGTATGTTGGAAGATGATTTGTCCATCTTTGAAAATCCAATATTAAATATGGACTCAAATGAATCTTTAATGAATTTTGAGGATGCTGAAATCATTAAGGATATACAAGCTGATAACTTTAGAATGACACCTATCACGGTTCCAGCTATCATTTCTGGTGAAAATGTTAATATAGTACTGAACACAGGAGCTGCTGGTTCAGTTGTTTCCACTAATACATTACAGAAAATTGATAGTGAATATAAGTTTAAGCTTTAACCACTTCAGAATAAAAATTGGAGAGGTTTTGGATCAGTACTACACCCCATTGGTAAATACAAAGCTGCTGTTTTCTTTAAACACCAACATGGTTATGTAAGGGTAACTTGTGACTTTGTAGTAATGGATAATACAAATTGTAGTAACTGCTTTATCATTGGAAATGATATTCTGACTAAATTTGGTGTAAAATTAGACCCTGCTAATAACAATTTTACAATTGGCATGAATGGTAAAAGGAAATTTAAAATAAATTCTTTTAACACAGTCTTACACATTGAGTCAGTAACAAATTCCCCGTCTAAAGGAAGAGAATCCAATGAGATGGAACTTCTGGAAACAGAAATTTCAAAAGAATCATTTGGCACTCAGATAAGTGAAACTGAGAAACATAATATTTTGGAATTAATTAAAGCTTTTCCAATGGCTTTTGCACATGGTACAAATGAACTTGGCCTTGTAAAAGATCATGAAATGAAGATTAGTTTAACCTGTGATATGGATAATATTCCTGCTAGTCTTAAAAAGAAACCATACCCTGCTTCACCAATGAAGAAGAAAGACATAGAGGATAATATTAAGATGTTATTAAAAATGAACATTCTTGAGAAGGTTGAAACTACACCAAAATATTGTGTAATATCACCAGTGCTAATTTCTTATGAACAAGATAAAGCAAGACTGTGCGGTGATTATAGAGCATTAAATACATTTACAGTAGATGATATTTATCCCTTGCAAAGGATTGCCTCTATACATGCTACCCTTAAAGGTGCTAAATATATAAGTTGCCTAGATGGAAATAAAGGGTACCATCAAATTCCTGTTGAAAAGAATTCACAGAACTTTTTGTTGATAACAACACACATGGGAATTTATAAGTATGTCAGAATGCCATTTGGACCAAAAAATGCTCCATCAGTATTTCAGAAGTTAATGGATATAACATTCCATAATGAAATGATTGAGGGATGGTTAATGGTATACATTGATGATATCATATTGTTCTCTAAAACTTTTGATGAACACTTAATCCATTTAAGGAAAGTATTTCAGAAAATGGATGAAATAAAAATGACCCTTGCATTGAAAAAATGTAAATTTGGGTTTGAATCTTTAAAAGTGCTTGGTCATATTGTATCTGGCTTACAAATATGTGTAGACCAAAATAAAGTGGCTGCAATAAAAAATATTGGCATTCCTCAAAATGTGAAGGATGTACAATCTTTTCTTGGAATGTGTGGTTATTATAGAAAATATATAAAAAACTACCAATCAATTGCTGCACCATTTACCACACTGATAAAGAAATCAGAAGCTTTCATTTGGAATAATGAAAGACAACAAGCTTTTAATAAGTTGAAAGAATGTTTAATGACAGCTCCTATCTTGGGATTACCAGATTTCCAATTACCTTTTGTATTATATACAGATGCAAGTTTTATTGGACTAGGTGCTGCTTTACATCAAAAACAACTTATTGAAGGAAAAATGTCAGAAGTAGTAATCTGCTATATTTCACGTACTCTGAGAAGTGGTGAATTGAAATATGGTGCTACTCAACTTGAATGTTTGGCAGTAGTATGGGCTCTTGAAAAGCTAAATTACTACCTTGAGGACCAAAAATTTGAGTTAATCACTGACTGTAGTGCAGTTAAGTCACTCTTAAACATGAAAACTCCTAATAGACACATGTTTAGATGGCAATTAGCTGTACAAAAATACAGAGGACAGATGACTATTACACATAGAGCAGGAACCTTGCACTCTAATGTAGATCTGTTATCTAGAGTACCTCTGCCTAATAATGATGATAATCCTGCTTATGTTCCTGAGTCAGAGATTATTAACATTTATGGAATTTATATTGTAGATATTGAGGATGAGTTTATGCAATCAATTCTTGATAATTATAATTCAGATCCTGACTTGAGTAAATTAACTACAATATTAAATGATCCATCTAATGCTTCAATGAATGTTTTAATAAAAACATTACCAATTAAGTATAAAGAGGCATTAGAGAAAGGAAAATTTTCCATTGAGGATGGTTTTATATATTACAGGAAAAAATTAAGTAATGTAATTGTAATTGCCCCTTCAATGAAGGAGTTAATGTTAAGTATATGTCATGATGATATATTAGCAGGTCATTTTGACTACCATAAAACATTAACCAGAGTAAAAAACACAGCTTGGTGGATTAACATGTCTGAGGATGTTCAGAAATATGTTGAAACATGTGATTCTTGTCAAAAATCTAAAAGATTAACAGGAAAAAGAGCTGGTTTATTACAACAAATTGAGCAACCAAAATCTCCATGGGAAATCATTAACATGGACTTTGTAACAGGTTTGCCAATAGCAGGGCATAAGAGTTATAACTCCTACTGGGTAATTGTAGATAGATTTACAAAGATGTGTAAATTTTTCCTACCCACAAAGAAGTTTCTGCAAAGGACTTAGATTTTTTATGGTGGACACAAATGTTAAATACAGCAGGTTTCCCCAAGGCAATAGTTTCTGACAGAGATCCTAAATTTACTTCTGAGTTCTGGACGTCACTTATGGATGTTTCAGGGTGTCAATTAAAACTTTCTACAGCACACCATCCACAAACTGATGGGCTAGCAGAGAGAATGATACAAACCTTAGAAGATATGATAAGAAGATACTGTGCTTTTGGTCTTAATTTTAAAGACAATGAAAAATTCACACATGATTGGGTGACCCTTATCCCAGGTTTAGAATTTGCATATAATAGTACAGTACATTCTGTCACTGGCAAAAAGCCATTTGAGTTATGGTTGGGTTATGTACCTAATACCCCTGCTAAAACTCTTAATAAGTTACCTAGATTGGATATCCATCCAGGTACTAAGTCTTTTCTTCAGATGCAGGAATTATGCAGAAAACATGCTCAAGAATGTATAAATAAGGCTTTTGAGTATGAAAAGAAAAGATGGGATAAAGCCCATAAAGAACAAATGTTCAAAGAGGGTGATGAAGTCCCTATTTCAATGCTACATTTCAATTTAAATGGTAATGTTAAATTGAAGGATCCATTCATTGGACCATTTGTAGTTAAAAAGATGGTTGGTAATAATGCTGTTGAGGTTATTCTATATGCACCATATGATAGAAAACATCCAGTATTTCCTATTTCTCTTATAAAACCATACCATTCTAATGATACTGCTCTATTTCCAAGAAGATCAGGAAGGCATAAACAGCAACCTGAAGAAATAGTTGAAAAGGCAGAAATTGAAAAGATACTTAAAAAGAGACACCTTACTAAAGAAAAGGGAGTTGAGTATCTATTAAGATTTAAAAATAAATCAAGTGAATTTGACCAGTGGATTCCAGAAAATGAAATCTCTGATCTTAAAAATCTCTTGAAAAAATTTAAATCTAAATAATACTGTTCATTCAGTATATGTATTATAAAAATTATTTTTTATTTTTTTATTTTATTATTTCACTCCTTAGTTTTAATTAAAATGTCTTAACATTTTTTTTATTGTTTTTTTTTGGGGTGAGGGAGTGTCAGCCTAAATATCCTTAGTACTGAGTATTTCTTATGCTTAAAATAAGATAACCTTAAGTAGATTAAGCTTATATCTTAAAAATAAAGTTAAAATAATAATATATATTATTTTATTATATATAGATATAATTATTACTCCATTATATAACTTATAATAGTTTAAATAGCTTATCCATGGCCTAATAATATTTATTAAGGTGTTAATGGAGTCATAATATACTTATCTTAAGTGATATGAAGTAATTATTGACATACATAAGCTTATATGTATACATAAATCTCATATTCAGTGAAATATGCAGTATATTATGTATATTTAAGTATATAAGTGGGTTTTAGCCCCTTAATAGCCTATAAACTTTGTTTTTCTGCTTATATTAGGTCATATAGACGAAATCAGTGGACTCACAACGCCTACAGAAGCATAGACACCTATATCAGGCGCATACACCCAGTTTGGACAACTAAAATTACTTCCTTGGATGGTTATTCACGGATTTATGGGTTGGAAGGATATTTCTGGGTTAATATGGATGCTTGGGGATTTTATTGGGGGATTGGAAATTTTCTTTGTTTCCTTTATATGCTTTTAGTTTCATTAAATCTCTTTTTGATTGTTTATTTTACCTGTTTCTTTATGGTATCCGCTTTTATCTGGATTTTCTATTTATGGTATGGATCAGTGTTATTATTAATAGTGATGGAGGGTCCTTACTGGTGGTCTGGGTGTTGAAACTGCTTGAAGTGGACGCCATGGGGAGGTGATGGGCCCTCACAGTGCTGTAATTGCCGGGGATAGCAGTGACATCATCTGGATTGAAGGTCTGTGCACTCCAGTGGATTTGGGTATAAGTAAGGAGGGATTTTGACGGTTATTGATCATCATTCAATTACTACAACTCCAATAAACACTATTATACAATTATTAACATTTAGAAATATATTATAAAGCCACTATAAATTGATTTTATCTTTATATAAAGCTATAACTATATTTTATTCATCTATTTTCCACCACTAAGCACGCATTAAAATCCAAGTATTGTGAGTTTTATTTGAGTATAACTATTCTATTAGTCTTCCCCTGAGGTTTAATCACTAAATCATTTATCAATAAGTAGTAGGACCATAAATAAACACTGTTATATCATACTTATATACTAGACTATACTGACATACTCCATAGTTGATGATAACATTAGTATAAAAGTTATAATTTTTACTGAGCTCAACCCATTCCACATCTGTCCAATTGGGAAGTCCAGCGTTCTTGGCCAGTTTATGATTAGATTGAAATTCAAAAATATATATTTTTTCAAGCAATTGTAAAGAAATAATTGAGTGATCCTACGATTTGGGAGATAAAAGCCTAGATAATCATCAGATAATTGTTTCAGAAGCCTTATTCTCTGATTATTCAATATAAAAACATGAAATAAATTAAGTGAAATTTGGAAAATAGGCTCAACTTTAAAGGTAAATATTGCAGCAAGAACTGAACCAAATTCAAATCCATTTATGGGAAATAAAAGATAGGCTTCAGAAGAATCTTCAGCTAAAAGAATATTAGATTAAAATAAAATTATCCCTAATTCTAAATCTTCTTTACAAAATTTCACAAAAACTTGAAAAAGTGATTATGAAAATTCCAAAAAGAGGGAGATAGAAGCCTAGATAAAAATCAGATAAGAGTTTCAGAAGCCCTATTCTCCAATTATGCAATGTAAAACCATAAAATAAATTAAGTGAAATTTGGAAAAAAGGCTCAACTTTAAAGGTCAAAATCTCAGCAACCACTGAAACAAATTCAATCCCTTTTGTTGTAAATTAAAGATAGGCTTAAGAAGAATCTTCATTTAAAGGACATTTGATTCAAATAAGCCTAACTCTAATTTTTTATATAAAAACATGAAATAAATAAATCTAAATTGGGAAAAAAAGGCTCAATTTTTACAGTCAATATCTCATAAACCACTGAACCAAATTCAAATCTGTTTTAGAGAAATTAAAGGTAGCCTTCAGAAGAGTTTTCATTTAAAAGGACATCAGATTTGAATAAACCTAACTCTAATTCCGAGTCTGAATTTCAAAATTTTACAAAAACTTGAAAAGTGGTAATGGATATGAGAACAAGAGGAGGTTAATAAGTTCACTGTTATCCAGATAAGAGTTATACATATATTTAAGTATGAAATTTTAATAGAAGGAATGAGATACCATATAGGCATGAAAAATAGGAAATGAAACTTACCTTGATTGAAAAGTAGGAAAAATAGAGTGAGAAAGATTTATGTTAGAATTTTGATGAAATTGAATATGTAGTAAGTGAAACGCATAAAGAACTTGCAATGTATTTGTTTTAATGACATGGAACCAAAAAAAATGAAATAGGGGAAAGGGTGGATAATTTCCATGCCAAGGAGGGATGAAAAGTAGGGTGATGGAACTAAAAAAGAAAGAAAAGAGGGAGAGAAAAAAAGGTTAATTTTACCATTAAAATTAAAAATAACCACTTGCAAAAAAAATGTAGATACAAAAAAGAAAAAAGAAGAACAGAAAAAAAAAATTATAATTAGCAATCAAAAAATCAAAAAAAGAATAAAATGACTTACCTGGAGAGATGAGATAAGAAAATAAATAAAACTAAATCATTTGAGGGATGTTTGAGGAGTGGAGGAAAGGATATGAGGGATGAATAAAAAATAGAAACAGTGAAAAATTATGCAATTGCAGAAAATATGTGATTTCATGTTGAGCTGGTGAATGAAAACAAATGAGACATCCAAAAAAGAGACATTCACCATAAGTTTACTTTAAAAATGAATATGAAAAAAACAAAAACACCAAACCAAGTAAATTAAGCACACAACTTGAACATTTGGAGAGTATGAACAAAAAATTAATAGGATTGTGTTTCAAAATGTTAGAGGATGATTGGCATAATGACAGAGCTTATGTCAGTGGAAAGATTTTCTTATGATTTAAGGAAGGGGAGAGCTGGTGCAGGTTTGGGATCCTCTTCTTCATATAGATCATTGAAAATACATATAAGCTAAAGTTTCTTCCAAACCAGAGTCAGAATCAGAGTTAGAAGATAAATTTAGAGTGATAGCATTGATAGCTGAGTGAATTTTCTTCCTAGTAGAGAGGTGCTTTATTATTTTTGGTAGAAAAGGTTATCAGTAGAAGGTTTAGGTGATGAGTGGGAAGTATGAATTTTCCACCAAATGAGCAGGTGGGGTGTGTAGATATAGAAAAATGTTATGTGTTTTCCACCAAAATTAAGTAGCATAGATTGAAGAGAGACATAAGGATGGCATCCACAATTATATGTCATGTGACTTGCTTACAAATCAATCATAGATGTGATGAGTTTGGGATCAGGAATTAGGAATGGAAATTAGGGTATAAGAGGTGGGATAATGCATTATCTTTCAATCCTTATCCACTAGCCCGGGGGCTAGTGGATAAGAATCTTCCACAATTAATAATGTCTGATCCTGGAAAAAAAAAATTCCTGATCACTAATCGCAGATCCCTTAACTTTGATACCCAATATTAGGTCCCAAATTCTTTTTGAGCAGGTCTTAAATTTGGTCTTTACTTGATACCCAATAAATTTTTATTTCTTTTCTATGTAGTTTTTGATTGACAAAATAGAATCTTCTATCTAAATTTCTATAACACTTATCTGATACTGAAACAATCACTCCCTTGTTGTCATAGAAAAAATTATTGTAACCATGACATAAGTTGAGTTCTTGAAAGAGATGGCGCATCCATAATTCCTGGCACATGGCATTTGACATAGCCATTATTTCAGAGTGGAGGGATACTGTAGCTACTCTTGATTGTCATTTCAACTGCCACAGGATCAGGTAGTTTTTGAATTGGAGAATGTGACCACCATTTACCCTAGAAAATTTCCCACCCCATGTGGCATCACAATAAATTTTGGTCTTTGGAATAAGATCTATTGCGGGTAACAGGTGAAACTTTAAATCCTTTGTCAGTTGAAAATATCTTAAGAGATGAATTAAGGTATCCCATTCAACTTTACTTGGACTGGAGGCATAATGTTCCAGGAAGTTTACAGGGAAGGCTAAATCAAGTCTTGAGCCAGCTACCAAGGAGGACAAAGAACCAATGACTCAAAGAATTTAGTGGAGTCTATCCCATTGTCAGTCTTTTTCTTCAAAGATGTGAGACTGAGATTAAGGTTTAGTTTGGTTATATTCTTTAAAAATTTTATTCACCAGGTTGGGTTGATGGATATTGAAACCACATGGACATCTTTTGATTTCAAGGTCTACAATAGAGTGAAGATAATTATTCCACTTGACATTTAAATATTTATTCATGTTCAACTCTAGTTCTTCTAAAACTTCATCACTTCTACCAACTACTACTCCATCATCAACATGCACCCACAGTACACCTTTTCCATTGTTGTTAGCCAATGCATACATACTTGCATCATTATTACTTGATTTTTATCCTATTTTAGAGAGAATACCTGCTAGTTGTTTCCACCAGCAGTGTGCCATTTTCTTTGTGCCATACAGAGCTTTCTTCAAATTACATACAAAGTTAGTGTTTGGAGCTTCAAGGCCTTCAGAAAGTTTGACATAAATCACTTCATCAATGTTACTATGCAAGTAAGCATCTCTCACATCAAAATATTTAATGGGACCATTTTTGGTTTTGAATTCAACACTGAGAGTTTTTTTGAAATTTTTGTAAATGTATTTGTCTTTTTGTTTAATTACCTCACCAAATTTTGGTCCTTTACAGAGAAAACACCCATCTGGAGCCGGTGATTGTTTTCCTGAGAGGGAGGGGTTCAATGTCCCACACATCCATGTTTCAAACCTGGATGTGTGGGACATTGTTCCTTTTTGAATACTTTTTGCCATTGTGTTACATCAGGACAACTCAAAGCCTGTTTGTATGTCCAAGGCAGACAATCAGACAAATCAATAGAATTGTTTTGAATATATTCCACCAATTTGTCTTACCCTGAAATTTTGTGTTTGGCCATGAAATTGCAAAACCAGAGAGAGTTAAGAATAAAAGACAAATCCCCTTTTGATGGAGGATTATGTGATGGGAAAAGGTATGGGTCAGCAGTGCCATCTCCATCAGGAATAGGTTTTGCCATGGCTGATGGAACAAAAAAAATTGGATCAGCATACTAAAAAACCCATCCCTTTCTTCCATCTAATAATCCAACCACTCAACAGTGCATAGCCCTTGTTTTCATACAACTCCTCTTCTCAGTAGGGATGTGTACATATGTCCATTTTCAAAAAGTTTCTATCAGAGATAGAACAACCATTTTTCCAGTGATCAAATGGTAAGGTGTGTGCTGTCTTTGATATGCACATCTGGGAGACAATTGTGAACATACAATGCCCAACAGTATGCCATTGGCCAGAAGGTAGCTGGTAGATTGGAAGCAAGTAGGATTGTTTGTGCAATTTACCCAATCATTTCATTAAACTTTTCAGCCATCCCATTTTTTTCATGGTGGTATATCATGGAATGTTCATATGAAGTATTTCATAAATTAATAGGAAATTAAAAAAAAAATTATTCATGTACTCTTTGCCATTATCTGTCCTCATCATTTTGAGTTTTCTCTTGGTTAATTTTTCATGGCAATTTTTGAAGTTGATGAACACTTCAAAGATATGAGATTTCTATTTTAAAATGAAAAATTTTCTGTAAGTTGTAAACAATTCCCTAAAGATTACAGCATAAATTTCACTGGTGTTTGTCACAATGAGAAATGGTCCAACTAGGTCTGAGGTAATTAGACCCATTAGTGGATTCTCTCTTTTAACAGCAATGAATATGTTTTGGTGTTTTCTCTTGGCTACAGAACACACATTACAGTGAAGCCTACATTTTGGTACAAAATCAGGGTCATTATTACATAAACCAAACTTAGCAATTCTGCTTAGTGTTCTCAAACTGGAGTGGCTAAGGCATCTGTGCCATTCCAAAATTGAGTTTGGAGATGCTTGCAAAAATGTGATCTTTGATTTGGGGGATGGCATAAAAAGGGGTTGGAATAGGGACTGAAGACAAATGATTAAAGTATTCCATTTCAAAAGAGTTAATATCTAGTGTACATGGGTAGACTAGGGTAACATTCCATCTTCTCTCAGATGGAAAAATATAAGCAAGGAAAAGATTAACTTTATCTTTTGAGACAATATAATCATTATTACTATTTAAACTGAGTGAGATGCCATTTTTAAATAAGTCAAAAGGTGACATTAAGGTAGATTTGGCTTTTTTTCAGAAGGAAACACTTTTGATTTTGATCAAGTTGTTGTCACATCCTTTTACAAGGATATTTCCATATCCAGTGATAAATGCAGCAATTAAATCAGTGGCTGTTTTGACAGGAATTGGTCTGGGTAATTTTTTAAAATTAGATAATAGATGTACATCACCTCTGACATGATTGGTTTCACCTGAATCAAAAACACCTTTTGCACCATCAGCCTCCATCTAAGTGAGGCAATCCTTGTTCCCTAGATTGATCACATTCAAAGAAGTAGTAAGGACATCAAGGTTTTTGGAGTCAATTTCATGAAATTTGACTTTCAAAGAATGTTGGGCTGGTTGTTTCCCTTCTTGATTGGTTAAAGATTGTTTAATCTAACCAACAGTCACCCTGGATTGTTGTAATTTGGCTTCACATTCTCTTAAGACAGTGATGTTAAAAGCTTTTCTGTTGGCATTGTAAGGGCAGGAATTGATAAAATGCTTAATAGATTTGAAATGGAAACATGATAAAGTTTGACCAACTTTCTGTTCTATAAGAGTTCATTTTGACTCTTTAAAATGCAAGCAATGAGATTTTATCTGAGTTGGTGTCAATGTTTAGTGCAGTTGAAGTTATGGAAGAGGAAGACAGGTTGTGGTTGCATGTGTTCTGAAGTGTTGTTGCCATATCATCAAAAGAGGGTTTTTTAATGTCTTTGTACAGTGTAAACTGTTTAGGAACTAGGAAGGTGGGAGTAATAGCTGAACACAGACTGCACTTAGTTCATCCCATCCAAGAGTAAACCCCAACCGTTTCATTTTGTATAGATTTGATTTAACATTTTCAGCATGAGACATGGCATCTACAAATGGAGAAGATTTTTATTTTCAACAGATCATCAAAAAGGACCATCCTAGCAATGTGGGTAGCTTTTTTGAATTTCAATGACAGGATGGATGTTGAAAGCTGTATAGAAAGTTTTTCCCTCATCAATAAAATCCTGAAGTTTTTCATTAGATTGTGAAGAAAAAATTATGTACCAGGATAATTCATCTTCAAAAATGCTGATGTCACTTCTGATCATGTTGGGATGGATTTCATATTTTTTTACTACCAATATGTCTTTACATTAACAAGTTTATGGTTTTAAGCCAAAGAGCCCAATAGGAACCATCAGCTTTAAGTTTAGGAGTATGTTTCACCTGTGCATGTATCACCACAGTCCTTTGCCTTATAATCCTATATAGGATCTTGGGGTTCAGGTCTAGTGATTATCTTTGGCCCAGAAGGGGACAATGAAGTATGAGATATGTTAGTTGGTGGATGAAGGTTTGAATAGATGTTGGACAAAGGAGAGGGGTGGATGGAAGATTTATGGAAGGAGGTGACAGTTTTGCCACTCCTGGATAAAACAGGGAAGATAGGTCTTGAAAAGGAACAAGATTGTTGGTGTTCCTGAAAAGTAACAGTAGAAAAATGAAGTGGAATATCAAGATTTTTTGAGTTCTCTGTTGAGAGTCTGTCAGTGTATGCTAGTATCTTAGTATGATTTAATTGTAAATACTAATGGTCCTACTACTTATTATTAAATGATTTAGTGATTAAACCTCAGGGGAAGACTAATAAAATAGTTATTCTCAATATACACTCACAATACTTGAATTTTATGCATGCTAGTGGTGGAAAATAGAATAATAA
Source organism: Hemileia vastatrix (assembly GCA_030280995.1). NCBI lineage: Eukaryota > Fungi > Basidiomycota > Pucciniomycetes > Pucciniales > Zaghouaniaceae > Hemileia > Hemileia vastatrix. The sequence goes on along the minus strand of JASXTE010000006.1, from coordinate 17,212,968 downwards.
AATATAATTATAGCTTATATAAAGATAATATCAATTTATAAATGCTTTATAATATATTTGTATATGATAATAATTGTTTTATAATGTTTATTTGAAGTGTAGTAAGTAAGTGATGTCTATAACCCATCAAAATCCTCCCTTACTTATCCAAAAATTCACTGGAGTGCACAGACCTTCAATTCAGATGATGTCACTGCTATCCCCGGCAATTACAGCACTTTTAGGGCCCATCACATCCCCATGGCGTCCACTTCAAGCAGTTTCAACACCCAGACCTCCAGTAAGGACCCTCCATCACAATTAATGATACCACAGACCCATACCATCAATAGAATAAACTGATAAAACCAGATACCATAAAGAAACAGGTAAAATAACTCATCCAAAGAGTATATAATGAAACCCAAAGCATATAAAGGAACCAAATTAACTTTCAAAGCCCCCAAAAACATCCCCAAGCATCCATATTAACCCAGTAATCATATCCCAACCCATAAATCCGTGAAAATCCAGCCAAGGAAGCAGATTAAGTTGTCCAAAATGAATATATGCACCTGAAATAGGTGTATATGCTTGTGTAGGCATTTTGAGTCCACTGAATATGTCCATATGACCTAAAATAAGCAGAAAAATAAAGGTTATAGGCTATTAAGAGGTTAAAACCCACTTATAGACCTAAATATACATAATATAACTACATATTTCACTGAATATGAGGTTTATGTATACATATAAGCTTATGTATGTCTATAATTACTTAATATTGTTAGATGGGCAAAACAGTTGTTTTTGGTAATAATCCTTAATTCATTTCACTAACTAGCAATATTCTTTATATACATAGTGCTGCGGCGCAGTAGAGTACTCCACACCCGCCCCTCGACAAGACACAGGATGGGATTTTTACTAATATTTATTGTATTATTTGAATATATATATATAATTTTATTTATTTATTTATTTATTTTTAAAAGAGATCCCCCTTTTTTTTAATTGATTATCTATGATGTATATGTTCTGGCTGAGTCAGAGAGAAAAGAGATGGTAAATATAATGAGAAAAATAAAATAAAAAAATAAAAAGATCAAGATGATAGTTTCAAACTAGACAGTGAAAATTGATGAAGTACTGGCGTTAATGGTTTTGTGAGTATTTCAGGAAGCTGATCTTTTGATTTTACCCAGGAGATGGTTGCGTGACCCCGATATAATTGTTCATTGACGTAGTAGAATTCTCTGTCCATGTGTTGTGTACGCTTGTTTGATGATTGATCAGTAGAGATGTTGATTGTCGACTTGTTGTCACATCGTAGTTCCAACTTTCCTGTGAATTTAATCATATCTTCTAGTAGATGCTTGATCCATATACCTGTTTTTGTTGTTGAGCTTAAAGCCATCAGTTCGGCGTGACTTGTGGATCCGGCCATGCATGACAATCTCTTGGACAACCAAAATATTGGGCAATCTTGAATGGTGATCAATGACCCGTCCATCGATTTGGAATATTGACCCCCCCAGTTTGCGTCACTGCAGGCTACTAGTTTTGGTTCAGAATTTACCAATAATTTTCCAGGGTTTAATGTCAGTCGGAGGTCTTTTGTGTTTTGTAGGTAGGCAATAAGGTGAAGTAGGGTGGTCCAGTGTTTGTTAGATGGACATTTGGAGAACCAAGCTAGGTAGTTAACGCTGAATGACAAGTCTGGTCTTGTACCACTTGCGACGTAACTGAGGGAACCAATAATTGACAGATACTTGGTCAGTTCTATTGGATGGCTACTGATAGGGGCAGTTGTCAGATTGGATGAGTGTGGAAGGGGGGTGTTCTTCTCTGCTTTTGTCGGATTGTGTGTGGTCAAGATCTTGTTTATTAGTTTTGATTGTGAGAGTGTAAAGCCATTGGTATCCCTAGTAATTTCAATTCCAACAATTGATTGAAGACCATTTTGCCATTGAATCATTAGTTCTTGACTGAGTAGACGCTGAAATGATTAAAGGGTTTTAGTGTTGTTTGCTGTGACTAGTCCATCGTCAACATGGATCCAAATGATTGTTTAATTGTCATCGGTATGTAAGACATACAGGCTTGCATCGTAAGGAGAGAGACTATATCCATTTTTTTGGAGTTTTCCTGAGATGTGCAGCCACCAGCATCTTGCTTCTTGACATGTGCCGTAGAGGGCTTTTTTGAGTTTTAGGGCCTTCCCATCTTGTTGTTCAAAACCTGGGGGATCTTTAACCCAGATTTCCTCGTCAATATTGCTGTGGAGGTATGCAGCGGTAACATCGAAAGAGTGTACTGGCCAATTGTTAAATGCTGAAAGTGTGAGTATTAATCTTTGAGATGTGAAGGTGGCTGTTGGCGCAAAAGTCTCGTTATAGTCAATTCCAGCAATTTGTTTGATACCCTTTGCCATGTATCAGGCTTTTTGATTAATGAAGGTGCCTTTATTGTCTGTTTTTTCGGTGAAAACCCGTTTGGCATCTGTAATTTGAGTGCCAGGTGGTGGTGTTAGGCGGTCCCAGACATCCATTCAGGTCATGTTTTCAAGTTCCTTAATGCATGCTTGACGCCACTGATCAGAGTGTGGAGATCTTGTAGCCTCTTTGTAAGTTTTTGGAGCGGTGGATGCTAGGTAAGCTGCAGCTTTTTCAATGGTGTTGATGAGCTCTTCTTGTTTGTCAAAAGTCTTTTCAGCTGTAAAATCCCCTAGTTGTAGGGTTTCAGATGATTTGACAGTGGGTGAATGGTTGACAAGGTGTGGAATTGACATTTTTCATGTTGATTTGGTGAGTGCAGAAAAGATGCCCAGGCTTACACAATGACTCTTTTTGTTGTAGGGTTCCAGAACATCCAGCCTTTTGATCCTTGAGGAAAACCGATTAGGATGCATTTGACTGCCTGGTCATCTAGTTTTTGTCTTGTTCCCCATGGGATGTGAACAAACGCTGTGGTACCAAAAGGTCTAATCATATGGACAGAAGGAGAGTTACCAAAGAGAGCTTCATATGGTGTCATATTGGGGCATGTCTTTTTTGGAAGGCAATTGAGAATATATGATGCCCACTTATACACAAAACCCCAGAAGAATTTTGGTAAGCTGCTGTCCAGTAAAACTGTTCTTCCCATATCAGACACTGACCTGTTTTGACGTTCTATTTTTTCATTTTGTCCGTGGTTGTATGGGAGCGATAAATCATGGATCACACCTTTCATGTTAAAGAAATTTTTAAGTTTTTTGTTGACAAACTTGCCCCCGTTGTCTGAGTGGAAAGTTTTTACATGTGTGTTACATTGATTTTCTAATCAAGTTATTATTTCTATGAGCTTGCCGCTAGCTTCCGATTTCTGTTTCAAGATGTGACACTTAGTATAAGAAGTAGCAACATCTTTGAATGTTAAAGCATACAAACCATTGTCAAAAGTGGTCTTTTCAAGTGGTCCTATAAGGTCAGCAGTGAGGAGTTCAAGGCGTTGGAAGTCATGATTGGTAGAGACTGGTGAAGCTGATCTAGTTCTTTTAGATATTTTGCAGATTTCACATGATATGTCACCTTCAGGGAGAGATTTGGGGAGACCAATAGCCATGTCATTGTCGATAAGTTTCTTAATTTGACGTATGCTAGCATGGCCAAATAAGCGGTGGTAATAGTATAGTAGGTCTGTCAGCCTAAATATCCTTAGGACTGAGTATTTCTTATGCTTAAAATAAGATAAACTTAAGTAAATTAAGCTTATATCTTAAAAATAAGGTTAAAATAATAATATATATATAATTATTATTCTATTATATAACTTATAATAGTTTAAATAGCTTATCCATGGCCTAATAATACTTATTAAGGTGTTAATGGAGTCATAATATACTTATCTTAAGTGATATGAAGTAATTATTGACATACATAAGCTTATATGTATACATAAATCTCATATTCAGTGAAATATGCAGTATATTATGTATATTTAGGTATATAAGTGGGTTTTAGCCCCTTAATAGCCTATAACCTTTGTTTTTCTGCTTATTTTAGGTCATATGGACGAAATAAGTGGACTCACAATGCCTACAGAAGCATAGACACCTATATCAGGCGCATACACCCAGTTTGGACAACTAAAATTACTTCCTTGGATGGTTATTCACGGATTTATGGGTTGGAAGGATATTTCTGGGTTAATATGGATGCTTGGGGATGTTATTGGGGGCTTGGATATTTTATTTGTTTCCTTTATATGCTTTTGGTTTCATTAAATCTCTTTTTGACTGTTTATTTTACCTGTTTCTTTATGGTATCCGCTTTTATCTGGATTTTCTATTTATGGTATAGACCTGTGTTATTATTAATAGTGATGGAGGGTCCTTACTGGAGGTCTGGGTGTTGAAACTGCTTGAAGTGGAAGCCATGGGGAGGTGATGGGCCCTCAAAGTGCTGTAATTGCTGGGGATAGCAGTGACATCATCTGGATTGAAGGTCTGTGCACTCCAGTGGATTTGGGTATAAGTAAGGAGGGATTTTGACGGTTATTTATCATCATTCAATTACTACAACTCCAACAAACACTACTATACAATTATTAACCTTTAGAAATATATTATTAAAGCCATTATAAATTGATTTTATCTTTATATAAGCTATAACTATATTTTATACATCTATTTTCCACCACTAGCATGCATTAAAATCCAAGTATTGTGAGTTTTATTTGAGTATAACTATTTTATTAGTCTTCCCCTGAGGTTTAATCACTAAATAATTTATTAATAAGTAGTAGGACCATAAATAAACACTGTTATATCATACTTATATACTAGACTATACTGACAAGGTCTGTGTCTTTTTGTGATAGGTTTTTGTTATTTGATTTGGGATGGTTGTGTTTAATGGATGACAAGATTGAAGGATCAATAAGGGATGTATTGTCAAAGATTAATGTGTCTTTTGCTGTTGTAGTTGGGATAGGTGTGTTTGGGTTATTGGTTTTTGCGTAAGGTATCAACCATCAATGGTTTGTGAGGGTGGATTTTAGTATGAGTTCATCTTGGAATTTTATATATATATCATTCTGTTTATCAAAGGACATATCATCTCCTGCACGTATGAGCGAGGCTGGAGATATCAACGTACATGTTGCATTTGGGCAAAAGTATACATTTTTAATGAGCACTTTCATCCCACCCAGACCAATAAAACGCATGGTTCCCTTCCCTGTAATAAATTGGGGCTGTTGTCAGTAGCTACTTTGAGGGGAAGAGGGTCGTTAAGTGTAATGAAGTCAACTAACTCAGATCTTGATCCTGTTAGATGATGGGTGGCCCCTGTGTCATAGACAGGCGGTGAATTTGTCTTATTGCTATGAGGATTGATGGTCATTTTTTCAAAATCAGCAGCAGCGGCTTCATGTGAATTGTCTAGTTCCATGATTTTTGCAGAACGAGGTTCTGGTTTTGATGGTTTTGAAGACTCTCGAGGCTGAAAACTACTTGGATATGTTGGACGATATGAATCCATTTTCTGAGGTATTTGAGGTTGTTCAAATTGTCTGATTGGAGGACGCGACTGAAATTGTGGGGGGAAGTGAGGGACATTTTGAAAAGACATTTGAAAGTTTGTCAAGGGTGGATATTGACCCATATAAGAGGTGTGGCGGATATTTGGCTCCATGACATTGGTGAAGCGTGGTTGCAGAGGAGGTGGTGGATAGGGACAATCTTTACGTAAGTGTCTGTTTCAGTTACAATTCCAGCATTTAATAGGATTGAATGTGTCAGCTTTGGGTGTGGTGTTACTTGTTGAGGTAGATTGTTGTGGCTGGTTAATGTTGTGGTCAGCAACATTTGCTAGTTTTGGAATTGATGGGTAGTTAAGCGGTTCAGCTCCATGGATCCGAATGCGTTCCCAGGTGGTGGCAATAATTTGGTTCATTGTGATGCTGGTAGGTGGGATCCCATCGACGCGCATGTCAATTTCGGCCTCTTGTAATACCTCACTTTTGATGTTTGTTGGTTCATCGACGGCGTTGTGCAACATGATTGAGAAGAAATCATCTTCTGTGAATTGATAACCTTGGTCTTTCAATTCATTAAGCATTTCTCGTAACTTAGAGTGAAGTACGGCCGGGTCACCTAGAACGCTTAGTTTGGGCTTCCAGATTTTGTTGATGAGGTTCAATTGTGCTGCCCTTGATGCGGCGCTGAAAAGGTCTCAAAGGTGTGCAAAAGCTATGGGGGTTGGTCGTTTATCAAGTATTTGTTTTTGTAGGTCGGCACTGACAGAGTTTAGCAGGATGGTACGTCCAATTTTTTCACGATTGGATGATCTGGAGGGCTTCCATCGCTCAAAAAAAAGCTTCATCATTTATGTAGTCGATTAATAGAAGTTCAATTTCTCGTAGCCACGACCGAAAGTTTGATCCATCTGATTTTAGCGTATGTGGCCAATCCTTGAGTTCAGCCTTTACATTGGCTATTGCCATTGCCGTTTCTTTATGTTCCTCTCTAGCACGTCAATCGTAAGTTTCAGGTGGTGATTCATATTCATCTTCTTCAATTTCATTTTGCACGGGTTGTCGGGTTTGGGAGGTGTGAGAAGATTGTTGTTGTGTTGGTTGGGGAATGGGCGATGGTCGAGGTGTTGACGTTGATGGTGGGATGCTAGTCTTTTTTTTTTTTTTTTTTTTTTTTTTTTTGGTGAAAAGAAGAAAAAAAACTATTTAAAGGACTTTTCGGGACATCTCCCTCAAACCAACATCGGCACCCTTAAGGGGATTAGCGCGGGGGTCCTAGAAGAAGATAGAAGGAAGAGACAGAGAAAAAAAGGAAATGGGGCCAAAGGAAACTGGCAGTTTTTTTTTAAAAGAACCAACGGAAACTGGCAGTTTTTTTTTAAAAGAACCAACGGAAACTGGTAGATAATAGTTAGAGGAAAAAAAAGAAGAAAAAATGCCAATGGAAACTGGCTATTTGATGATGGCCAATGGAAACTGGCGGTATGATTGATAGCGGGAGAATCTTTAAGGGCCCATAACCTGTTAGACGGGCAGAACGGTTGTTTTTGGTAATAATCCTTAATTCATTTCACTAACTAGCAATATTCTTTATATACATAGTGCTGTGGCGCAGTAGAGTACTCAACAAATATCACTTAAGATAAGTATATTATGACTCCATTAACACCTTAATAAGTATTATTAGGCTATGGATAAGCTATTTAAACTACTATAAGTCATATAATAGTGTAATAATCTTATATATATGTATTATAACCATATATATAAGTAATTTAATCTTATTTTTAAGTAATAAGCTTAATGTGATTAAGGTTATCTTATTTTAAACATAAGAATTACTCAGTCCTGGAGATACCTAGGCTGACAGAGTTAGACAATCATGAGTAAGTTTAGGTCACAATTAAAAAAAAAAAAAAAAAAAAAAAAAAAAAAAAGGGTATGTGTTTTGAGTTGACCAACATAAAATTAAATGCCATAGAAGAGATACAATGGAAGTCAAGTATCAAGAATGAATGGATACACTTGTAAGAGACATGTTTATCAAGTAACAAGCTCAGGGTACACTACAAAAAATTTTTTTTTTTTTTTTTTGGGTATTACAAGATTACAATTACTGTAAGTAATGAATCAGGGATAGCCCATAACCTATGGTAGCAGTATCAGTGTCCTTTTCCAGAGTGAACCAGACTTAACACATCTGCTGCACCATAGGTTTATATACATTAAAACTATGTACATAAGGCCTAATCACTAAGTATTATCTATTATGTATATAACACTACTGACAAGGATGCTTGACTTATTGGAGTCAAATTGATATCACTATGTTCAAATATTATATCTATCAAGGCTAAATTATTCACTGTTCCACAAAAGATATTTGCTTCCCAAGGGCAATCACATTGAAATGTTTTCTTTTCATCCATTCATTTTCTTTCTGGAAGGGGGGGGGACAATGACACCACATTGGATATATATATATTTTTAAAAAAAATAATAATCTTGGTTGATGATTTTTTGGTGGAAAAAATAAGGTATTTTGGAATGGAAGATGTCTAACTTTGATACCTCCTAATAGATATCCTGAGATCACTACCTTCCTGACTCTTCAACATATTTTCAATTATTATATAAAATTTGATATAAACATATCTCCATCTACACAAATATATATATATATCAAATAGTCCTTGATTTCAATTAGTTTTCTACTTGAGTTGAAGTCATGTTAAAATGATTGAATGATACAAAGAACAATGAATAAAAATTAGAAATGAAATGAAAATATGAAAATCAGCAAAACAAAACAATGGCAATAGTGACATAAATATACTATACATTCCAAAAAAAAAAAAAAAAAAAAAAAAAAAAAAAAAAAAAACCAAACAATATGGCTATTCAAAATTATTCCCTTCCTCTCTCTCTCCTTGATTTTTTGAATGATGAATCTTTCTGATTATGACTGTATCAAGTCGAAGCCACATACCAGAATAAAATAATCCCTTACACCCTTCCAGACACAAAATATTAATGTTTGTCCATCATCTTCATGCCATTCTTCAAATGAAATACACACACACATATATATATATATATATATTGACATGTGTGTTAAAATCAATCAAAGATATTTTTAAACAATGTCCATTGCCACTCGCTCATACCCGCCAGACTTGCGATTATTCGAAATATCTTTTCTTTCGACTCTTGTTTTGAATCCACCTTCAGGAATCTATCATATCATTTTTCAAAAACCACAACCAAGCATAATTATTTTCCCCCAATTTGGAATGTGATGTGATACAATTGATCAAAAAAATAAGAGAGAAAAAAAAAAAAAGGTGAACCAGAATTTAGAAACGAATGTCAAAGGACAAGAAAAATAAAAAATATATATACATGAAGTATATCATATGATTAATAATATTATAACTTACATCATAAACCTCTAAATAATTAACACCCAATTCTCTTCCATTCGTCCAAAAATCCATACAATTATGCCGAATACCTTTATTAAAAGGATTAGGAACTTGATTTGCCTTGGCTAACATTTTAGCAGTCCGAGCTTCGGTAAACCGGTCAAGTCCAAGAACCTTGAGACAAAAGTTAAATCTGCCACGTGATATACTTTTTGCACGGTGAGCTTCGGGTCCATGTTTGCAAGAAGAACCAACAACTTTTTTAGATGTGGGTGAAACTTCATCATCAGATGCTGATAGACCACTATCAAGGTGATGGGCTAGAACGTTAGTCAGATGATGTCGATGGCCAGCTTGGGAAGCAAGACTTGTACCCCCTCGACCGCCCATATATCCATATCGACTATAGTTACTGAGTTCAAAAGTAGTCATTTGGCGAGCGATTTGAACGAGCTGTGAAACTAATAAAACCATAGTCCATATGAGCTGTAAAGTTGCCCAAACAGCAACAGCAAACGCGAATGGATCATGATTCATGATTAAAGATAGCGCAGAAAAGAGCGAAGTGGAAGGAGGTGTATTATCTGTCTTTCTTCCAGAAAGGGATGGGCTTATTGCTTGTGAGAAATCTGTAAGAATTAAAATAAGAAGTGATCAGATAAAGACAGAAATAAATAAAAATAATAATAATAAAACTAGAGAAGAGGAAAAACAGCATCGAGCAAAAAGTAGAGTAAGTAAAAATATCCTACTAACAAGCATAAATTAATGCATTAAAGGAGCTTATTCCACAAATTAAGCTGATAACAAAAAGCAAAAACTGCCGATGGTTATTGACGCCAACACAGTTCCAAACCCAAGGGCAATGACTAGATAGATGATAGATGATAATAATCTTGGTTAGATGTGACATGATGCAAATGAGATATGAAATAAATAAATAAAAAACCTTACTGATCAAACTTTGCTGTGCAACGATTACATATCCGACAATGTTTGGATCGAATCGGCTTACGAATCTATGATTTCAATCAAAGCAAATCAATAAAGATAGTGTAAAATTTTTTTGATGGTGAAATGAAAAAAATATTTATTTAGGAATACATGGTCAATCAAGAACCAACCTGACAGACAATACAAAAATGAGTGCCATCAAATTTTCCTTGGTCAACTAAATCTTCAACAATCTATAGTGTGAGCAATAAGATATAAAATAGCTCAGTGTGGTCAATGAATGAAGCAAGAAGTGAGTATACCTTTCTGAAATGTTCTTGGTCGCGAGGAAGAGGAATATATCCGGGGTCAAGAGTAATAGCTCTGAACAAATTATATGAACAGACCAAAGCCGAGAGAGCATAAATTAAATTAGTAGATGTGTAACCCACGGTTTCTGCAAAAATTAAAAAGAGTAGATATGGGATGGCGGAAAGAAAGAAGAATAGAAACGAATGAATAATCAAATAACAAGATAGTTCACACACAAGGCAAATGAAATCCACAAGCAATGTTATTGCTTTTTCGACATGACTCTTTGGCGCATATAAAGATGAGAAGAAGAAAAAAAGAAAAGGAAAAGGAAAAAAAAAAAAAAAGCAACTAACCATTAACCAATCTTGTCACCCAAATATAAGAGACCCAGAAGATACTGGCTACAATTAAGCTAGCAAAGTAGGGGCTTCGTGTGAGAACGTCACTACTGAACCCTCCACCTCGAGATTTGGCATCCAAAAGTGTGACATTCACAACGTGATACGTGACATAAGCCTCTGCAGTAGCCAGTGGCCAAGCAGTGAACCAGGGGAAAACAGCAAAAGTCTGACAAGCTAAACCCAAGACAATAACTGAGAGAGCAAAGATGGTAACTTTAGTCTTAAAAGGAGAAAGAGGAAGAGGTCTGGGAGTTCCCGTTCGTTCAAAACCCGCTTCACCCAAAGCCATGAACCAAGCAGAGGTCGATTTAAGTTCCTCGGCCATATCACGAGGGGTTTTGCCATCACCGGTACGAGCATTGATGTCGGCCCCAGCGAGGAGTATTTTTTTGATGCAGTTGGCATTTCCTTTGACGACAGCCCAATGAAGAGGAGTCATTCCAGTGTTGTCTTTAATGTGAACAGAAGCGCCATGAGACAAGAGTAAATCGACTGACAAGGTGTCACCCTGATAGCATGCCCAGTGAAGTGACGAATGACCTTGAGGATCGGTCAGATCAATATCAGGATAGCGAAACCTATCACAAGACAGAAGATAGGCGACAGAGAGAGCAGAGCTGCTGTGAGTAGCCAGATGAAGGGAGTTGAATCCCTGACTGTCATGAAGCAAAGGATCTGCGCCATTAGAAAGAAGCAGATGGATCACATAGACTCTGCCATTTCGGGCAGCCCACATGAGAGGAGTAGCATTGAGGTCACCACCAAAGACATCGACATGGGCGCCCCTGGTGATAAGGATCGAGCAGAGAGCAAGATGGCCGTTGATTGCGGCCCAATGCAAGGGAGTGATATTTTGTGGATCAGGTTCAGAGGGAGAAAAACGTCCGGAGTCGAGAAGTTGAGTGACGAGCTCCAAGTCGCCCTTTTGGGCAGCCAAATGGATGTTGACATTCTGAAGGGAGGAATGGAGAGAAGATGAGGCAGTGGAGAGAGAGACCTGGGGCGGGAGAGGAGCAGACATGAAGGGAGGGATCCGCTTAATGGAAGATACACGTCAAGTGGGGGATAATGAAGTAAATGGGGAGATTCAAAATTCAGGAGGCAAGGCAAAAAAAATCATCCAATGCACCGCAGCCTGGCACAGCCACCGACAGACGATGTTGATGTTGATGTTGATGTTGATGTTGATGTTGATGGAGATGGAGATGGAGATGGAGATGGAGATGGAGATGGAGATGAACACTGCTGCTGCTGCTACGGTCCATTAATCCCACCAGATTGTCATTCCCACACTCTCTCACAGCACTCAAAATACAATCTTCAGCCCCTTCAACCAACACCATCCACTAACCACGGCCAGACTGATCACCGCATCCACCAGATCCATCCGGACCACAGCATAGATCCAGAGGGTGCCCAGTGCAGGTGTCTGCTTCATGACCATCAGATATGAGTGCTTGTTGACCGAATGGATCATGTATGACCCTCCAATCGCTGATAATCCAAACAGCAGCAAGCGTGTGACCCAATGATGGGGATGTTGGAGCGTAAAATATATTAACACCACCAAGCTCGGAACGACGTTCTTCAGACGCTCCATTTCACTCCAAAACGTGAGCATCTGTCCATACTGCGAGTGGATGGCAATATCCCTTCAAATGTGCTGCATTAGTTTATGGTGACCCTCTCATCCATTTGGTAGTGGAGTCAAGTAGGAAAATAGCCAAGCAGACAACCCTACCACTCCTCAACTACCTTCATGAACACACTTTTATACTCATACACTTACATACACACAAATATCGTCGTAAATGGGATCGTGTACAAGAATGTATCCATCGCTGCTTCCACCCATGGCGGCAATTCTCCTTCCTCTTCCCCCTCCGTTTCTTCGCTTCCTCCTCCATCTTCTTCTTCTTCTTCTTCCCCTACCTTCTTTTTCAGCTCTTTCGAAATCTCGTCCTTGGAAAACTTCAGTAACGGCTTGACTATTTTGGTCTCGAGTTGTGCATCTCCTAATTTAACCATAGCAATTTCGGAAAGAATCCCTGTTTCCTCTATCATCCTTCGTTGATCTTCTTCACTGATCTTCATCTCTCTGTTTGCCTCCTCATCTGATGAGGTTAACTCTTCAAATCGACTACTCTCGTCTTTCATCTTGTCCATGTCAACCCGCTGTGTTTTATCTCCTCCTGTATCTTTTCCTCCTAGTCACTTTTTAATGCTGAGTTTTATATTTGAAATAACAAAAATGAAGGAGAGATTTTGCAAATTCTAATACTCTATAAACATCCTCCGTAAATACAAATTGATCAAGTAAGTTTATGCAAAGTGACGTCTAAGTAGTGTGCGTAAGAGGACATCGGATTACCGAAAGTTTGGCCGGTTTTCAAATCTCGTCAACTTCCTTATTCCTCACTCAAGAACAACCTTGCTTTGCATTCTAATCCATTAAGTAGAACCAGTAATTTGATACACCTAAAACTTCCTTCATGAGAGCCTTTGCCCCTGATAATGGGGATATAGCTATGACAAAAAATAAAAAATAAAAAATAAAAAAATAAAAAAAAAATAAAAAAAAGGAATAGAAAAGAAAAGATCACTGAAATTGGTTGAGGGGTCACACTAACAGATGGGCCAACCATCAGCTACAACTGGCTTGCCTTATTGCCAGGAAAGTTTAGGAGATGACTTGCATGCAAGTCCAGAGTGCAATCAACACCTCACACAGAAATGTTCCAAAACTTGATCAGCATTTGACCAGCATATGAAAATCATTTGACCAGTGATTAACCAGCATTTGACCAGCACTCATTCAGTAACTTTTCTTTAACTCCTACTAACTTTTCTTTTAACTTGTTTGCCACTTCATTTTTTCATACTACCTTTTCTCTATTCTTCACAGTGATAAAGTTTCATATTACAGCCATATTAGAAACAGTTTGTACAAAAGCAAAAATTGTGGCCAGAGTGACTCAGTACTTTTAGTGTAAAAATCCAACAGGGACTGGCACAAGTAACAAATCCTCAGTGTTTTTGTATTATGTGTTAAAAGTGCTGGGTAACTACTCTGTCCACTTTTTTTTTTTTTTTTTTTTTTTTTTTTTTTTTTTTGCATAAACTGTTTCTAATATAGCTGTAGTCATGTGACTCACTTGACTTGGAAGAGTTTCATCACAATTTTACCTTCCAATATCACATTTCATCATTTGCTCATTGTTTACTGTTCTCAATTGTCAGTAATCCACTATAATTTTATATTCAAATATCACATTTCATCATTTACTAACTTTTTCCCTTTTACCATTTTATATTTCTCCATCACTATTTGAAAATAAATTTTTTTCTTTCATTATTCACTAACTTTTTATTCAACTCACTTGCCTTTTTCCAATCATTATTTTGTGCTCAAAAAGCATATTTTATCATTTGGTAACTTTTTTCTCATCTCATATGCCCCTTTTTCCATATCAATTTTATACTAAAATATCACACATCCCATCATTCACTGACATTTTTACTCATTTCACTTGCTATTTTTAAACCATAACTTGATATCACATATCACATTTCATCATTGGCTAACATTCTTTTTTTTTTTTTTCATCTTGCATGCACTATTTCTGTCATTGTTTTATCCTCAAATATCAGATTTCTTGATTTGCTAGCATGCTTTATCATCTCATTTGCCACTTTTCTGTCACACACCATGTGAAACTCAAAGTTAAAGTCAATCTTTTCAATCCATAATCCAGTACAGAAATCCATAAGCAAAGTGCTGAAGCAATATCTACATAGAATCTGCATTTTCTCTTTGTGTGCCTTGATTCAACCACACTATCTAAACCTTAAATCTAAATTAGTCAATCATATGCTTATACTTTTCAATCTTAAGTGAATGCACAGCATATTAGTGCTATAGTCAATGGTATATTCTAAATGTGGTTTATTGTGTATCTGAGGGTAATTAAAGGTTTGTGAGTAGGAATAGGAGTACAGTTAAAGGATCTGAGGGTTATATTGGAGGGTCAGTGATAAGGTAATGATGGTTTATTAAAGAAGCTACCACCACAGAAAATTTGGGGGGGTATTTCTAGCAATACCCCTCATTTAAAAATGTTGGGAAGTGGTTGGAAAGCTGTTGGAAGGCTGTTGGGAGTTCATTGTGAAACCAGATTTAAATTAATTGGACAAAGATTTGGTAATCAGTTAGACCTAGGTTCAACCAAACTCAATCACAGGTTTCTTGGAGCTTGGTGATTACTTTGATTTTGAGCTGAGCACAGATTGAGCAAAGCTTGAACATATCACTTAACATATCATAATATTCACTTTCCCATCTTGTGGAAAGCAAAATTTGATATTCGTTCTAAGAATATCTACATATATTTTCTTGCCAAGTTGGTAACAGAAGGTTAAACTGTAGTATCTCAATTATTACACTAGACTACATAGATATTTGATAAAACATACAATTCAAATCAATTTTAATATTATTGAGATCACCATAAGTGTCTTTCCAAAGACTTACAAAAAGTATGTTAGTATCAAGATATCGTTCTAGGTAGTAGTTTCAATTTGGATTTTGAACTGACATCTAAAGCATTTTACTATTAGACAGAAACATAAATAAGTGTAATAAGAGTGAAATTATTCTATTTTGTGATTATAATGTAACAATAATGCACATTTTTATTGAGAAAATTTTTCTTCCTCCACAAACCAAAATTTACTCTATAGGCTCAAGATTTATTTTTAAGACATATTATTCATTCCAGTTATCATTGATTTACTTCCAATATTTATTAAAAAGATAATAATAATACATGTGAAAGAATTATGAGCTTAGCATAGCATATGCTAAAAAGTTATTTTGTCGTTTTATTCAAAACTGATTCTTCATTTTTTGCTTCAATTCATCTTTTAACAACCACTATCTTCAGATACTATTCTTACTTAATATGTCAAGTCTCAGATGTGTTGGACAGTTCTCAATAACAATCGATCAAATTTATATGAATGTAATTTCAAGATTTCAAAACTCACCGACCCCCACAATTTTACAGCGAGGCCATTCAAATGTTCATATTTTTGGACTATTTGAAGAAAGAAAACCAACCCTTGTTGGTAATCTTTCTCAAGTGCAGAGTCAGCACATTGGACCACTATTGGGTGACATTGGCTCTGGATCTCACCATTTAAACCAAAGAAGTGCCTTGAATCCTATGAAGCCTTTCTATTTTCATGCTTACTTGGTTCCAGTTTTTGGTAATCAGTATCAACTTTGGGGATGCCTCTTTTCTTCAAGTACACTAATCAGTCTTGCTAAAGAAGCATTTTCTTCTGCACAAATCGATTTATGTCCAATCCTGAACTACGACTCCACTATCTTTTTTAATATCCCGCATGTAATTTTTGAAGGCTCTTTCCAAATATCTCAGAGTACTCAAGATTGGAAAGCTGATCAACTTATCCGAGGAATCAAAACAGTTCTCAAAACACATCAACTTCAAGCAATAAATTTTATGATTGAAAATGAACGAATGTTAAAGGAAAAGTTGGATATCATGTGGAGGCACCAGGACAACCATTGGCTTAGAACTGGATTCGATGACTATAAAGATCAGTTTCCTAACAATCAATTGCCGCCTGAAGGAAACGGGTCAATACTTGCTGATGATATGGGTTTGGGAAAGACACTTTCAACTCTTTCTCTTATAAGTGCAACTCAAGGTGAAGCAAGACAATTCCAGGTATCAGAAAATCAAGAAGGTATTAATCGGAGTTCAGCCACACTGATTATATGCCCCCTGGCAACACTATCGAATTGGATCAATGAAATAAGTGTGCACTTTGAAGATAATGCACTTCCTTTCAAGGTTCTTTATGGGAAGGATTGTCAAAATACTAATGTCAATGAGCTACAGGACACTGCTATTGTTTTAACGACCTATGAAATAGCTAGCCCAACGATGTCAAAAAATCAAAGCCAAAAAAAGATACCGGTGACTCAAATGCTCTTTTGGTATAGAGTTGTTTTAGATGAAGCTCAGTTAGTGCCCATTTCTATATCTAAAACTTAAAACTTAATTTTTATAATCAATTTTTATAAATATTCTTTTAGTTACATTAAAAATCCTTACTCGCAGAGGGCTCAAACAATATTTGACTTGGAATCCCAACACCCACTATGCTTGACTGGAACTCCACTTCAGAACAGGCCCACTGACCTTCAAAGTCTCATATTTTTTCTTAGAATCGAAAAGTGGCAAGAAGACTGGTTATGGAAGAATTTCCTTTTTCCAGGTTTGCAAAAAGGAAAGGCTAATTCTATTAAATCAATCAATCACTTAATGAAAGTCATAAGCCTACGTAGAACAAAGGATGCAATTTTGTCTCTTCCAAAAAAGATTCAAAGGGGGATATCGGTTCAATTAGCAGATCCATGGAGGTCTAAACTTGATGTGCTTCAAGAAGGATTCACTGAGCGATATGGGCCCTCCAGAAGCACTGACTTCCCTTGGGACTCATCTGAGTTTCTAAGAGAGCTGATGATTTTAAGAAAATTCTGCAACCATCCAATCTACGAAAATCTGGATGAAACTCCAACTTTTGATTTCACCTGGCAGCATTCCGCAAAGATTTGTCATCTTATAGGCCACTTAAAAAACTTTTTGTCTGGTGAAAGGGATATAAATTTTCCAAAAGCTGTTATATTCTCCAACTTTGCAGACTTTTTGCAGATGTAAGTGATTCTATAATGAATTGTTTTACAAAATTGTGTTGGCTTATTAAAAACAATTTTCTAATATTTCAAAATAGAATAAAAATGGCTTTAGATGACCACAATATTAGGTATACCCAGCTTACAGGTGAACTCAGCCGGACAAAGCGAGACAAAAATATGCATGAATTCCATTTTAATAAAAATTGCCAAGTTTTGGTTGGAACGATTCAGGCTGCAGGAGTGGGTATAGATCTCAGGTGTGCTCAAAATGTATATATAATGGTGAGCTCAATGTCTTTTATTTCATATTAAGAACAAAAATATTAAATTTTTTATATGTTCAATGTTGAAATAGGAGCCAAATTGGAATCCAGCAGTTGAGCAACAGGCTGTTGATCGGCTGTATAGAATGGGGCAGCAAAATGAAGTAAATGTTTTGAATTATTTTGTACAAGGAAGTATAGAATTCAGCATGTATAAGATTCAAAGGAAAAAAATGGAGCTAACAATGTAAGCCAAATTTCATTTCTATAAATTTTAATGATAATAGTAATCATTAAAATTATGTTTTTGTTTTCAAGGCTA
This sequence comes from Hemileia vastatrix, assembly GCA_030280995.1. Lineage (NCBI taxonomy): Eukaryota > Fungi > Basidiomycota > Pucciniomycetes > Pucciniales > Zaghouaniaceae > Hemileia > Hemileia vastatrix. Next base: position 17,195,083 of record JASXTE010000006.1, on the reverse strand, counting down.
AGTGTCCCAAACAGTGGAAATGAGGAGTATGAGTGTGCAAACCTATTATTAAGGGAGTTTGTCAATCACTCACATTAGAGGAAGAAAGAATTTCAAGGAGAGCAGGTAAATTTATGGGATTTTGAGGATTTAAAAGTCTGAGTTGTTGAGGATTTAGAGATGCAAGATATAAGGGAGAATAACAGTCATTCGGCAAACCCCGGGGGACATGAGAAGGATTAAGGTTAGGGGATAATGTTGAAACCAAACTGATTCTTTTGTACAAGGCCAAGTCCTTTAGCACACTGCCAGAGTAGGTTGAATTATCTGGAATATCAAAGTGTTGTTGGTCAAGATATTGTGCAACTTTAGAAAAATCTTCAGACCTCCATTGCATTAAGATACGTCTTAACGATCCATCATTATCAATTTTGGTGTCTTAACAACATTTGATGTTTGTGAAAAGGTTGTGATAAGTTTCACAATGTGGAAGTTGTTTAAGAAGTTTAGTTCGGTTAACTGAATTCTAAGAATCTTTGTTATTTGAAATAAAGGTCATAAATAAAAACGGTTGAAAAAAAAGGGATTTTCATACTTTTTTTTTTATTCTATATTTATGCTTTCTCACTTTGATTATTTCTTGAGAGCTATGAGAATCCTTCCCAAGTCTTAATCTATCAGCATGACCTAAAAACCAACGGTGAAGAACTCCTATTTGATTTGAGAAGCTAATTTGAGTTGAGTCAATTGGATATGCAATCAAATTATTGGTTTTTAAGGCATTGTCCCAGTGTTTAATGAGAATATTTGCCAAGACCTGGTTCCATTTGTCAAACCAATCTAGGTTCCAAGCGAAAGTTGATCCTGGGAAACCACACATGCGAAGGTGCTCAATAAAAGATTCACGGAAAATTGGTGGAAACTTTTCTGAAACCGCTGAATTTGATTCTGGATGAGGTAGTTCAAAGGCAATGTTGCAAGAATTCATGTCGAATGATGAAAATCTGTCTAATTGCTCTTCAGTAGGGTTTTGTTTCCATCCATTTGATTCTGGTGACATATCCAAAAGTGAACAACAAAAATTGTGTATAGATCTACAAAAGTGAGAATTGAATGGAGGCAAAGTCTCATTAAAAATTCTATTAAGTGTTCTTGTGTTTGTGGGCAGGTTTCCATGAGGAAAGTAAGAGCTACTAGGGTTCATAAATAATTAGATTAAGAAAGTGTTCAATTAAATTAAACAAAGAGGAAGGATAAATTGTTGAGCTCCAAAACTTTATGATCAAAGTTGATTTAAGGAGAAATATCACAAAAATTAAGAATAAGAAATATTTCGACTTTATGGAATTATAATATGCATAAATTATATTTTTATATGCAACTTGAACTCAAAAGGAATGGTATAAAATAAAGAGAATGATTATGTGATAAAAGCAGACTCATTTAAGAAATGGATTTTTTCTTTTCAAAAAATTCTTCCACAAAAATAATTTGTTAAATGTGAGGCTATGTTCATTTTTTGATTACCAAAAAATTATTTTTGGTCCAATATGATAGTAATACATATTCTTTTGAGTAATTTTTTTCAACCTGAATAAATAGACTAGAGTGTCACTTCATCACATTTATGTATGAAAAGCTATACAAGGTTTCAGCTTTTATGTAATTCTTTAAGGTTTACACTTTTGTAGCATCTATTATTTGAGTATTTTTGATTTTTTCTTTATAGAAAATTCTACCTAGTACAGACCAATTTTCAAATTGAAAGAAATATGTTTGTGATTGTTTTTTACAAAATATTAAACTTATTTTTGGGTTTAACTTTGATTTTTGGGGTAATTTTTTAAATAATTATGTTAAAAATATGGATTACTTTTCTTATAGTCCATAACTAAGAATTTTTATCAAAATCAAATAATTATAGGGTAGTTAGATATAACTCAGAAGGCATTTGATAGAAAAATAATTAAGATGCTTGTGCGTACAACAGAATTTTTTCTATGATAGAAAATATTCTGATAAACATGCATGCATTGTTGTACAAATGCAGAGAGTATACAGAATACAAATAAAGTAGACTGCATAACTTTAAATTAATATATAATTTATCTGATTAAAAATTAAAAATTTAAACTTAAATAATTTCAACACATATTCCATCATATTCTTTTGATAAAAAAATGTAGCTTATATTAGCTAGTGCCTTTCAAAAAAAGGAATACCTTCAATTGGTAACTTCGAATAGCTAACTTATTCCTACAATTATCACAATTACAATGCTTCCATTTTTTCATGTATGTCAATGTCAAGATCTTGGATGTGTCAATAGAAAGTATCAAACTTCTTCTGGGTCCTTTGAAGTTGGTATGGCTTTCAAAAGCTCTAATTCTTATGCAAAACATCAAGAGGAAAGAAATAGGAAGGCCCAGATGGTTATTTCTTCCAACAATCCACTTAACATTGGAAGTTCCCGCTCCACAGAAACAGTAAGCTGTATATCTATAGTTCAATGTGAGAATTAAAGTCTTTATGATGTTTCAATGATTTATTACATAGGGGCAGTTGCTATTGGGGGCAGAAGTATCTTCAACAGTCTCTAGAAACTCAAATCTTGGGGAACGGTATAGCCAAATAATTATGTGGCAGGCAGCAAAGCTTTCTCTGATTCATCATTTGAGCAAAGAAGGTTGTACTCAATTTTTGGATGAAGAAATTAAGAAGCTCAAACTTCTAGGTGATAGTGGAATACTGGATTCTGATAGCATTGTCCGCCTGGTCCCACGCTCGATAGATACAGTTTTTAGTCGATTAAAGCTCAATCAATCATTTTTCACTAAAACATGCTGTCCTAAATGCTTTGCTCTTTATGAGTATAACTCTGAATCTCAACCATCTATACTATGTTGCAATCAACCGTTTCTTTCATCATCAAAGCGCTATTTAAAAATGTTTGGAGCAGGACAAATTGCAGTTAAATGTGATGAAAGGCTGTATTTGATCGAGGAACATCAAGAACATGTAAAATACTTATCTCTTAAAACATTTCATCACCATTCTTTTATCGACTGGCTTAAGGAAAAGATCAAACTGTTCAAATTTGAGCTTCTGATTGAGAAGAAAACCCCTGTGGCAGAACGTGTAGAGTGTGATTTGATGAAGGATGTTTGTGATGGTTCAGTTTGGAAAAACTTTCCCATAACCACTCCAGCTCTGGATAGCAATGATGATGAATATACGATAACTTCAGGCAACTTAATGTTTACTTTATATGTCGACTGGTTTAGGCCTGGTGGCAATAGGATTGGAGGTCATCAGAAGTCTGTAGGCAATATTATGATGGTGTGTATGAACCTACCTCAAGAAGATAGATACAAAATGGAAAATCTTTTTTTGTATTCTATTATACCCGGACCAACAGAACCCACAAGTGAACAGCTTAATCACCTTCTAAAACCACTGGTTAATGATCTACAAACTCTATGGGATGGTATATTGATTGAAAAGACACATCTTTATCCACGAGGCCGGAAATTAAGAGTTGCATTGTTCTCTTTGATAGGTGACATTCCTGCAATACGAAAATTGGCTGGCTTTTCGAGTCACTCTGCAAAAATGTTCTGCTCTTTCTGTAATATCTCTAAAGATGAAATTAGTGAAAAGAATGTGGGAAATTTTTCATTACGGAATCATGAGGATCATATGTGCTGGGCAACAAAGTGGAAAAATTCTAAGTCACATTGGGAGCGTGTATCAATTGTTCAAAATCATGGGGTACAATGGAGTGAGCTGAATAACCTTGAATATTGGCGTCCAACTGAATATTGCTCAATTGATGTTATGCATTCACATATGCTTGGCAACCTAAAAGATCACAGTCTAAGCTATTTTCAAATCCAAAATGCAGCAAAAGATCTAGAAAGAAAGCTGGAAAAGGATAAAAATTGGCATGTAAGAGAAGAAGATGATGATTTCTTTTCTGATACTTCACTGCACAAACATTCGAAAAAACGTAGAAGTAGCTTAAGCACCACGAATAATGATGATGATGATACAGGACACACGAGACAGCACAAGCGGCAAAGACGTACAAGTTCAAGACAGTCATCAAGTCATCATGGACTAGATAATGAAGGATTGGGAACAAATTGATCAAGAAGCCAGAGTAGGTCATCCAGCTCCAAATTTATTCCTCCATATAGCGATGTGGCCTCAATACAGTCTCACAGCAGTGACAGTAGGAATTCATTGTATAACTTAAGGCAAAGAAGCATTAGCATATCACAGAGTGAAGGATCTCACTCATCAAATGAGACAGCTAGAGATGAAGAAAATAAAAGGAAAGGTAAGGAGAAAGAAAATGAAGGTAGTAGTAATCCACGAATCACAGAAGCAGAGCTACAGGTTGTATGGAAGATGATTGATCAAGTAAGAAGACCTTCCTGGCTAACACGAGTTCCAAAATCAGTAGGATCTAAAAAGGCAGGATCCCTCAAGGCAGCAGAATGGCACATGCTGTATACTCTCTACTTCCCTTTGTCACTTATACCCCTTTGGTTTGAAAAATTTAAAGAATCTGAATCTTCAGCTTCCTCAGCTGATAGACCAAGAGAATATTATCTTCTCAAGTCACTTGTAACATTATGCTCGATCACCAATTTTTTGACATTAAAAAATATACAGACTAATGAGCTTAAAGATCTAGATCAATCTCTGTTAGAGTATTGTGAGTGCCTTGAAGAGGGTTGGAAGAATATTAATGCAAAGCCAAATCTGCATATCACTCAACATTATCCTGAAATGATAAAGCGTCTTGGTCCACCATCAGGTACAGCTACTTGGTCTGGAGAGCAGGTGAATCATATATTATCTGAAATTCCAAACAATCACCATCCACGTATGTAATGTTTGTAAGCAATGATTTAAAAACTCAGCTGTGCTAATTTATTAATATTTACCACAGGAGAGATACCGCTAACAATGCTCAAACATTGGTATCGGAAGTCTAGGGTATTAGATCTTGGTGAAGCTGAAGATAATGATCAATGTGAGACTAAAAAAATCCATATTGATCTCGATAAACAAAACAAATGGATCCATCTAAGTATGGCATTATTTACTAAATGGGTAAGGGCACGAATGGGAAAAGAAACTTCAAGACGGGCTTTGACACCATCGGAGAAAAGTGGGGATCGGGTAGTTGAAAATGTAGCAAGCATATTGATACATGGAAAGAGGTTTACTAGTCACCATTGACACATTGCTAATTCAACAATTGAATTCTACTATGGAAAAGATAGCCAGTTTGGGCAAATTGATGATCTTTTCAGATCAAAGGAAGAGATTGATCAAATATATTTAATAGTAAGTCCTTTCAAAGAGCTCCGTCCAGAAGAAACATCAAAGGATCCCTATGAGCTTTTCCCACAAGTGCATTGTCGGTTAGTAAGAGTAGCCAAAGCAACTCAAATTGTGATTAAGAAAGATGCAATAATTGGACATGCAGCTACTGTCGAGCACAAAAAAGGAATGTTTGGAATCAAAGACGAGGTTGTCACTGCCATTGGACTGCAGACAGTAGTGAGTGAAAAAATTAATCAAATTTATTTTCTGTTGACTAACATCTTTGTGTTAATTTGGGATCGGGGAAATTTGTAGGATTGGTGATATTTGTAAATGGTGAAAGAAATAATTCAATGCTCGATTAAAAAATGCAATGCATCCAACTTACCTTATCATAAACCAGTGAACAATTACTTTGGTTGCTTTTATTGCGAGAGAACCCATGCTTTCAATGAGTCATTTTTATCTTAAATGTAAGAATGAAAGAAATAAAATCATGATAATGAGAAATATGATAAAATTTTTACTTAATGAATGATCTTCTTGCTCATTCATCTACTATAAATAGTTTGACCTTCCAACTTTAGCTGATAGCTATATATTATTCACTTTATTTTTTGACAAGAGAACATACACGTTTACAAGACTATATACATAGTATCTTTTTTTACTTTAGCTTTGATAGGTATAAATTTTAACAACTGATTATTTTTATTTTATTTTATTTTATTACAGTTCATTATGGATGATAATTTTGAAGGGATGTCTGTTGACCCAACCGATTCTGATTGTTTTCCGCCTCAACATACTAATACTGGAAATACTCCTCCACCACCCTCTGCTGATCCACCTCCAGATGCATCTCAATCTGTACCACCTAATCCTAACCCACCACCTAATCCCAATCCAGGCCAAGAGTCTCATTCAGAACCGAGAAATTTTAATCCCAATCATCCTTCTGCTTCTGAAAGTGCTGATCAGCTAGGAAGAGATTGGGCTAGTGAAGTATTGAGGGAATTTTTCGGAGACCAATCATCATCTGCTCAGCCTAACCAAGGAGCAAGCACAAGTGGAGCAGGTAAGTCAAATTTGTAGTGTATTCTTTTATTGAAAAATAACCAATTTAATTAAATTATTTGAATTTTTAGTGAATCCCTCAATCATTATGGGTATCAGTGATTACCACAGACTCAATTCAGCAGAGTCTCATGAGCGAGAACGGGGGTTAAGGGCTGTAAGAGGCTTAGTTAGAAGGAATGATGTTCCCAGGAGCTCGGACAGTCTAAATAGAAATATTTACCACTTTCTGAAGTATTGTCTTGGGGGACCAACACAAATATCAAAATATCCTGCAAGCCCAACACCTTTGGAGATTGAAAATTGGAAAGATTGGAGCCAATTCAAACTAAAAACCATTCAAACTGTCCTAACCCAAGTCCAATCTTCTAACCGTGCCAATTCTGCAGCTGATCGACAATTTCTGATAACCAATTCTATAGCCTTCTTGCGATCCAAAATTCGACTACCCGAATTTTTTCCAGCACCTGAGCCTCGAGGACTAAAAGGAGGAGCACCGATCCCACTTTCTGTCAAAAGAAACTTAGAGCGTGAATTGCAAGAAAAAGGTTTTCGGAAATTTGCGTTTGATTGGACTTGCCGTGATTTTTCAGAATCAACTTGGAATCAAGTAATGGGAAGCATAGTATGCGACCACTGTACCAGATGGCTCACCACCTTGAATACAATCGATCAGTCAAAGCTTCAGTTCACTCAATGTGTTATTGAGAAATAGGTAGTTAATAAGGGGAAGGAGATGATAAGGTTGTTTGGGCAAGAAGAGGAAAGGGTAGCAAGAGAAAAGATTGAAAAGAGGGCAAGGGCACAAGTAAAACGTTATCGGACCAAGGTAAGTTTTTTATTTTACTTTGCTTTTTGTTATTATGAAGCTGATTTAGTTGGAATTCAGATTGCTAGTGCACGCTACAAGTTAGCAAGAGATCTCTGCAGTGATGTGCCAGGTTTTGTTGTGCTTTTTCATGATACTAGGTGCATCTCTGATATCGAGGAAGGCCCAGCACCAGCCCCAACTGCACCTATCCGAGCTATTCCTGGATGGCGAAATCCTGAACTCAATGATTTGTTTAAAAAAATGGATAAGATGACAAAGGACTTAGCCCATACACCAGCTCAAAAAAAATCAGCATTAAAAACATATTCACGGTCATCAGAAAGGACAGTTGCACAAAATGGTATATTCAATGTTCCCAAATACCTCCCCAAGAATTGCTATTCAGCAACATTTTTGCAAGGATTATCTGTGAATGAACGTGAGTCACTTGGGGTTGGAGCTGATATTGATCTGGTAAAGATTCGGGAATCAATTAATAGAGCATCAACATCATCATAACTTAGGTATAACGGTGATCTTCTGTGTAATATAGCTATCTTATATTGAATTTTATGTATTCTGTTTTTTTTCAAAGCAGCTTGGTAAATGTTATAAAGTGATATTGAGAGAGAGTAACATTTTATTTAAGAAAAACAAATAATGTATGAGATATAAAAATGTATTTTCAACAAATTGATGGTCCATACCTCTTTATGTCACATTTATGTATCCATATTAATTTCAATCGAATTTAATGTTGACCAATACATAGTGAATACACGCTATGCCACTTATACTTGCCAGGCATTGCTACCATTAAATATGCCAGTATCAAAAATTAATTTCGATCGAAATTAATGAGCATGATAATCATGAATTTCTGGAGTCAACTGCTTATTTTTATGCATGGTGCCTTGCCAACATTAATTTCGATCGAAATTACTTTTGATACTGGCATATTGCATGGTGTCTATTCCTGGAAAGTGTAAGTGGCATAGTGTGTATTCATTACGTATTGGTCAACATTAATTTCAATAGAATTTAATATTGACATTTTCATATTGAACCCAAACCAGCAAACGACCCAAAAAATTCTTCATAAAACTGCTCATTAATTTCGATCGAAATTAGTGAGCACCATATACATATTGAATGGTAGTTATATCTGGTGTGTGTAAGTTGTAAAGCTTGTGTTCAATGTTTATTGGTCAACATTAATTTTTATTGAAATTAATATTAATGTGTAAATGATATTTACATGCTCAATATGCATTGTAATGTGTTTACTTAAGAATAGAGTGCCCTACTTTTCATCTTACATAAAAATGCTTGGTAGCATGTCAAATTCAATTTTTATTAAAATTAATGTTGACATGTTACCATGCATAACAGTAAGCAACTGACTGAATAAATTGATGATAATCATGAACCTTAATTTTGATCGAAATTAATGTTGCCAAGTGCAGATTGAAAAAAAGCTATGCCACTTACACTAGCCAGGCATATTTACTATTTATTATGTATTGGTCAACATTAATTTTTATAGAAATTAATATGGATATGTAAATTTTATATTTACCCTCAACATGTATAGTAAATTTCAATACTTAAAAATACTTGCCGTCCTTTACATGTCATGCAAAAAAGCATTATATCATTTCAACATTAATTTTGATCAAAATTAATGTTGGAATGCCATTATGCATTGAAACAACTAACTGACTGAAAAAGTTCATGATCAAAATGCTCATTAATTTTGATCAAAATTAATGTTGACCAATACATATTGAATATAAGTAATCTCCACTTACTCAGACCAGATATAACTACCATTCAATATGTATATGGTCAGCCTTAATTTCGATCGAAATTAATGGGAAGTTTTATGAAGAATCTTCTGGGTTGTTTTCTGGCTTGGGTTCAATATGCAAATGTCAACATTAAATTCGATCGAAATTAATGTTGACCAATACATAATGAATACACACTATGCCACTTACACTTTCCAGGCATATATACATGCAATATGCCAGTATCAAAAGTAATTTTGATCAAAATTAATGTTGGCAAGGCACCATGCATAAAAATAAGCAGTTGACTCCAGAAATTCATGATTATCATGCTCATTAATTTCGATCGAAATTAATTTTTGATACTGGCATATTTAATGGTAGCTATGCCTGGCAAGTGTAAGTGGCATAGCATGTATTCATTATGTATTAGTCAACATTAATTTCGATTGAAATTAATATGGACATGGACTATGCATAAAATTCCTATAAGTATAGGTAAGCTAAGCAGTTAGATAAACTGGTTTGATCAAGTACACCATATAAAAATTGATGTTTTAATGCCTTGGTTAATTTCGATCAAAATTAATTTTAAGCCATGCATGTTGAATTTTATCTATGTCTGTGTAGTCCATGTGAAATGGCTTGTATTCAATATGCAGGGGTCTATATTAATTTCGATCGAAATTATGAGGTTCATTGCCTCATAAATTTGATGGTTTCTGTCAGTGTTTCATGCATGGTGCCATCTGATACTTGTAGATTCCTATCAAAATTAATTTCAACACCAATATATTGAATACAAACCATGGCACTTACAGTACTTGGTCATAGCTAAAATTCAATATGCTAGTCTCAAAATTAATTTCGATAGAAATTAATCAGGATCCATGAAGTTTATCAATAGTGTATGAGTTAAGTTTCAAGTCATATGTTTCATCATTTTCTTGCACCCATTTCTAGGTTATCTCAACAATTTTTTTCAAGTTTTATTATATTAATCAAAACTGTGGTAAGTTGTGAAAAATTAGCTAATCCAAATCTCAAATTGAATATTAATATTTTAATAATTTTGAATGTTGCTTAAGGTATTTCATTGGGTGATTCATAATAATATTTTATCAACTTAGTAGTCCTATAACTTTTGAAAAGTAACAATTTTGGTATAGTTAGGGACAACAATGCAATATCTTGTGCAGACTAAGATATATTGCAAAATAAAACTATTCAATTTTTTTTTCCCTTAGTTGTATCCAAGTTTATTAAAGGTTTGGTCACGGTGCCCACACCCTAGCCTGACACTCCTCCTGTCACTTAAAAAACAAATTCTTATCTTAAATTCTAATGTTACCAATTTTATATTTATAATTCATTTCTTGTTTGATGAGGCATATCAGTATATATGTGAATCTCGCATTGTCATCTGAAATTAAATTTAACAAATATTCATAAAGGATTATCCTTTTTTTCATATAATATACTAATTAAGTGTATCTCAATTGTTTAGGAGTAAATTCTAATTTAAAAAATTTTGTATTTACCCGTGGCAATTTGAATATGGGATATAAATTTGTTATTATTTGTTTTTCACACTAAAAGTCCCCAAAGAATTACTAGTATTTTCTGTTAGCTACATCAAATTTCGCTTCAATATAAACAGATTGTGATTTAGCATGTTACTCAGTTTACCCCACTATGAATAATACATGTTAAAAAAAGCTCAAATAATATAAAATCCCCCTCTTTATGTTTTCTGTTTCTTTCATCCTCACTTTAATTTTAATCTTATTCAATTTTTTATCCTATTAAAATATCAACTTCAATTTTCTAGAATAGAGTTTCTTATAATTATTCATCATATTACATCATAATTTTTTGATATCGAATACTTTTTTTTAATATTCATTAATCAATATGTCTAGTATACAAAATCCTACACCTCCACTTTGTATGTATATCATGTTCCTCTCTCTTAATTTATATATTTCACTTATTTTCTATATCTTTTTTTTTCAAAAATTTGATTTTCCAGCACCCAAATGTGTTTCATCCCACTCTCTGATTGATACTCGCTTTGAAGCTTTTGAGCTTGCACCATGTCTGCCACATGGCATGGCACCTAACCCTCCTGTACTTAGCAATGAGAGGCAGGAAATAACAAGAGTTCAGTATCGCAATTTACTTGAATTGGCTAGAGATAAAACAGAAGAGCTTGTCAAGATCCTTAACAATAATCCTTCTCCTTCATATTTATCTAACCCTTGTAATGAATTACTCCAATATGTGAAAAGCCTTGAAAAATGTATGTTCATCACCTTTTTTGTCTCCTTTTAAATTAGTAGATAAGATTATTAATATTTTTTTTCTTCATATATATTTGTAGCTTATGAGGAGGGTATGATTCCTCCTGATGAAGTCATTGTCATTAGGGATGATGATGAGACAGATGAACCATCAGCCTCAACTCATGCTTCAACTTCTAAGGAAAATCTTGAAACACCTGTTATCCGCTCCAAGAAAAAGAGATTATCCCAAGGCTCCTCTTTTGTTCAACGTATTAAACCGGCTTCTGCTAATGAATTTTCTGATGTATCAAATAATAAATCTCAAAAAAAAAGCAAAGGTTTTGATAATGAGTATATTCTTGTTTCCTTTTTTTTATTGTTATTCTTTTATCTTTAAAATTCAATCATATATCTCTTTTATTGCTTAAATATTGTACTTTTTATCTTTCTTTTGATATTTTGTACCAGAAACTCACCTGCTGTAGATTGTTCCATCCATAAACGCCCTCTCCCTGATGAAGATGATGAAAAGAGCAATGAAAATAGCGATGATCAACTATCAGAATATGAAGCTATGCTTGTTCATCAAAAAAAGCAAAGTTTAAAATCTTCTTCAAGACATGTTGATATGTTTGATAAAGATGATGATTCAAACAGCTCATCACCAAATTCCTTCATTTCTAAGAAGCAATACCCATCACCTCCTAAATTACCTACTTTGACCTCTTTGAAAGCTTCTCTACCAATGAAATCAACTCCAATCAAGATATCGAAAAAACCTCTAACTTATTCACCCTCAGTTCTAAAAGAATCTGATTTGCAGGAGGAATTCTGTAAAATTCATAATTTTTATAAAGGTAGAATCAGCACGGCAAAGGTCCTCAGGTCGTGGTTGGAAATTGTTACTCTCCTCGAATTACGCTCTTCTACTTCTTCCCAAGAACCCATGTCAAATATTCCAATGTTTACTTTTCATTGGGAAAAATCTTGTGGAGAAGATTGGCTTTCAAAACTTACTGAGTTATGTAAGTTACCATAATTTTTAGTCTTGACTTTTGTTCTTTTACTTATTTTTTTTTTCCTTTTGTAGCAAATATTTTTTTAGAGATTGATAGCTCACAGCTATGGGTACTCGATAATATTGATTTCAAAAAAATGGAAGATTTATGTGATCCTGATGGTTTAAATACTGAAATTCTTTCCTCAACAAAGAAAACGGATCACCCTGAATCCAATCTTATCCGAATGCTCATGAGATTAATGATCCCAAGTGACCACTGCCATTCTTCATGGGTATCTCTTATATCATCTTCACTTTATCTGACCACACATGAATTCAGCCAGCTTCCATCACATCAAAACATTAACTCAGATTGTCCAATTGAACGTGGTCTTCAGCTTCTAGCTCACCTTTCAAATCTGAAGAGTCCGATTTCTGATGGCTTAGAAGTTGGTCCCACTGCACTTCAAACCCGTGATATATCAATGTCAACTCTTCTTCAAATCAGCAATATTATCATTGATATAATTATGTCAATTATCATTCTTAAATCAAAATATTGTGCTGCAACAATATCAAGTGGCAAGACTAGTGAAGCTCAACAATCAAGTGAGAAAAACGAAAATACTGAACTGACTATAATGAGAGAGAAACAAAAGGCTGCACTAAACAAAATAAATTCTGAATACTCCCACCATCGATATCAATCTTTCACATTCTATATAATTGATGGTGTCCGTGGTTTATTTCTGAGCTCTCAAGATCATAGATTGGCTTCAGCAGCTGATTGCTTGGAGGTAATATCAGAAGTTAAGTTTCTTAATTTACATGAAAAAAAAATCATTTTATGGAAGAAATAATTTGGAAAAATTTAAATAACTATATTTTAACATTAATAAAACCTTTTATAGGCAAGTGTGATCCATTTCCTTTAAAATTTGATACCCCAAGTCCTCCGGGAATTGCTAGGGCTATTTCTGCAGATTTTCTTAATCACTGGAGCTCCATTCAGCCAGTATCACCTTTTTTTGCTAAACATAGCCTTTCAATAAATTAATATTTCAACATGTAAACAGATAAAGTTCTGTCTATATGATATATCTTGTATGATTCAAGTTATTTTCCTTCAAATATGTCAAAAATGTGACCATCTTTGAAATTTATTAAGTAACCTTTGACATGATTTTCTAAATTAATTATTAAAAAAAATTATTGTAAGTCCAGCAATAACAAAGATTTTAAAATCTACTTATATGATTTCAAATACTTGTATTAAATTCTTAAATATTTTATTGTTTATATAAAAATATGATAACTGCTCTAGTTTTGTTACTTTACCTTTAATATTATATAATCTATTAATTATTACAAATATTTTTGTTGATTGTAACATTTTTAATCAGAAGTAGAACAATTTAAATAATTAAATGAGTACATTCTTAAAAAAATACAATTTAATCTATTATTGATTCAAAATTCTTTCTTCAACTCTTTATTATTACCTTTTTTATTAACAAGCCTGTTTGACCTAAAATACTATACAGTTAATTTGGTAGCATTAAAAGCACATTTTTATGGCTAATATATTTCAAATTATTTATTATAGTTTTTTTTATTTTAGAACCTTTGCTACCAATTTAATAAAAATGACATTTAAAGATTTCACAACTTATATATTTCCTCAAAAGTAAATCAAATTTTCTTATAATATTATGAAAAAAAATTATTTTATTTCACAAATAAAAAAAATAGATAATACTATAATTATCAAAACTGAAAATGTTACAGCTACTCCCAGTATTTATCATGTTTAAATTTGCATTAAGTTGTGTATATATAATATAAATTTTTAATATTTATATATCTAGATTTTTTAGATTTGTCTTAACATTAGATAAATAATACTTTGCTGATTCTATTTCTTCCTCTATTAAGTCATCTCTTTTCAAAAAAACTCTCAAAGCACTAATCAAATATTCTAACCTAAATTTTTCTTTTTTAATTTCTAAGTATTCTGAAATATCAATATCAAAAACATTAAGCTTTTCTATAGCATGAAAAAGTCTAGTGCTGATTTGAATAGAAGAACCTATCCTAGTGAAGCCAGGAATTTCATGACATCTTGAGGTAAAATGCCTTAGTTGATTGGCAGGCCATAATGTCACTGTTATTCCATTAGTTGCTTCAAAGTTGATTTTACTTCGAATTTCGGGAAACATAAGTTCTCCACCTATTTGTCATGGTTGGGTCTTATCATACTTCATATGAATGGTGTTTTTTTCTGTATCTTTAGGAAAAAATATTCCTAAAGTATACTCACTTGCACCCTTATCGAGATGAACCTCATTAGAGAACCCATTACCATTCCCTCCAGATGTCCAAGTTAAATTACTAGCAAACGGTACACCCTCTTCTTCACTAGAAACTTTTGAAAATCCAGGAATACCAAGTTTTGCGCAAAGATTAGTTGCCTCATTGTACTTTACATATGATATTTTTTTAAAAAAATATTCAAAGTACATTGCAATCCTCTTCATTCGTTTTTTATATTCATCCGTTTTTACAATATCATCAGTGTATTCCTCTGAAAGGAAAAGCATTCAAAAATTCAGTATTTAAATTAAAAAAAGTGATACTTACGAATATGTAAAGATTTTTTTCTATCTAAAATAAAGCCACCACCAAACAATTTTCCAAAACCACCAGCTCTTTGATGATAACCATTATTTTTAATTTCATGTTCGCAGTAAGAAAGATCCTTAATGCATCGCACCGTAGCTTCTAAAATATCTAGTTCTTTGAGCTCATGAATTTCAAAAGTCTGCACAAGAACATTAGGTATTAAGACACCTTTTGGTTTATAAATACTACATCCAGGAAAAAAATTGTAATAATTATTGCAATCTGTCATATTATTTGCATAAGATCGTGCATAGAAATGTGGCTTCTTCCCGTTTGTATCCATTCCAAGAGCGTTTACAAGTTTCATTCCAGTAGCAATGTCTTTCGCCCACCTATTGTTAGAGTTCTTCCCTGGCCGTTTTTTTTTCAAATCATTACTCATTGATGGTTCAATCCTAAGAGAATTCAATTTGATTTAAAATAGAAAAAAATCAAAAATTAGAAAATAGTAACATAATTTCAATTATCAGTCAATGATACCTTTAACTTTATCATATCTTCAATATTAGAAATACAAAAGTTAGCATATCTACATATTAGTAAATTTATATACTTTTTCTTTATTTCAAATATTAAGAAAGCGTTTCAAAGGTATACTTTATTAAATTATACATATAAAGAGTATAGCTTTATCCTGTATGCATTCAGCAAGTACGAGATTTGGCTCTACACTTAATATTAATAATATAATGAAAGTATAACTCCAATACACTAGTAATATTAAAAAATTTACGGAATTATGATATCCACATATATAAAATGAAAAATCTTGCTCTGATCAATATATTGACTTAGAAAGTTATACTTCAATAAATTATTAATTTTTAAATTGTAGCATTGTCCTGTATGCTTTCAGCAAGTACAAGACTTTGAAACAACTTAAAAATCAATAAATTAAAGGTAAAGTACAAACAATCTAATTATTATTATAAAAAGCAAAACATTATCCTGTATGCTTTCAGCAAGTACGAGATGATGTTTTACTTTTCATATTAATAATATAATGGTTGAGAAAGTATTAAAGAAATATAGAAAAATGATAAGCAAAACATGAACTTACATGTCTATAAAATCTTCTTCCATTTGTAGCTGATTGATCAAAATTAATTATAAAGTTTATTTTATAATCACTGTTTTAAAAAATAAATGGTTAGATAAATAAATTGAACATTTTTGATAAGGAATAAAGAAAAGTAAATTGACAAACAAATAAAAAAACTTTAAGTTAACTGAAAAAGAATTATTTTATAATGAATCGAAAGGGTACAGTAAAAGATACCATAAAAATAAATTCAGAATTAGAATCATTAGATTAACTTGTCAAAAGTGTAAAAAATTGTAACAAACCAAAATGATATGAAATGCAATAGCAAGAAAAATTTGCTTACCGGTAATCAGATAAGGTCAAGAAAATAGTACCAATAATTCAAAATGATAAAGCAAAAATATGATTGATAATTTTTGAAAAAGGTAAGTGAGAAAGAGAAAGGAAAAATAAATTGGGTGGCAAACAGATGTATATATCATGAATTTTCACTGATCACATTTTCAAAAAAATGCAGCTCTCCAAGTCATATGATAAACTTCATCTAAATTCCAAGAATGATGTTGCCAAGGCACTGTACACAGCATGATCATTTTTTCCTATGCATATACTAATTCCAGCTAGAATTTACTTGGCTGCATGTTGTACAGATGCACATTTGTGGAACACTGAATTTCACATCTAAAAAAAATTGACGCCACATAATTCTAGCTACCATGTTTCACGTAGCTAAAAAACATACACTCATCACATTTAAATTTACATTGCGCCAAAATTAATTCATTTTTGAATTTTTTTAAAGGAAACTATAATGTGCACCACCTATTTCTAAAATATGAACCTCCGCACCATATTAAATTGGGAGACTTTTAATTATGCAATTTTTTTGCCGTGACCTTTTTCCTGATCTTACTTGGTTCAAAATATTGAAACATGGCCAATGTTGATGAAAGAAACATTTGATTTTGTTTCTATGTGTAACAATGGAAGGATGTTTCTTACTGGCTGAAGAGTGTTGTATATTTTATTTGAACAAATTTTTATTTTTTTATGTATTTTACTTAAAAAATTTACTTTTTATTGCAGCCAGATTTATACTGGCTGCTTTTTAGAAACCTTAATTTATGACCCAAGCCTTTGAAATTGGCTTGGGTCCCTTACATTGCAATTTAGTACTTCCAGCCAGGGGAAACCTGGCTGGAAGTGTCTCTTTCAAGCAATCGAAGTCGCTAAAAGCGACTTCGATTGCTTGCTGTAATGTTTGCCACCCTCCCAGCTAATTTACTAGGCTGGGAGGTGGCCAAAGCAGTGTGCAACGCGCGTTGCTGCTGCAAGTAATGCGTGTTGCACAATCGCTACCATATTTCATGCAGCTGATATCAAGTCAGCTGCATGAGATATGCGCAGCATGTGCAATGCGCGCTGCATGCAGCAGAAACGCGCGTTGCATGCAATGCGCATTACTTGCAGCAGCGATGCGTGTTGCATGTGCTGCATGCAGTGCATTGCACAGCCAGTTTTTTTCTGGCTGTGCAATGCACACAGAGAAACCAAAGTCCCTGCAAGGGACTTTGGTCTCTAAAATGGAAGCGACTTTCCCTACCAGGTGCAATCTGGTGGGAAAGTGAGAGAAACGTTAAACCGAAGTTGTTTGAAAGCAACTTTGGTCTTAAAAACATTAAAAATCATAAAAAAAAATGAGAAATGTAGAAAAAAAAAAAAATTAAAAATTAAAATGTGAGTATAAGAAAAAAAATAAGTTCTAGTGATACCAAAAATCCAAGCCAATTTCATTTGGCTTGGTTATTTAATAATTATTTTTTAATACATTAAATTTAAAATTCAAACACCATAAAATATATGAATTTTTTTTATATGAATATTATAAATTTAATCTACCTCTTTCTCATAATTATATTTATAATTTTGTTTTTTTAATTTTTGACATTTAAGTTTATTTTTTGGAAATACAAAATTAAATTTTCAACTAAATTTTTTAGTAAGGTAAAATAAATTATAAATTTGACATTTTGTAATTGAATAATGAAAAAAATTTTAAATTTATTTAAAAAATATTTTTGTTAGAAGAATACAAATATTTTAAGGGTAGAAATATGGTGCAAATTGTAAGTAAAAAAAATTATATTTTTTTTTGTGAGGGGTTATTTCTATTTTTAAAAATATTTTTCAAAAACATTCATTAAATACTGAATTAAATTACTTTGAAACTCAAATTTTTTGTAAAATAATTAAAAATGAAATAATAATATTGTTGTATTTGATATAAAATTTGAATTGGTAATATTAATGTCTCTTTAAGTAAATTTGAAAATCATTTAAAAAGACCATGTTGATAAGTACTTCATTTTTGATATACAATGGTTATATATATATCTTATATATATTTCTTGAGTGTTATTTTTATATACATTCAATAAAATTTGTAATATAAAATGCCATTTAATAATTAATTAATGTTCAACTTAGTTATAACAACTTCATATTTAATACCAGCCACTAGTATTTACTTTTTAATTTAAAACTCCAATATAATATGAGAGTATCCTTATTTTGTCTGTATGTAATGAACAACAATAACAGACCATAAATGAGTGGGTAGTTAATTACAATAAATAGTTGAAGAATAACCTATAAGAAATGATAAGTTTATCAAAAAGAGTACATTAAAAAAATATACTTTTGAATTTTTTTTGATATAATTTGGGTAGTTAAATGAAAATTTAAATTATCAGACATCAAAATGGATAAAATCTAAAAGTAGTGTTTATATAATAAGCCTCATATAAAAAAAGGATAAAAAATCTACTATGTAACTAAATTATTAAATATTAAGGTATTATTAAAATTATTGAAAAACTTATTTTACAGTTATAATGAAATCTAAATGTGAAAATAATGGTGGGATAATAGTAAGACTATGTGGAAACACTTTAATTTATACATACTTTCAACTATGTTCAGATAAAAAAATTGTTAAAATTGTATAATAACATCTAGTTAATAGTGATGCAATTTTATTTAGATCAAGAATAAATTTTTCTGAGGAAAAACTAATTAAATTGAGATATGGCCATCTCCTTTCAAGAGATAGAATAATAATAAAAATTTAAAAAATTATAATAAGTATTCTTAATCACCATTTTTGAAAAGTCTCTAGTAAAATTCATTATAATATATCATTCATTGATTACATTATATGGAGTTTCATCTTGAAGTAGTGATGTGCAGCTTTGAACTTATGTTATGAAAAACAAAAAAGTTAAAAAATATATAGTTATACTAATGAAAAAGCCAAAAATAAAAATACTATTATAAATTAAAAAAATAAAACTACATAAATTTTATTCTGCTCTAATGATGGAAGGGTACTATGTATGAATTTCCACATGTTAAATCCAAACCTGCTTTAAGGCTAGTTTACAGGTAGAGCTATTAAGTTTCCTTAAATTCTAAAAATAACTTATGCATTTTACTAATTATTTTTTTCTTGTTTCTTTCCAAAGTTGTTAGAGTTGCTTAATTAATACTGTTATCTTGATTGTAAGATATATAATTTTTTTTGAATACATGATTTATTGTTTCAAAAATTATATTATAAATTTAAATCATTTATTTCATTTTCTAAAGCTTCATTGTCAAAGACACAACTCCATTTTCTATTACTTAACAAATATATAAAATGTGATAGTAAAATTTGAGGAATTTTCTTTTTGAGAGGGTCAAACTATATTGTGAAGATTTTTATCTAGAAATTCTTGTACTCTAAAACCAAATAATTTTCTCCCTTAAGTAAGCCATTTCAAAAATATGAGAATATAAACAAGAATATTAACTTATCTTATTTTTATTTTCTTTACTGAAAGTTTTAGTTCAATCCCTTTTTTTATGTGACATTAGTATAAAAACATGGTTAAATGCTACTATATAATTAATTTTTATTATATATATATATATATATATATATATATATATATATGAAATATTTAGAACGTCATCCTTTTTTATTTACTTGAATAAATGGCTCAATTATAATACCCAACACTTATTAATGTTTCCCAAACTCAATAACAAATTTCTCATATGAAATATTAGCTTCTAATATAAGAAGTTTATCTATAGATGATATTCAACATGTGATTTTACTTTTTAGATTCAGCTAAAATTAAACAAAAGGAGAAATCATGCATATGTGTATAAATGGTAACCATATGTTACTTAGAGGATTGTGAAATTCACTCATCAGAATGGTTTAAGTATTAAAATAAATTGAGGTCATTATTTTCTAGTATTTGAAACTAATTAGGAAATTATTCTAAAAATATATTTTAATGTGTATCATGTTTAAAAAGTTGGAAATATGATTTTTGAAAATTGTGAGTTTCTTATGAGATACCAAGCTTTAGTTTACATTGTTTCAAGTAGAATAGAATTTTAGTATTAGAAATTGAAAGCAATGTACCATTATCAGATTTTAACTGTGTTCTACTTATAGAATGATTACATAACATTAAACATTATTTAAATCAAAAAGGTTTAAAAGATATTTAGAATTTTACCAAATTTCACCATTTATTAATCTTTGATTTGAAAACAAACTATGATGTACACTCACTAGAAATAAGCAATCCCAATTTTAACATAATTTATCAATCCAAAAATAATGAGTCAATTAACATGAAAATATATATTATTTCAAAACCAATTCTCTAGATTTAAAATATGATGCTTTAATGAAAAATTATTACAAAACTTTAATGCAATGAAGTCTCTTAAAAAATTCAAAAATAGAATATCAAAACAAGTAATTTCTGCAAAAAAAACTACTAACTATTGTAGATAAAGCATAAAAATAAGTCATATTTTTTAAAAAAATGATCTAACAATATTTATTTTTGTTAAAAAAATCAAAACATTGTTAAGTTTGCTTGTTATAATAATGTTAAAATCCACTAAACATTATCTAAAGGTGGTAAAATATGTTAAAAATAAGTTGAATTTTATGAGATAAAAATCAACAATTTTGTATCATTTCCTGTTGTGCTATGACTTTATTCCACCCTTTTTATCTGATTCTTCCAGTATTACTTTGCTATGATCACTAGTTTTCAAGTTAAAATTTACAAATGTTCATTATACTTGATAATATGAAAAATAACTCAAACTTTTATAACTACAAAATAAGATTTTGTAACTCCTTCTTTCAATCAATATTTGAAGAAATTTTAGTTTATTTGAGTAATGATTTTAAGAATAACAAAAAATTTGAAATTCACAAGGAATTATTTCCAGAGACTATAATTATTTACTTGTGTAATGCATGAGCTACTTATCAATGATGTAAAACATCAGAAAAGTAAGTTATAGTTATAAATCTACAGATTATACTGTTTCTGGTATATATATCTTCAATAAATCTTTTAAACTTATCTTAGCCTACATACCACACAATAGAAAAACATTATATTAAAAAAGGAAAAAATTCTATGATAATATCATAAAGAATGATAACCATGGATTAATATTCCATAAAAATGGTTAATAATATTTTAAGAGAACCTAAATCAGTATTCTTTCATCAAAATATATCCTTTTTGTCTTTGTAATTTATTCCAAACAAATTTTTTGAAAGTTGAATCTATATATCTAATGCCAAAACCACTATTAAGTTCCCTCTTAGACTTTTTAAGAAATTATATATATATATATATGTATATATATATATTATTTATCAAAAATTGAAATAAAGAATAAAAACATAATTTTATTTACCTTTAATTATTTAAATATAGAGTATTTTCAGAATGCATTGTGGTTACTTGTGAAGGTTAGAAGATTTGAAGTTGGATTTATGAGTTTTTAGAAGGGCAAATATTGTAAAATTCTTTCATAAATATTTATTTCATAGTTTCAAATGTTGAAATCTACAAACTAATGGGATTTAAAATTATATTGAGATTTAAAATCTGTTTTCTACTCAAGTAAAATAAAATAAAATGATGATATCAAAATTGAAATTAAGTTTAAACTTTTGATATGCTCTATCTTCAATTTTATTGATAGTGCATCAAAAATTTAATAATATTTTTTTCCTTCATCTTTTTTTACATAAAAGATAGTTTTATCATTTTATGAATTAAAGATTGCTTATATAAATTTAACATCTATGTCAACTGTTTATGACTATTAATCTATATAATAAATTTTTTAAAAGAAAAAATAACATCAGTATATACTGACTTTGAAATTATTCAATTTAAAATAGTTTACAGGTAGATAATGAAGGGTGATTTCATTTTTGAATATGAACTATAGAAGTCTTATTTTATCAATTTTAATTCTTTTTGAGCTCAAATGTATCCACCGCAACTTAAGTAAGAATAAAAATTATTTTTATTGAAATTTACATGAGAAAGTATGCCTATTATTCAAAATCAAACTTGCTCTAATGGTGTTTTTCAATCATTATTTCCATTCATAACAATAAAAAACATTTCAATTTGCTGATGTTTTAGTTTTTGATATCCCCAAGTTTATATATCAGGTGTACTATTCACAAAATTATTAAAAATATAATTTTCGAAATACATGATAAACTTGAAAGTGAGGGGGCATTAAATTTTTAAAAATGAATTCTAAATTCAGGATGGATAGTATTTTTTCTATTTTCACAAATGAACAATTTTTTGTTTCAATTAATCCAGAAAGAAAATTTTGTTGTAAGCATATTATATTATATTTATTATGATTTTAAATACTATATTTTCAAGATTTGTGTTTAATATTTCCTGTGAAAGTTAATGTTAATGTGAATTTAAAGTAAGCTTGAAGAAATTTAATCAATAGGCATATTGGATATTTAAAATAATATTTTGCTCCAATCTTGAATCATCCTGGGCTAAAAAATATCCCAAATAAGGTTTTTGTGGGTCAATTTGGATTTAAGTAGGATTAAGTGAGGTTTAATAAAGGACAGATAAAAGGCTAAATTCATTACTAGTGACTTTTTTCTCAAAATAGTTATAAAATATGTATCATTCTGGAATCAAGCTTCAATAAAGTTGAATTGAAACAGAGATAATTTCTAGCAGCACAACACCATATTTACAAAGGTGTAAAATACCTCAAATATTACTCATAATATAGGAAGGCAAGGAATCTACAAAATTCACATTTCAAACGAGGATTTATATTTTGAATTTGAAATTGAGAAATGGAATATTATTTTCCAATTTAAATATCTATTAGTCATTTTAACAAAAGTTTTCAGTAATCAGATTGAATTTTGATGGTATTTTGTTGTAGATTAATCATTTTGATGAGACATTTACTCAAAATTACTGGTTTCGTTTCTAATATTCCATGTGAAATTCATTACGAATCTTTTTGAAAGTGAATAGTTGACATATTGGATATGCAAAAGCTTATGTTAGATCAAAGTGAGATCAAAGGGAGCTTAACTGATGATCAAATTAGGATTTTACAAGATCAAACGGTGATCAATGTAGGTTCATCTTGAGCTCAATTTGTGACAAATCTCTGACTAAATGTAAGGCCAAACAATTTCCTACATGGTGATGATGTGTGCATAATTCAAGCATAGATTTGTGGCTCAACGGAGCTCAAGCAAGGGGTATTGCTAGCAATACCCCCCCATTTTTTCTGTGGTGTACTGCAAGGTGAAGTTATCTATATAATTGGGTGGTTTGGTTTGACATTCCTTAGAATTAAATTATAATATTGTTGTGATAGTAGTTGAAATTATATAAGACTATTATTGTTTCCTACCTTTCTTAACAATCATTTTTGTTCAATCTTAAATTCCTAAATCTTTCTTTGATTGTCAAGTTCCAACCCTTTGTAAGATTAGCCTGAAAAATAAGTGTCACCTTAAAGTTACATTAATATTCACTTGAAACCTATCTCAAAGCAGTATTAATTTCTCTTTGACATATCTTTGAATCACTTCCTCAAAGTAGTCCTCAATTACTTTTCCAGTCTCACTTACTCAGGAACACCCTCAACCTTGTGCATAGGCCATCTGGTGACAGTATAATTTAATTCTCTGTAGTTCTCATTTTTGTTTTGCACTACTACATATTTTCAGGTGCCAAGTCTAAATGGCACCTGTTCTATGCACTCCTTCTATGGATGCTACTACTAGGGCTTGTGCCAAGGATAGGCTACCCATATCACAACCTATTTCCCAGATTCACTCTTATGAACCTCTTGAACAAAGGGAACAGGAACATTTAATTCAATCTGTGGAGGACATTCCTCAGGATTTTGAAGACTCTAGTGAAGAAGAAGAAAGCAAGGACACTATGCATTAGACACCACCAGCCCTGACTACCAACCCTGCAGGCCAAACTCCTGATCCTGACCCAACTACTTCATTTGGAAGAATTCATGAAATTATGAATAAAATCAATTTCAAGTCCTGATCCTTCTGAGGGCTCTAAATTCAAAACTCCTTCAATGAAATCTCTGGATAAATTTGATGGAGAGCACCATAACAGATTGTGACCTTTTATGCAAACTTGCAAATTATTGTTCCATAATGAACCTTGAAACTTTAATATCAATTGCTCCAAAGTAATTTATGCCTTGTCATTCTTATCTGGAAAGTCATCACAAAGGTTCAAACCATATTAGCTCATGCTTTCTTTGATGGAAACCCATTGACTCATTCATAATTGAAAGAAGTTCAAAGATCAACTCTTTACATTGTTTTGGTGATCCCAATGAAACCAATAACACAGAAATTGAATTAGATTTCCTTTTCATGAACAATAATGGAAAAGATTTTTATGAATAAATCTCAAATTTCAGGGTTCTAAAAAGTTGAGTAGGTTGGAATGATGCAAATTTAAAGTTTCATTTCAAAAAGGGATATCTTTTGAGGATTCTGGACCAATTGAATCTTCATGGTCAAAAATCGGATACATTAATAGATTTGATAGATAGGATCCTCAAACTTGATGGTGTTCATCAGGGATGAGTTCAACAACAAAGTCATGCTCATAAATCTCATGGTTCTAATTTTAAATCAAGGCTTTCTTTGAATA
Organism: Hemileia vastatrix; assembly: GCA_030280995.1. Taxonomy (NCBI): domain Eukaryota; kingdom Fungi; phylum Basidiomycota; class Pucciniomycetes; order Pucciniales; family Zaghouaniaceae; genus Hemileia; species Hemileia vastatrix. The sequence continues at coordinate 17,169,988 of JASXTE010000006.1, read as the reverse complement.
ACCCACAACCAACCCAGTTCAAAACCAATTTAAAGGGTAAGCATAAAATTCAATACAAAGGCTCAACCACAGGCTATATCAGTAAGGTATTGGATCCAAAAGGGGAATTAAAAGAAGCTGAGAGGAAAAGAAGAGCAGATAAAAGGTTGTGTATGTATTGTGGGGATGAACACAATTTGGATGAATGTGCCAAACTAGAGGACAGAGAAGGTAACAGTTCCAAGTCAAAAAACTAGTGAATAGTTTACTTGTGTACAAGGAAAACTAATTTATCTCCCCTAGTGCACAGAACCTCCATGTTCTGAGGACTAGAGTGACCTTAAAATTTTTGAGATTAATTCTTTTTTAGGAGGATATCCCCTTCAGCTATCTTATTGAATTTGGAGGTTCAACTTCATTTATCAGTTTATCTTTTGCCAAAAAAACTTAAGCTGAAATTGGTAGATATTGTCCAAATTTTAAGTTATCTGGTTGAATCAAAGGAACCCAGGTATTGGGTTAGTAAGAAAGTTTTATGGGTTTTTAACTTTTGGAATTTTCCCTCCTTTGAGTGGGAATTGACAGTCTTGGATTCTAAAAGGATGGACAGTACCATTCTTGGCTATGACTTCTTACAGGATTAGAATATCAAAGTTGGTTGGTCACAGGGATTGATCACCACTTGCTCTAAGTATATTTCTGATTCATCAATGCAGGTCAATAGGGATTTAAACAACCCATCTGACCCAGTCCTGATAGAGGACACTTCTTTTCCAGATGTACTTCAAGCATATGATCTTTCTTTAAATGAGAAATTGATTAACTACTCTACCTTGACTACTTTACTCAAAGAGGATTTCAATAGCCTCACAGTAATTAATTTTTGCACTCAACATTAAAGTCTACCCTCAACACACTTCTTCAAAGATGAAGAGGACAACCAAATCAATATTGAAGCCATTAAATCAACTCTAACTGAAGTTTACCATGACTTCATAGATTTTTTTTTCAATACATAAGCCTGACAAGCTATGACCCCATCAACCCTATGATCATCAAATAGAGTTAATAGGTCCAGTACCATGGGCAGGTCTTTCTTATTCTTTGTTGAAGAATAAATCTCAAGCTCTTCAAGACTGCATTTCAGAAAATGTAGCAAAAGGTTTCATTTGAGCCAGTAAATCTCTGACCAGCTCTCCAGTTCTTTTTATTAAGAAAAAAGATGGAAGTCTTAGGTTATGTGTTGATTATAGAAAATTCAACACAGTGACTAAGAAGAATGCATATCCACCTCCTCCTATGGCATTACTTCTTACTTTGTTTAACAGTGCTAATTTATTTTCTAAAATTGATCTCAGAGGTGCTTACAATTTTATACATATTGCAGAAAGCCATGAAATTTTAAATGTAATGCATACCAGGTTTAGTAGTTTTAAATATTTAGTAATGCCCTTTGGATTGTGTAATGCACCATCAACTTTTCAAACTTTTGTCAAAAATATTTTCCAAGATATCTTTGAACAGTTTGTTGTTGTCAATCTAGATGACATTTTAATCTTCTCTAAGACCCTCAAAGAACATATTCAACATGTCAAAATGGTTCTTATTCAACTTCAAGAAAAAGTTCTCTATGCCAAGCACATAAAATGCAAATTCCACCTAAAATCTATCAACTTTTTAGGTTTTACATTGTCCATTGATGGTTTAGTCATGGATCATAAAAAGGTTCAAAAAGATTTGGAATGGCCTGAGCCAAAAACTCTAAAAAAATTTTTTTCTAGGTTTTTTAAGTTTTAAAAGTTTCTATTGAAGATTTATAAAAGATTACTATAAAAACTATTACAAATCTTACTTCTCTTCTTAAAAAAGATACTCCTTTTGTCTTCACACAGATTGAAAAAAAATAATTCAAAGCATTGAAAACTGCATATGCCAAAGCTCCAATTTTTCAACATTTTAATCCTACTGCCTTGAAAATAGTTGAGACAGATGTTAGGAATTACACTTTAGCAAGGGTAATATCCCAATTAAATTCTGAAACTAAATTGTTTCATTCTGTTATGTTTGAATCACACAAACTTATTGCAGTGGAATTAAATTATTCAATTCATGATAAAGAATTAATAGCTTTTATTCATTGTCTTAAAAAATGATGTTCTTTTCTTCTCAGTCTTAATAGTTTTTTTCAAATTCTAACTGATCATAATACTTTGAAAGACTACATGTCTTCTAAAGTACTAACTAGATGTCAAGCTAGGTGGGCTGAGCTCTTAACTGAATTTTGTTTTACTTTTACCTACCACCCAGGTAAGAATTGTGTAGTTTCAGACATTTATCACATTGGGACAATTCTTACTGACAGAAGGGGGAGGCATTTTATGAGAGAAATCCAGCAAATGTGAAATCAATTTTCAATGAATCAATGTTAATAAGTCATCAACTTAATGCAATGAAAATGCAACCAATTCAAAATCCACTATCCAACACTTGAGAAGCTCAGTCAAAGGATGATTATTTCTTGGGGATAAGAGACAAAATACTCTCAAAGAAAGGGGCCAAGAGATTTAGTATAGAATTAAGTCTACTAGTCTTCAAAGGTAGAGTAGTCATACCCAAAATCAAGGATATAAAATTATGGATTTTTAATAGTAGACATGATTCTCCATTAGATGTTCATTTTGGTGTTGAGAAACCCTACCAGTTAATAGCAAGGGATTTCTTCTGGCCAGGATTGAATATGGAAATTAAGTCCTATATTAAAGCCTGTTATGGATTTAATAGGAAAAACTTACCTCAACACAGGAAGTATGGGTTGCTTCAACCACTTCCCATTCCCTCTAAACCATGGGAATCAATTTTTATAAATTTCATTTCTCAATTACCTCCATCAGATAAGTTTGATTCTATATTAGTCATAGTTGATAGATTCTCTAAAATTTCTATTTTTATTAAAACTAATACTAGTTCAACTACAGAAGATCGAGCTAAATTATCTATAGAATTTGTTTTTTCTAAACATGGCTTACCCACTGATATTATTTCTGATAGAGAATCCCTGTTTTTATCCACTTTCTGGACTCAACTTTGTTGACAACTAAATATTAGGGGCTTTCAGTTCTAGAAAATCCGCACTTAACTTAAGTGCGGATTTCAAACCAAATCAGCACTTAAATTTTGCAAAAAAGTCAATTATTTTAAAAAAGGGTGTCACTTATGACCTCAAATCAGCACTTTTTTTCCATTTTTTTTTCACAACCACATGTTGGCCACAACATCCCTTCCTTTCTTACCCCATCCCTGTCACATGTGACACACTGACCTTCCTCGCCCCCTACCCATCAATCCTTGGCACATACCCCTTCCTAACACTTTCAACATTTTATTACAACATTTTGACCAGGCATGTTTACATTCTTTTTTACTTATTTCTTCTACATCTTAATCTCGTTTCTTGTTATGTGCCAGTTTTATAATGTCTTCCAGACATTCCAAATCTCAAAAGGTAACTCAAAATCTTCTTCATCACAAAAGTCTCCTTGTAAAGCAAGCCCCACACCTGAAAAATCAAAGTCAGGTCAGCTAAAAAAGGATGATTATCTCATCATAATCAACTTCCCTAAAATAAAATCAAATTATGATGCATGTTTTGGATGTGAAACGTCCACACGTATTGGAAGTCCACCTTCTTCAAAGGTTAATGGCTACTTATGGATGGCCAATAAAGGAAGGAGAAAAACAAGGGGGAGAATCAGTATCAATCCTAAACAAATGAAGGAGAGATTTAAGAGTTATAAATCAAAATATAAAAAGAATCATCATGCTGCAAATGAAACTGGCTCTGGTATTAATGATGATGATTTGGAGATTGGAATTACTACTATTTCCAGAAATCTCAATGTCATATGTCCTTTCTATGAGGAAATGGATAATCTTTTTGGCTCCCGAGTTGATGTAAACCCTTGGTTTCTACATGATACTACTAAGGATATACCCTCTGTATCTCAACCTTCAACTAATCCTCCTGAAATACCTGTACATCAACAGGATCAATCCACTCCACCTTCTAACAATAGTTCAGCTGAAGATGATCCTGACTATCAAGCAGAACAATTATATCGCAGCAGATCTGAATCCTCAGAGCCCCAAAATTTGAATGTATGTTTACTTTTTATTTTTTCTTCAATTCTTCTCTAAACTTCCCTTTCTTTCAAGTCTCCTCCTACTCAAACTTAAACTCCATTAAATAATCTCAATTCTGGAAATGTGAATCCCGCTTTAGAAGCTGCTTTAGATGAACTTCCTGAAGCCTCTTGTTCAAACTCCAAACTAAAGAAATGACCCTCAACTTCAATGAACTTGAACCATCTTTTAAAACGTGGAAATACTGAAACAAGCTCAATTGGTTGCCTTGAGGATTATTTTGAAAAAAAAGATATAAGTAAGATTTTTTTACTATATATCTTATTCATTAAATTATTTTTTTCATTTCTCTTTTTGTAGCAAAAAGCTGTATTGCAAAAAATGCCCTTGACTTTGAGAAGATGAAGTTTGATCATATGCTAAGGAAAGATCAGCAAGTCTTAGATTTGGAAGAAAAAAACATTTGAGGCAGAGAAGATAGCAAGAGTAAATGACTGTCAATTTCAAAGAGAAATGGCTACTTGTGAATTGGAAAAACAAGAAAGTTTTTTAAAAAAAGATTTCATTATGGAATGTGTAAAAAATGGCCAATCTTATGAGGATATCAAAAAATTGCTTGACCTTCTCAATTGATAAATTGTTTTTCTAGTTAAATTAATTTTGTTTGATTTCTTTTTGGTAATATTTTCTTATATTCTGACTTATAAAAGGTCTTGAATATAGTACTTTTTTTTTGACAAATTTTCAAAAATATCATACAATTTTTCTATCTTTACATTCAAGTCAATAAGTTTGCTTTTACTTTTGTTTTAACAAAAATTTGAAAATATAATTTAATTTTTCTATCTTTACTTTCAAGTCAATAAGTTTGCTTATCTAAATACTTCTAAGTCATTAAAATTCTATATCTCTTTTGAAAATTTGGCAATACCTCCCCTTGAATTTTATTGAAATAAGGGGTGGGTACCATCAAATTTTTCTAAGTCATCAATTTCATGTGTCAGATTTAAAAATTTGGCAATACCCTCCCCTGAATTTTATTGAAGTAAAGGGTGAAATTCACAAAAATTTAATATGATTACATAAATTAATTAATATATAAATAAGATATGTCAAATCTACTACTTTTAAAGTAATGACAATTCCTCATGCCAAAATGTAGATCAAGTCTAGAAACTAAGTTTGGGACGTTCCACAGGTATAGGCTAGAGGAACATTATGAAACAAATTAATGTTGTCATGATTACCTTGTATACAACCCAAGATCATTGGCTCATTACTTTAATTTAGTAAAGTGACATATCAGATTTATTTATTAAAAATTTATGGAAGAATATTAAATATTTTGTGACCCTACAAATCCCCATACTTTTTAGATCTACCTAAAGAATTTTTAAATTTATTACCTTTTTCTTCTTTTTTTAACTTGTTTATTTTTTGGATTAACTTTTGACTGATCTGGAAAGAGCCACCAAAATGTGTGAAGTCTTGACAAGGTTACAAACCTGGAGGAGCCTTTGTGGTTTGGTGATTATTGTAAGAAGAATTCCATTTCCTAATCCAAAATTGATTATACATCTATGATCCGGGAAATATAATCCATGTCCTTTAATTTTAGTAGGTGACGGAATAGGTTGTCGAGTGATAGGATTAATATATGAGAAAATTTCATAAGTAAGGTAATTGGCATCATTTGAGTTGGTGTGAATTTGGTTATGAAATCCAGAATGAGTGATTATAACATTTGAAAACATTAGATAATCGCTGCTAATATCTTCCCATTCAGAGTTGCACCAATTTGGTATTCCAACTCTCATAGCAAGCTCATGATTTTTTTAAAAGCTTTATTGAAGAGTTTTTTAAGTTGAAGAGCAAGAAATGAATTAAATGAAGGTAAAGTATTCCATTTTCGAAAATCTTTATCTAATTCAGCTTTAGATAAAGATCTGAGTAAAGAATATATGCCTATATAATTAAATTCAGTAATATGATATTAAAAAATCCAGAAAAAGTTTTAAACATACCAAGAGAAAATCCTTTATCAAATCCAGGTCTCCATCCAATACCAATCATAATACCACACAAAAAATTCTTATTCCTTAAAGGTAAGCAAACCAAAGCCATTTGATAGAGTGTTATGATGAGATTGCAGAGTTGATTCAATGTTTCATCTTTTAAACCATTAAAAGAATGGTTTTCAAAAATAAATTGAGGTTTGAAAGTATTATTAATAACAGCTATAACTCCATCACCTCCAATTTCAGTTAAATAATGTATATTTTCAGGTAACGTTTTTGGAAAATTGTTTTTTTTTCAAATTTAGTTTTATGGTACTTGACTTTTGAAATATGGCCAAATATTTTATCCAAGGGATTTTTTTTAAAATATCATTTATTTTGATACTCTTCATTTTTTGTCAATATTTTAGATGATGCTTGAAAAGAAGTTGAATTTGAAGATGATAATGAAGTTAAAGAAGATGAGAGTGAGGTAAGTGGTGAATCTGAAGTTAAAGACATATATTTTTCTACATAAAAATTCGTTACTTTTCAAATACCCAAAATTATACATATAAAAAAAACTCACTTAATTTAAATTAAAAAAAAATTCCTCAAAAGACAAATAAGAATTTTTTTTATTTCACTTGAACTTGATGATTATTTTTCTCTAAAATTCTGAAAAAAAATCAAAAAAAAAAATCAAAAAAACTGTGAAATTTTTTTATCCCTTCCCCATTCCCCTCAATTCCCCCCTCCTAACCCCCCTCCCACCTCACCAAATCCCTTGTACAAACCTTCCCTCCAACCTTCCCACATCCCCCCAATCCCCCTCATAAACCCCCATCCCCCCCCTCAGAACCCCCCCAATCCCCCCTCCTATCTGCCTCAAAATCCCCCTGATCCCCCCCTCAATCCTCCTTAAAAATTTGCTAACAAATCGTTAATTTACTGAGAAATTGATAGCAATTGTAAGTTAACAAACAATTTCTAACAATTTTTTGTTAACTTAATGATTTGTTAGAAAATCATTAAGTTAATGAACAATTACTATCAATCGTTCATTAATTTAACAATTCATTAGCAAATCAATAAGGAGGAATGAGGGGGGGGGTAGGGGGGTTTTGAGGGGGGGATTGGGGGGATTTTGAGGGGGATAGGAGGGGGGATTTCAGGGGGGGTTGGGGGGGTTCTGAGGGAGAAAGGAGGGTGGATTGGAGGGGGGGATAGGGGGGTTCTGAGGGGGATTGGAGGGGGGATTGGAGGGGGGATTGGAGGGGGGATTGGAGGGGGGATTAGAGGGGGGATTGGAGGGGGGATTGGAGGGGGGATTGGAGGGGGGATTGGAGGGGGGATTGGAGGGGGGATTGGAGGGGGGATTGTAGGGGGGATTGGAGGGGGGATTGGAGGGGGGATTGGAGGGGGGATTGGAGGGGGGATTGGAGGGGGGATTGGAGGGGGGATTGGAGGGGGGATTGGAGAGGGGATTGGAGAGGGGATTGGAGGGGGGGATTGGGGGTTATTTAAAGGGGGGATTTGGGGGATTTGGAGGGGGGTTGGAGAGGAATGAGGGGAGGAAATGAGGACACCAAAAAGGGGGAGAAAGGGAGAGATGAGACCAAAGAGGGAGAAAAGGGAGTTTATAGTGAGCCAAGGAGGGGGGAATAAGGCAGCCAAAGGGGGAAAAGGGGGATATATCCATTTGAAGGAGAGGGTAAAGGTGGGAAAAATCCCAGGCTAAGGGGGGATAAAGAATAGGATGAATGAGAGAAAAGAGGGAGAGAGAAAAAAAAGGTTAATTTTACCTATAAATTTAAAAAAAACCACTTATAAAAAAAACCAAAAAAAAAACCAAAAAAATTAGCAAAAAATTAAGTAAAAATGAAAAAATGACTTACCTGGAGAGATGAGTTGAGAAAAAAGAAATTGAATTGAAATTGTTTGAGTGATGTAAGAAGAGAGGAGGAAACAGATATGAGTGAAGAAAAAAAAGAGTGACTGAAAAAATATGTGTTTTCAGAAAATATGTGATTTCATGTTGAGTTGATGAAAGAAAACACAGAGAGATAAAAAAATAAGACTTTAACAGCAGATTCAAAAACAAAATAAATATGCAAAAAAAAAATACCATTTTCAGTGAATAAAACATGCGAATTGATCATTTGAAGAGTATGAAAAAAAAAATTATAATTGTGTTGAAAAATGTTGGAGTGTTATTGGAAGAATTTTTGCCCTTATACTAGTTGATTGAGAAATAGAAGTGTTGGATATAGTTGGAGGTGAATCAAATTGTTCATCTTCATACAGCTCTAACCATTGATCTTTGAGGTCAGCAAGTAGGTTATGAAGTATAGTACAACACAGAATCCAGTTGATCACCACCTCCATTTCAGATTTATTTCTAAGAGGACTTCTTAATTCCCTTAAACTAGAAAAATGGCCTTTCAAGATTCCAATAGAATGTTCAATACGGACTCTTGACTTTGTCAAATGATTGTTGAACTTGGAATTTTGACTGTCTTCTGAAGCTGCTCCCCGAAAAGCAGGAAGTACATACTTTCCATTCACATAAGCAGAATCTGCAAGAAGATACTGATCTTCATCAAAGAATTATTCAGGTTCATTTGAAATTTGCATTCTTTGGAAGACGTAGGAGTCATGACATGAGCCAGGATAGCCAGCAAAGAATGATATAAATTTTTTGTTAACGTCACATATAAGCTGAATGGAAATTGAATATCTATAAAGAAGATACAGTTTTTTTTGTTAGTTTAAAAGAGAATTAAAGGAGTTAAAAAGAATCTACCTCTTTTTATGGTCAAAGTAATTGTTTCCACCTTGAGCAGGTTTCTGGCTCAAAGGAATAGCAGTACTGTCAACAAAACCAATACATCCTGAGAAGCCCTCTGCTTGTAAAACCTGAGATGATTCAAGTCGCTCTTCTTTTGTTGGCCAGGTGAGAAGTTGATATTCCAAGGATTTTATGACAGTGATGCATTTTTTGGTATAAGTGTTAACTGAACCATACCCTAAATCAAAGACATTTTCTAAACGTTTCAAAGCAGCTCCGTTACCGTTGGAACCCAAACAACATAGTGTGATGGACAATTGAATCAAAGGACGTCGTTGTTCTTTTTGAGAATTATTGTGAAATATGGGATGATCCTGAATAAGCTCAAGCAATTTAAGGAAAAATTCTGGAGAAGTCCTGAACAACTGTCTAAAACTGGGTGTAGATAGGTTAAGAAGTGTTTGGATGGTGTACTTAGGGGTATGAAGTTGTCAGCCTAGATATCCCTAGTACTGAGTATTTCTTATACTTAAAATAAGATAATCTTAAGCACTTTAAGCTTATATCTTAAAAATAAGGTTAAAACAATAATATATATGATTATATTACATATATATATAATTATTACTCTATTATATAAATTATAGTAGTTTAAATAGCTTATCCATAGCCTAATAATAATTATTAAGGTGTTAATGGAGGCATAATATACTTATCTTAAGTGATATTAAGTAATTATTGACATACATAAGCTTATATGTATAAATAAATCTCATATTCAGTGAAATATGCAGTATATTATGTATATTTAGGTATATAAGTTTGTTTTAGCCTCTTAATAGCCTATAACCTTTGTTTTTCTGCTTATTTTAGGTCATATGGACGTATCCAGTGGACTCAAAATGCCTACAGAAGCATAGACATCTATTTCAGGCGCATACACTCAGTTTGGACAACTTAATCTGCTTCCTTGGATTGATATTCACGGATTTATGGGTTGGGAGGTCATTGCTGGGTTAATATGGATTCTTGGGGATGTTATTGGGGGCTTTGAAATTTCATTTGTCTCCTTTATATGCTTTGGGTTTCATTATATACTCTTTGGATGAGTTATTTTACCTGTTTCTTTATGGTATCTGCTTTTATCTGGATTTTTTATTTATGGTATGGGTCTGTGTTATCATTAATTGTGATGGAGGGTCCTTACTGGAAGTCTGGTTGTTGAATCTTCTTGAAGTGGAAGCCATGGGGAGATGATGGGCCCTAAAATTTCTGTAATTGCCGGGGATAGCAGTGACATCATCTGGATTGAAGGTCTGTGCACTCCAGTGGATTTTGGTATAAGTAAGGGAGGATTTTGACGGTTATTAGACATCACTTACTTACTAAAATTCAAATAAACATTATAAAACAATTATTATCATTCAGAAATATATTATAAATCCTTTATAAATTGATATTATCTTTATATAAGCTATAACTATATTATATTCATCTATTTTCCACCTCTAGCACGCATTTAAATCCAAGTATTGTGATTTTATTTGAGTATAACTATTTTATTAGTCTTCCCCTGAGGTTTAATCACTAAATAATTTATTAATAAGTAGTAGACCATTAATAAATACTATTAAATCATACTTATATACTAGATACACTGACAATTGGGGGTCTTTCCTTAGTTTTTTACTTATTATTTAGTATAAGCCTTGGGACGTGATTTTTACTTTAGTATAGCTCAAAAAAAACCAAATATTTGGGTCTTCTGCATATTAGTGGGTCATCATAACTCATTTATTGCGGAAAATAACCCTTATAATAATCGTACTAAGTTTTCATAATAAAAATTAGGTATTTACAGTAGTAACTGTACCCAATATAAACCCTATTTCACTTGGTATTTGGTCACCAATATAACACTCAATTAAATTGGTATTTTGTTGAAGCTTGGTAAGCTATTAATTCACCCTTATAAAGGTCTAGTTAAACTTATTATTTTATTTTTAACAGATTTTTTCGAATTTTTATTACATTTTATTTAAATAAATAAAGATTTAAATTCAGGGTAAGCTCCAGTGCTTTTTATTAGTAATAAAATTGCTAATACTTTTAATCTACTGATTCCAATAGGTTTTCCTTTCTGTAGATGTGATATATTGTTATTTTTATCAATATGAGTGCTCCCCAGGACAATGTAAGTGAAAAGCCTGCTTATAATACCAGCTCTAAAGCTAACAAAAACATTGCTCCAGGACATAACCATGGAGGGTTAGTCATACCCCCAGGCAGAGCAAATGAGCATAGAGGAAAAAGATGCCCTCTTAAAAAAGATTACCATAAAAAAGACGTCTCCTCCTCTACAGGATCAACTATCCCATCTGGCAAAATAGGTATTGAAGTTGGAGGAATCAAAGTCCCTCATGCTCAAGGAGGTAGAGCAATTACAGAACAATTGCAAGGTAAGATTTCAGAAAATGAACCAATCATTGGCAGAGCTAAAGGGAGGCCAGCCAAGTCAGCAACCCCCTACCCCAGGAGGGTCACATTACTCCCAGGAGAAAATAATGGTAGACAAATGGAAGTGGGATTGGTTCCAGCAACAATGGTCCAGTCAAAACTGCAACAAGGATCCTCCTCCTCATCAGACTTGCTCAGTTCACCCCTACAAGGGAAAACAAAGGCACAAAAAATCAGGGCTCACACAAATCCTGTGGTAAGTAGATTACCCTCTCAGATTGAACACAATACTGATAATTACAATGTAAGTAATATTATTGATGTCAAATCTGTGCAGAAAATAGAGGAGGACTTAAGAGAATTTGGTTTTAATGTAGATACACCTGACTTGTCTTTTGTCAATAACAACAGTAGTATTTATAATACAGTTAATCCTCAGTTGCCACCACTTACTAGTGAGATGAGAAGTTCACAAGAGAGTGAAAGAATTGAGAAGGAAGACTTGGAGTATTTTAACAATAATCCAACTGTCCATAGAATTGTTTCAGAATTGTGGAATAGAATGACTGATTGTGAGGAACAGACAGTTAAGCTCACAAGTGATACAATTTCATTCTTAACATTAAATATTTCTCAACTGGCAACACGTAATAAAGAATTATAGAATAAAAATTTGTCTCTAGCTCTTAAATATGATTCATTGAGTAATAAATATAATGAACTTTCAAACAAATTCTGTGAGTTGGAAAAATTGTATGAAACACATTTATTGAAAACTGAATCAAGAACTAAGTTATCTTTTTCCCAGACAAATCAAAGTGTCTCTGAGCTGCTACAAAGATTGACTAAAGTTGAGATTGAAACTGCCAATCTACTAATGAACCAGGATAATCATAAGTATACTCAGTATAATAATAATCCTTTCATTGGAAAAAGTGAATCTCATTCCTTCCCTTTACCACCACAACTAAAACCATTTGGTGGTAGTGTCAAATCTGAAAATGTAAGTCACAAATCCGTACAGGAGGAAATACAAGACCATTTATCAAGAGTGAATGAGTTGATGAATTTACCTAAGATTATTGAAATAAAATCCAATCAGAAGAACTGGCCTAAGATAGATCAGTACCCAACTTATGATGGGGAATCCAGCTCTGATTGGCAACATTTTATCCAAAGAATTGACAATTTGAAATTCTCATATAAGTTACCAGATAAAGAAATAACATCAAAATTAATCTCTTTATTTAAGGATGTTGCTTTATTATGGTTTGAAGCTGTTTTGAGTGAGGGTAAGTATTACTCTTGGGCTGAATGGAAACAACTAATTGAAAAACAATTTGTAGGTTCTAAATTCAGACTCACTCAGCAGAGACTTTATGAGAAAACTAGGTACAATCTGATGAATGGTGACAAACCAATGGTATTTTTAATGAATTTAAATAAAATATTAAAAGCCATTGAGCCTATCATGGATTTTAACTTATGGAAGGATAAGATAATATATAAATTACCTATATCTGTCAGAGACATTGTTGTAGCTAGAACATTTAATGTTACTGAATATTCTGACTTTATTAATATTTGCAATGAAATATTAATAAACCATAAGTATGAAGCAGGGTATTCCACTTATAAACAAAATGTTGAACCTGTAAAAACTCAGAATTCAAAAACACTTCAGGAGAAGAAGAAAAAACCTACTGCACCTGTAGTACCAAAAAAGTATGAGACAAATACTTGTTATAAGTGTAACAAACCTTGGGTTAAAGGTCACAAATGTGAGAAGAATATAAATATTGTTGAAAATCAACATGAATCTGAAATTGAAGTAGAAAAGAGTAATGATTCAAGTGATTATGACAGTAATATCTCATATAGTGAATAAAATGAAGTCTGTATGTTGGAAGATTATTTGTCCATCTTTGATAATCCAATATTAAGTAAGGACTCAAATGAATCTTTAATGAATTTTGAGGATGTTGAAATCATTAAGGATATATAAGAAGATATTGTGCTTTTGGTCTTAACTTTAAAGACAATGACAAATTCACACATGATTGGGTAACCCTTATACCAGGTTTAGAATTTAAATACAATAGTACAGTACATTCTGTCACTGGCAAAAAGCCATTTGAGTTATGGTTGGGTTATGTACCTAATACCCCTGCTAAAACTCTTAATAAATTACCTAAATTGGATATCCATCCAGGTACTAAGTCTTTTCTTCAGATGCAAGAATTATGCAGAAAACATGCTCAAGAATGTATAAATAAGGCATTTGAGTATGAGAAGAAAAGATGGGATAAAGCCCATAAAGAACAAATGTTCAAAGAGGGTGATGAATTCCTTATTTCTACACTACATTTCAACTTAAATGGTAATGTTAAATTGAAGGATCCATTCATTGGACCATTTGTAGTTAAAAAGATGGTTTGTAACAATGCTGTTGAGGTTGTTCTATATGCACCATATGATAGAAAACATCCAGTATTTCCTATTCCTCTTATAAAACCATACCATTCTAATGATACTTCTCTATTTCCAAGAAGATAAGGAAGGCATAAACAGAAACCTGAAGAAATAGTTGAAAAGGCAGAAATTGAAAAGATACTTAAAAAGAGACACCTTAATAAAGAAAAGGGAGTCGAGTATCTATTAAGATTTAAAAATAAATCAAGTGAATATGACCAGTGGATTCCAGAAAATGAAATCTCTGATCTTAAAAATCTCTTAAAAAAATTTAAATCAAAATAATACTGTTTATTCAGTATATGTATTATAGAAAATTTAAAAAAATTTCTATTCACTCCTTACTTTTAATTAAAATGTCTTAACATTTTTTTATTGTTTTTTTTGGGTGAGGGAGAGTCAGCCTAGATATCCCTAGGACTGAGTATTTCTTATAGTTAAAATAAGATAAACTTAAGCACTTTAAGCTTATATCTTAAAATAAGGTTAAAACAATAATATATATGATTATATTACATATATATATAATTATTACTCTATTATATAAATTATAGTAGTTTAAATAGCTTATCCATAGCCTAATCATACTTATTAAGGGTTTAATGGAGTCATAATATACTTATTCTAAGTGATATTAAGTAATTATTGACATACATAAGCTTATATGTATACATAAATCTCATATTCAGTGAAATATGCAGTATATTATGTATATTTAGGTATATAGGTGGGTTTTAGCCTCTTAATAGCCTATAACCTTTATTTTTCTGCTTATTTTAAGTCATATGGACGTATCCAGTGGACTCACAACGCCTACAGAAGCATAGACATCTATTTCAGGCGCATACACTCAGTTTGGACAACTTAATCTGCTTCCTTGGATTGATATTCACGGTTTATGGGTTGGGAGGTCATTGCTAGGTTAATATGGATGCTTGGGGATTTTATTGGGGGCTTGGATATTTCATTTGTTTCCTTTATATGCTTTGGGCTTCATTATATTCTCTTTGGATGAGTTATTCTACCTGTTTCTTTATGTTATCCGCTTTTATCTGGATTTTCTATTTATGGTATGGGTCTGTGTTATCATTAATTGTGATGGAGGGTCCTTACTGGAGGTCTGGATGTTGAATCTTCTTGAAGTGGATGCCATGGGGAGGTGATGGTCCCTCACAGTGCTGTAATTGCCGGGGATAGCAGTGACATCATCTGGATTGAAGGTCTGTGCACTCCAGTGGATTTTGGTATAAGTCAGGGAGGATTTTGACGTTTATTAGACATCACTTACTTACTAGAATTCAAATAAACATTAGAAAACAATTATTATCATTCATAAATATATTATAAAGCCTTTATAAATTGATATTATCTTTATATAAGCTATGACTATATTATATTCATCTATTTTCCACCACTGGCAAGTATTTAAATCCAAGTATTGTGAGTTTTATTTGAGTATAAATATCTTATTAGTCTTCCCCTGAGGTTTAATTACTAAATAATTTATTAATAAGTAGTAGAACCATTAATAAATAATATTAAATCATACTTATATACTAGATACACCAACAGAAGTACTTGAGGCTTTCTGGGAAGAAGGTAACATTTTGTGGCCATTTTTGATAAAAATACAAAATCTTCTTCTAGATCAGAATCAGAATCGTAATCAGAGTCCAAGAGCAGTTCATGAGCCATGAAAGTCATTTCTTTATGTAATTTATCACAATTTGAAAGTGAAGAAGGCATTACTCTTATATGATATGATATGAAAATGTAAATGATTAATTTTACAAATTAAAAATTGATTACCAAAATCAATATTAGAAATAAAAATGTAAAATAAAAGGGATCAAATAAGAAAAAAAAATCTAAGGACAATTCCCACTATCAATAAAAAGTAGAGGTGTTAGATCAAATGTGCACCACCAGGGCTAAACTTGGACTATATTTTCTTTTTTGTTAAACCAAAGAAAGTGTCCTGATGTGGTTTTAAAAATCATCAGGAGGACATTTTGGCAATATCAAACTACTTATTGTGCAATGATTGAGCAAAAATTCATCTTCATTTCCATAGAGTAAATTTATCCCATCTGACTGCATGCAATTAAAAGTGTCCAGCACAAGTTCGACCAAACTTATGCTGGACACTTTTATGATGGTGAGTATCTAGGGTGCAGGTCTTCTTCAGTTCATCAGGTATTCCTTATAAACAAATCCACTTGTATATGATCTATCTGTGTCATTCATATTAATCATTTGATTGATTGTTTTTCACCATTATACTACAAATGTTATTAGTATTGAAAAAACTTGTAAGCCAAATGCATACTGGGAGATGCTACATCTTTAATAATCTTATTAAATAAAATTAAAAAAATATGAAAAGTATTAGTTTTACAATAAATAAATTGATATTTGAAAGTAAAAAGAGGAATAAAAAAGTAAAGTAGAAGTGATTAAACATGAAATTAAACATTCGAATAAAATTTCTGCCATCAAACATAATTTGAGTTTTAAGACCAAATTTGCACCACCAGTTCTAGATTTGGAATATATTTTCATTTTTATAAAATTAATAAAAGTGTCCACCTGAGGTTTTCCAAAAAATCAGGAGGATAGTATAGAAGTATAAAACTACTTCTTGTGAAATTATTGAGAAAAAATTCATTTTAACTTCCATTGAGTAAATTTATCCCATCTGACTGCATGAAACCAAAAGTGTTCAGCACAAGCTTGGCCAAGCTTGTGCTGGAAACTTTTATGATGGAGAGTAGCTAGGGTGCAAGTCTTCTTCAGTTAGTCTTGTATTTCTTATAAAAATGTCTATGGGTATTTTATCTTTCTGTGTCATTCATAATTATTATTTGATTAATTTTTAGTAACCATTATATTATTAATGTTTTTACCATTTCAAAAACATGTGTACTGAATGTACACTGGGTGATTTTAAAACTTTAATCATATTATATATTAAATGTAAAAAAATGTGAAAATTATCAGTTTTACAAAAATAAAATTGATATTTAAAAGCTAAAGGATAAATAAAAGGGTAAAATTAAAATTAATGAGACCAAACATGAAATAAAGATATTAAGTATAATTTCTGCTATCATGAGCCAGTAGAGGCTTCTGAAAAAATTTGCACCATCATAGATTAACATGGATTAAATTTAATTATTTTCAAAGTAAAGAATTGTCTACCTTAGGTTTGGACAATCTTCAGGGGGACAATTTGTCAATATAAAACTACTTTTAGTGCAGCAATGGAGTGATCATTCAGTCTCATTTCCATAAATAGAATTAATTGCATCTGAAGGAATGCAACCAAAAGTGTCCAGCACAAGTTTGGCCAAACTTGTGCTGGACACTTTTATGATGGAGAGTAGCCAGGGTGCAAGTCATTTTAAATCATCTGGAATTTCTTATAAACATGTCCACTGTTATTAAATCTTTTTGCCTCACTCATATTTATCAATTGATTAATTTTTTGTCACCATTATATTATTAATATTATCAGTATAGCAAAAAATTGTGTGCCAAATGAATACCGGGTGATGTTACACCTTTTATCATATTATTAAATACAGGTAAAAAAATATGAACATGATTTATTTTACAAAAAATAAACTTCTATCCAAAAGCAAAATGTTGGGAAAAAAGTAAAATAAAAGAAATCAAAGATGAAAATAAAAATCCAACTTAAATTCCTGCCATAAACAGAAAAAGGAGATGTTGAATCAAATTAGCACAATCAGGGCTAAACTTGCACTAATTTTTCTTTTTTGTAAAAATAAAAAAAATCCACTTGAGCTTTACCAAAACTTCAGGATGACAATTTTGCCATATCAAACTACTTCTAGTGTAATTATTTATCAAAAATTTATCTTCATTTCTATAGAGAGAATTACTCCTATCTGACTGCACCTGACCAAAAGTGTCTGGCACAAGTTTGGCCAAACTTGTGCTGGACACTTTTATGATGAAGAGTAGCTAGGGTAGAATTTTTCTTCAGTTTATCTAGTATTTCTTACAAACATGTCTACTGGTATTTTATCTTTGTGCCTCACTCATAAATATCATTTGATTAATTTTTGGTCACCATTATATTATTAATTTTATAAGTATAGAAAAAACTCATGTTCCAAATGCATACCAGGTGATGTTACACCATTTATAATATTATTAAATAAATGTATAAAAATATTAAAATAATTTATTTTAAAAATTTTTAATTGATATCCAAAAGCAATATGAGGAATAAAAAATTAAGTTAAAGGGATCAAATATAAAAAAAGTAATCCAAGTAATATTCCTACTATCAAAGGCCAGTAGAGGTGTTGAAGCAAATGAGAGCCATCAGGGATAAATTGTACTAAATTTACTTTTTTTTAAAAGATAAAAAATTGTGCACCTGTGGTTTGGATGAATTCTAGGTGGAAAATTTGGCTATATAAAACTACTTCTAGTGAAGTTTTTTATCAAAAAAAATTTTTCATTGCCATAGAGAGAATTGATCTCATATGACTGCACCTGACCAAAAGTGTCCAGCACAAGTTTGGCTGAACTTGTGCTGGACACTTTTTTGATGGTGAGTATCTAGAGTGCAGGTCTTCTTCAGTGCAACTGGTATTTTTTTAAAACATATCCACTTGTATTTGATCTTTCTGTTTTATTAATATTTTATCATTTGATAAATTTTTTGTCACCAGTATATTATTATTTTTATTAGTATAGCAATAAAAATTTGCCAAATGCTTAAAGGTTGATGTTAAACCTTTAATAATTTTATTAAATACAGGAAAAAAATAATGAAAATGATTTGTTTTACATAAAATTAATTGATATCTAATAGAAAAAAAGGGATAAAAAGAAGTAGGTTGAATAAAAAGGATTTTATATGAAATTAAAAATTCAAGCTAAATGCCTACTTTCAAGGCTCGGAAGAGGTGTTGGATAAAATGGGCACCATCAGGAATAAAATTGTAATTAATTTGATTTTTTGAAAAACTAAATGAAGTTTTCAACTGATTTTTTTCCAATATTTAATTGGACACTTTGTCTATATCAAATTACTTCTAGTACCATGATTGACCAAATTACATCCTCATTTCCATATGCAGAATTGATCCCATATGGCCGGACCAGGCCAAAGGTGTCAACCACAAGTTTGAGAACTCTTCTGGTGGACATTTTTATGATGGAAAGTAGTAGGGTGCAAGTCTTCTTTAGTTAATCTAGTATTCCTCATAAACATTTCCAACTTGTTTTTGGCCAAAAATCAGGTGTAAATTTTGTCCATATCAAATTACTTCTAATGCCATGATTGACTAAAGATTGATTCTCATTGCCATATAGAGAGTTGATCCCATATGACTGGATCTGGCAAAAGTGTCACCACAATTTTTGATAAACTTAAGTTTGAAAATTTTATGATGGAAAGTAATTGCAAGTCTTCTTCATTTCATCAAGTAATCATCATAAAAATTTCCACCTGTATTTTGGCCAAACTACAGGTGGTAAATTTTGGCCATATTAAATTAATTCTAGTTCCATGTTGATAAAAAACTCATACTTATTGCCATATATAGATATTAAACCCATCAGACTGTGTCAGCCTAAATATCCTTAGGACTGAGTATTTCTTATGCTTAAAATAAGATAACCTTAAGTAGATTAAGCTTATATCTTAAAAATAAGGTTAAAATAATAATATATATTATTTTATTATATATATATATAATTATTATTCTATTATATAACTTATAATAGTTTAAATAGCTTATCCTTGGCCAAATAATACTTATTAAGGTGTTAATAGAGTCATAATATACTTATCTTAAGTGATATGAAGTAATTATTGACATACATAAGCTTATATGTATGCATAAATCTCATATTCAGTGAAATATGCGGTATATTATGTATATTTAGGTATATAAGTGGGTTTTAGCCCCTTAATAGCCTATAACCTTTGTTTTTCTGCTTATTTTAGGTCATATGGACAAAATCAGTGGACTCACAACGCCTACAGAAGCATAGACACCTATATCAGGCGCATACACCCAGTTTGGACAACTCAAATTACTTCCTTGGATGGTTATTCACGGATTTATGGGTTGGAAGGATGTTTCTGGGTTAATGTGGATGCTTGGGGATGTTATTGGGGGCTTGGACATTTTATTTGTTTCCTTTATATGCTTTTAGTTTCATTAAATCTCTTTTTTATTGTTTATTTTACCTGTTTCTTTATGGTATCCGCTTTTATCTGGATTTTCTATTTATGGTATGGATCAGTGTTATTATTAATAGTGATGGAGGGTCCTTACTGGAGGTCTGGGTTTGGAAACTGCTTAAAGTGGAAGCCATGGGGAGGTGATGGGCCCTCACAGTGCTGTAATTGCTGGGGATAGCAGTGACATCATCTGGATTGAAGGTCTGTGCACTCCAGTGGATTTGGGTATAAGTAAGGAGGGATTTTGACGGTTATTTATCATCATTCAATTACTATAACTCCAACAAACACTACTATACAATTATTAACATTTAGAAATATATTATAAAGCCACTATAAATTGATTTTATCTTTATATAAAGCTATAACTATATTTTATTCATCTATTTTCCACCACTAGCACGCATTAAAATCCAAGTATTGTGAGTTTTATTTGAGTATAACTATTCTATTAGTCTTCCCCTGAGGTTTAATCACTAAATCATTTATCAATAAGTAGTAGGACCATAAATAAACACTATTATATCATACTTATATACTAGACTATACTGACAAACTGTGACTTTCTAAAAGTGTCTACCTGAATTATGGCTAAACCTCAGTTGGACACTTTTATGATGCAGAGTAGCTAGGGCAAAAGTATTCTTCAGTTAATTTGGTATTCATAATAACTTTATCCTCCTGAAGTTTAGCCTAACTTCAGGTGGACAATTTCGGAAAGCACTGGTTAGTCACTATCCATCAAAAAAGAGTTCATCAAAATTTTGGCTAAACTTGTGGTGGACCCCTTTGATAAGCCACAGTCAGATGAGATCAACTCTTTAGATGGAAATGAGGATGATATTTTGGTCAATCATGGAAATAGAAGTAGTTTGATGTGGCCAAATTATCCCCCTGAAGGTCAGAAAAACCTGAAAAGGACACTTTTTAACAGGGATTAACTGAGAAAAGACCATTTATCAGAAGGAAAATCTTTTATTGGATAGATGCAAAGGTTTCATATTTGTGTATTATGGTCAGTATTAATTTTGAAAGTGTCTGTCCAAGAAATTTCATTTCCCATCATGACACATTTTGTTTTAAATGTTTCAAACTGTGTGATACAGTATTAAGTTGTCACATAGTATAATTAAGTTCTATTAAGTGCCCTCCTATGATGCCTAAATTTATAATTTAATATCTTAAATAATAATTATTTTTTATATAAATTCATCAATTTTTTATTTTATTATCACATTTAATAGAGCAAGTATCCTGAATTATTATATATGCATAAGCTTAGGTTAGATAAATTTGTGCTCAACAGAGGACCAAAATCAAGTTCTGGAGGATCAACTTGTGCATAACTTGTAATCAGTTGATATTCTGTCTATAATCAATCTGAGAATAAATGTACTTGTAATACAATTTTGTATATTGTTATAAAGTGAGAATAACCCTGGAATAATAAGAGACACTCTGGAGTTCAAAGAGAGGGGATTGCTAGCAGTTCACCCCCAGATTTTCCGTGGTGAATGAGACTTGTTTATATAGAAATCTAGACTCAGATAAACCCTAGTTGTAACATCAAAGAATAAAAAAAGAAAAAAAACAAGCTAAAAATTTGAGATTCACCAGCAGGTGGATCCATCATTTGCATCAATGACAGCCTTCATATGAGCAGGCATTGTTGACACTTAGTGAATAAGAGACTCCTTTGTAAAGTTTTTCCATAATTATTCAAGAATCTGAATAATTTTGGTTGGAGTTTTGGGTCGATAAGCTTCTTGAATGCACACCTTGAGGCATCTCCAAAGATTTTCAATTGGGTTTAGGTCGGGTGATTGAGCAGGCCAGTCTTCTATTTTGCAGATACCTGAATCAGCTTGGAACTTGGCAGACACCTTGGAAGTATGGATAGGTGCATTGTATTAAAAAAGAATGAGATTTTGGCTGTGATTGTTTTCTTGAAGGAAGGAGATAAGCAAATTCTTATAGACATCTTCAATCAATGAATTTAAAGTCACTTTTCCATTGTTTGGAATCTCTCCAATATTGAGCAAACAGTAGAGTCAGAAACACCTAGCTTTCTAAAAATTTCAGCTGGTGTGATTCCTGCTTCAGCCATGCCAACAATTCAAGCTTGTTTTGTTATTGTAAGTTGCTTCCTTCCAGGTCTAGAGTTTTCCGTAGTGCAAGGAAAAGTAAAAAAAAACTATAGAAAATAAATTAGTTTATATCTTGCCCGAATGAGATAGAGTACACAAAAATACTACAACAAATGAAACAGGGGAAGGTGAAAGACCAAAAAATAAAATCTTGAGGCATTTGATGTGATAGTGAACAAGTGATGGCTGGATGAAGTGGTGGTTGATGGAAGGTGCTACACATAAAAAATCACCAAGACTTTCTTCCCGGAACTGTACCTTACATAAAAGCCTCAAGAAACATACTACATTTTCCTAATTAGAGTGATACTGTTGATATACAGACTAAATTTAATTTATGATATTCTCTACTCATGAACAGCAACAAAAATTAAGCTTTGATAGGCTGACTGTCACAAAGATGTAAAATTCAATGATTTTTTGTTGAATTATGTAGAAAATGAAGGATTTAATTTATTTTCCTCTCTTTTTTTCTCATGCTTAATTAGATATGTAAACAGAAGAAATCAGAAATTGAATCATTTATGGCTGTTTGTGTGGACTTTCTCTAAGTTAGAAGTATAGTAGCAGTGTCAGCGCTTTGTCCAGAGTGAACCGAGTAATCTTTCATTACTCACCTATGGTAGCAGTGTCAGCACTTTGTCCAGAGTGAACCGGAGTTAGATGAATCAGCTGCACCACAGACTATATACACGTTATGTACTTAACAATCACTAAGCTACTATCATACTACACGTAACACCCCCCCTCTTAGTGATTTCCCTATAACCATCCTCAGCTAAAATAAGTAGAGAAAAAAGAAAGAAATAAAAGAAAAGAAAATAAGGAAAATATAGAAACTAGAAGACCCCTAATAAATATCTCTTCTCCTTCTAAGCATTTGGTCCCAAATTTTTTGTCAACAAGTCTGCCACCTGATTTTAGTTGAAACCCATTGAATTTCTATTTCATGTTGATGAACTTTTCCATTCACAAAGTAGAAATCCCTGTCAACATGTCTAAAATGCTTGTCTGAAGGGTTATCAGTAGCCGCTACAATTGCACCTTTGTTGTCCCAATAAAGAATTGTTGGACCATGGCACAAATCCACTTCACGTAGAAGGTTATATATCCATAGAGCCTGATGAGTTGCATTTGACATTGAAATAAACTCTGAGTGAAGTGAAGCTGTGGCTACTCTTTATTGACGCTTTGATTGCCATAAGATAAGACAGTTGTTGAGCTGAAGATCATGACTACCTGTAGCCCTAGCAAAGTCACCACCCCAAGTAGCATCACAATAAACATCTGTTGATGGATTGAAATTGATTGTAGGAAAAAGATGAAATATCATTTCCTTGGTAAATTGTAGATATCTCAGCAAATGATTAAGTGCATCCCATTCAGCTTTACCTGGTCCTGATGCATAAAATTCCAAGAAGTTGACAGGATATGCCAAATCAGGCCTTGATCCAGCTACAAGATATGATAAAGAGCCAATAATAGAAAGAAATTTGAGAGGTTCCAGCGGAGGATAAGATTTTTCCTTTAAAGACACCAAAGAAAGACCCATTGGTAAAGGTGAGTGAGAGTTATGACCAGCTGGATTATTTTCATTTAGAATTTTGTTGAAAAGAGCTGGTTGTTGGATAGTAAAACGTTTGGGACATTTTGAAACTGCTAGACCAACAATAGAAGAGATACAATCAGACCATTTTACCATCAAACTACTCCCCATATACATTTCCAACTCCCTCAAAACCACATCACTACTCCCTACCACAACACCATCATCTACATGAATCCACAACATTCCCTTAGAACCCTCTTTTTCTAGAAAATATACACTTTCATCCTGATTGCTTGATCTGTAACCCAAATTTGGCAGAATTTTGCTGAGATGTTTCCACCAACACCTGGCTGCTTGCTTAGTACCATAAAGAGCTTTCATAAGTTTTCAGACATGAGTTGGATTAACAGACTCAAAACCTTCAGGCTGCTTGACATAAATTTCTTCCTCAAGATCACTGTAGAGATAGGCTTCAGTTACATCAAAAGTTTTGATAAGCCAGTTGTAGGTAGCAGCTAGAGTGAGATTCAGACGCAGAGATGCAAAAGTGGCTTTGGGATCAAAAGTGTCATTAAAATCAACACCTTCAATTTGTTTGAAACCCTGAGCTACATATCATGCCTTTTGTTTGATGATCTTTCCAAATTCATCCCTTTTTAGAGAAAAACCCCATCAAGCACCTGTGACAGTTTTTCCAGGAGGAAGAGGAAAAATATCCCAAGCTTTCATTTTAGACATGTTGTCTAATTCTTGAAGACAAGCTGACTTCCATTCAACTACATCTGGATGCTTCATCGCTTGCTTGAAAGTTCAAGGTAGGCGGTTGGAAGGTTCATAAGCATTATTGTTGATGAAATCAACCATAACATCTTGGGCAGCAATAGTTTCTTCTTCTGTAAAATCACCAAATTTCAGTTGATTCAAAATAAATTCTAGATCATCTTTAAAATGAGATGCGGCCAGATGTGAAACTGTGAGTGTCTTGGTATTTTCCTTGTCTCCTTCAGGGATGAAATTTGACATTGCAGACTGAACAAAAGAATTAGACTCTGGATTCCATAAAATCAAACCTTTACCACCATCAATAAAACCAACAACCCTGAAACGCATAGCCCAGACCTCCATTCTTGTTCTTTTTTCAGTTGGAATGTGCACATATTCCCACTGAACAAAAATTTTGACAGGTGATAAGTCTGCTTTTGTGTTGAAAATGACTTGGTATGGGGTACTGTCAGTAACTCTCACATTGGGTAATTTATTGTGAATGAAAGAAGCCCAACAATAAGTAAAAGTCCAGAAAGTGGGAGGCAGATTTGAGGCAAGAAGGATTGTCCTGGCAATTTCACCAATAGTTTCATTGAATCTTTCAGCCATTCCACTCTGTTCATGGTGATAAGGCATAGAGTGTTCATGGAGGATACCGTGTTGGGAAGGGTATTCAGAGAATTTCTTGTTCATGTATTCTTTGCCATTGTCAGTTCTGAGGATTTTGAGAAGTTAATTAGTGATGTTTTCTAAACAAGTTTTGAAGTTAATAAAAGCATCAAAAACATCCAACTTCTTCTTCAGAACAAAAACCTCCCCATAAGTTGAGAAGGATTCTCTGAAAGTAGCCACATAAACCTCACCCTTATCAGTGACATCAACCATGGGCCCTACTAAATCAGAGACCACAAGATCCATGAGTTCATGGGTATGCTTGGATGTGATGCATGTTGTAGACAATCCTGTAGTACTAGCTATAGGCCTTGACCAAGGGAGTTGGAGAAAAACCAGAGAGAAAATCCCCTGTCCCTTTAGAAAAATAGAGTGAGATTTACTTGCTAAAGTAAGTTGGTTCCTGTTTGCTAAAGCCCCTTTTTCAACACACTTGACTGCTTGATGAGCCAAGAAAGTAGTCCACAGACAGACTACCAGACCAAAGAACTGAAATGTAGACCAATGTCCACACCACAGAAAGAAAAGATACTTGATGTAGGCTGCAAAATCCACACCAGAGACAGCAATAATACTTGATATAGCTTGCAAGACTATACCAGAGAACCTGTTGCTAAAGTTGAGTTAAATGAAGAACTAACCTTGCAACCAACACAGCCAATTGTGGTCAAAAACAGTGAAAACTGAGTGAGGAACAAGGATATCACCTCGGGATGGTTGTATGATAATTAAAGTTGCCCCAAACTGTCTTATTCACTATGTACACACAGACCACTATCTAAGAGCCCATGCACACCAACAAATTTGGCACCTGTACCAGCCAAATTGAATAAAAACCCTCCAGAAGCGCTCCCCAACCTTCTAAAACAGAGGCAGGCGGGCCGCCCGACTTTGGAGGTGCTGTCTGAAGCGGCCCGGCCTCCCTGAAGCCAGAAAACCAATAAAAACACCTAATCTATATAGAAAAATTAACTACAACTACTAAAACTCTTAAAACACCAAATTACGCTATAACAACATTGAGACATGAAATATAGAGCTAAATAAGCCCTATCTAATGGTACTATGCACTTAACCCTAACACTTAAGGTTATTCCGTAAAACACAAAAAACAAAATTAAACAGCTATCTTTTGTAACTGAAAAATGAGGAAATGACCCCTTAAAACTTAGAATATGAAAAGTATTATCAAGACATGAAATATATAGAAAAACTGGAACTATCCAATGATAGTACCCACATACCTGCAGTCCCAATATTCATGGAATAGAACCAGAAAAACACCCAATTCTTCAACAGATGCCAATTAAGACATGCACAAACAGTGCCAAACCACACAACAAAGGCCCTTGCCAATGTTGGAAGACCACAACGTATTCCTCCTTTTGCTTTTTGACACAGCACAAATATCACAGTGTAATATGCATGAGGGAACATAAGATGGTGCATTGTTGCAAAGACCTTTTTTGGCAAGCCTTTGTAGAACTCTGGTGCTTGTGTGTTCAAGACGGTGGTGCAAATCCATGATTGAGTCAGGAATTGCAGTTGGATAAGGAATCTTTGAAGGGGGAGAGGGAACAAAAGGGGAAGGAAGGGTAGCAGATGATAAAGAGTTAAAATAATTCATTTCAAAAGCATTGGACTCTAGTGCACAAGGTTAAACTAGATCAACTGTCCACTTTTGACCAGAAGAAGATTTAAAAGGCAGAAATAATATTTTTTTTGTTTTTTGAAATAATATAATCATGATTTTGATTAAAAGAAAGAGAAATTCCATTATCTAATAGATCAAAAGGAGAAATAAGAGTGGATTTTGCTCTGTCACAATAGAAAACACCTCTTATTGTAACTAATTCTCCATCATATCCTTTAATAAACATGTTTCCATGACCAGTAATGATAGCAGCACCAGAGTCAGTTCCAGTTTTGACTGGAATATGAGTATCCAAACTTTTGAAGTCAGATAGAAGACGTACATCACCAGTGACATGATGTGTGGCACCAGAATCAAAAACACCTTGACAATCTTTACTGTCTTGCTCTTCAGTCCAGCTATCAGTACCAAAATCCATTTCCTGTAAAGCAGTAGTGAGAACATCCAGCGCTTTGCATCTGATTTTGTTTAAGCAGGGTTTTGATGAACTTTGAGCTGGTTGTTTTCCTTTCCTATTGTTCAGTGCCTTTTGGACAAGGTTCATAGAGTCCTTGTTGTCCCGAGCAAAAGCTTCACGTTGTCCCCAAACCGCTACATTAAAACTTTTACTGTTGGGATCATATGGACAAGTGTTCTGGAAGTGTTCATAGGATTTGCAGTAAAAACAGGAATATTCAGGTTTTTTATTTCCAGGGCGGTAACTGTCCATGTGGCCTTTGTTGAAAGCCAAAGATGAAACAGAATCAGGTTCCATTGCCAGTTTAAAAGCTGTGGAAAGGGTAGGAGTATTGGAAGAAGAAGATTGGGATGAATTAATAAACAAATTTTGAAGAACATTCATCATTTCATCAAAGGAGGGTTGAGAGATGTCTTTTTGCAATTCAAAATGACGATTTTCTTTGGTTGCAAGATGACTAGCTGATGATGGTAATAAGAGTTGGGTGAAAACTGCTGCCATTTTGTCAAAACCAAAAAACAAAACCTGAACGTTTAACCACCTCTAAGAGTGATTTCACTTTTTCTCCATGTTCCATGACATTAGTGAAAGGAGAGTTTTTAACATTTAAAAGATCATTAAAAAGAGCCATGCAAGCAGTGTGAGACACTTTATCAAATTTGGAACTGAGAATAGAAAACACTTTATAGCTTGTAATGCCAATGTTAATGAAAGCTTGAAGTTTTTCATCAATGGCATTGTAGATAGCATGCCAGCTCATCTCATCTTTGAATTTAGATATATTGTTTTTAACAGCATTGGAATCTGAAATATATTTAGTGGTACGTACACAGCGTGTTAAAAAAATGTTAATATTCTTCACCCATGTTTGCCAGTTAGTCCCATCAGCTTTAAGTTTAGACATCTTGTTTGTTCTTTGGATTATTTTGTCAATTACATCAGTACAGTCTTTACCTCTGTAAGTTATAAAAGTAGGGGGTTCAGTGTCTGATACAAAGTGATTGCTGCTCAGAGATGAATTAGAAGGGGAATGGCACAGATTGCTGGTTCTCACATGGCGTGACAACAAGGCACAATTATCATTGTGTCTTGGTCATTGCATATGCGAACCAGCTTTGCTGCGTGATGACATTTGGTTTGAGCAAACCCCTGATGTTTTCCTAACTAGATGAGGGGTAGATTTGTGAGGAGGAATAACACCAGAAGGTGTCTTGCTATTGGCTGATAGGGGAATAGGGGAGAGGAAAACAGGTGGTGTAGATGTGGGTAGGCAAGCAGTGTTTGCTCTGTTGCTGGAAGATGTAGGTGAAGAAGGGGTACCTGAAAACCAGTGTGATTGTCGCCTCATGCAGGTATTAAGAGAGGGAGGAGGATTCAAACCTTTTAGTTCACGGCTAAGAGGCTGGTGACGTTTGCAAGCTAAGCAAGGACGTGATTGGAAAGGATTAGGGGTATTGAGGGAATCCAGCATGAATTAAATGTCCAAAAGTAATGGTGGAGTAACCTCTACACCAGGCAAGAGACAGGTTTAACGTGAGGCAAGCTCAGGGTGCACAATTGTTCCAGGGAAATACAAAATTTATTACTGCTAGTAAAAAATTAGGG
Source organism: Hemileia vastatrix (assembly GCA_030280995.1). Lineage (NCBI taxonomy): Eukaryota > Fungi > Basidiomycota > Pucciniomycetes > Pucciniales > Zaghouaniaceae > Hemileia > Hemileia vastatrix. Next base: position 17,141,071 of record JASXTE010000006.1, on the reverse strand, counting down.
ACAGCCCATAACCTATGGTAGCAGTGTCAGTGCTTTGTCCGGAGTGAACCAAGTAATCTTTCATTACTCACCTATGGTAGCAGTGTCAGTGCTTTGTCCAGAGTGAACCGGAGTTAGATGTGTCAGCTGCACCACAGACTATATACATGTTATGTACTTAACAATCACTAAGCTGCTATCATACTACACGTAACAAGAAGCTATAAGGGTATGTATGTATGGTACATTCAGCCAAATCACAAAAGCTTGCGGAATTTTGGATGAAAAAAAACAAAGTAAAGCTTCACCCACAAAAAAAAAAAAAAAAAAAAAAAAAAATTGCCTATTTTAAAAGGGGGGTACCCCCCCCCCCTACCTATCCTTGACCCTTTTTAAATAAGTAAATCTTTATTTTATTTTTTTTATTTTTAGTTTTGTTTCTTTGTTTGTTTGTTTGTTTGATGAGAGACTTGTTGAAATTGTTCAAGCTTTTGTGACTTGACTGTAGTACATACAGATCAAATAAAGTAGGCCTGTGTGAAAAGAGCAACGATCAAATTACGTTTTTTTTTATTTTTTTTTCTGTGGAAAACTCGTAAGGTTCTAACTCTTAACCTTTCAGAATAGAGGAAGCGTGCCGAAATGAATAAAGTTCAAGATGATTAATGCTTAAATAATAAGATATTTTAGATTAGTAACTAGTATTGCGGATTAATAATTATGAAGTAGAGAGACGTTAAGATGTATCGGTTATTTCTTTACTTCTGTAGGTAAAAAGTTATTCTGGTATGTTATTTTATTTTTATTTATTTTTGAAAAAAATGTTTTTTTTTATTTTTTATTTTAACTATATAATATTTTACTGTGATGTGATTTAGAATAAGAATGGTATTTAAAAAAAGCAAGTAAATTTCTTATAATAAAGCTGTAAAGTCATATTTTGCTTATACTTGTGCTTCCATCGGTTTTAAATTTTTCATTCCATGGAATAATTAAAACTTATCATTTCTCAAGTAAGCGACTTTACACCGCCCTCTCTTGAAAATTGAATAACACATTCATTCTTTTACCGATTTCCAGAGTTTAATGTCAATACGATGTTACATTCTGAAGTCAATCATCAATCAATACAAACATTCGCAGCCTCATGATGACTCGTTAGGTTATTCAAAACAATATGGTAATTAAAACTAAGTCTTCATGTTTCAGATGAGTGAAGAATGGCTGAACAATGTGTGACTTGAACATTGAAAAGTGTTGAATGTAGATACATCCATGTGAGCAATTGAAATTTGGATCAAATGGTAAAATTAGATTGAAAGTGGACTGACTGATTGACTCTTTTTAAACGCCAAAAAAAAAAAAAAAAACAAAAAAAAAAAAAAAAAAAAAACAGCCCAACGCGTTTTTTCTCACAAGGCGTTCAAATAAGTATCAAGTGCTACCACGATTTTTTGTGGCGGAATTCGTGAATCTATCTATACATATACTATACATTTTCCATGGATACAACTCTCTTAAATTTTAGAAAATGGTAATGACATGCTATATTGATTAATATCTAGGGGGAAAAAAATACGTATAAGTATATATATCGGTGCATTTTTGATTAGAAATTCCCTTTTTTTTTTTTTTTTACTTATTTATTGGGATTAGTACATCAAGGAATGCTATACTGAAGTTGAATATAATAGTCTACCTTCTCTTCTCTCCCTTATCCCATATCCCTTTTCATTTTGATCAGTATCTTTATCTTTATCTTTATCTTTACCTTTATCTTCATCTTCATTTTAAATATTTATTTGTCAATATATTATTACGGTTCATTGTTCAAATTATGCATTTTCTTCATCCTACCCACATGCCATGTGATTCATGTATTGAAAGTAATAAACCTTGCGTTTATCCACCACCTACGGCAGGTAGATCAAGGATTGCATGTGATAGATGCAACGAATTGAGAAAGCCATGTAGTTTTCCAGATCCAACCCCTCCCAATCAAAGAAAAAGACATCCTTCCTTCACTCTCTTCTCTCAAAATACTCATCTTGATAAAAGACCCGCCTTATTACCATTGCGTTCAAGACCACCAACTTCTCAACCTATTTTATCACCAACGTCTCCTAGATCGTTATCCAGTGGGCCTAGAAATCCAGATGTTGCACGTTCTGAAACTATTATCTCCACTTCAAGAATCGTCATGATTCCACCCCCTCCTTCTCAACAAATCACTCCTCCACCAAATCTAGGTAAAATCACGCCTTTCCTTCCCCCCCCCCCCCCCCTTCCTACTCTTTATTTTCATTTTATTTTTCTCTAGATATATATATATATATATTGACGAATCATATTCATATTCATGTTTCCCTTTTTTTTTTTTTTTTTTTTTTTTTTTCTTCTTCTTCTTCTCATGTCTACAAGTTCACGAAGCCGGTGGTTTACGTAAAACAGAAGAAATGGTTTCATACTCTTCAGCGTGTCGATTTCAAGAAAATATCTACAGTCTCCTTACTGCTCATTTTAAGAAACACCCCGCTTTAACGAAATCCGAACTTGATTCAAGGATCGGTATACTAAAATGTTTTAGATATGCAAAAGAAGAACTTCATACTATTAAAACTCCAGCTTGTCCTTTTAAACCAGATTCTACTTGAGAAAAAGTTGGATAGATTCCATTATATATCTCTTCTCATATTTTTATTTATTTATTATTTTTTTCTCTCTCATTACATTCATTTTAAATTATATGATGAAAGTATGAGTAACGAGTATTTGATTTTATGAAATAAAGTATTTACGGTAGTCGATGATACGAATATCAAAACCTGATCGGGTTTTTGTTTAGGATTTTTTTTTTTTTTTTTTTTTTTTTTTTTTTTTTTTTTTTAAGAAAAAAGATTTATTTATTTATTGCAGATTTGATATACACGTGATTAATCTGACAATACCCTTAAAGAAAAGAGATGAAAAATAAATAAATTAAGTATTAATCGTAGGTCTATGCAGATATTTTATTTTGTTTTAGCTTTAGGAAGATACGAAGATAGAAAGTTCAATATCTATCTATACATACATATATATATATATATATGTTTATGTTTTATGGTGAAGGTTTAACTAGAACATAAACAGATAGGGATATATAAATACATATTGTCTGATATGAAAGAAATATAAAATTTACTTGATAGGGCATCGTGTGAAGTTAGACAAGAGTTGAGTGAATGAGTGGAATGGAATGTAGGAAAGTGGAGATGAAGTGTTTAGGAACGAGGAATAAATTATATTAAGGATGGGAAGTGAACATGAGAAACCATTTTTCTTTCTTTCTTTTTCTTCGCTTGTCTTTTTACACCTTCAATTTGCTTCCTCATCCTCGCACTTATTTATCATAATCTCACCCCCCATCTCATTAATAATATTATTAATATTAATATTATTATTAATATTAATATTATTATTATTATTATTATTATTATTATTATTATTATTATTATTATTATTATTATTATTATTATTTAAATTAACATTTTCTTTTTCCGTTATTTGAGTTGAGAGACGAATATCAACATTCAACGATTTCTAACATGAACGCTTTACACAAACGTACAAACTCACATTCAAACAACATCCTCTCTCTCTCTACTCCTATCAATCATCACAACAATAACATCTCATATCAACACCCACGTTCTCCTATTAAGAAAGATAAAGAGAAACTAAGGATTCATCATACTTTATCTTCCTCTTTATCCTTGTCATCAGCTTCATCTTCGTCTTCCTCATTTTCTTCTGAATGGATCAAGTTTCAAATCGAGTCGTTCGTCCGTCTCATCATTATCCATCATCATCATCATCATCATCATCATCATCATCATTCTCCATCGTTTTCTAACTTCAATCTTTTCACCTTTTATTTATTTTATTTATTTTTGATTCAGTTTGGACCAACCTGTCGATATCGTTTCGATGGAAGAACAAGTACGAGTTCAAGAAATCGTAGTAGAACAAATTAAACCAACACAATCAGTTTCACAAGACACAACAAAAGAAGAAGAAGAAGAAGAAGAAGCAAAAGAAGTAGGTCACGATAGAATAGAAGAAGAATACACACAAGAAGAGGGAAAAAGTTCAAAAGTAGTCGTAGTGACGGATTTAGAAAGTAAAGTGTGTTGGACCAAGGTATATATAAATATAAATATAAATATAAATATATATTTATATATATATTTATTTATATTTTGATTATACTATTATGACGTTGTAAGCGATTTTTCTGTGTCGGAAGGTAATACTTTGTGGTTTGTTTCTCGTATATTAGACTCGGGAAATGATAGGTAATGAAATTGTGGACAAGGTGATTGTAAGTAAATATTTCGATGATGATGATGAAGCAGAAGAGTGTTTTGTGATGATAACTTATAAACTTATGACTATATATATACATTTAAATTTGTATAGGATTCATCAAATCTAGTGCTATGGACGATTCATAGGTAAAGCGTTCATCTTTTTTAATTAAAGTATTTTTTATTTATTTATGATATATATAATGTTGGATGGACACCATGATTTTTCAAACACAGACCTATTCGAGGTTGGTATTTATTAATTCGGTCAACACATTCTTACTCTCAAGTAGAATTACCTGGCTCACATCTCAACCAGAATTCCCACTCAAATTTATCACCCCATTGTAATGTCATCAATTTGAAACCTATTACATCTACCACAGTGAATAAGATTAGGAATAGGAATAATAATAAGAATAATGATGGTCTTGGCTTTCAACTTGATTCGTTCCAGTTAATGAGCCCATCATCATCAACGCCGGCCACCTCTGCATTAACTGGTTCAACATCCACATCTACAAGCACGTTTTCACCTCAAGCCACTCATCAACGATTAACCAAACGAACAAGTTTGAGTGATAATCTAATTCAAGATGGCATTAACGAAGACGCAGATCATGAACATGTTACTATGAACTCAGGCCCATCGGACGGAATTCAACATTATTATGAATTGAAATCATTTGATATGCGTCGTCGAGCCAACGCGACATGGAGACAAAAGCTTAGCGCTTTCTTGTTTGAAGGGAATGAATCGTTTACTTGTCATAGTAAAAAGGAAGGAGAAGGAGATCGAATTGTGATGGAATACGAAGATCAAACACCTGCGTTTAGGATCGCATCTGCAGGACAGTTGAGGATCCGTAGAGACTTTGAAACGATCGACCGAATGCCTTTAAGTTTTTGGGTTACAGTTGGTTTGGCATACTGGGAATTTCAGCACGATCGACAAGTAGGGTTTATTTATTTATTTAATTATTGTGATGTTTTTTTTTTCTTTAAATCATTTTAATCTAACCCATAATGGTTTTACCTATTGAATTTCAGGCTTACTTGGCGGCATCTGAAGATGTGGAATAAATAGATTTGATGTTAAAGGATGAGTGAGACTATGATTGTATAACAGATTTGGGGATGAATGTACTTTAGAAGATGGGGATGGATGAGAATGTTTGTAGATTGTTGATTTGAGGGTTTTTATTATTTAAGCGTTTTGGACGACAGGTTGGGAGGTATCAGTGGCGGTGACTGCAAACAGAGAGGGAGATGATGGTTAATAGACTGCAGATCAAGGAAAAAGGAAACCCAAAAACAAGCCCCATTCTTGGCGATCCATTGGACAAGAGTTTTTACTGGAGTCCTGATTGAGCCATTTGAGAATACAGTGCAAGTGAAAGATATGAGTGCAGCGACCCTTGACTGAGAGATGAAGATGAGTGCAAGTGCTGATGATCAAGAAAGAGGATGCTTACTGAGTGGACAGTTGTCTCCCGGTAGCTGGCAATCAGGACAGCAACCATCGTATTCGACTCGACAAATCCCACACACATCATCATCATCATCATCATCATCATCATCAGCAGCATCATTGTCAGTATGGTTATTGTGATGAGTGTTGCTGTTGTTGGGTGGTGGTGGTTGTGTGGGAGGAGGCCTGTTGGAGGCAGCCAAAGACCATTTCCAATGTGCGACGGCGTGAATTTTGTGGTAGTGGATGTTCATGGGATGGATGGCGACGAGTATGTTAGGTCCCGACTACGCCGCAGTAGTGTATATAGTCTGCGTGACCACAATAGTAATTGAACATCCTTCTTTGTTACTGTTCCAACTAAAACATTACTGCTGCGCCAATAGGTTATGGGCTCTTGTGCCTAGTCTCGCCTTTTTCCTTTATTCCTTTCTTCTCCTATCTTGCCTAGTCTCTTTTTTCTTAAAAACGACTAAATAACGGTCTCGTCAACCCTTTTTTTTTTTCCTCTTTGGATTTTTTCCTCCTCTCGGCAATCGTTTTCTCGACAATCGTCTTCTCGGCAATCGTTTTTTCCTCCCCTCGGCAATCGTTTCCTTTATTTTTTTTTCTTCTTTCCTTTTTTTCTTCTTTTCCGTTCGCACCTCGCCAATTGTCCTTTTTACAAGCCTTTTTTCCTCTCTCTCTCTCTTCTTGCTTTTCTTTTCTCTCTTATCGTTTCTTTTATCTCCTTTCCTTTCTTTAAAACTTTACTTAAAAAAAAAAAAACAATTTAAAAAAAAACACTAATATTTACCTCGATCCTATAAGCGATTAGGTTGTTGCTCTCGCCAAGCATCAAAGCGAGATAGTGGCCCTATCTCTCCGAAAGCGAAATATAATCGACTAATATAAAAAAAAAAAAAAAAAAAAAAAAAAAAAAAAAAATACATATAAACCCACCTTTAACCCAGTACTCGTTCCCTATTTCCTTTTTTCATTTTCTCCTTTTCCTTTTTTCTTTTTTTTCTCTTCTTATTATAACAAATATTCTCGTTATCTTGTTTTCTTTTTTTCCTTTTTTCTTTTTTCTCTCTTAAATTTCTTTTCTCCTTTTTTCTTCCTTTTTTCTCTCTTCATTCTCTTTTCATCTCATTACTACTTTAATACTTGACACTTCGATGATGCCATCCAACCAACAACCGACTCCTCAAGAATATGATACACCAACTTCTCGACCAACACCCAGTTATCCACAACGACCACCTCAAGACTATACCACAAACGAAAATGAAACTCAAATCCATGAAGAAGATGCGACGTCTGATATGGATGATGCGCCCAATCCACGTGTACTACTCCGAATTCAAGAAGACTCATACATTCGAGACAGCATTGTTAAGGCAAGGATGCTATTGAAAGACTGGCGACATACTCTAAAAGATGATGGTTCAAATTTCCGCGAGTGGCATAGAGAACTACGAGGCGTCATCAGCGACTTCACTGGAGAAACCAACTTTCTAGAGCGTAAAGGGGCCTCAAAAACTTCCATCAAAGAGCGAATAGGTAGAGCAATACTGATCAATTCTGTTGGACCAGAGATGAAATCTCAAATTATCGATGTTACACCAAGCACGACTGCTTTTCGCCATATCAAAAGTGTCTTCAACACAGTTTCCAGAGCGGCTCAACTGAATGCTATAGAAAGAATAATCGATCTTCGTTCTAAAGAATGCGACAATCCCATAGAGTTAATGAATGAATTTCGAGATGCGTGTGCTTGCTTATGGGCTCAAGGACTCAGTGAAAAGGACATCTTAGGCTGCCTCTGTCAACGCATCATTCAAGACAATCCACGGTTTAGCTCAGAAGTTCTCAAAGAAACAGAACAACTATGCAAATCTGACAAATCAATCACTGTTGCAGTTCTCAACAAAATTTTTTGTACCACTTGGGAAAGACTTAAACACGATGATAAACTTCTGAATACCACCACTACTAACACTACTGTCACTGCAAATGAATCTTCTGCTTCTGTTTCTACTAAGCTACCTCTCTCTGATTCTGGTTCTGGTTCTGTTAATGTCTATGAATCTAATGCTACTAATCAGAATGTCTATGAATCTAATGCTGCTACTCAAAGATCTTCAGGAAACTGCTATATCTGTAACTCATCAGGTCATCTGCAAGCCAACTGTCCTAAAAGAACTCTCAACAACCGCACCAATTACAATTCCTTTTTCCAAAACAGGCAAGCGGGCTACAGCACACACTATCCAATGGTGGTACCGCCCTCTATCATACAACCAACAATCGTCCCTAATAACAATCCTCCACCCAAACCAAATCTACCCATCCACCAGAGGCCTATACAACAAAAAATGGATTCTTACCGCCCAATTTATCCTCAAAGACAAACAAACCGTCACAACACCTCACAACCACCTCAAGCGAAATCTGCTTCGGCACAAATTGTAGAACTCACTGATGACTCCCCAGAAGCATCTGCAGCTGCTTTTGCTAGAATGCAACTATCAGACAACGAAGCATATTCGGCGAACCCTATTTTTGACACAGGTGCAACTCATCATCTTTCTGGTAATCTGAATGAGTTGGTTGATTTCCTCCCTCTAAAAAATCCCATTGCTTTGAAAGTGGCCACTAATGGCTCCTCTCCTCTCATTACAGGCAAAGGGACGATACGCTTCCATGGTCTCAATGGGGAAATCATCAATATTAGACCAGTATACTACTGTGAAGATGCTAGAGGTACGCTAATCTCACCAGCATCCCTAATCAAGAGTGGTGCTAACTTTTCATGTGTTAACTTCAATGACTTTCTCATCAGCTATCACGGCTTTCCAATTCTGTCAGCCATGTTCATCAACAGGAAATGGACATTTAACAGTCCAATACATTATAATAATTTAAATGTATCTCCTGATGTAACTACTATATTATCACATTCTGATCTTACTAGAAATGAATCAAATGTTCTACCTATACAACCAGCAATATTTAGTCTTGAGATCCCAACTAAGTATCCTGAATTAAGAAAAAGAAACAAAGATGAAGAAATCCTCTACACTTGGCACTGCTTACTTGGCCATGCAAGTCTGAGACAAATAAGAAAGATGTGCAAAGAGAAAATGGTTCATGGATTACCTGACAAACTGCCTAATGGAAATATTATATGTGATTCTTGTCAAATGTGCAAAAGTAGAAGACAATGTTTTCTTGAGTCAACTGGTAGAAAAGTTGACAAACTTGAAATAGTAACTATGGACTTAATCGGCCCAATTGAAGAGGAATCAGTTGACGGTGGTTTATATGCTTTAACCTTCAGAGATTTAGCTACAACATACAGTGAGTGTCATGTCATCAAAAACAAATCTGAATCAACAAATACGGTCATCAACATCATAACAAGATTGGAGAAACAGACAAATCAGAAGGTCAAAATAATTAGATCAGACAATGGAGGAGAATTCAACAATAAACTAATGGACATGTTCACAACAAAAAACGGAATAATTCATGAAAAATCTCTACCATATTTTCATCAACAAAATGGAAATATTGAAAGATTTAATCGTACTCTTACAGAAATGGGAAGAACTATACTATTTGACAGTCGTCTTGGAAAAACCTTCTGGTCTTTTGCTTTCAAATGGGCTTCATATCTCCTAAACAGAATACCCAACACTATTTGCAACTCAATTACACCCTATGAAGCACTCTTCAACACTAAACCGCAATTAGATATTCTTAGGAAATTTGGTGAAGTAGCTTATGTACACATACCTGAAGAGAAGAGAAAAAAGCTAGATGTCCGAGCAAGAAGATGCTACACTGTAGGTTTTCCAGCTGGTATGAAAGGCTGGATTTTTTGGGATCCAATAGAAAAGAAATTCTTAACATCTGCGTGGGCCAGCTTCAAAGAATGTGAAACAAAAAGTGAAAATAAGATGTCCCTCGATTTTGTAATGAACAGTGCAAACACTCTAACCTGCAGCAATCTTATACTAGGAAATTTTGATCTGGAAGAACAAATGATTGAACAAGATCGTCTGGTAGAAGACATCCAAATTAATTGTGAATACTTTGCAACTCAGTTACCTAAAACATTTAAAGAAGCCTTACGGTCCGAGAAGGGTGATGAATGGAGAAAAGCTTGTCAACAAGAAATAGATAACTTAACAAACATGAAGGTCTGGGAGAGGAAAGAACCACCTGAAGGGGCCAGAATACTAGATGCTAGATGGGTTTTTGCAGAAAAGAAAGATGCATCAACAGGAAACACAAAGCTGAAGGCTCGATACGTGGCAAAAGGTTTTAAACAAGTAAAGGGTATAGACTATTCTTCCACTTTTGCTCCAACTGCCTCATTTACAGCCCAAAGAATCATCCTCACCATTGCAGCTATGTATAACTGGCCAGTCCATGCTTTTGATGTCACAGCAGCATACCTTCATAGTCCAATAGATGAAGAAGTATGGGTAAAGGACCCTCCTGGCTTTGAGAAAAAAGATGGAAAAGTTTTCAAATTGCTCAAAGCTCTTTATGGCACATGTCAGGCAGCACGTTGCTGGTGGCAACACTTTGGACAGCAGCTAAAAAACCTGGGCTATGAAATGTCATCCTACGACAATAGCGTTTATTTTCTGAAGAATAACAACACAAAGGCTATGCTTTGGGTTCATGTTGACGATGGAATTGTAACTGGCAACAACAATGAGGTTTTAAAACAACTTGAAAGAGATTTAAGCCAAACTCTCATCATCAAATGGCAAGATAGACTGGATGCAATAGTAGGTATCAAGATAGAAAGGAATGAAAAAGGATTTCGACTTAGTCAAGAAAATTTGATAGACAGAATTTTAACAACTCATCATATAACAGGAGTATGTCACCATCAACCACTGCCGACCAATATAGACCTTTCCACACCCCCACCAAACCACCCAGCTATTAATCCAGGAGATTATCTGTCAATTATTGGTTCCTTGACTTATCTAACCACAGCAACTCGTCCTGACCTCAGTTTCTCTGTAAATCAATTGGCTAGACACTCAAAAAACCCCACTAACGAACACTGGAGAGCGTTGAGACACTTACTTGGTTATTTACAATATACAGCCACAAAGAAACTACACTTATATCCACTATCAACCTCACATACTATCAACCTAGATGTCTACTCAGATGCAAACTGGGGCGGGGAATTTTCAAGATCAACTGGAGGCATGATTATCAACATGCAAGGTTCCTTAATATTCTGGTCCTCAAAACGCATGCCATCTGTTGCTTCCTCAACATGCCATGCAGAATACATGGCTCTTGGGGGTGCCACTAGAATGGGCTTGTGGATTCAAAATTTACTCAATGATTTGATTAATTTCACAGGCCCGTTTCATTTAAAATGTGATAATCAAGCATCTATAAAGGTATCAAACGATGAAAGCTCAAACAAGAGGACCAGGCACAGCGACAGGGAATTCTTTTTTGTCAATGAACAACTACATAAAAGAAAAGCTACAATATCATGGGTACCTACATCTGAACAACTAGCGGATATAATGACGAAACCACTAAGCAAACAGTTACATGACAAGGGATGTGGAAACTTAGGTATCAAATAACAAAATTATAACTACTTTATCATCATTTTGTCTATTTTCTGTTATATTCCTAATAGCTACCATAATAACATCATAACAAATTGTAAATAGTTTCATATATACTAGAATGAGCGTCTTGTCGGAGGGGCGGGTGTTAGGTCCCGACTACGCCGCAGTAGTGTATATAGTCTGCGTGACCACAATAGTAATTGAACATCCTTCTTTGTTACTGTTCCAACTAAAACATTACTGCTGCGCCAATAGAGTAGAGAAATATAAGATATTTAGATTATATTTAGATTATATATATATTATATTTAGATTATATTTAGATTATATTTAGATTATATTTAGATTATATTTAGATTATTAATATCAATATTATTATCCCTACTGCAATCCTATTTCGTTTTACCTCCACTCCCATTTCCATTTCCATCCCCTTTGCAATCCATTCTTTTCTTCTCTCGTCCTCCTTTTCTTGTCTCCTTCCTTCTTTCTTTCTTTCTACCATGGTAAGCTCTTCTTCCCATCCATCCATCTCTAGCTCATCTTGCTCTTTAACATCTTCCCAAAAGGCTTTCTCTCTCTCTCCTCACGTCCTTCGTCGCATGGCAAAAGAAGTCAGCCATCTTCAGGCTGATCCTCCTGAAGGTATTCGTCTCATCATCAACGAAGACGATCTCTCCGATATCAAAGCTTGGATTCGTGGTCCCCTTCAGACCCCTTATGAAGGTTGGGTTTCAATTCTTCATCTCCTTATTTATTTCTTTATTTATTAAACTTAACCCCTTATTCTTACCTACTTTCACTAGGTGGCTACTTCAAAATCCTCTTCAAGTTTACTCCCGATTACCCTGCTGCTCCTCCAAAATGTATAGACTTCTTTCGTTCTCTTGCTTATATATTCCTCTCCTGTATCTATTTGTGCTTTCTGCTGATCCGTACATCTCTTCCACCAGGCACGTTTGCCACTAAAATATTCCATCCCAACGTTTCTTCCCCTCAAGGTGATATTTGTGTGAATACCCTCAAAAAAGACTGGTCTTCTAAAAACACACTCACCGATATCTTAGTCGTCATCAAATGTTTACTCATCTATCCTAATCCTGAATCTGCTTTAGAAGAAGAATCCGGTAGACTTTTATTAGAAGATTATGATGAATATTTTAAGCGAGCTAAACTTTTAACTCAAATCCATGCTAAAAAAATTGCTCGTCCAGTTGAATTTGGTCAGGTTGATGAGGAGGAATCGGCTGAGGCTCAGAGATCATCTCGACCTGCAACTCTTTTATCTAATACAGTCATCGACCCACTTCGATTGCAATCGCAATCACAATCCGAAGTCATCTTAAAACCTCAGCTCAAATCGGATGCTGTCCCGTTTGTTTCTCTTTCCTTCTTTCACCGTTATTTTATTAGACTAAATGCTTATTCATCCTTGATTTCTTTACTTTCTTATCCCTTTTTTTTTTTTTTTTTTTTTTTTTTCTTTCTTCTTCATAGTCCTGCTGCAACTTCACATTATCTTCCTTACTCTCCAACTCAACCACTCCACCAATTTTCGACATCCAATCATCCAAATCATCATGTTCGTCCTCCACAACCGGCTTCGCCTAATCATAATAAACTAGACATGAAATCTAGTCTTCATCATACCGATTCTTCTTCTCTAGTGGCTTCAACTGGTATCATGATCTCTCAAGGAACAGGTGAAAATGTTAACCCTACTTCAGTCGTCGTCGTAACTAATAAACCTCAATCTACTGTCCCTTCCGGAATCAATAATTCTAAGAAAAGAGGATTGAAGAGACTTTAATCAATTCAAAAAAGGAGTCTATTTTATATCAAACATACACACACACACACACACACACATATATATATATATATATTTATTTATATATATGATTTTTTTCTTGTATTGTTGTTATCGTTTATTCATAGTTTCTGCAAACTAAAAAAAAAAAAAAAGATCTAGAAAAAAAATCGGAAAAAATAAAAATAAAGAAATAAATACACATGGATATGATCAGATCTTTGATTATTATTATAATTATTATTATTATGATCATGATGATAAGTTTGTCTATTAAAGAGTTTATTTTTTGATTTTATTTTTTCTTATTATATTTTACTTGAGGATGGCATCAATATATTAATAGTTTCATTATGAAATCATATGCATATCTATATATACACACACTATTTGGATTGAAGGCTTGATATAGTTTATATATACATATATATATTTCTACTTACTCTTGCATCATTTTTTCTTGCCCTTTATATATATATATATATATATATAACAATGATCAACAATTGGTATTTATGTATATAGTATATTGCTTGGGTGGCTTGATTTTTCATATCTATATGAACCATTAATGGGTTTTTGATAAGTTAAGCAATAGGTTATTTATGGATTGTCTTTTATGGTGGGGTGAGTGTTTGAAAGGCTTTGATATTTATATATAGAGTGAGTGAGTGTGTCAGGCTGAGTTCAGGTACAGAGATGTGAATAGCTTGATTAGTCAGTTGTCTAGAAGATTTTAATGGTCCTAGATGAATACTGTAGTACAAATCCAATAAGTATTAAAATATAACTCAATAGGGGGTATTGATGTTGACCAATCTGCAATTAAATTAATTGCAGATAAAAATCATGATACCCCAATTATCTTTGCTAATAATTGGGTTATTAGACCTTCTTACATGTCAATGTTCACCTCTATCTGACATTTTTTATCCTCAATTTTTCATAACCACATCTTGAACAACTTTCTAGATGTGCCAGCCTCCCTACCTAGCTACACACTCCCATCCTGTCTATTTATTTTATCTGCTCAGAACCCCTCCCCATCTCATCTGTTTGTTTCTTCTTCTTTTTATCTTCAGATATCTTAACATGCCTTGTCCTTATAGATCTTCTCTCAAAGTTAGCCTTCCCTCAGTTCTTCTTCAAATCCTATTACTCCCTCTTTCCCCTTGCTCAGCTGAGACATCAAAGACTGTTCAACTTTAAAAAAAAAAAAAAAAAAAAAAAAAAGATGATGATGATGATGATGATCATCATCTCATACTTATCAACTGGCTGAAAATAAAAAACTAATGATGATTCTTTTTTTGTTTTTTTTTTTTTTTTGTTTTTTTTATTTTATTTTTATTTTTATTTTTATTTATTTTTTTTTTTTTTTGGTACTGAGAATGCAACTAAAGTTAGGAAAGCCTCCTGCATATCAAAAGTAAAATGGCTATCTTCTCATGGCCAATGAATGAGTTATGAAATAAGAAAAAGGGAAGGATTGATCTTTTACCTAAACAGATGTCTCAACATTTCAAGCATTACCGAGGCCAACTACAAGAAGGCAAAGACTCTTTCATTTTCTACTGTTTTTGGTATTACTGACCTTGATATCAGTAAGGGCATCAGGTCTATAGACAATAAACTTGTTACTTTATGTCTTTAGTATAAAGAGATTGATTCCATAATTGGAGAGTGAACTGATGTCAATCCTGCAAACATGTTGGATGGTGAAGACGCTATCTCCAAACATGATGTTGAAACAAATCTTTTCCCATCCTCTTCCTCCACTCAAGCCTCCCCTGTTCTAAATTCAACTAATCTAGATAGCTTTCCAATAGATCCTTATGGTGATATAAACCAACATCATCCCACTATAGTAAGTTTTTATTTCTTGTCTAGTTGTTTTATTTTTTTTTTATTTATTTCTAAAAAGGATAAAGAAAACAAACCCAGGATCCTCTCAAGCAAGTGAGTCTGAAAAGCTAGCATCAATGATGAAAAGGAAAATGTGACCTCCAAAAAAAAAAAAAAAAAAAAAAAAAAAAAAAAAAAAAAAAAAAAAAAAAAAAAAAAAAAAAAAAAAAAAAAAAAAAAAAGCAAAGACTATCATCAACTATGTTTGAAATTCAACCGTCAAAGAAAGACAAATCAGAGATTGTTTTTTTTTCCCCCCAAAAAACCTCCCCCTTTTTTTTTTTTTTTTTTTTTTTTTTTTTTTTTTTTTTTTTTTTTTTCTTTTCCATTTATTTGCAGAACTTTTTTTTTATTTTTTTTTATTTTTTTATTTTATTTTTTTTTATTTTATTTTTATTTTATTTTATTTTATTTTTTATTTTTTATTTTTTTATTTTTATTTTTTTTTTTGGAGGGAAAAAACATGATGCTGGTGGTCAGTGATTGCAGCGTACCTTTTTCATAATTAAGTGAGCTTTTTTTTTTTTTTTTTTTTTTTTTTTTTTTTTTTTTGTTAAATTTTTTTTTTTTTTTTCATTCTAGGTCAAGTTGAAGTTACAAGAGATACTCTTAATTTTCAAAATCATTAATACAAGCTCTCTTTATGCAGGGATGATAGGACACAAGACTTGGAGGAGAAGAAATTTGAGCTCTCTTTTTAGAGGGAAGAAAGGGCACAAGACTTGGAGGAGAAGTAATTCAAGATTTCTTTACAGAGAGATGAAAAGGCACACATGACTTTGAGGAAAAGAATTTCAAGATAAAGAAAGATTAAAAAAGGAATCTCTCAAGTACAATTTCCTATTAGATCAGATAAAACTTGAGTATCACAACTTGAAGATGGCTCAAAAAAAAAAAAAAAAAAAAAAAAAAAAAAAAAAAACAAACAAGTTTCTTGATAGAATGTGTTAAAGCTAATCAAATTTGTGTCAATGAAAAAAAAAAAAAAAAAAAAATTGAACACTTGATGGAAATATTTGGTGACTTGAGGGTTTTTTTTTTTTCTTCATATTTCATTCCAAATTTTTTCAATTCAAAAATTTTACACTTCTTATTTGAAAATTTGGCAATCACCTCCCTCCTCCTCCTCCCCCCCCCCTGCAATTTTGTCAGTACAGTCTAGTATATAAGTATGATATAATAGTGTTATTTTATGGTCCTACTACTTATTAATAAATGATTTAGTGATTAAACCTCAGGGGAAGATTAATAAAATAGTTATACTCAAATAAAACTCACAATACTTGGATTTAAATGCGTGCTAGTGGTGGAAAATAGAAGAATAAAATATAGTTATAGCTTTTATAAAGATAATATCAATTTATAAGGGCTTTATAATATATTTCTGAATACTAATAATTGTATTGTAGTGTTTGTTTGAAGTGTAGTAATTGAATGATGATAATAAACCGTCAAAATCCCTTCTTACTTATACCCAAATCCACTGGAGTTCACAGACCTTCAATTCAGATGATGTCACTGCTATCCCCGGCAATTACAGCACTGTGAGGGCCCATCACCTCCCCATGGCGTCCACTTCAAGCAGTTTCAACACCCAGACCTCCAGTAAGGACCCTCCATCACTATTAATAATAACACAGAGTCATACCATAAATAGAAATCCCAGATAAAAGCGGATACCATAAAGAAACAGGTAAAATAAATGATCAAAAAGAGATTTAATGAAACTAAAATCATATAAAGGAAACAAATAAAATGTCCAAGCCCCCAATAACATCCCCAAGCATCCACATTAACCCAAAAACATCTTTCCAACCCATAAATCCGTGAATAACCATCCAAGGAAGTAATTTTAGTTGTCCAAACTGGGTGTATGCGCCTGATATAGGTGTCTATGCTTCTGTAGGCGTTGTGAATCCACTGATTTCGTCCATATGACCTAAAATAAGCAGAAAAACAAAGGTTATAGGCTATTATGGGGCTAAAACCCACTTATATACCTAAATATACATAATATACTGCATATTTCACTGAATATGAGATTTATGTATACATATAAGCTTATGTATGTCAATAATTACTTCATATCACTTAAGATAAGTATATTATGACTCCATTAACACCTTAATAAGTATTATTAGGCCATGGATAAGCTATTTAAACTATTATAAATTATATAATAGAATAATAATTATATATATATATAATAAAATAATATATATTATTATTTTAACCTTATTTTTAAGATATCAGCTTAATCTAGTTAAGGTTATCTTATTTTAAGCATAAGAAATACTCAGTCCTAAGGATATTTAGGCTGACACTCCCTCACCCCAAAAAAAAACAATAAAAAAAATGTTAAGACATTTTAATTAATCTTAAGGAATGAAATAATAAAATAAAAAAATAAATTTTATAATACATATACTGAATGAACAGTATTATTTAGATTTAAATTTTTTCAAGAGATTTTTAAGATCAGAGATTTCATTTTCTGGAATCCACTGGTCATATTCACTTGATTTATTTTTAAATCTTAATAGATACTCAACTCCCTTTTCTTTAGTAAGGTGTCTCTTTTTAAGTATCTTTTCAATTTCTGCTTTTTCCACTATTTCTTCAGGTTGCTGTTTATGCCTTCCTGATCTTCTTGGAAAGAGAGCAGTATCATTAGAATGGTATGGTTTTATAAGAGAAATAGGAAATACTGGATGTTTTCTATCATAAGGTGCATATAGAATAACCTCAACAGCATTATTACCAACCATCTTTTTAACTACAAATGGTCCAATGAATGGATCCTTCAATTTAACATTACCATTTAAATTGAAATGTAGCGTTGAAATAAGGACTTCATCACCCTCTTTGAACATTTGTTCTTTATGGGCTTTATCTCATCTTTTCTTTTCATACTCAAAAGCCTTATTTATACATTCTTGAGCATGTTTTCTGCATAGTTCCTGCATTTGAAGAAAAGATTTAGTACCTGGATGAATATCCAATCTAGGTAACTTATTAAGAGTTTTAGCAGGGGTATTAGGTACATAACCCAACCATAACTCAAATGGCTTTTTGCCAGTGACAGAATGTACTGTACTATTATATGCAAATTCTAAACCTGGGATAAGGGTTACCCAATCATGCGTGAATTTGTCATTGTCTTTAAAATTAAGACCAAAAGCACAGTATCTTCTTATATATCCTTAATGATTTTAACATTCTCAAAATTCATTAAAGATTCATTTGAGTCTATATTTAATATTGGATTGTAAAAGATGGACAAATCATCTTCCAACATACAGACTTCATTTTCATCACTATATGAGATATTGCTGTCATAATCACTTGATTCTTTACTTTTTTCAGTTTCAGTTTCAGATTCACGTTGATTTTCAACAATGTTTATGTTTTTCTCACATTTGTGACCCTTGACCCAAGGTTTGTTACACTTATAACAAGTATTTGTTTCATACTTTTTAGGTACTACAGGTGCAGTAGGTTTTTTCTGCTTCTCCTGAAGTGTTTTTGAATTCTGAGTTTTTACAGGTTCAACATTTTGTTTATAAGTGGAATACCTTGATTCATACTTATGGTTTAATAATATTTCATTGCAAATATTAATAAAGTCAGAATATTCAGTAACATTTAATGTTCTAGCTACAACAATGTCTCTGACAGATATAGTAATTTGTATATTATCTTATCTTTCCATAAGTTAAAATCCATATGAGGCTCAATGGCTTTTAATATTTTGTTTAAATTCATTAAAAATACCATAGGTTTGTCACCATTCAACGGATTATACCTAGTCTTCTCATACAGTCTCTGCTGAGTAAGCCTGAATTTAGAACCTCCAAATTGTTTTTCAATAAGTTGTTTCCATTCAGCCCAAGAGTAGTCTCTACCCTCACTTAAGACAGCTTCAAACCATAATAAAGCAACATCCTTAAATAAAGAAATTAATTTTGATGTTATCTCTTCATCTGGTAACTTATATGAGAATTTCAAGTTGTCAATTCTTTGAATAAAATGTTGCCAATCAGAGCTGGCTTCCCCATCATAAGTTGGGTACTGATCTATCTTAGGCCAGTTCTTCTGATTGGATTTTATCTCACTAATCTTAGGTAAATTCAACAACTCATTCACTTTTGATAAATGGTCTTGTATTTCTTCCTGCACGGATTTGTGACTTACATTTTCAGATTTGACACTACCACCAGATGGTTTCAATTGTGGTGGTATAGGGAAGGAATGAGATTCACTTTTGCCAATGAAAGGATTATTATTATATTGATTATACTTATGATTATCCTGGTTCATTAGTAGATTGGCAGTTTCAATCTCAACTTTAGTTAATCTTTGTAGCAACTCAGAGACACTTTGATTTGTCTGTGCAAAAGATAACTTTGTTCTTGATTCAGTCTTTAATAAGTGTGTTTCATATAATTTTTCTAACTCACAAAATTTGTTTGAAAGGTCATTATATTTATTACTCAATGAATCATATTTAAGAGTTAGAGACAAATGTTCTTTCTCTAATTCTTTATTACGTGTTTCTAATTGAGAAATGTTCAATGTTAAGGATGAAATTGTATCACTAGTGAGTTTAACTGTCTGTTCCTCACAATCAGTCATTCTATTCCACAATGCTGAAACAATTCTATGGACAGTTGGATTATTGTTAAAATATTCCATGTCCTCCTTTTCAATTCTCTCACTCTCCTGTGAACTTCTCATCTCACTAGTAGGTGGTTGCAACTGAGGATTAACTGTATTATCATTGTATATAGTACTGTTATTATGGACAAAAGACAAGTCAGGTGTATCTACTCTAAAACCTAAATTTCTTAAATCCTCCTCTATTTTTTGTACAGATTTAACATCAATAGAATTACCTATATTGTAATTATCAGTATTATGTCTAATCTGAGAGGGTAAGTTACTTACCAAGGGATGGTTGCCAGTCCTGATTTTTGGCGCTTTTTTCCCTTGTAAGGGTGAGCTGAGGAAGTCAGATGAGGGGGCGGATCCCTGTTGCAACTGTGGCTTGTCCACTGTTGGTGAAACCAGTCCCATTTCCATTTGTCTACCAGGATTTTCTCCTGGGAGTGAGTGGACCCTCCTTGGGTAGGGGGTTGCTGATTTGATTGACTGGGCTGGCCTCCCTTTAATTCTGCCATTGCCTGATTCATCTGCTGAAATCCTACCTTGCAATTGTTTTGCAACTGCTCTACCTCTTTGAACATGAGAGATTTTGATTCCTCTAGCTTCAGAACCTGTTTGGCCAGGTGGGACAGTTGATCCTGAAGAGGAGGAGACGTCTTTTTGATAGTTATCTTTTTTAAGAGGGCGTCCTTTTCCTCTATACTCATGCTTTCTGGCTGGGGGTACTGTTGTCCCTCCATGGTGATGTCCTGGAAAGTTTTTATTAGCTTTAGACCTGGTATTATAAGCAGGCTGTTCACTTACACTATCCTGGGGAGCACTCATATTGTTCAGAATAACAATATTTTACGTCTACAAAAGGAAAAACTCTGTGGAATTAGTAGACAAAAGATATTAGTAATTATATTACTAATAAAAAAGCAATGGAGCTTACCCTGAATTTATATCTTTATTTATTTAAATAAAATATAAGAAAATTCGAAAAAATCTGTTAAAAATATAATAATAAGTTTAACTAGACCTCTATAAGGGTGAATAATTAGCTTACCAAGCTTTAGCCAAATACCAATTTAATTGGGTGTTATATTGGTGTCCAAATACCAAGTGAAATTGGGTTTATATTGGGTACAGTTACTACTGTAAATATCTAATTTTTATGATAAAAAATTAGTACAATTATTATAAGGGTTCTTTTCCGCAATCAATGAGTTATGATGACCCACTAATATGCAGCAGACCCAAATATTTGGTTAATTTTGAGTTGTACTAAGGTAAAAATCACGTCCCAAGGCTTATACTAAATAATAAGTAAAATATAAGGAAAGACCCCCAATTGTCAGTACAGTCTAGTATATAAGTATGATATAATAGTGTTATTTTATGGTCCTACTACTTATTAATGAATGATTTAGTGATTAAACCTCAGGGGAAGATTAATAAAATAGTTATACTCAAATAAAACTCACAATACTTGGATTTAAATGCGTGCTAGTGGTGGAAAATAGAAGAATAAAATATAGTTATAGCTTTTATAAAGATAATATCAATTTATAAGGGCTTTATAATATATTTCTGAATACTAATAATTGTATTGTAGTGTTTGTTTGAAGTTTAGTAATTGAATGATGATAATAAACCGTCAAAATCCCTTCTTACTTATACCCAAATCCACTGGAGTGCACAGACCTTCAATCCAGATGATGTCACTGCTATCCCCGGCAATTACAGCACTGTGAGGGCCCATCACCTCCCCATGGCGTCCACTTCAAGCAGTTTCAACACCCAGACCTCCAGTAAGGACCCTCCATCACTATTAATAATAACACAGAGTCATACCATAAATAGAAATCCCAGATAAAAGCGGATACCATAAAGAAACAGGTAAAATAAATGATCAAAAAGAGATTTAATGAAACTAAAAGCATATAAAGGAAACAAATAAAATGTCCAAGCCCCCAATAACATCCCCAAGCATCCACATTAACCCAAAAACATCTTTCCAACCCATAAATCCGTGAATAACCATCCAAGGAAGTAATTTTAGTTGTCCAAACTGGGTGTATGCGCCTGATATAGGTGTCTATGCTTCTGTAGGCGTTGTGAATCCACTGATTTCGTCCATATGACCTAAAATAAGCAGAAAAACAAAGGTTATAGGCTATTAAGGGGCTAAAACCCACTTATATACCTAAATATACATAATATACTGCATATTTCACTGAATATGAGATTTATGTATACATATAAGCTTATGTATGTCAATAATTACTTCATATCACTTAAGATAAGTATATTATGACTCCATTAACACCTTAATAAGTATTATTAGGCCATGGATAAGCTATTTAAACTATTATAAATTATATAATAGAATAATAATTATATATATATATAATAAAATAATATATATTATTATTTTAACCTTATTTTTAAGATATAAGCTTAATCTAGTTAAGGTTATCTTATTTTAAGCATAAGAAATACTCAGTCCTAAGGATATTTAGGCTGACAAATTTATTCTGGGAGGGGGTAAGGATTACCAAATTTTCTCTTTATTTCATAAATAATTATGTAAATCAATTAAAAAAGATAATCAACCAAGTAAAGAAATCCCAAATACTATCTGCCAATGATTTCATGAGCAAAGTCAAAGAAAACATATGACAAGAATGGTATTATAGACTCATTCATAGACTATAATTGAATGAACACCTTTATACAGCACAAGGGCTCAATGGTACAATACTTAAATTAGGGGGTATCAATGTTCAGGGATCCGCAATTAGGGATCAGGAATTTTTTTTTCCGGGATCAGACATTATTAATTGCGGAAGATTCTTATCCACTAGCCCCGGGGCTAGTGGATAAGGAATCCACGATAATGCATTATCCCACCTCTTATACCCCAATTTCCATTCCTAATTCCTGATCCCAAACTCATCTCATCCATGATGGATTTGCAAGAAAGTCACATGACTCATAATTGCTGATGCCATCCTTAAGTCTTTCCTCACTCTATGCTACTTAATTTTGGTGGAAAACACTTAAGTTTTTTTTCTATCTACACACCCCAATTGCACATTTGGTGGTGAATTCCCACTTACATCATCACATAACCCTTCCACCGGCAACAATGAAACACCTCTCTACTAGACGGCTACTTCACTCCACTATTAATTCCATCACTTTACTTTTAGTTCTCTACTATAAATCTGACTCTGATTTGGAAGATGCTTTAGCTTATATGTGTTTTCTTTCCAAAAAGCGTTACATCATCACCAGGGGGCCAAATCTTTATCATGATCCCTGATATGATCTGGCCTCCATTCTCAACATTCCTCATTTAAACTTCACACAACTTTTTAGAACTTCTCCCGATTCTTTCTTCAAAATTTATCAACTCATCTCCGATCATCCTATCTTCCATAACAATTCTCATAACAAAAAGCGTAATCCTGCCATCCAACTTGCTGTTGCTCTATGTAGCTTTGGCTCAAATGGAAATGGTGCTGCCGTAAGACGTTTGGATAATCTCTTTAACATAGGATATGGTACCGTGATATTATACACCAAGTGCTGTATGATTGCTATCCTTTCCCTCAAGTCTCAAACTCTTGCTTGGCCAACTCCAGAACAGCGACTTGAATCCTCTCAAGTAATGCAAGCTGAAGGTTTCCCTGGCTGTATAGGTTTTGTTGATGGCACAACCATCCCTTTGAGTCAAAAGCCTGCTCATGATGGAAACCATTATTTTGATTGCAAAAAAAGTTTTCTTCAAAATCTCCTCCAAGTTCTCATCTTTCACAATCTCACTTTTTATCTTCTTTCTAGATACTCTATTGCCGTTCAACTTGTATGCGATGTCAATAAATTTTTTTTTGCTTTTCACAGTGGCTGCCCTGGATCATGTCATGACTCTTCCGTCTTCCAAAGAATGAGTATTTCTCAATCCCCTGACTCATACTTTGACAAATCTCAGTACCTCCTTGCAGACTCAGCATATGCAAGTGGAAAGTACATTATACCTGCTTTCCATGGTGCAAATTCAGAAAATGACCCCAAAACTAAATTTAATAATCACCTTGAACAATCAAGAGTACAAATTGAACATGCTATAGGTATTTTAAAGGGACGATTTTCTAGTCTTTGGGAGCTCAGAATCCAATTTCAAAAAAAATTGGAGATCAAAACTGCAAATCATTGGATCTTGACTTGCGTAATACTCCACAATATTCTAGCTGATTTAAAGGATGAGTGTAATGATCTTTATGAAGAAGAGGATCCTGAACCACCACTGGCACTCCCCTCCCTTGATTCACAAATCATTCAATCAACTGGCATACACCCCATTATAATGCCAATTACTCTCCAACATTTCTCTTCACACTTTTAATTTTTAATTTTTATGTTTTCATACTTTCCAAATGTCCTCTTTGTGTACTTTAATCACTTGGTTTTGTATTTTGGTTTGTTGCATATTCATTTTTTTTTTTGAATTTATGGTGAATATCTTTTTTTTGGATGGCTCATTGGTTTTCTTTCACCTCCTCAACATGAAATCACATATTTTCTTATATCACATATTTTGTCAGTGATTTTTTTTTTCATTCATCACTCATATACTTTTCATCCTCTCCTCAAACATCTCTCAAATATTTTGGTTGCATTTATTTTCTCAACTCAACTCACCAGGTAGGTCATTTTTTTCTTTTTTCTTGGTTTTTTATTTGCTAATCATGATTTTTTTTTTTTTGCTTTTTTTTGTTTTGTTTTTTTTTTTTTGTAAGTGCTTCATTTATTTTTTTTCTAGGGTAAACTAATTTTTGTTTTGTTTTTTTCTCTTTTTTCTCTTTTTTTTTGTATTTTTTTCTCTCCTTCACCTCTCTTTATCATCCTCAAGGCCCCCCTTTTTCACTCTCTTTACCTGTCTCAAGACCCCCTTTTTACCCCCTTTTTAGCTGCCTCAAATCCCCCTTTCCCCCCTCTTTAGGTCCCTCATCACCCCCCTTCCCCTCTTTTTAGGTGCTTCAATACACCCCCCTTCCCCTCTCTTTATGTCCCTCAAACCCCCCCTTCACCTCTCTTTTGCCGCCTCAAACCCACCCCCCTTCACCTCTCTTTACCCACCTCAAACCCCCCCTTTCCCTCTTTTAGGCGCCTCAAACACCCCCCCTTCCCCCCCTACCCAATCCTTCCTTCCTCCTCTACCCCCCCCCTGATTATTAACGAACGATTGTTACAGATCATTTGTTAACAAGGAGGTGGGGGGGGTAGAGAAGGTGGTAACGGATTGGGAGGGGGTAAGGTGATTGGAAGGGGGGGAAGGGGGGGTTGAGGTGCCTAAGGAGAGGGGAATGGGGGGGGGGGTTTGAGGCGCCTAAGGAGAGGGGAATGGGGGGGGGTTTGAGGTGCCTAAGGAGAGGGGAATGGGGGGGTTTGAGGCGCCTAAGGAGAGGGGAATGGGGGGGTTTGAGGCAGCTAAAGAGGGGGGAAGGAGGGTGATGAGGGACCTAAAGAAGGGGGAAAGGGGGGTATTGAGACAATTAAGCAGGGAATTTCAGGGGGATTTTGAGGCAGGCAAGGAGAGCATTTGTGGGGACTTTTGAGGCAAGGAGGGAGAAATTTGTAAGGGCATTTCAAATAAATAAAGGAGGGGTAAAGGGGAAATTTATGGGAGATAAAGACAGGTTACCAACTTTCAAATAAATATACTAACAAATTTTTGTTTGTAATTTTGATTAATTTTTTAATTTTTTTGGCAGTAATATAGAAAAAAAAAAAAAATTCTTTCTGATAAGGACTGTCCCTCTTATTTACAAAACAAAAAAGGTTTATAATTTTATTTTTAATTTTTCTATAATTAATTTTTGTGATTTTGTTTTTATTTAAATAATTTTTTTATTTTTTATTTTTATTTTACTGATTTTATTTTATTATTTTTTTTTTCAGGATCTTGTGAGAAGGTTTTTAATAACCAATCTTCAGGTTCACTTTTAATTTAATTTTTTTTTTTTTTGATTTAATTTTTACTGAAATTTTTTTTTTTGGATAAAATTTTTTTTTTTTTTAAAGGATTTTGATTTCATTTTCTTTTTAAAAATAAAACCTCAGATTTTTTTTTGATAAATTTTTTTTTTGGAAAATTTTTTACTCATTTTTTGTTTTTTGTTTTTTGTTTTTTGTTTTTTTTTCTATTTTATTTTTTAAATAAAATACAGTTTTTTTTATTTGAAAAATAAGGTGAGAATTTTTAAAAAAAAATTGAGTTGAAATTTTATTGACATTTAATTTTTTTTCAGATCAAAAAAATGTCTTCTTCTTCAGATTCACCCCTTACTTCTCTCTCATCTTCATCTTTATCTTCTTTATCATCACTATCGTCTTCTTCAAAATCAACATCCATACAATCATCTTCTAAATCATCAAAAATAATTTTATCTTCTTTATCATCTTCATCTTTATCATCACTATCATCATCTTTGAAATCAACTTCCATACAATCATCTTCTAAATCATCAAAAATAAATTTATCTTCTTTATCATCTTCTTTGAAATCAACTTCAATACAATCATCTTCTAAATCATCAAAAAAAATAATGATAATCAGTCTCATAAGAAGAAAAGATATCTGAAAAAAAAAATTCTTCATCTAAATCATCAAAAAAATTTAAAGATAATCAGTCTCATCAGAAGAAAATATATCAGAAAAAAAATATACAACATTTCAAAAGAAAAGATATCTGAAAAAACATTATTCATCATCTAAATCATAAAGAAAAATTAAAGATAATCTGTCTCATCAGAAGAAAAGATATCTGAAAAAAAAATTCTCTGTAAAAGTTATTTTTGTCATATCCCAAACATTTTATTTCATAAAACTAAAGTAGATAAAAAATTTATATATCTGAAAAAATTACCAGAAGATATCAAATATCTAACCAAAATTGGTGATTATCGAGTGGTTGCAGTTATCAGTAATACTTATAAGCCTCAATTCATTTTAGAAGTTCATTCATTTGATGGTGTAAAAGATGAAACTTTTAATCAACTATTGGATCTTATCATTACTCTTTATCAAATGGCTTTGGTTCGATTACCTATAAGGAATACAAATTTGTTGGGTGGTATCATGATTGGATTTGGTTGGAGACCAGGTTTTGTTAAAGGATATTCTCTTGGTATGTCTAATAATTTTTTTCCATTCTTAATATCATTTCACTTATTTCATTTATATAGGCATATATTCCTTGGTCAAGAATATCACTAAAGCAAAAAAAGATGAAGATTTTCGCTTATGGGACACTCTACCTTCCTTTAATTCTTTTCTTGCTCTTTGACTCAAAAAGCTCTGTAATAAGGCATTTGAAAAAAATCATGAACTTGCAACCAAAGTTGGAATACCGAATTGGTGTGACTCCGAATGGGAAGATATCAGCCACAAATATCTTTTATTTTCTAATGTTATTATCACTCATTCTGGATTTCACAATAGGATTCATATTGATAGGAATGATGCCAATTTTCTTACTTTTGGTATATTCTCATATATCAAACCGATTACTGGCCAACCAATACCATCTCCAGCTAAAATCAAATGACATGGTTTATATTTTCCAGACCTCCGGTGCATCATTGATTTTGGTTTGGGAAATGGTATCATCAAAACTATTTGGAATTCTTCTCAGGATAATCATCAAACGACCAAAGCTCCTCCTGGTTTGGAATCCTGTCAAGATTTCACACATTTTGGTTGCTCATTTCAAATCAGTAATACGTTGATACAAAGAATCAATAAGGTAAAGAAAGAAGGTAAAGTTATATGATTTAAAAAAACTTTATCTAGATCCAAAAAGTATGGGGATTAGAGTTGTCATCAAAAATTTTATATTTTTTCATAAATTTTTAATAAATATTTTTTATATATCAATTTTCTCAAGTAATGTGATGAGCCATCGACCTTTTGTTGTATAACAGGTAATCATGATAACATTTATATGCTTGATTCGTGAGGTTCCTCTTGCCTATACCTGTAGAAAGTCCCAAACTTTTGTTTCTAGACTTGGTCTGCATTTTGGTTTGAGGAATTGTCATTACTATAAACTAGGGAAATTGATATATATTAGATATTTATTTAATAATTTATGTGATTATATTAAAATTAGATGACTTCCACCCCTTACTTCAATAAAATGCAGGGGGGGGTATTGCCAAATTTTCAAATCTGACATGTGAAATTGATGACTTAGAAAAATTTTGATGATACCCACCCCTTGCTTCAATAAAATGCAGGGGAGAGTATTGCCAATTTTTTAAAACAGATATAGAATTTTTTTGACTTGTAAATATTTTGGTGAAAATTTTTTGGTGATACCCGTCCCTTACTTCAATAAAATTTATGGGGGGTTTTGCAAAAATTTCTTATAAGACTTGTGAAATTCTTGACATGTAAGAATTTTTGGGATACCAGTAAAATGCAGGAGGTAGTAAAGCCAAATTTTCATATAAGACTTTCAAGATTCATGATATGAAAAAATTTTTGTGATACCCACCCCTTACTTCAAAAAAATCCAGGGGTGGGGGATCGTCAAATTTTCAAAGGAGACATGAAAATTTTATTTAAAAAAAGTGGGAGAGTAATGAAATAAAGGAAATTATTGGAAATTTTATGTACAAATAAATATGAACAGTTGAAGTGTGAGAGAAATAAAACAAACTAGTCATCCAACAATTTCTTTAAACGTTCAATTTCCTCAACAGATTTATTAGCTTTAACACATTCTATCAAGAAATCTTTCTTTTTGGAATTTTCTTCATGATCAAACTTATATTTCATCTGCTCTAATAGGTTTTGATGTTCGAGTGTTTTCTCCTCTTTTTTTGATTTTTCAATACTTAGAGTTAACTCAAACTTCTTCTCCTCCAAATCTTGGGCCCGATCATCCTTCCGTAAAGAGAGCTTGTACTTCCTCTCCTCCAAATCTTAGGCCCAATCATCCTTCCGTAAAGAGAGCTCGTACTTCCTCTCTTCCAAATCTTGTAGCCTATCATCCCTCTTTAAAGAGAGCTCATATTTTTGCTTTTCAAACTTTAGAGTCTCTTTAGCAGCTTCCACTTGTTCTAGAGTGATAAGAAATGTTAACAATAAGTAGAGGAAAAGCAGAGTAAAGTATTAATAGGTATGATATCACCTACCAGCATCACGTTTCTCTAAAAACTGTTCCATTGAAGAAAAAGGGGTTTGTGATGAAGTATCACTTTTTCGTCTTCTTTGTGAGTGGAAATTTAGACTACTTGAAGCCCTACGCTTCTTTTTCAAGGTCATATTTTCCTCCTCATCATTGTCACTAGCTTCAGACTCAGTTGATTGTGGGTCCTGGGCTTGTTCATCAGCCTTTTAAGAAATAAGAAAATCTAAGTAAATAAAAAAAAGTATTGATAAGATAAAAGAAAAAAAAACAGACCTGAGTTAGATTGGGTTGGGTTAAATTGCCAATAGGATCAATAGCAAAGCTATCTAGATTTGTAGAATTTAGAAGAGGGGAGGCTTGAGTGGAGGAAGAGGATGGGAAAATATTTGCTTCGACATCATGTTCAGATATAGGATCTTCACCATCCAACATGTTTACAGGATTAACATCGGCTCGCTCTCCAAAAATTGCATCCATCTCTTTAAAGTAAGGACATAAAGTTTCAAGTTTATTGTCTATGGATTTTATGCCCTTAGTTATATTGTTGCCAGTAACCCCAAAACCAGTGGAAGATGAAAGAGCCTTTGCCTTCTTGTATTTTTCTTGGTAATGCTTGAATCGTTCAGACATCTGTTTAGGCAAAAGATCAATCCTTCCCTTGGTCTTATTCCGTAATTCATTTGCCATTAGAAGATAGCCATTAACTTTTGATGTGGGGGGCCGTCCTACTTTTTTGGAATACTCAGTACCAAAACAAGAATCATAGTTAGATTTGGTTTTCAGCCAGTTGATAAGAATGAGATGTTCATCTTTTTTTAATTGAACGGTCTTTGATTTCTCAGCTGAGCGGGGGAAAGAGGAAGTAGTGGGAATTGAAGAACAACTGGGTGATGGCTGCCTTTGAGAAGATCTAGGATGACGAGACATGTTATTATAAATGAAGATGAAAAGGAGCAGAAACAAGCAGATGAGATAGCGAGATGAAAAGGAGCAGAATCAAATAGATGAAATGGGGAGAAATTCTGAGCGGATAGAATGAACAGGATGGGATGAGAATGGAAGTGCGCAGCAAGGTAGAAGGCTGGGATATCCAGAAAGTTGTCCAAGATGTGGTTATCAAATATTGAGGATAAAAATGTCAGATAAGAGGTGAAAATTGACACGTAAAGTGTCTAATAACCCAATTATTAGAAAAAATAATTGCGGAAGATAATTGGGGTATGCAGATTATTTTCCGCAATTAATTTAATTGCGGATCGGTCAACATTGATACCCCCTATTGATTGATTATCTTTAATAATAGATGAATTACAAATTTAAGAACAAAAATAAAAAATAGGAAATCTATTGGCAGGTCATCTAGAAGGAATAGGAAAAGGAGGATAAAAGAAGAGGTAGAATAGGAAAATAAAGACCAATTTGTAAATATTATTTGAGAAATAGATATTAATTGGATTTATGGAGAGTAATACAACAATATTTTATGAGTAATGACACTACAGTAGATTTAAATGATATCTAATATTTTTGTAAGTTATTTCTCAATGCACAGCAATCAATTATTTTTATTAATAGACTTATTGCAACCTTGAAATTATATAAGATTTATATTAGAACTGTAAGACTAATAATAATAATAATAATTTGTATGATATTTAAAAATATAATAAAGTATGAGTATAATAAGCAATGATTACTAGAGAGGTTTTCAAGGCTATTTTATAGGCAAGAAGACCTTCTCAAGCGTCTAAATTGTAGTTACATGGTTTATAGTAATATAAAAAGAACAGGTATTTTAATTTAATTGAAACATACAAAAAAAGAAGAAAAATTAACGCAATAAAATGAATTGGTGAATAAGAAATAACTATTCCCACCATACATTCCTAAACAAATATAATGAATGACTACGTGAATATGAAAACTAAGAACCATGGGAAAAGAAATCTAAAACAGGTAATACGAATAGCTGAAAAGGTTTAATTAAAACAAAAGGAATTATTTTCACACCTTTTATTTCAGTATAAAGAAAATTAAATTAATCTTATTAACCATTTCAAGTAATTAAATTAATTAAAACAACTATTTAAATTAATAAAATAACCTATTTAGAATGTAAAATACAATTTATCATATTAAATAAGTATTTTACTTAATTTAGTAGTTTTAATAACACAATTAAGGGTCAAGGAAGCGCCCAATATTTGTGGATAATATTGAATGATAAGTTGTATTTTAGTTTATATAAATTTTATTATTCAATTTGTAATTACATTATAAGTTGTATTTTATACTTATAATAGGGGGTATCAATGTTCAGGGATACAAAATTAGGGAGCAGGAATTTTTTTCTCAGGATCAGACATTATTAATTGCGGAAGATTATTATCTACTAGCCCCAGGTCTAGTGGATAAGGAATCCACGATAATGCATTATCCCGTCTCTTATACCCCAATTTCCATTCCTAATTCCTGATCCCAAACTCATCACATCCATGAGGCATATCCAGAGAGTAGTCCAAGATTTGATTATGGCAGAAATTTGTGCAACATGTGGTTATGACAGAGAATTGTCTAAGATGTGGTTATAAAAAATTGAGTAGAAAAATGTCTGATAAGAGGTGAACATTGACACATAAAGTGTCTAATAACCCAATTATTAGAAAATATAATTGTGGAAGATAATTGGGGTATAAGGATTTTTATCCACAATTAATTTAATTGTGGATCCCTGAACATTGATACCCCCTAATATAACCTTAAATAATTAATTAATTTATTTATTTAGAATACATACAAAATGTGCCATGATATTATAGAATATAATATTTTATATGTAATAAAAAGTTTCTTAATAAAAAACTATTTTACCTATAAAATATAATTTTATTCAATAAGATTTTTTATTTTAACTACATAAAATGTATAGCATTATTCCCTTAAATTATTCCAGTAATTTATCATATAATTTACTTGGCTCCAGAAATAGCCTGGCTGACAAAATCCTTTAATTACTGTATATAGAACCCCTCCCCAATATTTTCATAGAAATTTGCCCTTCACACCTTACCTTACTTACCCAGCTTCTTAAACTTTGATTGATCTGAAAAGTAAATCCAAAAAGAGTAAACTTTGGGCAAGATTCCAATCCAGGAGGTGCCTTAGTAGTTTGATGATTATCTCTTGAAGAATTCCAAATTGCTTCCATAATCCTGTTTCCAAATCCAAATTCCATGATAAATCCATGATCTGGAAAGTATAGTCCATGCTCTTTGATTTTAGCAGGTGAAGGGATTGGTCTTCCAGTAATAAGATTGATATAACAGAAAATCAAAAAAGTAAGCATATTAGAATCAGTTTTGTCAACATGGCTCTGGCTATGAAATCTTTTATAGTTGATGATAACATTGGAATATAAGATATAATCATTACTGAGTTCAAGCCATTCCATATCTGTTTAATTGGGAAGTCCAGAATTCTTGGCCAGTTTATGATTAGATTAAATATAAAAACATGAAATAAATTAAGTGAAATTTAGAAAAAAAAAGGGTCAACTTGATAGGCCAATATCTCAGCAACCACTAAAACTAACTCAAATATGTTAATGGAAAATGAAAGATAGGCTTCAGAAGTATCTTCAGCTAAAAGACAATTAGATTCAAATGAATGTAACTCTAATTCTGACTCTGGATTTTCAAAGTTGCACAAAAACTTGAAAAGTGATGAAGAAAATTCCAACAAGAAGGAGATAGAAGCCTAGATAAACATCAGATAAGATTTCAGAAGCCTTATTCTCTAATTATGCAATATAAAGCCATGAAGTAAATTAAGTGATATTTGGAAAAAAAAGGCTCAACTTTAAAGGTCAAAATCTCAGCAATCACTGAACCAAATTCAAACCTGTTTGTGGGAAATAAAAGATAGGCTTCAGGAGAATCTTCAGTTCAAGGAGATGTGATTTAAATAAACCCAAGCCTTATTTGTTACATAAAAAGATAAAATAAAAAAAATTAAATTGGGAAAAAAAAGGCTTAACTTGAAAGGTCAATATCTCAGCAACCACTGAACCAAATTCAAATCTGTTTGTGGGAAATGTAAGGTAGCCTTCAGGAGAATCTTCAGTTAAAAAAACATCATATTTGAATAAACCTAACCCTAATTCTGACACTGATTTTTAACATTTCACAAAAACTTGAAAAAGTGGTAATGGAGATGAGAACAAGAGGAGTTTAATAAGTCCACTGTTATCCAGATAAGAGTCATACATAAATTCAACCATGAAATTTTCATACAAGGAAAGAGATATCATATAGGCATGAAAAAAAAGGAGATTAAACATACATTTATTGAAAACTAGGAAAAATAGAGTGAGAATGATTGATGTTGGAATTTGGAAGAAATTGAATATGGAGTAAGTAAAATGCACAAAGAATGTGCAATATATGTGTTTTAATGACATGCCACCAAAAAAAAGGGAAATAGGGGAAAGGGGGATAATTACCATCCCAAGGAGGGATAAAGAGTATGGTGATGGAGATAAAAAATAATGAAAAGAGAGAGAAAAAAAAGGTAAATTATACCATTAAAATCAAAAATAACAGCTTACAAAAAAATTAGATACAAAAAACAAAAATAAAACATAAAAAAATGTAAAAAAAAAAGAAAAAAAATGAGTAAAATGACTTACCTGGAGAGATGAGATGAGAAAATAAATGAAACCAAATTGTTTGAGGGATGTTGGAGGAGAGGAGGAAAAAAATATGGGGAATGAATGAAAAAAACAAAACAGTGAAAAATTGTGCGATTGCAGAAAATATGTGATTTCATGTTGATCTGGTGAATGAAAACAAATGAGACATCCAAAAAAGAGACATTCAGCATAAATTCAAAATAAAAATGATTATGCAAAAAACAAAAATACCAAACCAAGTGAATAAAGCACACAAGTTGTACATCTGGAGAGTATGAAAAAAATACAAATTAAATGAGTTGTGTTTCAAAATGTTGGAGGGTGATTGGCATGATGACAGAGCATATGCTGGTAAAAAGAATATTTTGTGTTTCAAGGGAGGGGATAGCTGGTGCAGTTTTAGAAACATCTTCTTCATAAAGATAATTGAAAAGAAATACAAGCAAAAGTGTCTTCCAAACCCAAGTCACTATTAGAGTCAGCAGCTAAAGTTAAAGTGATAGCATTCATAGCTGAGTGAATTTTCTTACTAGGAGAGAGTTGCTTCATTATTTTCAGTAGAAAAGGTTGTTGGTAGAAGTTTTAGGTGATGAGTGGGAAGTTGGAAGTTTCCACCAAATGAGCAGGTGGGGTGTGTAGTAGAAAAAAATGCTAGGTGTTTGCCACCAAAATTAAGTAGCATAGAGTGAATAGAGACATAAGGATGGCATCCAAAATTATATGTCATGTGACTTTCTGACAAAGCAATCATGGATGTGATGAGTTTGGGATCAGGAATTAGGAATGGAAATTGGGGTATAAGAGGAGGGATAATGCATTATCATGCAGTCCTTATACACTAGCCTTGGGGCTAGTGGATAAGAATTATCCTCAATCAATAATGTCTGATACCGGCAAAAAAATTCCTGATCCCTAATTGCAGATCCCTGAACATTGATACCCCCTAATTTAAAGGTATCAGTAATTTACACCGCACAATACGGGGGGTGGACTTGTTAGCAAGTCCGCAACCTTGGACTCAAATTCACCACAGATTGAACAAACATTGAGCTATTGACAAAGGAACCATACAATCAGGGATTAAAACCACTCAGCAGAAGAGTTTTAGATGGGTCTTCAAGTAGATTTCAGTATGAGTTCAGTCTGAGTTCCATCTGAGTTCTGTCTGAGTTCAGGTTGGGGACTTTCTAGCAAGTCCACCCCCTATATTGCGTAGTGTTAATCTCACTAATGATAAATGGTTTATAATTTATAGTTGGTAGGAAAATACAGATAATATTTCAAACACTATTCAAAGACTTTTAATATTACTAATGAAATGTATTTTAATTGTAATGGTTATATGTTTTAATTGTAATGATAAAGAATGTAGGATATAAGCCAAAAGAAACCCCCTCCTTTTATACCCATGAAGTCCCCAATGTTCCCCCTTGATTTATTAATCCTCTACACGGCCAAAGAAGCCTCAAATTAGAATTTACACATGCCCATAAATTTAAGGATAAACCAGTAACAAAAGAAGAATCATATCACCTGCCAAAATACATAAATAACAAGTGTTAATCCATCAAAAATAGAGTAATGAACAAAATGAGAGTATATGAGTGTAATTCTTAAAATAAAAGACTAAATAAGGAAGAAAAAGTACTAAATATAACACATTATTAAGGGGGATCAACAGTAGAAATGAAGGGGCTAAATATTCTGAATTAATATGTGAAATACCCATCCAAATATGACCAATATTGACTAAGAAACCATTGAGAAACCCAAAATAAGACATTAATGTGGGGTAGCTAAATGCAGTCTCTTGAAAGGCACTTTCAAGGGTAAATCCTTGACTCAATAGGTGATTTTAAGTATGGTAGTGAGTTATAGGCACCAATCTTGAGGTTATTAATAAAATCAGTGCATATAATGAGGTCAATGCACTAATAATGAAATTAAGACACTAAGTAAGCACCTGTTGCTTTTTTTAGCATGTTTCCCCATAGTGGGAATACAATATGGGCTACTTATAGTGTGAAATTTATAACTTTTCTAAAAATAAAGCTATTCACATGGGACAAATGCAGGCAGTATGTGGCCAGTACACAGAAGCCATTTTTGGCATAAAAAGCATCAAATAGGGGGTGTCAGTTCTGGCAAATCCGCACTTAAATTAAGTGCGGATTTCAAACCAAATCAGCACTTACAAATCAGCACTTAAATTTTGCAAAAAAGTCACTTATTTCAAAAAAGGGTGTCAGTTATGACCTCAAATCAGCACTTTTTTCCCGTTTTTTTTCACAACCACATTTTGGCCACAAAACATCCCTTCCTTTCTTACCCCATCCCTGTCACATGTGACACACTGACCTTCCTCGCTACCTACCCATCAATCCTCGGCACACACCCCTTCCTGACATTTTCAATATTTTGACCAGGCATGTTTACATTCTTTTTTACTTATTTCTTCTACTTTTTAATCTTTTTTCTTGTTATGTGCCAGTTTCATAATGCCTCCCAGACATTCCAAATCTCAAAAGGTAACTCAAAAATCTGCTTCGTCACAAAAGTCTCCTCGTAAAGCAAGCCCTACACCTGAAAAATCAAAGGCAGGTTCAGGTCAGCTTAAAAAGGATGATTATCTCATCATAATCAACTTCCTTAAAATAAAATCAAATTTTGAAGCATGTTTTGGATGTGAAAAGTCCACTCGTATTGGACGTCCACCTTCTTCAAAGGTTAATGGCTACTTGTTGATGGCCAATGAAGTAAGGAAGAAAACAAGGGGGAGAATCGATATCAATCCTAAACAAATGAAGGAGAGATTTAAGAGTTACCATTCAAAATATAAAAAGACTCATCATGCTGTAAATGAAACTGGCTTTGGTATTGACGATGATGATTTGGAGATTGGAATTACTACTGTTTCCGAAAAGCTCAATGTCATGTGTCCTTTCTATGAGGAAATGGATAATCTTTTTGGCACCCGAGTTGATGTAAACCCTTGGTTTCTACACGATACTACTAAGCATATACCCTCTGGATCCAAACCTTCCTATAATCCTCCCAACACACCTTTACTTGAAGAAGATCAATCCCCTCCACCTTCTAACCATAGTTCAGCTGAAGATGATCCCAACTATCAAGCAGAACAATTATATCGCAGAAGATCTGAATCCTCAGAGGCCCAAAATTTAAATGTATGTTTACTTTTTGTTTTTTCTTCAATTCTTCTCTGAATTTCTCTTTCTTTCTAGTCTCCTCCTACTCAAACTCAATCTCCATTAAATAATCTCAATTCTGGAAATGTGAATACCTCTTTAGAAGCTGCTTTAGAAGAACTTCCTGAAGCCTCTTGTTCAAACTCCAAACTAAAGCGTCGAGCCTCAACTTCAATGAACTTGAACCATCTATTAAAACGTGGTAATACTTCAACAAGCTCATTTGGCTCCCTTGAGGATTATTTTGAAAAAAAAGATATAAGTAAGTTTTGTTTACTATATATCTTAATCATTAACTCATTTATTTATTTATTTCAATTTAATTTTCTCAGCGAAATCAACTATTGCAAATAATGCCCTTGACTTTGAGAAGATGAAGTTTGATCATATGCTAAGGAAAGATCAGCAAGCCTTAGATTTGGAAGAAAAAAAATTTGAGGTAGAGCAGATGGAAAGAGTAAATGACCGTCAATTTCAAAGAGAAATGGCTACTTGTGAATTGGAAAAACAAGAGAGTTTTAAAAAAAAAGATTTCATTATGGAATGTGTTAAAAATGGCCAATCTTATGAGGACATTAAAAAATTACTTGACCTTTTCAATTGATAATTTGTTTTTCTAGTTAATTTAATTTTGTTTGATTTCTTTTTGGTAATATTTTCTTATATGCTGACTTATAAAAGGAAAAGAATATAGTACGTTATTTTTGACAAAAATTTGAATGTATAATAAAAATTTTCTATCTTTACTTTCTAGTCAATAAGTTTGCTTATCTAAATTTTTCTAAGTCATCAATTTCACATGTCAGATTTAAAAAATTGGCAATGCCCTCCCCTGCATTTTATTGAAACAAGGGGTGGGTACCACCAAATTTTTCTAAGTCATCAATTTCACATGTCAGATTTAAAAAATTGGCAATACCCTCCCCTGCATTTTATTGAAGTAAAGGGTGAAAGTCATCAAAATACAATATAATTACATAAATTAATTAATATATAAATAAGATATGTCAAGTATACTACTTTTAAAGTAATGACAATTCCTTAAGCCAAAATGCAGATCAAGTCTAGAAACTAGGTTCAATGCAAAGTATTTTTTGAAGCAACTTATTTAAATAATACTTTATTAAATTAAGTTGATCAATAAAGATTGATTGACAATATTGCAATTCTTAAATACAATAATTTTATTAAAAAATTTCAGATTACATATAAAAAAAATCAGTGACTTTTTCTATTACTTACAACTGTTTTTACAGAATTGAAAACTATGTTTCAGCTAATATTTTATGGAAGTGAACTCTGTTCTTCGCCCGAAGAACAGAGTTCATCCTCCTATTTTCACCCTCTGTTTAAAAAGAATAAAATGACTTACCTGGAGAGATGAGTTTAGAAAAAAGAAATATAAGTGAATGGAAGTGAACTCTGTTCTTCGCCCAAAGAACAGAGTTCATCCTCCTATTTTCACACTCTGTTTAAAAAGAATAAAATGACTTACCTGGAGAGATGAGTTGAGAAAAAAGAAATATAAGTGAATGGAAGTGAACTCTGTTCTTCGGGCGAAGAACAGAGTTCATCCTCCTATTTTCACCCTCTGTTTAAAAAGAATAAAATGACTTACCTGGAGAGATGAGTTGAGAAAAAAGAAATATAAGTGAATGGAAGTGAACTCTGTTCTTCGCCCGAAGAACAGAGTTCATCCTCCTATTTTCACACTCTGTTTAAAAAGAATAAAATGACTTACCTGGAGAGATGAGTTGAGAAAAAAGAAATATAAGTGAATGGAAGTGAACTCTGTTCTTCGCCCGAAGAACAGAGTTCATCCTCCTATTTTCACACTCTGTTTAAAAAGAATAAAATGACTTACCTGGAGAGATGAGTTGAGAAAAAAGAAATATAAGTGAATGGAAGTGAACTCTGTTCTTCACCCGAAGAACAGAGTTCATCCTCCTATTTTCACACTCTGTTTAAAAAGAATAAAATGACTTACCTGGAGAGATGAGTTGAGAAAAAAGAAATATAAGTGAATGGAAGTGAACTCTGTTCTTTGCCCGAAGAACAGAGTTCATCCTCTAGCTGCAATCGTTCAATAACTTAACGATTCGTTAACGAATCGTTAAGTGAAGGTTAAGGGGGGGTAGGAGGGATATGAGGGAGGATTTGGGGGAGTTTTGAGGGGGATAGGAGGGGGGTTTGGAGGGGGGGTTTGGAGGGGGGGTTTGGAGGGGGGGTTTGGAGGGGGGGTTTGGAGGGGGGGTTTGGAGGGGGGGTTTGGAGGGGGGGTTTGGAGGGGGGGTTAGAGGCGGGTTTGGTGGGGATTTGGAGGGAGGATTTGGGGGATTTGGTGGGGGGTGGAGTGGAATGAGGGGAAGATATGAGGAGACCAAGAAGGGGGAGAAAGGGAGAGATGAGACCAAAGAGGGAGAAAAGGGAGGTTAGAGTGAGCCAAGGAGGGGTGAATGAGGCAGCCAAAGGGGGGAAAAGGGGGATGATTCCAAGGAGTTGATGGCAGTGATACATTGTTTGGTATAAGTGTTAACTGAACCATACCCTAAATCAAAGACATTTTCTAAACGTTTCAAAGCGGCTCCATTACCATTTGAACCCAAACGGCATAGTGTGATGGCCAATTGAATTGAAGGATGTCGTTGTTCTTTTTGAGAATTATTGTGAAATATGGGATGATCCTGAATAAGCTCAAGCAATTTAAGGAAAAATTCCTGAGAAGTCCTGAACAGCTGTCTAAAACTGGGTGTAGATAGGTTAAGAAGTGTTTGGATGGTGTACTTGGGGGTATGAAGTACTTGAGGCTTTCTGGGAAGAAGGTAACGTTTCCTGGCCATTTTTGATAAAACGACAAAATCTTCTTCTAGATCAGAATCGGAATCAGAGTCCAAGAGCAGTTCAAGCACCATGAAAGTCATTGCTTTATGTAATTTATCACGATTTGAAAGTGAGGAAGGCATGACTCTTATATGATATGATATGAAGATGTAAGTGATGTACAATGTTTTGAGTTATGAAGTGTTATTCTGCGGAGTGCTGCGTATGAATGGGATGATGCTGACAAATCAGTGAAATGGGACTTGATGGTGAAATCAGCACTTTTGGTTGAGAAAGTGCGGATTTGAGTGAAATAAGTGACTTATTTCATTTTGAAATCCACCAGTATTGGGGCTAGTGTGTTTTGGAAATCCGCACTTATTTAAGTGTGGATTTGGTCAAATTTAAGTGCGGATTTGTAAGTGCGGATTTGCCAGAACTGACACCCCCTAATTTGAAAAGTTTTATTTTTATGCATTTAAATAGACAAATCAATAGTTCTAATTCAGAAAAATTGATCAGTCAAGGCACATTTTCGATATTATTAAATTGATAGCACATATATTCATCTTATAAGTTATTTAAAGCACATCTCTTATTTTTTCCATAAAACAATGTAAAAAACAGCTTTAAGTCTACTTAAATCTTATTTAACCTTATTTTTAAGGTTCTTAGGGCTAACCTTACATATTCCAGCTTAATATTAAGTACATAATACTTATAAAAGTTGAATATATATGTGTATATATGGTATTATAATGGCATATATTGTATTTAATTATTAATTTCACCTATGTATACATTTTGTATACCTTTATTTATTCTTCCCATGTGTAATAGATGTGTTTAACATAATTTATGAGAAATTTTTACACGGTCCTGTGAATATCCTGGTTGAAAGAGTGAGTGAGTGAGTTAAAGAAAGATTGGTTGGTTGGTTGGTTGGTAGAATATTAGAATAGTATAATGGTCGAATGATAGGATGGTAGATAGATTTAGTTAAGTTTTTTCTTTTCTTTTCTTTTCTTTTCTTTTCTTTTCTTTTCTTTTCTTTTCTTTTCTTTTCTTTTCTTTTCTTTTCTTTTCTTTTCTTTTCTTTTCTTTTCTTTTCTTTTCTTTTCTTTTCTTTTCTTTTCTTTTCTTTTCTTTTCTTTTCTTTTCTTTTCTTTTCTTTTCTTTTCTTTTCTTTTCTTTTCTTTTCTTTTCTTTTCTTTTCTTTTCTTTTCTTTTCTTTTCATTTCATTTCATTTCATTTATTTTTTTTTACCTTTTTTGTTTTGTTTTCTTTTGGCTTTATTTTGGCTTTTGTTGTTGTTGTTGTATTTTTTTTGAAGGAAGTAAATCAATATAAACATTAATAAATGAAAATAAACACGGTTTTCGGAAATATATATATATATATATATGTCAGCCTGTATATCCCCAGGACTGAGTAAAAAGTGCTTATAAGTTATGTTAAATACATGAACTATACATGGGAACAATAAATGAGAGTAAACAAACAGTATACATAAGTAAAATTATGATAATACACAAAAAAATGACATTATAACACCTTATATACACGCATATATCCACCTTTTATAGGTCTTATGTACTTAATATTAAGTTGGAATATGTTAAGGTAATCTTAAGAACCTTAAGTATAAGGCTACATAATTTTTAAGTACACTTAAAGCTGTTATATTCATTGTTTTACGCAAAAAACAAGAAATGTGCTTTATTTCACTTAAAAGTTGACTATATGCACTATAAAATTGAGAATATCAAAAATGCGCTTTGACAGATCAATTGAGCTCATTTAGGACTATTGATTTGGCTATTTAAATGCATAAAAATAACACTTTTCAAATTTGGTGTTTTTTATGCCAGAAATGGCTTCTGTGTACTGGCCACATACTGCCTGCTTTTTTCCTGTGTGAATAGCTTCATTTTTAGCAAAGTTAGCTTTTTCACACCATAATTACCCCACATTCTACGCCCACTGTGGGGAAACACACTAAAATAGGCGACAGGCGCTTATTTAGTGTCCTAGCTTAATTAATAGTGCATTGACCTTGTTTATATGCACTAATTTCATTAATAACCTCATTCTTGGCATCTTATTTCATTACGACACTTAAATTTGCCTAATTTTAGTCAAGGATTTACCTGTGCAAGCACCTTCCAAGGACTGCATGTAGCTACCCCACATCTCACGCTCTGCTTTAAAGTTTTTTGATGGTTTCTCAGTCAATTTTGGTTATTTTTGGATGGGAATTTCACATAGTATAAAGTCAGGATTAGCCCCTCCATTTCTAAAGTAAATCCCCCTTATTATTAAGCTATTATTAAACTTAAAAAGTCTCCTTTAGTCTTTTATATTATTGTTTTATATGCATATACTCTCTTTTTGTCTTTTTCTTTAATTTTGATGGATTTCCCTTATTATTACAGGATTTTGGTGGTTGTTACTTGTCTAATTATGTCATGGATCACTAGGGATGTTGATGGGCAGGTCTATTAGTGGATTTGAGGCGTCATTAACTGTGTATTGGATGGTATATCAAGGGATTTATTGGGGAACTCAGTGTGTATAAAAGGAGGAGGTTTTTGGGTCTTGTTTCTACATTCTTTATCATTACAATTTACACCATATAACCAAATCAATTACAATACACTTCAATTAGTACTTTTATAAGACTTTTGAGTAGTATCTGAATTATTATAATCTATTTTTCTACCAACTAAAAAGATTGTAAGTCACATATAAAATTAGTGAGAATTATATTACTGAGACCTTTATTCTGAATTATATTTTATTATTTGTTGGATTTATACTACAGTATTCATATAGGACCATTTAAATCTTCTAGACAAAGACTTTTCAAGCTATTTCACGTCCTTGTACTTGATCTTAGCCTGACAATATATATATATATGTGGGTGTTTTTTTATAAATTCTTTTTATTTGAATATTTATTATAATAATAAATATTAAAATTATTTATTCTTTTCTTTATTTTTAAAAAATATATATTTTTGGATATTTTGGGTATATTGGAATTGACACATCTGTAGCTATCTTCTTAAAATAATGATTTCAAAGGGCTTGCAATACATGCATGAAATATATTTATGTTAAGACCTAAGAGAACTGACTACTACTAGCGCTGACACTGGCCTAATATATGACCAAAAATGCTGATACAGCAGTGAGACTAAATAGACTGACTATGTTGAGGCTACCAACAGTGAGGGTTACAACTTTGGGAGACTAAGAAGTAACTAAATTACTATAAAAGTTGTTCAAGGAGGAACATCCCACATATCTTGCCCCATAAGACCCCCTTATGCAATTTCCCTCTCTTCTGCCTATTACAATGCATAGTGCCCATAGTTGTCCTCCTCTTTGCCTCTCAACTCAAATCCTAACATTACCCCCTGCCCTCCTTCTCAAACTCTTTCATCTTCTTGTTAGTGTTATCTAAGTTCTTTATTGGATTTGAGGATCTATATCCTACTCCATAAACTTTCTAATTCACCAAGCACTGAACCTTCCCTCTGTGCACCCGCTTAGCAATAATCTTTTCTACCCCAAACTCCTCTTCATTTCCAACATAGACTGGTGCCAATGGTTCTTCTGGGTGCCCTGGTATTGTGTCTTCTTAGTGCTTTGTGAGTAAGGAGATATTGAACACTGGGTGCACTTGTCTCATTGAAATTGGTAGGTTCAATTCATATGCTGAGTCAGATATTCTGCACTTGATCTTAAATGGGCCCACCTTCTTGTGATCTAGATTGGCGCTTGAGCGTAATGTAGAAAGAAATCATGAGCTTAGCCAAACCTTGTCACCTGCCTGTAGCACCAAATGTTGAGCCTTTCCATGATCATGATGGTGCTTCATTGACTGCTGGTATAGCTTGAGCACTGCTTCTAATTCTTGATGTACACTCAATATTTTATGAACCTATTTTTTAGCTTCTGAAATTTGAAACATTGATGCACCAGAAAAAAATGTGGGCACCTGATAGCAGGTGCCAATCCCTATCGTTGATTTGATTCAGTTTTAGCTCAGCTGTAATTCTTCTGAGAAGACTGTGCATTGAACACTGAGCATGCCAGCTTGCGCAGTATCAAATCTGAGTTATGCTTGAATCACAAATGGATTGAGGGGTTGGCACCTGCTAGCAGGTGCTGGCTGTTTTTTCATGGTGATGGGGTACCAATTGAGAATGTTGGGTGGTATTCATAGT
Organism: Hemileia vastatrix; assembly: GCA_030280995.1. Lineage (NCBI taxonomy): Eukaryota > Fungi > Basidiomycota > Pucciniomycetes > Pucciniales > Zaghouaniaceae > Hemileia > Hemileia vastatrix. Next base: position 17,097,140 of record JASXTE010000006.1, on the reverse strand, counting down.
TGGCACAGAAAGGAGACATGCCAGTTTTTGCATGTGTCCAGTTGTTGTATGAGAATTCAGCCAATGGTAGCAGCTGCACCCAATCATCTTGCTGATATTTAATGAAATGGAGTAGGTGTTTTTCAATTGCCTTATTCAATATCTCAGATTTCCCATCAGTTGGTGGATGCCACACTGTTGAAAAAGTGGGCTTAATGTTTAGTTTCTCATACATTGCTTTCAACAACTTAGAGTTGAAAGTACTTTCCCTGTCTGATACTATACTGTTGGGTAATTCATGTAGTTTCCAGACATGCACCATCATTAAGTCTGCAATACTCTCTGATGTAACCTTTGTTGTGGTGGCAACTAAGTGTGCAATTATGGTACAACATTCAACTACTGTGAGGATAGCATTCTTTCCTTGAGATCTGGTTAACTCCACTATAATAGGGGGTATCAATGTTCAGGGATCCGCAATTAGGGATCAGGAATTTTTTTTTCCAAGATCAGACAGTATTAATTGCGGAAGATTCTTGTCCACTAGCCCCAGGGCTAGTGGATAAGGAATCCATGATAATGCATTATCCTGCCTCTTATACCCCAATTTCCATTTCTAATTCCTGATCCCAAACTCATCACATCCATGAGGCATATCCAGAGAGTAATCCAAGATGTGGTTATGGCAGAAAGTTGTGCAACATGTGGTTATTACAGAAAGTTGTCCAAGATGTGGTTATGAAAATTGAGTAGAAAAATGTTGGATAAGAAGTGAACATTGACACGTAAAGTGTCTAATAACCCAATTATTAGCAAAAATAATTGCAGAAGATAATTGGGGTATAAGGATTTTTATCTGCAATTAATTTAATTGTGGATTGGTCAACATTGATACCCCCTAATGTCATAAGAGAGTTCCTTCCATGGCTGCTTGGGTATGCTTAACGGGGTTAGTGGCATGGCTGTTGGGATGACCTTGTTCCTCTGAAAAGAGTCACATGCCACTACATAGTGCTGGTTGTATGTCTTCATGGACTTCCAGTAAAAGTTAAAATTTAACAGTTCCACCATCTTCAGCAGTCCTGGGTGTCCTGCCAAAGGGGAGTTGTGCCTTGATTTGACCACCTGCCTTTTTAACTCTTCATCATTTGGAACCACTATCATCCCATTCCAATACAGTGCTTCCCCTTCCAGGTGATACTCCTCTAATCCTTTCCTTACCAATACCACTCTTTGATAACAGTGCCTTCACTAACTCCTTCACTCCCTCATCCTTTTCCTTCCCCCTCAGAAATGAAGGACTGTAATCACCAATGTTTTACATATATAAGATGCTTTGATTATAATCCTGCTTGAGAAGAAAAATTTTGTGTCACTTTTTTTGCCCATGTGTAGGACAACTAACTCTTGATGAATCACGGATTAATCAACTTCTAAGCTATAATTTTCCCTCAAACAAGACTGAAATTCCATCTGATACCTTGTTGGGTCCAGTTTGATAATTTTTTCAATAAAACAATGTTATTCTTCTAAAAGTTTAAAGGCCTGGCCACATTTGTGATAAGTTGAGGGGTTGTGTCTTTATAAAGATTGATTTAGTAATATAATTTTTTTTTGGTGAATGCAAGAGCCATGTTTCACGTTAATTTCTTCAAGAGATTCCCCATCTAAATAAGCAATAACAGCTTTTACTTTTAATTGAGAAACATGCTTGACATACATTCTAAAAAGTATAAAACGTAAGCAAGAAGGAAAAATAAAAAAATAAATAAAAATAAATAAAAAATAAAAGAGACATTACTCAAAAGAGTGAGTCATAAGTTGATGAGAGAAAGGAAATTGTGGTCCAGAGGTGAAAGTAGTTGTGCCTGGTGGACTGGATGAGAGAGGGAGAAAACTGAGAGGAAAAAAGAAGAAAACCAAAAAAAATATGAGAGACATTACCTTAAAATCCAGAGATAGGAGTGGTTGGGTCCAGTTGGTAGGATGGAAAGGGAAAAAATCTAGGTGGTGGGGGATGGATGACTGAGTAAAGAATTTCGTCCTCTCTCATCCTTCCCTCTGCTGTCTCCTTAGATGCTGTGAGATTCCCGAACAGTGTCCCCCCTCTTACTTTAACCCAATCCAAGTCACTTCTTTTAAATACCCCAAACCCCCCTTCCTCCCTGATTAATGCTGTACAGTGCTTTACACTATGTCCTTTTGTTAGGTGAGTTTGTAAGAAATAACAACAAAAATGTTTGAGAAAAAAGAATGTGGCAGCACATCAGTAAAATGGCAGGAGCAAAAAATAAAGCTATTGGCAGCAATTTTGCCATGTTGCCAGCCGATGAGGGCCGAAACCTGGCACCGTTGGGTTCTCCTTTACCCCTAAACATCATTTTAAACAAAAGCTACTTCTTGTTTGTCTCCTTCTCCTGCTTTCTCGATTTGCTTGTGTGTTTTGCCGTTTTTGTACCCATGAAAGATGGAGGAATTATTTTTTATTCGGCATATGATTAATTTTCTGTCAGATTTGAAGGGCGCCAGAGGCTCAGCTGGATTTTACGAAGCTTGCTACCAGTGGCATTGGATACAAGTCTTGTCTTTACCGCTTGGATTCTTTCTAGGTGAGTCTTCACAGGTCTTCTTCCTTTTCATTTTTTCTGTGCTGACAATACACACGTTATTTTGCCGCGATTTCTCCGCAACTACCTTAATCACACACAGAACTCCCGTATGGACGGTTTTCATCTCACAACAAGTCGAGGTCTATTTGGTCAATAAATGGTAGGATGAAAGGCATATTTACTTTTCATTGAAACCTCAAAATAGGTGAAACCAAATGATCGAGTTGCTCTAATCTAACAGGCAACCTTTCTTGGCTCCTTGTGGAACTTGTCACTCCGACAATCTTCATACTATCGTTTTCATCACCTCCATTATCTGATCAGCCATCGGAAAGGCTGCTCCTAAATTTCTCTATAGCTGACTTAAAAACTCGATACGAAGAATTAAGGTGGACTCAGATCTTCTTGGCTGGAGCATTTTTGGTTCACTATCTTTACCGTTCATTTATTTCAATATGGCGCAACTCTAGTCGAACCCGAATGCATATTATAGTCTCTCTCATATCAATGAGTTTTAACTTTTGCGATGGATACTTATTGGGAGCTTTTATTGGAGGAAGAACTCTGGCCATTGAACGTTTGAATTTCAATGCTTCGTTTGCTTTGCGCAAGTTTTTAGCAAAGGTACTACCTCATCTTTTTAGTAGGCCAATGAGTGCTCTTATAAATCATCCCTGGCTCTGGAAAACATATGCGAGACTGGTGGAAAATAATCCAATAGATCCCATCATGGAGTTATTTGGAAGCTTGCTTTTCAGCTTGTGCATGATGGGATGGTTTCTCGGCCTAGTTTCAAATATTTGGTGTGACAAGATCTTATATAAAATACGCTCTGAAAGAACTGGTGTTACGAAAAATATCTCATCCAAGACGTCGAATCTGAATCCCCCTCACTACCTTGTTCCTCGTGGCTTTCTGTACGATTTTCCTTTCGGTGGGATTTCTACTCCTTCATATTTATGTGAATGGATAGAGTGGTTTTTTTTTGCCCTGGCAGCTTTGATTGTTATTGACTTTCACGTCATCTTTCGGCCAAAGGCGCTTTTTAATATTTCCTCTGCTACTTCGCCTCTGAAAACATCTCGATACAATTCTTTGCCTGAGTTAATTTACCAATTCCCTCAATCATTTGGGTGTTTTCTCACCCCACCGTGGATGTTTTTATATAAAGAGATAGGCTCTATGTTACCCAGAGCCATTAAAAATCATGCTTGGTATCTGAACATGTTTGGAAATCGTCTTCCTTCCAGCCGCAAAGCAATCATTCCAGGGTTGCTCTAGTATGCACGAATTAAAATATAATATCCAATACGCTAAGAATACTATTTTTTAGAATGGCTATCTTATTTTACAAAATAATGTATTTCCTAACTTTTCTTCTCCCGTAGCCTCATTATCATCTTACTTAAGCATCTTGAATTTTATATTACATTGGTTGGATCATTTTACCTAATGAATACTTCTATACTTCTTTTTCATATTTTTTTTCGTATCTTGAGAAACATGCATCCGAAATGTAAATTATTATAAAATTGTGTCCAAAAAATGAAAGAAAGCAGGTCGATAATCTAATCAAGAATCAAATGAATCCTGCTATCCTGACCAATATTTAACTGTCAATTGTTTCAGCACATTTCATAAAATAGGTGTTTGAAAAACGTAAGGTAGACCTTTTTTTTGTTCAATTTCATCATCTTTTTTATGAATAAAAAGATGACCGAATGAAGCTTTTTGTTATATTAATTTTAGCGTTTTCACTGAACGTGCGATTCTGCTATTATTTATCAATTCATGACCTATTCTTGCACCTACTCGGGCATTATATTACACCAATGGTTATCCATGCGATGTTTTGAATATTTCTACTATGCTCTCTTTAATAGCTATAGATAATGCGGTTAAGTCCGGTTAGGGACTAGCGAGAACGGAAACATTCGGATCTAAATTAATGAAGGATTCTGACGCAAAAAATTCCCCTAATTGTTAATGTTCTTATTCTACTTAAAGTTTTGGAACTTTCAATAAGCTGATATGGGAGACTTGGAGAAGTAATGAAATCCGCAGGATGAAGTGAACTAAGGTTTAGTGAGTTGTTTTGGATAGGTTTACTAAGGGTTTCTTTTTGAATTTTAAACGATATAGTCGTGCTGCTCTGATACAGGATATAATTGCCAGGAAACATCCGCAGCGACGATGGTGCTTAGTGAAGTGATGCAAAAACAATGTAGTACTGGTGAAGTATTGTAACGAGAGACAAGATTTTTGAAAATATGACAATTTTTGATATTTTTCAGTTAATCAAGTCAATCAGATACAGTCAACCTATCATCACTTGAGACGAAAATCAATTTTATTTTTAAAAAAAAGAAATTCTGAATCGCTTTTTTTTATTTTTTTATTATTTTATTTTTATTTTTATTTGGCTGCCCACATGGCAATTTGAACAGTGCCGGCTCAATTTGTATAGTGCTAGTTTGATTTCTGTTATGGTAGATGTTAGGTTTAGTTAGGTTACACGGCAAGTCATGTATATAGCTAGCTGGTACCCGCCTGGCTGTTCCTCATTCCTGCCGGAGAGTGGAACAGGCCAAGGTTTACTTACCCGTGTGTTTTGGGTACCGGCTCAATAATTTCCCTCCTCCTGTTCTTAGTCAAATTGTTATGCAGGTCGCGAAAAAATGAAAGACAACTCAAAACATTCTTTCAAAAATTTTCATTTTTGCTTCAAGTGATGTTAGTTTGACTGTACCAAAAGCTTTAAGACATCACATGCTTTTACGCTGTGTGAGAAGGAGAGATTGGACTTGGAATACAACAGACACTGTGACTAATCCAGACAAATATTGAAATAAGCGTCATGATAATGATCATGATATGATGGAAATCAACCCTTGTCTTTTAAAACAAAAGTAGCTCCCAAATCTACTTGGCATCATGGGAATGTTAGACCAAAGAGATTCAATTGCTCACTCTATCTCTCAGTTTCACAAGTCTTTTCTACTTCCTTCTTGGTGTTATGTGCTTAGGCACCTTATGTACATAGTCATTTGTGATATAGTCTGTAGTCGCGGCGTCCCCTGTTCTGCGGTTCTTTCCGGAGTTCTACAGGCTGACACCATGCTACAGGTTATGGGCTGTACCCGCGGCATTGAAGTGTTAGCCATAAAAACTCCACAATGTTAGTAGCCAAAAGACCCCCAGTGGATGTCTGAAAAATACTCACCTACATCCTGTGCTGGTAAAACAAACCTCACCCACTCCATCTCTAACCGGGAACTAAGAAGCCTCGGAATTAACCCAATAAACCTTGACCCTTCTGATATTGCCCCACATGTAACTCGCTCCTCTAAAATCTCATGCACATTATTTACCACCCCTGCCCCTATACTCACCCCCATATTCGGCTCCCCCTCATTGTTCCTTAGACCATCAAAAACTACCTCCCTCACACCTCACTAAATCCCCCACTCTACCCCTTGCGAGCTTGGATTTACCTCTTGCTAATCCTCTCCCCAACATGCACCCTTCCCCCCTTGTGTACCCTCTCTCCCTTGTAACCCCGTGAACCTATAGCAACCCGACAGACTTGGCAGATACACGCAAGCCATCAGAAATCCCCCCCTCCCCTATAGAAGGCCTCACACAAGCAATTGAGGGCTTTTCTATCAATCCTAATCCTCCCCTCCCTCCTAAACCCTGCCAAGTACCCACCAGAGATATGAGTGAAACCAATACTACAATGCTGGCTGGGAGATCAGTCTCCCCCTTTAGACAGACTGATTCCCCCAGTAATTTATGCCCCTTACCACCCCACATGACACCACCTCTACATCAGCCTCCTGTTAGCATGATTGACAGACAATGTACTTTGTGTAATGTCATTGAATTCACTAAATTGGTTCCCAACCTTGATGCAAGTGGATGTAACTACTCTGATTGGCATTGTAATGTACTAGCCCTCATTAAAGATTTTGTTGGCACAAAAGCCTATGCTCTAAATGACAGTAATGGACCTGATGAATTTGAAGATAGAGTCACCCACATAATTCCTGTGCACTCCATCTCCCCAAGTTTGTGACATGAAATATTGACTGATTGGAAGGCATGCCAAACTTATCTCCATATCAGCAAAAAAATTACCAGATCCAATTATACCTCTGCAATGATGGAAATTCACAACTTCCTCAACCTAAAACAAACTCCATTCACATTGCACAGTGAGTATTTGACCACATTCAACAAATATTTTGAGGCAATCAAATGGCAGGGAATTGTTTTTGATCAGAAAGTCTTTAAAGCTCTTATGTCTCATGCATTACTACTGTCAATCCTAAAGGACTTTTATGTTGATCTTTGTGTTGCTCTGGATAATTGCCCTTTCTCACAATCTGTCACATTTGAAGATTTCTGCCAACTAATGCCAACTCTAGTCCAAAATAGAATTGATCGTGAAGGCATTCCATCATCACCTACTGCAATTTTATCTGTTGAACCCTCTCTTCATGCCACCACTCAACCTCAGAGACAAACAGATTCTTACAGGCCTCCTGGTGCACGTCAAAATTGTCATGACTGCCATTTGACTGCTGATGTTGTGGCTCATTGTCCATATAATCCTCATTCTGCAAATTTCTCACCCAAGCTATACATTATGCATTGTAGGTAGACTCTTACAGTTGCCTTGCTGTAAGCAGAATCCAAAGGAGTTGGATAATCAGAGAAAACCCTGTCCCTCTAAATAAATTTGTGAGTTTTTTAGATCAATAAGCTTAAAAGTCAACTGGATAATAATAAAGAATGAAACCCTTTCTAATTAATGCTTGTTAGGATGATTGAAAGGTTCTTCTGTGCAAAACAACTGAAATGCAACAATAAAGTTACACCAGATACAATATTTTAAAAGAATGAAGTTTTAATGTTTTTTAGATTTTAATAATTTTTGAAAACAGATACTATAAATAAGTCCCTGAAGTTGAGACCTTTCTAATGATACCCTATATGTTAATGGTTTAAGAGTTGTTGAGTAAAATATTTCAAGTGTTATGTAAAATTGTTATTTTATAAGGGTATTATTAATAATTAATTATTTTGTTGAAAAAAGAAAAATATGAGTAACGGTTGTTATATTCTCTATATTATTGCGTTCCCTTCTTGAATAATTTTGAGTCTTCAGCCTTATATGCATATTAATCAGTCACGTGCCCTTTTTCCCTCTGGAGCGCAGCCAGAGCTTGTCCAGACATCCAGACTCAATTAAAAACCTTAAATCTATAATAAAAAATTTAGAAAAATTACACATAATAGAGCTACTTCTCCTTATCATTCCTAACTATTTTTCGTAGTCTGCGCAGTTCTATTTACCCCTTTAAAAATTATCAAAGTCAAATAGTTTTTGAAACAGGTAAATAATTTAATAAATCTTAAAAAATCAATTGAAAATATAAGAAAAATAGTAAAAATTCAGGGAAAATTCCCAAAGGTTCTTGAGCTTCTTGACTTTCATAAAATTGAATTTTGCAGCCGTAAAAAATCATATAACCCATGAAATTAATAAATCTGACAAAACATTCATATCTTGACTTTTTCAACTTCATTTTTGTTTATTAATAAAATATTTTAAATTAATCTGGCTTCTCCAATCACCGTCCTATTCCCAATAAATATTCTAAATAGACTTTTAGAGCCTTAAAAATATTTGGAATGCCACATCCTCCCTCCAATGAAGAATGTCCTTATTCTTTGAATTTTGCATGTTTGATCAATATATAATCCTACTTTTATCTTCTCCATATTCATCTCTTCATCATTTCTTCAAAATCCCACTCCAACTACATAAACTTATTTCTACTTTTATAAGTACTATAATCAGTATGAAAGATCTTGCCATACCATGCGACCTCTGAAAGAAATATGAAGTCCCTTGCTTGATGTCCTTTCCAAATCCTCCTGGAAGAACCGCTTGTGATCTCTGTTGCTTCAAAAAGGTTAAATGCGTCCAGCCATCTTCTAAACCATCTTTCAATCCTATTGCTAGCCCATCTACTGCTCCAGCTTCTGACTTATCCAAGAAAAGATTAGAAAAGGTACCTATATTCTGGAAAAGGATCAAGGCTAAAACTAAAACACCATCTCCAACATCATCTCTAATCCCTCCTTCTCAAGATCCTTCACCCATACTTCCAGTTTCTCCTTTTTCTTTTGCCCAGACTTTATTTCCTGGGTCCCAAAGTAAGTCTTTTAATAATTATTTTTCTATTCATGTTAATCCCAACAATGCCTTTTCCATCCTTTAGCTATTAACATCACCAACTCTGATGATGTAGGTCGAGTCAAAATGGACTATATAAATCATTATCCTAAATTTCATAGATATATTTTTCTTGACTTTACTGATGATATAAAGAGAAATATTTTATCCTACTTCCAAGACACTCCCCCCAATAATCATGAAGATCTAATGAAGAGAAGATTGTTGATGCAGAGTTTTGATGATGATGTAGAAAAATTTCAGAAAAATTATTTATTTTAATCTTATAGTTTAGTGCTTTTAATAAACATGAATCCTGTTCTTTTCTTCATATTAAATTGTTTTAAATCAATATCTTCATAAATTTTTGTTTTGAAATAAAATCTATTTGCCTTGTGATGCTTCCAACTACTGAGAGCAAGGTTTCAATCCCTTCAGACTCCCCTATACCAGTCTCTTCTCATATGCATTAAGAGAGTAGGCTCCACACCTACTGAGCTGAATACTTGATTCCATTCTCTTTTATTGAGCCAAATACTTGATCTGATTCTCACCATAAGGTCCTCCAAACTTCATACCATTTAGCCTATTCAAGCCACACTACTTTTCCAGCTACCATATCTTCCTTCAAAAATTTCATCATCACAACATTCAAATAGACCACCTTTTAATAACTCATCTTATAAATAATAATATTAACCTTATTTTCACCATGTTTAGCACCATAATTATCATTCTTCATCCATAATTTCATCATCCATCACCTCCACAATATTAACCACTACATTTTCCAAATCATTATACGCCCTTTTCAAAATTTGAGTACCAGTGATAAATTAAATAATTTGTTGATTGTTAATTGAATAACATTCATAAAAAAACTTGCATTACCAGTTTAGATGTCTTAGTGGACAGTGATAAATTAAAATGAGTGCATAGAAATGCATAGAATATTCCAGTTTAAGGTCATGGGGGACCCATCTTGTAAATCTCTTTCAAATTGTCCAAATAACAATTGAATTGCCAGTTTAATGTCATAGAGGACAAAGAATGAGTGATTTTCCAGTTTAGGGTCATAGTGGACCAAAGAATGATAAACTTGCCAGTTTAAGGTCATGGTGAACCAAACTTTTGATTGACTCCAACATCCTTTTCTATCCAGAGTCCATATCTTTCCACCAGTTCCATTTCTTTCAATTTTCAGGCCATTATCCAGTGTTTCCATCCAGTTTTATTAATCCTATCAAGAGGACTCCATCCAGGTATGTTGCTTCTCCTGATCAAGCTTTCAATTACTGCTGTTTCACCCATCAAGAATGTGTTTATACCTTCAACCCTAAGAAACACACCTATAACAGAGCTTTTTCTGCCTGCTTCATTAAGAAAAGAAAATGCTCCAGCTTGAAATATGGTTCCCTGCCAATTCCTGTTACCTCTTTTACCTCCTTCTGTAGTCCCATTCCAAAACCATCAAATCCTCCTATTCCTTCTACTTCAAACAATCCAACACCATTTACCCCCTCTGCCTATCTAAACTTATCTCCTGACCAAAACACACTGGGTCCAGCTGCTCCTTCTCTTCAGTCTAGGCTTGCTTCTAATCCTCCCAGGACTCCAATTGCTCCAAGAGCCATGAGAAAGACTCCCTCAATTAAACCATCCTTGGATCTTTCCTCTTTATCTTCTATCCAACCTCCTAGTCCCATAATAATTAACAAGCCCAAAAGATCTAGAACCAACAGCCTTCCTTCTTCTCCTATCTCCAAAAAAACCCAGATCTAATAACAATCCTCCTTCAAAAATTATCAACCCCTTCACATCTCTAAAAACACCAATTTCTATTCCCAGTAAGCCTTTTAGGCTTGATCTCGACAGTGTTGATAGCAGTTAGTATCCCTTTTATCTTGATTAGATCATATTTATAAAATTGACTCTTGCTCCATAATTCCAGTGTCCAATGCTTCACCCATTCATTTGTCAGTGTATGAGCTTCCTTTACCTGGCTCTAATTATCCCCAGGTCCCTATTCATCTAGTTGGACATCACCTTTCACCTAATTTCAATAATATTTTAACTTATTTTTACCATTATCCTCCTTCTGATCAAACTGAGGTATGGTTCAGAGGGCAAATTTTGAGGGATCAACTAAAAATAGCCAACTGGCTTCAAATTTCCCAATGCCAAAAAATCAATTCAGCTTTCTGGATAACTGAAAAATCAGCTCCAAATTCTTCAGATAGAGCTTCTCCCAAAAATAATTCTTCTTAAATTTGATTTATTCCGGTTAACTAGCCATCCTGAATGGAATATAAAACAAAACATAAAAAATAAATATACACTAAAAAACTACTCTAATTTAAATTTTATTTATTATCTATTTTATTTTTTATTTTTTATTTTATTTTATTTTATTTTTATTTTTTAAAATGATGAAAATAAAAAACGTTATAAAAGATTGTTATGAAATAAAAATTTAAAATTTAATTAATTAATTTTTTTTTTTATAAATAAAAAAATGATAAACGAATTTGAAATATAAGATTTATGAAATGTAAAATTTAAATTTAAAAGATTCCCCCAAGCCAATTGATGAGCCGTACCCTTGACATCATACCCACATCCAAGTGCAACTTGATGTGGTTACACAATTTTGAGAAATTGAAAATACAAAATTAATTAATGAAAGTTTAGGAATATAAAATTTTATGATAATGATCACTGGGTGGACTCCCTCCAATTTGTAAAAATGATTAGAGACCACCAGTGAGAATCATCCTTAACAATATTTTATAGTATTATAAAATTAAAATGAAAGAAAAACAAGTATTGTTAAAAAATCTAACATAAAAGAAATAAAAAAAACAAAAATAAAAAACAAATAAAAAGAATCTTGAATCCCGCAGTGGGAGCATTGTCTCTTTGTACTTTCCAGTTTATAGTCTTAGCAGACTTCCTATAGATCAAAAACAAAGCTAGGATTCAACTAGAAACAGGGAAAAATTGGTAACAAACATTGTGGGGTAATTGTGTATAGAGCAGCCAGCCCATCAATTACCCCCAAACTTGCCATTATTTAATTCAGAAGGTTCCCCTGTGAACACTTCTACCAATAAAAAAAAATTTATCATTCCAACATATATCTTCTCCATAATTTTTGTCACTTTAAGAGTTTTAAGAATTTTCAAACAAATGTCTTCATAAATGTTGTAAGATTTCATTAATGGTTTTGTCTCCCATACCATAGTAAAACAACAGTAATATATTTAATTCAAAAGTAGTTTATCCTCATTCCGGAGTTAACTTTCAGACAATTGTAGAAATAGTTTACCCTCATTTTGGAGTTAACCTTTGACAAAATTTTATTTAATTGATTATATAGTTTATCCTTGTTTTGGAGTCAACTTTAAGCACTCCTGGTGCCCCTAGGATAGAACCATTTGACTTGATTGGCGGCTAACCTGTTCTTTAAAACTACTCCATCCAATTCTTCCAAAACATATGAACTTCCAGACACCTGTTCTCTGACTTTATAAGGTCCATTCCACCTATCTGCAAACATCTTCCCCCACTGGCTTTCCAAACTCCTATTATACACCAAAACCATATCTCCAGTCTTCAAAGGTTTCCTGAGCCTGTGTGCTAATCTTTCATCCCAATACCTTACTGACTGATTTCTGATTTTAATCATTCTAGAATATGCCTTTTCTAAGTGTCCTTCTTTCTTCTCCAGCTGCATCATTCTTGCACATAAATATTCTTCAGTAGTGTTAACAATATCCCAATCTACTCCAAGATATTATTCAGCCTCTAAATCAATTGGTAAAACTGCTTTTTGTCCAAAAACTAGTTCATAGGGTGAATATCCAGTTGTCCTTTTGGCATAGATTCGATCAGCAAATTAAACTAAGGGTAAATAGTGACTCCATTTTTCAGCACTTGTTCCACACATTTTAACTAATGCATCCTTGATAACTTGATGCCCTCTTTCAACCATTCCTTCAGCTTCAGGATAATAAGGGGTTGCTACACTAACCTTCGATCTAACCTTTGATATTGCTTCCCTAAATTCTGCCCCAAATTCAGGAACTCCATCTACCGTTACCAATTTCATAACTCCATATTGATACACCCAATCCTTCAACAAGAAATCTGCCACATTTTTGGCATTTAAATTAATAAGAGGCTCTGCCTCTACCCAACCAGATAAATCATCTCTGGCTACAATTAAATATTTATATCTCCCCTCTTTTATATGAACAGCATCCAAACTAACCCTACCAAAAAGAGTGTTTTCACCGGTTGCATGTCCAGGTTCTTTTGGCCTTAGATAACTCCTTCTTTGACATTCTTCACATGACTGAACCCATTTATTAACAGCCATCTTCATACCAGGCCACAAAAATCTATCAGTAATTTGTCTATATGTCTTGCCCATTCCCCTATGACTGAGATCTTCATGCAGTGCTTTCATAACCAACTCTTGCCCTTTCTTTTGAGAAACTACTACTTGAGGATTTGGATACCTCCTTTTCATCAATTTTTGTCCAGATATATAAAATGCTGGGGTCTTTCTTTTGATAGCCATCCAGTCATCATCATCACATTCCTCTGGCCTTTCCAGAGTCAACAAATATTTTACCAAAACATAATAAAACCCAGGCTGTCCCCAGACCTCATCTTTAAAATCTAATAAAATAACATCCAAGGGCACTTCCCTATCACCTATATCACCTGCACTTGCATGATCCATAAGCTTCTTTGATTGAGTTTGATTGATAAACAAATAAAATTTTTCATCTTTAAATTTTGAAACTTCAAATCTCTTTTAAACCAAATTTTTATCAACCTCTTTACCACCCTTTTTAGTATCTCCTTCTTCATCTTCATCATCCAACCTCCGCTTTACCAAATTTATATCTACACCCAACCTCTCTTTGACTAAATTTTCTAAACTTCCAACATATACACCATTAACCAATCTACTACCATCCCATACTACCACATCATTCTCATCCAAATATACATTTTCCACACTTTCATTATTCTCATATCCCAAATATTAATCCCTCTTTATACAAACAGCCAGTTTAACCTCATGGGGGAGGTATGAAAAGTCTTCAGCTCCTTTAGTTCTGGCTTTAATCATAGGTATATCTTCATTGAACTATTCTGAGTCTGAATCATCTTCAGTGGGTGGTCTTCTTGACAAACCATCTGGCATAGTAAAAGTTTTGCCAGGCTTATGAACTAATTCAAAAGAAAAATGTTGAATGAATGCTACCCATCTAGTCATAGGTGAATTTGGTAAACTTGGGGAATTAATCATTTGAATTAAAGATTTTGCATCCACTTGCAATTCAAAGTGTTGGCCCCACAAAACATTTTGAAGTTTCTTTAAAATTTTTGCCACTCCACACAGTTCCGATTTCGGCTGAGAATATCTTGATTTGACTTTGGTGAATACCACAGATTCATACCTAACTGACCTAATGTAACCAGCTTTATCCATCTGAGACAAAACTTCCCCAGCATCAACCTTACTTGAGTCAACTGCTAAATAAATCCTACCAGCATCTTTTCCATAATCTAACTTGTACAGGACTATATCTTTTCCCACAACCTTCTTCAGCTTCACAAACGCCTGCTCACATTCTTCATCCCACTCCCAGTCTGCATCCTTTCTTGTCAACCTTCTCAACGGAGCTGCCAATGAAGAAAATTCCTTGATAAACATTTGAACATAAACACATATGCCTAAAAACCCCCTAACTTTGGTTGTATTCTTGGGTCTTGGCCAGGACTGAATTTTATTCACTTTCTTCTTGGACATAATCCTACCCTCTCTACATACCACATGACCTAAAATCTCTAAAGCTGGCACACAACATGAAAATTTTGAACCCAAAATAGTTAAACCAGCTTCTTCAATTCTAAACAAGATCCTCTCTAAAGTGATTGCATACTCCCAGATGAATTTTTGTATTCCTGGGTTCTCCTCCAACACTTCATTATCATAATCTGTTGAAGGTCCTTTAATTCCTCCATTTTCAATAAATATTCCAGCATATTGAGAAATTCATCTTGAAGAATCCAAGCCATCTGAGCTTGATACATGGCAACTGAATTTGCTGCACCTTGAGGTAATCTTGTCAATTGTAATCGTCCTAGCGGTGTATCAAAAGTAGTAAGAGGCCTAGAGTCTGGATTCAACTCTCTCTTATCATATCCCCCTATATTATCTCCTAAACCATAACACACTCTCCCAGAAAACACTTCCACAAACTCCTCAGCACTAGGTGGTATACCAGCATCCTTTATTGTAACCCTATTTAATTCCCTGAGATCATGAACTACTCTAAGTGTGCCATTCGGTTTCTTGATACAAAATACCGGACTAGAATAACTTGATGATGATCGCTCATACAGTCCAGTGAAAATCCGTTCTCTGACAACTTCAATATACGCTTCTTTTAATGCAGCCGAAATTGGGATTGGTTTTTGCTGCCACGTTTCATGACATACTACAGGAATCTTGTAAGGCTCCCCATAGGAATGCTTCAAAACACCCCTCTCCTCTTCTACAAAAGCAATGGCCTTCTCTCGCTTGACCATCACATCCAACAACAACTTCTTCTCTTCTCCAGACAACCAACCATCAGGTCCAAAATTAACAACACCTAATCTATCAAAAGTGATTCTTGACGTTTCAGAAAATTAGGGCGGATTCTTCACCAAGGGACATTCATAAGGATCTCTTGATAGCCTTGGTCTTCTCAAAGGTGGATTTAATTCAGCGGGTAGCGGTTCATTAATTGGTTGGATTTTATTTTCTACCTTCTTATATTTTTCTGCCTTCACATCTACATAAAATTGAGGTAAAATATTAATTTTTGTATCACCATTAAAAAATTCATCAAAGGAATTCCCTTCTACATCAGAATCAGAATCAATATAAGTAGAAAAATATTTTATTTCATTTTTATATTTAACCCTTTTCTCTTTTCCATCATCTAGTTTATCAACAAATTTTCCAACACCTTTAATTCCCTTATCCATCTTAAAATCACCAGTAAAAAAGTTGGCAGTTAATCCTCTTGCTGGAGGACCAAAATCAAATTATCAAATTTTTTTTTTTTTTTAATTATACTAAGATTTTTTATAGAGTTTTGATGAAATATTTGAAGTTTACCCTCTTGCCGGAGGTCAGAAAATAAACCATTCTAACTTTTATTCAACATAACATTTCCCATCTTACCTCTTGATCCATTCTTGAATGTGATCAAAAATCTTGGCAGAGAAGTGAGACAAACCAAAAATTTGAAAACATAATAACAATTTAATGTATTATTAACAGAAAATAATTGAGAATCCACTTGAATTATCTCCAAGTGAGCTGACCTATTGCAATCCGGCATATCATCCTGGGGAGAGATTGCAACATTAGAGTGATCAGCCCCCACTACCCCAAAAAATGAGGGTCTACAAAATTCCCCTCTAAACATAATTCACCAGAAGCCGTCTGTTTAATACGCTGCTTCTAGGTGCATACACAAAATTGACACATAGTGGTCACCCCAGGCCTAGTTTCCCCACCTTCATCTACTGGGGGTGCTAGATGCATATGAAGCCTTCTCATATCGTCCCCTGTAATCTCCAAACTAATACCCATGCCAGACTGATAACCAATCCGGGATTCAAAATCCATCAAAAAAGGACCACCAAGAACAGTTTTAACTGCCCCTCTGGCCACATAAAAGTGAACCTTACTAATAGATCCACCAATACCTAATTTGACATGCTCAGCTGTACCCATCAGCTCTGTTGCATGTTCTCCAATACCTCTGAGGTTTCCCCCAGTACCAGTTTTAATCATCAAGCCTATAATTGTTGCTTGCTCTAAAGAAATTAAATTAATTTGAGACCCTGAATTGACCAAGGCCTTTACCTCTTTACCATTGAGAGTAACCATCAAATAACCTAAAAGTGCAGAAAAATGAGTTTCCACCTCCTCACCAAACTTCTCCACATTTTCAAATATATATTCCACCTCTCCTGTGGACACTCTTCTCCTTGTCAGATTCTTCTTCTGCTTTTCTGAAAGGGCTGGACTAATCATAAATAACTCACCTAAGGATAAAGGAATTTGAAGTTGATTCAATCTTCCTAAAACCTTTTCCATTGCATTCTCTTGTCCAGTAACAATGGGCCTCTCATATTGAGCCCTAGATTTTGTTACCTTGGCCCTGGGCACCTCTTGGGGACCCACATTGCCATCTTCACCCCCCATAATAACATCTTCACTAATAATAACCCTAGCTCCATCACCGGCTACTTTTACTAATCCAGATCCATCACTGGTCCTCCTTACCCCTTCTATAGGAGTAGGACCACTAAAACTTGGTCTGGGGAGAGATGCCAAAGGTAAATACTCCTCAGAATCCAAATATTTGTCCACAGGCATAGGCTCACCATTTAAATCCAACTTTCAAAAACTAAGAGGCCCCATATCAGCCATTCCCTTCTGCATATTATAAATTTTTTCCTTAGAGTAAGGTTTCTTTTCCAACTTTTTATTTTCTGCCTTGCCTGGTTTAGCCCTTAATTGGCTCTGAATGCTACTCTTAGATTTAGTAGCAGCTGCTCTTCTAGCAGCATCAACATTGTATTCACCCACCATACAACTTTCCTCTGCCCTAACTACAGAGGATAACTCCAAACCACCAAATGAAGTTGAGTAAGTGGCCTTATTGATCTCTTTACCTTTTCCACATCTTTACCACCTTTAACCTTTTCTTCATGATCACCAGGTAACTCTTCAAACCTGGCCCTTTTCCCCAAATACATATTCCTCCTAACCAAATCTGAGGGAGCTTGACCTTCACTGGGCTTGATGAAAGATCCATCAGGGAATTTATAAACCTTTCCATCAAATTTTACTCTACCAGCATCCAAGTCCCTATCCAAAAAATAAAATTGTCCAGCCTTGTGTCCCCTCCTATTACAATAAGAGCACACCCTGGACTCGCCATATCCACCTCTAAAACCATTCCCACTATTACCATTACCATTACCATTGCCAGAGAACCTGTTACCATTGCCATTAAATTCATAATTACTCCTCTCATAAACTCTAGATTAGTAAGAAGAAGAAGTTGAAGTTGAAGCCACAGGTGCTCTATTGGCTTTTTGATTCTCTTGAACAAATATCTTTAATTGTTTAGTTAAATCGGCCAAGTGATCGACCATCTTGTTGTCTACATTTCCCTCAACTTTAGCAACAGGCTTTCCCATCTGAGCCTTCTTGGCTTCTTGAGCTTGAATCATAATATCCTTATTTTCAGCCAATACTTCACTAACCTTGCTAACATATTGAGTACAAGATTATTGATATTTTTCCAGTGCCATGAGTTTTAAGTAGCCTTGAATATTCTCCTTGATGATCTCCAAAGCCGGCAGTTTCTGTTCACCATTAGGCAGATCCTTCATCAAATTTTTCCTAGACAGTTCTTTTAAAACATCCATCCTAATATCCCTACTAAAAGAAGACCAGAATAGATCCTTGGCATGATTTTCATGGCCCAATTCCTCCACCAAAATCAGATATTCCACCACTTCATCAAAGTGTCCACATAACTTTTTGAAGTCCACCATATTAGAAACACCACTTTTAGCTTGCCAATCACTGACAATCTTATTGAGATCCACCATAGTATACCTGACACCCCATCTATCAACCATCTCTTTTGACAACCTTATCCAATCAAAACTTTTATAACCCTCCATAGCAATGACCTCCTTTTCCACCTCTCTGTCAACAATAAAAAACCTGATCTGCTTTACCAAATCCAGGTTAGTAGCTCCATCCACTAAAGCAGCAGCCTCATATCTGCTCAAAAACCATTTAACTTCTTCCCCATTAAACTTGGGCCCATCCCAAGAAACAATCCTAACTGATGGTGTCATAGGAAGAGACACACCAGATCCAGAAGCAGAAGACATCCTAATAGATTAAATTAAATATAAAGCGTTCCAATAAGTGAGCCTCTTTCAGGCTAAGATAAATAAATCAATAAGAGTTTCAGAAAACAAGCCTCTTGCAGGCTAAAAGTCCAAGTATCAAGTAAGTTCTTTCAAAAGCTAGAAAAATCAAACCCCATGTTGGGCGCAAAAATATGTAGGTAGACTCTTACAGTCACCTTGCTGTAAGCAGAATCCGAAGGAGTTGGATAATCAGAGAAAACCCTGTCCCTTTAAATAAATTTGTGAGTTTTTTAGATCAATAAGCTTAAAAGTCTACTTGATAATAATAAAGAATGAAACCCTGTCTAATTAACTCTTGTTAGGATGATTGAGCAGTTCTTCTGTGCAAAACAACTGAAATGCAACAATAAAGTTACACCAGATACAATATTTTAAAAGAATGAAGTTTTAATGTTTTTTAGATTTTAATAATTTTTTGAAAACAGATACTATAAATGAGTCCCTGAAGTTGAGACATTTCTAATGATACCCTATATGTTAATTTTTTAAGAGTTATTGAGTAAAATATTTAAAGTGTTATGTAAAATTGTTATTTTATAAGCATATTATAAATAATTAATTATTTTGTTGAAAAAAGAAAAATATGAATAATGTTTGTTATATTCTCCATATTATTGCGTTCCCTTCTTGAATAATTTTGAGTCTTCAGCCTTATATGCATATTAATCAGTCACGTGCCCTTTTTCCCTCTGGAGCGCAGCCAGAGCTTGTCCGGACATCCAGACTCAATTAAAAACCTTAAATCTATAATAAAGAATCTAGAAAAATAACAAATAATAGAGCTACTTCTCCTTATCATTTCTAACTATTTTTTGTAGTCTGCGTAGCTCAATTCACCCTATATAAATTCATCAAAGTTAAGTAATTTTTCAAAAATGTAAATAATTTAATAAGTATTTAAAAATCAATTGAAAATATAAGAAAAATAGTAAAAATTCAGGGAAACTTCCCAAAGGTTCTTGAGCTTCTTGAATTTCATTAAATTTAATTTTTACGCCGTAAAAAATCATATGACCTGTTAAATTAATAAATCTGACCAAACATTCATATCTTGACTTTTTCAACTTCATTTTTGTTTATTAATAAAATATTTTAAATTAATGCGGCTTCTCCAATCACCTTCCTATTCCCAATAAATATTCTAAATAGACTTTTAGAGCCATACTAAGATTTGGAATCCCACAGTGTGAATGTGAAAATGCTTATGCTTCTGATCCTAATGAAAGAAACAAAAATAGTCTATATTCACTTCAAATGCCCTCAACATGGCCCCTTTTGTGCAAGAGATGTTCAAATTGAAGCCAATGAAATCACTATCTTTGAAAAAAATGTTGAGGCGCTGTATGAAATGGTTGAACATATTGATCTGAATAGTGCTGAATGGTCCCCTGAGGCAATGGTGGAAGACTATGCTATCTTGGAAAGTGGAGCAACTCATCATGTCACTGGCAATGTGAGACTACTCAACAACTTCAGACCTCTTAAAAAACAAATTCAAGTCAAAGTAGCCACTAAAAGTCCTTCTTCCTTCATCACTGGCATAGGGAATTTAAAAATAAAAGGGGATGGTAAAATAGTGATTATTACCAATGTTTTCTATTGTCCAGATGTTTGGACTACTCATATTTCTTTATATGATTTAGTGAACTGTGGTTTCTGTTTTGGTTTGTGCTCTTAAAACAAAAATTTGGGGATTTATTTGAAAGAGAATTTGATTATGACTGTCCAGGTAGAGAATACCAGAAGAATATGGGTCTTGGATATAATTATTCTTAGTACTTGCAATCCAAATGATGTTCCCTCTTATTGCTACTCCTTGAACCCTTTGCTACTTTTCACTGTTAAAAAGAATCATCATATCAATCATTCACCTGCAGCCAAAGGTTCCCTAATGGACTGGAATAGAAGAATAGGACATATCAGTGTCTACACCATCAGAAAAATCATCAATGCTGGTATGGGCACTGATTTTCCATTATCTACTCCTGCAGGTAAGATTGATTGTGAAGATTGTTTAACTGCAAAGAGCACTAGGAAACCATCAGCTACCCATGTGTCAAAGCCAGAATCTCTAATGAGCTTAATTGTTGGAGATCTTGTTGGTCCCATGGATCCCACTATCTATGTAGCTAGGTGGGCAGCAATGTTCAGGGAAAGCTCAACTTCCTATGGTAAGGTATTTTTACTGAATGAAAAATCTGAGGCAAATTATTGTTTTGTTTCTTTCTATAAAAAATTAGAAAATATAACTGGGAGGAAGCTTCAAGTTTTATGCACTGATAGAGGGGAAATGCACAGCAAGAAGATGGCACAGATCTTGGCCTATATTGGTGCTACTCATGAAGTCACATACCCTCACCATAACAAGCAAAATGGAACAGCTGAAAGGTTAAACAGAATATTTGGTGACATTTCAAGAACAATACTCCTTGAAAGCAAACTACCTGAATCATTCTGAGGTTTGGCATACAAGTGGGAAGCTCATTTTCACAACTGTATTCCTAATGGTAAAACAGGTGATAAAAAACCCATTCAGCTGATGTACAATGAAACCCCAAACTACTCCAACTTTCACATTTTTGGTGAAACAGCATTTGTTCATATTCACAAGGAAACATGTCAAAAACTAGATCAACATGCCTTAATTTGTAAGTGTGTAGGTTATTCCTTAAAAAATGCTGGTTGGATTTTTTGGAATGAAGATTCAAACACCTTTTTTGAATATTCCATGGCTGTTTTCCCTGGTTATTGCCTCCCTACTCATAATGCTTCTCTCCAAGCCCCAACAACCACACCATCAAAGGGTTCTCTTCAGTCTATTCTCAAAAATGTGAAATTAGGCGATTTCAATGATGAAAAAAAACTTCTGTCACAAGAAAAGGCTGTTACTGAGGTTTTCAAAAAAAGTTCTTTCACACTCTGATGTTATCCCTAGAACTCACTTGAAAGCCATGCTCTCTCCAGACCATAAAAAATGGAAACTTGAATGCAGAAGAAAACTTGCTAACATGAAGAACATCAATGTTTGGTATGAATAAAAAGTTCATCCAGGCAGTAAAATTACCAATGCAAGATGGGTATTCACCATCAAAAATCCTTCTTCAGACTCCCCAACCTACAAGGCACACTATGTAGAAAAAGGCTTTCTCCAACAGTATGGTATTGACTTTACTGAAACTTTTTCTCCCACTGCAACTTTTGCTTCCCAGCATGCTCTCTTGACTCTGGCAGCATATCACAAATGGCCTGTAAAGTCTTTTGAAGTCACAGAAGCTTATCTCCACAGTCCAATTGACAAAGCTATATGGGTACGTCCTCCTGAAGGCTTTCATCTGAAGGATAAAGACAACACTCTCTGTCTGAAGAAAGCTTTGTATGGCACCAAGCAGGAAGCAAGATGTTGGTGGTTACACATTTCTGAAAAACTTGACTCTCTAGGAAATAAAGCTAGTAAATACGACAAAAGTTTTTATGTCTTAAGGAAAAAAGATTGTTTGGGTTTTGTTTGGATACATGTTTATGATGGAGTTGTAACTGGAAGTAGTGAGGAGGTGTTGAAGGAGTTGGAAGATGGTTTGGATGGATCTTTGAAGGTAAAATGGAATGAAAAGGTGGATGGAATCATAGGTGTAGGCTTTGAAGAGGTCCCTGAAGGATTTAATCTCAACAATTTTAAGCTCATTAACAAAATTTTAACAGAACATAATCCTTCAGGACTAGTCACAAGATCTCCTTTACCTCAGCAGTTAAAAATCAGGACAGAAACAGATGATGAAGAAGCAGTTGAAACTACCAAGTATCTTTCTATTCTAGGTGCTCTCAGCAATGTAGTAGGGGAAACTAGGCCTGATCTATCTTTTCCAGTAATTTTCCTGGCTAGATTCTCTTCAAAGCCAACAGCTGCTCACTGGAAAGCTCTCAATCACCTCTTACGCTATGTACAGTACACCGCTAAACTTTTATTTCACATTCACCCTGACAGATCCAGTCCCCTTGAATTATTCTCTTATACTTATGCCACATGGAACAACAAGGAGTTTTCCAGAGCCCATTTCATGGTGTGCTGGTGAAAAATCCTATAAATTTTATTAATATAATCAATTTAAAATACTTGATTTCTCTACAAGCCACCCAAACAATTCTCGCTATGATAGTGCCAACACTTGCAATGAACCTCTTAAAATGTCCCAAGTTATTGATTGGCTTATCTAATATGATCAAAAACACAGCTCTGATGACTCTGATTCTGCATCCACTCTGGTGACCTCATTTTTCTAATAAAAAAAATGAGTATTGCATTGATGGAAAGCACAGCATTCAAAGGAGAGCTGCTGGAAATTACATCCTCATCTCAAAAATAAATGATAAACAAAGAACAAGGAAGAAGCCACCAAATAATTTAGTTTTGCTTATTCTATGGAATAAGTTCAGCACTTGTAATGAGTAACAAGCAAGTGATGCTTGGATCTGGAGGGTGTGTTAGAATTTTAGAGCTATTGGGCTCCTTTGGTAACTTATTTGTTTTATCTATCCTTACCATTTTTTTACCAATTATTATTATTTATTATATTTCATATTCACTTGTTATATACTGTTGACTCATTGAATTTCACTTACACATATACATATACATATACATATACATATACATATACATATACATATACATATACATATACATATATATATATATATATTGCTCAGATTAACCAAATGTTTTCCAATAATCTAAACCCATACATATTTAATCCATAACCTAATTTGTTTCCTCAATACCTCGTGATAGAGATTGAGCTTATAAAGACAGTAATACTTCTCAATTTTCACTATCCCTTTTTGCTTCATCTCCATAACCAGGTAATTTCTATTTCTCTTATATTTAATTTTTTCATACATTCATTACTTTTACCTATATTAAAATTGATTTGTGTTTTCTCAATCTCTGTTTCCAGATTTTTAGCACTTGAGCTCCTTTGTGCCATTGTCTTTGTTGTACTTTAAGTTGGGCCTTTGTCCCTGCTCCCTCTTGTATTGAGACATTTTGCTCCTGCATGAGCATCAAGCTTGACCTTTGTCTCTAAGCTCCATTTTTCCAGGCCATTTTCCCCAGGGTATCTTTAGGTCAGGATGTTTTCCCCATATAAATCTTCATTGGCATCAGGCCTTTTTCTCCTCTAGCATCACCATCTTATATGGGCTGTTTTCCCTGACCTTTATCATTACTTTTATCAATTTTATTCATTACTACTTCAATTGGCCTTTAGTCTCCATCTTTTCATTATTTTAAATCATAAAACATCAAAAATTCTAACAGATCATAGATTTTAAAATTAGTACAATCAAAAAATGTTTCAGTCCTCCAAAATAACTCACTCACCATAAAATATGGGAGATAGACATGCTCGCTAGACTCTAACCTTAATAATATTTACCACCTTCACAAATTTTGGCCTTCAGAAAGCAAAAAATTATTAAGGCTAAAATTGAATGAAGCTATCTGGAATAAGTAAGATTTCAAGAAGGAAGTCCCTAATGAAAGTTTAGTAAGATCTCTTTAAAAGCTTACTAAGAACTCAGCAACTGCCGAGTAAATTCTCTGATAGTGGAGATTAAGAGAATGTAACTTTGTGTTGGTCACTTATTGTAATTTTGACCTGAACCTTAACCCTTTTTTAATCCTCCTCCTCCTGTAACTAATGCATTCTATAAATATTTTCTACAATCTGGTAATTTTACCAGGGACTACAGCATGCTATTCTATAATTTATATATGTGCATTCCAAGTTTTTAAAATTTCCTCTCATTTTATACGCAGTTAAACATACTAAAATCCCTTTTTCATTTGCTCTTCAATTTCATTATACTTCATTATAATAATTAAATGTTACCCCTACTAAAAATGGATAATAGAGATATTGAAAAAAAGGGCAAAATTCTGTAATTTTTTTAATCATAGATAGTAATATAATAATTATAAAAATTAATAAAATTTTTGATGAAAGGCCTTCAATACATGTATCCTGAAGTTAAGTTACATCAAATTTTCATTTGAATGTAAGCATATGAATGGAACCCACCAAAGCAACTGGAACAGATAAGCCTTTTCAATATATATATAGCAATTTAAAACTTCATCATAATGCTCATCTGTATGAGAAAGACTCTGGTACAAACCTAAGTTGAAAGCTGAGCCCAATAAAAAAATTAAATTTCAAGTCTGTCCCTTCTTCTTCTTCTGTAGACTTCACCATTTTCAGCCCAAAAAAAACATTGAAGAGCCTTTCACTTGACCATGTACACACTTGGCTTGAAAAAGCTCAATGGGAATGAGAGTTGAGTTTAGTATTTCTTTATAACTTCCTTGGGAGGTAGAGGAAATCTTCAAAAATTTGGGCTAAAAAAATATGATTAGGTTAAGGAAAGGTCTTTATGACTTTTGAGGGAATGAAAATTCCTAAGAATATACTACTAATAACTATCTCAAAGGAAGTAAGACTTTCAAAAATGTTTGAAGGAAGCTTAGTAGAAAATTTAAGATAGTATTTATTAAGTTTAAAACTATTTTGCTACTAAGAAGGAAAGTATAAAAATTCAAGCTTTTAATTTTGAATTTCAACAAGTAGAATAACAACAACTTATGTACCATAGATCCCATAAATCTTAGACCTCCTAACAAAACTGCCAATCCTCCTCACTTTAAATCCATTAATGAAGAGTATCCAAAATAATCTAAGTAATATGTTGGTCAAACTGGTTAGATTTAAAGTTTATATGAGCAAGAAATACACAGATAAAACAATCAGTATGATATTTAAAATTGATATTCTATAGCTCATACTATTACTGAACCATACACACAATAATATAATGCCCATAAACAATAACATTGAACCAAATACAGCTAGCACAGTAATTAAGTGCATATTTCATAAGAAGTTTTATTGATGTTACATTCTGTGCTTTTAGTAAGTCACACGTCCTAAATTTCATGACCAAATCATTTAGCAGCCTTTCAGTGCCTGCTCATGCTTTAAAATTTTCTGCATATTCATCTGGAATCAATGCAAAAAATTAAAGTTCTCAGTGTAAAATCCCTGGTTAAAATAAAGTTAGGGAAGTTTCTCATGTAAAATATTTATCTAAAAATTATATTTGTATAATTTCCAGCATGAATTTTATGTGTGATAATAAAACCTAATTGTTGAAGAAAATAAAAAGTGAAAAAATGAAAAAAAGAGTATTTATTGAAAAGTATAGGCTCATTATAGACAGAGAAAATATTAATATTTATAGGGAACAATTTGAAGTTGATGAGGTTAATATAAAGTTGAAAAAGGGGAAAAGGAAAGAAAGCCATTTTGAGATTAAAATAAATGAAATAAATAAATTGTAAGAATTTTTATTTTAATTAAGAGTAAGGCTTATATTTCAGATAATTTACAAATGTTGAACTAAATGAAGCAAGAATTAAAAATTGTGGCTTCATAGAGATATTTAATGAATCTTTATTGATATATATATTTATTTGGTGTTTTTATCGATTTATATAAATATATTTATCTGTTCAAAAAGTAAATGGAGAGAATTAAATGAATAATGAAGATTATTTCAGTGTAATATTTATCTCCTAAGATCTACACAAAATAATAGGGATATAAACATTAATTTCATTGGTTGATAAAATAATAAAATGGTTTAATAGCTATACACAAAAGAATACAGATAAATGAAATTTTTAAACTAATAATTTTTTTAATAAATTAATTTATTTCTTAATTTACTTGAGTATTTTTGAAATTTTTGGGTTTTTTGAATCATTAGATTTTTTAAAATTTTTTTGAATTCTTTTAAGTTTTTTTTGAATTTTTGAATTTTTTTCTATTTTTCTCTGAATTTTTTTAAGATCTTTATGAATTTTTTTTGAAGTCTTTAAAGTTTTCTTTACTTTCATTCAAGTTTGTAGTTTTTTCTGAATTTTTTAATTGTTTTTGATGATTTTTATGCATGAAAGGTGGTTGAAGTCATGTGCTGAAAAGACGCAGCATCTTTTCTGATTTGTGATTGAATTCACATGCTGAAAAGACGCTGTGTCTTTTCTTTCTTGTGACTCCATTTCAGTTTCTCCAGTCCAACTTTTCCACTGGGCCACAAGAATTTTTTTCAGATCTTGTGCTCCATTGGACTACTTTTACTAGTGCAATGAAAGAAATTTAAGTGAGCAGAAAAGATATTGCATCTTTTCAGCACATGACCTGTACTTTCTAAACAATAGGGGGTATCAATGTTCAGGGATCCGCAATTAGGGATCAGGAATTTTTTTTCCCGGGATCAGACATTATTAATTGCGGAAGATTCTTATCCACTAGCCCCAGGGCTAGTGGATAAGAAATCCACGATAATGCATTATCCCGCCTCTTATACCCCAATTTCCATTCCTAATTCCTGATCCCAAACTCATCTCATCCATGATGGATTTTTAAGAAAGTCACATGACTTATAATTGCTGATGCCATCCTTAAGTATTTCCTCACTCTATGCTACTTAATTTTGGTGGCGAACACTTAAGTTTTTTTTCTATCTACACACCCCAACTGCACATTTGGCGGTGAATTCCCACTTCCCTCATCACTTAACCCTTCCACCGGCAACAATGAAACACCTCTCTACTAGGAAGCTACTTCACTCAACAATGAATGCTATCACTTTTCTTTTAGTTCTTTACTATAAATCTGACTCTGATTTGGAAGATGCTTTAGCTTATATGTGTTTTCTTTCCAAAAAGCGTTACATCATCACCAGGGGGCCAAATCTTTATCATGATCCCCGATATGATCTGGCCTCATTACTCTTCAACATTTCTCTTCACCCTTTTAATTTTTAATTTTTATGTTTTCATACTTTCCAAATGTCCTCTTTGTGTACTTTAATCACTTGGTTTTGTATTTTGGTTTGTTGCATATTCATTTTTTTTTTGAATTTACGGTGAATATCTTTTTTTTGGATTGCTCATTGGTTTTCTTTCACTTCCTCAACATGAAATCGCATATTTTCTTATATCGCATATTTTGTCAGTGATTTTTTTTTTCATTCATCACTCATATCCTTTTCCTATTCTCCTCAAATATCCCTCAAATATTTTGGTTGCATTTATTTTCTCAACTCAACTCACCAGGTAGGTCATTTTTTTTCTTTTTTCATGGTTTTTTATTTGCTAATCATGATTTTTTTTTTTTGCTTTTTTTTGGCTTTTTTTTTGCTTTTTTTTTGCTTTTTTTTTGCTTTTTTTTGCTTTTTTTTTGGTTTTTTTGTTTTTTTTGTAAGTGCTTCTATTATTTTTGTTCTAGGGTAAACTAATTTTTGTTTTGCTTTTTTCTCTTTTTTCTCTTTTTATTTTTTTGTTTTTTTTTCTCTCCTTCACCTCTCTTTATGATCCTCAAGGCCCCCCTTTTTCCCTCTCTTTACCTGTCTCTGACCCCCTTTTTACCCCCTTTTTAGCTGCCTCAAATCCCCCCTTTCCCCCCTCTTTAGGTCCCTCATCACCCCCTTTCCCCTCTTTTTAGGTGCTTCAATACTCCCCCCTTCCCCTCTCTTTATGTCCCTCAAACCCCCCCCCCTTCACCTCTCTTTTGGCGCCTCAAACCCCCCCTTCACCTCTCTTTACCCACATCAAACCCCCCCTTTCCCTCTCTTTAGGCGCCTCAAACACCCCCCCTTCCCCCCCTTCTACTCACTTTACCCCCCTACCTAATCATTATATCCTCCTTTAAACAGACACCACGCAATATGGGGGGCGGACTTGCTAGCAAGTCCGCAACTTGAAGTCAGATGGAAATCAGATGGAACTCAGACTGAAGTAATACTGAACTTTCACTTGAGGTATCACACAAATAATAATGGATCTATATTGAAAACATTGTGAAAGTGTGAGGATAACTGAATGGAAGCCAGAAAAAATCATTCCATGAGTCTACTCAATGCAAAGTATTTTTTGAAGCAACTTATTTAAATAATACTTTATTAAATTAAGTTTATCAATAAAAATTGATTGACAATATTGCAATTCTTAAATACAATAATTTTATTAAAAAATTTCAGATTAAATATAAAAAAAATCAGTGACTTTTTCTATTACTTACAACTGTTTTTACAGAATTGAAAACTATGTTTCAGCTAATATTTTATGGAAGTGAACTCTGTTCTTTGCCCGAAGAACAGAGTTCATCCTCCTATTTTCACACTCTGTTTGCACCAATCTCCATCGCTTTCAATATTTTATGGAAGTGAACTATGTTCTTCGCCCGAAGAACAGAGTTCATCCTCCTATTTTCACACTCTGTTTGCACCAATCTCCATCGCTTTCAATATTTTATGGAAGTGAACTCTGTTCTTCGCCCGAAGAACAGAGTTCATCCTCCTATTTTCACACTCTGTTTGCACCAATCTCCATCCCTTTAAATTCTATCAACACAATCTTGGATCCGATCATCCTTCCGTAAGGAGAGCTCATACTTCCTCTCTTCCAAATCTTGTACTCTGTCATCCCTCCTTAAAGAGAGCTCGTATTTCTTCTTTTCAAAGCTCAGTGTCTCTTTAGCAATTTCCACTTGTTCTAGAGTGAGAATAAAAATTAACATAAAGTAGAAGAAAAGCAGAGTAAAGTAATAAGAGGTATGATATCACTTACCAGCATCACGTTTCTCTAAAAACTGTTCCATCAAAGAAAAAGGTGTTTGTGATGAAGTATCACTTTTTTGTCTTCTTTGGGAGAGGAAATTTAGACTAGTTGAAGCCCTTCTCTTTTTGTTCAACGTAGCATTTTCCTCCTCATCATTGTCACTAGCTTCAGACTCAGTTGATTGAGGATCCTGGGTTTGTTCATCAGCCTTTTAAGAAATAAGAAAAATATAAGTAAATAAAAAAATAGAATTGATAAGATAAAAGAAACAGACCTGAGTTAGATTGGGTTGGGTTAAATTGCCAATAGGATCAATAGCAAAGCTATCTAGATTTGTAGAATTTAGAAGAGGGGAGGCTTGAGTGGAGGAAGAGGATGGGAAAAGATTTGCTTCGACATCATGTTCGGAGATAGGATCTTCTCCATCCAACATGTTTACAGGATTAACATCGGCTCGCTCTCCAAAAATTGCATCCATCTCTTTAAAGTAAGGACATAAAGAATCAAGTTTATTGTCTATGGATTTTATACCCTTAGTTATATCAATGTCAGTAACCCCAAAACCAGTGGAAGATGAAAGAGCCTTTGCCTTCTTGTATTTTGCTCGATAATGCTTGAAGCGTTCAGACATCTGTTTAGGCAAAAGATCAATCCTTCCCTTGGTCTTATTGCGTAATTCATTTGCCATTAGAAGATAGCCATTAACTTTTGATGTGGGGGGCCGTCCTACTTTAGTGGCATACTCAGTACCAAAACAAGAATCATAGTTAGATTTGGTTTTCAGCCAGTTGATAAGAATGAGATGATCATCTTTTTTTAATTGAACAGTCTTTGATTTCTTGGCTGAGCGGGGAAAAGAGGAAGTAGTGTGAATTGAAGAACAACTGGGTGATAGCTGCCTTTGAGAAGATCTAGGATGACGAGGCATGTTATTATAAATGAAGATGAAAAGGAGCAGAAACAAGCAGATGAGATAGCGAGATGAAAAGGAGAAGAATCAAATAGATGAAATGGGGAGAAATTCTGAGTGGATAGAATGAACAGGATGGGATGAGAATGGAAGTGCGCAGCAAGGTAGAAGGCTGGGATATCCAGAAAGTTGTCCAAGATGTGGTTATGGAAAATTGAGTAAATAAATGTCGGATAAGAGGTGAACATTGACACGTAAAGTGTCTAATAACCCAATTATTAGCAAAAATAATTGCGGAAGATAATTGGGGTATAAGGATTATTTTCCGCAATTAATTTAATTGCGGATCGGTCAACATTGATACCCCCTAATATATTTTTGTTTTATAATTTTTGACTGACCATAAAAGATTTTAGCTTGTGGTTCATCTAAAATTCTAATGTATCAATCATGATTTTAATAAGATAATTGAAAAAAATGTATTGGGCCTATAGTTTTATATTTTTATTACTTAGATGCAACAAAATACATTTTTCTTGTGTTCCATCAGTCATTTTTAACTGGAAAAAGTGAAATAAAGTCACACAATAAAAAAGATGCTGCGTCTTTTCAGCACATGACTTCAATCACATTTCAAGCATAAAAAAATAAAAAAAGCCAAAACATGCCAAAGAAAAATGTAAATTTTAAAAATTCCAAAAAACTTCATTATTGGCCACCTTATCTTGTGAAGTATCTTGAGGCTGTGAAAAACTACCTCTACCACAATTGTTACATACAAGCAGTAAGTTAACTGATGCATCTATAGTAAAATTTACTCTTTCTACTGAAGATAAAGCATCACCAGGTCTTGGAAAAAAACATGAAAAAATATTAATTTATTTTGAAAGAATTCACATGGCATTTAATTAATATTTGGGACATGAATTTGAGAGGAAATATATATTCTTATTGAAAAATAAAGGATATAATAAATTTTTCTTCAAAATTACTTTCATTTATGATTCTTTTTTAATAACAGTTGGGTAGGTGCTT
The DNA here is from genome assembly GCA_030280995.1 of Hemileia vastatrix. NCBI lineage: Eukaryota > Fungi > Basidiomycota > Pucciniomycetes > Pucciniales > Zaghouaniaceae > Hemileia > Hemileia vastatrix. The sequence continues at coordinate 17,065,644 of JASXTE010000006.1, read as the reverse complement.
CATAAATCTGTTGTGAAACAATAATAAGATTATAAAGTATCAGGTGAAGTAAAAAAATAACAAAAGTGTTAAATACAATGAAATTTTGTATTTTTTCAGTAAATGAAAAAGGTGGAAGCTGTTATAAGGGATTTGAATTTTTTTCATGAAAATTAAACATTATTAATGTAACTAAGTTATAAAATTGTCAGCCCTTTATCAGCCCCAGTTTGGGCCTGTTGGGGGCTCACTGGGTGTGATTTAAGGGATATGAAAACTTATACAGGGTTAAAAAAAGAGGAAAAACATAAGTACTTACAGAGCTACTGGAAAATCATCCTTTTTTTAAAGTTTTTTTTGAATAAAAATTATTTCTTTTTAAAAGGAATTATTTTGTAATATTATATCAAAATTTTTAAAATTAATGATTTAATTATCTTAAAAGATGTTTAATTCTTCAAAGGAACTTTTAAATGGGGAAAGATAATATATTGATTATAAGAATATTTCTGGGATGTTACAAAAATGAACTAAATAATTTTGAATATTAAAAAGAATTAAAAATTTCTTATAAATTAAATTCTTAGCAAAATTATTCATTTTAATTACAATAATTTTTTACTTGAAACTCTGGTTAATAATTATTGTTAAATATTTACAATTAAAATAGTCTTAATACATTTCATAATAGATTTATAAATGTTTGTGCCAAGGTGCTAATGAGAGACTAAACTTTTAATGCCAATAATTTTGACTAAAATTTTTTAATCACTAAATTTAAAAGATGTAGAACCATCAATTGAGCTCTGGAATAAGTTTTTTCTATTTTAATTGTGGATCAAAACTTATCTTACCCTGAAAAATGACCTTGAAAATAAATTTTTGGTTATGAAAATATATTTTAACTTTTAAATCTAATATAAATTTCATATATTAGTTAAGCCTAGTTTTTATCACCAGAAGAATAATTTAGAACCTTCTAGAAGGTCCCTTTTATTGACTGAAGTGTGGAATCCTGTTATTGGTAGAAACTTTCCAGCATGTGACATCACTTTAATTTTCATGTGAATTGTGTTATATTATACAGAAAATTCAATATAAATGATGAATTAAAAAAACCATTTTTTCATGTGCATGAAAAAAGAATTTTTTTTTACTTTACTTTTGTTAGAAGGCCCGCTTGATCTAGAAGGTTTTAACGGAGGTCCAATGGCAGTGAAAGGTGGAAAATCTCAAGATTTTAAGTAAGGTACATAACTTTAATCTTTTATAATTTATTACTCAAGATAAAGGTAAAAATATATTATTATTATTACTTATAATGATTAGAATTACGCAAATGTAAATACTAAAGCAGTAATAGTAGTAATGGAATTGACAGATTGTATATAATAAATTGTAAGTAAGTGAAGAATGAGGAAAAAAACCCAGATTGGGAGGCCTTATATAGGCAAAAAGGAGAGAAACCACAGAGTTAAAAAATCTATATACAAGAGAATGAGAGAGAAGAAAATTCCAAATTAAGATATTGCAAATATTAAGATTGTTCTATAAAGAATGTATTAATATAATGTATTTACTGTATATATCAAATTATTTGATTTATTTTTAAGTTCCTGTAAATGTCACCTTTAATTAAAATAATTTAAATTTAATAATTAGTATTAAATATATTTTTATTTCACCTCTAGACTTTCATGAGGATTCTGTCAGGGGATAAAAATATGAGGGAAATTTAAAATTAAATATTTACTTGATTTTTACTTATTCCAATTAGTTGAATTATTGTAAGTAAGTTATAAGTAAAAATAATTAATAAAATAAAAAATAAAGGCATGGCTTCATCCTAGTAAATAATTAATTATTTGCTCGGTAAGTCTAGTAGCCCAGCTGACAACTTTGTTTCTCAGTTATGAAAATTGAAATGGTGTTATAAATATGAGGGGCTTTTTTGGTTTTAAATTTTAATTTTATTAACCTTTTTTCATTTCAACAGAAAACCACCACAAAAAATCATTTGACACCTGCTAGCAGGTTCCTATCCCTATATTCAGTTTTAATTTAAGAGTAAATTTGATTTGATATTTCTTAAGCTAGTGTGCTTATTGTTCAGTTCAGAGTCTTTCCAGAAGAATTAGAGCTGATCTGAAATTGGGTTGAATCAAAGAAAGGTTTTGGAACCTGCTATCAGGTGCCCATGTTTTTTTCTGGTGAAAAAAATTCACAAAGAAATTTATTAGGCTTTATCAAAGCTACCAATCTTCCATATTAAAATTTCTCTTTTTTCCACCAAATCTACCATGATTAGTTTTTCATATATGGTATATTTTTCCCCAAAAACATATTTTTAGTGAGAAATAATGTCAACTCTGTAGCTTTATTTTTGTGTCTTTAAATACCTTTCAAGTAAATAAAAATTATTAACTTTGATACCCCCTATTATTGACTGTTAAAGTAGGTAGTCACAAATATTCAACATTCTAATAGATAAGTAAAAAAAATTTCTCTATGCACATTTCAACTAGTTCTAATAAAATACAATTTATAAAAGCTATTTTATATTTTGGTTTTGGAAAGATTTATTTTAATGATAAAATATATAAATATAATTATATTGTAAATTTGAGCTTCCATGGTAATTGTCAAGTGGTGCTTTGGTCTAGAAGATTTTATAGTGGTCCAAAATCAATGAAAGGTGAAGAAAACTCAAGATTTCAAAAGGGGTACATATTTATTTCTTTATATTTAATATTCAATAAAAAAGTAAAAAGATTATTATTATTATTACTTTAAAGACTTAGAAATATGCAGCTGTAAATACTAAAGTGGTAATAATAGTAATAGAATTGGTTTATGTATATATAATAGGGGGTGTCAGTTCTGGAAAATCCACACTTACAAATCCGCACTTAAATTTGATCAAATCTGCACTTATTTATGTGCGGATCTCCAAAACTCAATAGCCCCAATACTGGTGGATTTCAAAATGAAATAAGTCACTTATTTCACTCAAATCTGCACTTTCTCAACCAAAAGTGCTGGTTTCACAATTCTCACTACTCTTCCTCTCTCTCACCTTCCACTACCTCTCCTTTCCTTTTGTAAAATTCTCCACTTGCAGCTCCTATCTCCCCTCCCCTTTTAATTCTCCTCTTCCTCTTCCTCTCACTCCTCTCTGCTCATTAATTCACTCCTCCCTCTCTTCATTACACCCCTTTACCCTCACTCATGATTGATTTATAAGCAACAAAACATCCTAAACACCCAAAAATAACTGCATAAAAAAAGGAAGGAGTGAAATTTCTTTCTTCTTATGTACAAAACAATAATAAGCAAGTCACCAAGTTTGCTTGCTCATGTCTCAAATATTTTAGTATATTTCAAATTTCAAAAAAGAGGATTTGAGAAGTATCTCAAACTTCTGAAGTTCATTTGCTCTCACCTAGCTACAATTTTAGAGCATGTACAGCCATTTTCCTAACTATAAGGACATTATTATAATTTTTTGATAGTTAATTAGGCTAGTGCACTTTTTTCCACAGTTGTATAGTGAAATTATCATTTCTCTTTTTCTTAATGCTGTATCTGATGGTGAGAAAGGTGGTTGTAGTGGCAAGCAAGCTGGTTGTGGTGGTGGGTGAGGTGGTTGAGGGGGTGTGCGAGGAGGAGGAGGTGGTGGTAGTGGTAGTGAGTGAGAAGGTGGTGGTGGTAGTGAGTGAGGAGGTGGAGGTGATGGTAGTGGTAGTGAATGAGGTGGCAGTGGTAGTGAGCAAGGAGGAGATGGTGGTGGTGGCAGTGGTGTGAGTGGTTGCATGAGAGGTGGAAAAATTTACCAAAATTAATAATAACATACCTAAATGATCAAGAAGAAAAACAGAAAAAGAAAAAATACTGAAAAAAAAGAAGTAAAAAAAACTTACCATTGGTCAGATAACAATGTTTCAAATGTAAAACAAATAGTGAGAACATGATCTATGAAGCACAAACTAACAAGGGGAATGTGTGGTGAGAAGTAGGTGAGCAAGAAAAGGTCTGATTTTGGTGGTCAAAACTAACACCCATTTTTGAAATAAGTTACTTCTTTTCAAAATTTGAGTGCTGATTTGTAAGTGCTGATTTGGATTGAAATCTGCACTTAAGTTAAGTGCCAATTTGCCAGAACTGACACCCCCTAATAAATTTGTAAGGTAAGAATGAAATTAATGAAAACAGCCAGATTGAGAGGCCTTATACAGGCAAAAAGGAGAGGAACCACAGAATCAAAGTTCTATATACATGAGTATCAGATAAAGAAAAATTCCACAATTGGAAATTTCAAATATTTAAAGTTTTTCTATAAAGAATGTACCCATATACAGTATTTATCTGTATATGTCCATTTTATTTGATATATTTTAAATTTCTGTAAATGTCAAAGTAAAAATAAAAATATTTGATTTAATATTTGGTAATATTTAGTTTTCCTTTCAGCTGTCATGAGGACACTATCAAAGAATAAGAATATGAGGAAACAATATAATTATATCTTTACTTATTTTTACTTATAAATTAGTTAAACTTTTATAAGTAATTTATAAACTAAGTATAACTTTTTAAATGAGAAGTAAAGTCATATCTCTACTCAAGTAAATAATTAATTATTTACTGTGTAAGTATAATAGCCTGGCTGACACTCTCTCACTCTAAAAAAAATAAAAAAATAAAACAAAATGATATGATTTTTTCTTTTTATATTTATTTAGTAGAGCAAGAAGGTTAGACATCTCTTTCCTAGGAATCAAAGAATCATATTCAGAATATTTATTCTTGAATCTCAAAAAGTATTCAGTACCTTTTTAAGAAGATATAACTCTGTTATTTAGAATTTTATCAATTTCTGCTGTTTCAGTGATTATATTAGGGGTTTTCTCTGGTCTTCCCCTCCTTTTGGGAAATAAATCACTATTGGATGTGTAAGGCTTCAAAAGAGATATTGGAAAAACAGGATGTTTCCTGTCATATGGAGAATAAAGGATAACTTCAACTGCATTATCAACAACCATTCTTCTGATAACAAATGGACCTACAAATGGGTCTTTTAATTTTTTATTACCTTGTAAATTGAGATGGATGGTAGAAATAAGTACTTCATCACCCTTCTTATAAGTGTATTCTTTATGGGATTTGTACCACCTCTTTTCTCATATTCAAAAGATTTTTCAATATATTTTTGACCATGACCTCTTCAAAGCTGTTGCATTTGAAGAAAAGATTTTAAACCAGGATGTAAATTCAATTTAGGTATTTTATTATTGAGAATTTGTGCAGGAGTAGTTGGAAAATATCAAAGCCAGAGCTCAAACATCTTTCTTTAAGTAACAGAATGAAAAGTGCTATTATAAGCAAATTCCAAACCAGGAAATAAGGTGACCCAATCATGAGTGAACCTTTCATTGTCTTTGTACTCAAGGCCAAAGGCACAATACCTTCTATTCATGTCCTCTAAAGTCTGAATCATTCTATCAGCTAGTCCATCAGTCTGGGGGTGATGGGCAGTATAAAGCTTCAGATCACAACCAGAAAAAACCTTCAGAGACATCCAAAATTCAGAGGTAAATTTAGGGTCTCTGTCAGAGATTATGACTTTAGGGAAACCAGCAGTATTAAAGATATGTGACCACCACAAGAAGGCTAATTCTTTAGTGGAAACATCTTTGTGAGTAGGGATTATTTTACATATTTTTGTAAATCTGTCCACAATAACCCAGCACAAGTTATAACTGTCTTTCCCACCAATAGGAAATCCTGTTACAAAGTCCATGTTTATAATATGTCATGATGCATCAGGAGATTCTATATGTTTCATCAATACAGCTCTTTTTCTAATTAATCTTTTGATTTTGGAAATAATCACAGAATTCAACATATAGTTGGGTCTCTTCAGACATATTAGCCCACCAAGCAGTGTTCTTAAATCTGATCATTGTTTTTCAAGATCAAAATGTCCTTCCAATATGTCATCATGAGAAAGTTTCAAGATGATTTATTTCATAGAAGGAGGAATAACAATAACATTACTCAACTTTCTTCTATAATGGAGATAGCCTTCATCAATTGAAGATTTACCTTTTTCCAAAGCAATCTGGTACTTTGGTGGGAGAGTATTAATTAATTCTTGTATTGAAGCATTTTTGGATCATTTAATATATTACACAGCCTTTTTAAGTTAGTGTCTTTATCATATGAGTCCAGAATAAGCTGTAATAGCTCTTCCTCCATATCAACCACATATATCCCATGAATGAGAACTATTTCATCCTCAGAAATAGTTCACATTAATGGATTAGAGTCATCATTTGGCAAAGGCAACCTTGATAACATATCTGAATTGAGTGAAAAATAACATCCCTATGAATTATTGTCATCCTTTCTCTGTATTCCTGAGAAGCCAGCTGCCATCTGAACGTTTTTATGTTAGGTGTTTTTAAGTTTAAGAGGGACTTTACTGCACTGCTCAGTGAAAAGTTCAAATTTCTGGTAATACAGATAATAATGCAGTTTCTACAGGACCCACAACACTTCCAAACACTCAATTTGAGTGGCACCATATTTCAATTCACTATTTCTCAAGGTCCTTGAAATATAACAAATTACTACTTCTGATACTTTGTCATTCATAACTTGTTTTTTATGGAGAGCAGCACCAAGGCCAATGAAACTGGCATCAGTTTACAAAACAAATGGTTGAGTAAAGTCAGGAAAGGCTGGAATTGGTTCTGACATCAAACAATGTTTCATAGTGTCAAAAGCTTGTTGTATTTCACTGTTCCAGACAAAAGCAACATCTTTCCTAGTTAATTGGGTGAGTAGTAATTCTATGACTTGAAAATTTTTAATATATTCTCTATAGTATACACATATTTTCAAAAAACTTTGGAGCTCTCTGACTGTAATAGGAGCTTTTACCTGTTGTATGGCTGCCACTTTTTTCTGGTCAACACATAAATTTAATCCTGAGATAACATGACCAAGTACATTCAAAGAATGAAAACCAAATTTGCATTTTTTCAAAGCACTTTTCATATTTATCTCATCCATCTTATGGAACACTTTACACAGGTGGTTAAGGTGAACCTCAAATATCTTGGAGAATATGATGATATCATCAATATAAACCATGAGCCATCCTTCAATTATTTCTTGATGGAACATGTTATCCATAACTTTCTGAAAAACAGAAGGGGAGTTTTTGGGGCCAAATGACATGCTAATATACTTATATATACCAATACACCACACAATATGGGGGGCGGACTTGCTAGCAAGTCCGCAACCTTGGACCCAAACTCACCATAGATTGAACACACATTGAGCTATTGATAAAGGAACCATTCAATCAGGGATGAACACCACTCAGCAGAACAGTTTTAGGTGGGTGTTCAAGTAGAGTTCAGTATGGTTTCAGTATGAGTTCAGTCTGAGTTCCATCTGAGTTCCATCTGAGTTCAGGTTGAGGACTTGCTAGCAAGTCCACCCCCTATATTGCGTAGTGATATAGGCAGCAATAATTAGAAAATTCTGTGAATTCTTCTCAACAGGTAACTGGCGATATCCCTTATTACCATCTAAACAGCTAATATATTTAGCACCTTATAAGGTAGCATGGATAGAGCTAATTCTGGGTAAAGAATAGATACCATCTACAGTATAAGTATTTAATGCTCTATAATTACCACATAAACTGGCTTTATCTTTCTCATAAGAGATTAGGACAGGTGAAATAACACAATTTTTAGTTGTTTCAACTACCTTTTCAATAACATTCATTTTTAAAAGGGAAGAGATATTGTCTTTCATTGAAGTAGCAATTAACGCTAAAGGATTATTTAAAATACTAGAACATTGATTAATTTTCTGCATAGAACCAGCTTCTCCTGGTCTCAAGGTGTTATCTACCATTTCAGAGTTACCTGAAGAAAATGAATCACTAACAAGAAAAGAACTTGAGATTCAACGTGTCAGCCTGGATATTTCCAGGACTGAGTAAAAAGTACTTATAAGTTATGTTAAACACATGTAATATACATGGGAGCAATAAATTAGAGTACACAAATAGTATACATAAGTAAAATTATGATAATATACAAAATATGCCATTATAACACCTTATATATATGCATATATCCACCTTTTATAAGTCTTATGTACTTAATATTAACTTAAAATATGTTAAGATAATCTTAAGAGCCTTAAATATAAGGCTACATAACTTTTAAGTACACTTAAAGCTGTTTTTTTCATTGTTTTAGGTAAAAAACAAGAAATGCACTTTAAAACACTTAAAAGTTGATTATATGTGCTATAAATTCAATAATATTAAAAACGCGCTTTGACAGATCAATTTGTCTTAATAAGAACTATTGATTTGGCTACTCAAATGCATAAAAATAACACTTTTCAAATTTGGTGTTTTTTATGCCAGAAATGGCTTCTGTGTACTGGCCACATACTGCCTGCATTTTTCCCGTGTGAATAGCTTCATTTTTAGCTAAGTTAGCTTTTTCACACTATATTTACCACAAATTCTACGCCCACTGTGGGAAACACACTAAAATAGGCGACAGGCGCTTATTTAGTGTCCTAGCTTAATTAATAATGCATTGACCCTCTTTATATGCACTAATTTCATTGATAACCTCACTCTTGGCACCTTATTTCACTACCACGCTTAAATTTGCCTAAAATTAGTCAAGTATTTACCCATGCTAGCGCCTGCCAAGGACTGCATGTAGTTACCCCACATCTCACGCCCTTTTTTGGGTTTCTAGGTGGTTTCTCAGTCAATTTTGGTCATTTTTGAATGGGAATTTCACGTAGTATAATGTCAGGATTAGCCCCTTCATTTCTACAGTGAATCCCCCTAATTATTAAGCTCTTATTAACCTTAATTTTCCCTCTTTAGTCTCTTAAATTGATGTATAATACGCATATACTCTCTTTTTTACTTATTCTTTAATTTTGATGGATTTTCCCTATTATTCCAGGATTTTGGCGGTAGTTAATTTTCTAATTATGTTATGAGTCACTAGGGATGTTGATGGACATGTCTATTAGTTGGATGGAGGTGTCATTAACTGTGTATTGGACTGGTAAATCAAGGGATTCATTGGGGAACTCAATGTGTATAAAAGGAGGAGGTTTTGGGTCTTGTTTTCTACATTCTTTATCATTACAATTAGAACCATATAACCCATACAATCACAAATACATATCAATAGTACTTATAAAGTCTCTGAATATTATCTGAATTATTAATTCTTTTTTTCTACCAGCTATAAAGATTGTAAGCCATATATAATTAGTGAGATTAGAATTACTGAGACCCTTATGTTGAGTTATATTTTAATACTTATTGGATTTGTACTACAGTATTCATATAGGACCATTAAAATCTTCTAGACAACTGACCATTCAAGCTAGTTCACATCTCTGTACTTGACCTCAACCTGAAAAATGCTGTTGAGGTTCTTCTATATGCACCATATGATAGAAAACATCCAGTATTTCCTATTTCTCTTATAAAACCATACAATTCTAATGATACTGCTCTATTTCCAAGAAGATCAGGAAGGAATAAACAGCAACCTGAAGAAATAGTTTAAAAGGCAGAAATTGAAAAGATACTTCAAAAGAGACACCTTACTAAAGAGAAGGGACTTGAGTATCTATTAAGATTTAAAAATAAATCAAGTGAATATGACCAGTGGATTCAAGGAAATGAAATCTCTGATCTCAAAAATCTCTTTAAAAAATTTAAATCAAAATAATACTGTTTATTCAGTATATGTATTATAGAAAATTTCAAACAATTATTTTTCTATTCACTCCTTACTTTTAATTAAAATGTCTTAACATTTTTTATTGTTTTTTTGGGTGAGGGAGTGTCAGCCTAGGTATCTCCAGGACTGAATAATTCTTATGTTTAAAATAAGATAACCTTAAATACATTAAGCTTATATCTTAAAAATAAGGTTAAAACACTTATATATATGTTTATAATACATATATATATAATTATTACACTATTATATAACTTATAGTAGCTTAAATAGCTTATCCATAGCCTAATCATACTTATTGAGGTGTTAATTGAGTCATAATATATTTATCTTTAGTGATATTAAGTAATTATTGACATACATAAGCTTATATGTATACATAAATCTCATATTCAGTGAAATATGCAGTATATTATGTATATTTAGGTCTATAAGTGGGTTTTAGCCTCTTAATAGCCTATAATCTTTGTTTTTCTGCTTATTTTAGGTAATATGGACATATTCAGTGGATTCACAACGCCTACAGAAGCATATACATCTATTTCAGGCACATGCACTCAGTTTGGACAACTTAATCTGTTTCCTTGGATGGATATTCACGGATTTATGGGTTGGGAGGTCATTGCTGGGTTAATATGGATGCTTGGGGATGTTATTGGGGGCTTGGACATTTAATTTGTTTCTTTATATTCTTTGTGTTTCATTTTATTCCTTTTGAATTAGTTATTTTACCTGTTTCTTTATGGTATCCACTTTTATCTGGATTTTCTATTTATGGTATGGGTCTGTGTTATCATTAATTGTGATGGAGGGTCCTTACTGGAGGTCTGGGTGTTGAATATTCTTGAATTGGACACCATGGGGAGGTGATGGGCCCTCACAGTTCTGTAATTTCTGGGGATAGCAGTGACATCATCCGGATTGAAGGTCTGTGCACTCCAGTGGATTTTGGTATAAGTAAGGAGGATTTTGATGGTTATTAGACATCACTTACTTACTAAAATTCAATTAAAAATTTAAACACAATTATTATCATTTAGAAATATATTATAAAGCCTTTATAAATTGATATTATCATTATATAAGCTATAGCTATATTCTATTTATCTATTTTCCACCACTAGCACGCATTTCAATCCAAGTATTGTGAGTTTTGTTTGAGTATAACTATTTTAATAGTCTTCCCTGAGGTTTAATCACTAAATAATTTATAGATAAGTAGTAGGACCATTAATAAGTACTATTAAATCATACTTATATACTAGATAAACTGACATTGAGGGAAAAACATGCTGTTGAATTATACCCCTTACTAACTGGTGTACAGTGGGTGGCCATTTATTTGTTCATTTTTCAATTCAGCACCACTCATTCATTTCTCATCATAAAGCAATATAATCTTATATTTAGGTACTTTAGATGCTAGAGATAACTAATATAAATGTAAAAATAAAATTTGATGAACCATTTATATATATATATATATTTTTAATAAGATGTGACATCTTAAATTTCTTAATGAGAAATCAAACTGAATTAATACTTTTACCATCAGAAAGCCATTCTTTGATAAAGATAGATCACCAATTTGAAATATGAAAAAGTAAAAAAATTGAAAAAAAGTTTTTGGGTTACCAGGAGGTTGATCCTCCACCATCAGAAATAACTGCTTGCATTTGGGAAGGAATGGAGGAAATAATGCTCTTCAGTATCCCTTGGGGAAAGTCATCCCAAGCTAATTTCAGTGAAAATCACATTTTATCAATATTTTTGTGGTAGTACCTCTTTTGAATCTGTGATTTGAGTGCCTTTCAGATATTTTCAATAGGATTTTAGTCAGGATATTGAAGAGGCTGATCTTCAATATTGAAAAGATTAACTCAAGCTTGGAAGTCCTTAGAAACTTTTGCAGTATTCACCTGGGCATTGTCTTCCATCAAAACATGACTATTCCTTGAAGTGATATTTTTGAGCCATGGAAGAAGGGTCAAGACATATACATTAGGGGTTATCAATGTTCAGGGATCCACAATTAGGGATCAGGAATTTTTTTTTCTGTGATCAGACATTATTAATTGCAGAATATTCTTATCCACTAGCCCCAGCGCTAGTGGATAAGGATTGCACAATAATGCATTATCTCACCTCTTATACCCCAATTTCGGTTCCTAATTCCTGATCCCAAACTCATAACATCCATGATTGATTTGTAAGCAATTCAAATGACATATAATTGTGATTACCATCCTTACTTGTATTTTCACTCTATGCTACTTAATTTTGGTGGCAAAAACATAACATTTTTCTCTATCTACACACCCCACCTGCTCATTTGGTGGAAAATTCTCACTTCCCACTCATCACCTAAACCTTCTACCAACATCCTTTTCTACCAAAAATAATGAAGCACCTCTCCACTAGGAAGAAACTTCACTTGGCTATGAATGATATCACTTTAACTTTAGCTTCTGACTCTGATTTTGACTTGGGTTTGAAAGACACTTTAGCTTATAAGTCTTTTCAATGATCTTTATGAAGGACAGAATCTCAGACCTGCACCAGCTCTCCCCTCCCTTGAGTCACAAAACATTCTTTCCACAAGCATGTTCTCTGTCATTATGCCTACCACCCTCCAACATCTTGAAAAACAACCCTTTTAATTCTTTTTTTCATACTCTCCAAATGTTCAATTTCTGTGCTTTATTCACTTGGTTTGATGTTTTTGTTTTTTAAATATTCATTTTTATTTTGAATTTACGGTGAATGTCTCTTTTTTGGATGTCTCATTTTTTCATTCACCAGCTCAACATGAAGTTGCATATATTCTGAAATCACATAATTTTTCACTGTTTCTTTTTTTCATTCATCCCTCATATATTCTTACTCCTATCCTCCAACTTCCCTCAAACAATTTTTTTCACTTATTTTCTCATCTCATCTCTCCAGGTAAGTCATTTTATTCATTTTTTGATTTTTTGATTTCTTATTATAATTTTTTTTGTTTTTCTTCTGTTTTTTTTTATTTTTTGTATCTAAATTTTTTTAAGTGGTTATTTTTCATTTTAATGGTAAAATTAACCTTTTTTTCTCTCCTTCTTTACTTTCTTTTTTATCTCCATCATCCTACTCTTAATCCCTCCTTGGAATGGTCATTATCCCCCCTTTCACCTATTTCACTTTTTTTTGCTTTCATGTCATTAAAACACATACATTGCACACTCTTTATGCATTTCACTTACTCCATATTCAATTTCCCCCAAATTCCAACATCAATCTTTCTCACTCTACTTTTCATACTTTTCAATTAAGGTAAGTTTCATCTCCTTTGTTTCATACCTATATGTTATCTCATTCCTTCTATGAAAATTTCATACTAAAATATATGTATGACTCTTATCTGGATAACAGTGGACTTATTAGGGGGTATCAAAGTTAGAAGTTTGTAATTATTTAAAAGGTATTTCACAACACAAATATAAAGCCACAAACTTGACCTTAATTTTCAGTAAAAAGGTGTTTTTTGGGGCACACTATGGCATATTTCAAAAAATAATCATGGTTTATTTGTTGGAAAAAAGAGGTATTTTTAAATGGAAGATTTCTAACTTTGATACCCCCTATTAAACTCCTCTTGTTATCATCTCCATTACCACTTTTCAAGTTTTTGTAAAATTTTTGAAAATCAGACTTGTAATTAGGGTTAGGTTTATTTGAGTCAAATTTCCTTTTTACTGAATATTCTACTGAAGGCTACCTTTCATTTCCAACAAACAGATTTGAATTTGGTTCAGTGGTTGCTGAGATATTGACTGTTTAAGTTGAGCCTTTTTTTCCCAATTTAAACTTTTTTATTTCATGTTTTTATGTGTCAAATTAGGGTTAGTTTAATTTAAATCACATTTCCTTTAACTGAAAACTCTCATGAAGCCTATCTTTCATTTCCCATAAATTTATTTTAACTTGGTTGAGTGGTTGCTGAGATATTGACCTTTAAATTTGAGCCTTTTTTTCCAAATATCACTTAATTTATTTTGTGTTCTTATATTGCATAATTAGAGAATAAGGCTTCTAAAACTCTTATCTGATGATTATCTAGGATTTAATCTCTCAAATCTTAGGATCACTCAAATATTTCTTGGACAATCTCTTGAAAAAATTATATATCTTTGCATTTCAATCTATTCATAAACTGGCCAAGAAAGCTGGACTTCCCAATTGGACAGATATGGAATGGGTTGATCTCATTAAGGATTATATCTTTTATTCTAATGTTATAATCAACTATGGATTATTCCATAGCTAGATCCATGTTGACAAAACTGATTCTAATATGCTTACTTGTTGGCTTTTCTGTTATATTGATCCTATTACTGGAAGACCAATCCCTTCACCTGCTAAAATCAAAGACCATGGAATATACTTTCCAAATCATAAATGTATCATGCACTTTGGTTTAGGAACCCAGATTATTGAAGCAATTTGTAATTTTTGAAGATATTATTATCAAACTACCAAGGCACCTCCTGGATTGGAATTTTGAAAAAAAAATTAATCATTTTGGATGTTCTTTTCAGATCAATCAAATTTTGATAAACCAGGTAAGAAAGCTAAGGGGTGAAGGTTCAATGGTTACTAAAACATTAGGGAGGGTTTCTAAATATGGTTATTAAAGTATTTCCAAATATTTATTTTTATTCTTAAATTTTTCATTTATCAGTTATTAAAGATAATCAATCAATTTAAGTATTGTAATGTCAAGCCCCTGTGCTGTATAAAGGTGTTAATTCAATTATATTCAATGAATGAGTTCATAATCCCATTCTTTTCATATGTTTACTTTGACTTTGCTCATGAAATCATTTGCAGATATTATTTGGGAGTCCTTTACTTGGTTGATTATCTTTTTTAATTGATTTACTTAATTATTTATGAAATAAAGTGAAAATTTGGTAATCTTACCCCCTCCCAGAGTAAATTGCAGTGGGGGATATTGCCAAATTTTCTAATAATAGGGGGTATCAATGTTCAGGGATCCGCAATTAGGGATCAAGAATTTTTTTTCCAGGATCATACATTATTAATTGCAGAAGATTCTTATCCACTAGCCCCAGGGCTAGTGGATAAGGAATCCACAATAATACATTATCCCGCCTCTTATACCCCAATTTCCATTCCTAATTCCTGATCCCAAACTCATCTCATCTATGATGGATTTGCAAGAAAGTCACATGACTCATAATTGCTGATGCCATACTTAAGTCTTTCCTCAATCTATGCTACTTAATTTTGGTGGAAAACACTTAAGTTTTTTTTCTATCTACACACCCCAACTGCACATTTGGCGGTGAATTCCCACTTCCCTCATCACATAACTCTTCCACCAGCAACAATGAAACACCTCTCTACTAGGAAGCTACTTCACTCAACAATGAATGCTATTACTTTACTTTTAGTTCTTAACTATAAATCTGACTCTGATTTGGAAGATGCTTTAGCTTATATGTGTTTTCTTTCCAAAAAGTGTTACATCATCATCAGGGGGCCAATTCTTTATCATGATCCCCAATATGATCTGGCCTCCATTCTCAACATTCCTCATTAAAACTTCTCCCAATTCTTTCTTCAAAGTTTATCAACTCATCTCCAATCATCCTATCTTTCATAACAATTCCAATAACAAACAGCGTAATCCTGCCATCCAACTTGCTGTTGCACTATGTCTCTTTGGCTCAAATAGAAATGGTGCTGCTGTAAGAAGTTTGGAAAATATCTTTACCATATGATATGGGATGGTGATATTATACACCAAGCACTGTATGATTTCCATCCTTTCCCTCAAGTCTCAAACACTTGCTTGGCCAACTCCACAACAGCAACTTGAATCCTCTCAAGTAATGCAAGCTGAAGGTTTCCCTGGATGTGTAGGATTTATTGATAGTACCACTATACCTTTGAGTCAAAAGCCTGCTCATGATGGCAACCAGTATTTTGATTGCAAAAAAAGGTTTCTTCAAAATATTCTCCAATTTCTCATCCTTCATACACTAACTTTTTATCTTCTTTCTAGATACTCTATTGCTGTTCAACTTGTATGTGATGTCAATAAAAAATTTATTGCTTTTCATAGTGGCTGCCCTGGCTCATGTCATGACTCTTCGTTTTCCAAAGAATGAGGATTTCTCAAACCCCTGACTCATACTTTGACGAATCTCAGTACCTCCTTGCAGACTCAGCATATGCAAGTGGAAAGTACATTATACCTGCTTTCCGTGGTGCTAGTTTAGAAAGTGACCCCAAAACTGCCTTTAATTGTCACCTTTCCCAATCAATAGTATGGATTGAACATGCTATAGGTATTTTAAAGGGACAATTTTCTAGTCTTCAGGAACTCAGAATCCGATTTCAAAAAAAATTGGAGATCAAAAGTGTAAATCATTGGATCATGACTTGCGTTATACTCCACAATATCCTAGCTGATTTAAAGGATGAGTGGAATGATCTTCATGAAGAAGAGGATCCTGAACCAGTGCCTGCTCTCCCATCCCTTGAATCACAAAATATTCATTCAACTGGCATATGCTCTGTCATTATGCCAATCACCCTCCACCATTTTGGCACACAACCATTTTAGTTTTTTATTTTTATACTCTCCAAATTTCCACTTTGTATACTTTATTTACTTGGCTTGGTATTTTTGTTTGTTGCATATTCATTTTTTTTTGGAATTTATGGTGAATATCTCTTTTTTGGATGGCTCATTGGTTTTCTTTCACCAGCTCAACATGACATCGCATATTTTCTAAAATTGCATAATTTTTCACTGTTTCATTTTTTCATTCATCCCTCATATCCTTTTCCTATTCTCCTCCAACATCCCTCAAACAATTTGGTTTCATTTATTTTGTCATCTCATCTCTCCAGGTAAGTCATTTTATTCTTTTTTTTTGATTTTTTGATTACTAATTATATTTTTTTTTGTTTTTTTTCTGTTTGTTTTATATTTTTTATCTAAATTTTTTTTGTAAGTGGTTATTTTGGATATCAATGGTATAATTAACCTTTTTTTTCTCTCCCTCTTTACTTTCTTTTTTAGCTCCATCACCCTACTCTTCATCCCTCCTTGGAATGGTCATTATCCCCCCTTTCCCCTATTTCAATTTTTTTTGGCTCCATTTCATTGAAACACATACATTGTACATTCTTTATGAATTTCACTTACTCCATATTCAATTTCCCCACAATTCCAACATCAATCTTTCTCACTCTATTTTTCCTAATTTTCAATCAAGGTAAGTTTCATCTCCTTTTTTCATGCCTATATGATATCTCATTCCTTTTATGAAACTTCATACTTAAATATATGTATGACTCTTATCTGGATAACAGTGAACTTATTAAATCCTTTTGATCTCATCTTCATTACCACTTTTCAAGTTTTTGTAAAATTTTGAAAATCAGACTCGGAATTAGGGTTAGATTTATTCAAATCTAATGTTCTTTTTACTGAAGATTCTCCTGAAGGCTACCTTTCATTTCCTACAAACAGATTTGAATTTGATTCAGTGGTTGCTGAGATATTGACCGTTAAAGTTAAGCCTTTTTTTTCCCAATTTAAATTTTTATTTCATTTTTTATGTAACAAATAAGGGTTAGGTTTATTTAAATCACATGTCCTTTAACTGAAGATTTTACTAAAGCATATCTTTCATTTCCCACAAACAGGTTTGAACTAGGTTTAGTGGTTGCTGAGATTTTGACCTTTGAAGTTGAGCCTTTTTTCCAAATTTCACTTGTCTTATTTCACATTTTTATATTGCATATTTAGAGGATAAGGATACTGAAACTCTTATATGATTATTATCTAGGCATTTCATTTATATAGGCATATATTAATTGCTCAAGAATATCACTAAAGCTCAAAAAGATGAAGATTTTTGCTTATGGGACACTCTACCTTCCTTTAACTCTTTTCTTGCTCTTCAACTCAAAAAGCACTGTAATAAAGCATTTGAAAAAAATCATGAACTTGCAACCAAAGTTGGAATACCAAATTGGTGTGACTCCAAATGGGAAGATATCACACACAAATATCTTTTATTTTCTAATGTTATTATCACTCATTCTGGATTTCACAATAGGATTCATATCGATAGGAATGACACCAATTTTCTAATTTTTGGTATATTCTCATATATCAATCCAATAGCTGGCTAACCAATACCATCTCCAGCTAAAATTAAAGGACATGGTTTATATTTTCCAGACCACTGGTGCATCATTGATTTTGGTTTGGTAAATGGTATCATTGAAACTATTTGGAATTCTTCTAAGGATAATCATCAAACGACCAAAGCTCCTTCTGGTTTGGAATCCTGTCAAGATTTCACACATTTTGGTTGCTCATTTCAAATAAGTCATTAGTTGATTCAAAGAATAAACAAGGTAAAGAAAGAAGGTAAATTTAATTGGTTTAAAAAAACTTTATCTAGATCCAAAAAGTATGGGGATTAGAGTTGTCATTGAAAAAAAATTATTTTTTCATAAATTTTTAATAAATATTTTTTATATATCAATTTGCTCAGGTAAAGTGATGAGCCAATGACCTTTGGTTGTATAACAGGTAATCATGATAACATTTATTTGTTTCATGGGGTTCCTCTAGCCTATACCTGTGGAAAGTCCCAAACTTTTGTTTCTAGATTTGATCTGCATTTTGGCTTGAGGAATTGTCATTACTTTAAACTAGGGAAATTGATACATATTGGATATTTATTTAATAATTTATATAATTATATTAAATTTAGATCACTTCCACCCCTTACTTCAATACCTTACTTCAATAAAATGCAGGGGGAGGGGGTATTGACAAATTTTCAAATGTAACATGTAAAATTTTTGACTTGTAAATATTTTGGTGAAAAAATTTTGGTGATACCTGTCCCTTACTTCAATAAAATCCAGGGGGGGTATTGCCAAAATTTCTTATAAGACTTGTGAAGTTCTTGACTTGCAAGAATTTTGGGGATACCAGTAAAATGCAGGGGGTAGTAAAGCCAAATTTCCATATAAAACTTTCAAGATTCATGACATGAAAGAATTTTTGTGATACCCACCCCTTACTTCAAAAAAATGCAGGGGTGGGGGTTTGGCAAATTTTAAAAGGAGACTTGAAAATTTTATTTAAAAAAAGAATATTTAAAATTAAAATACAAAATTTCATGAAATACAGAAAATAATTGTATAATTTATGTACAAATAAATATGAAAACATGAAGTGTGAAAGAAATAAAAGAAACTATTCAACAAAAAATTTGATTAATCGTTCTATTTCTTCAACAGATTTGTTTGCTTTAATGCATTTGATGAAGAAATCTTTCTTTTTAGAACTTTCTTGAAGATCATGCTTATACTTCATCTGTTCGATTAAGTTTTGATGCTCGAGTGTTTCTTCCTCTTTTTTGGATTTTTCAATACTAAGAGTTAACTCGAACTTCTTCTCCTCCAAATCTTGGACCCGATCATCCTTCTGTAAGGAGAGCTCGTACTTCCTCTCTTCCAAATCTTGTACTCTGTCATCCCTCCTTAAAGAGAGCTCTTATTTCTTCTTTTTAAAGCTTAGAGTCTCTTTAGTGATTTTCACTTTTTCTAGAGTAATAATAAAAATTAACATAAAGTAGAAGAAAAGCATAGTAAATTAATAAGAGGTATGGTATCACTTACCAGCATCATGTTTCTCTAAAAATTGTTCCATAGACAAAGAAGGGGTTTGTGATGAAGTATCACTTTTTCATCTTCTTTGGGAGTGGAAATTTAGACTACTTGAAGCCCTACGCTTCTTGTTCAAGGTCATATTTTCCTCCTCATCATTGTTGCTACCTTCAGACTCAGTTGATTGAGGATCCTGGGTTTGTTTTTCAGCCTTTTAAGAAATAAAAAAAATAAGTAAATAAAAAAATAGAATTGATAAGATAAAAGAAAAAAGAAACAGACTTGAGTTAGATTTTGTTGGGTTAAATTGCCAATAGGATCTACAGAAAAGCTATCTAGATTGGTCTCATTCAAATGAGGGGAGGCTTGAGTGGAGGAAGAGGATGGGAAAAGATTTGCTTCAACATCATGTTCAGAGATAGGATCTTCTCCATCCAATATGTTTACAGGATTAACATTGGCTCGCTCTCCAAAAATTGCATCCATCTCTTTAAAGTAAGGAAATAAAGATTCAAGTTTATTTTCTATGGATTTTATGCCCTTAGTTATATTGATGTTGGTAACTATTAAACTAGTGGAAGATGAAAGAGCCTTTGCCTTCTTGTATTTGGCTTGGTAATCCTTGAAGCATTCAGACATCTGTTTAGGCAAAAGATCAATCCTTCCCTTGGTCTTATTCTGTAATTCATTCGCCATTAGAAGATAGCCATTAACTTTTGATGCTGGGGGCCTTCCTACTTTGGTCGCATACTCAGTACCAAAACCAGAATCATAGTTAGATTTAGTTTTCAGCTAGCTGATAAGAATGAGATGATCATCTTTTTTTAATTGAAAGGTCTTAGATATCTTGGCTGAGCAGGGGAAAGAGGGAGTAATGGGATTTGAACAACAACTGGGGGAAGGCTGTCTTTGAGAAGATCTATGATGATGAGGCATGTTGAGATATTTGAAGATGAAAAGGAGAAGAAATAAATAGATGAGATGGGTAGGGGAGGGGTTTTGAATGGATAGAATGAATAGACAAGATGGAAGTGCCCAGCAAGGTAGGGAGGCTGGCACATCCAGAAAGTTGTCCAAGATGTGGTTATGAAAAATTGAGGATAAAAATGTCAGATAGAGGTGAACATTGACACGTAAAGTATCTAATAACCCAATTATTAGCAAAAATAATTGCGGAAGATAATTGGGGTATGCAGATTATTTTCCGCAATTAAATTAATTGCGGATCCCTGAACATTGATACCCCCTATTATGTGTAAAATTTTTGACTTGAAAAAACTTGGAATGAAGTATGAAAAAAAATAAAAAAACTAGTCATCAAACATTTTCATTAATCAGTAAATTTCTTCAACAGACTTATTAGCTTTAATGCATTCTATCAAGAAAACTTTTAAAAAAATTTGGAATGAAATATTTACAAAATAAAAAAAACTAATCATGAAGCATTTCCATTGGGTGGTATCAGTGTTCAGGGATCCGCAATTAGGGATCAGGAATATTTTTCCCAGGATCAGACATTATTAATTGTGGAAGATTCTTATCCACTAGCCCCAGGGCTAGTGGATAAGGAATCCACGATAATGCATTATCCTGCCTCTTATACCCCAATTTCCATTCCTAATTCCTGATCCCAAACTCATTACATCCATGAGGCATATCCAGAGAGTAATCCAAGATGTGGTTATGGCAGAAGGTTGTGCAACATGTGGTTATGACAGAAAGTTGTCTAAAATGTGGTTATGAAAAATTGAGTAAAAAAATGTCGGAAAAGAGGTGAACATTGACACAAAAAGTGTCTAATAACCCAATTATTAGCAAAAATAATTGCAGAAGATAATTGGGGTATAAGGATTTTTATCCGCAATTAATTTAATTGCAGATCCCTGAACATTGATACCCCCTATTAAGTGTTCAATTTCATACCAAAACCAGTGGAAGATGAAAGAGTCTTAGCCTTCTTGTATTTATCTTGATAGTGCTTGAAGTGTTCAGATATATGTTTAGGCAAAAGATCAATCCTTCTCTTTGTCTTATTTTGTGATTCATTTGCCATTAGAAGATATCCATTGACTTTTGATGCAGGGGGACATCCTACTTTAGTTGCATTCTCAGTACAAAAACAAGAATCATAATTAGTTTTAATTTTTAGCCAGTTGATAAGTATGAGATGATCATCTTTTTTTAGTTGATCAGTCTTTGATTTCTCAGCTGAGCAGGGGAAAGAGGGAGCAATGGGATTTGAAGAACAGCTGGGGGAAGGCTGCCTTTGAGAAGATCTATTATGACAAGGCATGTTAAGATATTTGAAGATGAAAAGGAGAAGAAACAAACAGATGAGATGGAGAGGGGTTCTGAACAGATAGAATAAATAGACAGGATGGGAGTGTGTAGCAAGGTAGGGAGGCTGGCACATCCAGAAAGTTGTCCAAGATGTGGTTATGAAAAATTGAGGATGAAAATGTCACATAGAGGTGAACATTGACACATAAAAGGTTTAATAACCCAATTATTAGCAAAAATAATTACAGAAGTTAATTGGGGTATAATGATTTTTTCCACAATTAATTTAATTGCAGATCGGTCAACATTGATGCCCCCTATTAGTAATAAAATTCTTTGCTTATCACTGCTTTGGGGGCAGAATTACAAGGGGAACTTGTTTTGTGTTGAAAAAAGCACCCCCACCCATGATGGAGGTACAACTGCTGTTGAAAGTAGGTTGAAGACATGACTTGAGATACTTTTGATTTTTCTTGTTTGAGACAAGTTGTTGTGTAGATTGTTTTCTGACTTCAAAACTGGACTTGTTAGACCATAAAACTTTTTCCAATCACTTACAGACCAGTGGAGATGTTTGGCTTCATGAACTTGGCTGATTTAAGGCT
This sequence comes from Hemileia vastatrix, assembly GCA_030280995.1. Taxonomy (NCBI): domain Eukaryota; kingdom Fungi; phylum Basidiomycota; class Pucciniomycetes; order Pucciniales; family Zaghouaniaceae; genus Hemileia; species Hemileia vastatrix. Next base: position 17,043,254 of record JASXTE010000006.1, on the reverse strand, counting down.
TCTTGACAGCCACATGACTATTGAATCCTAGCTCATGGATACATCTTTGGATGCTTTGGGGTGATATGTTGCTGGTAAGTGAATCCACTATCCCATTAGTTGTTTTTTTTTTTTTTGGCTATTAGACACTACACAACTAATTTGGCAAATGTCCTGAGGAGATATTTTACATGGACATCCACTTTGGGGAGAGGTAGCCACAGTTCCTTCTGAGTCTTTTTTTTTTTTGATAATTTGGCACACACTTGTGCAAGGAGGGTGGTAGTGGCAGGAAACTTTGGCAATGGTGAATCCCAAAGCTGCCATTTTAGCTACTTTCACCTTGAGTTCATAGCTGTGATGGTGTTTTCAGGCAGGAGGTGCTGGCATATGGAGAGTAAACTGGGGAGCAAAAAAATTAGTACCAAATTGATATGAAATTTTGCCAAGAAATAAATAAAAGGAACTTACCTAAGGATTCAAAGACTGGCCAAGAGCTAGAAAGTAAAATCATGAAGAAAAAAGAATGATTTTGGTGAACAGAGAAGAAAAGAAAAATATGGTGAAAATAATAATAATGCATAATAGTGACCAAAATAAATGGCCACCCACTGTACTTTGAATTAAAATGACTTGGTACCTTTTTGGGGACATGCTTGAATGGCGTTTATAGCAATGTTTGACACCCCCTATTAATATTTTGTGGGTTTTGACCTTTCCTTATTTTCTGGCTTTCGCGCCGGGCTCTAACTGACCCCGACTCACTCCAGATTCAATACACCGGGCTGCGCGTCACACAACAATAAATGTTCGTTTCGTCTTGGGGCGCAACAACGGCGCAACGATTACGCAACAGTTAAGTAACAATTATTTTTGGCACTTAAAGGTCTTAGGTGAGTCTTAATTGCACAAAACAATTGTTTCGTAACTGTTGCACAACTGTTGCGTAATTGTTGCGTCCCATGGCGAAACAAACATGTGCTGTAGTGTCAGCTGGCCGAAGCCCAACCCGCAATTTTCATTTCACACTAAATCCTACATTGGTTCCTGATTCCACATTGAATCCCATGCAGAGCATGAGTTACGTATGCATGTAATAACATAATAACGTAATAACGTAATAGCCTAATTAAAAGGTTAGAAGGTTGATTGTCTTGCCAATAATACTTGACAAAATTAATCAACAAAGGCAAATAATTTTCCCGTGAAAAATGATATATCAGGGTTTGGTACTCGTTATTTTTGTCTCCTTCTTCCTTTGATTTGATTTGATTTAATTTAATTCCCCTTTTGGGTGCAGCAGGGGGTCGAAATCGATCGCTATGGTAAATCATTTTTTCATACACTAATTTGTCATTACAGCCATGCTAACCGGTATTGCGCACGGAGAAAATATTATTTGAATGATCCTTTTTTGGGTTTTTAGGATATTTATCTTTTCACCGCTATAGGCAGAGGAAGCTTTTAAACACAATTGTTTGTCTTTTAGTTTTTTTATTTTTATTTTACCGTTGAATTTTATATCTCTCTTACTCAAATCTGCGATCTATTTCAGTTTTTTTTAATATTTTGATACTGTCTTACTTTATCCTAGCTGCAAAAAAAAAAATTAAACTAACCTTCACCAATATAGCTCTACATCGAAATAAGGCAGGAATGAAAAGTACTGGAGCAGTAAGCGGGATGTTTTATGCGGATTTGTAAATTAAGATATGCTTGAGGAGGTTGATTAGGAGAAATTGTAGAGAATGATGCCTTGCAGAACCAGGGAAAGGTCTCCGATGTATTCGGAGGCTACACTATATACTGATGAGAGACTAGCTAAGTACATAGTATGGTAACACCATAACATCCCCCCCACTTAGTTAGACGAACATCACCCTACACTAATAATAAAAGATTGTAACGAGTGACAATGAAAGGGAATAGTAAACTAATTTAAAAAGAGTGTGTTAAAAATGTTAAAAGACAATACACTAAGAAGCTAAATTATTCCAGTTTGTAGTTTAAAAGTATTTAATGAAAATAAAGAAAAATTATAAGAAAAATTTGTACATCCCCCCCATCAAGACATCAACAAATCACCAAGTATTGGAGTAGAAATTGAAGGAAAATAAGAAACTTGATGGAGTAGGTGAGGTGAGAGTGAACTGAGATTTGAGATATTCGGTATGAAAATTGAGGATTGAGCAAGAAGGGAATTGTGAGCGGTGTGTGAAATGGTAGATTTCCGGACTTGCTTCTGATTGATTGGTGACTTTAGAGAAATGAGATAATGGGGTTTCGGGAATGCTGCCTGTTGAGGCCAGCATGTGGCGAAGGTACAAGATTTAGAGAAAGGGGTGGTTAACGAGGTGGGTTTTGAGAATAGTTTGTGGCAAAAAGTTTTGCTCGTATCGTCGCAAATCACGATGAGGGAAGATGCCTCACACACCATAGCGGAGCGGATGCCTTTGTTAGGCAGGATGATAAGATGGCGCCCATACACCAAATTTAGAGAGGAAAATGCCATTTTTTTTTGGCTGAGGCGAGAACAGCGCCCATACACTGTTTTGAGAGTAGAATTGAGAATATGGCGCCCATACACCATGAGGAGGAGGGAAATTGCAGTATCGTTGCAATGAACGGGGTTCTACGAAGGGTTCTCCACGAGCGAGACGGCCCATAACCTGTAGAGAATGATGCCTTGCAGAACCAGGGAAAGGTCTCCGATGTATTCGGAGGCTACACTATATACTGATGAGAGACTAGCTAAGTACATAGTATGGTAACACCATAACAGAAATGAAATTAAAATCCTAGCTCTAAAAAAACGTTATGACAAATCAGCTGCCTTGAATAGAATAAAAGCTTGTAGGTATAAGCTTGTGAGTAGCTCGAGGAGTGGTGAGTTTGTGGAATTTCAACCTTTTTGTTGTTGTCCCGTGATCGGACATTGGCGATACCGAGGGTGCACATACCGGTCAAGACTCAATGGGGAATAGTTTTTTTTTATGTTTGAGTATGAAAAAATTATTTATTTATCATCTGAGAGTGGCGGATGAATATTTTGGCACTCTTAGGATAGTGTTCATCAAATAGAATGGGTAGAAGATACTTTCGCAGGATTATTATCAGAACTTGTGCGGTGAGAGTATGTGTGTGCAAGTGGGAGAGTAGGGTAGTACGGGCAACCTAACTTTCATGCCATACACTTGGCAGTTGTTCTTATCATTTAGCAAGAAATGTAAAACACACATTCTATCAATTATTGGAGGATTGCGCTGGGAGTGTTTGTTTTTGCATATTTTGGGTATTTTTTTCTTCATCACTCTTTGTAAAAAAGAAGATTCTCATGTTGAAAACAAAAGGAAGAGAATACAAAGAACGGAGGAAATATGATGAAATTGAAGATGCGCATTGGGTCGTTCGTATGTCTCATGATTACATTATAGAAAGCAAAAAAAAAGTAATAATATAAACACTGGCTTGCTTAAGTTATCTCCACAAGTGAAATTAAGAAAACGTTGACTGCGTTTCTGCGATGACTAACGGCTTAAAATAAAAAAGTAAAAAAAGCGCAAAACATGAGACCGGACGAATTGCAGCAAGTTAAGTTAGAAGCGTTTTCAACTTATTTAAGATACGTAAGATGTGAGTGAATATCATTAGCAAATGCAAAGTTTGAATATTCTGGGTAACTTTTATTATACCGCAACCCGGGATAGACTATTATACCGCAACCCGGGATAGACTAGGGTAAGTCTCGTCGGTCTCTACTCCGGAATGGATAACATTACTTGTACTAACCTATTATACCGCAACCCGGGATAGACTAGGGTAAGTCTCGTCGGTCTCTACTCCGGAATGGATAGAGACCACCCGAGTGCGGTAGGCTAACTATATACATACGGGTGACAATGTGCCCTAACCTAATTTGTACCTATCATTTCTCTTATGTTCCAACACCCCTCCACACATTGTTGACCGTATATAGTATATAGTTTAGTAAAAGTAAAAAAATGAATGTAACGAAAAAAAATAAAGATAATAGTGAGAATGATAAAAAAATAAAAAAAATCATATGACTAAACCCATTTCTCCTACAACCTTTGACATATTAACACTGTTTAAAGACTTTGTCATGCAGTCAGCAATTTGTGATTTACCGGATATCCAGATCAAGTTTAATTTTTTTTCAAAAATAAGTTGGTTCAAGAAGTAGAAATCCCTTGTGGCGTGTCTTGTGTCCTTGTTCGACGGTCGATCATTGCCAATGTCCACTGCAGTGTTATTGTCGCAATATAACTTAACCACAACATCATGTCCAGTGAAATCTTCTACTAGATTCCTAACCCACAAACCCGTCCTTGCCCCCATCCCCAGTGCCATGTATTCAGCATGTGAGGTAGCAAGAGCAACTGATTTTTGTCGCTTTGCCATCCAACAAACTGGTACATGACACACTCGTATCACATTTCCGTGTCCTGCTCTCCATCCCTCACCCCTCCATGCCGCATCTGCAAATACCTCTATTTCAACTGGACCTTCTTTATTCGGAGCAATTTTGAATTTTAGATGTCTGGTTTTAGTAACGTATTGAATTAGTTGATTTAGAGCGATCCAGTGGTCCTCATTTGGATGACTTGCAAAACGCGCCAAAAAGTTCACCGAAAAACTGATATCCGGTCTCGTCCCCTGAGCAACATAACTCAGAGCGCCAATTCGTGATAAAAATTCGGTTGCGCGAATTGCAGGCTTTGTTGTGTCAGCACTCTGAAGGTTACACTTGTAAGGCAATGGTGTGTTAGACAGTTTTTGAGATGGGTTGAAATTGTCGATAATACGTTTAATCAGTGTGTGTTGTGATATTAAGTAACCCTCATCATTTTTTTCGACTTTTAGTCCTACAATTTGATTCAATTCATCTTCCCATTTAATATCTATGAAACTTTTCAGGTCATTTTTTAGTTTTTCCAGTGCTTCAAGACTGTCGCTAGCTACAATACCGTCATCCACATGTAGCCAAATAGCAGCAGAGTGAGTCTGTGAGTGAATAACATATACAGATGAATCAAAAAAAACTCGGTGAGTAGCCTAGACCTCTGAGTTTTTCAGCAATAAATTTCCACCAACAGCGCCCAGCTTGTTTGGTCCCATATAATGCTTTTTTAAGGCGGCATACCATTCCCGAATGTTGTTCAAAACCCTCTGGTTGACGTACATACACTTCTTCATCAATTGGGCTATTTAAGTATGCACTTACTACATCAAAAGCTCTTAAATGCCATCCATGTCGAGCAGCCAGGGTCAAGAGTAGGCGTAACGAAGTGAAGGTGGCCGTAGGTGCAAATGTCTCTTCAAAAGATTCTTTATATCTTTGGGCGAAACCTTGCGCTACAAATCGTGCTTTATGTTTAATTATTTTTCCGTCTGTATCCCGTTTGTAGGCAAAAACCCATTTGCCTCCTATGGTATTTTTTCCGGCAGGCAAAGGCACTAAATCCCAAACTTCCTTGTCGTGTAGAACTTTCATCTCATTTTTACAGGCAGTCTCCCAATCAATAGCATCAGTTGCTTTCATCGCTTGTTTGTATGTTTTCGGAGCTGATAATTCTTCATCAGTGCATTCATTGTGTATTTTGTCCGTCAACATATCCTGATCTTTAATTGTCTCATCCATCGAGAAATCACCCAACGTTAACGAATTCAATAAGAAAGGAATTGATGCCTTGTTTTCTTTTTGCTTCTCGGTAGGTGCTTTCGTTGATTTTAATTCTTTAATCGAAGGGAACACTGCTGTTGCTGATTGGATTACACATTTTCGTTCATTATCCCAAAATAACCACCCTTTTCCTCCCTCTACATATCCAATCACCTGACATTTGATGGCCCGCACATCTAATTTCAACCTATTTTCTTTGTGTATATGAACAAAAGCTGCTTCGCCAAAAATGCGTAAGATATCTAATTGAGGTTTTCTGTCAAAAAGCGCCTGGTATGGTGTGATGGTATTCGTAATTTTATTTGGGAGTCGGTTGTGTAAAAACACTGCCCATAAAAAAGCAGCGCCCCAGAAACTCTTATCAAGTTTACTGTCAAAAAGTAAGGTTCTTCCAATATCAGCAATTGTTCGGTTCAGGCGCTCAGCTACACCGTTCTGTTCATGATGATAAGGCATAGCATGTTCCCATACAATACCGAATTTTGTGAGGTAGGATTGCAATTTATTGTTCACATATTCGCCTCCATTGTCAGAACGCAGGATTTTTATCTTCTTCCCAGTCAAACGTTCCATTTTCACTTGAAAACGCACAAACGTGTCTGGTACCTGCGACTTTGAAGTTAAAAGTTCACAAACGGTATAACTCGTTGCAACGTCTCGGAAAGACACAAAATACAATGCATTATCAAAAGTTGGTGTTTCAAATGGCCCCATCACATCTGAAACTATAATTTCCATAGGCTCTGGTGCTCTCTCCGTACCATTTAACATCGAGGAATTTAGACTTTTCGCAACTCTGCATTGGTCGCAATGAATATCTCCGGGCGGTAAAGAATCTGGTAATCCTTCTGCTGCTTTGTGATTTATCAGTCGCCTTATAACCCTCATGCTAACATGTCCCAACGCTCTGTGCCAATGCATAAGAACAGGATCGTTCCTATCCATTCGCTCAGAATCAGGACCACATGGAGGGTCAAGTGAGATAGGATTGACTTGTGCACTTGGAATAGCCCGGTACGGTGAAACAATAGAAGTTGCATTACACATAGGATTAACACTGTTGTAAACTAACTCTACGTTCCATGATTTTTTATTTGAAAATATCCCCTTAAATAAAATTTCATCTCCTCTTAATATATTTATATTATGATGCTCATCGAACCTGGATGTAGCGCCCTGTTTGATTAAAGACCCAACAGATAATAAAGTTCCCGTCGCATTAGGGCAATAGAATACTCGTCTAATCAAAATATCCTCAGTAACACCTCGTACGGCTATTGCTCCGATGGCTGTCAGGTATTCCGGTTCAGCAGATTTAGTCGCAACAAGAAGTGGAATGGGATGTGTCAGATCAGTGAGCCAAATGAACAGGTCTTTATTGCCGCTTACATGCTCTGTTGCACCCGTGTCTAATAAGGCCGTAGCTCCATCAGAAGTCCAAGCTTTTGTATCAACTTTGAGAGCTCTCGGTAAAGGTTGTTTATCGTTTTCGTCATCATGATCGATGATTTCCACAAATCTTGCCTTCCCTTTTTGTTTGGGGTACACTGGACGATAATGGTCAGATTGTGTTTTCTCGGAGTGTTTCGGATTCAAATCGCATTTACATGTGGGATTACAGTAAAAGGTGATGTTGGAGTTTGGTTTAGCTTGGAATTTAGAGGATCGTGATAAGGAAGGACATTGCGACCTCCAATGGCCTTTTTTACCGCAATTGAAACATCCCGTGCCTTTGTAGTTTGAAAAAACGGCGTTTAGGGATACCATTTCTTCAACGACAGGGTCAGGTGTGTCATCATCGTAAGGCAATGTTAAAGTATTCATTGCTGATACCAATGTTGGTTGGTTTGTTGGTTTGCGAAGCATGAGAGTGTTGTGATGATTAGCGGCAATCTGCTCTACTTCAGCTGACGATAATTCGGTACTATCAGTGCGCATTCGCAAATCGATGGCATTCAACACTTCGGTGGACCAAGAATTGGAACCTTCGAAAGAGAAACTTAATAGCAAGTTTATAAAATTTTCGAGGTTAAGTTCAAAACCTTTTGCCATTAACTCATCGATCTTTGTACGTAAGAGGGATACATGCTCAGATAAGTTATGAGATTCGGGATTAAATTTCATGGCAATGATTTGTTTCAGCGTTGTTAGTTGTGAAGACATTGATAACACGTTGAATTTGGAAGCTAGGAAGTTGTAGACAGAATTAGCCGGTTTCATGTTCTTAATCCTGTCACGATGCACGTTCACCACGGAATGTCGTATCGCTACAAGAGCTAGTGCGTCTACTTCATTATCCAGGTGGGACTCAGGTATGGCATTAAATAAATACTCGGGATCCCGTAAGTAGGTTTGCATTGCTTCCGAAATGTCCCTTTTCCAATGATTGAAATTCGTGCCACTAGCATCAAGACGAGTACACTTTTCAGCTCGTTTTCTGAGTTCTTCTTCATACTTATAATAATGTTCGCCCCGAAGTAAGAATTCGATTCCTTGGTGAGGAGCTCTTTCGGATTTCGCTTTTCCTTTATTTGTGGAAGATGCCGATTGTTCCATGATGTTTTCAAGATGCGTCAATGATAACGCAGATAAAGATGGTGAAGATGATGATGTTGGTGATGTTGGTGGTGGGAATGGTGATGATGGTGACGATGGTGATGATGTGTGTGTGCCGGATCTCGTAAGTACCATCCAAAAATGAGAACTGCAAGACTTTTACACGGTAGGTAAACAAAGGTATGCGCAGCGCAACTAAATGCCCATAACCTATTATACCGCAACCCGGGATAGACTATTATACCGCAACCCGGGATAGACTAGGGTAAGTCTCGTCGGTCTCTACTCCGGAATGGATAACATTACTTGTACTAACCTATTATACCGCAACCCGGGATAGACTAGGGTAAGTCTCGTCGGTCTCTACTCCGGAATGGATAGAGACCACCCGAGTGCGGTAGGCTAACTATATACATACGGGTGACAATGTGCCCTAACCTAATTTGTACCTATCATTTCTCTTATGTTCCAACAACTTTTAGATTGGCTAGAACTAGTTGCTGGGAATGGCAAGCTGACCAACTAAAGGAATATTGGGACAAAAAAGGGTTGAAAAAAAGTGACTAGTGAGCTTTTGCGACATGTTTTATCAAGTCGCCACTAGAGAAATGGCAGTTGTTGACCAAGTTACAACCGAAGGGTGGATGATAATGTACTAACTAACTCTACTAGTTCCCAATTAACTACTTAACGTTGATTGAAGAATGTGAATTGTTGATACGGAAACTATGACAAAATAGATAGTGGAAAAGAGACAGGTATGGACGTTATAGTTATTACAGATATGTATAGTCGGGCAATCAAAATTAAAATCACGAGGAAAAGCATAGGCAAGGGCAATCCAAGATCGATCACCAGAAGCAGGAGCAGTATCATTGTTGACTGCGGCGATGGCTTGCCCACAGGCAATATTGTCCAAACCATTTTATCTTTAGAGGAAGAGATCAACAGTCTTTCAGTCCAGTAGAGTGCTCGATTTCCAGGTGTCTATCTATTCATCTTTGTGTCGATATCCATCTATCTATCCATCCTTTGATCTATCTGTATATCTGTGTATCACCATCATCAAGCCAAGGTTTAGCATTTGGCATGAGAGGGAAAGTGGAGCCCATGTGCTAGTCGGACAGACTTTGAGTTGCTGTGTGTTGAAGTGTGAAGGGTTGAGAGCGCTGAGGATGGCACTGACAGCGAAGGGGATGTGTTTTAGGGATGGGAATGGATAACAAGATTAAAATTAAAATTGAAGTTAAAAGCCACTCAGGTGACGGCACTGAAGGATTTCAATATAAGAGCGAAGCTTATTTATTCGATGAGTGATTTTAAAATTGACGATGATTTTTCTGTCTATCTGGCTCTCTCGCTAAGCCTGGGATGCCAACTTTCCTGCTCCTCCTGAGCTTTCTCACCCGCTTGGTGAGGATTTTCAAGGATGGTGCTGGCAGGATGGAAGATTTGTAAATTGGCCTCTTCATCGCTCAATGCGCAATACAAATCAGTTAGATGTTCATCATCCAATCCGATTCCTCCGCTTGGGGGAGGGCATAAATATGGGAACTGCTCTCCTTTTTTCCTGCTTCACCCCTCTCTTTCTTTCCTTATTTCTTTCTTCGCTTTCTTCCCCCCTTGCCTTGATAGTCGGCTTCATACTCGTGGTCGTTCATTCACTGGCTCAGTGGTTGACTTCTTAATACGAGATCCACATCAATGTCTAGCCCTTCATCTTCCCCTCCGCCTTTTGACAGGCTGCCTGATGAGATCCTGGAAAGGATTTTCAACATCATCGCTAGTTTTTCCCCCCAGACCCTTGGCTTACTTGATCCCATGAACATTGGCTGGGATGACGAAAATGAGCTTTTTCCGTGCGTTGACCAATTTAGATTGGATCTTATTGTTTTCCATGTTCGGTGGCTTTCCTTGTATTTGAACTTTTATTTGCTCTCAATATGTTCCGAAAGTATAAGTACCAACATCAATGTATACAAATTTTAATTGATCTGTCTAGTTGTCTACACCTAGTTGTTTTGTTTGATGTTCCATATCCCCTCTCTTTTTTTTTTTTCTTTTTTTTTTTTCTTTTTTTTTTTTCTTTTTTTTTTCTTTTTTTTTTTTGCAGAGTGGGAAATTATCATCTGTTGGAGATTGTTTACAATGCCTATACTTCACTGCCCAATTGTTCTCAATCTTATCATGGTTATAAGTTAATCAAATTTCATCTTGCATCCGCAGGGCCCTAGATGAGATGACATGGTCTCTTAAAAGAATTCGGCTGGTCTGTCAGCGGTTTTCGAAATTGGTCACTCCATTCTTTTTTCGCCGATTCAAGATATCATCTCCTCCCCAGTTCGTCCCTCGCCCCAAATGGGCTGATGCGATCTCTGATCAGTATGAGACGACAATTCAAGTGAAACAACTGGCACGTTTGTTGATGTCCTCCTACCCACCAATTACCCGGTTTTCTAATCTTGCAACCTCCAAAACTCCCTATTTGAGGCCTGTCAATTATGGTTCTCATTTCCGCGAGTTGATTATTGGGTACGAAACAGCCAAAGCTCTTCCGATTCTCCATACCATTTTCAAGTCTGGGCATACTTTTCTTCCCTATCTCAAGACTATATCACACCTTAATGTTCGAGATCTTCCTAGATCTCTTCTCAACGATTTGGCAGTCATGTCCTTGCCGTGTCTTGAATCCTTAACTCACGTTGCTTTAGAACATCCTCGACCCCCAGGGTTTGATCATGCATCCCCTATCAATGGATCGCATGCAATTAATCCACTGCAGGCTCATCTTTATGACGCAGGCCGTTTACCTTATCCCATTAGCGAGATTTCAGATTGGCAAAATATGCAATCTGCCATTTTCAGTGTTTTGAACAACCATCCCTTAATAAAAAAATTCTCGTGTCGTGGATTTTACTTTGATGGGACGTGGTCCAAAAGATTTATTGGTATTTTGAATGCCAATCGGCTCTCTGGCATTTTCTTGGATCATCCGTCCAGCTTATCTTTTCGGGGGTTAACCCATCTACATTTTGGTTTTGAGTGCACCGTGGATTTGTTGTTGTTAAAAAGTTTACCCAAATCAGCCCCGGCTTTGGAGCAGTATGTCACCATTTTTATCCTTACTTTTTTTTTGTTAAATTGACATTTAAATTTTGAATATGATTTTTTTTTCCCGTTTATCCCTTAGATTACATATCGACGCCGGCTGCAACCTTCTTGATGAGTGTGGCATATCCAATCACTGGTCGTTGAATTTAATGATTTCTTCACTGCCGGAGTTGAAAAAAATTACCTTCATTTCAAGCAAGCGCTTGCCCCATAATGGTTCATGGTCAAATTGTGATGACATCTTTCTGGTAAGCGCCTGGTAACAATTCTCTCCTTAATGAAGTTTTCCTCTCTTACTTAAGCCGTCCCCCCATTTCAGGTTGGGAAAAATTTAAGTTGCTTGAATGTTAGGCTGGACTTGATCACTCCCAAATTTTTTCAAAATCTTCAAATGGAATTTTGCAATAACCAGCACTCTCAGTCAGAAAAATTGGTTGAATCAAGCTCCACCACCTCAAATACTCCGGTGAGTATATCATGCCGGCACTTTCCCCAAATTAACATATGGTACGAAGCAATTTTAGCCGAGCCTACTGAAAGCTGGAGTATTGTGGCTGTTCAAACCAAACGCGGATTCGATTCTTTGATAGAAATCACTGAGCTCTTTTTCGAAACCAATGACTTAGAATGGCCTCAAAATAGTGAAGGGCAAAGAGATCTGCTACTAAAGATTAAGATGCTGATGGATAAGAAAAAAAACTCATGCAATTCTGATGATCAAGAAGTCGCAGAAGCTGCCAAAGCAAAGTCGCGCCGACCCAGTGGTGAAGTAGAGTCTTCAGCTTTGCGCCCAATTGTTTCCCAAATGAGTCGTGAACAATGTACTCAGAAAGTGTTGTGTAAACCTACGACTGCCGTAGATCAAACCTCAGAAAAAGACATGAGGCCCATTTCTTCATCCTCCAAGGAGCATGAAGAAGGTACACCAAGCACTGAGGGAGTCCTACCAAATTCACAACAATGTACTTTGACGACATCTTACTGTTCATCCGCCTCTGAGCTATGGCAAGAGTCTGATGAACAGCCATCTAAACTTCGATCTTCTTCTAGATCAAATTTGGCGGGTGGTGACGAGGTTGAATGTCAAACTGAAGATGATGATCAAAGTGGATATTTTACTGCTTCGGAATTCTAAATGTTTATTTTATCTGTCAACAAAATTTTATGGCTTGCTGTTGTTTCTTTTATCACTGTCCATAAAAACATCATAAAAAGGAGAAATAATAGCACTGCCAATCAAGACTCCTATATTTAAATACGTTCTCCATAATGCATCTGGCCCGATGAAACTCATGATTTTGGAAAAGCATAATCACGGCATTTACCTAAACATTTATTGATACATTCAAAGATTATTTTTTCCTGTTTTTCGGACTCATTTTTTGCTTGTATCAACTATCAGGTGGAAGAATGGTTGGCACATTTGTTTTTAAAAAAAGTGAGGGCTATTTTCAAGTGTAGTTGATTTTTAATCATGCATTTTGGCATGAATCATTCTTCAAAATTATCATTAACTATGTGTACAACTCTCAAATATTTCTTCTTGGATGATTCAATCATTTGATGTTCTGGAATAGCAAAGAGTGTCTTATTTTATTTTAGAAATTCTGGATAGTGTCATATTGGAGCCATGTCTTTACGAGACAGTTTTGGATTAGGCTTTTGAGCTCAATGTCTTTTTCTTTTATTTTTTCTTTTTTTTGGTAAAAAAGTATTTTGCGCATGTTTTCTTCTTATTTTCTTCAAATGTTACTTGAATGTAATTTTTTAATGATCTTGGTGCATTTTTTGTTTTCAAAATTCAGGCATGATATGATTTGTCTCGCGTTGTGACTTGGTGAATTTTTATTTGGAAGCAATTTTCATAGCTGCTTCATGATAAACCTTTCGGAAGATCTAACTTGTTATATACAAGGATGTGACGTCCTCATCTTCTGTTTTATGTTTAATCCTTTTAATTAATTAATTAATTATTCCTAGGAGGTTTTCCTCTTTAATTTAATTATCAAAACAATCAACAGGGGAATTTTGGTGAGAGGGTGTCAGCCTGAATATTCTCAGGACTGAGTAAAATTACTAACAAATTATGTTAAACATATGTAGCATACATGGGAACAATAAATAATTGTATAAAAATTGATTTAATACAAATATATGCCATTATAAAGCATTATATACACGCATATATCCACCTTATTTAAGTCTTATGTACTTAATATTAAGTTGGAATATGTTAGGGTAACCTTAAGAACCTTATCCATAAGCCTACATAATTTTTAAGTACACATAAAGCTAATTTTTCTATTATTTTATTGAAATAATTGATAAATGCGCTTATTATCACTAAAAGTTGGATATATGCACTATAAATGTTAAGATAATATAAATGCGCCTTGACAGATCAATTTGCCTTATTTGGAACAATTGATTTGGCTATTTAAAAGTGTAAAAATAACACTTTTCAAATTTGGTGTTTTTTATGCCAGAAATGGCCTCTGTGCAGTGGCTACATACTGCCTGCATTTTTCCCGTGTGAATAGCTTCATTTTTAGCAAAGTTAGTATTTTTCACGCTAAGATTACCCCACATACATGCACTATATGTGGAAACACACTAAAATAGGCAAGGGACACTTATTTAGTGTCTTAATTTAGTTTCAATGTGATTTAACCTTATTAAATGCACTAATTGCATTAGTTACATCAGTCTTGGCCCCCAATTATGCTACCACGCTTAAAAATCGCCTATTTAGTCAAGGATTTACCCGTGGATACGCCTTCCAAGAGTCTGCATACAGGGATCAGCCCTTACACGCATTAAATTAGGTTTTTCAGTGGTTTCTCAGTCAATAATGCTTATTTTTGGACAGGGATTTCACGTATAAATTTGTAATAATTAACTCTAACATTTCTACTGTTAATCCCCCTTAATACTGTGTTATATTTAGTACCTTTTCTTTATTTTTAGTCTATTAAAAATAGATATTACACGCATATACACTCTTTTTTGGGTTATTCTTTATTTGTGATAGATTATCCCTATTATTTCAGGATTTTGTCGTGTGATATTATTATTTGGTTGTCATTGGTCATTCCTTATGTTGTTGGACAGGTCTATTAGTTATTTTGAGGCGCATTTGGCCGTGTATAGGATTGGAATCATCAAGGGGCATCATTGGGGAATTTTTGGGTATAAAAGGAGGGGGTTTTTGGTCATATTTTCTACATTCAATTTATCATTTTTACAATTACAATTACAATATATAACCAATAAAATTTATCTTACATTTCATTAGTACTTTAGAGAGTCTTTGAATATTATTTTAAATATATTACATCTATTTTTCTGCACAACAATAAGCCTTGTAATACCAATTGTAATAAAGTGAGAGTAAATTACTGAGCCTTATAATTGATTTTATTATACTACTTGCTTGTTTTATACCATTGTATTCATTTGGGACCTTTTGTAAATCTTCTAGACACTAGACCAGCAAGCTATTCACGTCTCTGGACTTGGACTAATCCTGACAACTGGGAGCCTTTCCTCAAGAATTCAAGTGGTTATTCAAGTAAGTAAAAATAAAAATTAATTGAGGCTTGAGTGATTAGAAATCCTTATATATAATATCTGGATTATAATTACAAAGGGTTGGGTCACTAAAAATTTAGTGATTTCAGAAAAAGAAGCCCAGTTATATATATAATAAAATTGTGATATTGAATCAACAATTTTACCACTAATTGAACAAAAAAGTGTTCTTAGTGGGAGTCTGTCAATAGACCAATTAAAATTGTGTTCTTTGCAGATAATAATAAACCAATTAATAAAAACTGATTAATTGATTCTCTGTTTACAGGACTTTTAATCCCTTTTTCTGGTTTGTTCATTAAATTTTTTTTGATTTTGAAAAGACTATTACTGACAAATTTTCTTTTTAAAAAATACAAAAACACGGCTACATATTGTAGACCACTCCAATTAAGTGACCACATAAAAGCATATTTGACTTTTGGCACTTATTTTATCCACTTAAAACCTACTAGTAAGCAATTTAATTGCCTTACATAGAGTTATAAAATACTGATAAAACTCTTTTGTAGTTTGAATCACATTTCTCAAACCTTTGGTCCAACTTTCACTTATAAAAATGAGTGACAATGTTGACATTGTAAGTAATAAGGCAAAACCTTATGACTTGAGACCAAGAACTAATAAATTTGTTGCAGGACATCACCATGGAGGAAACCTCCCCCAGCAACACTCCTCATATGAGTCTGGAGGAGAAAGAAAGGCTTCTCGACCTTGTAAAGATCAAAAAATCAAAAAATACCCTTCAAGAACAAATTCACTCCCTATCTAAATTACACAACAGCTTGACAGTAAAGGTCAAAAAAATAGAAGAGGAGCTTATGAATTTAGAGAAAAGGGCAGGCCAAACTTTCATGGAGGTCAACCAACAAATAACAGACCTAAGAGCACAGGTGAAACCAGTAACAACTCCCTCAAACAATCAACCAGCTCCTCCTCAAGCTCCAGGAGAAGAGCAGATGATAACTGTAAGCAAATGGAAATGGGACTGGTATGCCCAGAACTACAACAGCAACCCTCATCAAGGGTCCAGCCATCACCCTTACAGGGGAAAGGGCAAAAGGGGAAGAGGAAGTGGAATAAGACCTTGGTAAGTCATCCACCTTCTAATGTTCAACAATATAATACTGACAATGAATTACTTATAGGTGATAATGAGGTATTAAGGTTTATTGATAATGATATTCAGGATTATTCATTTGATAATAGTGATTTGAATTTATCTTTAAAGGATAACATTGTACATAGCTTTATTGATAATGGTGATAATAAAAATATAAAAATTGATACAAATGAATCAAATCTTGACCCATATAATCTTGATAGCACTTCTGAGTTAGAAATTAATGGTTTTATGAAAGAAAACCCTATGATATCTTCTATAATAAATAAATTGTTATTGAGAATTGAAAAGTTAGAAGAATATTCCAAGGAGTCTTCAACTGACATCGAGGAGGTAATACTAAACCTCACTAAATCTTTGACTCACACAGCCAATAAAGTTAAGTTCATTGAAAAGTCAAATGATGATTTGTTAAATGAAAATATCAAATTAAAATCTGATATTGAGCAGTTACACAGTAAGCTGGATCAATCTCAGAATACTGTGGCTATTATTGAGGGACGGGTAAAATTGTCTTTTTCCAATATAAATGATACTCTTTCACATGTACCTGCTTTGCAAAATAGATTGCAGATACTAGAAATAGAAGTAGCTAACATATTGAAAAATAATGACAGTAAGCACGTAAACACCTCTTATAAAAACCATACACCAGTAAATAAGAGAGACTCATTTGATAAATCATTGATTGAGAAAGAACATAGTGGTATAAGTTCTGAGAGTCACAAATCAGTAAAGGATGAGATAAATGATCACCTGTCAAAAATAAGTGAATTACTTAATATTCCTCAGGTTAAGGAAGTAAAAACTAACCAGAAAAACTGGCCTAAGTTAGATCAGTACCCTACCTTTGATGGGGATTCAAAATCTGATTGGCAACAATTCATACAAAGAATTGATAACTTAAAATTTTCATACAAGTTACCTGATGAAGAAATTACATCAAAACTTATATCTTTATTTACAGATGTGGCCTTATTATGGTTTGAATCTGTATTGAGTGAGGGGATTAATTACTCTTGGAATGAATGGAAGGCACGAATTGAAAGACAATTTGGTGGTCCAAAATTCAGAATCACTCAACAAAGATTGTATGAAAAATCAAGATATACTCCAAGTAGTGGAGAAAAACCAATGGTCTTTTTAATGAATTTGATAAAAATCATGAAAGCCATGGATCCAAAAATGGATTTTGATGTGTGGAAAGAAAAAATAATATATAAATTGCCTATATCAGTCAGAGACATTATTGTAGCTAGAACTGAAACCATTAGAGATACTTCTGGTTTTATCAATATATGCAATGAAATATTATTAAACCACAGATATGAGACAAGGTACAACACTTATAAGCAAAATGTTGAGGTAGTAAAACCTACTACAAGTAAGTTACCAGTAGAAAGGAAAAGACCTATTGCTCCTCTTGTTCCAAAGAAACAAGAAAGTAACACTTGCTATAAATGTAATGAACCTTGGATTAAAGGTCATTCCTGTAAGAAAAGAATAAATTTTATTGAAAACTCACAAGATTCTGAACCCAGTAATCATGAAGATGAAAAGGATGAGTCTAGTGAGGATTGTAAAAGTAACATTTCTTACAGTGATGAAGAAAATGAAGTATTGGTATTAGAACAGGATATTATGTTCCTGAATGATACAATATCTTCCAATAATACATCTTTAACTTCCATTGAGGAAGCTGAGATAATTAAAGATGTAGATTATGATACTTACAAAATCATGCCTATTAGAGCACCTGTTATAATATGTGGAAAAGAAATGAATGCCATTCTTGACACTGGGGCTTCTGGTAGTGTAGTTTCTGTTAATAAATTAATGAAACTGGATAGTAAGTACAAAGAAAAACTAGAACCTGTACAGACAAAGAACTGGAGAGGTTTTTGTTCAGTATTAAGTCCAATTGGAAAATACAAAACTGCTGTCTTCTTCAAATATCATAATGGATTTGTAAGAGCATTATGTGAATTTTTAGTCATGGATAATATTGATTGTAGTGATTGGTTTATCATTGGCAATGACTTATTGACCAAATTTGGTATTAAACTAGATCCTGCAAATAGTTGCTTCACCATTGGAGTAAATGGGAAGAGAAAATTCAAGATTTGCTCTCAAAATTCTGTTTATACCATTGCTCCAAAGGAAGAACAACAAAGTGGAAGACCCACTTCTGAGATGCTTGAATTGGAAAATGAAATCCAAAAAGCCTCATTTAGTCCTCAACTCTCAAATATTGAAGTAGACAATATATTGAGATTGATAAAATCTTATCCTAGGGAATTTGCCCACGGTTCAAATGAGCTAGGATTGGTCAAAGACCATGAAATGAAAATATCTTTAAGTTGTGACCTGGATAATATTCCTGGCAGCTTAAAAAAGAAACCTTACCCAGCTTCTTCTGCAAAAAGGAAAGACATTGAAGACAACATTAAAATGTTGTTGGAAATGGGTATTGTTGAGAAAGTAGACACAACTCCTAAATATTGTGTAATATCACCAGTTTTAATCTCTTATGAAAAAGATAAGGCAAGGTTATGTGGTGATTATAGAGCTCTAAATACATTCACAGTGGATGATATTTACCCTCTTCCCAGGATAGCTTCTATCCATGCTACCTTACAAGGAGCAAAATATATTTCATGTCTGGATGGAAACAAAGGTTACCACCAGATTCCAGTAGAAAAGAGTTCTCAGAATTACTTACTGATCACCACACATATGGGGATATATAAGTATGTGAGAATGCCTTTTGGACCTAAAAATGCCCCTTCAGTCTTCCAAAAATTGATGGATAGTGTTTTTCATCAGGAAATGGTTGAAGGATGGCTCTTAGTATATATTGATGACATCATAGTGTTTTCAAAGACATATGACGAGCATTTAAATCACCTGAAAAGAGTATTTCAAAAAATGGATGAAATTAACATGACAATAGCATTGAAAAAATGTAAGTTTGGATTTCAATCCTTGAAAGTACTTGGACATGTTGTATCTGGCTTACAAATTTGTGTGGATCAGAACAAGGTGGCAGCAATAAAAAATATTGATATACCTAAAAATGTGAAAGATATACAAAGCTTTCTGGGTATGTGCGGATATTATAGGCAGTATATCAAGAACTACCAAACAATTTCAGCCCCTTTAACAACATTAATCAGGAAGAATGAAGCTTTCATTTGGAATAATGAAAGAAAACAGGTCTTTGATAAATTAAAGGAATGTTTAATGTCAGCTCCAATCTTGGGACTGCCAGACTTTAGCCTCCCTTTTATCTTGTATACTGATGCAAGCTTTACAGGGTTAGGTGCTGCTTTATAGCAGAAGCAGATAATTAGTGGTAAATTATCTGAAGTAGTTATCTGTTATATATCCAGAACCTTAAGGAAAACTGAATTAAAGTAGGTGCTACACAACTAGAATGTTTAGCCGTTGTGTGGGCCTTGGAAAAACTTCATTACTATCTGGAAGACCAGAAGTTTGAGTTAATAACAGATTGCAGTGCAGTGAAATCATTATTAAACATGAAAACACCTAATAGACACATGTTTAGATGGCAACTAGCTGTACAAGAGTACAGAGGAAGAATTAAAATCACTCATAGAGCAGGTACATTGCATTCTAATGTGGACTTGTTATCTAGAAGCCCTTTGCCAAATGATACTGACAACCCAGCTTATGTGCCTGAGAATGAGGTAATACATATATATGGGATTTATATAGTGGATTTAGAAGATGAGTTTATGCAAACAATATTAGATAATTATTCATCTGATAAAGACTTGTCTAGACTTTCAACCATCTTAAATGATCCAACAAATGCCTCAATGAGTGCATTAATAAAAACTTTACCTCCAAAGTATAAAAATGCATTGGAAAAAGGTAAATTTTCAATTGAAGATGGATACATATATTACAGGAAAAAGCTAAGTAATGTAATAGTTATAACTCTATCTATGAAAGAGTTAATGTTAAGTACTTGTCATGATGATATCATAGCTGGTCATTTTGATTACAATAAAACATTAACTAGAGTTAAAAACACAGCCTGGTGGATAAACATGAAGGATGGTGTACAAAAATACATTGACACATGTGACTCTTGCCAAAAATCTAAAAGATTGACAGGTAAGAGAGCTGGGTTGTTACAACAAATAGAGAAACCAAAAGCTCCATGGGAAATTATAAACATGGACTTTGTTACTGGTTTGCCATTAGCAGGAAAAGAAAGTTTCAATTCTTGCTGGGTAATAGTGGATAGACTTACAAAAATGTGTAGATTTATTCCAACCCATAAAGAGGTATCTGCAAAAGACTTGGCCTTAATTTGGTGGATTCAAATGATGAACACTTCTGGGTTCCCCAAAGCCATTATATCTGACAGAGACCCTAAATTTACTTCAGAATTCTGGACATCCTTAATGGAGGTTTCAGGGTGTCAGTTGAAACTGTCTACAGCACACCATCCACAAACTGATGGACTGGCTGAGAGATTGATACAGACTCTGGAGGACATGATCAGAAGATATTGTGCCTTTGGTTTAGAATACAAAGACAATGAGAAATTCACACATGACTGGGTAACTTTAATTCCTGACTTAGAATTTGCTTATAATAGCACAACTCATTCTGTAACAGAGAGAAAACCTTTTGAGCTCTGGCTGGGGTATGTTCCAAATACACCAGTGAATCTTTTAAATAAATTGCCAAGGTTGGACATACACCCTGGTACCAAATCTTTTATTCATATGCAACAAATGTGTAGAAAGCATGAAGAAGAATGTATACAAAAAGCATTTGAATATGAAAAGAAAAGGTGGGACAAATCTCATAAAGAATTTGAATTCAAAAAGGGAGATGAAGTCCTCATATCAACACTACATTTTAACTTACAAGGTAATGTTAAATTAAAGGATCGCTTTGTAGGACCTTTTGTAGTAAATAAAATGGTTGGTAATAATGCAGTGGAAGTCATATTATATGCTCCATATGATAGGAAACATCCAGTTTTCCCTATCTCATTATTGAAACCTTACCATGCAAATGATCCTGACTTATTTCCAAAAAGAAGGGGAAGGCCTAAAAAGCAACCTGAAGAAATTGTGGAAAAAGCAGAGATTGAAAAAATATTCAAGAAAAGAATCCTTACTAAAGAAAAAGGAACTGAGTATTTACTGAGATTTAAAGGGAAATCAAATGAATTTGATAAATGGATACCTGAAAAAGAAATTTCTAATTTATCCACCCTTCTTAAAAAATTTAAACAGAAATAAATTTCTGTCCAACCAGCTGAGGGGCTAAAAAACCAGTACTCATAATATTTTATTATGTTTTATATCTTTAAAGTATAATCTTTAATGCTACAGAATTAATCTGAATACCTGAAAATTACAAATAAATAAATAAAAATGTATAACTTATCATTTTTTTTTATTGTTTTTTTTGGGTGGGCCAGTGTCAGCCTGAATATTCTCAGGACTGAGTAAAATTACTAACAAATTATGTTAAACATATGTAGCATACATGGGAACAATAAATAATTGTATAAAAAATTGATTTAATACAAATATATGCCATTATAAAGCATTATATACACGCATATATCCACCTTATTTAAGTCTTATGTACTTAATATTAAGTTGGAATATGTTAGGGTAACCTTAAGAACCTTATCCATAAGCCTACATAATTTTTAAGTACACATAAAGCTAATTTTTCTATTATTTTATTGAAATAATTGATAAATGCGCTTATTATCACTAAAAGTTGGATATATGCACTATAAATGTTAAGATAATATAAATGCGCCTTGACAGATCAATTTGCCTTATTTGGAACAATTGATTTGGCTATTTAAAAGTGTAAAAATAACACTTTTCAAATTTGGTGTTTTTTATGCCAGAAATGGCCTCTGTGCAGTGGCTACATACTGCCTGCATTTTTCCCGTGTGAATAGCTTCATTTTTAGCAAAGTTAGTATTTTTCACGCTAAGATTACCCCACATACATGCACTATATGTGGAAACACACTAAAATAGGCGAGGGACACTTATTTAGTGTCTTAATTTAGTTTCAATGTGATTTAACCTTATTAAATGCACTAATTGCATTAGTTACATCAGTCTTGGCCCCCAATTATGCTACCACGCTTAAAAATTGCCTATTTAGTCAAGGATTTACCCGTGGTTACGCCTGCCAAGAGTCTGCATACAGGGATCAGCCCTTACACGCATTAAATTAGGTTTTTCAGTGGTTTCTCAGTCAATAATGCTTATTTTTGGACAGGGATTTCACGTATAAATTTGTAATAATTAACTCTAACATTTCTACTGTTAATCCCCCTTAATACTGTGTTATATTTAGTACCTTTTCTTTATTTTTAGTCTATTAAAAATAGATATTACACGCATATACACTCTTTTTTGGGTTATTCTTTATTTGTGATAGATTATCCCTATTATTTCAGGATTTTGTCGTGTGATATTATTATTTGGTTGTCATTGGTCATTCCTTATGTTGTTGGACAGGTCTATTAGTTATTTTGAGGCGCATTTGGCCGTGTATAGGATTGGAATCATCAAGGGGCATCATTGGGGAATTTTTGGGTATAAAAGGAGGGGGTTTTTGGTCATATTTTCTACATTCAATTTATCATTTTTACAATTACAATTACAATATATAACCAATACAATTTATCTTACATTTCATTAGTACTTTAGAGAGTCTTTGAATATTATTTTAAATATATTACATCTATTTTTCTGCACAACAATAAGCCTTGTAATACCAATTGTAATAAAGTGAGAGTAAATTACTGAGCCTTATAATTGATTTTATTCTACTACTTGCTTGTTTTATACCATTGTATTCATTTGGGACCTTTTGTAAATCTTCTAGACACTAGACCAGCAAGCTATTCACGTCTCTGGACTTGGACTAAGCCTGACAGAGGGGGATAGAGGATGGAGTTCCCTTCATAGAACCCAGCTCACCAGAAAAAAATGTGGGCACCTGATAGCAGATACCAATCCCTATCTTTGATTTGATTCAGGTTTGACTCAGCTGTAA
Source organism: Hemileia vastatrix (assembly GCA_030280995.1). NCBI lineage: Eukaryota > Fungi > Basidiomycota > Pucciniomycetes > Pucciniales > Zaghouaniaceae > Hemileia > Hemileia vastatrix. The sequence goes on along the minus strand of JASXTE010000006.1, from coordinate 17,020,107 downwards.
TTCTTCTGAGAAGACTATGCACTGAACACTGAGCATAATTACACAGAAGCACTCTTTTTTTTTTCTTTTTTTTTTTTTTTTTTTTTTTTTTTTTTTTTTTTGCAACGCAACAGTTTAACCAAAAGGAATTTTATGAAATTTATTAAACACTTTATTATTCTCTTAAACTCTTTTACATTGACATTACAATTATTTTAAGTATTACAACTTTATCACAGTATTATTTTTTCCTTTTCTTCCTTGATTTATGTTGTTACTGTTGTTGTTTGCTAATTTACTGAATTATAAGTCTTTCGAATTCCTCTTTAGAAATTGATTTTCTTTAGCCTAATTTTGGAAGTGTCGGGTTTTGTCAATTGATATTGTGAGTTTTTTTGATTTTTTACAAATCCTAAATATACCACAGATTTTATTTTGAGAAATGAAATGATACAGGTATTATGAGATGCTTTTAAATGTGTAGTGTTGATAGTATGCTTGAGTCCTTATCTACAATGCGTCTGCGCTATTCAGTTCATTAGAGTGGCTTCCTTCGAGTGATAAGATTGAGAATTGGTGAGAAAGGAGGAAAAATATTTAAGGACATTCTTCAGAATGATATGGAAAAGAAGCACCACAATCTTCGTTTAGCTCCTGTAAAATAGGAAGTGACAGCCGGCTTTCTTGACATCGGGAAAATTTTCAGTCCGCTATGAGAATTTAATTTTTGTAAAAATCTAGAAAGTTCCAGAGCTCAGCTCTCCTGCTGGTCCAATTCTACCATTTGATATTCTGAAAAACATTCAGGCACTTCCGAAACCTCTTTTAAATCTTCTGTTAATTTTCTCTCAGTTCTTTGAGCCTTTATTTCAAAATCAGAAAAGAGAGATAGCAAGTTTATTTATTTTTGTTCATCTTTCTTTAAAATAACAATTTTCAAGAAAAAAGAAAAGAAAAAAAAGAAAAGAAAAAACTCCAAATGTTTTACATATAAGGAGATAGAACAGAAAAGAATTAAATATAAAACATAAATTACCTCTTTTGAGGAGCTTCGTCTTCTTGACAAATTAACCCAAGAGTGACTAATAATTGTGTAAATATGTTTAGAACTTTCTTGAGTTTTTGTGATTAAATGCTCAACTTTGCTTAATGCTCTTCTAAAGTTCATTTTTGCATGCATGTCTTCAAAAACTACAGTTTCTTCTTCTGCATTATTAGCTGGTACATCATGTGACGTTTTTTGCGTTTTAGTATCTTCCTCTGGATTTTCTTCTGATCTCGAAGGGTCAAGCTGAGACTGCGCTTCGTGTGAACTCTGGCCAGAAGATTGATATGATTGTAATAAAGAAGCACGGGTGCTTACACCTTTTATGGCACATAAATTGTTGGTCAGGTCCAAGTTCTTATTTTTAGGGTTAGTCTTTTTGTAAAAAAAAAACAAACCTAATCGCACTGCACGGCCATTATTGTTGCGCTTGCTTTGAGGGAGGGGTGCAAAGCGAATTCTACCTCTTGGGCAATTTCCGATTTCCAATTCTGGCCGGGGTGAAGAGGGGTGAACTGTACTATAGCCAGTAGTATCAAATGAAAATCTCCACGAGCCAGGAGGCTGGTCACTGGAGTCTGCATACAGCGGAGACGAATTTTCGCTTCGAGAAAGTGGCAGGAAAAGGGTGTCTGAGCTATCCCGGTGAGAAGCAAGATTAGAGGAAGGTGGGTATGACTCCCTTGTTCGTTTTGTGTGCTGGGAGGATGAGTTTAACAGGATGGAAGGCCCTGGAGGAAGCCCAGTCCTTCTATGACGAGATTTTCCGCGGAGGTGAAACATAGTGGTCAAAAGGTGAGGGAAACAACTATGACTCCAAAATTAAAGAAACAGAAGTGATGATTGATAGAAGAAAAAAAAAAATAGATAGATGTATATTATTAGCCACAAGTAGGACAGATAAAATTAGAGAAGTTAAGAAAGAATAAAAAATGTTTCGACTGATAAAAGTTAAGTTCATTATACACTTTTTTACTTTCCTCTGACACCGTTTTTGGCGATTCTCAGCGAGAGAAGATGCGCAATACAAGATGTCAGGGTTGCGTGTTTCAATCATGTGGTTTCACTTGGGCAAGTGTTGAAATAAAATCCAAGTTTTCTAATCGAGTGTTAAGTGGTTTCGGATATAAAATCCGCCAGAAGAAACGCAGAATGAGAGCGTCGCCGTAATTTGGACATAATAATGTAGTTGAGGAATGAAGGTATAAAAGTTTGTAGAGAGTTTAGGTACAAATTCAAGACGTACTTAATTTGAGCTTCGTCCCGCAGTAAACGGAGATTCAACCAAGTATGATGGGGCGATTGTTCAGTTTTCCTCACCCAAAAACTGATGGAGTACATTTAATTAACCATCATCTTCTCCCCTCATTTTCATGGTGAGAGAGTAAGTGAGAAATGTTGGATAACTTCTCTAGAAACATCTAATGCCGTGAGTTTTAAATTACATAATATTATATAAACAACTTCGTTAAATGTTGAAATTTTTAATGTATGAAGAATGAGAAAGGAGGAATATATAGCTATTTGTAAAAAGCTTGCAATTCTCTTGTCTTCCCACCTCTGTCAAGAGGATAGTTCAACTGACCGAAACTCATGTTTTTGGTGAAGGAGGGGAGAATGGACAAACGTAGCCTGGTCGCAAATGGCTGTATAATGTATTGAGTTATAAAGCTAAACCTGAAAAGGTTGTTGCGAGCATTCAAAATTTCAGAAAAAATTTTACACTTCTCGAAACTTTTGTGGCTCCCCTGAAACGTTTTTGACATAAGTAAATGTATAATGAGGAGGTGGAAAGAAGGAACAATTCGATGAGGGTGGTCGCAGGTGTTGTCAATGACCGCATGGTACACATTAATTTGCTAATGTCAAAAAAGTTTTGAATAGTGTCAAAAAAGTTTTGAATAGTGTCAAAAAAGTTTTGAATAGTGTCAAAATTTACTTAGAGTTTAGGTTTTTCGCGACAATCGTTTCAGGCAAGCTGTAATTTATATCCCTGTCTCCATCTCAACGTGTGATAGTACGAATAGAGAATTGTGATAATGTGATAAGATACAGTCAGATCCGAAAACATTGAGAGAAAAATGAAGATTTTCAAAATTTTATTTACAGCCCAAAAGTTGAGCTGCAGTATCTTTACCCTGTTGTTTCACCCTTCTTCATCATCTGAGTTGAAAGAGAGTCAAACAGATTGTCACACAAAATAGGGTGTATCAATGTTCAGGGATCCGCAATTAGGGATCAGGAATTTTTTTTTTCCAGGATCAGACATTATTAATTGCAGAAGATTCTTATCCACTAGTCCCAGCGCTAGTGGATAAGTGTTATGTCAGTATAGTCTAGTATATAAGTATGATATAATAGTGTTTATTTATGGTCCTACTACTTATTGATAAATGATTTAGTGATTAAACCTCAGGGGAAGACTAATAAAATAGTTATACTCAAATAAAACTCACAATACTTGGATTTAAATGCGTGCTAGTGGTGGAAAATAGATGTATAAAAATATAGTTATAGCTTATATAAAGATAATATCAATTTATAATGGCTTTATAATATATTTCTGAATGTTAATAATTGTATAGTAGTGTTTGTTTGAATTGTAGTAATTGAATGATGATAAATAACCGTCAAAATCCCTTCTTACTTATACCCAAATCCACTGGAGTGCACAGACCTTCCATCCAGATGATGTCACTGCTATCCCCGGCAATTACAGCACTGTGAGGGCCCATCACCTCCCCATGGCGTCCACTTCAAGCAGTTTCAACACCCAGACCTCCAGTAAGGACCCTCCATCACTATTAATGATACCACAGATCTATACCACAAATAGAAAATCCAGATAAAAGCGGTTACCATGAAGAAACAGGTAAAATAAACAATCAAAAAGAGATTTAATGAAACCAAAAGCATATAAAGGAAACAAATAAAATGTCCAAGCCCCCAATAACATCCCCAAGCATCCACATTAACCCAGAAATGTCCTTCCAACCCATAAATCCGTGAATAACCATCCAAGGAAGTAATTTAAGTTGTCCAAACTGGATGTATGCGCCTGATATAGGTGTCTATGCTTCTGTAGGCGTTGTGAGTCCACTGATTTTGTCCATATGACCTAAAATAAGCAGAAAAACAAAGGTTATAGGCTATTAAGGGGCTAAAACCCACTTATATACCTAAATATACATAATATACTGCATATTTCACTGAATATGAGATTTATGTATACATATAAGCTTATGTATGTCAATAATTACTTCATATCACTTAAGATAAGTATATTATGACTCCATTAACACCTTAATAAGTATTATTAGGCTATGGATAATGTCAGGCTAAGATCAAGTACAAGGACGTGAAATAGCTTGAAAAGTCTTTGTCTAGAAGATTTAAATGGTCCTATATGAATACTGTAATATAAATCCAACAAATAATAAAATATAATTCAGAATAAAGGTCTCAGTAAATTAATTCTCACTAATTCTATATGTGGCTTACAATCTTTTTAGTTGGTAGAAAAATAGATTATAATAATTCAGATACTACTCAAAAGTCTTATAAAAGTACTAGTTGAAGTGTATTGTAATTGATTTGGTTATATTGTGTAAATTGTAATGATAAGAAATGTAGAAACAAGACCCAAAGACCTCCTCCTTTTATACACACTGAGTTCCCCAATAAATCCCTTGATATACCATCCAATACACAGTTAAAGACACCTCAAATCCACTAATAGACCTTCCCATCAACATCCCTAGTGATTCATGACATAATTAGACAAGTAACAACCACCAAAATCCTGTAAGAATAGGGGGTGTCAGTTCTGGCAAATCCGCACTTAACTTAAGTGCAGATTTCAAACCAAATCAGCACTTAAATTTTGCAAAAAAGTCACTTATTTCAAAAAAGGGTGTCAGTTATGACCTCAAATCAGCACTTTTTTCCCGTTTTTTTCACAACCACATTTTGGCCACAAAACATCCCTTCCTTTCTTACCCCATCCCTGTCACATTTGACACACTGACCTTCCTCGCTACCTACCCATCAATCCCCGGCACACACCCCTTCCTGACATTTTCAATATTTTGACCAGGCATGTTTACATTCTTTTTTACTTATTTCTTCTACTTCTTAATCTTTTTTCTATGGGTGTCAGTTCTGACCTCAAATCAGCACTTTTTTCGTGATTTTTTTTTTTCAAAACCACATGTTGGCCACATCATCCCTTTCTTTCCCATACCATTTTGTACTCTCCAAATGTCCTCTTTGTGTACTTCATTCACTTGGGTTGGTATTTTGGTTTGTTGCATATTCATTTTTTTTTGAATTTATGGTAAAAAATTTTTTTTGGATGGCTCATTGGTTTTCTTTCACCAGCTCAACATGAAATTGCATATTTTCTGAAATCGCATATTAGGGGGTGTCAGTTCTGGCAAATCCGCACTTACAAATCCGCACTTAAATAAGTGCGGATTTCCAAAACACACTAGCCCCAATACTGGTGGATTTCAAAATGAAATAAGTCACTTATTTCACTCAAATCCGCACTTTCTCAACCAAAAGTGCTGATTTCACCATCAAGTCCCATTTCACTGATTTGTCAGCATCATCCCATTCATACGCTGCACTCCGCAGCATAACACTTCATAACTAAAAACATTGTACATCACTTACATCTTCATATCATATCATATAAGAGTTATGCCTTCCTCACTTTCAAATCGTGATAAATTACATAAAGCAATGACTTTCATGGCTCTTGAACTGCTCTTGGACTCTGATTGCGATTCTGATTCTGATCTAGAAGAAGATTTTGTCTTTTTATCAAAAATGGCCACGAAACGTTACCTTCTTCCCAAAAAGCCTCAAGTACTTCATACCCCCAAGTACACCATCCAAACACTTCTTAAACTATCTACACCCAGTTTTAGAGAGCTGTTCAGGACTTCTCAGGAATTTTTTGTTAAATTGCTTGAGCTTATTCAGGATCATCTCATATTTCAAAATAATTCTCAAAAAGAACAACAACATCCTTCAATTCAATTGGCCATCACACTATGTCATTTGGGTTCAAATGGTAATGGAGCCGCTTTGAAACGTTTAGAAAATGTCATTGATTTAGGGTATGGTTCAGTTAACACTTATACCAAACAATGTATCACTGCCATCAACTCCTTGTAATCTCAACTTCTCACCTAGCCAACAAAAGAAGAGTGACTTGAATCATCTCAGGTTATGCAAGCAGAGGGCTTCCCAGGATGTATTGGTTTTGTTGATGGTACTGCTATTCCTTTGAGCCAGAAACCTGCTCAAGGTGGAAACAATTACTTTCACATTCTCGTCAAAAATTTTCACCAAAATATTTACAAGTCAAAAAAAATTCTATATCTGTTTTAAAAAATTGGCAATACTCTCCCCTGCATTTTATTGAAGCAAGGGGTGGATATCACCAAAATTTTTCTAAGTCATCAATTTCACATGTCAGATTTGAAAATTTGGCAATACCCCCCCCTGCATTTTATTGAAGTAAGTGGTGGAAGTCATCTAAATTTAATATAATTACGTAAATTATTAAATAAATATCTAATATATATCAATTTCCCTAGTTTAAAGTAATGACAATCCCTTAAGCCAAAATGCAGATCAAATCTAGAAACAAAAGTTTGGGACTTTCCACAGGTATAGGCTAGAGGAACCCCATGAAACAAATAAATGTTATCATGATTACCATTTATACAACACAAGGTCGTGGGCCCATTACTTTAGTTGAGGAAATTGATACATAAAAAATATTTATTAAAAATTTACGAAAAAATATAAAATTTTCGATGACAACTCTAATCCCCATACTTTTTGGATCTAAATAAAGTTTTTTTAAATCGATTAACTTTACCTTCTTTCATTACCTTATTGATTCTTTGAATCAACTTATGACTGATTTGAAATGAGCAACCAAAATGTGTTAAATCTTGACAGGATTCCAAACCAGGAGGAGCTTTGGTCGTTTGATGATTATCCTTAGAAGAATTCCAAATAGTTTCAATGATACCATTTCCCAAACCAAAATCAATGATGCACCGGTGGTCTAGAAAATATAAACCATGTCATTTGATTTTAGCTGGAGATTGTATTGGTTGGCCAGTAATCGGTTTGATATATGAGAATATACCAAAAGTAAGAAAATTGTTGTCCTTGGTATCAGTGTGAATTTTATTGTGAAATCCAGAATGAGTGATAATAACATTAGAAAATAAAAGATATTCGTGGCTGATATCTTCCCATTTGGAGTCACACCAATTCGGTATTCCAAATTTGGTTGCAAGTTCATGATGTTTTTCAAATGCTTTATTACAGTGCTTTTTGAGTTGAAGAGCAAGAAAAGAGTTAAAGGAAGGTAGAGTGTCCCATAAGCGAAAATCTTCATCTTTTTGAGCTTTAGTGAAATTCTTGAGCAACGAATATATGCCTATATAATTGAAATGCCTAGATAATAATCATATAAGAGTTTCAGAATCCTTATCCTCTAAATATGCAATATAAAAATGTGAAATAAGACAAGTGAAATTTGGAAAAAAGGCTCAACTTCAAAGGTCAAAATCTCAGCAACCACTGAACCTAATTCAAACCTGTTTGTTGGAAATGAAAGATATGCTTTAGTAGAATCTTCAGTTAAAGGACATGTGATTTAAATAAACCTAACCCTAATTTGTTACATAAAAAATGAAATAAAAATTTAAATTGGAAAAAAAAAGGCTCAACTTTAACAGTCAATATCTCAGCAACCACTGAATTAAATTCAAATCTGTTTGTGGGAAATGAAAGGTAGCCTTCAGGAGAATTTTCAGTAAAAAGAACATTAGATTTGAATAAACCTAACCCTAATTCCGAGTCTGATTTTCAAAATTTTACAAAAACTTGAAAAGTGGTAATGAAGATGAGATCAAAAGGAGTTTTCTAAGTTCACTGTTATCCAGATAAGAGTCATACATATATTTAAGTATGAAATTTTCATAAAAGGAATGAGATATCATATAGGCATGAAAAAAAGGAGATGAAACTTACCTTGATTGAAAAGTAGGAAAAATAGAGTGAGAAAGATTGATGTTGGAATTGTGGGGAAATTGAATATGGAGTAAGTAAAATGCATAAAGAATGTGCAATGTATGTGTTTCAATGAAATGGAGCCAAAAAAAATTGAAATAAGGGAAAGGGGGGATAATGACCATGCCAAGGAGGGATGAAGAGTAGGGTGATGGAGCTAAAAAAGAAAGTAAAGAGGGAGAGAAAAAAAAGGTTAATTATACCATTGAAATCCAAAATAACCACTTACAAAAAAAAATTAGATAAAAAAAAAAATAAACAGAAAAAAACAAAAAAAATTATAATTAGTAATCAAAAAATCAAAAAAAAAGAATAAAGTGACTTACCTGGAGAGATGAGATGACAAAATGAATGAAACCAAATTGTTTGAGGGATGTTGGAGAAGAATAGGAAAAGGATATGAGGGATGAATGAAAAAAAAAATCACTGACAAAATATGCGATTTCATGTTGAGCTGGTGAAAGAAAACCAATGAGCCATCCAAAAAAAAAATTTCACCGTAAATTCCAAAAAAAATGAATATGCAACAAACCAAAATACCAACCCAAGTGAATGAAGTACACAAAGAGGACATTTGGAGAGTACAAAATGGTATGGGAAAGAAAGGGATGATGTGGCCAACATGTGGTTTTGAAAAAAAAAATCACGAAAAAAGTGCTGATTTGAGGTCAGAACTGACACCCATAGAAAAAAGATTAAGAAGTAGAAGAAATAAGTAAAAAAGAATGTAAACATGCCTGGTCAAAATATTGAAAATGTCAGGAAGGAGTGTGTGCCGAGGATTGATGGGTAGGTAGCGAGGAAGGTCAGTGTGTCACATGTGACAGGGATGGGGTAAGAAAGGAAGGGATGTTTTGTGGCCAAAGTGTGGTTGTGAAAAAAAACGGGAAAAAAGTGCTGATTTGAGTTCATAACTGACACCCTTTTTTGAAATAAGTGACTTTTTTGCAAAATTTAAGTGCTGATTTGTAAGTGCTGATTTGGTTTGAAATCCGCACTTAAGTTAAGTGTGGATTTGCCAGAACTGACACCCCCTATTTTGTCAGTGATTTTTTTTTTCATTCATCCCTCATATCCTTTTCCTATTCTCCTCCAACATCCCTCAAACAATTTGGTTTCATTCATTTTGTCATCTCATCTCTCCAGGTAAGTCACTTTATTCTTTTTTTTTGATTTTTTGATTACTAATTATAATTTTTTTTGTTTTTTTCTGTTTATTTTATTTTTTTTATCTAAATTTTTTTTGTAAGTGGTTTTTTGGATTTCAATGGTATAATTAACCTTTTTTTTCTCTCCCTCTTTACTTTCTTTTTTAGCTCCATCACCCTACTCTTCATCCCTCCTTGGCATGGTCATTATCCCCCCTTTCCCTTATTTCACTTTTTTTTGGCTCCATTTCATTGAAACACATACATTGCACATTCTTTATGCACTTCACTTACTCCATATTCAATTTCCCCACAATTCCAACATCAATCTTTCTCACTCTATTTTTCCTACTTTTCAATCAAGGTAAGTTTCATCTCCTTTTTTTCATGCCTATATGATATCTCATTCCTTTTATGAAAAGTTCATACTTAAATATATGTATGACTCTAATCTGGATAACAGTGAACTTATTAAACTCCTTTTGATCTCATCTTCATTACCACTTTTCAAGTTTTTGTAAAATTTTGAAAATCAGACTCGGAATTAGGGTTAGGTTTATTCAAATCTAATGTTTTTTTTACCGAAGATTCTCCTGAAGGCTACCTTTCATTTCCCACAAACAGATTTGAATTTGATTCAGTGGTTGCTGAGATATTCTCCATTAAAGTTGAGCCTTTTTTTTCCCAATTTAAATTTTTATTTCATTTTTTTATGTAACAAATTAGGGTTAGGTTTATTTAAATCACATGTCCTTTAACTGAAGATTCTACTAAAGCATATCTTTCATTTCCCACAAACAGGTTTGAATTAGGTTCAGTGGTTGCTGAGATTTTGACCTTTGAAGTTGAGCCTTTTTTCCAAATTTCACTTGTCTTATTTCACATTTTTATATTGCATATTTAGAGGATAAGGATTCTGAAACTCTTATATGATTATTATCTAGGCATTTCAATTATATAGGCATATATTTGTTGCTCAAGAATATCACTAAAGCTCAAAAAGATGAAGATTTTTGCTTATGGGACACTCTACCTTCCTTTAACTCTTTTCTTGCTCTTCGACTCAAAAAGCACTGTAATAAAGCATTTGAAAAAAATCATGAACTTGCAACCAAAGTTGGAATACCAAATTTGTCAGCCTAAATATCCTTAGGACTGAGTATTTCTTATGCTTAAAATAAGATAACCTTAACTAGATTAAGCTTATATCTTAAAAATAAGGTTAAAATAATAATATATATTATTTTATAATATATATATATAATTATTATTCTATTATATAATTTATAATAGTTTAAATAGCTTATCCGTGGCCTAATAATACTTATTAAGGTGGTAATGGAGTCATAATATACTTATCTTAAGTGATATGAAGTAATTATTGACATACATAAGCTTATATGTATACATAAATCTCATATTCAGTGAAATATGCAGTATATTATGTATATTTAGGTATATAAGTGGGTTTTAGCACCTTAATAGCCTATAACTTTTGTTTTTCTGCTTATTTTAGGTCATATGGACGAAATCAGTGGACTCACAATGCCTACAGAAGCATAGACACCTATATCAGGCGCATACACCCAGTTTGGACAACTCAAATTACTTCCTTGGATGGTTATTCACGGATTTATGGGTTAGAAGGATGTTTCTGGGGTAATGTGGATGCTTGGGGATGGTATTGGGGGCTTGGACATTTTATTTGTTTCCTTTATATGCTTTTAGTTTCAATAAATCTCTTTTTGATTATTTATTTTACCTGTTTCTTTATGGTATCCGCTTTTATCTGGGTTTTCTATTTATGGTATGACTCTGTGTTATTATTAATAGTGATGGAGGGTCCTTACTGAAGGTCTGGGTGTTGAAACTGCTTGAAGTGGACGCCATGGGGAGGTGATGGGCCCTCAAAGTGCTGTAATTGCCGGGGATAGCAGTGACATCATCTGGATTGAAGGTCTGTGCACTCCAGTGGATTTGGGTATAAGTAAGGAGGGATTTCGACGGTTTATTATCATCATTCAATTACTACAATTCAAACAACCACTACAATACAATTATTAACATTCAGAAATATATTATAAATCCCTTATAGATTGATATTATCTTTATATAAGCTATAACTATATTTTATTCTTCTATTTTCCACCACTAGCACGCATTTAAATCCAAGTATTGTGAGTTTTATTTGAGTATAACTATTCTATTAGTCTTCCCCTGAGGTTTAATCACTAAATCATTTATCAATAAGTAGTAGGACCATAAAATCACACTATTATATCATACTTATATACTAGACTATACTGACAATTGGGGGTCTTTCCTTATATTTTACTTATTATTTAGTATAATCCTTGGGACGTGATTTTTACCTTAGTACAACTCAAAATTAACCAAATATTTGGGTCTGCTGCATATTAGTGGGTCATCATAACTCATTGATTGCGGAAAAGAACCCTTATAATAATTTTACTAATTTTTTATCATAAAAATTAGATATTTACAGTAGTAACTGTACCCAATATAAACCCAATTTCACTTGGTATTTGGACACCAATATAACACCCAATTAAATTGGTATTTGGCTAAAGCTTGGTAAGCTAATCATTCACCCTTATAGAGGTCTAGTTAAACTTATTATTATATTTTTAACTGATTTTTTTGAATTTTTCTTACATTTTATTTAAATAAATAAAGATATAAATTCAGGGTAAGCTCCATTGCTTTTTTTATTAGTAATATATTTGCTAATATTATTTGTCTACTAATTCCATAGAGTTTTTTCCTTTTGTAGACGTAAAATATTGTCATTCTGAACAATATGAGTGCTCCCCAGGACAGTGTAAGTGAACAGCCTGCTTATAATACCAGGTCTAAAGCTAACAAAAACTTTCCAGGACATCACCATGGAGGGACAACAGTACCCCCAGCCAGAAAGCATGAGTATAGAGGAAAAGGACGCCCTCTTAAAAAAGATAACTATAAAAAAGACATCTCCTCCTCTTCAGGATCAACTGTCCCACCTAGCCAAACAGGTTCTGAAGTTGGAGGAATCAAAATCTCTCATGTTCAAAGAAGTAGAGCAGTTGCAAAACAATTGCAAGGTAGGGTTTCAGCAGATGAATCAGACAATGGCAAAATTAAAGGGAGGCCAGCCCAGTCAATCAAATCAGCAACCCCCTACCCAAGGAGGGTCCACTCACTCCCAGGAGAAAATCCTGGTAGACAAATGGAAATGGGACTGGTTTCACCAACAGTGGACAAGCCACAGTTGCAACAGGGATCCACCCCCTCATCTGACTTCCTCAGCTCACCCTTACAAGGGAAAAAAGCGCCAAAAATCAGGACTGGCAACCATCCCTTGGTAAGTAACTTACCCTCTCAGATTAGACATAATACTGATAATTACAATATAGGTAATTCTATTGATGTTAAATCTGTACAAAAAATAGAGGAGGATTTAAGAAATTTAGGTTTTAGAGTAGATACACCTGACTTGTCTTTTGTCCATAATAAAAGTACTATATACAATGATAATACAGTTAATCCTCAGTTGCAACCACCTACTAGTGAGATGAGAAGTTCACAGGAGAGTGAGAGAATTGAAAAGGAGGACATGGAATATTTTAACAATAATCCAACTGTCCATAGAATTGTTTCAGCATTGTGGAATAGAATGACTGATTGTGAGGAACAGACAGTTAAGCTCACTAGTGATAAAATTTCATCCTTGACATTGAACATTTCTCAATTAGCAACACGTAATAAAGAATTAGAGAAAGAACATTTTTCTCTAACTCTTAAATATGATTCATTGAATAATAAATATAATGACCTTTCAAACAAATTTTGTGAGTTAGAAAAATTATATGAAACACATTTATTAAAAACTGAATCAAGAAAAAAGTTATCTTTTGCCCAGACAAATCAAAGTGTCTCTGAGTTGCTACAAAGATTAACTAAAGTTGAGATTGAAACAGCCAATCTACTGATGAACCAGGATAATCATAAGTATAATCAATATAATAATAATCCTTTCATTGGCAAAAGTGAATCTCATTCCTTCCCTGTACCACCACAATTAAAACCATCTGGTGGTAGTGTCAAATCTGAAAATGTAAGTCACAAATCCGTGCAAGAGGAAATACAAGACCATTTATCAAAAGTGAATGAGTTGTTGAATTTACCTAAGATTAGTGAGATAAAATCCAATCAGAAAAACTGGCCTAAGATAGATCAGTACCCAACTTATGATGGGGAAGCCAGCTCTGATTGGCAACATTTTATTCAAAGAATTGACAACTTGAAATTCTCATATAAGTTACCAGATGAAGAAATAACATCAAAATTAATATCTTTATTTAAGGATGTTGCTTTATTATGGTTTGAAGCTGTCTTAAGTGAGGGTAGAGACTACTCTTGGGCTGAATGGAAACAACTTATTGAAAAACAATTTGGAGGTTCTAAATTCAGGCTTACTCAGCAGAGACTGTATGAGAAGACTAGGTATAATCCGTTGAATGGTGACAAACCTATGGTATTTTTAATGAATTTAAACAAAATATTAAAAGCCATTGAGCCTCATATGGATTTTAACTTATGGAAAGATAAGATAATATACAAATTACCTATATCTGTCAGAGACATTGTTGTAGCTAGAACATTAAATGTTACTGAATATTCTGACTTTATTAATATTTGCAATGAAATATTATTAAACCATAAGTATGAATCAAGGTATTCCACTTATAAGCAAAATGTTGAACCTTTAAAAACTCAGAATTCAAAAACACTTCAGGAGAAGCAGAAAAAACCTACTGCACCTGTAGTACCTAAAAAGTATGAAACAAATACTTGTTATAAGTGTAACAAACCTTGGGTCAAAGGTCACAAATGTGAGAAAAACATAAATATTGTTGAAAATCAACGTGAATCTGAAACTGAAACTGAAAAAAGTAAAGAATCAAGTGATTATGACAGCAATATCTCATATAGTGATGAAAATGAAGTCTGTATGTTGGAAGATTATTTGTCCATCTTTGACTATCCAATATTAAATATGGACTCAAATGAATCTTTAATGAATTTCGAGGATGCTGAAATCATTAAGGATATACAAGCTGATAACTTTAGAATGACACCTATCACGGTTCCAGCTATCATTTCTGGTGAAAATGTTAATATAGTATTGGACACAGGAGCTGCTGGTTCAGTTGTTTCCACTAATACATTACAGAAAATTGATAGTGAATATAAGTTTAAGCTTGAACCACTTCAAAATAAAAATTAGAGAGGTTTTGGATCAGTACTACACCCCATTGGTAAATACAAAGCTGCAGTTTTCTTTAAACACCAACATGGTTATGTAAGGGTAACTTGTGACTTTGTAGTAATGGATAATACTAATTGTAGTAACTGTTTTATCATTGGAAATGATATTCTGACTAAATTTGGTGTAAAATTAGACTCTGCTAATAACAATTTTACAATTGGCATGAATGGTAAAAGGAAATTTAAAATAAATTCTTTTAACACTGTCTTACACATTGAGTCAGTAACAAATTCCCCGTCTAAAGGAAGAGAATCCAATGAGATGGAACTTCTGGAAACAGAAATTTCAAAAGCAACATTTGGCACTCAGATAAGGGAAACTGAGAATAATAATATTTTGGAATTAATTAAAGCTTTTCCAATGGCTTTTGCACATGGTACAAATGAACTTGGCCTTGTAAAAGATCATGAAATGAAGATTAGTTTAACCTGTGATATGGATAATATTCCTGCTAGTCTTAAAAAGAAACCATACCCTGCTTCACCAATGAAGAGGAAAGACATAGAGGATAATATTAAGATGTTATTAAAAATGAACATTCTTGAGAAGGTTGAAACTACACCAAAATATTGTGTAATATCACCAGTGCTAATTTCTTATGAACAAGATAAAGCAAGACTGTGCGGTGATTATAGAGCATTAAATACATTTACAGTAGATGATATTTATCCCTTGCCAAGGATTGCCTCTATACATGCTACCCTTAAAGGTGCTAAATATATAAGTTGCCTAGATGGAAATAAAGGGTACCATCAAATTCCTGTTGAAAAGAATTCACAGAACTTTTTGTTGATAACAACACACATGGGAATTTATAAGTATGTCAGAATGCCATTTGGACCAAAAAATGCTCCATCAGTATTTCAAAAGTTAATGGATATGACATTCCATAATGAAATGATTGAGGGATGGTTAATGGTATACATTGATGACATCATAGTGTTCTCTAAAACTTTTGATGAACACTTAATCCATTTAAGGAAAGTATTTCAGAAAATGGATGAAATAAAAATGACCCTTGCATTGAAAAAATGTAAATTTGGGTTTGAATCTTTAAAAGTGCTTGGTCATATTGTATCTGGCTTACAAATATGTGTAGACCAAAATAAAGAGGCTGCAATAAAAAATATTGGCATTCCTCAAAATGTGAAGGTTGTACAATCTTTTCTTGGAATGTGTGGTTATTATAGACAATATAAAAAAAACTACCAATCAATTGCTGCACCACTGACCACACTGATAAAGAAATCAGAAGCTTTCATTTGGAATAATGAAAGACAACAAGCTTTTAATAAGTTGAAAGAATGTTTAATGACAGCTCCTATCTTAGGATTACCAGATTTCCAATTACCTTTTGTATTATATACAGATGGAAGTTTTATTGGTCTGGGTGCTGCTTTACATCAAAAACAACTTATTGAAGGTAAAATGTCAGAAGTAGTAATCTGCTATATTTCAAGTACTCTGAGAAGTGGTGAATTGAAATATGGTGCTACTCAACTTGAATGTTTGGCAGTAGTATGGGCTCTTGAAAAGCTACATTATTACCTTGAAGAACAAAAATTTGAGTTAATCACTGACTGTAGTGCAGTTAAGTCACTCTTAAACATGAAAACTCCTAATAGACACATGTTTAGATGGCAATTAGCTGTACAAGAATACAGAGGACGGATGACTATTACACATAGAGCAGGAACCTTGCACTCTAATGTAGATCTGTTATCCAGAGTACCTCTGCCTAATAATGATGATAATCCTGCTTATGTTCCTGAGTCAGAGATTATTAACATTTATGGCATTTATATTGTAGATCTTGAGGATGAATTTATGCAATCAATTCTTGATAATTATAATTCAGATCCTGACTTAAGTAAATTAACTACAATATTAAATGATCCATCTAATGCTTCAATGAATGTTTTAATAAAAACATTACCAATTAAGTATAAAGAGGCATTAGAAAAAGGAAAATTTTCCATTGAGGATGGTTTTATATATTACAGGAAAAAATTAAGTAATGTAATTGTAATTCCCCCTTCAATGAAGGAGTTAATGTTAAGTATATGTCATGATGATATATTAGCAGGTCATTTTGACTACCATAAAACATTAACCAGAGTAAAAAACACAGCTTGGTGGATTAACATGTCTGAGGATGTTCAGAAATATGTTGAAACATGTGATTCTTGTCAAAAATCTAAAAGATTAACAGGAAAAAGAGCTGGTTTATTACAACAAATTGAGCAACCAAAAGCTCCATGGGAAATCATTAACATGGACTTTGTAACAGGTTTGCCAATAGCAGGGCATAAGAGTTATAACTCCTGCTGGGTAATTGTAGATAGATTTACAAAGAT
The DNA here is from genome assembly GCA_030280995.1 of Hemileia vastatrix. NCBI lineage: Eukaryota > Fungi > Basidiomycota > Pucciniomycetes > Pucciniales > Zaghouaniaceae > Hemileia > Hemileia vastatrix. The sequence goes on along the minus strand of JASXTE010000006.1, from coordinate 17,003,142 downwards.
GTGTAAATTTATTCCTACCCACAAAGAGGTTTCTGCAAAGGACTTAGCTTTTTTATGGTGGACACAAATGTTAAATACAGCAGGTTTCCCCAAAGCAATAGTTTCTGACAGAGATCCTAAATTTACTTCTGAGTTCTGGACGTCACTTATGGATGTTTCAGGGTGTCAATTAAAACTTTCTACAGCACACCATCCACAAACTGATGGGCTAGCAGAAAGAATGACACAAACCTTAGAAGATATGATAAGAAGATACTGTGCTTTTGGTCTTAATTTTAAAGACAATGACAAATTCATGCATGATTGGGTAACCCTTATCCCAGGTTTAGAATTTGCATATAATAGTACAGTACATTCTGTCACTGGCAAAAAGCCATTTGAGTTATGGTTGGGTTATGTACCTAATACCCCTGCTAAAACTCTTAATAAGTTACCTAGATTGGATATTCATCCAGGTACTAAATCTTTTCTTCAGATGCAGGAACTATGCAGAAAACATGCTCAAGAATGTATAAATAAGGCTTTTGAGTATGAAAAGAAAAGATGGGATAAAGCCCATAAAGAACAAATGTTCAAAGAGGGTGATGAAGTCCTTATTTCAACGCTACATTTCAATTTAAATGGTAATGTTAAATTGAAGGATCCATTCATTGGACCATTTGTAGTTAAAAAGATGGTTGGTAATAATGCTGTTGTGGTTATTCTATATGCACCTTATGATAGAAAACATCCAGTATTTCCTATTTCTCTTATAAAACCATACCATTCTAATGATACTGCTCTATTTCCAAGAAGATCAGGAAGGCATAAACAGCAACCTGAAGAAATAGTAGAAAAGGCAGAAATTGAAAAGATACTTAAAAAGAGACACCTTACTAAAGAAAAGGGAGTTGAGTATCTATTAAGATTTAAAAATAAATCAAGTGAATATGACCAGTGGATTCCAGAAAATGAAATCTCTGATCTTAAAAATCTCTTAAAAAAATTTAAATCTAAATAATACTGTTCATTCAGTATATGTATTATAGAAATTATTTTTTTTATTTTCTTATTTCACTCCTTAAGTTTAATTAAAATGTCTTAACATTTTTTTTTTTGTTTTTTTGGGGTGAGGGAGTGTCAGCCTAAATATCCTTAGGACTGAGTATTTCTTATGCTTAAAATAAGATAACCTTAACTAGATTAAGCTTATATCTTAAAAATAAGGTTAAAATAATAATATATATTATTTTATAATATATATATATAATTATTATTCTATTATATAATTTATAATAGCTTAAATAGCTTATCAATGGCCTAATAATACTTATTAAGGTGGTAATAGAGTCATAATATACTTATCTTAAGTGATATGAAGTAATTATTGACATACATAAGCTTATATGTATACATAAATCTCATATTCAGTGAAATATGCAGTATATTATGTATATTTAGGTATATAAGTGGGTTTTGGCCCCTTAATAGCCTATAACCTTTGTTTTTCTGCTTTTTTTAGGTCATATGGACGAAATCAGTGGACTCACAACGCCTACAGAAGCATAGACACCTATATCAGGCGCATACACCCAGTTTGGACAACTCAAATTACTTCCTTGGATGGTTATTCACGGATTTATGGGTTAGAAAGATGTTTCTGGGTTAATGTGGATGCTTGGGGATGTTATTGGGGGCTTGGAAATTTTATTTGTTTCCTTTATATGCTTTTAGTTTCATTAAATCTCTTTTTGATTATTTATTTTACCTGTTTCTTTATGGTATCCGCTTTTATCTGGGTTTTCTATTTATGGTATGACTCTGTGTTATTATTAATAGTGATGGAAGGTCCTTACTGAAGGTCTGGGTGTTGAAACTTCTTGAAGTGGACGCCATGGGGAGGTGATGGGCCCTCACAGTGCTGTAATTGCCGGGGATAGCAGTGACATCATCTGGATTGAAGGTCTGTGCACTCCAGTGGATTTGGGTATAAGTAAGGAGGGATTTTGACGGTTTATTATCATCATTCAATTACTACAATTCAAACAACCACTACAATACAATTATTAACATTCAGAAATATATTATAAAGCCCTTATAGATTGATATTATCTTTATATAAGCTATAACTATATTTTATTCTTCTATTTTCCACCACTAGCACACATTTAAATCCAAGTATTGTGAGTTTTATTTGAGTATAACTATTCTATTAGTCTTCCCCTGAGGTTTAATCACTAAATCATTTATCAATAAGTAGTAGGACCATAAAATCACACTATTATATCATACTTATATACTAGACTATACTGACAGAATTGGTGTGACTCCGAATGGGAAGATATCAGCCACAAATATCTTTTATTTTCTAATGTTATTATCACTCATTCTGGATTTCACAATAAAATTCACACCGATACCAAGGACACCAATTTTCTTACTTTTGGTATATTCTCATATATCAAACCGATTACTGGCCAATCAATACCATCTCCAGCTAGAATCAAATGACATGGTTTATATTTTCCAGACCACCGGTGCATCATATATTTTGGTTTGGGAAATGGTATCATTGAAACTATTTGGAATTCTTCTAAGGATAATCATCAAACGACCAAAGCTCCTCCTGGTTTGGAATCCTGTCAAGATTTAACACATTTTGGTTGCTCATTTCAATTCAGTCATAAGTTGATTCAAAGAATCAATAAAGTAATAAAAGAAGGTAAAGTTAATCGATTTAAAAAAACTTTATTTAGATCCAAAAAGTATGGGGATTAGAGTTGTCATCGAAAATTTTATATATTTTCGTAAATTTTTAATAAATATTTTTTATGTATCAATTTTCTCAACTAAAGTAATTGGCCCACGACCTTGTGTTGTATAAATGGTAATCATGATAACATTTATTTGTTTCATGGGGTTCCTCTAGCCTATACCTGTGGAAAGTCCCAAACTTTTGTTTCTAGATTTGATCTGCATTTTGGCTTGAGGGATTGTCATTACTTTAAACTAGGGAAAGTGATATATATTAGATATTTATTTAATAATTTATGTAATTATATTAAATTTAGATGACATCCACCACTTACTTCAATAAAATGCAGGGGGGGGGGGGGTATTGCCAAATTTTTAAATCTGACATGTGAAATTGATGACTTAGAAAAATTTTGGTGATATCCACCCCTTGCTTCAATAAAATGCAGGGGAGAGTATTGCTAATTTTTTAAAACAGATATAGAATATTTTTGACTTGTAAATATTTTGGTGAAAATTTTTGACGAGAATGTGAAAGTAATTTTTTCCACCTTGAGCAGGTTTCTGGCTCAAAGGAATAGCAGTACCATCAACAAAACCAATACATCCTGGGAAGCCCTCTGCTTGCATAACCTGAGATGATTCAAGTCACTCTTCTTTTGTTGGCCAGGTGAGAAGTTGAGATTACAAGGAGTTGATGGCAGTGATACATTGTTTGGTATAAGTGTTAACTGAACCATACCCTAAATCAATGACATTTTCTAAACGTTTCAAAGCAGCTCCATTACCATTTGAACCCAAATGACATAGTGTGATGGCCAATTGAATTGAAGGATGTTGTTGTTCTTTTTGAGAATTATTGTGAAATATGGGATGATCCTGAATACGCTCAAGCAATTTAAGGAAACATTCCTGAAAAGTCCAGAAAAGCTGTCTAAAACTGGGTGTAGATAGTTTAAGAAGTGTTTGGATGGTGTACTTGGGGGTATGAAGTACTTGAGGCTTTCTGGGAAGAAGGTAACGTTTCGTGGCCATTTTTGATAAAAAGACAAAATCTTCTTCTAGATCAGAATCAGAATCGCAATCAGAGTCCAAGAGCAGTTCAAGAGCCATGAAAGTCATTGCTTTATGTAATTTATCACGATTTGAAAGTGAGGAAGGCATGACTCTTATATGATATGATATGAAAATGTAAATGATGTACGATGTTTTGAGTTATGAAGTGTTATGCTGTGGAGTGCTGCATATGAATGGGATGATGCTGACAAATCAGTGAAATGGGACTTGATGGTGAAATCAGCACTTTTGGTTGAGAAAGTGCGGATTTGAGTGAAATAAGTGACTTATTTCATTTTGAAATCCACCAGTATTGGGGCTAGTGTGTTTTGGAAATCCGCACTTATTTAAGTGCGGATTTGTAAGTGCGGATTTTCCAGAACTGACACCCCCTAATAAGGGAAATCCATCAAAATTAAAGAAAAAGACAAAAAGAGAGTATATGCGTATAAAACAATAATATAAGAGACTAAAAAAGACCTTTTAAGGTTAATAATAGCTTAAGAATAAGGGGAATTTACTGTAGAAATGGAGGGGCTAATCCTGACATTATACTACATGAAATTCCCATCCAAAAATAACCAAAATTGATTGAGAAACCACCAAAAAACTTAAAACAAAGCGTGAGATGTGGGGTAACTACATGAAGTCCTTGGCAGGCGCTTGCACGGGTAAATCCTTGACTAAAATTAGGCGAATTTAAGCGTGGTGATGAAATAAGATGCCAAGAATCAGGTTATTAATGAAATTAGTGCATATAAACAAGGTCAATGCACTATTAATTAAGCTAGGACACTAAATAAGCGCCTGTCGCCTATTTTAGTGTGTTTCCCCACAGTGGGCGTAGAATGTGGGGTAATTATAGTGTGAAAAAGCTAACTTTGCTAAAAATGAAGCTATTCACATGGGAAAAAAGCAGGCAGTATGTGGCCAGTACACAGAAGCCATTTCTGGCATAAAAAACACCAAATTTGAAAAGTGTTATTTTTATGCTTTTAAATAGCCAAATCAATAGTCCTAAATGAGCTCAATTGATCTGTCAAAGCACATTTTTGATATTCTCAATTTTATAGCGCATATAGTCAACTTTTAAGTGAAATAAAGCGCATTTCTTGTTTTTTTGCGTAAAACAATGAATATAACAGCTTTAAGTGTACTTAAAAATTATGTAGCCTTAAACTTAAGGTTCTTAAGATTACCCTAACATATTCCAACTTAATATTAAGTACATAAGACCTATAAAAGGTGGATATATGCGTGTATATAAGGTGTTATAATGGCATTTTTTGAGTATTATCATAATTTTACTTATGTATACTGTTTGTGTACTCTCATTTATTGTTCCCATGTATAGTTCATGTGTTTAACTTAACTTATAAGCACTTTTTACTCAGTCCTGGGGATATAAAGGCTGACAGATAAGCTATTTAAACTACTATAAGTTGTATAATAGAATAATAATTATATATATATATAATATAATAATATATATTATTATTTTAACCTTATTTTTAAGATATAAGCTTAATTTACTTAAGGTTATCTTATTTTAAGCATAAGAAATACTCAGTCCTAAGGATATCTAGGCTGACACTCCCTCACCCCAAAAAAACAAAAAAAAAATGTTAAGACATTTTAATTAAAACTAAGGAGTGAAATAAAAAATAAAAAATAATTTTATAATACCTATACTGAATAAACAGTATTATTTAGATTTAAATTTTTTTAAGAGATTTTTAAGATCAGAGATTTCATTTTCTGGAATCCACTGGTCATATTCACTTGATTTATTTTTAAATCTTAATAGATACTCAACTCCCTTTTCTTTAGTAAGGTGTCTCTTTTTAAGTATCTTTTCAATTTCTGCCTTTTCAACTATTTCTTCAGGTTGCTGTTTATGCCTTTCTGATCTTCTTGGAAATAGAGCAGTATCATTAGAATGGTATGGTTTTATAAGAGATATAGGAAATACTGGATGCTTTCTATCATATGTTGCATATAGAATAACCTCAACAGAATTATTACCAACAATCTTTTTAACTAACAATGGTCCAATGAATGGATCCTTCAATTTAACATTACCATTTAAATTGAAATGTAGTGTTGAAATATGGACTTCATCACCCTCTTTGAACATTTGTTCTTTATGGGCTTTATCCCATCTTTTCTTTTCATACTCAAACGCCTTATTTATACATTCTTGAGCATGTTTTCTGCATAATTCTTGCATCTGAAGAAAAGATTTAGTACCTGGATGAATATCCAATCTAGGTAACTTATTAAGAGTTTTAGCAGGGGTATTAGGTACATAACCCAACCATAACTCAAATGGCTTTTTGCCAGTGACAGAATGGACTGTACTATTGTATGCAAATTCTAAACCTGGGATAAGGGTTACCCAATCATGTGTGAATTTGTCATTGTCTTTAAAGTTAAGACCAAAAGCACAATATCTTCTTATATATCCTTAATGATTTTAACATTCTCAAAATTCATTATAGATTCATTTGAGTCTATATTTAATATTGGATTGTAAAAGATGGACAAATCATCTTCCAACATACAGACTTCATTTTCATCACTATATGAGATATTACTGTCATAATCACTTGAATCATTACTCTTTTCTAATTCATTTTCAGATTCATGTTGATCTTCAACAATATTTATGTTTTCATCACATTTGTGACCTTTAACCCATGGTTTGTTACACTTATAACAAGTATTTGTTTCAAACTTTTTAGGAACTACAGGTGCAGTAGGTTTTTTCTACTTCTCCTGAAGTGTTTTTGAATTCTGAACTTTTACAGGTTCAAAATTTTGTTTATAAGTGAAATACCTTGATTCATACTAATGGTTTAATAATATTTCATTGCAAAAATTAATAAAATCAGAATATTCAGTAACATTTAATGTTCTAGCTACAACAATATCTCTGACAGATATAGGTAATTTATATATTATCTTATCTTTCCATAAGTTAAAATCCATATGAGGCTCAATGGCTTTTAACATTTTGTTTAAATTCATTAAAAATACCATAGGTTTGTCACCATTCAACAGATTATACCTAGTCTTCTCATAAACTCTCTGCTGAGTAAGCCTGAATTTAGAACCTTCAAATTGTTTTTCAATAAGTTGTTTCCATTCAGCCCAAGAGTAATCTTTACCCTCACTCAAGACAGCTTCAAACCATAATAAGGCAACATCCTTAAATAAAGAAATTAATTTTGATGTTATTTCTTCATCTGGTAACTTATATGAGAATTTCAAGTTGTCAATTCTTTGAATAAAATGTTGCCAATCAGAGCTGGCTTCCCCATCATAAGTTGGGTACTGATCTATCTTAGGCCAGTTTTTCTGATTGGATTTTATCTCACTAATCTTAGGTAACTTCAACAACTCATTCACTTTTGATAAATGGTCTTGTATTTCCTCCTGCACGGATTTGTGACTTACATTTTCAGATTTGACACTACCACCAGATGGTTTTAATTGTGGTGGTATAGGGAAGGAATGAGATTCACTTTTGCCAATGAAAGGATTATTATTATATTGATTATACTTATGATTATCCTGGTTCATCAGTAGATTGGCAGTTTCAATCTCAACTTTAGTTAATCTTTGTAGCAATTCAGAGACACTTTGATTTGTCTGGGCAAAAGATAACTTTGTTCTTGATTCAGTTTTCAATAAATGTGTTTCATATAATTTTTCTAACTCAGAGAATTTGTTTGAAAGTTCATTATATTTATTACTCAATGAATCATATTTAAGAGTTAGAGACAAATGTTCTTTCTCTAATTCTTTGTTACGTGTTGCTAATTGAGAAATGTTTAATGTCAAGGATGAAATTGTATCACTAGTGAGCTTAACTGTCTGTTCCTCACAATCAGTCATTCTATTCCACAATGCTGAAACAATTCTATGGACAGTTGGATTATTGTTAAAATATTCCATGTCTTCCTTTTCAATTCTCTCACTCTCCTGTGAACTTCTCATCTCACTAGTAGGTGGTTGCAACTGAGGGTTAACTTTATTATCATTATAAATAGTACTGTTATTGTGGACAAAAGACAAGTCAGGTGTATCTACTCTAAAACCTAAATTTCTTAAATCCTCCTCTATTTTTTGCACAGATTTAACATCAATAGAATTACCTATATTGTAATTATCAGTATTATGTTCAATCTGAGAGGGTAATCTACTTACCATGGGATAGATGCCAGTCCTGATTTTTGGCGCTTTTTTCCTTTGTAAGGGTGAGCTGAGGAAGTCAGATGTGGTGGTGGATCCCTGTGGCAACTGTGGCTGGTCCACTGTTGATGAAACCAGTCCCATTTTCATTTGTCTACCAGGATTTTCTCCTGGGAGTGAGTTGACCCGCCTTGGGTAGGGGGTTGCTGACTTAGCTGACTGGGCTGTCCTCCCTTTAACTCTGCCAATGCCTGATTCATCTGCTGAAACCCTACCTTGCAATTGTTTTGCAATTGCTCTACCTCTTTGAACATGAGTGATTTGGATTCTTCCAACTTCAGAACCTGTTTTGGCCAGGTGGAACAGTTGATCCTGAAGAGGAGGAGACATCTTTTTTATAGTTATCTTTTTCAAGGGGTCGTCCTTTTCCTCTATACTCATGCTTTCTGCCTGGGGGTATTGTTGACCCTCCATGGTGATGTCCTGGAAAGTTTTTGTTAGCTTTAGACCTGGTATTATAAGCAGGCTTTTCACTTACACTGTCCTGGGGAGCACTCATACTGTTAAGAATGACAATATTTTACGTCTAAAAAAAGGAAAAACTCTATGGAATTAGTAGACAAAAGATATTAGCAATGATATTACTAATAAAAAAGCAATGGAGCTTACCCTGAATTTATATCTTTATTTATTTAAATAAATTATAAGAAAATTCAAAAAAATCTGTTAAAAATATAATAATAAGTTCAACTAGACCTTTATAAGGGTGAATAAGTAGCTTACCAAGATTTAACCAAATACAAATTTAATTGGGTGTTATATTGGTGTCCAAATACCAAGTGAAATCGGGTTTATATTGGGTACAGTTACTACTGTAAATACCTAATTTTTATGATAAAAAATTAGTAAAATTGATTTAAGGGTTCTTTTCCGCAATCACTGAGTTATAATGACCCACTAATATGCAGCAGACCCATATATTTGGTTATTTTGAGCTGTACTAAGGTAAAAATCACGTCCCAAGGTTTATACTAAATAATAAGTAAAATATAAGGAAAGACCCCCAATTGTCAGTAAAGTCTAGTATATAAGTATGATATAATAGTGTTTACTTATGGTCCTACTACTTATTGATAAATGATTTAGTGATTAAACCTCAGGGGAAGACTAATAGAATAGTTATACTCAAATAAAACTCACAATACTTGGATTTAAATGCGTGCTAGTGGTGGAAAATAGATGTATAAAAATATAGTTATAGCTTATATAAAGATAATATCAATCTATAAGGGCTTTATAATATATTTCTGAATGTTAATAATTGTATAGTAGTGTTTTTTTGAATTGTAGTAATTGAATGATGATAAATAACCGTCAAAATCCCTTCTTACTTATACCCAAATCCACTGGAGTGCACAGACCCTCAATCCAGATGATGTCACTGCTATCCCCGGAAATTACAGCACTTTGAGGGCCCATCACCTCCCCATGGCGTCCACTTCAAGCAGTTTCAACACCCAGACCTCCAGTAAGGACCCTCCATCACTATTAATGATACCACAGATCTATACCACAAATAGAAAATCCAGATAAAAGCGGTTACCATGAAGAAAAAGGTAAAATAAACAATCAAAAAGAGATTTAATGAAACCAAAAGCATATAAAGGAAACAAATAAAATGTCCAAGCCCCCAATAACATCCCCAAGCATCCACATTAACCCAGAAATGTCCTTCCAACCCACAAATCTGTGAATAACCATCCAAGGAAGTAATTTAAGTTGTCCAAACTGGATGTATGCGCCTGATATAGGTGTCTATGCTTCTGTAGGCGTTGCGAGTCCACTGATTTCGTCCATATGACCTAAAATAAGCAGAAAAACAAAGGCTATAGGCTATTAAGGGGCTAAAACCCACTTATATACCTAAATATACATAATATACTGCATATTTCACTGAATATGAGATTTATGTATACATATAAGCTTATGTATGTCAATAATTACTTCATATCACTTAAGATAAGTATATTATGACTCCATTAACACCTTAATAAGTATTATTAGGCTATGGATAAGCTATTTAAACTACTATAAGTTGTATAATAGAATAATAATTATATATATATATATAATATAATAATATATATTATTATTTTAACCTTATTTTTAAGATATAAGCTTAATTTACTTAAGGTTATCTTATTTTAAGCATAATAAATACTCATTCCTAAGGATATCTAGGCTGACATGTTATGTGTAGCATGATAGCTTAGTGATTGTTAAGTACATAAAGTGTATATAGTCTGTGGTGCAGCTGACACGTCTAACTCCGGTTCACTCCGGACAAAGCGCTGACACTGCTACCATAGGTTATGGGCTGTCCCTAATTATTTACTAGAAGTAATAATTTTGTAAATTCCTGGAAACTATTGTGTGCCCCGTGCCTGCCCCATGTTAAACAAGTCTCTCCACTGTGCAATTCATCTCACCAGCACAATTCTTTTTTTGAGCACTATGACTAATTATCTTGTGTATCTGGCCATTTAATTCATGCCAGCTGTACCTTCAGAACCAAATCCATTTCAATCACATCCTAGAATACAACGCGAGCACCCTCCTCTTTTATCACATGAATTGAGGAATCTGAACCCTCCTCCCTCTCTTAATACCTGCGCAAGGCGATGGTTGCGCTCGTTTTCAGGCACTCCCTCTTCACCTACACCTTCCAGTGACAGTGCAAACACTTCTCGCCTATCCACATCTACACCACCTATTTTCCCCTCACCTGTTCCCCTATCAGCCAATAGCAATACACCTTCTGGTGTTATTACCCCTAACAAATCTCCCCCTCATCTAGTTAGGCAAACATCAGGGGTTTGCTCAAACCAAATGTCATCCCACAGCAAAGCCGGTTTGCATACGCAACGACCGAGACACAATAATAATTGTGCCTCATTGTTGCACCATGCAAGAACCAGTAATCTGCAACGTTCCCCTTCTAATTCATCTCTGAGCAGCAATAACTTTGTATCTGACACTGAACCCCCTACTTTTATGACTTACAGAGGTAAAGACTGTACTGATGTAATTGATGAAATAATCCAAATAACAAACAAGATGTCTAAACTTAAAGCTGATGGGACTAACTGGCAAACGTGGGTGAAGAATATTAACATTTTTTTAACACGCTGTGTACGTTCCACTAAATACATTTCAGACGCCAACACTGTTAAAAACAATATATCTAAATTCGAGGATGAGATGAGCTGGCATGCTATCTACAACACCATTGATGAAAAACTTCAAGATTTCATTGACTTTGGCATTACAAGCTATAAAGCATTTTCTATTCTCAGTTCCAAATTTGATAAAGCGGCTCACACTGCTCGCATGGCCCTTTTTAATGATCTTTTAAATGTTAAAAACTCTCATTTCACTAACATCATGGAACATGGAGAAAAAGTCAAGTCACTTTTAGAGGCAGTTCAATGATCAGGTTTTGTTTTTGGTTTCAATGAAATGGAAGCTGTTTTCACCCAACTCTTATTACTGTCATCAGTTAATCACCTTACCACTGAAGCAAATCGTCATTTTGAATTGCGAAAAGACATCTCTCAACCCTCTTTTGATGACATGATGAATGTTCTTCAAAACTCATTTATCAGTTCATCTCAATCCTCCTCCAATGCCCCTACCCTTTCCACAGCTTTTGAACTGGCAACTGAACCTGAATCTGTTTCATCTATGGCTTTCAAAAAAGGCCGCATGGACAGCTACCGCCCTGGAAATAGAAAACCTGAATATTCCTGTTTTTACTGCAAATCCTCTGAACACTTCCAGAACACTTGTCCATATGATCCCAACAGTAAAAGTTTTAATGTAGCGGTTTGGGGACAATGTGAAGCCTTTGCTCGGGACAACAAGGACTCTATGAACCTTGTCCAAAAGGCACTGAACAATAGTAAAGGAAAACAACCAGCTCAAAGTTCATCAAAACCCCTCTTAAACAAAATCAGCTGCAAAGCGCTAGATGTTCTCACTATTGCCTTGAAAGAAATGGATTTTGGTACTTATAGCTAGACTGAAGAGTAAGACAGTAAAGATTGTCAAGGTGTTTTTGATTCTGGTGCCACACATCATGTCACTGGTGATGTACCTCTTCTTTCTGACTTCAGAACTTTGGATACTCTTATTCCAGTCAAAACTGCAACTGACTCTGGTGCTGCTTTCATTACTGGTCATGGAAACATGTTCATTAAAGGATGTGATGGAGAATTAGTTACAATCAAAGGTGTTTTCTATTGTGATAGTGCAAAATCCACTCTTATTTCTCCTTTTGATCTTTTAGATAATGGCATTTCTCTTTCTTTTAGTCAAAATCATGATTATGTTATTTCAAAAAACAAAAAAATATTATTTCTAGCTCTTAAATCTTCTGCTGGTCGAAAATGGACAGTTGATCTAGTCTATCCTTGTGCACTAGAGACCAATGTTTTTGAAATGAATTATTTTAACTCTTTATCCTCTGCTACCCTTCCTGCCCCTTTTGTTCCTTCACCCCCTTCAAAAATTCCTTATCCAACTGTGGTTCCTGACTCAATCATAAATTGGCATCGCCGTCTTGGACACACAAGTACCAGGGTTTTGAGAAGACTTTCCAAAAAAGGTCTTTGCAAAAATGCACCATCTTATGTCCCTTCATGCAGATTACACTGTGATGTTTGTGCTATGTCAGAAAGAAAAAGGAAAAACACATGCAAGACATCCAAGCGCACCCATGAGCTCATGGATTTGGTAGTTTCTGATTTAGTAGGCCCCATGGTTGATGTCACTGATAGAGATGAAGTTTATGTAGCTACCTTCAGAGAATCCTTCTCAAATTATGGGGAAATTTTTGTCCTAAAAAAGAAGTCGGATGTTTTTGATGCTTTTATTAATTTCAAATCTCACTTAGAAAACATCACTAATCAACGTCTCAAAATCCTCAGAACTGACAATGGCAAAGAATACATGAACAAGAAATTCTCTGAATACCTTTCCCAACACGGTATCCTTCATGAACACTCTATGCCTTATCACCATGAACAGAATGGAATGGCTGAAAGATTCAATGAAACCATCAGTGAAATTTCCAGAACAATCCTTCTTGCATCAAATCTGCCTCCCACTTCCTGGACTTTTGCTTATTGTTGGGCCTCCTCCATTCACAATAGATTACCAAATGTGAGAGTTACTGAAAGTACCCCATACCAAATCATTTTCAACAAAAAAGCGGACTTATCTCCTGTCAAAATTTTTGGTCAGTGGGCATATGTGCACATTCCAACTGAAAAAAGAACAAGAATGGAGGTCCGGGCTATGTGTTTCAGGGTTGTTGGGTTTATTGATGGTGGTAAAGGTTGGATTTTTTGGCATCCAGAGTCTAATTCTTTTGTTCAATCAGCAATGGCAAATTTCATCCCCAAAGGAGACGAGGACAATACCAAAACACTTACAGTTTAACATCTGGCCACATCTCCTTCTAAAGGTGACCTAGCATTTATTTTGAATCAACTGAAATTTGGCGATTTTACAGCTGAAGAAACTATTGCTACCCAAGATGTCATGGTTGATTTCATTAACAATAATGCTTATGAACATTCTGACCACTTACCTTGAGCTTTCAAACAAGAAATGAAGCGTCCAGACGCAGTTGAATGGAAGTCATCTTTTCTTCAAGAATTAGACAACATGTCTAACATGAAAGTTTGGGATATTGTTCCTCTTCCTCCTGGAAAAACTGTTACAGGTGCCCAATGGGTTTTTGCTCTAAAAAGGGATGAATTTGGGAAGATCATCAAACACAAGGCACAATATGTAGCTCAGGGTTTCAAAAAGATTGAAGGTATTGATTTTAATGACACTTTTTCATCTCTGCGTCTGATTCTCACCCTAGCTGCTACCTACAACTGGCCAATCAAAACTTTTGATGTCACTGCAGCTTATCTCCACAGCAAACTTGAAGAAGAAATTTATGTCAAGCAACCTGAAGGTTTTGAGTCTGTTAATCCAGCTCATGTCTACAAGCTTAGAAAAGCTCTATATGGTACAAAGCAACTAGCCAGGTGTTGGTAGAAACATCTCAGCAAAATTCTGGAAAATTTAGGTTACAGATCAAGCAATCAGGATGAAAGTGTATATGTGCTAGCAAAAGAGGGTTCTAAGGGAATGTTGTGGATTCATGTAGATGATGGTGTGGTGGTAGGGAGTAGTGATACAGTTTTGAGGGAGTTGGAAATGGATATGGGGAGTAGTTTGAAGGTAAAATGGTCTGATGGTATCTCTTCTATTGTTGGTCTGGCAGTTTCACGATGTCTCAAAGGTTTTACTATCCACCAACCAGCTCTTATCAACAAAATTCTAAATGAACACAATCCAGCTGGTCTTAACTCTCACTCACCTTTAACAATGGGTCTTTTATTGGTGTCTTTGAGGGAGAAATCTAATCCTCCACAGGAACCTCTCAAATTTCTGTCTATTGTTGGTTCTTTATCATATCTTGTAGCTGGATCAAGGCCTGATTTGGTGTATCCTGTCAACTTCTTGGCAAGTTATGCATCAAGACCAGGTAAAGCTGAATGGGATGCTCTTAATCATTTGCTGAGATATCTACAATTTACCAAAAACATGAAATTTAATCTTTTCCCAACAATCAATCCCAATCCATCTACGGAAGTTTATTGTGATGCTACTTGGGATGGTGAATTTTCTAGGGCTACAGGAGGTCATGTTCTTCAGGTCAACAACTGTCTTATCTTATGGAAATCAAAGCATCAATCAGGGGTGGCCACAGCTTCACTTCACTCAGAATTAATGGAAATGTCAAATTCAACATGTCAAGCTCTTTGGATGTGTAACCTTCTACATGAAGTAGATTTGTGCCATGGTCCAACAACTCTGTATTGCGACAACAAAGGTGCAATTGTAGCAGCTACTGATAACCCCTCTGACAAATGTTTTAAGCATTTTGACAGAGATTTCTACTTTGTGAATGAACAAGTTCATTGACATGAACTTGACATTAAGTGGGTATCAACTAAAGATCAGGTAGCAGATTTGTTGACAAAGAAATTGGGACCAAATGTTTGGAAAGAAAAGAGATATTTACTAGGGGGTTTCTAGTTTCTATGTTTTTCCTTCTTTTCTTTTTATTTACTTTCAAATATCTCTACTTGTTTTTGGCAAGGGATGGTTATAGGGAAATCACTAAGAGGAGGGGTGTTATGTGTAGTATGATAGCTTAGTGATTGTTAAGTAAATAAAGTGTATATAGTCTGTGGTGCAGCTGACACGTCTAACTCCGTTTCACTCCGGACAAAGCGCTGACACTGCTACCATAGGTGAGTAACAAAATACTATTGGTTCACTCCGGAAGAAGCGCTGACACTGCTACCATAATAAGGAATCCACAATAATGCATTATCCCGCCTCTTATACCCCAATTTCCATTCCTGATTCCTGATCCCAAACTCATCACATCCATTATGGATTTTTAAGAAAGTCACATGAGTTATAATTGCTGATGCCATCCTTAAGTCTCTCCTCACTCTATGCTACTTAATTTTGGTGGCAAACACTTAATTTTTTTTTCTATCTACACACCCCAACTGCACATTTGGCGGTGAATTCCCACTTCCCACTCATCACCTAAACCTTCTACCAACAACCTATACTACCAACAACAATGAAGCACCTCTCTACTAGACAGCTACTTTAATCCACTATGAATGCTATCACTTTACTTTTAGTTCTCTACTATAAATCTGAATCTGATTTGGAAGATGATTTAGCCTATTTGTGTTTTCTTTCCAAAAAGTGTTATCTCATTGCCAGGGGGCCAAATCTTTATCATGATCCCTGATATGATCTCCGCTCCATTCTCAACATTCCTCAACTAAACTTCACTCAACTATTTAGAACTTCTCCCGATTCTTTCTTCAAACTTTATCAACTCATCTCTGAAAATCCTATCTTTCATAACTATTCCAATAACAAACAGTGTAATCCTGCCATTCAACTTGCTGTTTCACTATGTCTCTTTGGCTCAAATAGAAATGGTGCTGCTGTAAGAAGTTTGGAAAATATCTTTACCATATGATATGGGATGGTGATATTATACACCAAGCACTGTATGATTTCCATCCTTTCCCTCAAGTCTCAAACACTTGCTTGGCCAACTCCACAACAGCAGCTTGAATCTTCTCAAGTAATGCAAGCTGAAGGTCTCCCTGGATGTGTAGGATTTATTGATAGTACCACTATACCTTTGAGTCAAAAGCTTGCTTATGATGGCAAAAATTATTTTGATTGCAAAAAAAGATTTCTTCAAAATGTTCTCCAATTTCACATCTTTCATAAACTGAATTTTTACCTTCTTTTCTAGATACTCTATTGCTGTTCAACTTGTATGCGATGTCAATAAAAATTTATTTCTTTTCATAGTGGCTGCCCCAGCTCATCTCATGACTCTTCCATCTTTCAAAGAATGAGGATTTCTCAAACTCCTGACTCATACTTTGACAAATCTCAGTACCTCCTTTCAGACTCAGCATATGCAAGTGGAAAGAAAATTATACCTGCTTTCTGTGGTGCAAGTTTAGAAAATGACCCCAAAACCACCTTTAATTATTGCCTTGCCCATTCAAGATTATGGATTGAACATGCTATTGGGATTTTAAAGGGAAGATTTTCTAGTCTCTAGGAACTCAAAATCGAATTTCAAAAAAAAAGGAAATCAAAACTGCAAATCATTGGATAATGAATTGCATTATACTCCACAATATCCTAGCTAATTTAAAGGATGAGTGGAATGATATTTATGAAAAAGAGGATCCTGAACCAGTGCTGGATCTCCTGTCCCTTGAATCACAAAACATTCATTCAACCAGAATATGCTCTGTCATTATGCCAATCACCCTCCACCATTTTGGCACACAACCCTTTTAATTTTTTGTTTTAATACTCTCCAAATTTCAACTTTGTATACTTTATTCACTTGGCTTGGTATTTTTGTTTGTTGCATATTCATTTTTTTTGGAATTTATGGTGAATATCTCTTTTTTGGATGGCTCATTGGTTTTCTTTCACCAGCTCAACATGACATTGCATATTTCCTAAAATTGCATAATTTTTCAATGTTTTTTTCATTCATCCCTCATATCCTTTTCCTCTTCTCCTCCAACATCCCTCACACAATTTGTTTTCATATATTTTGTCATCTCATCTCTCCAGGTAAGTCATTTTATTCTTTTTTTGATTTTTTCATTACTAATTATAATTTTGTTATTGTTTTTTTCTGTATTTTTTTAATTTTTTGTATCTAAATTTTTTTTAAGTGGTTATTTTTGATTTCAATAGTAAAATTAACCTTTTTTTCTCTTTCTCTTTACTTTCTTTTTTAGCTCCATCACCCTACTCTTCATCCCTCCTTAGCATGGTCATTATCCCTCCTTTACCCTGTTTCACTTTTTTTTGGCTCCATTTCATTAAAACACATACATTGCACATTCTTTATGCATTTCACTTACTCCATATTCAATTTCCCCACAGTTCCAACATCAATCTTTCTCACTCTATTTTTCCTACTTTTCAATCAAGGTAAGTTTCATCTCCTTTTTTTCATGCCTATATGATATCTCATTCATTTTATGAAAATTTCATACTTAAATATATGTATGACTCTTATCTGGATAACAGTGAACTTATTAAACTCCTTTTGTTCTCATCTTCATTACCACTTTTCAAGGTTTTGTAAAATTTTGAAAATCAGACTTGGAATAAAGATTAGGTTTATTTGAATCTAATGTCTCTTTTACTAAAGATTCTTTTGAAGGCTACCTTTCATTTCCCACAAACAGATTTGAATTTGGTTCAGTGGTTGCTGAGATATTGACTGTTAAAGTTGAGCCTTTTTTTCCCAATTTAAATTTTTATTTCATTTTTTTATATAACAAATTAGGGTTAGGTTTATTTAAATCACATGTCCTTTAACTGAAAACTCTACTAAAGCCCATCTCTCATTTCCCACAAACAGATTTGAATTAGGCTTATTGGTTGCTGTTATTTTGAACTTTAAAGTTAAGCCTTTTTTTCCAAATTTCACTTATCATATTTCACGTTTTTATATTGCATAATTAGAAGATAAGGATTCTGAAACTCTTGTCTGATTATTATCTAGGCTTTTGTCTCCCTCTTTTTGGACTTCTCATAACCACTTTTAAAGTTTTTGTGCAAACTTGAAAAGTAGAGTCAGAATTAGTGTTAGGTTTATTTGAATAAACTGTCTTTTTAGCTGAAGATACTTTAAGGTTAAATTAAAAAACTAAATTTTGTGAGTTTTATTTTTTTGGTTTTTGACACAATTTTTTTTTGTTCAGAGAAAAAAATGTCCATTTCATCAGAATCACCTCTTCCTTCTCTATCATCATCCTCTTTATCATCTTTATCATCCTTTTCAAATTCAACTTCATTTCAATTGTCATCCAAAATATCAAAAAAAAATAATGATGATCAAAGTCAGAAGAATAAAAGAAGATTCATTTGAATTGCTTATTTGGCCATTTATCAAATATCGTGTACTATAAAACTCAAGTGGATTGAAAAAAATCCTATCCAAAAGAGTTACCAGAAGATTTAAAATACTTAACCAAATCAGGAGACAATAAAATAAAAGCCGTTATCAGTAATTCTTTTAAAACTCAATTTATTTATGAAAATCATTCTTTTAATGGTTTAAAAGATGAATCTTTTAATCAAATATCTGATCTCATCATGTCTCTATATCAAATGGCTTTGGTTGGCTTACCAATAAGAAATACAAATTTGTTGGGTGGTATTATGATTAGATTTAGTTGGAGACCAGGATTCGTTAAAGGCTATTCTTTTGGTATTTCTAATAATATATTTTAATTCTTAAAATTATGTCACTAATTTTATTTCCATAGGCATCTATTCTTTACTTAAAAATTTATTTAAAGCCAAAAAAGATGAAGATTTTTGCTTATGGCTTACCTTAACATCTTTTAATACTTTTCTTGCTCTTTGTCTTAAAAAACTCTGCAATAAAGCATTTGAAAATAATCAT
Source organism: Hemileia vastatrix (assembly GCA_030280995.1). NCBI lineage: Eukaryota > Fungi > Basidiomycota > Pucciniomycetes > Pucciniales > Zaghouaniaceae > Hemileia > Hemileia vastatrix. Next base: position 16,984,034 of record JASXTE010000006.1, on the reverse strand, counting down.
GAAGTTTCTAAAAAAGTTGGAATATCAAATTGGTGTGACACCAAATGGGAAGAAATTAGAAATGAATATATTTTATTTTCAAATGTTATTATTACTCATTCAGGATTCCACAATAAGATTCATATCAATAGGAATGATGCCAATTTTCTTACTTTTGGAATATTATCATATATAAATCCAATAACTGGCCAACCAATACCATCTTCAGCTAAAATCAAAGCACATGGTTTATATTTTCCAGACCACAAGTGCATAATTGATTTTGGTTTGGGAAATGGTGTGATTGAAGCAATTTGGAACTCTACTCAGGATCATCACCAAACAACCAAAGCTCCACCTGGTTTGGAATCTTGTCAAGAGTTTACTCATTTTGGATGTTCTTTCCAAATTAGTCAAAGTTTGATTCAAAGAATCAACAAGGTAAAAAAAGAAGGTAAAGTTAAAAGATTTAAAAAAACTTTATCTAGATCCAAAATATATGGGGATTAGTGGTGTCATGAAAAATTTAATATTTTTTCATAAATTTTTAATAAATATCTCTTATATTTCAATTTCCTCAACTAAAGTAATGGGCCAATGACCTTGTGTTGTATAACCAGTAATCATGACAACATTTATTTGTTTCATGGGGTTCCTCTAGCCTATACCTGTGGAAAGTCCCAAACTTTTGTTTCTAGATTTGATCTGCATTTTGGCTAGAGGAATTGTCATTACTTTAAAACTAGGGGAACTGATTTATATTAGTTGTTTATATATTAATTTATGTAATCATATTAAATTTTGATGACTCCCACCCCTTACTTCAATAAAATTCAGGGGGGGGTATTGCCAAATTTTCAAATCTGACATTCAAAATTGAAGACTTGTAAAAATTTAGGTGATACCAACCCCTTGCTTCAATAAAATGTAGGGAGGGGAGGGGGTTATTGCCAAATTTTCAAATTTAACATGTAAATTTTTTAACTTGTAAATATTTTGGTGATACCCAACCCTTACTTCAATAAAATGCAGGGGGGGGGGGGTATTGCAAAATTTTCATATCAGATTTGCAAATTTTTTTTTGAACTTTTGGTGATACCTGTCAGCCTGTATATCCCCAGGACTGAGTAAAAAGTGCTTATAAGTTAAGTTAAACACATGAACTATACATGGGAACAATAAATGTGTCAGGCTAAGGTCAAGTGCAAGGACGTGAACTAGCTTGAATAGTCAGTTGTCTAGAAGATTTTAATGGTCCTATATGAATACTGTAGTTTTAATCCACTAAGTTGTAAAATATAATCAAATATAAAGGTCTCAGTAATATAATTCTCACTATTCTTATATATGGCTTACAATCTTTGTAGTTGGTAGAAAAATAGATTATTTAATTCAGATACTATTCAAAAGTCTTATAAAAGTACTAATTGATATGTATTGTAATTGGATTGGTTATATTGGGTAAATTGTAATGATAAAGAATGCAGAAATACATCCCAAAAACCTCCTCCTTTTATACACACTGAGTTCCCCAATGATTCCCTTGATGTACCACCCAATACACAGTTAATCACGCCTCTAAACAACTAATAGACATTCCCATCAACATTCCCAGTGACCCATGACATAATTAGAAGAGTAATAACCGCCAAAATCCTGAAATAATAAGGGAAATCCATCAAAATTAAAGAAAAAGACAAAAAGAGAGTATATGCGTATAAAACAATAATATTAAGGACTAAAGGAGACTTTTTAAGGTTAATAATAGCTTAATAATAAGGGGGATTGACTGTAGAAATAATGGGGCTAATCCTGACATTATACTACGTGAAATTCCCATTCAAAAATAACCAAAATTGACTGAGAAACCACCCAAAAACTTAAAAAAGAGCGTGAGATGTGGGGTAACTACATGCAGTTCTTGGCAGGCGCTTGCACGGGTAAATCCTTGACTAAAATTAGGCGAATTTAAGCGTGGTGATGAAATAAAGTGCCAAGAGTGAGGTTATTAATGAAATTAGTGCATATAAACAGGGTCAATGCATTATTAATTAAGCTAGGACACTAAATAAGCGCCTGTCGCCTATTTTAGTGTGTTTCCCCACAGTGGGCGTAGAATGTGGGGTAATTATAGTGTGAAAAAGCTAACTTTGCTAAAAATGAAGCTATTCACACGGGAAAAAAGCAGGCAGTATGTGGCCAGTACACAGAAGCCATTTCTGGCATAAAAAACACCAAATTTGAAAAGTGTTATTTTTATGCATTTAAATAGCCAAATAAATAGTTCTAAATGAGCCCAATTGATCTGTCAAAGCGCAATTTTGATATTCTCAATTTTATAGCGCATATAGTCAACTTTTAAGTGAAATAAAGCGCATTTCTTGTTTTTTGCATAAAACAATGAATATAACAGCTTTAAGTGTACTTAAAAATTATGTAGCCTTATACTTAAGGTTCTTAAGATTACCCTAACATAATCCAACTTAATATTAAGTACATAAGACCTATAAAAGGTGGATATATGCGTGTATATAAGGTGTTATAATGGCATTTTTTGTGTATTATCATAATTTTACTTATGTATACTATTTGTGTACTCTCATTTATTATTCCCATGTATAGTTCATGTGTTTAACATAACTTATAGTTACTTTTTACTCAGTCCTGGAGATATACAGGCTGACAAAATGAGAGTACACAAACAGTATACATAAGTAAAATTATGATAATACACAAAAAATGCCATTATAACACCTTATATACACGCATATATCCACCTTTTATAGGTCTTATGTACTTAATATTAAGTTGGAATATGTTAGGGTAGTCTTAAGAACCTTAAGTATAAGGCTACATAATTTTTAAGTACACCTAAAGCTGTTATATTCATTGTTTTACGCAAAAAACAAGAAATGCGCTTTATTTCACTTAAAAGTTGACTATATGCGCTATAAAATTGAGAATATCAAAAATGTGCTTTGAAAGATCAATTGAGCTCATTTAGGACTATTGATTTGGCTATTTAAAAGCATAAAAATAACACTTTTCAAATTTGGTGTTTTTTATGCCAGAAATGGCTTCTGTGTACTGGCCACATACTGCCTGCTTTTTTCCTGTGTGAATAGCTTCATTTTTAGCAAAGTTAGCTTTTTCACACTATAATTACCCCACATTCTACGCCCACTGTGGGAAACACACTAAAATAGGCGACAGGCGCTTATTTAGTGTCCTAGCTTAATTAATAGTGCATTTGCCTTGTTTATATGCACTAATTTCATTAATAACCTGATTCTTGGCATCTTATTTCATCACCACGCTTATATTCGCCTAATTTTAGTCAAGGATTTACCCGTTCAAGTGCCTGCCAAGGACTGCATGTAGTTACCCCACATCTCACACTCTGTTTTAAGTTTTTTGGTGGTTTCTCAGTCAATTTTGGTTATTTTTGGATGGGATTTTCATGTAGTATAATGTCAGGATTAGCCCCATTATTTCTACAGTCAATCCCCCTTATTATTAAGATATTATTAACCTTAAAAGGTCTCCTTTAGTCTCTTATATTATTGTTTTATACGCATATACTCTCTTTTTGTCTTTTTCTTTAATTTTGATGGATTTCCCTTATTAGTACAGGATTTTGGTGGTTGTTACTTGTCTAATTATGTCATGAATCACTAGGGATGTTGATGGGAAGGTCTATTAGTGGATTTGAGGCGTCTTTAACTGTGTATTGAATGGTATATCAAGGGATTTATTGGGGAACTCAGTGTTTATAAAAGGAGGAGGTTTTTGGGTCTTGTTTCTACATTTCTTATCATTACAATTTACACAATATAACCAAATCAATTACAATACACTTCAACTAGTACTTTTATAAGACTCTTGAGTAGTATCTGAATTATTATAATCTATTTTTCTACAAACTAAAAAGATTGTAAGCCACATATAGAATTAGTGAGAATTAATTTACTGAGACCTTTATTCTGAATTATATTTTATTATTTGTTGGATTTATATTACAGTATTCATATAGGACCATTTAAATCTTCTAGACAAAGACTTTTCAAGCTATTTCACGTCCTTGTACTTGATCTTAGCCTGACAATACCCGTCCCTTAGTACAAGCAGGGGGGAGATTTGCCAAATTTTCATAAGACATTCAAAATTTGTAACTTTTGGATGATAACTAACCCTTACTTTGAAAAAAAGAAGGGGGGGGGATTGGGAAATTTTCAAATGAGACTTGAAAATTTTATTTAAAAAAGAATTTTTAACATTAAAATACAAAAATTCAACTAAAGATGGATAGAGTACCGAAATACAGGAAGTTTTTGTAAAATTTTATGTAAGAATATATATGAACAGTTGAAGTGTGAAGGAACTAAAACAAACAAGTTATCAAAAAATTTCATCAACAGTTTTTTTGGCTTTAACACATTCTATCAAGAAATCATTCTTTTTAGAATTTTCTTTGAGATGATGCTAATACTTCATCTGTTCCATTACTTTTTGATGCTCAAGTGATTTTTCCTCTTTTTTGATTTTTCAATACTTAGAGTCAACTCAAATTTCTTCTCCTCCAAGTCTTGGGCCCAATCATCCTTCTGTAAAGAGAGCTTGTACTTCATCTCTTCCAAATCATGTGCTATGTCATCCCTCCTTAAAGAGAGCTTGTATTTTTTCTTTTCAAAGTTTAGAGTCTCTTTAGAAATTTAAACTTGTTCTAGAGTTATAAGAAATATTAACATAAAGTAGAATAAAAGAAGAGTAAAGTATTAAAAGGTATCACTACACAATATAGGGGGTGGACTTGCTAGCAAGTCCTCAACCTGAACTGAGATGAAACTCAGATGGAACTCAGACTGAACTCATTCTGAACCCAAACTAAACTCTACTTAAAAACCCACCTAAATCTGTTCTGCTGAGTGGTGTTCATTCCTGATTGTATGTTTCCTTTATCAATAGCTCAATGTGTGTTCAATCTGTGGTGAATTTGGGTCCAGGGTTGCGGACTCGCTAGCAAGTCTGCCCCCCATATTGTGTGGTGTATGGTATCACTTACCCGCATCACATTTCTCCAAAAGGTCTTCCATAGAAGAAAAAGGGGTTTGTGATGAAGTATCACTTTTTTTTCTACTTTGGGAGTGGAAATTTAGACTAGTTGAAGCCCTTTGCTTTTTTTTGGATGTAGTTGGTAAATTAATGTCCTCCTCATTATTGTTGCTAGCTTCAGACTCAGCTGATGGTGGGTTCTGGGTTTGTTTTTCATCCTTCTTAGAAATAAGAAAAGAAAAGTAAATAAAAAAATAATTGGTAAGATAGAAGAAAAAAAACATACCTGAGTTAGATTGGGTTGGTTTAGATCACCATAAGGATCTGTGGAAAGGATATCTAGATTTGTTGAATTTAAAACAGGGGAGGCTTGAGTGGAGGAAGAGGATGGGAAAAGAATTGTTCTGAAAACATATTTGGAGATAGGATCTTCTCCATACAACATGTTTTCAGGATTAAAATTTGCTTGCTCTCCAAAAATAGCATCCATCTTTATAAAGTAAGGACATAAAGAATCAAGTTTATTGTCTATGGATTTGATGCCCTTTCTGATATTGACGTCAGTGATACCCAAACCAGTAGAAGATGAAAGAGTCTTTACCTTCTTGTACTTGGCTCAATAATACTTGAAGCTTTTAGACATCTGTTTTGGTAAAAGATCTATCCTTCCCTTAGTCTTATTCCGTGATTTGTTGGCCATTAGAAGATAACCATAACTTTTGATGATGGGGGCTGTCCTACTTTACTCGCATACTCAGTACCAAAACAAGAATCATAGTTAGATTTAGTTTTTAGCCAGTTGATAAGAATGAGATGATCATCTTTTTTTAGTTGAACGGTTTTGGATTTCTCAGCAGAGGGGGGGGAAAGAGGGAGTAATGAAATTTACACAACTGGTTGATGGCTGCCTTTGAGAAGATCTATGACAACGAGGAATGTTAAGATAATTAAAGATGAAAAGGAGCAGAAAAAAGCAGATGAAAGAGTGAGATGAAAAGGAGAAGAATAAAATAGATGAATTGGGGAGAAATTCTGAGCAGATAGAATGAACAGGATGGGATGAGAATGAGAGTGCACAGTAAGGTAGAAGGAATATCCAGAGAGTAGTCCAAAATGTGTTTATAACAGAAATTTGTGCAACATGTGCTTATGAAAGAAAGTTGTCCAAGTATGGCTATGAAAAATTGAGAAGAAAAATGTTGGATAAGAGGTGAACATTGACACATAAAGTGTCTAATAACCCAATTATTAGAAAAAATATTTGCGGAAGATGATTGGGGTATAAGGATTTTTATCTGCAATTAATTTAATTGTGGATTCCTGAAAATTGATACCCCCTGTTATTAATTGCAGAAGATTCTTATCCAATTGCCCCAGGGCTAATGGATTAGGAATCCAGGATAATGCATTATCTTGCCTCTTATAACCCAATTTCCATTCCTAATTCCTGATCCCAAACTCATCACATCCATGATGGATTTTTAAGAAATTCACATGACTTATAATTTCTGATGCCATCCTTAAGTCTTTCCTCAATCTATGATACTTAATTTTGGTGGAGAACACTTAAATTTTTTCTCTATCTACACACCCCAACTGCACATTTGGAAGTGAATTCCCACTTCCCTCATCACATAAGCCTTCCACCAACAACTATGAAACACCTCTCTACTAGGAAGCTACTTCACTCAACTATAAATGCTACTGCTTTAATTTTAGTTCTTTACTATGAACCAGACTCTGATTTGGAAGATGCTTTAGCCTATATGTCTTTTATTTCCAAAAAGCGTTACATAAACCCAAGGGGGACGAATCTTCATCATGATCCCAGATATGATCTTTGCTCCATTCTCAACATTCCTCAACTAAACTTCACTCAACTATTTTGAACTTCTGACAATTCTTTCTTCAAAATTTATCAACTCTTCTCCAAACATCCTATCTTTCTTTCAGGTGCCACATGAAACTCAAAGCAAAAGTACCTCAATTACACCACTATTCAAGCCTAACTCCTAGTGATATGAAAAAAGCAATATTGTAAAGATTAAATTCTATTGTGTTCTTGATTTAGCTGCACTATTCAAACTATAAAGTATCCTATATTTAAATACACTTATACTTTTCAAACATAAGCAATCTACGTGTGCTATAGCACTAAAGTCAAGAAATCATTCTAAAGAGATAATTGAGGGTCTGAGGGTAATTAAGAGGTCTGGGAAGTAGGAAAAGGAAAAAAGGATTATAAGGTTAGATTAATTAGTAATTGGGAGTTCCGGTAAATTAATTGGGTCTGTGAGTAATATGGTGGCTGGTTGGTTAATAGGTCAGTGCAAGGAGGAATAGGATATTTAAAGGGGGTTACTTTGATTCGACTTTCTCTAGAATTAAATCATAAAATATATTTGTGATAGTAGTTAAACTCTTATTAGGCTATTATTATATTTGTCCTTTTCTTTCTTAATAATCAGTTTTATTTAAATCCTAAATACTTAAATCTTCCCTTTGATTATTAAGTTACAACCCTTTGTGAGATTACCAAAATAGTTAGTGTTCCTACATTATACATCAGCTATTACTCAAAGAATGTTAGGAACCAGTCTAGTTACTAAGTTCTATCTTTGAATCACTTCCTTGAAGTAATCCTCTGTGCTTTGAAGTTTTAGTTTCCCTCACCCTTTTATCTCACTTACTTTGGGATCATCCTTGACCTTGTGCATAAGTTGTCCAGTGACAGTATAATTTAATTCTCTTTAGCTCTCATTCTTTGTACTACTACAATTTTAAGGTGCTAACTCTAAATGTGGTGCCTTTTCAATGCACTCCTCCTCCCATGGGTGCTACTACTAGAGCTTGCGCTAGGGATAGATTGACCTCATTACGTCCTGATTCTTGCACTCACTCCCTCAAACCTCTTGATGTAAGGGAGTGAAAACATTCAGTTCAATCTGTAGAGGACATCCCTCAAGACTTTGAGGATTCCAGTGAGGAATATGAAGGCAAGGATACTATGCACAAAGCACCATCAGCCCCGGGTGTTGGACCTTCAGGCCAATCATCAAGCCCTGGCCCAAATGCTTCATTGGAGGACTTCATGAAACTCTTGGTTAAAAACCTCACCAATACTCCCTCATCTGAAGGATATAAATTCAAAACTCCTTTGATAAAATCTCCAGAAAAGTTTGATGGAGAGCATCCTGAAAGATTGCATCCCTTTTTTCAGACATGCAAGCTACTATTCCACAATGACCCTTGAACCTTTAGTATGGATTGCTCCAAGGTCATTTATGCCTCTTCTAACTTATCAGGAAAGGCGTAACTGTGTTTCAATCCCTATCTACTCATGATTTCTTTGAGAGAACCTCACTTACTCATTAATAATTGGGAAAAGTTTGAGGATCAACTCTTTATGTTGTTTGGTGACCCCAATGAAACTGACAACATGGAGATTGAACTTAATTTCCTTTGAATGAGAAATAATGGTAAAGATTCTGAGTATATCTCAAATTTCAGGGCTTTACAAACTTGAGTTAGTTGGAATGGTGCTGCCCTCAAATATCATTTCAAAAAGGGACTTCCTTTGAGGATTCTGGAACAATTGAATCTTCATGGGCATAGAATGGAGAGTTTGACGGACTTAATGGATAGGACCCTCAAACTTGACAGTGTGAATCAAGGACAACTTCAACAAAGGCATCACACGCAAAAATCTTATGGTTCAAATTTCAAATCTGGGCCTCCTTCAAACAATCATTCACGACCAACCCAATTGACCTAATCCAAACCCAGTCACAAGGGAAAGGAAAAGTTTAAACCTAAAAGCTCAACTCCTGGTGATATAAGTAAGGTATTGGATCCAAAAGGGGAGCTAAAAGAATCTGAAAGGAAAATACAGGCAGATAATGGGTTATGTATGTATTTTGGGGGTAAAAACTAGCTGGAAGATTGTGCAAAATTGAAGAAAAGGGAAGGTAAAAGCTTGAAGTCAAAAAAATAGAGAATAGTTTACTTGTGTGCATAGTAAACTATTTTATTTCTCTCAGTGCACAGAAGCTCCATATCTTAAGCAATGGAGTTGCCATTAACAATTTGAGATTTATTATTTTTAAGGAGGACATAACCTTCAGTTTTCTCATTTAATCTGGAGCTTCAATTTCATTTATCAGTTTATCTTTTGCCGAAAAAATTAAGCTGAAATTTGTAGATACCAATCAAATTCCAATTTATTTGGTTGAATCAGAAAAACCCAAATATTGGGTTAGTAAGAAAGTTTTATGGGTTTTCAGCTTTCCAAATTTTCCTTCATTTGAGTGGGAATTAACAGTCTTGGAGGCCCCAAGGAAGGAAGATACCATTCTTGGCCATGAATTTTTAACGCATTAAAATCCTGACATTAATTGGTCAGAGGGATTAATAACCCCTTGTTCTAAGTATATTTAACATTCTTTAATGCAAGTCGATAGGGAGTTAAACAACCCGTCTGACCATGTCCTGATAGAGGACATATCTTTTCCAGATGATGTGCAACCATCTGATTTTTCTCTAAATGAGAATTTGGCTAACCTTTCTAGCTTGGTTACTTCACTCGAAGAGGTTTTCAATAGCTTTGAGGTAAAAAATTCTTGCTCTATAAATTCATGTCTACCCTCAAAAGATTCTTTTAATAATGAAGAGGATGAACAAATCAATATTGAAGCCATTAAATTGTCTCTACCCAAAGTTTATCATGACTTCCTCGATGTATTTTCAGTCTGTAAAGCTGACAAGCTACTGCCTCATCAAACCTAAAATCATCAAATAGAGTTAGTAGGTCTAGTACCTTTGGTAGGTCCTGTCTTCTTATTATCAAAGGATGAATCTCAAGTTCTTTGAGACTACATTGAATAGAATGTGGAAAAAGGTATCATTCAAGCCAATAAATCCCCAATTGGCTCTCCCGTTTGTTTTGTCAAGAAAAAGGATGGAAGTCTTAGGTTATGTGTTGATTATAGAAAACTCAATTCAGTGACTATGAAGAGCGCATATCCAGTTCCTCCTATGTCTTTACTCCTTAATTTGTTCAGTCGTGCTTATTTCTTTTCTAAAATTGATTTAAGAGGCACTTAAAACCTTATACATATTGCTGAAGGCCATGAACCTTTAACAGCAATGTGCACTAGTTTTGGTAGTTTTTAATATTTATTTATTCCTTTTGGGTTATATAAAGCACCCTCAACTTTTTAAGCTTTTGTTAATGATATCTCTCATGATTTTGTTGAACAATTTGATGTTGTTTATCTAGATGATATTTTAAATTTTTTGAAGACCCTTGAGGAACATAATGAACATTTCTGACAGGTTCTCAATTTTCTTTGAGAGCATGGTCTCTATGCCAAGCACACTAAGTGTGAATTACACCTAAAGTCTATTAACTTTTTAGGTTTTACATTATCCACTGATGGCATTGTCATGGATGATAGAAAAGTTAATAAAATATTGGAATTATCTGAGCCAAAATCTTTAAAATCCTTACAAGGGTTTTTAGGTTTTGCTAACATCTCTAGAAGCTTTATTAAAGATTACTCTAAAACTATTACAAATCTCGCTTCTTTTCTTAGAAAAGATATTCCCTTTGTTTTCACTGATATAGCACAAAAGAAATTCAAAGCATTGAAGTCTGCTTTCACCACAGCTCCAATTATTCAACATTTTTATCCTTCTGCTTTGACAATCATTGAGACAGATGCTAGTGATTATGCTATTGCAGGGGTTATATCCCAATTAAATCCTGAAACAAAATTGTTTCATCCTGTTGCATTTGAATCACACAAATTGATTGCAGCATAGTTAAATTACAAAATTCATGATAAAGAGTTACTTGCTATTATTCATTGTCTGAAAAAATGGTGTTCTTTTCTTCTCAGTATTAATAGTTTTTTTTAAATCTTAATGGATCATAATGCTTTAAAATACTTTATGTCTTCCAAAGTCTTGACAAAAAGTCAAGCCAGATGGGCTGAATTCTTATCTGAATTTTCTTTTACTATTACCTATCATCCTGGAAAAAATTGTGTAGTTCCAGACATATTGTCACTTTGGGACAACGTTTACCCAGAGTGGGGGGAGGCATTTGCTAACAAGAACCCAGTGAATGTCAAATCAATGTTAAAAACTCATCAACTCAATACGATGACAACTCAAACAATTCAAAATCCACTATCCAACATTCAAGAAGCTAAAGAAAAAGATGATTAATGTGTGGGGATTAAAGACAAAATCCTCTCAAGGCAAGGAGCCAAAAGATTCAGTATTGAATCAGGTCTATTAGTCTTTGAAGGTAGAGTAGTCATCCCTGATGATAAGGATATAAGATTATGGATTTTCAATAGTAGACATGATTCTCCGTTAGCTAGTCATTTTGGGGTTGAAAAAACCTACCAGTTAATAATGAGGGATTTCTTCTGGCCTGAAATGACTAGAGAAATTAAGGCCTATATTAGGGGGTGTCAGTTCTGGCAAATCCGCACTTACAAATCCGCACTTAAATTTGACCAAATCCGCACTTAAATAAGTGCGGATTTCCAAAACACACTAGCCCCAATACTGGTGGATTTCAAAATGAAATAAGTCACTTATTTCACTCAAATCCGCACTTTCTCAACCAAAAGTGCTGATTTCACCATCAAGTCCCATTTCACTGATTTGTCAGCATCATCCCATTCATACGCAGCACTCCGCAGAATAACACTTCATAACTCAAAACATCGTACATCACTTACATCTTCATATCATATCATATAAGAGTCATGCCTTCCTCACTTTCAAATCGTGATAAATTACATAAAGCAATGACTTTCATGGCGCTTGAACTGCTCTTGGACTCTGATTCCGATTCTGATCTAGAAGCATCTCAGGTTATGCAAGCAGAGGGCTTTCCAGGATGTATTGGTTTTGTTGATGGTACTACTATTCCTTTGAGCCAGAAACCTGCTCAAGGTGGAAACAATTACTTTGACCGTAAAAAGAGGTAGATTATTTTTAACTCCTTTCATCCTCCTTGAAACTAACACAAACAAATATATCTTCTTTATAGATATTCAATTAATGTTCAGCTTATATGTGACGTAAACAAAAAATTTATATCTTTCTTCGCTGGCTATCCTGGCTCATGTCATGACTCCTACGTCTTCCAAAGAATGCATATTTCAAATGAACCTGAAAAATTCTTTGATGAAAATCAGTATCTTCTTGCAGATTCTGCTTATGTGAATGGAAAGTATGTACTTCCTGCTTTTCGGGGAGCAGCTTCAGAAGACAGTCAAAATGCCAAATTCAACAATCATTTGGCAAAGTCAAGAGTCCGTATTGAACATTCTATTGGAATCTTGAAAGGCCGTTTTTCTAGTTTAAGGGAATTAAGAAGTCCTCTTAGAAATAAATCTGAAATGGAGGCGGTGATCAACCGGATTCTGTGTTGCACTATACTTCATAACCTACTAGCTGACCTCAAAGATCAATGGTTAGAGCTGTATGAAGATGAACAAGTTGATTCACCTCCGACTATATCCAACACTTCTATTTCTCAATCAACTAGTATAAGGGCGAAAATCCTTCCAATAACACTCCAACATTTTTCAACGCAATTTTAATTTTTTTCTCTTTCTCTTCAAATTATCAATTTGCATGTATTATTCACTGAGAATGGTAAATTTTTTTGCATATTTTTTTGGTTTTTGAATTTGCTGTTAAAGTCTTATTTTTTTTTTCTCTCTGTGTTTTCTTTCATCAACTCAACATGAAATCGCATATTTTCAGCAAACGCATATTTTTTCAGTCACTCAAAGGTTGGGAAAGAGTTGGAAGGGAAGATTAAGGGTTCCGAGGCATTTTAAATGAAGAAAAGGGTCTGGGAGAGGTTGAGAGGGGTGAAATGGGGATCAAAAGAGGATGGCATACAATGGGGCTGGGAGGATAGCGAAAGGCATGGGGAGGGAAGACAAGCATGTGTTGATAGAATTGAAAGGGATGGAGATTGGTGCAAACAGAGTGTGAAAATAGGAGGATGAACTCTGTTCTTCGGGCGAAGAACAGAGTTCACTTCCATAAAATATTAGCTGAAACATAGTTTTCAATTCTGTAAAAACAGTTGTAAGTAATAGAAAAAGTCACTGATTTTTTTATATGTAATCCTTGCTTTACGAGGAGACTTTTGTGACGAAGCAGATTTTTGAGTTACCCTTTGAGATTTGGAATGTCTGGGAGGCATTATGAAACTGGCACATAACAAGAAAAAAGATTAAAAAGTAGAAGAAATAAGTAAAAAAGAATGTAAACATGCCTGGTCAAAATATTGAAAATGTTGGAGATTGGTGCAAACAGAATGTGAAAATAGGAGGATGAACCCTGTTCTTCGGGCGAAGAACAGAGTTCACTTCCATAAAATATTAGCTGAAACATAGTTTTCAATTCTGTAAAAACAGTTGTAAGTAATAGAAAAAGTCACTGATTTTTTTTATATGTAATCCTTGCTTTACAAGGAGACTTTTGTGACGAAGCAGATTTTTGAGTTACCTTTTGAGATTTGGAATGTCTGGGAGGCATTATGAAACTGGCACATAACAAGAAAAAAGATTAAAAAGTAGAAGAAATAAGTAAAAAAGAATGTAAACATGCCTGGTCAAAATATTGAAAATGTCAGGAAGGGGTGTGTGCCGAGGATTGATAGGTAGGTAGCGAGGAAGGTCAGTGTGTCACATGTGACAGGGATGGGGTAAGAAAGGAAGGGATGTTTTGTGGCCAAAATGTGGTTGTGAAAAAAAACGGGAAAAAAGTGCTGATTTGAGGTCATAACTGACACCCTTTTTTGAAATAAGTGACTTTTTTGCAAAATTTAAGTGCTGATTTGGTTTGAAATCCGCACTTAATTTAAGTGCGGATTTGCCAGAACTGACACCCCCTATTAAAGCCTTTTATGAATGTAATAGGAACAAGGTACCTTGACATAGGAAGTATGGGTTGCTTCAACCGTTTCCAATTCCCTCTAAACCTTGGGAATCAATTTCACGGGATTTCATTTCTCAATTAACTCCATCATATAATTTTGATAGTATATTAGTTATAGTTTATATATTTTCTAAAATGTCTATTTTCATTATAACTGTTACTACTGCCACAACAGAGGATTTAGCAAAATTATTTCTAGAACACGTATTTTCTAAACATGGATTACTCAATGATATTATTTCAGATAGGTGTTCTTTGTTTCTTTCTACTTTCTGGACTCAATTATGTTGACAATTAAATATTACAAGGAATCTTTCTACTGCCTATCACCCTGAAACCAATGGGAAAATGGAAAGAGTCAATAAAATCCTCAAAAAATATCTTCAAATGTATGTTAATTATCAACAAGATGATTGAACCTCATGGCTACCATTGGCCAAATTTGCTTATAATAACTAGACACATTCTTTGACAAAACAATCTCCCTTCAAAACTATCTATGGAAAACATCCTCAATTCAATCTTATTCATGTAGGAATAAATCATCCTGCTGAAAATTATCTTTGAACAATTTCACAACTTCAAGGCAAACTTCAATCCAACTTGATAGTGGCAAATCAAAGGTATAAAGAACAGGCCAACAAACATTGACAATCTGCTCCACTCTTTAAGCCAGGCAAAAAAGTATGGCTTGATGCAAAAAATATTTGAACAACTTGACCATCTAGGAAACTATCTGAGAAGTGCTTGGGTCCATTTGAAATTAATTCTGGAATCTCAAAAAATGCATCTCAACTCAAGCTACCTCTAAGGTGGTAATTAATTCATCCTTTTTTTAACGTATCTCTCTTGGAACTATCTTGAGAAATATACCCAGTCAAGAATCATCCTCCTCTGGAACCAGTTGAAGTAGAAGATCATCTAGAGTGGGAAGTAAGCCGGATTCTTGATTTAAGAAGGTGCAAAGGGAAACTTCCATACCTCATGGAATGGGAAAGCTACCTTAATAATACTAATAAGACATCCTGGGAACCAGCCATTAATGTTTCTAATTCTCCTGAACTTATCAAATCTTTTCACTTAAAATATCCTTCAAAACCTAAACCTTAAATTATTTTGTTCTTTCTTTATTTTTCTGTTTCTTTCTTTTCTTCTCTCTTTTTCTTTCCTTTTCTAAAAACTTAAAAACTTAAATCCTTAACATATCTTTCAAACTAAACTTAAAACTTCATAATCATTAAAATCTTAAATTCTTTTATCTATTCTTTTTTCAATTTCTAATTTCTATATACTTCTTTAAAACTAAAATTAAAACTTTAAATAAAATAAAATAAAATAAATTAAAATAAAATAACATAAAATAAAATAAAATAAAATGAATAAGAAAATTAAATAATAAAACATATATTAAAATTTTGTTTTCTCTTTTCTCTTTCTTCTAAAATTTATTTTCATATTACTTATCATATTTTTTTCCAAAATTATTTTCTTTCTTTTTTTTCTTCTCAGCACTCAAACTCTTTTATTTTATTTTATTTTCTGTCTCCTCAAAACTCAAACCATCAAAACACTCAAACAATCAAGATAACTTTCTTCAACAATCAATCTCAAATCAAATTTCTCTAAAATTCTGAATCTCCTTTATTTTCTCCTCTCTAAATTTTCTTCCTTAAAATATTTCTTTTCTTTTTTCTTTTTTCTTTCTCTTGAAACTTTCTTTCTTAAAAAACACAAACTTTTCTTTTTCTTTCTTCTCTTTACATAATAAATCAAGAAATTAAAACAAACAACAAAATAAAAAACTATATACAAAAAAAATCCTTTTCTATTTTAATTTCTTCTTTTTTTCACATGATTGTTTTCTTCCAACTTTCTTCAAATCAATTCATTCATCTTCTCCATGACTTGTTGAATTCCCTTTTGACTCTTCTCAAAAAACTCATCACCTTCTGCAAACACCACCTCCACAATGTTCAACAACTCTTTGGCTATATCATACAATGCCAAATCTACAATCTTTCTGAAATCATTCCATAAACCCTTGACAAATGACATTAAAAAAGTGTGGCATGATTTCTTGGACCATAGCTGATCCAAGGCTTTGACTTTCAAGACGGCCTCCTTGGCACTCAAAGGATTATTTTCAGCTGGCCGTTTGACCTCAGCAGAAAATTCAGGGACTGGCCTTCTGGTCAATGCTACGGGAATCTCCTCCATGGTCTCCACCCCCTAAATAATAATAATAAAAAAATAGATAATTAGTTACCATTGAAGTGATAGGAATTTAATTAAAAAACATTTACCCCAAATTCACAATCAACTTTGAAGAACAAGGGCTTCTTCTAAACCACCTCTATCTCTTCTTCTTCATCATCCTCAATGATTAGTTGACATCTCTTTGACATAAAAGCCTCCTCCTTTGCTTGCTATACAGCACTTGTGATACACTTTTCCACTTTGTCCTCTATCATTTTTTGCTTCCCCAAGGCTACATTTGTAGCCCAGTCAGCTATCTCCAACCACTCCTCCTGACTAAGCCCCTCCAACTCATCCACCACCAAATCACTAGTTGAAGGCAAGTCCCATATGTCTTTGACAATGGCCTTTGAGTTGGAGATTGACCAATATTTAGTGGAGGTGAACAGCTTGGCATTATCATTGAGGGCCGATGCGT
This sequence comes from Hemileia vastatrix, assembly GCA_030280995.1. Classification (NCBI taxonomy): domain Eukaryota; kingdom Fungi; phylum Basidiomycota; class Pucciniomycetes; order Pucciniales; family Zaghouaniaceae; genus Hemileia; species Hemileia vastatrix. The sequence continues at coordinate 16,967,350 of JASXTE010000006.1, read as the reverse complement.
TCCAAGTCACTCAATGCCATTGACAAAACTCGCACTTCTTGTGAGGACCTCAAGACTCTGTACTTTCCACACAGGCCGTGCAAGGAGTCTTGAATTGCCTAGTGGGGAGCCCCCCATCAGCTCTAGGGTGAGGAGGTGTAGGGGTTGGGTCAGTATTCTCAGGCATTATAATTAAAATGAAAAAAATGTTTATATACAAGAGGAAGATGATAGTAAAAGGTGAATAATGAAGTTTTCTCATGCTCAACAGAGTTTGAGTTTTATACCTGGACATCTGTCATGCACCATGTGACACTTAAAGCAAAAGTACCTTAATTACACCACTATTCAAGCCTAACTCCTAGTTATACACAAAAAGAGATATTGTAAAGATTACATTCTATTTTTTTCTTGAAATAGCTGCTCTATTCAAACTATAAAGTATCCTAAATTTAAATATGCTTATACTTTTCAAACATAACCAATCTAAGCCCGCTATAGCACTACAGTTGAGGCATTATTCAAAGGGGTTAATTGTGGGTCTGAGGTTAATTAGGAGGTCTTGTAAGTAGGAACAGGAAATGAAGGATTATAAGGTGAGATTAATTAGTAATTGGGAATTCTGGTGGATTAAATGGGGATGTGAGTAATATGGTGGCTGGTTGGTTAATGGGTCAGTGCAAGGAGGAATAGGATATTTAAAGGGGGTTACTTAGGTTTGATTTTCTCTAGAATTAAATAATAAAATATATTTGTGATAGAAGTGAAACTCTTATTAGGCTATTATTATATTTGTCCTTTTCTTTCTTAATAATCAAATTTATTAAAATCCTAAATACTTAAATCTTCCATTTGATAATTAAGTTACAACCCTTTGTGAGATTACCACAATAGTTAGTGTTCCTACATTATACATTAACTATTTGTTGAAGAATATTAGGAACCAGTCTAATTACTCAGTTCTATCTTTGAATCACTTACTCCAGGTAATCCTCTGTGCTTAGAAGTTGTATTTTCCCTCACCCTTTTATCTCACTAACTTTGGGATCATCCTCGACCTTGTGCATAGGTTGTCTGGTGACACTTTCATAACAATTCTCAAAATAAACAGTGTGATCCTGCTATTCAACTTGCTGTTGCTCTATGTTTCTTTGGCTCAAATAGAAATGGTGCTGCTGTAAGATGTTTGAATAATCTCTTTAACATAGGATATGGTACAGTGATATTATACACCAAAAGCTGTATGATTGCTATCTTTTCCCTCAATTCTCAAACACTTGCTTGGAAAACTCCACAACAGTGACTTGAATCCTCTCAAGTAATGCAAGCCAAAGATTTCCCTGTATGTGTAGGTTTTTTTTATGGCACAACTATACCTTTGAGTCAAAAGCCTGCTCATGATGGCAACCATTATTTTGAAACCAAAAAATAGTTTTCTTCAAAATTTTCTTCAACTTCACATCTTTCATAGATTAATTTTTTATCTTCTTTGTAGATACTCTATTTTTGTTCAACTTGTCTGTGACATCAACAAAAAGCTTATTGCTTCTCATAGTGCCTGCCCTGGCTCATGTCATGACTCTTCTGTCTTCCAAAGAATGAGGATTCCTCAAAGTCATAACTCATACTTTGACAAATATCAGTACCTCCTTGCAGACTCAGCATATGCAAATATAAAGTACATTATACCTGCTTTCCATGGTGCAACTTTAAAAAATGACCCCAAAAACCACCTTTAATTATCAGCTTGCCCAATCAAGAGTACAGATTGAACATGCTATTGGGATTTTAAAGGGAAGATTTTCTAGTCTCCAGGAGCTCAGAATCCAATTTCAAGAAAAATTGGAAATTAAAACTGAAAATCATTGGATAATGACTTGAGTTATACTCCACAATATCCTAGCTGATTTAAAGGATGAGTGGAATGATCTTCATGAAAAAGAGAATCCTGAATCAGCACCAGCTCTCCCCTCCCTTAAATCACAAAACATTCATTCAACTGGCATATGCTCTGTCATTATGCCAATCACCCTCCACCATTTTGACACAAAACCCTTTTAATTTTTTGTTTTCATACTCTTTGAATTTTCACTTTTATACTTTATTCATTTGGGCTGGTATTTTTTTTTGTTGCATATTTATTTTTATTTTGAACTTACAGTGAATATCTCTTTTTTTAGATGGCTCATTGCTTTTCTTTCACCAGCTCAAAATGAAATCACATATTTTTTCAGTGTTTCTTTTTTTCATTCTTCACCCATATCCTTTTCCTCCTCTCCTCAAACATCCCTCAAATATTTTGGTTGCATTTTTATAACTCATCTCACCAGGTAAGTCATTTTTTTCATATTTATTGATTTTTTATTTGCTAATCATAATTTTTTTTCTTTTTTTGTTTTTTGTTTTTGTTTTTTGTTTTATGTTATTTTTTTCTGTAAGTGCTTCATTTATTTTTTTTCAAGGTTAAACAAATTTTTTTTTGTTTTTCTTCTCCCTCTTTTCTCTCTTGTCATTCTCTTTTTCCCTCCTTTCCCCCCTTCTTGACTGCCTCAATCCCCCCTTTCCCCCCTTATATTAGGGGGGAGGGGGGAGGGGGTAAGTGGTGGAGGGGAGAGGGGGAGGAGAGAGGGGGAGGGGAGAGGGGGAGGGGAGAGGGGGAGGGGAGAGGGGGAGGGGAGAGGGAGAGGGGAGAGGGGGGTGGAGTATTGTGAGACAGCCTAAAGGGGGTAAAAGGGGCTAAAAGGGGGAAAAGATATCCCTAAAGGGGGGAAAAAGGGCTAGGACCTGGTGAAAAAAGGGGAGACAGGGGTTTTGAGGAGATCAGTAGGGGAAGGGGGGGTTTGAGGACACCAAAAAGATGTGAATGAGGCAGACAAGGAGGGGTAATATGGGTGTATGTAAAAGAAAATATTTGTTATTTTTTTTAACATTATTTTGTTATTATTTTGGTTTTTTTACAGAATATTATAAAAAATATTTTTAAGGTTCAAGCTGGATCAAAAATAAATTTGGTGTGTTTATAATTTTGAATTTTATTTTTGGGAAAAAATTTTCTGATACAAATTTTTTTTTTTGTTTTAATTTTTTGATTATAATTTTTTGATTATAATTTTTTTTATCATTTTTTTCAAGGACTTTAGGTGTTATATCTAACAACAAATACCTTTAAAATTCATTTTTTTGTCAAATAATTTTACTGATGTTTGTTTTTATTTTATTTTATTTTTTTTGTTTCATGTTTTTCTACAAAGACAGTTTTAGTATTTTATTTCTTTTCAAAAAACAATTATTTGGATTAATTTTTATTAATAAAATTTTTAAGGTTGAATAAACAAACTTAATTTTGTGAGTTTTATTTTTTTGCCTTTTTTTTTTGGTTTTTGACACAAATTTTTTTTGTTCAGAGAAAAAAAAGTCTATTTTGTCAGAATCACCTCTTACTTCTCTATCATCATCCTCTTTATCATCTTTATCATCTTTTTCAAATTCAACTTCATTTCAATAATCATCCAAAATATCAAAAAAATAATGATGATCAAACTCAGCAGAATAAAAGAAGTTTATAAAAGAAAATTCATTTGGATTGTTTATTTGGCCATATGTCAAATATTGAGTACTATAAAACTAGAGTGGATCAAAAAAATTATTATCCAAATGAGTTACCAGAAGATTTTAAATCTTTAACCAAATCAGGAGACAATGAAATTAAAGCAATTATCAGTAATTCTTTTAAACCTCAATTTATTTATGAGAATCATTCTTTTAATGGTTCAAAAGATGTAAACTTTAATCAACTATCTGATCTCATAATAACAATATCTCAAATAGTTTTGGTTTGCTTACCAATAAGGAATACAAATTTGTTGGGTGGTATTATGATTAAATTTGGTTGGAGACAAGGATTTGATAGAGGCTATTCTCTTGGTATGTCTGATAATATATGTTTCATTTTATAAATCATGTTACTCATTTTATTTCCATAGGCATATATTCTTTACTTAATAAATTATCAAAAGCTGAAAAAGATGACAATTTTCACTTATGGGACACCTAACCTTCTTTTAATACATTTCTTGCTCTTTGCCTTAAAAACCTCTGCAATAAAGATTTTGAAAAGAATCATCAACCTTCTATCAAAGTTTGAATACCAAATTGGTGTGACCTGGAATGGGAATAAATTAGCAACAAATATCTTTTATTTCCAATTGTTATTATTACTCATTCAGGATTCCACAATAAGATTCATATCAATAGGAATGATGCCAATTATCTTACTTTTGGAATTTTCTCATATATCAATACAATAACTGGCCAACCAATACCATCTCCAGCTAAAATCAAAGGAAATGGCTTATATTTTCCTGACTATCTGTGCATGATTGACTTTGGTCTGGGAAATGGCATGATCAAAAAAATTTGGAACTCTTCTCAGGATCATCACCAAACAACCCAAGCTCCACCTGGCTTGGAATAATGTCAAGAGTTCGCACATTTTGGATGTTCTTTTCAAATAAGTCAAAAATTAATCCACCAAATAAACAAGGTAAAAAAAGAAGGTAAATTTAACAAATATAAAAAAACTTTAAGTAGATCAAAAAAGTATGGGGATGGGTAGAGTCATCAAATATTTTTTATTTTTTCATAAATTTTTTATAAATAACTCTTATATTTTAAATTACTAAAGTAAAGTAATGGGCCAACAAACTTGTGTTGTATAAATGGTAATCATGATAACATAAAATTTTTTCATGGGGTTCATTTTGCCTATACCTGTGGAAAGTCCCAAACTTAGTTTCTAGACTTGGTCCACATTTGGGAAGGAGGAATTTTCATTACTTTATAACTAGGGAAATTTTTATATATTAGTTGTTTTTATATTAATTTATGTAATTATATTAAATTTTGTGATTCCCAGCCCTTACTTCAATAAAATGCAGGGGGGGGGGGGGTATTGCAAAATTGATTACTTGTAAAAATTTTGACTTGAAATTTTGGTGATACCCATCCCTTACTTCAATAAAATGCAGGGGAGAGTATTACTGAAATTTCTTATAAGACTTGAAAAATTCTTTACTTGAAAGAATTTTGGTGATACCTGTAGAATTCAGGGGGTAGTAATGCCAAATTTTTATAAGACTCTCAAGATTCTTGACTTGAAAGAATTTTGGTGATACCCACCCCTTACTTCAAAAAATGCAGGGGGGATTGGAAAATTTTCAAATGAGGCTTGAAAATTTTATTTAAAAAAGAATTTTTAAAATTAAAATATGAAAATTCAACTGATGATGGATAGAGTAATGAAATACAGGAGATTTTTGTAAAATTCTATCACCACAGAAAAATTGGGGGGGTATTGCTAGCAATACCCCTTGCTTAAACTCCGTTGAGCCACAAATCTATGCCTGAATTATGCACACATCATTACCACAGAGGAAATTTTTTGGCCTTACATTTAGTCAGAGATTTTTCACAAACTGAGCTGAAGATAAACCTACATTGATCACCATTTGATATTGCAAAATCCTAATTTGATCATGAGTTGAGCTCCCTTTGAGCTCACTTTGATCTAACATAGCCTTTTGCATATCCAATATGTCAACTATTCACTTTCAAAAAGATTCGTAATGAATTTCACATGGAATATCAGAACTAAAACCAGTAATTTTGAGTAAATGGCTCCTCAACATGATTAATCTACAATAAAATACCATCAAAATTCAATCTGATTACTGAAAACTTTTGGTAAAATGACTAATATATATTTAAATTGGAAAATAATATTCCATTTCTCAATTTCAAATTCAAAATATAAATCCTCATTTCAACAGTGAATTTTGTAGATTCCTTGCCTTGCTATATTATGAGAAATATATGAGTTATTGTACACCTTTGTAAATATGGTGTTGTGCTGCTAGAAATTATCTCTGTTTGAAGTCAACTTTATTGAAGCTTGATTCCAGAATGATACATATTTTATAACTATTTTGAGATAAAAGGCACTAGTAATGAAGTTAGCCCTTTATCTGTCCTTTATTAAACCTTACTTAATCCTACTTAAATTCAAATTGACCCACAAAAACCTTATTCAAGATATTTTTTAGCCCGGGTTGATTCAAGATTGGAGCAAAATATTATTTTACATATCCAATATGCCTATTGATTAAATTTCTTCAAGTTTACTTAAAATTCACATTAACATTAAATTTCACTGGAAATATTAAACACATATCTTGAAAATATAGTATGCAAAATCAAAATAAATCTAATATAGTATGATTACAACGAAATTTTTTTATGGATTTATTGAAACAAAAAATTGTTCATTTTTGAAAATAGAAAAAATACTATCCATCCTGAATTTAGAATTTATTTTTAAAAATTTAATCCCCCCTCACTTTCAAGTTTATCATGTATTTCAAAAATTATATTTTTAATAATTTTGTGAATAGTACACCTGAGATATAAACCTTGGGGATATCAAAAACTAAAACATCAACAAATTGAAATGTTTTTTATTGATATGAATAGAAACAATGATTGAAAAACACCATTAGAGCAAGTTTGATTTTGAATAATAGGCATAATTTCTCAAGTAAATTTCAATAAAAACACTTATTATTCTTACATAAGTTGTAGTGGATACATTTGAGCTCAAAAAGAATTAAAATTGGCAAAATAAGACTTCTATAATTCATATTCAAAAATGAAATCACCCTTCATTATCAACCTGTAAACTATTTTAAATTTAATAATTTCAAAGTCAGTATATACTGATGTTATTTTTTCTTCTAAAAAATTTATTATAAAGATTAATAGTCATAAAGAGTTGAAATAGATGTTAATTTTATATAAGCAATCTTTAATGCATAAAATGATATAACTATCTTTTATGTAAAAAGTGATGTAGGAAAAAAATATTATTATATTTTTGATGCACTATCAATAAAATTGAAGATAGAGCATATCAAAAGTTTAAACCTTATTTCAATTTTGATATCATCATTTTATTTTATTTTACTTGAGTAGAAAACAGATTTTAAATCTCAATATAACTTTAAATCCCATGAGTTTGTAGATTCCAACATTTGAAGCTATGAAATAAATAGTTATGAAAGAATTTTACAATATTTGCCCTTCTAAAAACTCATAAATCCAACTTCAAATCTTCTAACCCTCACAAGTAACCACAATGCATTCTGAAAATACTCTATATTTAAATAATTAAAGGTAAAAAATTTATTTTTTATTTACTTTTTCAATTTTTGATAAATAATATATATATATATATAATTGCTTAAAAAGCCTAAGAGGGAAATTAATAGTGGTTTTGATATTAGATATATAGATTCAACTTCAAAAAAATTGTTTGGAATAAACTACAAAGAAAAAAGGATATATTTTGATGAAAGAATACTGATTTAGGTTATCTTAAAACTTTATTAGCCATTTTTATGGAATATCAATCTATGGTTATTATTCTTTATGATATTATCATAGAATTTTTTCCATTTTTAATATAATGATTTTCTATTGTGTGGTATGTAGGTTAAGATAAGTTTAAAAGATTTATTGAAGATATATATACTAGAGACAGTATAATCTGTAGATTTATAACTATAACTTACTTTTCTGATGTTTTACATCATTGATAAGTAGCTCATGCATTACACAAGTAAATAATTATAGTCCCTGGAAATAAGTCCTTGTGAATTTCAAATTTTTTGTTATTCTTAAAATCATTACTCAAATAAACTGAAAATTTCTTCAATCATTTATTGAAAGAAGCAGTTTCAAAATCTTATTTTGTAGTTATAAAAGTTTGAGTTATTTTTCATAATATCAAATATAATGAACATTTGTAAATTTTAACTTCAAAACTAGTGATCATAGCAAAGTAATACTGGAACAATCAGGTAAAAAGGGTGGAATAAAGTCATAGCACAACAGGAAATGATACAAAATTGTTGATTTTTGGCTCACAAAATTCAACACATTTTTGACATATTTTTCCACCTTTAGATAATGTTTAGTGGATTTTAACATTATTATAACAAACAAGATTAACAATGTTTTTGATTTTTTTAACAAAAATAAATATTGTTAGATCATTTTTTTAAAAAATATGACTTATTTTTATGCTTTATCTACAATAGTTTGTAGTTTTTTTTGCAGAAATCACTTATTTTGATATTCTATTTTTTAATTTTTTAAGAGAGTTCATTGCATTAAAGTTTTGTATCAATTTTTCATTAAAACATCATATTTTAAATCTAGAGATTTTGTTTTGAAATAATATATATTTTTATGTTAATTGACTCATTATTTTTGGATTGATAAATTATGTTAAAATTGGGATTGCTTATTTATAGTGAGTGTACATCATAGTTGGTTTTCAAATCAAAGATTAATTAATGTTGAAATTTTGTAAAATTCTAAATATCTTTTAAACCTTTTTGATTTAAATAGTGTTTAATGTTATTTAATCATTCTATAAGTAGAACACAATTAAAATTGGATAATGGTACATTTCTTTCAATTTCTAATACTAAAATTCTATTCTAATTGAAACAATGTAAACTAAAGCTTGGTATCTCATATAAGAAACTAACAATTTTCAAAAATCATATTTCCAACTTTTTAAGTATGATACACATTAAAATATATTTTTAGAATAATTTCCTAATTAGTTTCAAATACAAGAAAACAATGACCTCAATTTATTTTAATACTTAAACCATTCCGATGAGTGAATTTCACAATCCTCTAAGTAACATATGGTTACCATTTATACACATATGCATGATTTCTTCTTTTGTTTAATTTTAGCTGAATCTAAAAATAAAATCTCATGTTAAATATCAGCTATAGATAAACTGCTTATATTAGAAGCTAATATTTCATATGAGAAATTTGTTATTCAGTTTTGGAAACATTAATAAGTGTCGGGCATTATAATTGAGCCATTTATTCAAGTAAATAAAAAAGGATGACCTTCTAAATATTTCATATATATATATATATATATATATATATATATATATATATAAATAATAATAATTAATTATATAGTAGCATTTAACCATGGTTTTATGCTAATGTCATATAAAAAAAGGGATTGAACTAAAAATTTCAGTACAGAAAATAAAAATAAGATAAGTTAATATTCTTGTTTATAATTTCATATTTTTGAAAAGGCTTACTTAAGGGAGAAAATTATTTGGTTTTAGAGTACAAGAATTTCTAGACAAAAATCTTCAAAATATAGTTTGACCCTCTCAAAAAGAAAATTCTAAAAATTTTGCTATCAAATTTTATATATTTGTTAAGTAGTAGAAAATGGAGTAGTATCTTTGACAATGAAGATTTAAAAAATGAAATAAATGATTTAACTTTATAATATAATTTTTGAAACAATAAATCATGTATTAAAAAAAATTATATATCTTACAATCAAGATAGCAGTATTAATTAAGAAACTCTAACACCTTTGGAAAGAAAAGAAGAAAAAAATAATTAGTAAAATGCATAAGTTATTTTTAGAATTTAAGGAAACTTTATAGCTCTACCTGTAAACTAGCCTTAAAGCAGGTTTATATTTAACATGTGGAAATTCATACATAGTACCCTTGCATCATAAGAAAAGAATAAAAATTATGTAGTTTTATTTTATTAATTTATAATAGTATTTTTATTTTTGGCTTTTTCATTAGTATAACTATATATTTTTTAACTTTTTTGTTTTTCAAAACATAAGTTCAAAGCTGCCCATCACTACTTCAAGTTGAAGCTCCATATGATGTAATAAATGAATGATATATTATAATGAATTTTTCTAGAGACTTTTCAAAAATGGTGATTAAGAATACTTATTATAATTTTTTTATATTTTTATAATTATTCTATCTCTTGAAAGGAGATGGCCATATCTCAATTTTATTAGTTTTTCCTCAGAAAAATTTATTCTTGATCTAAATAAAATTGCATCACTATAAACTAGATGTTATTATAAAATTTAAACAATTTTTTTATCTGAACATAGCTGAAAGTATGTATAAATTAAAGTGTTTCAACATAGTCTTACTATTATCCAACCATTAATTTCACATTTAGATTTCATTATAATTGTAAAAGAAGTTTTTCAATAGTATTAATAATACCTTAATATTTAATAATTTAGTTATATAGTAGATTTTTTATCTTTTTTTTTATATGAGGCTTATTATATAACCACCACTTTTAGATATTTTCCATTTTGAAGTCTGATACTTTAAATTTTAATTTAACTACCCAAATTATATCAAAAAAAATTCAAAAGTATATTTTTTTAATGTACTCTTTTTGATAAACTTATCATTTCTTATAGGTTATTTTTCAACTATTTATTGTAATTAATTACCCACTCATTTATGGTCTGTTATTGTTGTTAATTACATCCAGAAAAAATAAGGATACTCTCATATTATATTTGAGTTTTAAATTAAAAACTAAATACTAGTGGCTGGTATTAAATATGAAGTTGTTATAACTAATTTGACCAATAATTAATGATTAAATGGCATTCTTTCTTAAAAATTTTATTGAGTGTATATAAAAATAACACTTAAGAAATATATATAAGATATACATATAACCATTGAATATCAAAAGTGAAGTACTTATCAACATGGTCTTTTTTAATGATTTTCAAATTTACTTAAAGAGACATTAATATTACCAATTCAAATTTTATATCAAATATAAAAATATTATTATTTCAATTTCAATTATTTTACAAAAAGTTTGAGTTACAAAGTAATTTAATTCAGTATTTAATGAATGTTTTTGAAAAATATTTACAAAAATAGTAATAACCCCTCACAAAAAAATATAATTTTTTTTAATTACAATTTGCACAGTATTTCTAGCCTTAAAATATTGGTATTCCTCTAACAAAAATATTTTTTAAATAAATTTAAATTTTATTTCATTATTTAATTACAAAATGTCAAATTTATAATTTATTTTGCCTTACTAAAAAATTTAGTTGAAAATTTAATTTTGGATTTCCAAAAAATTAACTTAAAAGTCAAAAACTAAAAAACAAAATTATAAATATAATTATGAGAAAGGGTTAAATTAAATTTATGATATTCATATAAAAAAGTTTCATATATTTTATGGTGTTTGAATTTTAAATTTAATGTATTACAAAAATTATTATTAAATAACCAAGCCAAGTGAAATCGGCTTGGGTTTTTGGTATCACTAGCACTTATTTTTTCTCTTATACTCATGTTTTAATTTTTAATTTTTGGTTTTTTTTTATGATTTTTAATTTTTTTAAGACCAAAGTTGCTTTCAAACAACTATGGTTTAACTTGTCTCTCACTTCCCCACCAGATTGCACCTGGTGGGGAAAATCGTTTTCATTTTAGAAACCAAACTCCCTTGAAGGGACTTTGGTTTCTCTGTGTGCATTGCACAGCCAGAAAAAAACTGGCTGTGAAATGCACTGCATGCAGCACATTCAGGGCGCATTGCTGCTGCATGCAACTTGCATTGCACGTGCTGTTCATATCTCATGCAGCTGATTTCAAGTCAGCTGCATGAAATATGGAAGCGAGTGTGAAATGCGTGTTGCATACAGATTTGGCCACTTCCCAGCCTAGTAAATTTGCTGGGAGGGTGGCAAATGTAAAAGCAAGCAACCAAAGTCTCCTTTAGCAACTTTGGTTGCCTGAAAGCAACGCTTCCAGCCAGGGGAAACCTGGCTGGAAGTACTAAATTGAAATGTAAGCGACCCAAGCCAATTTCAAAGGCTTGGGTCATAAATTAAGGTTTCCAAAAAGCAACCAATAGTAATCTGGCTGCAAGAAAAAGTAAAATTTATAATTAAAATACATAAATAAATAAAAATGTGTTCAAATAAGATATACAACGCTCTGCAGCCAGTTAGAAACAGCTTCCATTGCTACACATCAAAACAAAATCAAATGTTGCTTTCAACAACATTGGCCTTGTTTTGATATTTCGAGCCAAGTAAGATCAGGAAAAAGGTCAAGGCAAAAAAATTACACAATTAAAAATCTACCAATTTAATATGGTGGGGAAGTTCATATTTTTGAAATAGGTGGTGCACATTATAGTTCCCTTTAAAAAATTTTAAAATGAAATAATTTTGACCCAATGTATACTTAAATGTGATGAGTGTATTTTTTTTAGCTACATGAAACACGGTAGCTAGAATTATGTGGCGTCAATTTTTTTTAGATGTGAAATTCAGTGTTCCACAAACCTCCATCTGTACAACATGCAGCCAAGTAAATTCTAGCTGGAATTAATATATGCATAGGAAAAAATGATCATGCTGTGTACAGTGCCTTGGCAACATTATTCTTGGAATTTAGATGAACTTTATCATATGACTGGGAGAGCTGTATTTTTTTGAAAAAGAGATCAGTGAAAATTAATGATATCCACATCTCTTTGAAACCAAATTTATTTTTCCTTTCTCTGTCTCACTTACCTTTTTCAAAAATTATCAATCATATTTTTGCTTTATCATTTTGAATTATAGGTACTATTTTCTTGAACTTATCCGATTACCAGTAAGCAAATTTTTCTTGCCATTGCATTTCATATCATTTTGGTTTGTTACTCTTTTTTACACTTTTGACAAGTCAATCTAATGACTCTAATTCTGTATTTATTTTTAAGGTATCTTTTACTGTACCCTTTCAAATCATTATCAAAAAATTCTTTTTCAGCTAACTTATAGTTTTTTATTTGTTTTTCAATTTACTTTTCTTTATTCCTTATCAGAAATGTTCAATTTATTTATCTAACTATTTATTTTTTAAAACAGTGATTATAAAGTAAACTTTATAATTTATTTTGATCAATCAGCTACAAATGAAAGAAGATTTTATAGACACGTAAGTTCATGTTTTGCTTATCATTTTTCTATATTTCTTTAATACTATCTCAACCAATATATTATTAATATGAAAAGTAAAACATCATCTTGTACTTGCTGAAAGCATACAGGATAATGTTTTGCTTTTCATAATAATAATTAGACTTTTTGTACTTTACCTTTAATTTATTGATTTTTAAGTTGTTTCAAAGTCTCGTACTTGCTGAAAGCATACAGGACAATGCTAAAATTTAAAAATTAATAATTTATTGAAGTATAGCTTTCTAAGTCAATATATTGGTCAAAGCAAGATTTTTCATTTTATATATGTGGATATGATAATTCTGTAAATTTTTTAATATTACTAGTGTATTGGAGTTATACTTTCATTATATTATTAATATTAAGTGTAGAGCCAAATCTCGTACTTGCTGAACGCATACAGGATAAAGCTATACTCTTTATATGTATAATTTAATAAAGTATACCTTTGAAACACTTTCTTAATATTTGAAATAAATAAAAGTATATAAATTTACTAATATGTAGATATGCTAATTTTATATTTCTAATATTGAAGATATGATAAAGTTAAAGTTATCATTGACTGATAATTTAAATTCTGTTACAATTTTCTAATTTTTAATTTTTTTCTATTTTAAATCAAAATTGAATTCTCTTAGGATCGAACCATCAATGAGTAACAATTTGAAAAAAAAACGGCCAGGGAAGAGCTCTAACAATAGGTGGGCGAAAGAAATTGCTACCAGAATGAAACTTGTAAAAGCTCTTGGAATGGATACAAATGGGAAGAAGCCACATTTCTATGCACAATCTTATGTAAATAATATGACAGATTGCAATAATTATTACAATTTTTTTCCTGGTTGTAGTATTTATAAACCAAAAGGTGTCTTAATACCTAATGTTCTTGTGCAGACTTTTGCAATTCATGAGCTCAAAGAACTAGATATGTTAGAAGCTACGGTGCAATGCATTAAGGATCTTTCTTACTGCAAACATGAAATTAAAAAATAATGGTTATCATTGAAGAGCTGATGGTTTTGGAAAAATGCTTGGTGGTGGCTTTATTTTAGATAGGAAGAAATCTTTATATATTCATAAGTATCACTTTTTTTAATTTAAATACTGAATTTTTGAATGCATTTCCTTGCAGATGAATACACTGATGATATTGTACACACGGATGAATATAAAAAACAAATGAAGAGGATTGCAATGTACTTTGAATATTTTTTTAAAAAAATATCATATGTAAAGTACAATGAGGCAACTAATCTTTGTGGAAAACTTGGTATTCCTGGATTTTCAAAAGTTTCTAATGAAGAAGAGGGTGTACCGTTTGCTAGTAATTTAACTTGGACATCTGGAGCAAATGGTAATGGGTTCTCTAATGAGGTTCATCTTGATAAGGATGAAAGTGATTATACTTTAGGAATATTTTTTATTAAAGATACAGAAAACAATACCATTCATATGAAGTACAATAAGACCCAACCACGAAAAACAGGTGGAGAACCTATGTTTCCCGAAATTCAAAGTAAAATCAACTTTGAAGCAACTAATGGAATAACAGTGACATTATGACCTGCCAATCAACTGAGGCATTTTACCTCAAAATGTCACAAAATTCCTGGTTTCACAAGGATAGGTTCTTCTATTCAAATCAGCACTAGACTTTTTCATGCTATAGAAAATGTCAGGCTAAGGTCAAGTACAAGGACGTGAACTAGCTTGAATAGTCAGTTGTCTAGAAGATTTTAATGGTCCTATATGAATACTGTAGTTCTAATCCTCTAAGTTGTAAAATATAATCAAATATAAAGGTCTCAGTAATATAATTCTCACTATTCTTATATATGGCTCACAATCTTTATAGTTGGTAGAAAAATAGATTATATAAATTCAGATACTACTCAAAAGTCTTATAAAAGTTCTAATTGATATGTATTGTAATTGATTTGGTTATATTGGATAAATTGTAATGATAAAGAATGAAGAAATACAACCCAAAAACCTCCTCCTTTTATACACACTGAGTTCCCCAATGATTCCCTTAATGTACCACCCAATACACAGTTAATGACGCCTCTAAACAACTAATAGACATGCCCATCAACATTCCTAGTAACACATGACATAATTAGAAGAGTAACAACCGCCAAAATCATGTAATAATAAGGAAAATCCATCAAAATTAAAGAAAAAGACAAAAAGAGAGTATATGCGTATAAAACAATAATATTAAAGACTAAAGGAGACTTTTTAAGGTTAATAATAGCTTAAAAATAAGGGGGATTGACTGTAGAAATAATGGGGCTAATCCTGACATTATACTACGTGAAATTCCCATTCAAAAATAACCAAAATTGACTGAGAAACCACCCAAAAACTTAAAAAAGAGCGTGAGATGTGGGGTAACTACATGCAGTTCTTGGCAGGCGCTTGCACGGGTAAATCCTTGACTAAAATTAGGCGAATTTAAGCGTGGTGATGAAATAAAGTGCCACGAGTGAGGTTATTAATGAAATTATTGCATATAAACAAGGTCAATGCATTATTAATTAAGCTAGGACACTAAATAAGCGCCTGTCGCCTATTTTAGTGTGTTTCCCCACAGTGGGCGTAGAATGTGGGGTAATTATAGTGTGAAAAAGCTAACTTTGCTAAAAATGAAGCTATTCACACGAGAAAAAAGCAGGCAGTATGTGGCCAGTACACAGAAGCCATTTCTGGCATAAAAAACACCAAATTTGAAAAGTGTTATTTTTATGCATTTAAATAGCCAAATCAATAGTTCTTAATGAGCCCAATTGATCTGTAAAAGCGCAATTTTGATATTCTCAATTTTATAGCGCATATAGTCAACTTTTAAGTGAAATAAAGCGCATTTCTTGTTTTTTGCATAAAACAATGAATATAACAGCTTTAAGTGTACTTAAAAATTATGTAGCCTTATACTTAAGGTTCTTAAGATTACCCTAACATAATCCAACTTAATATTAAGTACATAAGACCTATAAAAGGTGGATATATGCATGTATATAAGGTGTTATAATGGCATTTTTTGTGTATTATCATAATTTTACTTATGTATACTATTTGTGTACTCTTATTTATTATTCCCATGTATAGTTCATGTGTTTAACATAACTTATAATTACTTTTTACTCAGTCCTGGAGATATACAGGCTGACACTCGCCCACCCAAAAAAAAAACAATAAAAAAAATGATAAGTTATACATTTTATTTTATTAATTTGTAATTTTTCAGGTATTCAGAATAATTCTGTAGCATTAAAGATTCAACTTTAAAGAAATAAAACATAATAAAATATTATGAGTACTGGTTTATTAACCCCTCAGCTGGTTGAACAGAAATTTATTTCTGTTTAAATTTTTTAAGAAGGGTGGATAAATTAGAAATTTCTTTTTCAGGTATCCATTTATCAAATTCATTTGATTTCCCTTTAAATCTCAGTAAATACTCAGTTCCTTTTTCTTTAGTAAGGATTCTTTTCTTGAGTATTTTTTCAATCTCTGATTTTTCCACAATTTCTTCAGGTTGCTTTTTAGGCCTTCCCCTTCTTTTTGGAAATAAGTCAGGATCATTTGCATGGTAAGGTTTCAATAATGAGATAGGGAAAAATGGATGTTTCCTGTCATATGGAGCATATAATATGACTTCCACTGCATTATTCCCAACCATTTTATTTACTACAAAAGGTCCTACAAAGGGATCCTTTAATTTAACATTACCTTGTAAGTTAAAATGTAGTGTTGATATGAGGACTTCATCTCCCTTTTTAAATTCAAATTCTTTATGAGATTTGTCCCACCTTTTCTTTTCATATTCAAATACTTTTTGGATGCCTTCTTCTGCATGCTTTCTACACATTTGTTGCATATGAATAAAGGATTTAGTACCAGGGTGTATATCTAACCTTGGTAATTTATTTAAATGATTTACTGGGGTATTTGGTACATATCCCAGCTAGAGTTCAAATGGTTTCTTCTCTGTTACAGAATGAGTTGTGCTGTTATAAGCAAATTCAAGGCCAGGAATTAATGTTACCCAGTCATGTGTGAATTTCTCATTGTCTTTGTATTCTAATCCAAAGGCACAATATCTTCTGATCATGTCTTCTAGAGTTTGTATCATCCTCTCAGCCAGCCCATCAGTTTGTGGATGGTGTGCTGTAGACAATTTTAATTGACAACCTGATACTTCCATCAAAGATGTCCAGAACTCTGAAGTAAATTTAGGGTCTCTGTCAGAGATTATGGCTTTGGGGAACCCAGCAGTATTCATCATCTGAGTCCACCATAGTAATGCCAAGTCTTTTGCAGATACCTCTTTATGGGTAGGGATAAACTTACACATTTTTGTTAATCTATCCACTATTACCCAGCAAGAATTGAAACTTTCTTTTCCTGCTAATGGCAAGCCAGTTACAAAATCCATGTTTATAATTTCCCATGGAGCTTTTGGCTGCTCTATTTGTTGTAACAACCCAGCTCTCTTCCCAGTTAATCTCTTAGATTTCTGACAAGAGTCACATGTTTCAATGTATTTCTGTACATCCTCTTTCATGTTTATCCACCAGGCTGTATTTTTAACTCTGGTTAATGTTTTGTTAAAGTCAAAATGACCAGCTAAGATGTCATCATGACAAGTACTCAACATTAACCCTTTCATAGAAGGTGGTATTACTATTACATTGCTTAACTTTTTCCTGTAATATATATATCCATCTTCAATTGATAGTTTACCTTTTTCCAACGCATTTTTATACTTTGGAGGCAAGGTTTTAATTAATGCACTCATGGAGGCATTTGTTGGATCATTAAGAATGGTAGATAGTTTAGACAAATCTTTATCAGATGAATAATTTTCCAATACATTTTGCATAAACTCTTCTTCTAAATCCACTATATAAATCCCAAATATATGTATAACCTCATTTTCAGGTACATAAGCTGGGTTGTCAGCATCATTTGGCAAAGGACTTCTGGATAATAAATCCACATTTGAATGCAATGTTCCTGCTCTGTGAGTGATTGTCATTCTTCCTCTGTACTCTTGTACAGCTAGTTGCCATCTAAACATGTGCCTATTAGGTGTTTTCATGTTTAGTAATGATTTTACTGCACTGCAATCTGTTATAAGTTCAAACTTCTGGTCTTCCAGATAGTAATGAAGTTTCTCCAAAGCCCACACCACGGCTAAACATTCTAGCTGTGTGGCACCATACCTTAATTCTGTTTTTCTTAAGGTTCTGGATATATAACAGATAACTACTTCAGATAATTTTCCATTTATTATCTGTTTTTGCTGTAAAGCAGCACCCAAACCTATGAAACTTGCATCAGTGTACAAGATAAAAGGTAGGGTGAAATCTGGCAGTCCCAATATTGGAGCTGACATTAAACATTCCTTTAATTTATTAAAGGCGTGTTGTCTTTCATTATTACAAATGAAAGCTTCATTCTTCCTGATTAATGTTGTTAAAGGGGCTGCAATGGATTGGTAATTTTTAATATATTGTCTATAATATCCACACATACCCAAAAAACTTTGAACCTCTTTTACATTTTTAGGTATCCCAATGTTTTTAATTGCTGCCACTTTATTCTGGTCAACACAAATTTGTAATCCAGATACAACTTGTCCAAGTACTTTTAAGGATTGAAATCCAAACTTACATTTCTTTAATGCAATAGTCATATTAATTTTATCCATTTTTTGAAAGACTCTTTTCAGGTGATTTAAATGTTCATCATATGTTTTTGAAAACACTATGATGTCATCAATATAGACCAATAGCCATCCTTCAACCATTTCCTGATGAAAAACACTATCCATCAATTTTTGGAAGACTGAAGGGGCATTCTTTGGGCCAAATGGCATTCTCACATACTTATATATACCCATATGTGTGGTTATTAATAAGTAATTTTGAGAATTTCTTTCCACAGGAATCTGGTGGTAACCCTTGTTCCCATCCAGACAGGAAATATATTTTGCTCCTTGTAAGGTAGCATGGATAGAAGCTATCCTTGGTAGAGGGTAAATATCATCTACTGTATATGTATTCAGAGCTCTATAATCACCGCATAATCTTGCCTTATCTTTTTCATAAGAGATTAATACTGGTGAAATGACACAATACTTAGGTGTTGTGTCCACTTTTTCAACAATACCCATTTCCAACAACAATTTTATATTGTCTTCAATATCTTTCCTTTTTGCAGGAGATGCTGGGTAAGGTTTCTTTTTTAAGCTGCCAGGAATATTATCCAGATCACAGCTTAGAGAGATTTTCATCTCATGGTCTTTGACCAATCCTAGTTCATTTGAT
The DNA here is from genome assembly GCA_030280995.1 of Hemileia vastatrix. Classification (NCBI taxonomy): domain Eukaryota; kingdom Fungi; phylum Basidiomycota; class Pucciniomycetes; order Pucciniales; family Zaghouaniaceae; genus Hemileia; species Hemileia vastatrix. Next base: position 16,948,093 of record JASXTE010000006.1, on the reverse strand, counting down.
CCATGAGCAAATGCCATAGGATATGATTTAATTAATCTCAAAATGTCTTCTTGTTCAATTTTTGAGAGTTGAGGACTGAAAGAGGCCTTTTGGATTTCATTTTCCAATTCACCCACTTCATTTGTGGTTCTTCCACCTTGCAGTTGTTCTTCTCTAGGAGAAATGGCATATACTGAATTTTCAGAACATATTTTGAATTTCCTTTTACCATTCACCCCTATGGTGAAACAACTGTTTGCAGGATATAGTTTAATGCCAAATTTTGTCAATAAATCATTGCCAATAATAAACCAATCACTACAATTATTATTATCCATTACTACAAATTCACAAACTGCTCTAACATATCCATTATTATATTTAAAGAATACAGAAGTTTTGTATTTGCCAATTGGATTTAATACTGAACCAAAACCCCTCCAGTTCTTTGTCTGAACAGGTTCTAGTTTTTCCTGGTACTTACTATCAAGTTTCCTTGGTGCATTAAGTGAAACTACACTACCTGCAGCCCCAGTGTCAAGAATGGCATTCATTTCTTTTCCACATATGATAATAGGTGCTCTGATAGGTGTTATTTTGTAAGTGTCATGAGATACATCTTTAATTATTTCAGCTTCCTCTATGGAAGTTAAAGATGTGTCTGTATGAGGTATAGCATCATTCAGGAACATTATATCCTGTTCTAATACAAATATCTCATTTTCATCATCACTGTAAGATATATTACTCTTGAAATCCTCACTGGATTCCACATTCTCATCTTCATGATTACTAGGTTCAGAATTTTGTGAGGTTTCAATAACATTTATTCTTTTCTTACACGTGTGACCTTTAACCCAAGGTTCATTACATTTGTAACAAGTGTTATTTTCTTGTCTCTTAGGGACAAGGGGAGCTGAAGGTTTTTTCTTTTCCACTGGTAACTTACTTGTTGTAGGTTTTACCACGTCAACACTTTGTCTGTAATTACTATACTTGGTTTCATACTTGTGGTTTAATAATATCTCATTGCATATATTAATGAATCCAGAGGTGTCTCTGACAGTTTCAGTTCTAGCTACAATAATGTCTCTAACTGATATAGGCAACTTGTATATTATTTTTTCTTTCCACTCATCATAATCCATTTTTGGATCCATAGCTTTCATGATTTTTATTAAATTCATTAAGAAGACCATGGGTTTATCTCCAGCATTTGGATTGTATTTGGCCCTTTCATACAGTCTTTGTTGAGTGATTCTAAATTTTGGGCCACCAAATTGCCTTTCAATTAGTGCCTTCCATTCATTCCAGGAGTAATTAATTCCCTCACTCAATACAGATTCAAACCATAATAAGGCCACATCTGTAAATAAAGATATTAACTTTGAAGTAATTTCTTCATCAGGTAATTTATATGAAAATTTTAAGTTATCAATTCTTTGTATGAATTGTTGCCAATCAGATTTTGAATCCCTGTCAAAAGAAGGGTACTGATCTAACTTAGGCCAGTTCTTTTGGCTAGTTTTAGCTTCCCTAACCTGAGGAATATTGAGTAATTCACTCACTTTAGAAAGATGATCATTAATTTCATCTTTTACTGATTTTATATTCTCAGAGCCCATGACACTATGTTCATGTTCCATCATTGGTTTATCATCAGAGTGTTTCATAAAAACTGGTACTCTTTCTACATAAGAGGTATTATCCTTTATTGTTTCAGTATTTTTCAAAATTTTGGCTACCTCAATTTCTACTCTTTTTAAACTATCCTTTATTACAGGTACATGAGTTAAAGTATCATTTACATTTGAAAAAGACAATTTTACACGTCCCTCTATGGTGGCCATAATATTCTGAGAATTTTCTAATTTAATTTCTAAATTTTTAATCTCAGAATTTAATCTTTTGTTTTCATTGATCAATTCATTATTTGAATTCTCAATAATTTTTAACTTATTGGCTGTTGTACTCAATGATTGTGTGATATTTAATAATACACTTTCTGTATTATTGCTGGACTCTCTAGAGAATTCTTCCAATTTTTCAATTCTTAATAATAATTTACTAATTATTTTTGATTCCATTGGATTTTCTTTCAGAAAATATTCAATTTTGTCTGTTTCCAATTCAGAAGATTCATCATCAGGGTCAATTTTTCCTTCATTTGATTCCATTTTTATATTAATAGTATTTTCCTGGTGATCAATAAAACTATGTACATTGTCCTCATGTAATGACAAGTCTAACATGTTATTTTCAAATGAATAATTTTTTAAATCCTTATCAATTATATCCAATAACTCTCTATCAATTTCATTACCTATAAGTAATTCATTGTTAGGATTATATAATTGATCTTGAGAAGATGGATGACTTACCACGGTCTTACTCCATTTCCCCTGCCTCTCCTTGGCTTTCCCCTGTAAGGGTGACTGCTGGATCCCTGTTGAGTAGGACTGTTGTAGTTTTGGGCATACCAATCCCACTTCCATTTGCTTACAGTTATCTTTTGGTCCTCTTCTGGGACTGGAGGTGTTGCTGTGGTATTTGGTGCCACTGGTTGTTGATGAGACCTTATATCCACTAGAGCCTGGTTGACTTCTATAAAGCCCTGTGCCGCCCTTTTCTCCAGATTGTTGATCTGGTCTAACATATTGTTTACTCTTATTGTAAGTGTATTCAGTAGGGTTGAGAGGGAGTGAATTTGCTCTTGTAAGGTGTTTTTGGACTTCTTTATTGACATTTGTTTTAAGAGCTTTTCCTTTTCCTCCATGGACATTGGTGGGGTGTTGTTTATTGTTACTGGTGATTCTTGACCCTCCATTTGGATGTCCTGTAACAGGTCTTTCAGCTCTAGTTCTTAAGTTATAAGGTTTTGCCTTATTACTTACAATGTCATTGTTGTCACACATTGTTACCTGGAATTTTAGAGAATTGAAAGTTTAGATTTGAAAAACTTCAAAAATGAGTTTAATCAGTATTTATTATTACCACTGAAGACAATTTTATTGCTTACTTATTAGTATTAAGTGAATTTTTTAAGTGCCAAAAGTCAAATATGCTTTTTTATGTGGTCACTTGATTTAACTGGTCTACAATATGTAGCCGTGTATTTATATTTAAAAAAGAAAATTTGTTAGTAAGATTCTTTCTAAATATTAAATGAATTTTACAAAACAATAAAAAGGGATTAAGAGTCCTGTAAAAAGAAAACAATTAATCAGTTTAATTGGTTATTATCTGCAAAGATCACAAATTTAATTGGCCTATTGACAGACTCCCACTAAGAACAATTATATGTTAAATTAGTGATAAAATTGATGATTCAAATCAAAATTTTATTATATAACAGGGCTTCTTTTTCTGAAATCACTATATAAGTGACCCCAACCTGTTGTAATTATCCAAATATTTCTATAGGGATATTATTTACGTGCACCTTCTTTTGAAAATTTCACTTACAGGATTATAACAGAATTCTTGAGGAAAGGTCCCCAATTGTCAGGCTAAGGTCAAGTACAAGGACGTGAACTAGCTTGAATAGTCAGTTGTCTAGAAGATTTTAATGGTCCTATATGAATACTGTAGTTCTAATCCTCTAAGTTGTAAAATATAATCAAATATAAAGGTCTCAGTAATATAATTCTCACTATTCTTATATAGGGCTTACAATCTTTATAGTTGGTAGAAAAATAGATTATATAAATTCAGATACTATTCAAAAGTCTTATAAAAGTACTAATTGATATGTATTGTAATTGATTTGGTTATATTGGATAAATTGTAATGATAAAGAATGAAGAAATACAACCCAAAAACCTCCTCCTTTTATACACACTGAGCTCCCCAATTATTCCCTTGATGTACCACCCAATACACAGTTAATGACGCCTCTAAACAACTAATAGACATTCCCATCAACATTCCTAGTAACCCATGACATAATTAAAAGAGTAACAACTGCCAAAATCCTGTAATAATAAGGAAAATCCATCAAAATTAAAGAAAAAGACAAAAAGAGAGTATATGCGTATAAAACAATAATATTAAAGACTAAAGGAGACTTTTTAAGGTTAATAATAGCTTAAAAATAAGGGGGATTGACTGTAGAAATAATGGGGCTAATCCTGACATTATACTACGTGAAATTCCCATTCAAAAATAACCAAAATTGACTGAGAAACCACCCAAAAACTTAAAAAAGAGCGTGAGATGTGGGGTAACTACATGCAGTTCTTGGCAGGCGCTAGCACGGGTAAATACTTGACTAAAATTAGGCGAATTTAAGCGTGGTGATGAAATAAAGTGCCAAGAGTGAGGTTATTAATGAAAGTAGTGCATATAAACAAGGTCAATGCATTATTAATTAAGCTAGGACACTAAATAAGCGCCTGTCGCCTATTTTAGTGTGTTTCCCCACAGTGGGCATAGAATGTGGGGTAATTATAGTGTGAAAAAGCTAACTTTGCTAAAAATGAAGCTATTCACACGGGAAAAAAGCAGGCAGTATGTGGCCAGTACACAGAAGCCATTTCTGGCATAAAAAACACCAAATTTGAAAAGTGTTATTTTTATGCATTTAAATAGCCAAATCAATAGTTCTTAATGAGCCCAATTGATCTGTCAAAGCGCAATTTTGATATTCTCAATTTTAAAGCGCATATAGTCAACTTTTAAGTGAAATAAAGCGCATTTCTTGTTTTTTGCATAAAACAATGAATATAACAGCTTTAAGTGTACTTAAAAGTTATGTAGCCTTATACTTAAGGTTCTTAAGATTACCCTAACATATTCCAACTTAATATTAAGTACATAAGACCTATAAAAGGTGGGTATATGCGTGTATATAAGGTGTTATAATGGCATTTTTTGTGTATTATCATAATTTTACTTATGTATACTATTTGTGTACTCTTATTTATTATTCCCATGTATAGTTCATGTGTTTAACATAACTTATAATTAATTTTTACTCAGTCCTGGAGATATACAGGCTGACAGAAAAGCTTAATGTTTTTGATATTGATATTTCAGAATACTTGGAAATTAAAGAAGAAAACTATAGGTTAGAATATTTGATTAGTGCTTTGAGAGATTTTTTGAAAAGAGATGACTTAATAGAGAAAGAAATAGAATCAGCAAAGTATTATTTATCTAATGTTAAGACAAATCTGAAATATTTAGATATTTAAATATTAAATATTTATATCATATATACACAACTTAATGCAAAATTAAACATGATAACCACTGGGAGTAGCTGTAAAATTCTTAGTTGTGATGATTATAGTATTATCTATTTTTTTATTTGTGTAATAGAATAATTTTTTTTCACAATATTATAAGAAAATTTGATTTACTTTTGAGGAAATATATAAGTTGTGAAATCTTTAAATGTCATTTTTATTAAATTGGTAGCAAAGGTTCTAAAATAAAAAAACTATAATAAAGAATTTGAAATATATTAGCTGTAAAAATGTGCTTTTAATGCTACCAAATTAACTGTATAGTATTTTAGGTCAAACAGGCTTATTAATAAAAATGTTAATAATAAAGAGTTGATGAAAGAATTTTGAATCAATAATAAATTAAATTGTATTTTTTTAAAAAGACACTCATTTAATTATTTAAGTTGTTCTACTTCTGATTAAAAATGTTATTATCAATGAAATAATTTGTAAAAATTAATAGATTATTCAATATTAAAGGTAAAGTAACAAAACTAGAGCAGTTATCATATTTTTATATAAAAAATAAAATATTTAAGAGTTTAATACAAGTATTTGAAATCATATAAGTAGATTTTAAATTCTTTGTTATTGCTGGACTTACAATAATTTTTTTTAATAATTAATTTAGAAAATCATGTCAAAGGTTTCTTAATAAATTTCAAAGATGGTCACATGTTTGACGTATTTGAAGGAAAATAACTTGAATTATACAAGATAAATCATATACACAGAACTTTATCTATTTACATGTTGGAATATTAATTTATTGAAAGGCTATGTATAGAAAAAAAAAGGTGATACTGGCTGAATGGAGCTCCAGTGATTAATAGAATCTGCAGAAATAGCCCTAGCAATTCCTGGAGGACTTGGGGTATCAAATTTTAAAGGTAATGGATCACACTTCCCTATAAAAGGTTTTATTAATGTTAAAATATAGTTATTTAAATTGTTTCAAATTATTTCTTCCATCAAATGATTTTTTTTCATGTAAATTAAGAAACTTAATTTCTGATATCACCTCCAAGAAATCAGCTGCTGAAGCCAATATATGATCTTGAGAGCTCAGAAATAAACCGCGTAACCATCGATTATATAGAATGTGAAAGATTGATATTGGTGGTGGGAGTATTCAGAATTTATCTTGTTAAGTGCAGCCTTTTGTTTCTGTTCCATTATAGTAAAATGAGTATTTTTGTTTTTCTGACTCAATTGTTGAGCTTCACTAGTCTTGCCACTTGATATTGTTGCAGCACAATATTTTGATTTAAGAATGATAATTGACATAATTATATCAATGATAATGTTTCTGATTTTAAGAAGAGTTGACATTAATATATCACAGGTTTGAAGTGCAGTGGGACCAACTTCTAAGCCATCAGGAATCGGCCTCTTCAGATTTGAAAGGTGAGCTAGAAGCTGAAGACCACGTTCAATTGGACAATCTGGGTTAATTTTTTGATGTGATTGAAGCTTTCTGAATTCATGTGTGGTCAGATAAAGTGAAGATGATATAAGAGATACCCATGAAGAACGGCAGTAATCACTTGGGATCATTAATCTCATGAGAATTCGGATAAGATTGGATTCAGGGTGATCCGTTTTCTTTGTTGAGGAAAGAATTTCAGTGTTTAAACCATCAGGATCACATAAATCTTCAATTTTTTTGAAATCAATCTTATTGAGTACCCATAGCTGTGAGCTATCAATCTCTAAAAAAATATTTGGTACAAATGGAAAAAAAAGTAAAAGAAAAAATTTAAGACTAAAAATTATGGTAACTTACATAACTCAGTAAGTTTTGAAAGCCAATCTTCTCCACAAGATTTTTCCCAATCAAAAGTAAACATTGGAATATTTAACATGGTTTCTAGGGAAGAAGTAGAAGAGCAAAATTTGAGAAGAGTAACAATTTCCAACCACAACCTAAGGACCTTTGTTGTGCTGATTCTACCTCTATAAAATTTATGAATTTTACAGAATTCCTCCTGCAAATCAGAGTCTTTTAGAGCTGAGAGTGAATAAGTTAGAGGTTTGTTTGATATCTTGATTGGAGTTGATTTCATTGGCAGAGAAGCTTTTAAAGAGGTCAAAGTAGGTTATTTAGGAGGTGATGGGTATTGCTTCTTAGAAATGAAGGTATTTGGTGATGGGCTGTTTGAATCATCATCTTTATCAAACATATTGTCATGTCTTGAAGAAGATTTTAAAGTTTGATTGTTTTGATGAGCAAGCATAGCATCATATTCTGACAGTTCATCATTGCTATTTTCATTGCTCTTTTCATCATCTTTATCAGGGAGAGGGCCTTTATGGATGGAACAATCTACAGTAGGTGAGTTTCTGGTACAAAATATCAAAAGAAAGATAAAAAGTACAATATTTAAGCAATAAAAGAGATATATGATAGAATTTTAAAGATAAAAGAATAACAATAAAAAAAAAGAAACAAGAATATACTCATTACTAAAGCCTTTGCTTTTTTTTGAGATTTATTATTTGATACATCAGAAAAATCATTAGCAGAAGCTGGTTTAATACTTTGAACAAAAGAGGAGCCTTGGGATAATTTCTTTTTCTTGGAGCAGATAACAGGTGTTTCAAGATTTTCCTTAGAAGTTGAAGCATGAGTTGAAGCTGATGGTTCATCTTTCTCATCATCATCCCTAATGACAATGGCATCATTAGGAGGAATCACACCCTCCTTGTAAGCTAAAAATATATATGAAGAAAAAAAATATTAGTAATCTTATCTACTAATTTAAAAGGAGACAAAAAAGTGAATAACATACATTTTTAAAGGTTTTTCACATATTGGAGTAAGTTGTTACAAGGGTTAGATAAATATGAAGGAGAAGGATTATTGTTAAGGATCTTGACAAGTTCTTCCATTTTATCTCTAGCCAATTCAAGTAAATTGTGATACTGGACTCTCATTATTTCCTGCCTCTCATTGCTAAGTACAGGAGGGTTAGGTGCCATGCCATGTGGCAGACATGGTGCAAGCTCAAAAGCTTCAAAGCGAGTATCAATCTGAGAGTGGGATGGAAAACATTCGGGCACTGGAAAATCAATTATTTGAAAAAAAAGATATAGAACATAAGTGAAATATATAAATTAAGAGAGAGGAACATTATACACATACAAAGTAGAGGTGTAGAATTTTGAATACTAGACATATTGATTAATGAATATTAAAAAAAAGTATTTGATATCAAAAAATTATGATGTAATATGATGAATAATTATAAGAAACTCTATTCTAGAAAATTGAAGTTGATAATTTAATAGGATAAAATCTTGAATAAGATTAAAATTAAAGTGAGGATGAAAGAAACAGAAAACATAAAGAGGGGGATTATATATTATTTGAGATTTTTTTAACATGTATTATTCATAGTGAGGTAAACTAAGTAACATTCTATATCACAATCTTTTTATATTGAAGCGAAATTTGATGTAGCTAACAGAAAATACTAGGAATTCTTTGGGGACTTTTAGTGCAAAAAACAAATAATAACAAATGTATATCCCATATGCAAATTTCCATGGGTAAATACAAATTTTTTTAAATTAGAACTTACTCCTAAACAATGGAGTTACACATAATTAGTATATTATATGAAAAAAAGGATAATGATTTATAACTATTTGTTAAATTTACTTTCAGATGACAATGAGAGATTCACAAATATACTGATATGCCTCACCGAACAAGAAATGAATTATAAATATAAAATTGGTAACATTAGAATTTAAGATAAGAATTTGTTTTTTAAGTGACAGGAGGAGTGATGGGCTAGGGTGTGGGCCAAGTGACCAAACCATTGATAAACTTGGATACAACTTAGGGAAAAAAAATTGAATAGTTTTATTTTACAATATATCTTAGTCTGCACAAGATATTGCATTGTTGTCCCTGACTATACCAATATTGTTACCTTTCAAAAGTTATAGGACTACTAAGTTGATAAAATATTATTATGAATCACCCAATGAAATACCTTAAGCAACATTCAAAATTATTAAAACATTAATATTCAATTTGAGATTTGGATTAGCTAACTTTTCACAACTTACCAAAGTTTTGATTAATATAATAAAGCTTGAAAAAAATTGTTGAGATAACCTAGAAATGGGTGCAAGAAAATGATGAAACATATGACTTGAAACTTAACTCATACACTATTGATAAACTTCATGGATCCTGATTAATTTCTATTGAAATTCATTTTGAGACTGGCATATTGGATTTTAGCTATGACCAAGTACTGTAAGTGCCATGGTTTGTATTAAATATACGGTGTTTAATTTAATATTGATAGGAATTAACAAGTATCATATGGAACCATGCATGGAACCCTGACAGAAACCACAAAATTTATGAGGCAATGAACCTCATAATTTTGATCAAAATTAATGTAGACCCCTGCACATTGAATACAAGCTATGTCACATGGACTACACAGACATAGATAAAATTCAACATGAATGGCTTAAAATTAATTTTGATTGAAATTAACCAAGGCATTAAAACATAAATTTTTATATGGTGTACTTGATCAAACCAGTTAATCCAACTGCTTAGCTTACATATACTTATTGGAATCCTATGCATATTCCATTTCTATATTAATTTTGATCAAAATTAATGTTGACTAATACATAGTAAATACATGCTATGCCACTTACACTTGCCAGGCATAGCTACCATTAAATATGCCAGTATCAAAAATTAATTTTGATCAAAATTAATGAGCATGATAATCATGAATTTCTTGAGTCGAATGCTTATTTTTATGCATGGTACCTTTCCAAAATTAATTTTGATTGAAATTAATTTTAATACTGTCATATTGCATGTAGCTATGCCTGGAAAGTGTAAGTGGCATAGTGTGTAATCATTATGTATTGGTCAACATTAAGTTTGATCAAATTTAATATTAACATTTTCATATTGAACCCAAGCCAGCAAATGACCCAAAAGATTCTTCATAAAACTGTCCATAAATTTTGATCAAAATTATGGCTGACCATATACATATTGAATGGTAGTTATATCTGGTCTGAGTAAGTGGAGATAGCTTATATTCAATATGTATTGGTCAAAATTAATTTTGATCAAAATTAATGAGCATTTTGATCATGAACTTTTTCAGTCAGTTAGTTGTTTCAATGCATAATGGCATGCCAAAATTAATTTTGATCAAAATTAATGTTGAAATGATGTAATACTTTTTTGCATGACATGTAAAGGACAGCAAGTATTCTTAAGTATTGAAATTTACTATACATGTTGAGGTTAAATAAAATATTTACATATCCATATTAATTTCTATAAAAATTAATGTTGACCAATACATAATAAATAGTAAATATGCCTGGCTAGTGTAAGTGGCATAGCTTTTATTCAATCTAAATTTGGCAAAATTAATTTTGATCAAAATTAAGGTTCATGATTATCATCAATTTATGCAGTCAGTTGCTTACTGTTATGCATGGTAACATGTCAACATTAACTTTAATTAAAATTGAATTTGACATGCCACCAAGCATTTTTCTGTAAGATGAAAATTAGGGCCCTCTATTCTTAAGCAAACATGTTACAATGCATATTGAGCATGTATATATCATTTACACATTAATATTAATTTCAATCAAAATTAATGTTGACCAATACACATTGAACACAAGCTTTACAACTTACACACACCAGATATAACTACCATTCAATATGTATATGGTCAGCCTTAATTTCAATCAAAATTAATGAGCAGTTTTATGAAAAAAATTTTGGGTTGTTTGCTGGTTTGGATTCAATATGCAAATGTCAATATTAAATTTGATCGAAATTAATTTTGACCAACAAATAATGAATACACACTATGCCACTTACACTTTCCAGGAATAACAACCATTCAATATTCCAGTATCAAAAATTAATTTCAATCGAAATTAATGTTGGAAAGGCACCATGCATAAAAATATGCAGTTGACTCCAGAAATTCATGATTAACATGCTCATTGATTTTGATCAAAATTAATTTTGATACTGGCATATTTAATGGTAGCTATGCCTGGCAAGTGTAAGTGGAATAGTGTGTATTCACTATGTATTGGTCAACATTAATTTTGATCAAACTTAATATGGATACATAAATGTGACATAAAGAGGTATGGACCATCAATTTGTTGAAAATACATTTTTATATCTAATAAATTATTTGCTTTTCTTAAATAAAATGTTACTCTCTCTCAATATCACTTTATAACATTTACCAAGCTGCTTTGAAAAATAACAGAATACATAAAATTCAATATAAGATAGCTATATTACACAGAAGATCACCATTATACCCAAGTTATGATGATGTTGATGCTGTATTAATTGATTCCCAAATCTTTACCAGATCAATATCAGCTCCAACCCCAAGTGACTTACGTTCATTCACAGATAATCCTGCCAAAAATGTTGCTGAATAGCAATTCTTGGGGAGGTATTTGGGAACATTGAATATACTACCTTGTGCAACTGTCCTATCTGATGACCTTGAATATGTTTTTGATGCCAATTTTCTTTGAGCTGGTGTATGGGCTAAGTCCTTTGTCAACTTATCCATTTTTTTAAAAAAACCATTGAGTTCAGGATTTTGCCATCCAGGAATAGCTTGGATGGGTGCAGTTGGGGCTGGTGGTGGGCCTTCCTCGATATAAGAGATGCACCTAGTATCATGAAAAAGCACAACAAAACCTGGCACATCACCACAGAGATCTCTTGCTAACTTGTAGCGTGCACTAGCAATCTGAATTCCAACTAAATCAGCTTCATAATAACAAAAAGCAAAGTAAAATAAAAATCTTACCTTGGTCCGATAACATTTTACTTGTGCCCTTTCCCTCTTTTCAATCTTTTCTCTTTCCACCCTTTCCTCTTCTTGCCCAAACAACCTTATCATCTCCTTCCCCTTATTAACTATCCATTTCTCAATAATACATTGAGTGAAATGAAGCTTTTACTGATTGATTGTATTCAAGGTGGTGAGCCACCTGGTACAGTGGTCACATACTATGCTTCCCATTACTTGATTCCAAGTTGATTCCAAAAAATCACGGCAAGTCCAATCAAAGGCAAATTTCCAAAAAAAAAATTCTTGAAATTCACGCTCTAAGTTTCTTTTGAAAGAAAGTTGGATAGGTGCTCCTCCTTTTAGTCCTCAAGGCTCAGGTCCTGGAAAAAATTTGGGTTGTCAAATTTTGGATTTCAAGAAGGCTATAGAATTGGTTATCAGAAATCGTCAATCAGCTGCAGAATTGCAATGGTTAGAAGATTGGACTTGAATTAGCACAATATGAATAGTTTTCAGTTTAAATTGGTTCCAAGCTTTTCAATTTTAAATCTCCAAAGGTGTTGGGCTCACAGGATATTTTGCTATTTGTGTTGGTCCCCTAAGACAATACTTCAGAAAGTGGTAAATTTTTCTATTTAGACTGTCTGAGCTCCTGGGAACATCATTCCTTCTAACTAAGCCTCTTACAGTCCTTAACCCCCGTTCTTGTTCATGAGACTCTGCTGAATTGAGTCTGTGGTAATCACTGATACTCATAATGATTGAGGGATTCACTAACAATTCAAGTAAGTTAATTAAATTGGTTATTTTTAAATAAAAGAATACACTACAAATTTGACTTACCAGCTCCACTTTTGCTTGCTCCTTGGTTAGGCTGAGAGGATGATGATTGGTCTCCAGAAAATTCCCTCAATACTTCACTAGCCCAATCTCTTCCTAGCTGATCTGCATGCTGATCAGCACTTTCAGGATCAGAAGGATAATTGGGATTATAATTTCTCAGTTCTGAATGAGACTCTTGGCCTGGATTGAGATTAGGTGGTACAGATTGAGATGCATCTGGAGGTGGATCAGCAGCAGGTGGTGGTGGAGTATTTCCAGTGCTAGTATGTTGAGGTGGAAAAAAATCGGAATCAGTTGGGTCAACAGACATCCCTTCAAAATTATCATCCATAATGAACTGTAATAAAATAAAAATAATCAGTCTTTAAAATTTATACCTATCAAAGTAAAAGTAAAAAAAGATACTATTTTTATAGTCTTGTTAACGTGTATGTTCTCTTGGGGAAAAATAAAGTGAATAATATATAGCTTTCAGCTAAAGTGGGAAGGTCAAACTATTTATAGTAGATGAATGAGCAAGAAGATTATTCATTAAGTAACAATTTTATCATATTTCTCATTATCATGATTTTCTTTCTTTCATTCTTACATTTAAGATAAAAATGACTTGTTGAAAGCATGGGTTCTCTCACATTAAAAGCAACCAACGTAATTGTTCACTTATTTAAGATAAGGTAAGTTGGATGCATTGCATTTTTAATTGAGCATTGAAATATTTCTTTTACCATTTAAAAACATCACCAATCCTACAGATTTCCCCAATCCCAAATTAACACAAAGATGTTAGTCAACAGAAAACAAATTTGATTAATTTTTTCACTCACTACTGTCTGCAGTCCAATGGCAGTGACAACCTCGTCTTTGATTCCAAAAATTCCTTTTTTGTGCTTGAAAGTAGCTACATGTCCAATTATTGCATCTTTCTTAATCACAATTTGAGTTGCTTTGGCTACTCTTACTAACCGACAATGCACTTGTGGGAAAAGCTCATTGGGATCCTTTGATGTTTCTTCTGGACAGAGCTCCTTGAAAGGACTTACTATTAAATAGATTTGATCATTCTCTTCCTTTGACCTGAAAAGATAATCAATTTTCCCAAACTGGCTATCTTTTCCATAGTAGAATTCAATTGTTGAATTAGCAATGTGTCAATGGTAACTAGTAAACCTCTTTCCATGTATCAATATGCTTGCTACGTTTTCAACTACCTGATCCTTACTTTTCTCCAATGGTGTCAAAGCCCATCTTGAAGTTTCTTTTCCCATTTGTGCCCTTACCCATTTAGTAAATAATGCCATACTTAGATGGATCCATTTTTTTTGTTTATTGAGATCAATATGGATTTTTTTAGTCTCACATTGATCATTATCTTCAGCTTAACCAAGATCTAATACCCTAGACTTCCAATACCAATGTTTGAGCATTGTTAGAAGTATCTCTCCTGTGGTCAATATTAATAAATTAGCACAGCTGAGTTTTTAAATCATTGCTTACAAACATTACATATGTGGATGGTGATTGTTTGGAATTTCAGATTATATATTATTCACCCACTCTCCAGACCAAGTAGCTGTACCTGATGGTGGACCAAGACACTTTATCATTTCAGGATAATGTTGAGTGATACTCAGATTTGGCTTTGTGTTAATATTCTTCCAACCCTCTTCCAGGCAGTCACAATACTCTAACAGAAATTGATCTAGATCTTTAAGCTCATTAGTCTGTATATTTTTTAATATCAAAAAATTGGTGATCGAGCATAATGTTACAAGTGACTTGAGAAGATAATATTCTCTTGGTTTTTCAGCTGGAGAAGCTGAAGATTCAGATTCTTTAAATTTTTCAAACCAAAGGGGTATAAGTGACAAAGGGAAGTAGAGAGTATACAGCATGTGCCATTCTGCTGCCTTGAGGAATCCTGCCTTTTTAGATCCTACTGATTTTGGAACTCGTGTTATCCAGGAAGGCCTTCTTACTTGATCAATCATCTTCCATACAACCTGTAGCTCTACTTCTGTGATTTGTGGATTAAAACTACCTTCAATTTCTTTCTCCTTACCTTACCTTTTATTTTCTTCATCTCTAGCTGTCTCATTTGATGAGTGAGATCCTTCACTCTGTGATATGCTAGTGCTCCATTGCCTTAAGTTATACAATGAATTCCTACTTCCACTGCTGTGAGACTTTAATGAGGCCAAATCGCTATGTGGAGGAATAAATTTGGAGCTGGATGACCTACTCTGGCTTCTTGATCAATTTTTTCCCAATCCTTCACTATCTAGTCCATGATAACTTGATGACTGTCTTGAACTTGTAAGTCTTTGCCGCTTATGCTGTCTTGTGTGTCCTGTATCATTATCATCATTATTTGTGGTGCTTAAGCTACTTCTAAGTTTTTTAGAATGTTTGTGCAGTGAAGTATCAGAAAAGAAATCGTCATCTTCTTCTCTTACATGCCAATTTTCATCCTTTTCCAGCTTTCTTTCTAGATCTTTTGCTGCATTTTGGATTTGAAAATAGCTTAGACTGTGATCTTTTAGGTTTCCAAGCATATGTGAATTCATAACATCAAATGAGAAATATTCAGTTGGACTCCAATATTCAAGGTTATTCAGCTCACTCCATTGTACCCCATGATTCTGAACAATTGATACATGCTCCAAATGTAACTTGGAATTTTTCCACTTTGTTGCCCAGCACATATGATCCTCATGATTCCGTAATGAAAAATTTCTAACATTCTTTTCACTAATTTCATCTTTAGAGATATTACAGAAAGAGCAGAACATTCTTTCAAAGTGACTCAAAAAGCCAGCCAATTTTTGTATTGCAGGAATGTCACCTATCAAAGAGAACAATGCAACTCTTAACTTCCAGCCTCCTGGATAAAGATGTGTCTTTTCAATCAATATACCATCCCATAGAGATTGTAGATCATTAACCAGCAGTTTTAGAAGGTGATGAAGCTGTTCACTTGTGGGTTCTGTTGGTCCAGGTATAATAGAATACAAAAAAAGATTTTCCATTTTGTATCTATCTTCTTGAGGTAGGTTCATGCACACCATCATAATATTGCCTACAGACTTCTGATGACCTCCAATCCTATTACCACCAGGCCTAAACCAGTTGACATATAAAGTAAACATTAAGTTGCCTGAAGTTATCGTATATTCATCATCATTGCCACCCAGAGATGGAGTGGTAATGGGAAAGTTTTTCCAAATTGAACCATCACAAACATCCTTCATCAAATCACACTCTACATTGTCTGCCAAAGGGGTTTTCTTCTCACTCAGAAGCTCAAATTTGAAAAGTTTTATCTTTTCCTTAAGCCAGTCAATAAAAGAATGGTGATGATATGTTTTAAGAGATAAGTATTTTACATGTTCTTGATGTTCCTTCATCATATACAGCCTTTCATCAAATTTAACTACAATTTGTCCTGCTCCAAACATTTTTAAATAGCGCTTTGATGATGAAAAAAAAGGTTGATTGCAACATAGTATAGATGGTTGAGATTCAGAGTTATACTCATAAAGAGCAAAGAATTTAGGACAGCATGTTTTAGTGAAAAATGATTGATTGAGCTTTAATTGACTAAAAACCGTATCTATTGAGCGTGGGATCAGGCTGACAATACTATCAGAATCCAGTCTTCCACTATCACCTAGAAGTTTGAGCTTCTTAATTTATTCATCCAAAAATTGAGTACAACCTTCTTTGCTCAAATGATGAATCAGAGAAAGCTTTGCTGCCTGCCACATAATTATTTGGCTATACCATTCCCCAAGATTTGAGTTTCTAGAGACTGTTGAAGATACTTCTGCCCCCAATAGCCACTTCCGCTATATAATAAATCATCGAAACATCATAAAGACTTTTATTCTCACTTTGAGCTATAGATATACAGCTTGCTGTTTCTGTGGAGCTGGAACTTCCAATGTTAAGTGGATTGTTGGAAGAAATAACCATATGAGCCTTCCTATTTCTTTCCTCTTGATGTTTTGCATAAGAATTAGAGCTTTTGAAAGCCATACCAACTTCAAAGGACAAAGAAGAATATTGATACTTTCTATTGACACATCCAAGCTCTTGACATTGACATACATGAAAAAAAGGAGGCATTGTAATTGTGATAAATGTAGGAATAAGTTAGCTGTTGGAAGTTACCGATTGAAGGTATTCCTTTTTTTGCAAGGCACTAGCTAATATAAGCTATATTTTTTTATCAAAAGAATATGATGAAATATGTGTTGAAATTATTTAAGTTTAAATGTTTAATTTTTAATCAGATAAATTATATATTAATTAAAAGCTATGCAGTCTACTTTATTTGTATTCTGTATACTCTCTGCATTTGTACAACAATGCATGCATGTTTATCAGAATATTTTCTATCATAGAAGAAATTCTATTGTACACACAAGCATCTTAATTATTTTTCTATCAAATTTCTTCTGAGTTATATCTAACTACCCTATAATTATTTGATTTTAGTAAAAAATTTTAGTTATGGACTATAAGAAAAGTAATCCATATTTTTAATATAATTATTTAAAAAATTACCCCAAAAATCAAAGTTGAACCCAAAAATAAGGTTAATTTTTTGTAAAAAACAATCACAAACATATTTCCTTCACTTTGAAAATTGGTCTGTAGTAGGTAGAATTTTCCATAAAGAAATAATCAAAAATACTCAAATAATAGATGCTACAAAAGTGTAAACCTTAAAGCATTACAAAAAATCTGAAACCTTGTATAAATTTTCATACATAAATGTGATGGAGTGACACTCTAGTCTATTTATTCAGGTTGAAAAAAATTACTCAATGGAATATGTATTACTATCATATTGGACCAAAAATAATTTTTTGGTAATCAAAAAATGAACATAGCCTCACATTTATCAAATTTTTTTTGTGGCAACATTTTTTGAAAATAAAAAAAAATCCTTTTCTCAAATGAGTCCACTTTTATCACATAATCATTCTCTTCTTTTTGTACCATTCCTTTTGAGTTCAAATTGCATATAAAAATATAATATATTCATATTATAATGCCATAAATTTGAAATATTTCTTATTATTAATTTTTGTGATACTTCTCCTTAAATCAACTTTGATCATAAAGTTTTGAAGCTCCACAATTTATCCTTCCTCATTGTTTAATTTTATTGAACACTTTCTTAATCTAATTGTTTATGAACCCTAGTAGCTCTTACTTTCCTCGTTGAAACCTGCCCAAAAACACATGAACACTTAATAGAATTTTTAATGAGAATTTGCCTCCATTCAATTCTCACTTTTGTAGATCTATACACAATTTTTGTCATTCACTTTTGGATATGTCACCAGAATCAAAGGGATGGAAATAAAACCCTACTGAAGAGAAATTAGACATATTTTCATCATTTGACATGAATTCTTGCAAAATCTCCTTTGAACTACCTCATCCAGAATCAAATTCAGCTGTTTTGGAAAAGTTTCCACCAATTTTCTGTGAATCTTTTAGTGACCACCTTTGCATGTGCGGTTTCCCAGGGTCAACTTTCACTTGGAACCTAGATTGGTTTGACAAATGGAACCAGGTCTTGGCAAATATTCTCATTAAAAACTGGGAAAATGCCTTAAAAACCAATAATTTGATTGCATATCCAATTGACTCAACTCAAATTAGCTTCTCAAATCAAATGGGAGTTCTTCACCATTGGTTTTTAGGTCATTCTGATAAATTAAGACTTGGAAAGGATTCTGATAGATCTCAAGAAATAATAAAAGTGAGTAAGCATAAATATAGAATAAAAAAAAAGTATGAAGATCCCCTTTTTTTCAACCATTTTTATTTATGACCTTTATTTTAAAATAACAAAGATTCTTAGAATTCAGTTAACAGAACTAAACTTCTTAAAAAACTTCCACATTGTGAAACTTATCACAACCTTTTCACAAACATCAAGTGTTGTTCAGACACTGAAATTGATAATGATGGATCTTTAAGATGTATCTTAATGCAATGGAGGTCTGAAGATTTTTCTAAAGTTGCACAATATCTTGACCAACAACACTTTGATATTCGAGATACTTTGACCTACTCTGGAAGTGTGCTAAAGGACTTGTCCTTGTACAAAAGAATCAGTTTTGTTTCAACATTATCACCTAACCTTAATCCTTCTCATGTCCCCTGTGGTTTTCCCAATGACTGTTATTCTCCCTTATATCTTGCATCTCTAAATCCTCAACAACTCAGACTTTTAAATCCTCAAAATCCCATAAATTTACCTGCTCTCCTTAAAATTCTTGCTTCTTCTAACGTGAGTGATTGACAAACTCCCTTAATAATAGGTTTGCGCACTCATACTCCTCATTTCCACTGTTTGGGACACTTAGCCTTGAAAACAAAAACATAATTTTAACGATTACTATTATCATTAAAATTTATAGAATTTTAATTCGGCTAACAATGTTAGCTCCATTTTTTTCCTTTGAATCTTATATGTGCTGAATTCTATACTTCCATGCACAAAATAATTCAAAACATTTACTTCATTTTGCTGCCCCATTCTATACAGCCGATCAACAGCCTGCTGCTCAACTGCTGGATTCCAATTTGGCTCCTATTACAACATTGAACATATAAAAAATTTAATATTTTTGTTCTTAATATGAAATATAAGACATTGAGCTCACCATTATATATACATTTTTAGCACACTTGAGATCTATACCCACTCCTGCAGCCTTAATTGTTCCAACCAAAACTTGGCAATTTCTATTAAAATGGAATTCATGCATATTTTTGTCTCGCTTTGTCCTGCTGAGTTCACCCATAAGCTGAGTATACCTAATATTGTGGTCATCTAGAGCCATTTTTATTCTATTTTGAAATATTAGAAAATTGTTTTTAATAAGCCAACACAATTTTGTAAAAAAATTTATTATAGAATCACTAACATCTGCAAAAAGTCTGCAAAGTTGGAGAATATAACAGCTTTTGGAAAATTTATGCCCCTTTCACCAGAAAACAAGTTTTTCAAGTGGCCTATAAGATGACAAATCTTTGCGGAATGCTGCCAGGTGAAATCAAAAGTTGGAGTTTCATCCAGATTTTTGTAGATTGGATGGTTGCACAATTTTCTTAAAATCATCAGCTCTCTAAGAAACTCAGATGAGTCCCAAGGGATGTCAGTGGTTCTGGAGGGCCCATATCACTCAGTGAATCCTTATTGAAGCACATCAAGCTTAGACCTCCATGGATATGCTAATTGAACTGATATCCCCCTTTGAATCTTTTTTGGAAGAGAAAAAATTGCATCTTTTGTTCTATGTAGGCTTATGACTTTCATTAAGTGATTGATTGATTTAATAGAATTAGCCTTTCCTTTTTGCAATCCTGAAAAAATGAAATTATTCCATAACCAGTCTTCTTGCCACTTTTTGATTCTAAGAAAAAATATGAGACTTTGAAGGTCTGTGGGCCTGTTCTGATGTGGAGTTCCAGTCAAGCATAGTCGGTGTTGGAATTCCAAGTCAAATATTGTTTGAGCCCTCTGTGAGTAAGGTTTTTAATGTAACTAAAAGAATATTTATAAAAATTAATTATAAAAATTATGTTTTAAGTTTTAGATATAGAAATGGGCACTAACTGAGCTTCATCTAAAACAACTCTATACTAAAAGAGCTTTTGAGTCACCAGTATCTTTTTTTGGCTTTGATTTTTTGAAATTGTTGGGCTAGCTGTTTCATAGGTCGTTAAAACAATAGCAGTGTCCTGTAGCTCATTGACGTTAGTATTTTGACAATCCTTCCCATAAAAAACCTTGAAAGGAAGTGCATTATTTTCAAAGTTCACACTTATTTCATTGATCCAATTTGATAGTGTTGCCAGTGGGCATATAATCAGTGTGTCTGAACTCCGATTGATACCTTCTTGATTTTCTGATACCTGGAATTGTCTTGCTTCACTTTGAGTTGCACTTATAAGAGAAAGAGTTGACAGCATCTTTCCCAAACCCATATCATCAGTGAGTATTGACCCGTTTCCTTCAGGGGTTAATTGATTGTTAGGAAACTGATCCTTATAGTCATCAAATCCAGTTCTAAGCCAATGGTTTTCCTGGTGCCTCCACATGATATCCAACTTTTCGTTTAACATTTTTTCATTTTCAATCATAAAATTTATTGCTTGAAGTTGATGTGTTTTGAGAACTGTTTTGATTCCTTGAATAAGTTGATCAGCTTTCCAATCTTGAGTACTCTGAGATGTTTGGAAAGAGCCTTCAAAAATTACATGCGGGATATTAAAAAAGATAGTGGAGTCGTAGTTCAAGATTGGACATAAATTGATTTGAGCAGAAGAGAATGCTTCTTTAGCAAGACTGATTAGTGTACTTGAAGAAAAGAGGCATCCCCAAAGTTGATACTGATTACCAAAAACTGGAACCAAGTAAGCATGAAAATAGAATGGCTTCATTTGATTCAAAGCACTTCTTTGGTTTAAATGGTGAGATCCAGACCCAATTTCACCCAATAGTTGTCCAATGTTCTAACTCTGCACTTGAGAAAGATTAACAACAATGGTTGGTTTTCTTTCTTCAAAAAGTCCAAGAATATGAACATTAAAATGGCCTTGCTGTAAAATCGTGGGGGTTGGTGAGTTTTGAAATCTTGAAATTACATAAATATAAATTTGATCAATCTTTATTGAGAACTGTCTAACACATCTGAGACTTGACATATTAAGTATGAATAGTATCTTAAGATAGTGATTGTTAAAAGATGAATTGAACCAAAAAATGAATAATCAGTTTTGAATAAAATGAGAAAATAACTTTTTAGCATATGCAACATTAAGATCATAATTCTTTCAAATTTATTTA
Organism: Hemileia vastatrix; assembly: GCA_030280995.1. Lineage (NCBI taxonomy): Eukaryota > Fungi > Basidiomycota > Pucciniomycetes > Pucciniales > Zaghouaniaceae > Hemileia > Hemileia vastatrix. Next base: position 16,926,317 of record JASXTE010000006.1, on the reverse strand, counting down.
TATTATCATTTCAAAAAATATAGGAAGTAAATGAATGATAATTGAAATAAATAATATGGCTTAAAAATAAATCTTGAGCCTATAGAGTAAATTTGCGTTTGTGGAAGAAGAAAAATTTTCTTAATAAAAATGTGCTTTATTTTTACATTATAATCACAAAAAAGAATAATTTCACTCTAATTACACTTATTTATCTTTCTGTCTAATAGTAAAATGCTTTAGATGGAAGTTCAAAATCCAAATTGAAACTACTACCTAGAACGATGTCTTGATAATTACATACTTTTTGTAAGTCTTTGGACAGACACTTATGGTGATCTCAATAATATTAAAATTGATTTGAATTGTATGTTTTATCAAATATCTATGTGGTCTAATGTAATAATTGAGATACTACAGTTTAACCTTCTATTACCAACTTGGAAAGAAAATATCTGTAATTTTTTTTAGACCAAATATCAAATTTCGCTTTCCACAAGATGGGAAAGTGAATATTATGATATGTTTAGTGATATGTTCAAGCTTTGCTCAATCTGTGCTCAGCTGAAGATCAAAGTAATTACCATGCTCCATGAGACCTGTGATTGAGTTGGGTTGAATCTAGGTCTAACTGATTACCAAATCTTTTTCCAACTGATTTAAATCTGGTTTCACAATTAATTCCCAACAGCTTTCCAACAGCTTTCCAACCATTTCCCAGCATTTTTAAATGAGGGGTATTTCTAGCAATACCCCCCCAAATTTTCTGTGGTGTATGTACAAATAATTATGAATAGTTGAAGTATTAAAGAAATAAAACAAACTATTCATTAAAAAACTTCATTAAAGATTCAATTTATTCATAAGAAATATTGGCTTTAACACATTCCATTAAAAAAATTATCTTCTTTGAATTTTCTTTGAGATAATGCTTAAATTTCATCTGTTCCATTAAGTTTTGATGCTCAAGTGTTTTCTCCTCTTGCTTTAATTTTTCAATACTTAGAGCTATCTTGAATTTCTTCTCCTCCAAGTCTTGTGCCGTATTATCCTTCCGTAAAGAGAGCTGGTACTTTCTCTCTTCCAATTCATGCACTATGTCATCACTCCTTAAAGAGAGCTTGTATTTTATCTTTTCAAACTTTAAAGTATCTTTAGAAACTTCTACTTGTTCTAGAGTGATAAGAAATATTAAAAAAAAGTAGAAGAAAATCAGAGTAAAGTATTAAGAAGTATGGTATCACTTAACAGAATCACATTTCTCCAAAAATTCTTTGATAGAAGCACTATGAAATATAGGGGGTGGAATTTCTAGAAAGTCCTCAACCTGAACTCAGATGGAACTCAGACTGAACTCATACTGAACTCATACCAAACTCTACTTGAAGACCCACCTAAAACTGTTCTGCTGAGTGGTGTTCATCCCTGATTTTATGGTTCCTTTATCAATAGCTCAATGTGTTTTAAATCTGTGGTGAGTTTGGGTCCAAGGTTGCAGACTTGCTAGCAAGTCCACTCTCCATATTGTGTGGTGAAGAAAAAGGGGTTTGTGATGAATTATCAATTTATCTTCTTCTTTGAGAGTGGAAATTTAGACTACTTGAAGCCCTTTGCTTTTTTTTCAAGGTAAAATTTTCCTCCTCATCATTGTTCCTGCCTTCTTACTCAGTTGATTGTGGCTCCTGAGTTTGTTCTTCAGCCTTTTTAGAAATAAGAAAATGTAAATAAAAAAAATTATTGGTAAGATAAAAGAAAAAACAAACTTGAGTTATATTGGGTTGTTTTAAATTGCCATAAGGATCTATAGCAAAGCTATCTAGATTTGTTGAATTTAGAACAGGGGAGGCTTGATTGGAGGAAGTTTATGGGAAAAGATTTGTTTTGGCATCATGTTTGGAGATACCATCTTCATCATCTAACATGTTTTCAGGATTAAAATCAGCTTTCTCTCCAAAAATAGCATCCATCTCTTCATAATAAGGACATAAAGTTGTAAGTTTATCATCTATGAATTTTATGCCCTTACTGATATTGATTTTGGTAATAACAAACCTGTGGAAGATGAAAGAGTCTTTTCGTTCTTGTATTTGGCTTTGTAATGCTTGAAACATTCAGATATCTGTTTAGGTAAAAGATCTATTCTTCCTTTTGGTCTTATTCCATAATTCATTGGCAATTAGTAGATAAACATTAACTTTTAATGCGGGGGCAGTCCTACTTTAGTTGCATTTTCAGTACCAAAACAAGAATCATAGTTAGATTTAGTTTTCAGCCAGTTTATAAGAATGAGATGATGATCTTTTTTTAATTGAACGCTCTTTTATTTCTTAGCTGAGTGGGGGAAAGAGGGAGTGGTGCAATTTGAAGAACAACTGGGGAAGGCTTCCTTTGTGAAGATCTATAATCACAGGGAATGTTAAGATAATTGAAGATGAAAAGGAGCAAAAACAAGCAGATGAGATAGCGAGGTGTTACTAATGGAGAGAATAGACAGTATGAGATGAGAAGGGGAGTTCACAGCAAGATAGAAGGAATATACAGAGAGTAGTAAAAGATGTGGTTATGAATGAAAGTAGACCAAGATGTGATTATGACAGAAAGTTGTCCAATATGTGGTTATGAAAAATTGAGTAGAAAAATTTTGGATAAGAGGTCAACTTTGGCACGTAAAATGTCTAATAACCCAATTATTAGAAAAAATAATTGTGGAAGATAATTGGGGTATAAGGATTTTTATCTGCAATTAATTTAATTTCAGATCAGTCAACTTTGATACCCCCTAATGTAGTGTGACAAATGTGAAGGCAAAAGACAGAGAGTATTTGATATAGTGGTTCTTGGCAAAAAAACTATTCTTTCTGAATCATCAACAGGTTATGGGACCCTTCCTTTCAGCTTAAAATCAAATATGTTTTTAAAAATTATGAAATTAACTATTAAAACATTTCTTTTTCTCTCTATCATAGATTTTTTTCAGATCTCTTATAAAATATTTTTCATTTTCACACTTCATATCTCAAAATTGTAATATTTTTTTATTTTAATCATACTATTTTCTCACAAACATTGACTCAACTGAAGTGTTGAGCTACTTAAAGCCATTTATCTTTCTTTCTATTCTTATCTTGATCATATTTCTTTCTACTGTCAAATTAGGTTTTGATTTAAAGCTAAACCACTTGGCATTTTGCCAAAAATCTTTACTACTTTTTTGCATGGCTCAGAACTATTCTGGCCTAAAATGGGGGTTTTTTTAGGCTTTTTTAGTTGATGCACCCAACAAAATAATACCACAGCAGAAAAAAAAATTTACAAAAATAACAAAAGGGCCAATAGTTACTGTTCTTGCCATATATCAAGAATTTGTTATCCTTTGCCTATAACTCCATTTAATTTCTTCTTCTCATTTTTTTATTATCCATCATATTAATCTCAGTCTCAATCACTGTTAATCTTTATATTTATTTTTTATTTCTTTACATATTAGGGGGTATCAAAGTTAGAAATTTGTAATTATTTAAAATGTATTACACAAAACCAAAAGAGAGTGACAAGCTTGACATTAATTCTCAGTAAAATGGTGTTTTGGAGGGAAAGTATTTCATATTTTAAAAAACAATCATTGTTTATTTGGTGGAGAAAAGAGGTATTGTGGATTGGAAGATTTCTAACTTTTATATCCCCTATTAGGGGGTTTCAAAAACCAGCATATACACTGTTCTAACATGTCACAAATTTGGTACCAAGTAACTTCTTTTTATTTGAAGTACACATATGCAGGACAGATTTACTTGAATAGTGTGTTTGTGCCTCAACACACCCTTTTTGGTCACATCTACTCCATTCACACACTCCATCCCCTTATCATGATTAGTCAGAAAGTGGTATACACACACACACACATATCTAAGCACAAAAGTAGGGAGTATTTGACCTTATTTTTGAAACCCCTAACCCCAAGTCTGCCAATTATCATGGCGTATTTGAATGGAGTTTTGAGGCTGAAGTCTACCAGGCATGTATTCTAATGTTTGAGACCCCCTATTGTGATATTTTTTTCTTTTTATTGAAACTTAATTCTTATTGTCATAGTGATAACTCAAGAAACCTCATCTCAATGCCCAGATTGTGGAAGAAACATAAAATACCTCAGATTATCCCAGACTTTACTGTTTGAAATAGATAATCTGTAGTTGATTCATAGTAGCATTGATTTCTAGTCCTGGATGATTCAGCCTAACCTATAGCTCATTATATTTTAATCCCTCAATTTTCCCACTCATGTACCACATTATTCTGTATATAAGTAAATTTTCTAATGTACAGTCACCTCCAGAAAGTGATTGTCACTTGATTTTTTTAATTTAAAGAGCATTACTCATACCCTCACTACAAGGACACATAACTTGCTTGTATAAGACCCATATAAAAATAATATAGAATAGAAATAAATAAAGACACTTTGTATTTTAATGGAATAATTTTTTTGAGAACTCATTTTTGAAATCAATGAGAAAATATCTAAACAGGTTAATATTAGGTTAATTAGATAGGTTGTACTTGTTTGATAATAAACATTCAAAGTATGATTGGAGAAAAAAAAGTGGAAAAAAAATACTGACCAATCATATTCCTGTGATTAGCAGTGAGTAGAGAAACCACCAGCCTTAATTTAAGCTTGTATCCAGAATGGAATCAATATAGAAAGCTTTTCAAGCTAGTGATTTGGAAATTTATTCCAAGTTGTTTTGAATGCTTCATAAATTTGTGGTAGTGACTTGGGTTTATGTTTCTTGTGAATTGTAAGTTTGTGATCATGTCAGACATTCTTTATTGGATTCAAGTCTGGAGATTGTGGTGGCCAATCATCTATCTTTTTTATATTGTGGGTGGCTTTGAATTGCATAGTTATAGCTGCTTTATGAAGTGGTGCATTATCTTGCATCAAAATAGGTTTTGATACTTGCTCATTTTTTCTGGGAAATGGCAGAAGAATAAATTCACAAAAATTTTTTAATGAAGTCTGAAGCTTTTTGTTTATTAGAAGGGAGAAAGGAGATAGAAGCTTTTGTTCTCACAACAAATGAATCCCATACCATAGCTGAAGTGCATCTACTTTTAAAAGTTGGTTGGAGACAATCTTACAAACATTTTTTATCACACCTTCTCCAAACTGATTCCCTTGGTGCTCACCCAACTTCAAATGATGATTCATCAGAAAAAATGACTCTTGAACAGTCTTGGACCATCTAATTGGCATATTTCTGAGAAAATACAAGCCTTTGTGCCTTGTAGATTTGACTAAGGTAAGGTTTCATAGTTGTTTTTTGGTTTTTGAAACCAAGACTTTGAATACATTTTCAGACAGTATTAATATGCTCCAGTTAACATTTTACTTCTTAATACATCAAGAATAGCTTTACAGGTCATTCAAATAGTGTGAAATAGCCTTCACATCTCCCAAGGACTTATATTCCAGGTCCAACCAGTTTGCTTGGCTGATTCAGTTGTCCCCCAGATCAGGTATCTTGTGAGTAATAATGAGACTGCTGTTTGAAGAACACCAAATGTTTGAGCTATGTAAGTGGAAGCATTTCCTCCTTTTTACAGGCCAAAAATCTGTAACCTCAGATAAGTGCTTAACTCCTTCCTATATTTCTTAAAATTGATGATCATCTTCTGTAAGGGACTGCACTTGCTCCTCATCAAACCTACAATTTACTTAGTTTGATCCTTTATTTCAGCTTTGCTTCACTTTTATCTTGCTCAATTAACTCCATCTACATTCCAATCTCACCATTCCATATTATTATTATTTATTTATCATGTATTGTCTGTATGTATGCTCTCAACTGCCTATTTAATCAAACCTAACATTTACATAGTTTTATCTTTTATCTGAGTTTTGATTCATTTTATCTTGTTCTGTTTGCTCCATCTCCATTTTTCTCCTTCTGTTCCATATCATTATAATTTATTGACTCTTATATTATTAATTTATCAGGCTTCCAAATCTTAAGTCTTACATCCTTGAGATTATCCTTCAGTAAAACAGACTTTCTTAAGCAGAACTGTGAAAATAAAGGAGAAAATTCAACAACTATAATTTTTGGAGAAGAACTAGACTCATAAAATTTTCTTCAATTTATTCAAAAGGGAAAGAACCCTTGCTGATCCTACATAGATACATGATTGAAAATATCACAACTTCAAAAGACTCATGAAATAGTCTTCAAAATTTTTATAAAGGAAAATATTCTCATTTGCCCTTCATGGAAACTTAATGCAAAAGATAAAAAATTTCAGTTTTGGGCTACAAAAATGAGAGCTGTAGTAAGCATAATGGTAAAAATATGTAGATTACATGTGAAAAACCATCATCCCAAAACATATATTGGCATTGGTCAACCAAGGGGCTGCTAGTAGAATCAATGAATAATTCTCTTCAAGAACTCAAATAACCCTCAAAGACATTCCAATAAAATTATCTCATCCCCTCTGAATTGATCTAGGCCTAGTAATTTTGATCCTTGGGGTTTTTAAGGGCTTACACAAGAAAAAAAACATGGGCACCTGATAGCAGGTGCAAATCCCTATCTTTGACTTAACTGAATTTCATCTCAGCTGTAATTCTTCTGGAAATACTGCACACTGAACAATGAGAACACTAGCTTGTGCAACATCAAATCAAATTTAATTTTAAATCAAAACTAAATATAGGGATAGGCACCTGATAGCAGGTGCCACTTGATTTTATGCAGTGTTAGAGATTGAATAATTAATAATTTTTACAAAATTCATACTCTTTTGGTTATTTTGGGGTAATTTTATACTTTTCATGAAGTATGTATACATTCTATGGAGTTATTGGAATGGGTTTAAATTTTTTTAGAAGTTCCTCCATCTTCTGATATTCATTTAGTTTTGTAATAAGTAGTGGTGGTTTTATTGTAAATTTTTAAGTTTTTAAGGGTTTTTATGATAAAGGTTCTCTATATTTTTTTATTTATCATTGTTTTCATATAGATGTACTAGCCACTAAGTGCAACTCATCTTAAAAAGCTAGTTTTTTTCTATTTTTTGATATTATTTTTTTATTTCTCTCATAAGTAATGGTAGAGTTGGGCACTTGATAGGTTTTTGTAGGAAATTTCACTTCTTTTTCAAATTTTTAAGGGCTAAATTTGAATTTTCAGTCAAAAAACATTAGTCTATCAGAGAGCCCTAATTTATCTTCATGTTTCACAATTTACTTATCATTGTATTTTTTTCTATTAAGATTTATAGTGCTACTTGTGCTTTTACTTGATGCCATGTATTTTTGGTCTCACACACAGGTTCTAAATGTGTGAAGCCATGGATTTTCGTGTGTGTCTCTCAGATTTACCATGCATATGTTATACTAAGCATGAGAAGTAAAATTATGTCACATTTGGGTTTTGGGTGGCAATGTCCCCCATTCAAAACATGCCATTTTAAATGTCACAAAAGAGCTATAAATGATGTCATAAAAATTACTTTTGGGGGGTTGATATTGAGTGGTGTTGGTGTGTGGGTGATATATTGCATTTTTTAGTAAACAAAGCTGGTGTTGAAATGAATCAAGAGAAATGGCCTTCCTTTATTGATGACTGGTATTGCACCAGTTGATTATTTGTCATCAATTTAAATTGAATATATCCCCTCATCAAAAATTATCAGATCAGACATCAATTTAAATGGTTAATACATATTTTTGTTGTATTTAATTCTCATAAAAAGTCATATAGTCACATTTCATATCTACTTAAGCCATCATGGAGAACCTGTTCAGCCATTTTGATATTGCTTCTGCAGCTTCTCATAATGTTTCTCAAGAAGCAGATAGAATTTAAAAAGTAAATTCATACACTTTCAAAGGCTTTTCAAAATAAATTTACTGAATTTAGGAAGAAAAAAATAAAACTGGTGAATTATAGACCTTTGATAAAAATAGATCTGAAGGGTCTTCAAGTCTCCTGAAAAACAAAAAAAAGCCAGCCAGTTATTTAAGATTTTAAAAAATTGGTTTTAGAAGAATTATTGGAAATAGGATCAATAGAAAATGAAGTTTGTGCAGCCTTTAATATCTCTGAGTGAACTGCTTGTTGCATACTCCATCATGAAATTTAAAAGAATACAGATTCTAAGAGATGCTGAGGAGCTCAAACGAAATCTAAATTTAATATGTTTTTCAGCTTTTTATTGTAAATTGAATATAAAGTTACTATTACTCTGAAAGAAATGGTGTAATATATCAAAAAAATTGATATTTTTAGCTCTCCTCAATCAATCTCTGATGTTTTAAAAGACACTAATTTTATGTAGAGGACCACAAAAAAAAATTAGCTAAGTGCAATGATATTTCTGTATTTAGAAATTTTCATGAATACATCATCTTCAAAGCCCTTCATTTTGATTTTCCAGTCATTTTTACTTTTATATGCAGCATTTTCAAGACTATTCAACACTTTATAAGCTATCAGAACTATCATTAAAGCTTATAAGTCTTCTTTTAAAGATGTTTTTACTCAAATTTTGGTAAGAGAACAATGAGTACTTACTGTAGTACCATATTTTATTCAAATTTAAATGATTTATTTTAAATCAAAAAGTGGCTATGTGTACCATTAGATGTTCAATAAATATGAAAAATAATCATAACAGAGTAAATGATACAGAATTTTCAAGCTCCTTAATTAGAATTTGAGACAGATTTGATGCCACCACCGTGATCACACTTAATAATGCTCTAATACATAAAGGTGATGGACTCAAAAATTTTGAACCCAATTGAACTTAGCTATATCACCCTAAAAAATTTCATCAAAGAAAATCCCCTTTCTCAACAAAAAAAAGCTTGTTAACTTAATTGAAAATGGGATCAAAGAGATTTTCACACCTAATAACTGCATAAAATGGGTTGAGTGCTACCATAAATATTATGAGGTGTGCAGTGAAATGAGCATCATTAATGACCCAATATTGAGAGAGCCTGAAATTATTTAATAGTTTTGATTTAGTGTATTAGAATCATCATGATACATTGTGTAGTAAAGTATGATGAAACAAGAATAAAATTTCCTTGTTTTCTGTGCCAAAGAATGTAATTTGGCTCTTCCAAAGTAGGAGTAGCCGTATTGTACTGAATAATTGCCCACATCCAATTTACCAGTGACCTGGATTTGCTTAAGCACCAGACTCATTTATTTTGACATTTAATATGTACTCCAAGACAGCTGTGTGATTTCATATCATGTTAGTTGTGCATGATATGGGCTCATGCACTGTTTCATGTTTCATTGCAGGACATCGCCACCCAAAATGCAAACATGACTGTCACGCGCCACGTGACACTTGAGGCAAAAGCAGCTCATTAAATCAATATTAAGGGGCTCAAATCTATACTCGAAGCGCAGAAAGCAATTTTACATAGCAACTGCGACTTTCCTTTGTGTACTCTCTATTCAACCGCGCTAGTCTAAACTCTAAATCTAAATTAGTCAATTTCTCAATAGTGTGTCTTAGTCTTTTTCTCAATAAGCGACGCACAGAGCAATAATCAATATAATAGTACATTAAAAGGTTTATGAAATGTCTGTGGGTTATGAAGGGGTAGTGAGCATGGACAGAATGGTTAGTGAAGGATTAAGGGGTTAACGCATGTTAGTGAGGAGGGTCCAGGTGTAACGGATATACTTTAAATGGTTTATGGTGTGGGGAATAGTGGATGGGTATGAGGTCAATGCGAGGAGGAGTAAAGGATATAAAAAGGGTTGGGTTTTTGGTTCAATGTTCCCTAGAATTAAATTATAAAACGTATTTATAGTTAATAGTGATAAAACTCTAAAGTGAAAATCATTATTATTGTATCTTTCCTTATTTTCTCAATAATCATTTCTAAATCCTAAATCTTTGATTGTTGAGTTTCCAACCCTTTGTGAGATCTTAAGAATTTTAATATTACCTTTCAATTATATTAGAATCCTTCTCGAACATAACTCAAAGCAGTAGTTCTTCCTTTGAGTCATCTTCGAATTACTTCCTTGAACCATCCCTCTGTGCTTCGAAGAAGTATCTAAACCTTTCATCTCACTTGCAGGAACATCCTCGACCTTGTGCGTAGGTCGTCCGGTGACAGTATAATTCAATTCTCCATAGTTCTCATTCTTTGCACTACTACTTCCCTTTTCAGGTGTTTTCTCTAAATTCTTAAAATGGAACCTGTTCAACACACTCCTCCTACAGGCGCTACTACTAGAGCTTGCGCCAGAGGCAGGCCAACAGCCACTAGGCCTGTTTCCTGCACTCACTCCTTGGAGCCACTCGACCTGAGGGAACGGCAACATTCAGTCCAATCGGTAGAAGACATCCCACAAGATTTTGATGATTCTAGTGATGATGAAGAAGGAGAGGATACAATGCATGAGGCACCATCCACCCCTGCTAACCACCCTTCTGGTCAACCTTCAGAACCTGGACCATCCAATTCTCTAGAAGATTTCATGAGACTTTTCAAGAAGACCCTTTCAAATTCAACGTCTTCAGAGGGATCTAAATTCAAAACTCCTTCTATGAAATCTCCTGATAGATTCGATGGAGAACATCCAGACAGATTGCGACCCTTATTGCAAACCTGCAAGCTCCTGTTCCATAATGACCCTCAAACCTTCAATAACGATTGATCGAAGGTTGTTTATGCTTCTTCATTCCTGGCCGGAAAAGCAGCAAGATGGTTCAAACCTTATCTCCTCATGCTCTCTTTGACTGAAACCCACTTACTTATTAATAACTGGGAAAATTTTGAAGACCAACTCTTCACATTGTTTGGTGACCCTAATGAAACTGACAACGCAGAAATTGAACTTGATTTTCTTCGCATGAGTGATAATGGGAAAACCTCTGAATATATCTCAAACCTCAGAGCGCTCCAAACTCGAGTAGGTTGGAATGATGCTGCCCTTAAGTATCATTTCAAAAAAGGACTTCCTTCGAGGATTCTGGATCAGTTAAATCTTCATGGTCAGAAGATGACTACTTTAACAGATTTAATGGATCAATCCCTCGAACTTGACGGCGTTTACCAAGGACGACTTCAACATTGTCAATACGCCAACAAATCTCAAGGCCTAAATTTTAAATTGGGACCTTTGTCACACCCACGAACAACTCAATCCAAACCTAATAAGGGAAAGGAAAAACCTCGACCGAAAAGCTCAAACCCAGGCGATATCAGTAAAGTACTGGATCCTAAAGGGGAACTTAAAGAAGCTGAGAGGAAGAGGCGAGCAGATAATGGGTTATGTATGTATTGTGGGGGTAAGCACAAGCTGGAAGATTGTGTAAAATTGAAGGAAAGAGAAGGTATTAATTCGAAGTCAAAAAACTAGTAGATAGTTTACTTGTGTGCAAAGCAAACTATCTTATCTCTCCCAGTGCACAGAACCTCCATGTCTTAAGGACTGGAGTTGCCTTAAACCGCTTGAGATTTATTCTTTTTAAGGAGGATATTCCCTTCAGTTGTCTTATAGACTCTGGAGCTTCAATTTCTTTTGTCAGTTTATCTTTTGCCGAGAAGTTACAGCTAACATTTACAGATATTGATCGAACTCCAATTTACTTGGTCGAATCAGAGGAACCCAAATATTGGGTCAGTAAGAAAGTTTTAAGGGTTTTCAACTTTCCGAATTTTCCCCCCTTTGAGTGGGAATTATCAGTCTTGGACTCCCCAAGGATGGACGATACCATTCTTGGCCATGACTTTTTAACGCATTGGAATCCTGAAATTGATTAGACACGGGGATTGATCATCCCACGGACTAAGTATATTTCTGATTCTTCAATGCATGTCAATAGGGAATTAAACAACCTGCCTGAAAATGTCCTGCTAGAAGACAAATCTCTGCCAGATGACTTGAAAACATCTGATCTTTCTTTAAATGAGCAATTGGCTAACCCTTCTAGCTCAATGACTTCACTCGAAGAGGATTTAAATTGCCTCAAAGTAATCAAATTATGCTCTCTCAATTCTGGTCTTCCCTTGACAGATTCTCTCAAAGATGATGAGGACAACCAAATTGACGTTGAAGCCATTAAATCAACTCTACCAGAAATCTATCATGATTTCCTCGATGTTTTTTCAATCTGCAAGGCCAATAAGTTACCACCTCATTGACCCTACGACCATCAGATAGAGTTAATAGGTCCAGTACCTCCGGCAGGTCCTGTCTATTCCTTGTTGAAGGACAAATCTCAAGTTCTTTGAGACTACATTGCAGAGAATGTAGCCAAAGGTTTCATCAGAGCCAGTAAATCTCCAACCGGCTGCCCTGTCCTCTTTGTAAAAAAGAAGGATGGTAGTCTTAGGTTGTGTGTTGACTATAGAAAGCTCAACACAGTCACTAAGAAGAATGCATATCCTGTTCCTCCTATGTCATTGCTTCTTACCCTTTTTAATGGTGCTAATTTATTTTCTAAAATTGATCTTAGAGGGGCTTACAATCTTATTCGCATTGCGGAAGGTCATGAACCACTGACTGCAATGCGCCCTAGATTTGGTAGTTTTGAAGATTTAGTTATGCCTTTTGGATTGTGTAACGCACCATCTAATTTTAAAACTTTTGTCAATGACAACTTTCAAGATGTTGTCGAACAATTTGTTGTTGTCTATTTAGATTATATTTTAATTTTCTTGAAGACACTAGATGAACACATTCATCATGTTCGACAGGTTCTATATCTATTTGAGATCACGGTCTCTAGGCCAAGCATAATAAATGCAAATTCCATCTTAAATCTATTGATTTTTTGGGTTTTAAATTATCCACTGATGGTTTAGTCATGGCCGACAAAAAAGTTCAAAAGGTCCTGGAATGGCCTGCTCCCAAATCGGTTTAATCCCTCCAGGGATTTTTGGGTTTTGCAAATTTCTATAGAAGATTTATTAAAAATTACTCTAAAACTATTTCCAATCTTACTTCTCTTCTTAGAAAAGATATTCCTTTTTTTTTACTTCTACAGCACGAAAGGAATTCAAAGCATTGAAGACGGCGTTCACCACAGCTCCAATTCTTCGACACTTTGATCCTACTGCTTCGACAATAGTCGAGACGGATGCGAGCGATTATGCTATCACAGGGGTCATTTCTCAATTGAATCCGGAAACAAAACTGTTTCATCCTGTTGCTTTTGAGTCACGCAAACTCATTTCAGCAGAATTAAATTATGAAATTCATGACAAAGAGCTTTTGGCTATTATTCATTGTCTTAAAAAATGGTGCTCTTTTTTTCTCAGCTTAGATAGTCCATTTCAAATTTTAACAGACCATAATGCTTTGAAATAATTTATGTCTTCCAAAGTGTTAACCAGGCGTCAAGCCAGGTGGGCTGCTTTTCTGTCTGAATTTCCCTTTTCTATTTCTTATCTCCCAGGTAAGAACTGCATTGTCCCAGATATCTTGTCACGTTGGGACGACGTTTACCCACAGCAGGGGGACGCATTTGCTGACAAAAATCCAGCAAATGTGAAATCAATCTTCAACGAATCAATGTTAACAACTCATCAACTTAATTCGATGACAATTCAATCATTTCAAAATCCACTAGCCAACATCCTCAAAGCTCAGTCAAACGACAATTAATGTTGAGGGTTAAAAAACAAAATACTCTCGAAGCAAGGGGCCAAAAAATTTAGTATTGAATCAGGTAGAGTAGTCATACCTGACAAAAATGAGATCAAATTATGGATTTTCAATAGTCAACATGATTCTCCATTAGCTGGTCATTTTGGGGTTGATAAAACCTACCAGTTAATAGTGAGGGATTTTTTCTGGCCAGGTATGACCAGGGAAATCAAGGCCTATATAAAAGCTTGTTACAAATGTAGTAGGAATAAGGCTCCCGTCACCGGAAGTATGGGTTGCTTCAACCACTTCCTATTCCCTCTAAACCTTGGGAATCTTTATTGATGGATTTTATTTCTCAACTTCCTCTTTCTAATAATTTTGATGCTATATTAGTAATAGTAGATAGATTTTCATTAAAACCACTACTACTGCTAATGCAGAAGATTTGTCAAAATTGTTTCTAGAATATGTATTTTCCAGACACGGCTTACCTAATGATATTATTTCAGATAGAGGCTCATTGTTTGTATCCACATTCTGGACTCAACTGTGTCAACAACTCAATATCACGAGGAACCTCTCCACAGCCTATCATCCCAAAACCAATGGGCAAACAGAAAGGGTCAACCAAATCCTCAAACAATACCTTCGAATGTATGTCAGATACCAACAAGACAATTGGACCACATGGTTACCATTGGCCGAATTCGCTTATAATAACTTGACTCATTCTTTGACACAAAAATCTCATTTAGAAACTGTTTATGGAAGACATCCTTGATCAATTCAATCCATGTAGGAACTAATCATCCTGCGGAACATTATCTTCAAACCATATCATGACTCCAAGAGGAACTTAAATCAAATTTGGAATTAGCGGTTCGAAGGTACAAGGAACAGGCCGACAAACATCGACAAACTGCTCCTTCTTTTAAACCAGGTGACAAGGTATGGCTTGACGCACAGAACATTCGAACGACTTGACCATCAAAGAAACTGGCTGAAAAACGCTTGGGGCCATTTGAAATCAACTCTGAAGTCTCTAAAACTGCATTTCGACTCAAGCTACCTCCTAAATGGCAGGCTATTCACCCTGTTTTTCATGTATCTCTCCTGGAACTGGCTCGAGAAACATACCTGGGCAAGAACCAACCTCCTCCAGAACTGGTCGAAGTAAAAGACCATCTAGAGTGGGAAGTAAGCCATATCCTTGATTCAAGAATGCGCAAGGGGAAACTTCAATACCTTGTGGAATGGGAAGGCTTCCTTGATGACTCAGACAAAACATCCTGGGAACCAGCCATCAATGTTTCTAACACCCCTGAACTCCTAAAATCTTTTCATCTTAAATATCCTTTAAAACCAAAACCTTAAAACTCTCTTTTACTTTTTTTCTTTCTCTTTTTCTTCTTTCTTTTTCTCTTTTCATTTTTCCTTTTAAAATCTAAAACATCCTTACCTCTGAAAAATTCTTTTAATTTTTCTTTCTTCTCTGTTCTTTTTTTTCTTCTTTCTTCTTTTTCTTTTCAAAAAAAAAAATAATAATTAAAATTAAAATTAAATAAAATAAAATAAAATAAAATAAAAGTAAAAATAAACTAAAATAAAATAAGAATAAAAATTAAATTAAATTAAAATAAAATAAAAATAAAGCCAAATTAAAATAAAATAAAATAAAACAAATAAAAATAAGATTTTTTTTCTCAATTTTCTATATACATTCTTTCTTTAAAATTTTCTTTTCCTCGAACTATCAAAATTCTTCATGATCATTACACAACCATCTTTCTCGAACTTCACTTTAACTTCTAAATCACTCTTTAAAATTCTTCGAAAAAAATTACTTCTTTCTTTAAAAATCCTCTTAAAATATTTTATTTTTTCTTTTCCTTTTCTTTCTTTCCTTTTTTCAAATAACTAAAATCCCTCAAATCTTCAATTAACAAACTTAAATAACAAATTTTTTTTCTTTTCATCAAATTTTCTTTACAACAAATTTTTCAATCAACTATTTTTTTTCTTTTCTTCTTCTTTCTTCTCTCATTCAAATCTTATAAAAAAATAAATATTAAAATTCTAAATAAAATAACTAAATACAAATTGTTTCTACATTCCTTTTTTTTCTTCTTTTCTCTTCTCATTTTAAATTTTCTCTTTTATCTTCTCCTGAACCAATCCCTTCATCTTCTCCAAAATTTCCCTTATCTCTTTCTACATTTTTCAAAATTCTCTCCCTCTCCTACCGGAATCAATTCCCCAAGTTCCAGTAGCTCCTCAGCTACGTCGAAGTAAGCGGCATCGACAATTTTATCGATCTGGCCACTCAAGTCTTCAATAAATTATGCTCGCCAAATCTGATGAGGCTTCTTCAACCATACTTGATCGAGGGTTTCTTCGTTTTCCTCCTTTGAGGTAACAGTCGGTAACCTATCCTCCACCGACACTGCCACTTCCACAGCAGTGGGTTCCACAAGGGTCGCTTCAACATTTGAAGCTCCCATTGTAGGGACTTCGATGATGACGTCTGAATTCTAAAACAGGATCATCAGTAATTAAATTTATGAATTATAAAAAAGTGAACTTACTTTGAAGATTGGGTCAACCTCCAAAAATAATTTAGGAGTGACCTTCTCTGCCACCTCCCTCTCCTCTTTGTCATCTTTGATGACCACCCGTCTTTTTTTCGGGGTTTTCCTCGAGATGGGAATTTCTTCTTCCTCCTCGACCAATTCTTTGACTTTCTCTTCGCTGACCCGCCTCTTGTTTGCAGCCTTAGTCACCCAGGTGTTCACATCATCCTCAACATCCTCCTCATTTTCCCCCACCGATTGATTGTCCCCAGTGGACACATCCCAAATGTCCTCGACTACTTCCTTTGTTTTGAGGATCACCCAATACTTTGTCTTAGTAAACCGACTTTCAATGTCAGCATTCTTTGCTAAGGTGTCACACACCACCCTTCTCCATCGGCAAAACTTGCACTTCTGGCGAGGCCCTTGTGTCGCTGTGCTCTCCACGCAAAAATACTCTATCGACTCGCAGGCCATGCAAGTCTTCAAAAATTGTCATGTAACAACACCCCCATTCGCTTTAGGGTGTGGAGGCGTGGGAGTTGGTGTAGGGAAATCGGTCATAGTGAGTTAAAAAATAATAATAATAATTAAATAAAGAGGAAGGAAAATTAGTGTGGGAAATATGTCTTACGCTCAACAGAGCTCGCGTTCTTATACCCGGGCATATGTCATGCGCCACGTGACACTTGAGGCAAAAGCAGCTCATTAAATCAATATTAAGGGGCTCAAATCCATACTCGAAGCACAGAAAGTAATTTTCCATAGCAACTGCGACTTTCCTTTGTGTACTTGCTATTCAACCGCGCTAGTCTAAACTCTAAATCTAAATTAGTCAATTTCTCAATAGTGTGTCTTAGTCTTTTTCTCAATAAGCGACGCACAGTGCAATAATCAATATAATAGTACATTAAAAGGTTTATGAAATGTCTGTGGGTTATGAAGGGGTAGTGAGCATGGACAGAATGGTTAGTGAAGGATTAAGGGGTTAACGGATGTTAGTGAGGAGGGTCCAGGTGTAACAGATATATTTTAAATGGTTTATGGTGTGGGGAATAGTGGATGGGTATGAGGTCAATGCGAGGAGGAGTAAAGGATATAAAAAGGGTTGGGTTTTTGGTTCAATGTTCCTTAAAATTAAATTATAAAACGTATTTATAGTTAATAGTGATAAAACTCTAAAGTGAAAATCATTATTATTGTATCTTTCCTTATTTTCTCAATAATCATTTCTAAATCCTAAATCTTTGATTGTTGAGTTTCCAACCCTTTGTGAGATCTTAAGAATTTTAATATTACCTTTCAATTATATTAGAATCCTTCTCGAACATAACTCAAAGCAGTAGTTCTTCCTTCGAGTCATCTTTGAATTACTTCGTCGAACCATCCCTCTGTGCTTCGAAGAAGTATCTAAACCTTTCATCTCACTTGCAGGAACATCCTTGACCTTGTGCATAGGTCGTCCGGTGACAATGACACAGTTTTTCCCACAGTTTATGCTCCAAATATTGTATACATATAAGCAAAACCCTAAGAGCATGTACAATCATTCATCAAATCAGCCCAATTATGCAATTTTTTTGCAATAATTTGCCCTTTTCACTCCAATGATTACTTTTGCTAATTTTCATTGAAAATTATCTTTATAAATACAAATTCCATAATTGAAAATAATGGAGTATAATTGAGTGCCATATGACCTTAACACCTCAGGAAATAAGGTTCTGATGTATTTAATTCTCAATTTTTTCTACTTTATGTAATTTTGTATCTCTTTTTTCACATTCAATATCTACCCTTCAACATGACACACTTCACTTTGTTTTTCTTATAGCCCATTTTGTCTCATATATCATTTCCTCCACTTTCATCTTTCCCACATATTATTTCTTCCTCTTCTTCCTCCTTGCACAATTTCTTCATCCTGCACAATATTCCCCCTCCTTATCTTGTAAAATGAGTCCAGGAACCTCTTTTGACTTAGAAAAGAAACTCACTAAATTTTGGCTTCATGTCAGCCTAAAGCCATTTTTTTAATTTTTAGCTTTAGTGATTCATTACATGTTGAAAACTAAGCCTCTTCACTATATCTCAAACATGATAGCAAACAAGATCATTTGAGAATCTAAAAATTGACTCAAATGAGCAGGTTTTTGAATAAAATGAATATGAATATGTATTCTCAAGTCCATAAAAGATAATGTGAGAAATAGTATCCTATTAATTTATTTGGATTGATGTGACTTCATGTCAAAATTTCTAACTTCCATTAGCAAATGTGATGGTAGTAGGTGAATTCCCACTTATTCAAAATAAAATGCAGAATGAAGCAAAAATTCCATAAAAGATAATGTGAGAAATAGTATCCTATTAAATTTATTTGGATTGATGTGACTTAATGTCAAACTTTATATTTTCCATTAGCAAATTTGATGGTAGTAGGGGAATTCCCACTTATTCAAAATAAAATTCATAATGAAGCAAATAATTTTGATGATTGTATTTGCAAAAAATTATTTATAATTATAAAAAAAGTTGTAAAAATGAATGTGAACATTTTATTCCTATGGGGTAGATTTGTTCAGCTCTTGGTTATTGCCATTATGAAGAAGGAGAAGGGGAATATGAAATCAAGATAAAAAATGATTAAAGCAGGGCTAGCTTGTGTGAACCCACTACCTAATTTAGTTGAAACCAGGAGTATTGGAAGTAAAAAATATTCAAGTGAAAAATTGGACTAGTGGGTGTAAAGTGAGGGGCAAAGTCAGGATGAAACCACTGCATTTAAGGAATAAAAATCATTATTTTTCAAAGAAGAAACATTGCTGTTTCAAATTAATAATGTCACTATTTCAAATTAGTGATGTTTCCATTTAAAAAGCAGTAATGTTGCTAAAAAAGTGACATGAGGAGAGGGGGGACATAAGGAGTTAATAATGCATGACTGTGGAACTCCAGTTTTAGTGCACATTAGAAAGTTCATATTGAATACTATTTTTAATGATTGAAGAAACAGGCCAATTAGCCTAATTTTTTAATGTCACATGACATTTGCTAATTTAAGTTCTTAAGCTTGATTTTTCAGTGCCTGGTAGTATATCCTTGGTACCCATTTTTTCTTATGTCACAAACTCAATTGTTTTTCTATTTTATTACAACCACTGTGGCAGTCAAAAAATCAGTATGGAGCTTAAGGTTATTTAAAATGGATTCTTGGGGGATTATTATTTAGATTGGAAAAGCCAATCTAATTTTAAAATGTTTATATTGAATAAAATAAGTATTAAAAGTGGTTTAAAAGGGTTAATTTTATGGGTTAAGATTTAACAAATAATTACCAGAGAGCTAAAGTAAGTGTAGGTTTAAAAGTTCATGGAAATTAAATTTAGGAGTCTCAAAAACCTTTGGGAATTTTTCTGGAATTTTTACTATTTTTCTACAATTTTTAATAATTTTTTAAAGTATTTTTGATTTTTCATGATTTGCTTAACTTTGATAATTTTTTACTAGGTGAATAGGGCTGCCCAGGCTACAAAATTTCAAATTGAAGATAAAGAAAAAGTAGCTCTATAATCTTTAAATTTTTTAGAATATTTCTCAATATTTTAAAGGTTCTAAATGAGTCTGGAAGTCTCAAAAAGCTTCAAAAAAGCTCTTTATGAACTCCAGAATGCTCCAGTTAGGGAAAGTAGGGCACGTGACATACTGTGCATATAAAGCCTGTAGACTCAAAATTAGGCAGAATAAAACAACTTATATCTTAAAAATCATTTTATAATAACCAACCACAATCACACATATTATAACAATCATTTCTTATATTCATAACAAATTATAAAATTGTAATACCCTTAAAATATAACACTTTAAAATAACAATTTATTAAATTCATTCATCATCATAAATATTAACTTATAGGGCTCTATTTTAAAGGTCTCATAACCAGGGACTTGATTTTAAAAACTAAATCTTATATAAAAAAATTTCATAAAAATATACTATCCAATCATTTATATAACTTTTCTAAATACAGCTTCACTGTTGTGTTTTTCAACTTCATTATGAAGAACACCAATTCTAAATCTCAACTCTGTTAAAAAAATAGTTTATTGGTCATCTCTTATCAAGTTGATTTTATAGCTTAGATAATTGTGAACTCTTCATTTTATTTAAAGGAACAGCGTTTTCTTTGGTTTATCCAACTCCCTTGGATTCTTCTTACAGCAGTAAGAGTCTTTCTACATTGGTGGCGCCCAAAATGGGGTTCAAATTCTCTAGCTCTTAATCAATATTACTTGGTATCTGGACTTGCTTAGCCTGAAAGAGGCTTATTTAACAAATTCTTATATTATTTTAACAGTTTAATCTTATGTTTTTGGGATGTCATTTGCTATTGAATCTGGTTTTTTGGCTGCTGGTGTGCCTGTTAGTGAATCAGTAAGGATTGTATCTTGGGATGGGCCCAAGCTTACTGCTGATGATTTAGAAGGATTTTTACATTGGTATGAAACTGTTGCTGGATTGGATGGAGCTTTACCTTTGGATATGGTGAAGCAGATTAGGTTTTTTATAGGAGAAAGAGAGATGGAAGAAGAGGTTATAAAGATTGATGGCTACAAAGATCAAAATTGGGAGAAGCTAAAGGTGTAGATGATTATGAGGTGGTCAATGATTTATTTATTAAAGGATCTCAAGAATATTTCAAGGAGATGGGAATATAAAGGTGGTGTTAACTCTTTTAGTCAGTATCATAAGTTTATTGTCAAATTTTAAGTTATTAAGGAATATCTGTTGAATTGTGATATTATATATCATGAAGATGAAGTAAAGTACAATTTTTGGAATGCTACGGAGGATAAGGTTAAAGAGGTTGTTTGGGAATTTCTTTTAAATTCCAATTTAATGAAGACTGGTAGAACTGGAGAAATTAGGATTCCAAATATGGAGATGGTAATGAAGGCTGTTTTGGATTATCTAGATTCCCAGACTGATATTTAATTGGACACTGAAGGAGATACTTTGATGGATCTAGAGGTATAAAATGATTGTGTAGAAGATGTAGTTAATTTTGAAATTCCGGATTTAGCTATTTCTGAAGATTTTCACCAGCCTGAGGATATTATTTTTGATTAAAATTATGTTGGGAAAGAAGAGTTTTCTGAAGGTAAAGATATTTATGTCATTAATGAAGAATTTTTGAATTTTGGTGAAGATATTGTGCTGGAAGATTTGGAGTCAGATTTAGAGTATTATATGCCTCAGGTTTCATCTTTAGAAGCAGAGACTGTCTGAAGTGAAGATGCCAATATAGTTTATGGATTAGGTATATGCATGGAGGATTTGGTTCAATCTCAGGAAGAGATTTTAAAGATGGATGTTGTTGTTCCAGCACTAATGGAGGGTGCAAAGGCATTGATAGATGAGGTGAATAACTTGGATTCACCTAAAATTGGGGAAAAGGTATGTTATTCTTTTTTTCCATTGGTAGGACAAATTCTGGTGCTTTGTTTTTGGGAACTTTTGAATAGGAGGAAATGCCCTTGGGGCAAGTTTATGGATTTAAAACAAGGGATCTAAAGAATTTAATTATTCTGAAATGAGGATAAAATACCTTTAAATTGGCCTAATATTCTTTATCTGTCATTTGGATTATTTTTTATTCTTTATTCCCTTCAAGATTTTTATGAATATCCTCATTTTTTGGGGCAGTAACAGCTGATCACTCTAATGTTGCAATCACTCCTCAAGAAGAGATCCTGGATTTAAAAAGGTAAGCTCACTAGGAGATAATTAAGGTGGATTCTCAATTATTTTCTATTGATATTTCATTGGAATGTAATTATGTGTTGGATTTTTTTATATGTTTATCACCACACAATATGGGGGGCAGACTTGCTAGCAAGTCTGCAACCTTGGACCCAAACTCACCACAGATTGGACACACATTGGGCTATTGATAAACAAACCATACAATCATGGATGAACACCACTCAGAAGAACAGTTTCAGGTGGGTGTTCAAGTAGAGTTCAGTATGGGTTCAGTATGATTTCAGTCTGAGTTCCATCTGAGTTCAGGTTGAGGACTTGCTAGCAAGTCCACCCCCTATATTGGGTAGTGTATTATCTTTATAAAACTATTCTATAAAATTTAAAAATGGTTCAAAGGGAAAGATGGGATATATTATTTAGGATAAAAATTGGAAAGTGAATTTGGTAAATTATGGTGATATTAGTGGTGGATTATTTTATGGCCTCCAGCATGAGGAGAAACTGCATAATTATGGCCTCCAGCATGAGGATAAACTGCAATTATCATATCAAAATTGACAAAAAAATCTTAGTATAGTTAACTCAAAAAAAAAAATATTTTTGATGGTTATATTTCTTTCCTCAAGTGAGAGTTTAAACTGCCAAATTTATTTACAGGTGATTCTATGGTGGAAGATGAAAGGGAAAAAGGTGTTGGAAAATCATATGATAACTTAGATGAAGGAAAAGGGGGTGGTAGTGATAAAAATGAAAATTTTGAAAATAAAAATTATGTTTCAAGTTACTCTATTTCTGATTCTGGTTCTGAATATGAAAAAAAATTTTATGACAAATTATATAATGGCAAAACTATAATGGATCAAGTATCTCAACTAAAAGTGGAGGTTGGTTCAGCAAAATGTAAAAAGGTAGCAAACAAAATTAGGCCGATTAAAAAACCTTTTCCAGCTGAATTAAATCCACCTTTGAGAAGACCAATTCTATCAAGAGTTCCATATGACTGTCCTTTAGTCAAGAACCCACCTGAATTTTCTGAAACATCTAGGATTGCTTTCAAGAGATTAGAGATTGTTAATTTTGGACCTGAAGGATTGCTGTCAGGTGAAGAAAAATGATGTTGTTGGATTTAATGGTTAAGAGGGAGAAGGCCATTACATTTGTATAAGAGGAGAGAGGTGTGTTAAAGCATTCTTATGGGGGGCCCTACAAGATTCCAGTTGTCTGCTATGAACCATGGCAACAGAAACCTATTCCTATACCCGCCACTTTAAAGAAAGATTATATCAAAGTCATTAGAGACCAAATTCAGACTGGATTATATGAACATTAATCATAAAGTTATTGAAGTCCAGTATTCTTTATTAAAAAACCTAATTTCAAGCTTATGGTAGTTCATGATTTAAGAGAACTTAATAGGGTTACAATAAAAGATGCAGGAATACCACCTATTGTGGAGGAGTTTGTAGAGATTTTTGCAGGGAGAGTGTGTTATGGTTTAGGAGATATAATGGGGGGATATTATGAAAGAGAGTTGCATCTGGACTCAAGACCACTTAAAAATTTTGATATGCCACTTGTATGATTACAGCTAACAAGATAACCTCAAGTAGCAACAAATTCAGTTGCTGTTTTTCAAGCTCAGATGGCATGGATTCTGCAAGACAAAATTCCACAGAATACTGGTATATTTATTGATGATGGTGGAATAAAAGTAACTTCAACAGATTATGGTAATGAAGTATGGAAGGAGAATCATATAAAAATTTATCTGGTAATATACTATAATTCTAGAGAGGAATTTCTTTAGGATATAAGAGGCTGGTTTAATGATTTCAGGTTCCAATTTTTTTGTGTGCAAGCTTTGGAAATATTAGGTCATGTGGTATGTAGAGAGGGTAGGATTATTTCAAAGAAGAAAGTAAATAAAATTTAGTCCTAGCCAAGACCCAAGAATACAACCAAAGTCAGAGGTTTTTTAGTCATAAGTGTTTATTTTAAAATGTTTATCAAGAACTTTTCTTCATTGGATGCTCCTTTGAGATGGTTGACTAGGAAGGATGCTTATTGAGAGTGAGATAAAGAGTTTTAAGGGGTTTTTATTAGGTTAAAAAAGGTATTTGGGGAAGATATTATCTTGCACAAGTTAGATTATGGGAAAGATACATGCCGGATTTATTTAGCAGTGGATTCAACTCAAATTGCTGCTGGGGCCGTTCTGTCTCAAATGGATAAATCTGGTTATATAAGAACAGTCATTTATGAATCTGTGGTCTCTAATGAGGTGCAATAAAGATATTCTAAACCAAAATTGGAACTTTGTGGTGTGGCAAAAATCTTAAAGAAGCTTCAAAATATTATATGGGGACAACACTTTGAATTTCATGTCAATGCAAAATCTTTGATTCAAATGATCAATTCCGCTAGTTTACTGAATGTGCCCATGACTAGATGGGTAGCTTTTATTCAGAAATTTTTATTTTATGTAGTTCACAAGCCTGGAAAGACGTTTAATATGCCTGATGGCTTATCAAGAAGACCACCTATTGAAGAGGATTCTGACTCAGAGGAATTTGATGAAAATATAACTGTAATCAAGGCCAGTACAAAAGGTACTGAAGACTTTCCTTACCTCCACCATGAGGTTAAACTGGCAGGATTAATATCTGTGGATAGAGATGATGAATATCTCCACCATGAGGATAAACTGGAAAATAATAAAAATATGATAAAATATGTGCTTGGAGATTTTGATGAAGGTGTAGGTAAATTTGGTAAAAAAGAGGTTGGAGATATTGTGTATATAGATGAGGATGGTGAAATAGTGTGGGATAGTAAAAATTTGGTGAATGATTTATATGTTTTAATTTTAGAAAATTTGGTTAAAGAGAGGTTGGGTGTTGAAAATTTGGTTAAAAGGAGGATGGAAAAAGATGATGATGATGCTGAAAAGGATAAAAAAGGGAAATAAGAAAATGTGGTTTTTACAAGGTTGGAAGGCTCATAGATGAGAATTTCAAAAATCTCTTATGATAAAAGGCAAATTCAAGAGTTAAATTTATTGGCTCATTCATGTGCAGGTGATTTAGGAGATAGGGAAGTGCCCATTGAAATAATATTAATGGAGTTTCAAGATGATGTCTGGGTAAAGACTGGATTCTATTATAAAATGGTTAAATAGTTATTGACATTAGAAAGGCTGTAAAATATTAATAATGATGAATGGGAGGCTAGCAAAAAAAATTCACTGTAATTTTATCTCTCTGGAAGAAGATTGATGAGTAGGAGGTATCCAAATCCTCAGTAGCTATTACTCAAAATAAAGGGCAAGAATTGGTTATAAAATCACTGCATGAAGATCTTGGGCATAAAGGAATTGGTGAAACTTATAGAAAAATTGCTGATAGATTTTGGTGGTTAAGTATGAAGCTTACTGTTAAAAAATGGGTTCATTCATGTGAAGAATGTCAAAGGAGAAGTTATTTAAGGCCAAAAGAACCTGGAAATGCAACCAGTGAAAATACTCTTTTTGGTAGGGTTAGTTTAAATGCTGTTCATATTCAGGAAGGGAGAAATAAATATTTGATTGTAGCCAGAGATGACTTATCTGGATGGGAAGAGGAAGTTCCTCTTATTAATTTGAATGCCAGGAATGTGGCATATTTTTTGATGAAAAACTGGGTATATAGGTATGGAGTGATGAAGTTGGTAAATGGAGGTCCTGAATTTGGGACAGCATTTAGAGAGGCTATATCAAAAGTTGTATCAAAGTTTAGGGTAGAAACCGCATACTATCCTGAAGCTGAAGGAATGGTAGAAAGAGGGCATAAATTTGTTAAGGATGCTTTGGTTAAAATGTGTGGATCAGGTGCTGAAAACTGGAGGAACTATTTACCATTAGTTTTATTTTCTGAAAGAATCACTGCCAAAAGGACAACTGAATATTCATCATACAAATTAGTTTTTGGAAAGAAACCGGTTTTACCAGTTGATTTGGAGGCTGAATCATATCTTGGAGTAGATTCAAAAGAATTGGAAAAGTATTTGAATGTTGTGATGCTGAATCATAGATGAAGGGTAGGATTTGGATTTAGTGGGTCTCTTTGGTAGACTATATAAGTGGAAGATTGGAGGAACTTATGGAAAGAATGGAATGATAGTATTTGGATTAGGGGGAAGCCCAATGGGAATGGAATCAAAAGTATTCGGCTCATTAGAAAGGCCCACTCTCTCATGCAGTGAAGAACAATGGAGACTGGTAGAGGAGAGTCTGAAGGGATTCAAAACTTGCTCTCAGTAGTGGAATAATCACAAGGCAAATACATTTATAAAGTTTCATTTTGAAATATGATGATCAAATGACTTTTAAAAAAGAATAAAATCAACCAGACAATAAAATTTATCAGCACTAAAAAGAATCAAGGTATTAAAATTTCAAAGAGTAAAAGACAATCAAAATAAATAATCTCTTTGGAATCTTTAAACCACATTATCAAAAAAATTTGAAATAGTAACCTTCACTTCATAATGTTTCATGTTGAAGAGGATGAAGAGAGTATGAATATTTGTTTGATCAATTATGCAAATTAAAATAATTGGTACATTCTTCATTGGAGGGAGGATGTGGCAGTCAAAGGTTTAGTATGGCACTTAAGTTTATTTAAAATGGATTCTTGGGGAGTTATTATTGAGATTGGAAAAGCCAATCTAATTTTAAAATGTTTATATTGAATAAATTAAGTATTAAAAGTGGTTTAAAAGGGTTAATGTTATGGGTTAAGATTTAACAAATAATTGCCAGACAGCAAATGTAAGTATAGGTTTAAAAGTGCATGGAAATTAAATTCAGGAGTCTCAAAGACCTTTGGGAATTTTTCTGGAATTTTTACTATTTTTCTACAATTTTTAATAATTTTATAAAGTATTTTTGATTTTTCATAATTTGCTTAACTTTGATAATTTGTTTACTAGGTGAATAGGGCTGCACAGGCTACAAAAATTCAAATTGAAGATAAAGAAAAAGTAGCACTACCATCTGTAAGCTTTCTAGAGTATTTCTAAATATTTGAAAGGTTCTAATTGAGTCTGAAAGTCTCTAAAAGCTCCAGAAAATCTCTTTATGAACTCCAGAATGCTCTGGTTAGAGAAAGTAGAGCATGTGACATACTATGCATATAAAGCCTGTAGACTCAAAATTAGGCAGAATAAAACAACCTGTATCTTAACAATCATCATATAATAACCAACCACAACCACACATATTATAACAATCATTTCTTATATTCATAACCAATTATAAAATTGTAATACCCTTAAAAATATAGCACTTTAAAGTAAAAATTTATTAAATTCATTCATTATCATAAATATTAACTTATAGGGTTCCATTTTAAAGTTCTCATCACCAGGGACTATATTTTAACAACTGAATCTTATAAAAATAAAAGCTTCATAAAAATATATTATTCAATAATTTATATAACTTTTCTAAATACAGATTCACTGTTGTGTTTTTCAACCTCATTATAGAGAACACTGGTTTTACATCTCAACTCCTTTATTAAAAATTAGTTTATTGGTCATTTCTTATCAAGTAGAGGTTCTAGCTTATATAATTGTGAACTCTTTATTTTACTTAAAGGGACAGAGTTTCCTTTGGTTTATCAAACTCCATTAGATTCTCCTTACAGCAAGGTAACTTTAAGAGTCTTTCTAAACCACCATGCTAGGATAGACTGGAAATATGGTTTAGAATATGTTATGAAAACTAACATACAGAAAACAGTATTTTTTTTCAATTCAAATTTTTTCATCACCTCATTTTCCAACTCTAATAATAAAGAGCTTTGTACCATGAGGCTAGTATTTTTTGATAGCTAATAGTTTGTATAAAAGATATTGAAAAATGAAAACATTAAAAAAATAATCAAAAAATAATAATTCAATTTTTCATACCTGGCTACCAGTGGGTAGGTCCATTAGGTGCATTGGCTTGAATAGTGCTTTTCATTAACATCCCTATAAGCAGTGCCTTGATTTCTGTTTTGTGCTGGAAAGTTCCAGCTTGCAAAGTCAGCCAGCTGGGATGGTGAAATGATGAAAATTGGACATTTTTCAATAGGCTGTGTAATGAAAAGTAACAAAATGAATGCAAAACTTACTTGATATGATGAATCTTTTGAGGTGAGTGAGTAAGTCTTGAGTTGTAGAAGGGCAGTTACAGTCAAGATGGTGGTGGTATAAGGCAAAGAATGAGAGACGGAAAAAAAAAATTTAGTGGTACCAAGGATATACTTCTGTGCACTGTACAGTGGCCTGTAACAAGTCTACAACCAGATTTTTTAACACTACTCTCAATAAATATCAGAGAATTTTTCTTTTTTGTATTCTGGTGTAAATGCATGTTTCAAATTGATCTAACATATTATAAATACAAAAAAATAGTAACATAAAAAAATTTTAAATCCAAAAAGCAAATTTTTCAGCTACCCAAAAAAAATTTTTCCCTAGATGAAATACATACTATTAGATAGCTGAGACATTATAGAATGGCTCACTAAAAGGATTTTGAAAAAAAAAAATTGAAAAAAAAAAATTCCCCTCCCCCATTCCCATTAATATCTAACAACAAGTTGATCCTTCATGATTATCAATAACCATTTGAATTCTTTCAGGCATTGAAGAAATGAGGTTTTCCAGTTCCAAGGTTGGGTAGTCTTCCAAAGCCAGCAGCAATGCTTCTTGCATCTTTTTGATGTTTTTAGGTTGATATTTTTCTTGCATGTTACACTTGTGGCCTTTCAATATTTTTTTGATAGAGTTAAGATCAGGAGATTGAGGTGGCCATTTGAGTTTCTTTATTTTATTTTTTAATCAGAATATATTGGTGAAATCAGCTTTTTGGACAGGCACATTGTCCTCCATGATGGTTAATGTGTGATTAGGGTCTTTTTTTTTTAAGATAAGGCATAAGATTATTTTTATAGAAATTTTCAATGAAATCAGCTGCTTTTCTCTGTTTAGGAGGTAGAAACATGAGCAATAGTTATTTAGTGTTGCAATATGCTCCCCAGATTATTGTAGAAATTTGGCCACTCTTGAAAGTGGGTTGGAGGCATTTTTCTTCATATTTTTCTGAATTTGTGTGCCAAACCAATGTAACTGATGAACTCTTTCCTATTTCAAATGAAGATTCATTGGTCCAAATTATTTTCTTCCAGTCACTAGCACTCCACAAAGCATGATTACAAGCAATTTGAAGCCATTTTGCCTTGTGGATCTCATTTAGATACATATTCCTTGCTGCAACACATTTGTGATACACAAGACCATGAATACTTTTAAAAAAAGTGGAAGGTGAAGCTTGAGTGGTTAGAGAGTCAGAAATGACATGAAGTTTCTCTTTTCAATTACTGCTGACAACTCCAGACAGTTGTCAAAGATCACACAAGTTGAGTTTAGGTAGATGGCCAGAACAGCGAGCAGCTTCAATTGTTCCAGTGTCCTTGAAATGCTTAAGCAAGGTAGAGACAGTTGAGTGGGGTAGATTAAAAATTTTACATATTTTCTAATTCTGCACCTCCCCTTTAAACTGGACAAGAATTTGCCATTGTACTTCCTGCAACAGTTGTGTATTTTGTGCCCCATCTCTTGACATCCATGAAGAGTTTGGAAGATAAGACAAATATTAATAATAGAGATAAATAAAAAAATAGTTAAACAGATAAAAAAATACATTACCATAAAAGAATAAGATTGATGATGAATGGAAGTTGTGCTGGTGGTGTAAATCGGAGCCTGGAGGATGCGGGTGATATGCAAGTTTCAAAAATGAATTTTGGTCGCAGACTTGTTACAGGCCCACTGTACAGTGCCCGAAAGAAAGTCTTTCTGATGTTTTATGCATAGCACCTTCTGTTCACCACCACTTCTTCCAGCCATCACTTGTCCACCAGCACATCAAACACAAGATTTTTATTTTTGGGGTTTCACCTTCCCTTGTTTCATTTGGTATAGTATTTTTGTGTTCTCTCTCATTTGGGAAAGATATAAGCTACAGCAACACCATAAATGCTTGGCCTTTTTGCCAAAAAATTTACTACTTTTTTGCCTGACTCAGCACTATTCCGGCCTTAAATAGGGGGTTATAGGCTTTTTTGGGTGATACACTTGACCGAAAAAATGCCACGCCAGTACAAAAAGTGCACAAAAAAATGACAAAAGGGCCAAGAGTTATTGTTCTTGCTGTAATTCATTTTCTTTAGTTTTTTTTTTTTTTTTTACTTTTTCTCACACTATGGCAACCTCTAAACCTTGAAGGAAGCAACTTACCACAACAAAATGAGCTTGCATTGTTGGCATGGCTAAAGCGGGCACCATACCAGGTGAAATCACTAGAAAACTAGGTGTTGCTGACTACTGTTTGCTCAATATTGGAGAGACAGGGTGCTAGGGGAAATGTTGAAACTGCACCCCATTCTGGCTGTCC
Organism: Hemileia vastatrix; assembly: GCA_030280995.1. Classification (NCBI taxonomy): domain Eukaryota; kingdom Fungi; phylum Basidiomycota; class Pucciniomycetes; order Pucciniales; family Zaghouaniaceae; genus Hemileia; species Hemileia vastatrix. The sequence goes on along the minus strand of JASXTE010000006.1, from coordinate 16,895,871 downwards.
CCTCAAAACAAACTCATGAGACATGCGTGAACTCAAACGACTCATCCTCTCTAATTGCAAAGCTAATTTAAATGAGCTTTTAAACTCTATATCAACTATTTTGTCTCCCTGTACTATCAGAAAGAGAACCCATGAGCTGGGCTTTACCAAGTGAGTTGCAGTGAAGAAACCAATTGTCAACAAGGTCCACTGACAAAGATGATTGAACTTTGCTTGCAAGTATTCTGGCTGGTCTGTTGATGACTGGATGGGTGTAATATGGTCAGATGAATTATTGTTTGAGATTGGCAAGCTCTCAAGTCAAACATTGGTGTGGCAAAGGCCTGGAGAAAAATATGCACCTGATTGTCTCCAGGCAGATTTCAAGAGTGGGAGATCTAGTGTAATGGTGTGGGGTGCATTACAAGAAGGTAGCAAGATACCACTAGTTTTCTTTTCAAACAATGGGTGAATAACTTCAAAGTCATTGATTGAAGATGTCTATAAGAACTTGCTTATCCCTTTTCTTCAAGGAAACAATTGCAGCCAAATCTCATCCTTCTTGAAGACAATACACCTATCCATACTTCCAAGGTGTCTCCCAAGTTCCGTGCTGAATCAGGTATCCTCAACATAGAAGACTGGCCTGCTCAATCAGCTGACCTCAACCCAATTGAAAATCTTTGGAGATGCCTCAAGGTGTATGTTCAAGAAACTTATCAACCCAAAACTCCAACCAAAATTATCCAGAGTCCTGAATTATTGTGGAATGATTTTCCAAAGGAGCCTCCTATTCAATTAGTGTCATCAATGCCTGCTCATATGATGGCTGTCAATGATGCAAATGGTGGATCCAGCCATTGGTGAACCTCAAATTTTTAGATCATTTTTTTTATAGTTTTGTTATGCCTTGGTGTTACAACTAGGGGTTATCTGAGTCTAGCTTTCTATCTACACAAGTCTCATCATTTAGAAATGCCTACTTTAAAAGTTATGGAATCACCATTTTTTACAAAATGAAATAAAGATAAAAATATGGATTATTATGTGTGTCATTTTTGTGAGGAAAACTTCAATCACGAAGACTTTCTTCCGGGCACTGTACGTGCTCTAAGGGATAAGATGAAAGAAAGAATAAGATAGAAGCATGTGTGTGCTAGATGCTGACTAATCATGATAACACAGAGTAAAAAGAATGATGAGAAGATGTCTAGTCAGATTCACAAAATAGGGGGTGTCAGTTCTGGCAAATCCGCACTTAAATTAAGTGCGGATTTCAAACCAAATCAGCACTTACAAATCAGCACTTAAATTTTGCAAAAAAGTCACTTATTTCAAAAAAGGGTGTCAGTTATGACCTCAAATCAGCACTTTTTTCCCGTTTTTTTTCACAACCACATTTTGGCCACAAAACATCCCTTCCTTTCTTACCCCATCCCTGTCACATGTGACACACTGACCTTCCTCGCTACCTACCCATCAATCCTCGGCACACACCCCTTCCTGACATTTTCAATATTTTGACCAGGCATGTTTACATTCTTTTTTACTTATTTCTTCTACTTTTTAATCTTTTTTCTTGTTATGTGCCAGTTTCATAATGCCTCCCAGACATTCCAAATCTCAAAAGGTAACTCAAAAATCTGCTTCGTCACAAAAGTCTCCTCGTAAAGCAAGGATTACATATAAAAAAAATCAGTGACTTTTTCTATTACTTACAACTGTTTTTACAGAATTGAAAACTATGTTTCAGCTAATATTTTATGGAAGTGAGCTCTGTTCTTCGCCCAAAGAACAGAGTTCATCCTCCTATTTTCACACTCTGTTTGCACCAATCTCCATCCCTTTCAATTCTATCAACACATGCTTGTCTTCCCTCCCCATGCCTTTTGCTATCCTCCCAGCCCCATTGTATGCCATCCTCTTTTAAAGGTAACTCAAAAATCTGCTTCGTCACAAAAGTCTCCTCATAAAGCAAGGATTACATATAAAAAAAATCAGTGACTTTTTCTATTACTTACAACTGTTTTTACAGAATTGAAAACTATGTTTCAGCTAATATTTTATGGAAGTGAACTCTGTTCTTCGCCCGAAGAACAGAGTTCATCCTCCTATTTTCACACTCTGTTTGCACCAATCTCCATCCCTTTCAATTCTATCAACACATGCTTGTCTTCCCTCCCCATGCCTTTCGCTATCCTCCCAGCCCCATTGTATGCCATCCTCTTTTAAAGGTAACTCAAAAATCTGCTTCGTCACAAAAGTCTCCTCGTAAAGCAAGGATTACATATAAAAAAAATCAGTGACTTTTTCTATTACTTACAACTGTTTTTACAGAATTGAAAACTATGTTTCAGCTAATATTTTATGGAAGTGAACTCTGTTCTTCGCCCGAAGAACAGAGTTCATCCTCCTATTTTCACACTCTGTTTGCACCAATCTCCATCCCTTTCAATTCTATCAACACATGCTTGTCTTCCCTCCCCATGCCTTTCGCTATCCTCCCAGCCCCATTGTATGCCATCCTCTTTTAAAGGTAACTCAAAAATCTGCTTCGTCACAAAAGTCTCCTCGTAAAGCAAGGATTACATATAAAAAAAATCAGTGACTTTTTCTATTACTTACAACTGTTTTTACAGAATTGAAAACTATGTTTCAGCTAATATTTTATGGAAGTGAACTCTGTTCTTCGCCCGAAGAACAGAGTTCATCCTCCTATTTTCACACTCTGTTTGCACCAATCTCCATCCCTTTCAATTCTATCAACACATGCTTGTCTTCCCTCCCCATGCCTTTCGCTATCCTCCCAGCCCCATTGTATGCCATCCTCTTTTGATCCCCATTTCACCCCTCTCAACCTCTCCCAGACCCTTTTCTTCATTTAAAATGCCTCGGAACCCTTAATCTTCCCTTCCAACTCTTTCCCAACCTTTGAGTGACTGAAAAAATATGCGTTTGCTGAAAATATGCAATTTCATGTTGAGTTGATGAAAGAAAACACAGAGAGAAAAAAAAATAAGACTTTAACAGCAAATTCAAAAACCAAAAAAATATGCAAAAAAATTTACCATTCTCAGTGAATAATACATGCAAATTGATAATTTGAAGAGAAAGAGAAAAAAATTAAAATTGCGTTGAAAAATGTTGGAGTGTTATTGGAAGGATTTTCGCCCTTATACTAGTTGATTGAGAAATAGAAGTGTTGGATATAGTCGGAGGTGAATCAACTTGTTCATCTTCATACAGCTCTAACCATTGATCTTTGAGGTCAGCAAGTAGGTTATGAAGTATAGTGCAACACAGAATCCAGTTGATCACCGCCTCCATTTCAGATTTATTTCTAAGAGGACTTCTTAATTCCCTTAAACTAGAAAAACGGCCTTTCAAGATTCCAATAGAATGTTCAATACGGACTCTTGACTTTGCCAAATGATTGTTGAATTTGGCATTTTGACTGTCTTCTGAAGCTGCTCCCCGAAAAGCAGGAAGTACATACTTTCCATTCACATAAGCAGAATCTGCAAGAAGATACTGATTTTCATCAAAGAATTTTTCAGGTTCATTTGAAATATGCATTCTTTGGAAGACGTAGGAGTCATGACATGAGCCAGGATAGCCAGCGAAGAATGATATAAATTTTTTGTTTACGTCACATATAAGCTGAACGTTAATTGAATATCTATAAAGAAGATATATTTGTTTGTGTTAGTTTCAAGGAGGATGAAAGGAGTTAAAAATAATCTACCTCTTTTTACGGTCAAAGTAATTGTTTCCACCTTGACCAGGTTTCTGGCTCAAAGGAATAGTAGTACCATCAACAAAACCAATACATCCTGGAAAGCCCTCTGCTTGCATAACCTGAGATGATTCAAGTCGCTCTTCTTTTGTTGGCCAGGTGAGAAGTTGAGATTCCAAGGAGTTGATGGCAGTGATACATCGTTTGGTATAAGTGTTAACTGAACCATACCCTAAATCAAAGACATTTTCTAAACGTTTCAAAGCGGCTCCATTACCATTTGAACCCAAACGACATAGTGTGTTGGCCAATTGAATTGAAGGATGTCGTTGTTCTTTTTGAGAATTATTGTGAAATATGGGATGATCCTGAATAAGCTCAAGCAATTTAAGGAAACATTCCTGAGAAGTCCTGAACAGCTGTCTAAAACTGGGTGTAGATAGGCTAAGAAGTGTTTGGATGGTGTACTTGGGGGTATGAAGTACTTGAGGCTTTCTGGGAAGAAGGTAACGTTTCCTGGCCATTTTTGATAAAACGACAAAATCTTCTTCTAGATCAGAATCGGAATCAGAGTCCAAGAGCAGTTCAAGCGCCATGAAAGTCTTTGCTTTATGTAATTTATCACGATTTGAAAGTGAGGAAGGCATGACTCTTATATGATCTGATATGAAGATGTAAGTGATGTACGATGTTTTGAGTTATGAAGTGTTATGCTGCGGAGTGCTGCGTATGAATGGGATGATGCTGACAAATCAGTGAAATGGGACTTGATGGTGAAATCAGCACTTTTGGTTGAGAAAGTGCGGATTTGAGTGAAATAAGTGACTTATTTCATTTTGAAATCCACCAGTATTGGGGCTAGTGTGTTTTGGAAATCCGCACTTATTTAAGTGCGGATTTGTAAGTGCGGATTTGCCAGAACTGACACCCCCTAATGAATGGATCCACATCAATTTATGTTTGGGCCAAGACATCTACTTGTCATTTTTTTCACCCTGTGTAAGGGAATGAAGTATGTGAAAGATGTTGAGGCACCCAAAAAATAATGTGTTGAGGGACAAAACAGGGAACTGAGATGAGATGTTGCTGAACTAGTTGCACCATTACATGAGGAAAAAGTCTGGAAGCAGCCAAAAGTTTGGAAGGAAGATAAAAAGTTGTTGCACTTGTAAGTCCATCAATGAACAGCTGCACAACAGACAACTTGGATTCCACAACCACAACACTGTTATCCTTCATTTTGCCAACTCCATAGTCTCTCTTAACTAGAGGACTGTGCTGTGCTTTTCTGGTCATAACATTCTACACTTTCTGGGGATTTTTTCTCCTCAATGCGAGTATCTTTCCAATGGCTGATCAAACGTCCTTCCCGCGTAATCGCCAGCTGCTGAATCCCAAGTTTGAGTCTTACAAAGTGAGTTTAGTTTCTAGACCTTCCTACCCTACTGCTGTATACTTGGACAACTGTCTCTTATCAATCAATGTGGTATTAAAATCTAACACCAAATCACTTTTCTGCTTCTCACACCAACTGAATCTAATCACCAAACATAGCTTGAAATCTCGGATTCAGATGCCAGTAAAACAATCCTCATCCGGTATCCCCTCCCTGGCGGATGCTTCCAACCCTTGGATGATGAACAACAGGCAGATTCGGGTTCGAAATTGAACTTGTCTATTGGCTACAAAGAGTCTCGCTTTAGAGCAAGAACCAACCATCTCTTCCCAGGAATAGGCCCCCAGGCCCTTTGGATTGACAGTGTGTCTCGAAATGTGTTCAGAGTTTTTTTCACAAGCAAGGCAAGAAGCGTCTTGTCACATCTTTTCCTCCGTTGAAAATTGCTTATGTTCATTTTGTTCTGTCTTGCCCTCATTACCCAAACTTTCACTTGTTGTTCCTGAAACATTCGCCTTCAATCGAACTTGTTTCTTTTAGAAGGAAGATAGACCTGTGATAGATGTTGACCCAAAGATCGACTGCGTTCTGACTCTTCCTCCACATCCTACTCGTGAGTCACAGCCCGTAGATAGAAGTCCTGCTCGAGAATATCCCATTGCCATCAACCTAGTGTTTGGATCGACAAGTGACGTCTGGTTGATTTCCGATGGTGGAGGATATTTGTATCTTGTTGACATGGCTTCAGACCCTCCATGGATAAGCGGGTCCGTGGCATTCATTCCACCCAACAACCCGCACATTACACCTTTTAAGCTGCACTACGCTAGACTTCATCCTTCAAATAAACAACTTGCTCTTGCTGCTCTAAGTGTTTGGAGAAAAGAAGCGAGCACTCATGGAACTTCACAAGCTGCTTACAACGTTTACATCATCGAGATTGAAATTCCATTGATAGAAACAGTGGAATCCATATCTATGGCTCCATTATCTATCACAGTTAACTCTGTATTGCAAGGCCAAGACGCTCCTATGATTGTCCAATACTCACAGACTCAAAGCCGTTGGTTGTTTGGCTCCACCTCGGCCTATAATTTAGTGGGAGAAGATGGGACTCAAAAATTAATACCAAACGATTTGACAAATCAGAATTCGGCTCCACAACTTCCTTTATCTCGACCCACTTCTGACACTGAATCAATTCCAATGACAGGAAAGCCAACTAATCCATACTCTTGGCTACAAACTTCTACAACCATCACATTATCATTCCCCGTTCCAAATTCTATACCTACAAAGGACATCAAAATTGCATTTAAACCAACCGGTTTCTCCTTGCAGGTTTCACGACCTAAAATCGTTTCTGAAGCACAAGACTTTTTATATTCGAATATTGAGAAGTATCTTGCCTGTTCAAAAAACTTATGGTCTTCGATCTGTCCTGGCGAGTGTGTTTGGGTTTTGGACAGACTGGATAACACTGCGGATGGGATAGGTCTGATCAGCTTAGAAATGGAGAAAGAACATCCTGGAGCTAGGTGGCCCCAGCTTTTTGCCCCGGAACAGGATCATGGAATTTTGGAATCTATGGATCGGATAGAATTCCGCAATATGGTAGAACGTATGGAGAAGTATACATCTGACTTAGAAGAAGGACATCAAGGATTAGGTATTGCTCCAGATCGTCTCTCAAGAGTCAATGAAACATGGAGCAGGGGTGGTGAGATGGACAATGAAATAGACTCTGGAGAGCAAGTAATGAAAGTCGGTATTGTCTTTAGCTGGCTAGAACAACATCTTGGTAGCTGGCGTTTATTTACTCCACCGACCGATTCCCCTGTGGAAATAATCTCCACACCCTTGCCTCTACTTAACACGCACGAACATTTAGATAACCCATCAACTATCATTAGCAAGTATGATATTGATGGTTTGGTTTACGAGTCTCCGTGTCATTCCGGCACTCCACACAAGGATTTAGACCATGCTTATCAATGGAGACACGTCAAAACATTCCCTGCTTTATCGTTTGTTATGGCATCCAAGCGTCATATTCGGTTCAACTTCCACATTGATTCTGTTAGCATGATTTTTGAAAACTCAACAGCTAGTCGTCATGAAGTTGCCAAAGCAGGAAATTTATTTCTCTATTATCAACCAGAAAAGCCCAACAGCCTAACAGCGAAGCAAAAAGTAATTAAAGTTGGCGATGAAAGTAGTGGTAGCTTGATGGGTGTTTGCGGATTTCAATTAGTTGATCAAGCAATGGTATTAGTGTGCTTATGCCAAAATCAACTGGTGATTTATAAGGGTCTATAAAAGAACAAAGTTATTCATGTATTCTTCATCATGTAATTATTATTTGCTTCATATACATTCAATATATATATATATACTTGAGCAAATTGATGGCTGTGTTCCATTCTAAGAATCTAATTTACCCTCAGGTGAACTGATATATCTTTCTACATTGGTCTTGAACTTTTCTTTGATAAAGATTAATGTTGGATTTTTCCATCACTATTTCATTTTGAAAGGAATAGTGTTAGGACCTAGAGGACAGGCTACTAATACTTTGAGTACAATGACTAGAAACATAATAGTGAAATGTGATAAGGCTGATTTGGATGTTTGGATCATCTGAGAGGGAGAAGGATATGGTTGCGTGACACCTGAACAATTATTTATGATGTCACAAGTTATCAAATGGCATCTATTAGTATCATATACAGTTCCATTGAAAATGGTTGGTGCAGGTTTCCGCAGTTTTGCCCCACTTACCCAGCACATTCCCTCATTATTTCATCCTGCTAGCCTCTTGCCTGCCAAAATTGCTGGGTATGTTGAGCAAAATTTTGAAAAGCTGCACCAACCTTTTTTTAAATTTAGCTGTACAGTCGAGAGTATCAAAGTACTCTCCTATGTGCCTTATAATTAATGGGAGATCAAAAAATGAAAGACTGCAATCATTATCAACAGGTTATTTGGTGTTTGATAAACATAGGTTCTATTCAAGTGTGAACCTCCCCCTTTTTTTTTTGTCTGAGTCCGTAAACTGTATCATAATCCACTGGTTCATCTTTTCTTTTCTTTTCATCTTCTCCATGACTCTCCATGGTCCTTAAACTACAACCACGTTTTCCTTTCCTTTTCTTTACTTTTTTTTCTCTGCTCTTTTTATTTTTGTTGCTTCTTAGTTTTCTCCCATTAGGAACCTCATTATTCAAAAAAAAAAAAAAATCCTAAGGAGGATTTACAGAAGCAGAATAATAGGGGGTGTCAGTTCTGGCAAATCTGCACTTACAAATCTACATTTATTTAAGTGCAGATTTCTGAACCACACTAGCCCCAACACTGGTGGATTTCAAAATGAATTAGGTCACTTATTTCACTCAAATCTGCACTTTCTCAACCAAAAGTGCTGATTTCACTGATTTGTCAGCATCATCCCATTTGTACACAGCACTCCACAGCATAACACTTTATAACTCAAAACATCATACATCATTTACATTTTTATACCACATAAGAATCATGCCTTCCTCACTCTCAAATTGTGATAAGCTACATCAAGCAATGACTTTCATAGTTCTTGATCTCCTCTTGAACTCTGATTGTGATTATGATTCTGATCTTGAAGAAGATTTTATTTTTTAATCAATAATGGCCAGAAAACATTACCTTCTTCCTAGAAATACTCAAGTACTTCATACTTCCAAGTACACCATCCAAGCACTTCTTAAACTATCTGTACCCAGTTTTAGACATTTGTTCAGGACTTCTCAGGAATGTTTCCTTAAATTGCTTGAGATTATTCAGGACCACCCCATCTTTCACAATAATTCTCAAAAACTACAACAAGATACTTCAATTCAATTGGCCATCACACTATGTTGTTTGGGTTCCAATGGTAACAGAGCTGCCTTGAAACATTTGGAAAATGTCTTTGATTTAGGGTATAGATCTGTTAACACTTATACAAAATAATGCATCACTGCTATCAACTCCTTGGAATCTAAACTTCTCACCTTTCCATCTATAGAAGAGAAGCTTGATTCATCTAAGGTTATGCAAGTAGAGGGCTTCCAATGATGTATTGGTTTTGTCAATGGTAATACTATTCCTGTGAGGCACAAACCTGATCAAGGTGGAAACAATTACCTTAACTGTAAAAAGAGGTAGATTATTTTTAATTCCTTTCTTTCTTTTTTAAACCAACACACGCAACTATATCTTCTCTATAGATATTCAATTTCCATTCATCTTACATGTGATGTGAACAAAAAATTTATACTTTTCTTCACTGGCTATCCTGGATCATGTCATGATTCCTATGTTTTTAAAAGAATGCAAATTTCAAAAGAACATGAAAAATTCTTTGATGAAGATCAGTATCTTCAGGAAGATTCTGCTTATTTGAATGGAAAGTATGCACTTCCTGCATTTTGAGGAGAAGCATCTGAAGACAGTAAAAATGCCAAGTTCAACAATCATTTGGCAAAGTCAAGAGTCAGTATTGAACATCCTATTGGAATCTTGAAAGGTTGTTTTTCAATTTTAAGGGAATTAAGATTTCCTCTTAGAAATAAATCCAAAAATGTAAGCAGTGATCAACTGGATTCTGTGTTGCACTATACTTCATAACCTACTTGTTGACTTCAAAGATCAATGGTTAGAGTTGTATGAAGATGAAGAAGTTGAAACACCTCCCACTATATCCAAGACTTCAATTCTCAAACAACTAGCATACAAGTAAAAATTCTTCCAATAAAAGTATCACATTATGAGATTTAGTGATTTGTTCTTAAATTATTACAAAATTCATATCATTTTTATCTACTATTAATATTACTTCTCACTGGGATACACTCCATCATTATGCCAATAACAAGCCTTCTACCCGTCTGAAATGCAGATGGTCAGCAGCCTTGCACACACATTTTATGGTGAAAATCCTTAAACATCCAGACCTTTGGCCTGGATGTTGGTCATAATAATGTTGAGTAATCATGATTGACATGATTATACATCCAGAGCTTTGGCCCAAATGTTTGTCTTAACTGTGTTGAATATGCATGATTGGAATGATTACAAATCCACACCTTTGGCCTGGATGTTTGTTATAAATGTCTTGAATATGCATAATTTGCACAATTAAACATCTGGGCTGAAGTTCAGGATTTTTGTTATAACAGTGTGGAATATGCATGATTGACATGGTTATACATCCAGGCATTGGTCCCAGATGTGAGTGATGTTAGCCTTTGATGGAATCAAGGCTAAAGGTAAATATAAGTGTATTATTTTTATTAACCTCCCTCCCTTTTTCAATAAATATTAAATACAATTAATTAGGATTTCTTTGTATACAACATTTACTGTTCTTCCTTTAGCTTTCTCAGGTAATAGTACATGGACAATTCCACTGTGCTTTGCCCTTAAAGTGCTACATATCACTGACTATGTGCAAAAACTGGTGATTCCAGGTTAAGACCTACGATCTCTAAAGATTGACCTTGGGCCTTGTTGATTGTCATGCCATAAGCTAATCTAATAGGTAGCTGAAATCTGCGCAGTGTGAAAGGAAGACTGGAATTGGGTGAACTCTCCAATGTGATCATTGGGATGAACACCCAATTTCCTTCATATGGTCCAGAGAGTATACATGCTTCTATCACATTTATTTCAATATGTGTAGCCACCAGCCTGGTACCATTACATAAATATGCAGCTGAGTCAAGATTACAAAGTAACATGATGGGGCAACCCTTCTTTAGTGAAAAAGAGTGGAGAGAAAAACCTTATGGATTGATGGTGTTTAAGTAAACTATTGGAAATAGGTTTTTTGGTGATCCATCATCAGAAATGACTTGATCAGCACTATTAAAAGTTGAGATTCTTCCTGGTTGAATATTCAGAACCACTTTGTTGACTTCATCTACATCCACATTTTTTGTGGCTAGGATGACCCTACTTTTTAAGTACCTGAGCATGGAGACTTCATCACTTTTTTCCAAAGAATTAATTCCAGGGTATACCACAGTGACTAATTCTTTTAACCCATCAGGCCCAATGGAAAATCTGTGTTTAGAAGGAATCTACACCAAATCTGGATTTGGTGTTCTTCCTTCCCCAATTTGAAGGATCCACTCAGAAAAATGGGCAGCATTTTGTACTTGCTCATCATTCATTCCCATCCAAAAAAGCCTCATGTTGATGGTCAGGTGAAGTTTCTTAACTTTTGGCCAGATAGTGTTGTGAATTAGAGTTGAAGATAATATCTGTCTTCTTGAGCCGTTTGGTACAACTGGAAGGATCTTTCTAAAGTACCCTGAAGAATGACATAAAATTATAAGAAAGTAATGTATTTTGGCATCAGTACAAATGAATGATAATGGAAATGGAATATATATTTATCTATTTATTTAATGAAAAAGAAATTTTAATAGTTAGATGTTAGTTGAAGATGCATACCAGAAAAAAGTATAACAATTACCCCAAAAGCAAGATTGTTTTTCAGGATATCCTGTAAAATTCTATCCACCACCTCAGCACCATGGCAATTTTGTGTTTTAGATTCATCCCATATGATCAACTTTATCATCCTCAAAATTTTAACTAGGTCACTCTGTGCTTTAATATGACAATATGAATCTTGATTTATATCAAGTAGAATTTTAAGCCTGGAATGAGCTGTCATTCCCCCTTCTAAAAGAATAGATGCTATCCCAGAAGAAGGAACAGTAAGAGAAATGTGTCCATGACTTCTGAACCATGCCAGGATCATGTTTTCAACAAATGTTTTACCAGTTCCTTCAGGTCCATCCAAGAGAAATATACCACCCTCTCCAGATGCATGGGCTTTTGTAACTGCATCAAAAGTATTTTTCTGGTCTACATTGCACAAATGATACTGATTTCTCCATTTTTCAGTAAGCTCCTACCTATCATATGACTTTTCTTCCAAGATGAGTTGACCTGTAGATAGATAAAAGTGTTGTGTTGGCTCAGGAAGTCCGTATTCAGATAAAGAGAAACACTGTTTATTACGCAGGAGGCTAATAAGATTCAATATTTAATCTCTGATTTGTTGGTTGGAAGGCTGAAAAATGTGAAACATTGTTTGAAGGATATGTTGGAAGTCATCCCCAAGTGCCAAAATGTGTGATTCAAGAAGACACAATGGATCAGAAGGATGGATCCAGATTAGAATAGAAGTGAATAGCTGTCTGAGTTGATGCTCAGTATTCATTAATGATGCTTCATACAAGCATTTCTTGTATTCAAAATCATCTTTCAAAAGACCATATTCCAAGAAAGCAGCCTTGAAGATTTGGTTTTGGACACCATGCACATTTCTCAGAGCTTCATAGCTTATTGGTTCAGCCACATGGTAAAGCAGAAGGCAAAAGTAAAACTGTTCTTGAGAATTTGGTCCACAAAAGGCAACACACCCAATGGCTGTTTCTCTTTGTCAAATTTTCCACTTTTTGCTACTTCTCCACAACAACTTGGAATTAGGAAGGAGAAAAATTATAGAATAACATCCTGAGGACTCACATTCTGAAAAAACTGGGTTGGAGCATCAGGATAGATGACCCTCTGGGCCACCTCAGCAGTTGGGGCATTAGAGCATGCTGTAAACCACTATGTTAGAGTGGTTTTCCTGTTTCCCAACACAGTACCTTCAGTTGAAATTTACACCCTAAGATTAAATATAACTGTATATTGGTCAGGAAAATGGAGCTGTAATCTTGTAAATGCTGGATCATGACCATTAAGTGGAAAATCAAACAATTTCCAGAATGCTTCAACTGCTGAAACATACCTACCATCCAGATATTCCTTGGAATAATCTATTATTCTGTCAGTATTCAGGACCATTGAGGAATGATCATGACCCTTGTACACATATTTATAGAGATACTTGACTGAAGATATTGTAGTTTCCACCTCCACATTTATATGAAAATTAAATCTTCTAGAGAGATAAGGACTATAAGGCACCACATTTTGATTTGTGTATTGAAAGCTTCCTTCAAATTTTTGGAATTTTGCCATCATTTCTCCTAAAATATAAAGGATATCCATCTTCATCCATCTGTGTAGTGTCATTATATTCTATAGGGTATTTTTTAGAACAACTCCCATCCTTCATACATGAAGCATGTGAGTTGAAAAAGCCACAGGTTCCATGGAGCATACAGGTTTTTATTGTTTGAAAAAAGTACATGATTCTTCCCAGGATCAGGTGGCTCTGCTGAAAAAATTGAGCCAATGTTGTCTGTTGTATCTGGCTTGTCCTCTTAATCCAAGAGTAAGAGTATATGTGCATGTGGCAGTCCTCTCTTCTGAAACTCAATGCAATACACATGTGCTAAAAAAGTAACCAAACCCTCCATTTTCCTTGGTTCCTAACTCCTACACAGCTCCCCTTTTAGAAATTATTTCTTAAAAGAATCAAGTTTCAGCCTGAAAACCCTGGCAAGAAAGTCTGGCCTATCCTGAGCAGTTTTACCTTCAAGAAGCATATCTTTTATCTCCTTCCAGTTTGGATTGTAAGTGATTGTGATAAAAAGATTTGGCTTTCCAAATTTCTGTACCATTGCCATAGCATAATAATATAGCTGATCCATTTTATGTGGTCCCCCTACAAAAGACAAAGGCAGAATAATTTACTTTCCAACTTAATTGAGATTGGTCCCATTATTTATAGCATCTTCCACACCACAATAAAGGTCTGCACAAATTTTATCCTAATTTTTAGAGATGTAGTGCAGTCTGTTTTTTCAATGTGAGTATAAAAATCAACCAAGTACTCCTGAAATAATGAGCCAAATAAGTGCAGCAGAGGAAACCCATTTGGACAATAGTGTGCTCTATATGAAAAATATTGCATTTGAGAGATATTTTTTGATCCTCCTCTACCACACACAAACTTATATAGAGTTACTGTCATGCTCCACGTGACACTCGAGGAAAAATTAGCTCATTAAATCAATAATACAAAGGTCTAAATCCATACTCAAAGCGCAGAAAGCAATTCTACATAGCAACTGCAACTTTACTTTGTGTACTCACTATTCAACCGCGCTAGTCTAAACTCTAAATCTAAATTAGTCAATCTCTCAATAGTGTGTGTTAGTCTTTTCCTAAATAAGCGACGCACAGCACAATAGTCAATGTAATAGTCCACTAAAAGGTTTATTAAGTATCTGTGGATTATTAAAAGGGGTAGTGAGCATGGACAAAATGGTTAGTGGAGGATTAAAGGGTTGGCAGATGTTATTGAGGAGGGTCCAGGTGTAACAGGTGTATTTTTTAATGGTCTGTGGTGTGCGGAATAGTGGATGGGTATGAGGTCAATGCAAGCAGGAGTAAAGGATATAAAAGGGGTTGGATTTTGGTTCGACATTCTTTAGAATTAAATTATAAAAAGTATATATAGTAAATAGTGGTAAAGCCCCAGGTTAAATCATTATTATTGTATCTTTCCTTATTTTATCAGTAATCATTTCTAAATCCTAAATCTTTGATTATTGTGTTTCCAACCCTTTGTGAGATCTTAAGAATATTAATATTACCCTTAAATTATATTAGAATTCTTCTTGAACATATCTCAAAGCAGTAGCTCTTCTTTTGAGTCATCTTTGAATCACTTCCTTGAACATTTCCTCTGTGCCTCGAAAAATTTTCTAAACTCCTCCCTCCATCTCACTTCCAGGAACACCCTTGACCTTGTGCGTAGGTCATCCAGTGACAGTATAATTTAATTCTCCATAGTTCTCATTCTTTGGCACTACTACATCCTTTTTTCAGGTGTTTTAAATTCTTTAAATGGCACCTGTTCAATGCACTCCTCCTACAGGCGCTACTACTAGGGCTTGCCCCAGAGGCGGGCCAAAAGCCACACAGCCTGTTTCCCGCACTCACTCCTTGGAACCTCTCTACCTTAGGGAACGGGGACATTCTGTCCAATCTGTAGAAGACATCCCCCAGGATATTGATGATTCTAGCAAGGAAGAAGAAGGAGAGGATACAATGCATGAGGCACCATCCGCCCCTGCTACTAACCCTTCTGGTCAACCTTTGGAACATGGACCATCTAATTCGCTGGAGGACTTCACAAGACTTTTCATGAAAACCCTTTCCAATCCAACGTCTTTGGAGGGATCTAAATTCAAAACTCCTTCCATGAAATCTCCTGATAAATTTGACGGAGAACATCCAGACAGATTGTGGCCCTTCTTGCAAACCTGCAAGCTCCTGTTCCATAATGACCCTCAAACCTTCAATAATGACTGATCGAAGGTTGTTTACGCTTCTTCATTTCTAGCCAGAAAAGCAGCAAGATGGTTCAAACCTTATCTTCTCATGCTCTCTTTGACAGAAATCCACTTACTTATTAATAACTGGGAAAAGTTTGAAGACCAACTATTCACATTGTTCGGGGACCCTAATGAAACTGACAACGCAGAAATTGAACTTGATTTTCTTCACATGAGTGATAATGGTAAAGCCTCTGAATATATTTCAAACTTCAGAGCACTTCAAACTCGAGTAGGTTGGAATGATGCTGCCCTCAAGTATCATTTCAAAAAAGAAATTCCTTCGAGGATTCTGGATCAATTAAATCTTCATGGTCAGAAGATGACTACCTTAATGGATTTAATGGATTGAACCCTCAAACTCGACAGCATTTACCAAGGATGACTACAACATCGTCGATACGCCAACAAATCTCAAGGCTTAAATTTTAAATTGGGACCTTCTTCACAACCACGGCCAACTCAATTCTCCTTGACTCAATCCAAATCAAATAAGGGAAAGGACAAACCTTGACCAAAAAGCTTGACCCCAGGCAATATCAGCAAAGTACTGGATCCTAAAGGGGAACTTAAAGGAGCTGACAGGAAGAGACGAGTGGATAATGGGTTATGTATGATTTGTGGGGGTAAGCACAAGCTGGAAGATTGTGTAAAGTTGAAGGACAGAGAAGGTACTAGTTCGAAGTCAAAAAACTAGTAGATAGTTTACTTGTGTGCAAAGCAAACTATCTTATCTCTCCCAGTGCACAGAACCTCCATGTCTTAAGGACTGGAGTTGCCTTAAACCGCTTGAGATTCATTCTTTTTAAGGAGGATATCCCCTTCAGTTGTCTTATAGACTCTGGAGCTTCAATTTATTTTGTTAGTTTATCTTTTTCCAAGAAGTTACAACTGAAATTTACAGATATTGATTGAACTCCAATTTACTTTGTCAAATCAGAGGAACGCAAATATTGGGTAAGTAAGAAAGTTTTATGGGTTTTCAACTTTCCGAACTTTCCCCCCTTTAAGTGGGAATTATCAGTCTTGGACGCCCCAAGGATTGACGATACCATTCTTAGCCATGACTTGTTAACGCATTGGAATCCTGAAATTGATTGGACACGGGGATTGATCACCCCACGCACTAAGTGTATTTCTGATTCTTCAAAGCAGGTCAATAGGGAGTTAAACAGCCTGCCTGACAATGTCCTGCTAGAGGACAAATCTCTTCCAGATGACTCGCAAGCATCTGATCTTTCTCTAAATGAGTAATTGGCTAACCCTTCTAGCTCAATGACTTCACTCAAAGAGGATTTAAATTACCTCAAAGTAATCAAATTATGCTCTCTCAATTATGTTCTTCCCTTGACAGATTCTCTCAAAGATGATAAGGACAACCAAATCAACTGTACAGGAAATCTATCATGATTTCCTCTATGTTTTCTCAATCCGCAAAGCCAATAATTTACCACCTCATTGACCCTACGACCATCAAATAGAGTTAATAGTTCCAGTACCTCCGGCAGGTCCTGTCTATTTGTTGTCAAAGGACAAATCTCAAGTTCTTCAAGTCTACATTGCAGAGAATGTAGCCAAAGGTTTCATCAGAGCCAGTAAATCTCCAACCAGCTCCCCTGTTCTTTTTGTAAAGAAAAGGATGGTAGCCTTAGGTTGTGTGTTGACTCTAGAAAGCTCAACACAGTCACTAAGAAGAATGCATATCCTGTTCCTCCTATGTCATTGCTTCTTACCCTTTTCAATGGTGCTAATTTCTTTTCTAAAATTGATCTTAGAGGCACTTATAATCTTATTCGCATTGTGGAAGGTCATGAACCACTGACTGCAATGCACACTAGATTTGGTAGTTTTAAATATTTAGTTATGCCTTTTGGATTGTGTAACACACCATCAACTTTTCAAACTTTTGTCAATGACATCTTCCAAGATTTTGTTGTCTATTTTTATGATAATTTAATTTTCTTGAAGACAATAGATGAACATATTCATCATATTTGACAGGTTCTAAATTGACTTCCAGATCACGGTTTCTACGCCAAGCACAATAAATGCAAATTCCATCTTAAATCAATCGATTTTTTGGGTTTTAGGTTATCCACTGATGGTTTAGTCATGGACAACAAAAAGGTCCAAAAAGTCCTGGAATGGCCTGAGCCCAAAACTGTTAAATCCTTAAAAGGATTTTTGGGTTTTGCAAACTTCTATAGAAGATTTATTAAAGATTACTCTAAAACTATTTCTAATCTTACTTCTCTTCTTAAAAAAGATATTCCTTTTGTTTTTACTTCTACAGCACAAAAGGAATTCGAAGCATTGAAGACTGCATTCACCACAGCTCCAATTCTTTGACACTTTGATCCTTCTACTTCAACAATAGTCGAGACAGATGCGAGCAATTATGCTATCGCAGGGGTCATTTCTCAATTAAATCCTGAAACAAAATTGTCTCATCCTGTTGCTTTTGAGTCACGCAAACTCATTGCAGAAGAATTAAATTATGAAATTCATGACAAAGAGCTTTTAGCTATTATTCATTGTCTTAAAAAATGGTGCTCTTTTCTTCTCAGCCTAGATAGTCCTTTTCAAATTCTAACAGACCATAATGCTTTGAAATACTTTATGTCTTCCAAAGTGTTAACCAGGCATCAAGCCAGGTGGTCTGAATATCTGTCTGAATTTCCTTTTTCTATTTCCTATCGCCCAGGTAAGAACTGCATTGTCCCAGATATCTTGTCACATTGGGACGATGTTTACCCACAGCAGGTGGACAGATTTGCTGAAAAGAACCCAGAAAATGTGAAATCAATTTTCAACGAATCAATGTTAACGACTCATCAACTTAATTCGATGACAATTCAATTTTTTTGAAATCCACTATCCAACATCCTTGAAGCTCAGTCAAAGGACAATTATTGTTTAGGGTTAAAAGACAAAATACTCTTGAAGAAAGGGGCCAAAAGATTTAGTATTGAATCAGGTCTATTAGTTTTTGAAGGTAGAGTAGTCATACCCAACAACAATGAAATAAAATTATGGATTTTCAATAGTGGACATGATTCTCCATTAGCTGGTCATTTTGGGGTTGATAAAACCTACCAGTTAATAGCAAGGGATTTCTTCTGGCCAGGAATGACCAGAGAAATCAAGGCCTATATAAGAGCTTGTTACAAATGTAATAGGAGTAAGGCTCCCCATCACAGGAAGCATGGGTTGCTTCAACAACTTCCTATTCCCTCTAAACATTTGGAATCTTTATCTATGGATTTCATTTCTCAACTTCCTCTTTCTAATAATTTTGATGCTATATTAGTAATAGTAGATAGATTTTCAAAAAATGTCTATTTTTATTAAAACCACTACTACTGCTACAGCAGAAGATTTGTCAAAATTGTTTCTAGAATATTTATTTTCCAAACATGGCTTACCTCATGATATTATTTCAGATAGAGGCTCATTGTTTGTATCCACATTCTGGACTCAACTGTGTTGAAAACTCAATATCACAAGGAATCTCTCCACGGCCTATCATCCTGAAACTGATGGGCAAACCGAAAGGGTCAACCAAATCCTCGAACAATACCTTCGAATGTATGTCAGTTTCCAACAAGACGATTGGACTACATGATTACCATTGGCCAAATTTGCTTATAATAACTCGACTCATTCTTCGACACGACAATCTCCTTTCAAAACTGTTTATGGAAGACATCCTCGATTCAACTCAATCCACGTAGGAACTAGTCATCCTGCTGAACATTATCTTCTAACAATATCACAGCTCCAAGAAAAACTTAAATCAAATTTGGAATTAGCAATTCGAAGGTACAAGGAACAGGCCGATAAACATTGAAAATCTTCTCCTCTTTTTAAACCAGGCGACAAAGTATGGCTTGACGCACAAAACATTCGAACAACTCGACCGTCAAAGAAACTAGCGGAAAGGTGCTTGGGACCATTCAAAATTGACTCTGAAGTCTCTAAAACTGCATTTCGACTCAAGCTACCTCCTAAATGGCAGGCTATTCACCCTGTTGTTCACGTATCTCTCCTGGAACTGGCTCAAGAAACATACCTGGGCAGGAACCAACCTCCTCCGGAACCGGTAAAAGTAGAAGACCATCTAGAGTGGGAAGTAAGTTGTATCCTTGATTCAAGAATGCGCAAGGGGGAACTTCAATACCTCGTGGAATGGGAAGGCTTCCTCAATGATTCAGACAAAACATCATGGGAACCAGCCATCAATGTTTCTAACACCCCCGAACTCATAAAATCTTTTAATCTTAAATATCCTTTAAAACCAAAACCTTAAAACTCTCTTTCATTTTTTTGCCTCTCTTTTTTTTCTTTTTTTTCTCTTTTCCTTCTTCTCTTTAAAATCTAAAACATCTTTACCTCTAAAATGTCCTTATTCTTTGTTTTCTTTTCTTCTTTCTTATTTTTTATTTCAAAAGTTTTTCAACCTTCTTTAAAATAAATAAAATTAAATTAAAGTAAAATAAAATAAAAAATTCATAAAAACCTTTTAAAATTTCTTTAATTTTTTTTCTTTTCTTTTCAAATTTTCAATATAAATTCTTTCCTTAAAAATTTCCTTTCCTCGAACTATCAAAATTTTTCACGAACTCAACACGACAATCTTTCTCGAATTTCACTTCAACCTCTAAATCTCTTTTTTAAAATTTCTTCAAACAAATTACTTCTTTCTTTCAAATTCTTTTTAAAATTTATTTATTCTCTTCTCTTCTTTCATTCTTTTCAAATAACCAAAAACTTCAATAAATAAAATTTCACAAATAATTTTTTTTTCATCTTTCTCTCATTAAATTTTCATTTCAAACAAAATCTTTTCAATCAACTATTTCTTTTTCTTACTTAAATTTTTCTTTTTCCAAACTTAAAACTAAAATTCCTTCAGTTAAACATTCTTTCTTTTCTTTTTTCAAAATTTCAAAACAAAATTTAAATATTCTTTCTTTCTTTTCCTTTTCTTTTTCTCTCAAAATCTTATAAAATAAATGTTAAAATTTTAATTAAAACAACAAAATAAAATAAATAAACATACAAATTGTTTCTACTTTTCTTTTCTTCTTTCTTTCTTCCATTTTAAATTTTTTCCTGTATTTTCTCTCAAACCAATTTCTTCATCTTCTCCAAAATCACCCTTATTTCCTTCCTACATTTCTCAAAAACCTCCCCCTCTCCTACCGGTACCACTTCCCCGATCTCTAGCAGTTCTTCAGCCACGTCGAAAGAGGAAGCATTGATAATCTTGTTAATATTGCCACTGAACTCTTCAATAAACCTAGCTTGTCGACCCTGGCAAGGTTGTTTTGACCATACCTGGTCAAGAGTTTCTTCATTATCCTCCCTTGAGGCAATCACTGGTAAATGTTCTTCAGTAGGGATTGACTACGCCACTTCCACAACGGCCACTTCCAAAGCAGTGGTTTCCACAATAGGATCTCCCACACTCAAGGCTTCCACCATAGGGGCTTCCGCGATGACATCTGAATTCTAAGACATACGGTCATCAGTAAAATTTTTTCTTTGGAAAAACAAAATTAAAATAAAATAAAGTAAAAGAAAACTTACATCGAACACCGGATCAGCCTCTAGAAATAACTACGATGTGGCTTCCACTGTCACTTATTTTTATTCTTCCTCATCTTCAATGACCATCTGCCGCTTCTTTGGCGTCCGCCTTGAGATGGGGACTTCCTCTTCATCTTCCTCCTCTTCTAACCTTCATTTTTTACCCGTGGCTTGGGCTACCCAGGTTGCCAGGGTGTCCTTGACTTCCTCCTCAACTTTCTTCTGATTGATCATCCCCAATTGACATGTCCCATATATCTTCGACCACCTCTTTGGTCTTTGGTATTACCCAATATTTGGTCTTAGTAAATCTTTGTTTGATGTCAGAGTTTTTAGATAAAGCATTGCACGTCACCCGTCTCCATCAGCAAAGCTTGCATTTCTAACGAGGACCTTTAGTAGCTGTGCTTTGAACAAAGAAGTATTTGATTGACTCACAAGCTGTGCATGCTTGGGAGTACTGTCGGGTAACAAGCCCACCATCCGCTTTGGGGTGAGGAGGTGTGGGAGTTGGAGTTGGGCAAGCTGACATAATAATAATAATCAAGAATTCAATAAAGGGAAAATAGTGTGGGAAGTATATGTCTCACGTTCAACAGAGCTCTTGTTTTTACACCCAGGCATCTGTCACGTTCCACGTGACACTCAAGGCAAAAGCAGCTCATTAAATCAATAATACAGAGGTCTAAATCCATACTCAAAGCGCAGAAAGCAATTCTACACAGCAACTGCGACTTTTCTTTGTGTACTCACTATTCAACCGCGCTAGTCTAAGCTCTAAATATAAATTAGTCAATCTCTCAATAGTGTGTGTTAGTCTTTTCCTCAATAAGCAACGCACAGCCCAATAGTCAATATAATAGTCTGCTAAAAGGTTTATTAAGTATCTGTGGATTATTAAAAGGGGTATTGAGCATGGACAAAATGGTTAGTGGAGGATTAAAGGGTTGGCAGATGTTAATGAGGAGGGTCCAGGTGTAACAGGTGTATCTTTTAATGGTTTTTGGTGTGCGGAATAGTAGATGGGTATGAGGTCAATGCGAGGAGGAGTAAAGGATATAAAAGGGGTTGGATTTTGGTTCAACATTCTTTATAAATAAATTATAAAACATATATATGGTATATAGTGGTAAATCCCCAGGATTAAATCATTATTATTGTATCTTTTCTTATTTTCTCAGTAATCATTTCTAAATCATAAATCTTTGATTATTGAGTTTCCAACCCTTTGTGAGATCTTAAGAATATAAATATTACCCTTAAATTATATTAGAATTCTTCTCAAACATATCTTGAAGAAGTAGCTCTTCCTTTGAGTCATCTTTGAATCACTTCCTTGAGCATTTCCTCTGTGCCTCAAAGAAGTTTCTAAACTCCTCCCTCCATCTCACTTCCAGGAACACCCTTGACCTTGTGCGTAGGTCGTCCGGTGACAGGTACATGCAAATTGAGAAGTACAAATAAATATAAAATTTATATAAATGAACTAAAAAAGACAAAATTAAAAACAAATATATTAAAAAAACATACCTGGCTCCTCACCATCATTCATATCACCATCCAACTGATGCCTTTCTGTGAAGGAAATCCCTAATTTCCAGCCAAACTCACTATAAGGGAAAAGAAGTGGAAATTGCAATGGGGAATAGCTGGGATGTAATCCAGATATCCTTTAAAGGGAGCCATCTTTTTGAAACAGAATGATATCCCTAAAGTCTTGAAATTCCTCACCACTCCCATGCATGATTAAACATACTTCATTGCAAGTAGGGTTGTTACAGCATCGTAGGTCAACATTTGGGGGAGTGGTACTTTTTTTTGAAGGATGTTGAAGTAATATATGGTTATCTATTATTATAATAATTTTGGTGTCTCTTTTATTTGCTTAATCCATGATTATATGTAGATGTTAATAAAGTATATATGTATTTTCTAATAAATCAGTTAGTATGTACTTGTATGGTGTTGGTATATATAGTCATGACCCAGTACTCATGTCTCTATCCAATACATTTATTTTACAACAAACAATACTTACTGATCTTCTTTGTTTTCTCTTATCTCTTTATTTTATATTGCACTTAAATGGCATTACTTATATACAAACTGAATACATGACTTGATCATTCATCTGGACAGTTAGATCTATTTTATAGAGTAGATATA
The DNA here is from genome assembly GCA_030280995.1 of Hemileia vastatrix. NCBI lineage: Eukaryota > Fungi > Basidiomycota > Pucciniomycetes > Pucciniales > Zaghouaniaceae > Hemileia > Hemileia vastatrix. The sequence continues at coordinate 16,872,674 of JASXTE010000006.1, read as the reverse complement.
TATTAGTCATTCAATAACATACATAATGATTGAAGGTGATTGATAAAAATTATCACTAAGGTATTCAGCTTGTGGCATATAACTAATAGTGTTTAATGCACATTAAATAAAGGTTGGATCATTGATAGATTAAAAGTCTGAATATTCTACTACATGTCCACAACAGCTGGAGATATACCCTCATCACCAATTTCATCACATGCTGAAACTGATAATACAACTACACCATATAACTATCAAGCAGAAACTGAATCTCATACCCAACTGCGGAAAAACATGCCATATACATACTCTTCCATGGTTGATCAATCCTCAGACAAACTTCTCAAAGTTCCTATACTCACAAGTGGAAATTTCTCTTTATTGAAGTCAATGATCAAGTTTTATTTCAAATCCTTGGATCTTCTACATCACATAAATTCTGCTACGCAACCAAATGATGCAACTCTGACTGATTGGAGAAGGGGGGAATCCAAATCACGTCTAATACTTATTAATTCTGTTAATCCAAGAGATTCATTGTTGTTTTCAAAAGCTGATTTGAATTATGCTGCCTATCATAAAATTTTAACTGATTATGGTGAGCCTAATACATCTACGGTTTCTGATTTACTTGATCAACTTGTTTATCTAAAATAGGATGAAGCATCTTCATTGAGGGAACATCTGTCAAAATTTGAAGAAATTGAGAACTTATTGACAGACAGTGCCTCAAGTCATCCAGAACTAGTTATCTCATTAAAAATTAGGGTAGTGATTCATGTGAAAAGTGTTCATCATGAGTCTATAATTAGTATTACTCAAAATTTGTTTCAAAATTTCAAGAAACTCATGCTTGAAAATATTTATGAGCATTTGAAATCTGAAGTGAATTGTAGACAACAAGAAACTGATTATCTAGAGAGCAAAATTTCAATGAAAGCCAATTAGCAAAAGAAAAAGGCTAAGCCAAGATTGTCATCATGGGCTAAGAAAGAGAAAAAACATTTGAAGTGTCAACTTGGGCATACTGGTCATACAGATGAAAATTGCATTACACAATTGAGAGAACAACTTAAAAAACTGAAAGTTTCATCAAATGATAGTGCAAAAACAGCAGAGGAGATAAATGAATCTGCGTCACTTGTGGATATTGACGGTCTTGAGGAGTCTGCATATATGACTAACTCTGAAAAATATGGGACTGGATTTGTTTTAGATTCAGGCGCAACATGTCATATGGTTAATGATAAGAGGATACTTAAAAAAATCAAAAAACTTGCTACACCTGAAAAAATTAATACTTCTGGAACTCAAGTTTTAACCGCATACTTCAGCGGCAATCTTCTTATTGCAAACTCACTTGTCCTTTGAAATGTGCTCTTTTTAAAAAATCTGTCAACTAATCTAATTTCTGTAAACAAATTACATTGCCTAGGCTTCTCTATCAATTTTTAACTGGATATAACAAGAATTTTAGACTCTACCAACACTTTAGTTGCTAAATTTTTCCATAAAGGCCAAAGGCAAAATCTGTGGTACGCTAGTCAAACTGGCTATATAACCTCTCCTAAACTGACACTAAGTCATTGGCACACACATCTAGGACATCTGAACACCAAGACTTTCAAGAATTTTCTGAATTCAAAGAAAATTGATTTTATTGACAAAAATCTTGATTGCATCACATGTGGTAAAGAAATTTTTTTTAAATGTCCTTTTTTATCTGTTTTTCCTACTTCTACAATACCATTGTTCAGGATCCACTCAAACTTGGTTGGAACGATTGATCCTCCTACTCTTGGTGGTTGCAGATATATTTTAACATTTATTAATGATTGTACAAGATATTCAACAATTTTTTTGATGAAATCTAAATCAGATGTTTTTGTCAATTTTGTTAAAAATAAACATGACATTGAGAATAATCTGGAGAGAAAGATTAAATATCTAAAATGCGATAGGGGTGGTGAATACAGTTTAGTTTAATTTGTCAAGCATTTGAATTAGTGTGGTCTTACTCAAGAGCAGGCTCCATCCAGAATCCCTAAACAAAACTCTGTAACTGAATGGTTCAATAAAACACTCATTGATAAAATTTGTATCATCTTAATTGACTTCGAGTGTCCAGCTGAGCTGTGGGGTGAATTTTCTATGAGTTGCAATACACTTTTAAATTTTTTACTTCACTCCAAATTGAAATTTTGTGCTCCGGAAGAGAAGTTTAACTCTTTTATACCTGGTCATGGAAGTCACTTCATTGATTACAAATTCTTAAAATGTTTTGGCTCCCTTGCTATTAGACTAAATGACAAAGAAAGCCACTCAAGCAAACTTCATTCTAGGGGTGTTGAATGTGCTGCTGTGGGTTTTGAACCAAATTCAAAGAGTTGTTGACTTTATGATAAAGAGTCAGAAAAAGTAATTATTTCCAGAAACATCAAATGTTTTGAATCCAAAAATTAATTTTCCAATAACTCCACCGAAACTCATGTTCCTGACTATACTTTTCTTCCTCTTTCTACTGATATTAACCTGTCAAAGAATCTAATTTTTCTGCTTCTCCCCCTTCTATCATACCAGTTAAATCATCTAGAAATCATGTAAATTCTGGTCCTGTTCCACCTCCTGTCCCAGGTAGTGAGAAGGACTCATGTGGTGACAGAGCTAATGAATCACAGACTTCTCCTCAGCATCTGAAAATTACCATTCAGAGACATACTCCTGAACCAACTTCTGATGTTCTACCAAGTGATGGAAATGATTTGGAGAAATCTGAATCTCATGCTCAAAATAGGAGATCTACTTATACTAGAAAGATTCCCTCTTACTATGGTTTTGCTGCCTTTTTTTCATCTCATAATCCAACATATAAGCAGGCTTTGAATAGTCCTGATGCTGAATTGTGGAGAGAAGCTGTAGATGAGGAGTTTGAGTTGCTCTATGAACATCAAGTTGGTGATCTTGTTAATAAATACAAGGATATGAAGTTTATTGGAGGAACTTGGGTTCTTACTAAAAAATGTGATGAATTGGGTTGTGTGATTAGTTATAAAGCTAAGTGGGTGGCACTGGGTAATCTTCAAAAGGCTGGTATAGACTATGGTGAGACATCTGCCTTTGTGGGAAGGACTGAAATATTTTGGTTGCTAATCTCACTTGCTGCGGCCAAAAATTGGCACATCTCACAATTTAATGTTTCAACTTCATTTATTCATGGTTTCATGAAGGATGATGTATTTGTTACTCAAGTTAAGGGGTAGTATATTGGTGGTAAACATAAGGTGCGGAAATTATGAAAATCACTTTATGGAACACGAAAAGCTCCTAGACAATGGAAAGAATGTTTTGTTGAAATCATGACTAAATTACAGTTCATTGAAGCAGAAGGGGATGAGTCACTATTTATTTTTGGTGATAAACATGATTTTATCTTTGTTCATCTACATGTTTATGATGGTCTTGTCTTTTCCAACTCTACTTCTTGTGTCAAAAATTTTCATTAAAATCTCTGTGAACATTTCAAAGTTAAATGGACCAATAAGCCCACTTATCATCTGTGTAGCAAAAGTTTCTATCACAACAACTTTATTTCTCTCACGCAAGAATCTTACATTTACAACTTGGCCAAGTGTTTTATTGTGGTCAATATTTTCTGGCTATCTACACCTTTACCAGTCACATATTCTCCTGCTGATCCTTCACCTGAGGAGAATAAGGAAGGTAAGAATCATCCATATCAGGAGCTGATTGGTTCCTTAAATTATCTTTCTGTTTCTACCTTCCCAGATATTATTCATGCCTTAAAATCTTTATATAAATACAATTCTAATCATTCTCCATCTCATTGGCATCTGGCTCTAAAATTCCTGCAATATATTATAACCAATAAAAATGTTGGTATTAAATTTCAAAGAAATACCAATGATATTGTTCTGACATTTTTCAGCAATTCCGATTATGCTAATTGCAAGACAACAAGATACTCAATCACTGGCTGTGTTATATTGCTTAATGGATGCCCAATCTCTTGGCAAAGCTGTTGTCAAAAGGCAGTCTCTTTATCCACCTCTAAAGCCAAGTATATAGCTATGTGAGACTGTGCAAAGATGTAAATCTGGATTTCAAAACTGTTTTTATGTTGAATGAAACTATTTCTCTGCTGTTGATTTTATCCAGTATTAATGCTCCTGAACTGTTTTGTGACAATGAGGGTGCAATATTCTTGACAAAGGAAGCTCAGATTAATGAAAAATCAAAGCACATTGATGTTTGATACCACTGGTTGCATCAAAAGGTTTGATGTAATGATCTGTGTATTAAATATTGTCCAACTACTGATATGTTAGCCAATATGTTCACTAAAAAAAATCTCTCAATTGCTTTGACAAGGAAAAAATGCTTTAAATCTGATTATGTGTGAAGCAGGGGGGGTGTTGCAGGATGTTGAAGTAATAGATGGTTAACTATTATTATAATTATTGTTGCGTCTATTTTATTTGCTTAATCCATTATTATGTGTAGATTTTGATAGAGTATATATTTATTTTCTAATTGATCATTTAGTATGTACTTGTATGGTGTTGGTATATATAGTCATGACCCAGTACTCATGTCTCTATCTAATATGTTTATTTTATGACAAAAAATACTAACTGATATTCTTTGTTTTCTCTTATCTCTTTATTTTATATCTCACTTAAATGGCATTAATTATATACAAACTGAATACGTGACTTGATCATTCACTGGGACAGGTAGATCTATTATATAGAGTAGATATACATTAGTCATTCACTAACATACATAATGATTGTAGGAAATTGATAAAACTTATCACTAAGGTATTCAGCTTGTGGAAAATAACTAATAGTGTTTATTGCACATTAAATAAAGGTATATAGATATTGATAACATTACTACTATTGTTATTATATTTATTAAAAAGAAATACAATACATTTATTTTACAATGAACAATACTTACTGATCTTCTTTGTTTTCTCTTATCCCTATATTCTATATCACACATAAATGGCATTACTTATATACAAACTGAATATGTGACTTGATCATTCACTGGGACAGGTGATTGATAAAACTTATCACTAAGGTATTCAGCTTGTGGCATATAAATAATAGTGTTTATTTCCCATTAAATAAAGGTGATTTATAAAACTTATCACTAAGGTATTCAGCTTTTGGCATATAACTAATAGTGTTTATTGCACATTAAATAAAGGTTGGATCATTGATACTTTTGAGGAAGAGTTTGATAGGGGATTTGGACTGAGAACTTCTTTCTTTAGCTGTTTTTAACAATGCTACAAATGGTTTGCATCTGTCTAACATTTCTTGCAAAGACAGAACTACAGGGAGGAGAACATTCCATGCACATTTTCTACTCATTGTAGGGCCTGCTGTAGAGAATCATGCTGAGTAAAATAAATTTGTGCAAATTTCGCAGCACCATCTATTGGTGGTAGGAGAGAGCCAATATAGTGAAGCAGTTCACCAGATATTCAGAAAGTAAAGACACCCTTTGGTCCCCAGGTTGAATTATCAGTTTTTACACCAAGAGAAGTCATTTCCAAGGCATTATTATAATTTTGAATGTCTTTCCTGAAGTGATTGGCATATTGAAAAAGAATTTGCATTTAAAAGTTAGAAAATGTACAGGTAAAAGAGATAAAATTAATTATTGGATACACATGTGGAAAAGAAGTATTAGCCAAACATAGCTCAAATCCTTCAAATAGTGTTCTAACTCTGTTGGTGATTCAGGTGTGATAGGTATGACAAACTTTCCTTCACTGCAGCAAGTAGAAAGCCTTGTTTGCCTTATGGGTGATGCTACAAGTTTCACCTCCAACCAATGAGCTTCCCCACAATAACCACAAATTACATCAAATTTTTTCAAAGAGTGATGCTGAGGATATGAGGGGGTCAGAAGCCTTCTTCCAACTGGAAATGAAGAAATTTGTGAGGTCAAAGCTGAGTTAATGGATGGCCTTGCTGGAACTGGGGCATTGGATGCAAAAGGCAGTTAAAAAATCCTATTGTGTTGAATTATAGTTTGTAAACCTGATTGACCACAAGGTCTACTACCCCTTGTAGTGCAAGATGGACAAATGATTAAAAAATAAAGAAAGATACACAAATCAGAGAATTTGTCACATAATCATTTCCCATAAAAATAAATTGTGGCTTTCCCCAAAGACAATAAATGCAAGGTTATACAAAATGATACAATATTTTATCATATCTACACATATTATATCTACAAAGTATAAAATATACATAAAAAACTATTATCATAATACATCTTAAATCATCATATAAATTATCATCATGTATATCTATTCATAAAAAATTAATATTTTCTATGAAATATCATATTTATACAAAAAATACATTAAAAAATTTTATAAGCATATGAATTATCATATATTTATTATCATATATATTTTGATCATGATTATCAATCTTTTTTCATATCAATATATAAATTATAGTTTATATTTATATTATATACTATTTCTGTGTAAAATTATTTCTGCTTCACATGATGAAAATGATACATTGTTTTAATATCAATTGCATTTCATTATATTAATTCTTACTTCATATGATGAAGTACATGAAGCAATATATATCAAATGAATTCAATGAAAAATCTCAATTGTAATTTTTTATAGAGTTGAGCACCAGTTATTATATATATAGAGATATATAGATATATCATAGTTTCATTATAATTTTACTGCTGCATATGATGTGTTAATGAAGCCATATATATCAATTCAACTATACTAAAAATATATATAAATAAAATTTGCATATTATTACAAATATTTTAATATCTATATATTTATTTATATTTATATATACATTAATATCTATATTTATATATATCTATATATTTATTAATATCTATATTTATTTATATATAGACCGTGTTTTATTTGTATATGTTCTTCTTCAAGTGAAGTAGTTGATTAAGCAAAAATTGATAGAAGGGAAAAAGAGTAAACATATATAGTGAGAAAGATGATGAGGTAGAATTAGAACTGAAAGAAACCCATACCTTACTTAGTGGTAGAGATATGGGTGGCCTGTTTGTCAGGTGGGTAGTGCAGGAGGTTATTGATTGGGTGGAGGCAGAGGTGGGCGTTTTTGGAAGGGGGGAGGTAGTGTTGAAAAGTAAAAAAAAGAAGAAAAAAATTACAAACTTTTAGTGAGGCTGGGGTGGTGTGCCAGGTGGTGGAGGTGGATGCAGGTGATTAAGGCAAGGTAAGTGGTGGTGCAGGAGGTGATAGAAGTAGGTGGGCCTTGCTGGAAGGTGGGAGGGTGGTGTTAATAAGTAAAAAAAAGAAAAAAAAGAAAATTATTTTTACAAAATTTTAGTGGGGGTGGGTTGGTGTGCAAGGTGGGGGAGGTAAATTTGGGTGGTGAAGGGGAGGGAGTTGGTGGCGCAGGAGGTGATCAAAAGAGGTGGGCACTGCTGGAAGGGGGGAGGGTGGTGTTAATAAGTAAAAAAAAAAATCTTAAAAATGAGAATGGTGATTGGGGTAAAGAGTATATAGGTATTGTGGAAGAGGATGTAGATTAAAAGAAAAAAGGAAAAAAAAGAATGAGAACTTACCAGGGTGGACTGAGGAGAAGGGGCACAGGTATGTGGGAGGTAGAGGGTTGGAGCTAGAATTGGTGCATGGGCAGTTGGGGGAAAGTTAGGTTAGCAGCCAAATATTCCAAGTTTTGGAAAGTTAGGGCACCAGTTCTTTGATATATATAGATACTCCAACATTTCTCAACATACCCTAAAGTCCAGTAAGGAAAAGAGGTGTTGTCAGAATCTCATTAGATAACTATTTTAGATAATATTAAAAGTAACTATTGAAGTCATTCCCCAGCCATTAACCAACAAAAAAATTAAGCAATTAAAAAATCATGTAATTTTTTAATGTCATCATAAGATTGGCCAATTTTTACACATTCCATAATAAATTCATTTTTTTTAAATTTTCTTGCTTTTCCAAGTCAGAAATTGCTGTTTCTATGTGAAAACCACAGTTTTCTGTTTTCTCTGATCAAAAATGAACTCTTTCCATCTCCTATGCATTGAATCTGGTTTTTTTAAAATTTGATTGAAGCAAAAAAAATTTTCTCCAAATCTAAGGCCCATTAATCTTTCATTAGCATATGATCAAACTTCATCTTCTCAAATTCAAGGGAATTTTTTGCAATAGAGGATTTTTCTGAAAAAAATAAATAGAAAAAATAAATAAATATGTTTTTGAAGAAGATATATAGTAATAAAAACTTACTTCTATCTTTTTTCTCAAAATAATTTTCAAGGGAGGACAAAGAGTTGGTAGATGCTTTTCCGCATTTTAAAAGATGGTTCAAGTTTATTGAAGTTGAGGCTTTACTCTTTAGCTTGGATGATAAGATAGAGGGTTCAGAAAGTTCATCTAAAGCAGCTTCAAAAGCAGGATTGTCATTACTGGAATCATTAATATTTTAAGAAATTTAAGTTTGAGTATGAGGAGACTAGAAAAGAAAGAATGGGAAAGTTAGAGAAGAATTTATGAAAAAATAAAAAGTAAACATACATTAAAAGATTGGGGCTCTGAGGACTCAGATTTGCTCAAAAATAATTTTTCTGCTTGATAGTCAGGATCATCTTCAGCTGAACTATGGTTAGAAGCAGGGGGTGATTGATGCTTTTTAAGACCAAGTGTGAAAGGAGGATTGTTGGATGGTTGAGAACCAGAGGGTATATCCTTAGTAATATTGTGTATATAACAAGGGTGGACATCAACTCAGGAACCAAAAAGATTATCTATTTCCTCATAGAAAGGACACATGACATTGTGCTTTTTGGAAAAAGTAGTAATTACAATCTCCAAATCATCATCATCAATAGTGAAGCCGGTGGAAGTGGAAGTGAAATGAGCCTTTTTTTTTTTGAATTGATAAATTTTGAACCTCCCCTTCATTTTCTTAGGATTGATGTTGATTCTCCCTTTTGTTTTATTTTATACTTCATTTGCAATCAAAAAGAAGCCATTAAACTTTGATGAAGGGGAAATCTTATTTGGGTGGACTTCTCACATACAAAAAATGCATCATAATTTGATTTAATTTTGAGGAAGTTGATAATGATGAGATAATCTTCCTTTTTTAGCTCTCCAGAATTTGATTTCTCAGGTGAGAGGCTTGCATTATGGGAAGATCTTTGTGATGTAGCATTTTTTGAGTTGCCTTTTGGGTGTTGGACTATGTGAAAGGCATTATGAAACTGGTTTATTACAAGAAAAGGGATTAAGATGTTGAAAAAAATAAAAAAAGAAGGAAAAAAACATGTCTGTTTAAAATTTTTCAGTAAAATGTTTCAAATCTCAGTGAGGGGTAAGTGCTGAGGGTTGATGAGGGGATGGAGGTCTGTGTATCAAATGTGACAGGGATGGGGAGGGTAAGGAAGTTATGATGTGGCCAACATGTGGTTGTAAAAAAATTGAGAAAAAATTGCTTATTTGAGGTCATAGCTGACATCCATTTTGAAAATAAGTGACTTTCTTGCAGAATTGAAGTGCTGATTTTCTAGAACTGACACCCCCTAAGAAGATGAAATAATAACAACATAAGATTGATGATAAATTAATCCTATAAAAAATTATTGGCTTTGAATTCAGTTCCTTTTCCTCATATATCAGACATATTTGAAGTCATTTACTTAAAAACCTAGGTTATTGTTAGTGACTTAGCCTCAAACATTTCTTTTTGATTTTCAATATAAGATGATGCAGTGATTACATGGCTAAATTACCTTGTTGAATATGTTTTTTCCCTAAGTATAGTGGAAATAAAGGGTTAAACATATTTTAAAAACACTTTACCACAAAAAAACACTTGGAACCTGCTATCAGGTGCTGATCCCTCAATCCATTTGTGACACAAGAATAACTCAGATTTGATGCCATGCAATCTATTATGCTTAGTGTTCAGTGCCCAGTCTTGCCAGAAGAATTTCAGCTGAGCTAGAGCTGAATCAAATCAAAGATATAGATTGACACCAGCAATCAGGCACCCATATATTTTTTCTGGTGCTTAAGAATTTACAAGAGATAAAAAAAATTAAAAATTAAAAAATTAATAACTGAGAATAAAAAAATGAAAAATAAAAAAAATAAAATAAAAAATAAATAAATAAAAGAAAAAAGAAAAATAAAATAAATAAAATAAAAAATGAAAAAAATAAAAAATGAAATAAAAAATGAAAAAATAAAAAAAAAAAAAATGAAAAAAAAATGAAAAAAATGAAAAGTGAAAAATAGAGAAATAAAAATAATTATAAGAAAATACAATGAGAAATAAAAAAAATAAAAAATAAAATTGAAAAAAAATAAAAGAATAGTAAAATGAAAAAATAAAAAATGAGAAATAAAAAATTTAAAAAAAATAATAAAATAAATAAACAAATAAAAATGAAATGAAAAAGTTAAATTAAAAAAATTTAAAAAAAAAATTCCAAAAATGAAAAGATCAAAAAACTAAATAAAAAAATACAAAAAGAAAAATAAAGAAAAAAATATAATAAAATAAAACTGAAAAATGAAAAATGAAAAAATGAAAGAAATAAAAATTAAAAAAATTAAAAAAATTAAAGAATTCATGAAATGAAAGATAAAAGAAAAGAAATTAAAGAAATAAATGATAAAAAAATAATAAAATGAAAAAATGAAAAAAAAGTTTATAAAATAAAAGAATAAAAGAAATAAAAATGAAAAAATAAAAAAATTTATAAAAAAAAAGAAAAAAATTAAAAATTAAAATAAAGAAATGAAAAATGAGAAGAGGGAAATCATTGGCTGGTTGACCAAAAGAAGGAGGAAAAGAGGAAGGAGAAGAAGAAGAAGAAGGAGAGGAAAGAAAAGAGGAAGAAAGAAAAAAAGAAAGATACATGGATAACAACAATAACCAAGAAGGAAGACTGGGAGTTTTAGACAACTCTAAGACTAGGGTTTATTTTCTTTAATAAAGTAAGTAAATAATCTATCTCTTCTGATAAAAAAATTACTAATATGAAAGAAATCTTAAGCAACCTTCATGTTATATGTACTTTTTAATTTTTAGAGGGAAAAGTGCAGGAAAAATAAGAATAAAAGAGATGTATATTTTTAACTAATATTTGTTGTTTATTAAGGTAAGTAATGTAAGTAATGGGGCCACAGGAGTTTACCCAATGCCTTTATATAGGCAAAGGGCCCTCTAAAGCTCCATCAACATGTATATACAATGTGAGAATAAAATGAAATAAAATAGAAATAGGTGTAACAAAAATATATAACTGAAACTGAAAAAATTAACTAGAAACATGAGTAAGAGCCCCTTTTATCCACCAATTAAAACCCAAAAAGTATAAGAAAATTAACCGGGAAATTAAATTAGTTTGAAACAGAAGATTTTAATTATTTGAATTTAAATCAGGTTTCATAACTTTTTAAAAAATAATCAGTTTAAGTGAAACATAAAAATTATACTATTTTGACACAAAGAACTAATGTAATTAATTAATTTAGTACAAAAAATGAGTAAGTAGCTCATTCAAACTAATTCAGTAGTATAATAATTAATTTAATTTAAAAGAGTAATTATTTTAATGAAATTACTAATTTTTAGAGTAAAACATTAATATTTTGTTAAATAATGTGATTCAACTTGTTTAATTACTTTGTTGACACAATTGTGAGTCAAAAAATCACCCAATATTTATGGATTGTGTCAGGCTGAGTTTAAGTAACGAGAAGTGAATAGCATGATTAGTCAGTTTTCTAGAAGATTCTAATTGTCCTATATGAATACTGTACTACAAATCCAATAAGTATCAAAATATAACTCAATATAACGGTCTCAGTAACTTAATCTCACTAATGATAAATGTTCTACAATTTATAGTTGGTATAAAAATAGATATAATAATTCAAAAACTATTCAAAGACTTTTAATATTACTAATGAAATGTATTGTGATTGTAATGGGTATATGTTTTAATTGTTATGATAAAGAATGTAGAATATAAGCCCAAAAACCTCCTCCTTTTATGCCCATGAATTCCCCAATGTTCTACCTTAATTTACCAACCTCCCACATGGCAAATGATGTCTTAAATTAGCAGTTGTGAATTCCCATCAACCCTAAGGATCAAACAGTAAAAGAAGAAGAATCATTTCATACACAAAAATACATAAATTACAAATTTTAATCAATCAAAAATAGAGTAATAACCAAGTTGAGAGTAAATGTATGTAATTCTTAAAATAAAACAATAAATAAGGAATAAAAGGCACTATACATAACACATAATTTAGGGGTATCAACATCTCAAATGAAAGGGCTAATTATTCCAAATTAATACATAAAATCCCCATCCAAATATGACCAGTATTGACTGAGAAACCAATGAGAAAACAAAAATAAGATGTGAAATGAGGGGTAGCTGAATTCAGTCTCTTGGCAGGCACTTTCACAGGTAAATCCTTGACTTAATAGGCTATTTTAAGTGTGGTAGTGAATTATAGGCACCAATCTTGAGGTCATTAATGAAATTGGTGCATATAATTAAATCAATACACTAATAATGAAATTAGGATGCTAAATAAGCCTCTGTTGCTTATTTTAGTGTGTTTCCCCATAGTGGGTGTAAAATGTGGTGTAATTATAGTGTAAAATTCCAAAACTTGATAAAAATGAAGATATTCACAAGGGAAAAATGCAGGCAGTATGTGGCCAGTACACAGAAGCCATTTCTGGGATAAACACCATCAAATTTTAAAAATGTTATTTTAATAAATTTAAGAATTCAAATAAATAGTTCTAATTAAGAAAAACTGACCTTTCAAGGCACATTTTCAATATTATTAAATTTATAGCACATGTATTCAACTTTTAATTGATTTAAAGCACCTTTCTTATTTTTTCCATAAAAAATGAAGACAACAGCTTTGAGTCTACTTAAAAATTATTTAGCCTTATATTTAAGGTTCTTAGAATTAACCTAACATATCTAAACATAATGTTAAGTACATAAGACCTATAAAAGGTAGATATATGTATGTATTTGAGGTACTATGATGGCATACATTTTATTTAATCATTTATTTTACTTATTTATACATCTTGTATACCTTTATTTATTGCTCCCATGTGTTCTACATGTGTTTAAAATAATTTATGAGAAGCTTTTACTCAGTACTGGGAATATCCAGGCTGACAATTTCACACCCAAAAAACAATAAAAAATGAGAAATTATACATTTTTTTATTTTTATTTTATAGGTATCCAGAAAAATCTGTAGCATACAAGGGTAATTCTTTAAAGAAGTTAAAGACAATAAAATATTATGAGTACTGGTCTTAAAACCTCAGCTAGTTAAACAGTATAATATTTCTGTTTAAATTTTTTAAAAAGGGAGGATAGATGTGAACTTTCATCTTCAGGTATCCACCTATCAGATTCATTTAATTTCCCTTATATCTCAATAAATACTCAGCTCCTTTCTCTTTAGTAAGCATTATTTTCTTGAGTATTTTTTTAATCTTTTCTTTTTGCACAGGTTCTTCAGGCTAGTTCTTAGGCTTTCTCTGCTTTTTAGAAATAAATCAGTATCATTTTCTTGTTAAGGTCTTAATAATGAAATAGGGAAAGCTGGATGTTTTCTATCATATGAGGCATATAATATGACTTCCACTGCATTATTACCAAAATTTTTTTTTATTACAAAAGTACCCAAAAAAGCATCTTTTAATTTAAAATTACCTTGTTAGTTAAAATATAATATTGAAATTAGGACTTTGTCTCATTTTTTAAATTCAAATTCTATAAGGGATTTATCCCATATTTTCTTTTCATATTTAAATTCTTTTTTAATTCATTCTTCTGCATGCTTTCTAAAAATTTTTTGCTAATGAAAAAAGGATTCAGCACCAGGATTTATGTCTAATGTTTGTAATTTGTTTAAATTATTTACTGGTGTATTTGAAACGTAGCCCAGCCAGAGTTCAAATGGGGGTTTTCTCTGTTAAATAACGAGTTGGGATACAGGTATTAATTTTACCCAGTCATGTGTGAATTTATCATTGTCTTTGTATTCTAATCCAAAGGCACAATATATTCTGATCTTATCCACCAAAGTCTGTATCATTCTCTCAGCCAGCCCATCAGTTTGTGGATGGTGTTCTGTAGAGAATTTCAATCAAAAACATGATACTTCCATGAAAGATGTGCAGAATTATGAATTGAATTTTGGGACTCTGTCAGAGATAATGGCTTTTGGGAACCAAGAAGTATTCATCATTTGAGTCCACCATATCAATGCCAAGTGTTTTTCAGATACCTCTTTCTGGATAGGAATAAACTTACATATTTTTGTAAGTCTATCCACAATTACCCAGAAAGACATTAAGTTTTATTTTCCTGCTAATGGAATTCCATTTAAAAAGTCCATGTATATAAATTCCCATGGGGGTTTTGGCTGCTCTATTTTTTTAAAAAACCCAGCTCTCTTCCAAGTTAATCTTTAAGATTCTCGGAAATATTCACATGTGTCAATGTATTTTTGTACATCTTCCTTCATGTTTATCCACCAGGCTGTTTTTTTAACTCTAATTAATGTTTTGTTAAAATTAAAATGACCAGATAAGATGTAATCATGGCAAGTACTTAACATTGACTCTCTCATAGATGAAGGTATAAATCTTACATTAATTATCTTTTTTGTGTAATATATGTACCCATCTTCAATTGACAGTTTACCTTTTCCCAATTCATTTTTGTACTTTGGAGGTAAAATTTCAATTAATCCACTCATTGAGGAATTTGTTGGATCGTTTAAGTTGGTTGATAATTTTGACAAATATTTATCAGATGAATAATTTTCTAATATTTTTTGCATAAACTCTTCCTCTAAATCTACTATATAAATCCAAAATATATTTTTTACATCATTTTCAGGCACACAAGAGGGGTTATCAGTTTCATTTGGAAAAGGAATTCTGGATAAAAAATCCACAGTAGAATGAAATGTTCCTGCTCTGTGATTCATTTTCATCCTTTCTCTGTATTCTTGTACAGCTAGTTGACATCTAAAGATTTGTCTATTTGGTGTTTTCATGTTTAGTAATGATTTTACTGCACTTCAATATGTTATTAATTCAAACATCTGGTCTTTCTGATATTAATGAAGTATCCCCAGGGCCCAAACAATGGCTAAAAATTCTATTTGAGTAGCACCATACCTTAATTCAGTTTTCCTTAAGGTTTTGGATATATAACATATAACTACTTCTGATAATTTACCATTTTTTATCTGTTTTTTTTTGTAAAGAAGCACCTAGCCCTGTAAAGCTTGCATCAGTATACAAGATGAAAGGGAGTTTAAAATGTGGAAGTCCCAATATTGGAGCTTACATTAAACATTCCTTTAATTTATCATAGGCATTTTGTCTTTCATTGTTCCAAATTAAAACCTCATTTTTCTTAGTTAATGTTGTCAAAGGGGCTTCAATGGATCGGTAATCTATTATATACTTCCTATAATGTCCAAACATACCTAGAATGATTTTAACATATCTCAAATTTTTAGGTATATGAATATATTTATTTCTGCCACTTTATTCTTGTCAAAACAAATTTATAAGCCAGATACAACATTTCCAAGTACTTTCAAGGATTGAAACCCAAACTTACATTTTTTAATGCAATTGTCATATTAATTTCATCCATTATTTGAAATAATCTTTTCAGGTGATTTAAACTCTAATCATATCTTTTTGACAACACTATGATGTCATAAATATACACTAAGAGCCATCCTTAAACAATTTCCTGATGAGAAAAACTCTCCATAAATTTTCAGAATAATGAAGGGGCATTATTTGGGCCAAAAGGCACTCTCACATATTTATATATTCACATGTGTGTGGTTGTGAGTAACTAATACTGAGAATTCTTTCCACAGTAATCTGGTGGTAACCTTTGTTTCCATCCTGAATGAAAATATATTTTTCTCCTTGTAAGGTAGCATAGATAGAAGCTAGCCTTAGGAGAGGGTTAATATAAGCCACATTAAATGTATTCAGAGCTCTGTAATCAGCACATAATCTTTCCTAATACTTTGCATAAGAGATTAAAACTGGTGAGATAACATAATAGTTAGGTTTTATGTCTACTTTTTTAACAATACTTATTTCTAATGACATCTTAATGTTGTCTTCGATGTCTTTCCTTTTTTAGAAGAAGAAGCTAGGTAAGGTTTCTTTTTTAAGCTTCCAGGAATATTATACAAATCAAAACTTAAAGAGATTTTTGTCTCATGGTCTTTTACCAATCCTAGTTCATTTGAACCATGAGGAAATTCCATAGGATAAGATTTTATCAATCTAAAAATATTTTCTTCTTCAATTTTTGAGAGTTGAGGACTGAAAGAGGCTTTTTGGATTTCATTTTCCAATTCAACCACTTCAGAGGTGGGTCTTCCACCTTAAAGTTGCTCTTCTTTATGAGAAATGGAATAAATTGAATTTTCAGAACTATTCTTGAATTTTTTTTTTCCATTTACTCCAATTGTAAAGAAAATATTTGCAGGATATATTTTAATGCCAAATTTGGTGAATAAGTCATTTCCAATAATAAAACAACCACTACAATTATTATTTTACCTTACTACAGATTCACATACTGCTCTTAAATATCCATTATTATATTAGAAGAATACAGCAGTTTTGTATTTGCCAATTGGAAATAATAATGAGCCAAAACCTTTCCTGTTCTTTGTCTGTACAGGTTCTAGTTTTTCTTTGTAATTATTATCAAGTTTCATCAATGTGTTAACAGAAACTAAATTACTTGCAGCCCCAGTTTTAAGAATGGAAATCATTTCTTTTCCACAAAATATAACAGAAGCTCTAATAGGTGTGAAACTATGAGTATCATGATTTACATCTTTTATTATTTTAGCTTCCTCAATGGAAGTTAAAGATGCATCTGTGGGAGTTATTTAATTATTCAGGAACATAATATCCTGTTCTAATATAAATACCTCATTATCATTATCACTGTAATAGATGATAATTTTACAATCTTCACTATACTCATCCTTTTCATCTTTGTGATTACTGCTTTCAGAATCTTCTGATTTTTCAGAAAAAATTCTTCTCTTCTTACAAGTATGACCTTTTACCAAAGGTTCATTACATTTGTAGCGAGTGTTATTTCATGTCTCCTAGAAACAAAAGGAGCAGAATAATTTTTCTTCTCCACTGGTAACTTACTTGTAGTAGTTTTAACTACCTCAATATTTTACTAATAATGATTATCCATTGCTTTATATTTGTGGTTCAATAATATTTCATTGCATATATTAATAAATCTATAAGTATCCCTGATAGTTTCAGCTCTAGCTACAATAATGTTTCTGACTGATATAGGCAATTTATATATTATTTGTCTTTTCCACTCATCATAATCTATTTATGGATATATGGCTTTCATGATTTTATTAAATTAATTAAAAATACTATTGTTTTATCCCCAGCACTTGGATTATATCTTGTTACTTCATACAATCTTTGTTGAGCAATTCTAAATTTTGGGCCACCAAATTTTCTCTCAATTAGTGCCTTCCATTAAACCCAGAAAAAATTAATTCTCACACTCAATAAAGTTTCAAAACGTAGCAAGGCTGCATCTGTAAATAAAAATACTAATCTTGATTTAATTTCTTTATAAGGTAATTTTTATGAAAATTGGAAGTTATTAATTCTTTGTATGAATTTTTGTGAATCAGATTTTGAATCCCCATCCAAAGAAAGGTGCTGATCTAACTTAGTCCAGTTCATTACCTCTATGAATCCTTCATATACTCTCTTTTTCAGATTGCTCATCTGGTCCAACTTGTTGTTGAATTTCACTGTGAGGCTGTGTAGAAGTGATGAAAGGGAATGGATTTGCTCTTGTAAAGTGTTTCTTGACTTCTTTATTATTATTTGGTTTCATAGCCTTTCCTCCTCCTCTATGGTCATTTGAGAAGTTCTGCTGGTTTTTGGAGATTCTTGTCCCTCCATTTGAATCTCCTGTAACAGTTCTATCAGCTATAGGTCTTAAATCATAAGGCTTTAACTCATTACTCACAATGTCAATTTTGTCACACATGTTGCAAGTGGAATTTGATCAAAAAATTCAGATATAAGTATTTAAAATTCAAAATAAGTTTTATCAGTATGATATAACACTACTTAATTCAATTAATTGATTAATTGTAGGTTTTATAGTGAATTGATAGGTGCCAAAACTCAAATATGCGTTTATGTGGTCACTTAATTCAAGAAATCTAAAAAATGTAGCCATGATTTTATATTTAAAAAAGAATTTTATCAGAAATATTCTTTTTAAATAGTAAATAAGTTGTAAAAACTAATAAAAAGGATTTAAAGTCCTGTTAAAAAGAATTAATAAGTCAGCTTTCATTATTTGGTTTATTATCTGCAAATATTACAAAACAAGTTGTTCTATTGACAGACCTTCATTAAGAGCAATTTTATTTTAAGTTAGTATTAAAATTTTTGATTTAATATCACAATTTTTTTATAGAACTGGGCTTATTTTTCTGAATTAACTATATATAGTGACCCTAACCCTTTGTAATTAATCAAAATACTTTTACAGGGATTTTATCTACTTCTAGCCTTTTTTTGAATTTTTACTTACTGAAAAAAAACCAACAAAATTCTTGAGGAAAGTTCGCTTATTTTCAGGCTGTGTTTAAGTAAAGAGATGTGAATAGCTTGATTAGTCAGCTTTCTAGAAGATTTTAACTTTCCTATATGAATACTGTAGTATGAATCCAATAAATATTAAAATATAACTAAATATAAAGGTCTCAGTAATTAAATCTCAATAATAAAAAACGGACTACAATTTATAGTTGGTAGAAAAATAGATATAATAATTCAAGCACTATACAAAAGGCTTTTAGTAGTACTAATGAAATGTATTGTAATAATAATGGCTATATTTTTTAATTGTAATGATAAAGAATGTAGAATATAAGCCCAAAAACCTCCTCCTTTTATGTCCATGAATTTCCCAATGTTCCCCCTTGAGTTACCAATACTCTACACAGCCAATGATGCCTCAAATTAGTAGTTACACATATCCATCAACCTAAGGATCAAACAGTAACAAAAGATAATTCAAATTACACACCAAAATACCTAAATAACCGGTTTTAATCCATAAAAAATAGAGTACTAAACAAAATGAGAGTATATGTGTGTAATTCTTAAAATAAAAGAATAAATAAGGAAAAAAAATGTTCTAAATATAACACATAATTAAGAGGGATCAACAGTATAAATGAAAGGGCTAATTATTCCAAATTAATACATGAAATCACCATCCAAATATGACTTATATTGACTGAGAAACCATTGAGAAATCAAAAATAAGATGTGAAATTTGGAGTAGCTGAATGCATTCTCTTTGCTAGAAATTACACAGGTAAATCCTTGACTAAATAGGCTACTTTAAGTGTGGTAGGGAATTATAGGTTCCAATCTTGAGTTTATTAAATAAATTAGTGCATGTAATAGGGGGTTTCAGTTCTGGAAAATCAGCACTTAAATTTGACCAAATATGCACTTATTTAAGTGTGGATTTCCAAAACACACTAGCCCCAACACTGGTGGATTTCAAAATGAAATAAGTCACTTATTTCACTCAAATCCACACTTTCTCAACCAAAAGTGCTGATCTCACCATAATGTCCCATTTTTCTGATTTGTCAGAATTATCCCATTAATACGCAGCACTCCATAGCATAACACTTAATAAATCAAAACATTGTACATCATTTATATTCTAATACCGTATAAGAGTCATTCCTTCCCCACTCTCAAATTTTGATGAGCTACATCAAGCAATGAATTTCATAGCTCTTGATCTCCTCTTGGACTCTGATTGCAATTATGATTCTGATCTTGAAGTATAATTTATTTTTTATTAAAAATGTCCAGGAAACATTAGCTTCTTCCAAGAAAGCCTCAAGTAAAACATCAAAACAATTATTAACCTATCTGTGCGCAATTTGAAACAGTTTACAGGAATTCTCAGGAATTTTTCATTAGAGTCCTTCAGCTGAACATTCTCATGAAGCCTATCTTCTATTTTCCACAAACAAGTTTGAATTAGGTTCAGTGGTTGCTGAGATTTTGACCTTTGAAGTTGAGCTTTTTTTTCCAAATTTAACTTATCTTATTTCACATTTTTATAATACATAATTAGAGAATAAGAACTCTAAGACTCTTATCTGATGAATATCTACCTTACATCAAGGTGTGTTTTTTTCTTTTTCTTACAATTTTCATATGTCTAACCCTTCACTCATTTTTGCTTCTCTTATCAGATCAGTCAAAAGTTGGTCCAAAAAATCAACAAGGTAAAAAAAGAAGGTAAAATTAATAAATTAAAAAACCTTTAGGTAGATAAATTTTTTTTGGAGATTTGTAAAGCCATCAAATATTTTTTATTCATTCATAAAATTTTAATAAATAAATCTGATATTTCAATTTACTAAACTAAAGTAATGAGCCAACCAGATTGCATTGTATAAAAGCTAATCATGATAAAATTAAATTTTATCATGTGGTTCATCTTCCCTATACCTGTGGAAAGTCCCAAACTTAGTTTCTAGACTTGGTCTGCATTTTAGCTTGAGGAATTGTCATTACTTTAAAACTAGTTAATTTGAATTATATTATTTATTTATTTATTAATTTATGGAATTATTCTGAATTTTGGTGATTTTAACCCCTTACTTTAATAAAATGCATGGGAGGGTATAGCCAATTTTTCAAATCTGATATGAAAAATTGATGACTTAGAAAAATTTGGTGATACCCACCCCTTGCTTCAATAAAATTTAGGGGAGGTTATTGCCAAATTTTTCAAACAGATATAGAATTTTTTTTGAATTAGTTTTATTTAGAAATGAAACTTGGTGGTGAGGTGATAAAATTGTGTTGGTGATGAGGCTATTTGCACAGGTGTCAGTAATATTTTAGCATCTGAAACTCCAAAAGTGCAATATTTTAGAGTCCAGTAAGGAAAACTGGTGTTATCAGAATCTCATGATATAACTATTTTTGATAAGATTAAAAGTAACTATTAAATTGGGAACCAAAAAGAATATCCACTTCTTCATAGAGAAGATACATGAAATTGAGCTTTTTTGAAACAGCAGTAACTCCATTCTCCAAATAATAATCATTGATACCAAAGCCAGTGGAAGTGGAAGCAAAATGAGCCTTTTTAAGTTTTTATTGATATCTTTTGAGCCTCCCCCTCATTTACTTAGGATTGACCTTGATTCTCCCTTTTGTTTTCTTTTTTACTTCATTTTCCATCAACAAAAAGCAATTGAACTTTGATGAAGGTGGACATCTTATTTGGAGAGGTTGAAAACATAAAAAAAAAGAAAAAAACATGCCTGATTAGAATTTCACAATAAAATGTTTCAAATATCAGTGAGGGGTGTGTGCCAAAGATTGATGAGAGGATTGAGGTCTGAGTGTCACATGTTAAAGGGATGGGATGGGTACGGAAGCAATGATGTGGCCAACATGTTGTTGTGAAAAGAATTGTGAAAAAAGTGCTGATTTGAGGTCATAAATGACACCCATTTTTGAAATAAGTGATTTTTGCAAAATTTTAGTGCTGATTTTGTTTGAAATTTGGAATTAAGTTAAGTTCAGATTTGCCAGAACTGACACCCCCTAATGAGATCAATGCACTAATAATGAAGTTAGGACACTAAATAAGCATATTTTGCTTATTTTAGTGTGTTTCCCCGTAGTGGGAATACAATGTGGGGTAATTATAGTGTGAAATTTCTAACATTGCTAAAAATGAAGTTATTTGTGTGGGAAAAATGCAGGCAATATGTTTCCAGTATGCAGAAGCCATTTCTGGCATAAAAATTCAGATTTGAAATATTTTATTTTTATGCATTTGAAAAACCAAATCAATAGTTTTAATTAAGAAAAATTGATCTTTAAAGGCACATTTTCAATATTATTAAATTTATAGCACATATCTTCAACTTTCAAGTGATTTAAAGCACATTTCTTATTTTTTCCATAAAAAATGAAAACAACAGCTTTAATTCTACTTAAACATTATGTAGCTATATTTTTAAGCTTATTTATATTACTCTAACATGTATCGACTTTATATTAAATACATAAGACTTATAAAAGATGGATATATGCATGTACATAAGGTATTATAATGGCATATATTGTATTTAATAATTATTTTTACTTATGTATACATCTTATATACCTTTATTTGTTGTTTCCATGTGTACTACATGTGTTTAAAATTTTTATGAGAAATTTTCATTCAGCTCCAAGAATATCCAGGATGACTGATTGTAAGATATGAGGTGTATTACTTAACATATATAATAAATTAATTTATTAATTACATTATAATTTAATTTTATTGCTTATAATTAATATATATATATATTTAAAAAATATTTATTAATTTATAATTACTAAGTACATAAAAAAGCGCCCATATGTGATAGAATATAATGTATTATATGATTTTTTTGTTGTAAATACAGTTTATATAGTAATAAAATTTATATAACTCTTATTTTAATTATATTATTATATGTTTGTTATATAATTTTATTCTTCAATATAATATTAATTTGTATATATAATATCCACACTTTTTTTGTCAGCCAAGCTGTCTCATGAGTCCAGTAAATTGTTATAATACTTTATTGCAATTATAAAAGGGAATAACATTATGTATTTTATGTATTTAAAATAAAATTATATAAATATTTTAAAAATAAGTAAAATAATTATTATATTAATTTTACTATTAAGTAAATTATTAATTACACAAAAATATATTATAAGTGTAATGATAAAATTAACTTATAATGTTATTAAAAATTGAATAATAAAATTTATATATTAAATAAAAGCTTGTCATCTATTATTATCTATAAATATTGGGCGCTTTTTTGACCCTTAACTGTGTCACAAAAAATTATTAAATAATTTAAAACACTTATTTAATAGAATGGTATTCAAATTCTTACTTTAAATTAGTAATATCATTAAATGTAGTATTTGTTTCAATGAAAATAGTTATTGAATTACTTAAATAGTTGAAAAATTTAATTAATTTTGCTTCATACTGGTTTAAATTAATTACATGAATTTTTGCATGAAAATAATTTTATTTTTTTAATTAAACCCTTTATATCTCACTTTAATACCTGTTTTAAATTACATTACTCACAGTTCTTATGTTTTAGACCTACTTAGTAACTGATTATTTTAATTAAGTTTTTTGAGAACTTATGGTGGGAAAATTGGTTACTTACTCACAGGTTTAGTTTATTGTTTCATTTTTTTCTCTTAATTTCTATGTTTTAATTAAATTCTTTTGTCTTCTTATTTAACATTATTAATATTTTTTATATAAATTATTATGGCACTTCAGAGGTCTCCTTGCCCATAAAAAGGCCTTGGAAGTCCCCTTTGGCTGCCATCACTTACATTACTTATATCAATTTAAATACTTTATTATTAATTTTTTGAAACTACAAGCCTTATAAAAATATTATATAAATAAAGCTAAGGTTGCTTTAAATCTTTTAGTAATAAGAGTTGATATTGAAGCAGAATGAAAAATACTTACGTGATTAAAATACCTTTTTAAACCATTAAAATTGTCCTTTCAATAGTCCCAAAAGTTGTCATTGCATTGCCTTAAATAATTCTTTAATCTTTTGTTTTTATTATTTTTTATTATTTTTTATCTCTTTGATCTTCCCTTTCCTCCTCTTCTTCTTCTCCTTCTTCTAGAAAAACAGCTGACAACTGGGGGCCTTTCCAAACAACGATGACAACTTTTGACAATCAACTGGACGCAAAGACCACCTAGCGCCAAAAAGTCAAATTTTTGCTGCAACCATGTTTCAAAATTGGGTTTGAATTTTTAGGTTTATATAATATTAATTTAAATACATTTTAAGGTTATTTCTCAATCACTATAATAAGTAAACCTTTTCACCTATCAAGTATATTATTAAATTTTTAATGCAATAAAAGTTCCTTGGCTATTTTTCTGAGTCACTGAGTGAAAGTGATCTATATTTTTTAAAAGAATTTTTTTTTCCTAGTTGACCATAATAGAGTTACTCTCTTAGTCCTAGAATATCAATGTTTTCTTAAAGGAATTATTAAATTAATTTTTCTATTAAAATTTTGATATTATTGGTAGACCATAATAGTAGTCAGTGCTTAGTCCCAACATCACCAATATATTTTTTGGTTTTAATTATTTTTGGTTGATTCCATAAACCTTTTTTGGTTGGTCGCAAAATAATTATTGTTTATTTTTTAGTAATAAAATTTTGTAAATAAATATTTTTTGTATTATATTATTTTTGTTAATTGATTTATAAACTGAATAAAATTTATATTTTTAATTTTAAAATAATTTGAAATTTTTTATTATTATTTTGAAAAATATAAATTTAAATCATTGATTACATCCAATTGATTTTTATTCACAGTTTTTCTGTCCAGTAGCTTTACAGGCAGCATGAATAATCTTCATGTTGATGAAACTGATATGGATGTTGATAATAAATCTGTAGGTTCTTCAAAATTAACTTACAAAAATTCTTCAGCTGACAAAAAACCTTCATATACTTCAGGACATAGAAATGTCAGGGGGATTTGAAAACCACCCTCCCCCAATTACTCTGAAAGAAGAGAAGCCTCAAATCAGTGAGGAAAGTCCTCTAAAGGGTATAAAAATAAAAAATATCCCTCTGGTGCAGCAATTAAACAATCTTTCCAGTCATATTGTAGAGCTGAAGGCAGAAAACATGAGATACAAGGCAAAAGTAGACACACTCTAGGAAAAGATGCAGGAGCTTTTAAATAACAAACAGGTTCATCCTCCTCCTTTACCAACCACACAGACTAAGCCTCAACCTCAGCCCCATCAGGAACCCATCCCTTTCCCTCAAAGTCAAAAAACTCTACAAGTGGAACAGTGGAAATGGAACTACCTGATGATCCATTACCAGCGGAATGTACAGCAACCAGAAACTCCACACCCTGGCCCATCCAGGACGCAGAATTACCATCAAACTCCTCAGGTCCATCCTTATCAGGGAGGAAGAAGAAAGAAGGCACAGGGAAATTTCCTCCCTTGCCATGGTAAGTAATCTGCTTGATAAACATGTTGGTATGTATAGTAATAAGTCTCCTTCCACAGGTAATGTCAGGCTAAGATCAAGTACAAGGATGTGAAATATCTTGAAAAGTCTTTGTCTAGAAGATTTAAATGGTCCTAAATGAATACTGTAGTATAAATCCAACAAATAATAAAACATAATTCAGAATAAAGGTCTCAGTAATATAATTCTCACTAATTTTATATGTGGCTTACAATCTTTTTAGTTGGTAGAAAAATAGATTATAATAGTTCAGATACTACTCAAACGTCTTATAAAAGTACTAATTGAAGTGTATTGTAATTGATTTGGTTATATAGTGTAAATTGTAATGATAAAGAATGTAGAAACAAGACCCAAAAACCTCCTCCTTTTATACACACTGAGTTCCCCAATAAATCCCTTGATACACCATCCAATACACAGTTAATGACGCCTCAAATCCATTAATAGACCTTCCCATCAACATCCCTAGTGATCCATGACATAATTAGACAAGTAACAACCGCCAAAATCCTGTAATAATAAGGGAAATCCATCAAAATTAATGAAAAAGACAAAAAGAGAGTATATGCGTATAAAACAAAAATATAAAAGACTAAAGGAGACTTTTTAAGGTTAATAATATCTTAATAATAAGGGGGATTCACTGTAGAAATGGAGGGGCTAATCCTGACATTATACTACGTGAAATTCCCATCCAAAAATAACCAAAATTGACTGAGAAACCACCAAAAAACTTAAAACAGAGTGTGAGATGTGGGGTAACTACATGCAGTCCTTGGAAGGCGCTTGCACGGGTAAATCCTTGACTAAAATTAGGTGAATTTAAGTGTGGTAATGAAATAAGATGCCAAGAATGAGGTTATTAATGAAATTAGTGCATATAAACAAGGTCAATGCACTATTAATTAAGCTAGGACACTAAATAAGCGCCTCTCGCCTATTTTAGTGTGTTTCCCCACAGTGGGCGTAGAATGTGGGGTAATTATAGTGTGAAAAAGCTAACTTTGCTAAAAATGAAGCTATTCACACAGAAAAAAAGCAGGCAGTATGTGGCCAGTACACAGAAGCCATTTCTGGCATAAAAAACACCAAATTTGAAAAGTGTTATTTTTATGAATTTAAATAGCCAAATCAATATTCCTAAATGAGCTCAATTGATCTGTCAAAGCGCATTTTTTATATTCTCAATTTTATAG
This sequence comes from Hemileia vastatrix, assembly GCA_030280995.1. Taxonomy (NCBI): domain Eukaryota; kingdom Fungi; phylum Basidiomycota; class Pucciniomycetes; order Pucciniales; family Zaghouaniaceae; genus Hemileia; species Hemileia vastatrix. The sequence goes on along the minus strand of JASXTE010000006.1, from coordinate 16,846,154 downwards.
CGCATATAGTCAACTTTTAAGTGAAATAAAGCGCATTTCTTGTTTTTTGCGTAAAACAATGAATATAACAGCTTTAAGTGTACTTAAAAATTATGTAGCCTTATACTTAAGGTTCTTAAGATTACCTTAACATATTCCAACTTAATATTAACTACATAAGACCTATAAAAGGTGGATATATGTGTGTATATAAGGTGTTATAATGGCATTTTTTTGTGTATTATCAAAATTTTACTTATGTATACTGTTTGTGTACTCTCATTTATTGTTCCCATGTATAGTTCATGTGTTTAACATAACTTATAAGAACTTTTTACTCAGTCCTGGGGATATACAGGCTGACAGGTAATCTTTTTGAAAATCGTGAAAAAACTGTTAAAACTATTAAGAGACAAATTCCTGTAATGAGTAGCCCTAATTATGTAACTAGTAAATTTTCATTTGATGAGCCTTTAAATTTAACTTCAACTATTATAATTAATCCTTCTCTTGCAATTAAAAATAATTCGGTTTCCCCTGAAGTCTATTCCTTGCTTGAGAAAACTTCTGAGGAAATATTGAAAGATTCCCTTGATTTTAATGTTGTAAAAGACAAAATTTTGAGAGATGTATTAGTGAATGAAAGTGACAGATTAATTAATTTGAATTTACATTGCAAAGTGAGTTCTTCTGTAAAAGATACAGCTTATTTTAAAATAAAAAAAACTTTGAATATTGTTCTTATTCAACAAAAACAAATAAGAAGTAATCATAGAGCTATTTCAGATAAAAATCATCATCTCTGTAAAAAATTTAAGTGACTTAAAACCCCTTATTGATGAGAATTCTTCATTAAAGAGTGAAAATAAGTCTCTACACAAGGATTTGAAAAATCTGAAAATTAATTTCCAGGCTCTGAGTAACAAATACTCAGTTTATGAAGATAGAAATGCTTTATCCCTTGCAAAAATAAATGACCAAATGTCTGAAATTCCATGAATAAAAGATTATTTGTCTGACCTACAGGAAAATTCCTCAGCCTTACCTGTAAGTTAATATGGTGTAGATAAAAATGCTGACCAAAAGCTGAATAAAAATAAAGGAAAAGAGCCTGAACAAAGCAGCTCCTTTCTTCCTCCTATTTAAGCAATTAAAAAGCCTGAAAATGAGTCTGTGAAATTTTTTGAAACTAGCAAAAAATATTTTAATGGCCATGAACCAGCTGTTTCTAGAGAAAATAAAATTTCTGAACACCTGTAAAAACTTCAAGAATTATTAATCTTAAATAACTCTAATCAAAAAATGGACCATTCCAGTAGCCAGAAAAATTGGCCTAAACTTGATCAGTATCCCACCTTTGATGGTGACTTTTCATCTTATTGGAAGCCCTTTGTCCAAAGTATTGATAATCTAAAAAATTCCTATAAAATGCCAGATGAAGAGATTTTTTCTAAATTAATTTCTTTATTTTCTAATGTAGCTTCAATTTGGTATGAATCTTTCTTATTGGACAACCAACATTATACTTGAAAAGAGTGGAAAAAATTGATTGAAAATCAATTTCGGGGATAAAATTCAGACTTGCTCAACATAGATTATATGAGACTTCTAAATATGCATCCTCTTCTCCTGAAAAACCTCATGTTCTCCTCATGAAAATAACAAAAATTCTTATAGCAATGGATCCAAAAATGGATTATGATATTTGGAGAGACAAAATTCTCTGAGAGATTTGATTGTGGGAAGGACTGAGCATGTGAGAGAAAATTCTTCCTTTATTAAAATCTGTAATTAAGTTCCACTTAATCATAGATATGAACAAAGGAATTATCCTTTGAAATCTTATCATGACAAGCAGAAGCCTTCAACAAAAATTCCAGAAAAAACTGGTAAACCCTAAGCCCCAGTTGCACAAAGAAATATGCAACAAACACTTGTTTTAAATTTTACAACCCATGGAAGAAAGGATATGTTTGTGGCAAGAAAATTCATCTTGTTGAAAAAACTGAAGAATCAGAAAATACTCAAGCTGATATTGATGATTCCTTAAGTGACTGTAATAGTAATATCTCTTATGACCATGATTCTTCTCAAGAAGCTCTAGTCTTAGAAAAAGATATCCAATATTTGGATAATTGGTCTGAAAATTGTGATGTTGATTTATCTTCTGTGGAGAATGCTGAAATCATTAATGATATTACTGAAAGTTTAATTTTAATATCACCCTTGAGAGCACCAGTTATCATAAATGGTTAAAATGTTGAGTTTATTCTTGACTCTGGTGCTGGAGAAAGTGTGTAGTGTCTGAGAAAGCACTAGCTTCAGTGAATAAAAATTATCATAGAAAATTGTTACCTATAAAATCTGAAAAATGGAAAGTTTATGGTTCTGTTCTATGTCTCACTGGTAAATATAAAACCACTGTGCTCTTGAAATATGATGGTGGTTTTTTCAGAGCTATTTGTGAATTTATTTGTGATGAAAAATGATAATTTAAGCAATTGTTTTATTAAGGGAAATGACATGTTAACCATGTTGGTAGTAAATTATATCTTGAAAACAATTGTTTTACCTTGGGAATGAATGGGAAAAGAAAATTGAAAATTTCTTCCTCTAATAAGCATTCTGCACCCTTATTAAAATCCTGTAATTCATTGATCCAATGTATGGGTAGAAAAACAGAATAAATGGATGGATTATTGTCTGAAATAGACAAAGCATCATTTGGTGATCAATTAACTAATGATCAAAAAGATTCAATAGTAAACTTGACTTCATCTTTCCCAATGGCTTTTGCTCATGGTTCCCATGTGTGAGGATTGGTTAAAGATGAAATGAAAATTTCTTTATCCTGTAATCTAAATGAAATACCTCCTAGCCTAAAGGAAAAACCTTATCTTCCTTCTCCCACAAGGAGAAAATATATTGAAGATAATTTCTCAACTTTCTTAAGTATGAAGTTTATTGAAAAAGTGGATGTTACACCTAAATATTGTGTCATCTCTCCAGTTTTGATCTCCTATGAGAAAGATAAATCTAGGCTATGTAGAAATTATAGAGCTTTAAATACATATACTATAGATGATATTTACCCTTTGCCCAGAATTAGCTCTATAAATTCTACCTTGCAAGGTTCAAAATTCATAAGCTGTCTGGATGTTAATGAAGGTTATCATCAAATACCTGTTGAAAAATCCTCCCAAAATTTTTTGCTAATTGCAACTCATATGGGAATTTATAAATATGTTATTATGCCCTTTGGCCCTAAAAATGCCCCTTTAGTATTCAAAAAAGTAATGGATAACACATTTCATCAGGAAATAATTGTAGAATGGTTAATGGTTTATATTGATAATATCATAGTTTTTTCTAAAATTTTTGATGAACATATCTGACACTTAAGAAGGGTCTTCCATAAAATTGATGAAATTAATATGACTCCATCTTTGAAAAATTTTAAGTTTGGTTTTCAATCCCTTAAAGTCCTAGGTCATGTAGTTTCTGGCATACAAATATGTGTAGGCCAAGGTAAAGTTTCTGCTATCCAGAATGTAAAAGCACCTACTTCTGTAAGGGAAATATAAAGTTTTTTGGGAATTTGTGGCCAATATAGACAATAAATTAAAAACTATCAAGTCATAGCCATACAACTTACCAAATTTACTAGAAAGGATGTGGCTTATATATGGAATGAGGATACACAAAAAGCTTTTGATACATTAAAGAAATGTTTAATGTCAGCTCCAATCCTTGACCTTCCAGATTTAAATAAGAATTTTTTCCTCTATACAGATTCAAGTTTTCTTTGACTTGGAGCTGCTCTACACCAAAAACAAATTATTAATGATAAAATTTCAGAAGTAGTAATTTGTAATATTTCAAGAACCTTGAGAAAGAGTGAAGTGAAGTATGGTGTCACTCAATTATAGTGCTTAGAAGTTGTATGGGCTTTAGAAAAGCTTTATTATTATCTAGATGATCAAAAGCGTAAATTAGTTAATGATTGCAGTCATGTGAAATCCTCTTGAACTTGAAAACACCAAATAGACATATGTTTAGGTGGCAACTTGCTGTTCAAAAATACAGAGGTAGAATGACTATTATTCACAGGGCTGGAAATTTTTATTCAAATGTAGATATGTTGTCTAGATTACCTCTTCTAAATGATGTATCCAATACAGATTATGTACCTCAAGATGATACAGTACATATACATGGTATATATATTGTTGATATAGAAGAGTAACTATTGCAAGTAATTCTGGACTCATATGATAAAGATTCTGATTTAAATAAATTATTTACAATCTTGAATTAACCAAAGAATGCTTCTATTAAAGCATTGCTAAAAACTCTTCCTCCAAAGTACCAAAATGCTTTGATTAAGGGAAAGTTTTCCATTGAAGATGGTTATATTTATTACAGGAGAAAACTTAAAAATGCGATTGTTATTCCTCCTTCCATGAAAGAAACCATCTTAAAACTTTGTCATGATGACATATTAGCAGGAAATTTTGATCATGAGAAAACCATAATAAGAATTAAAAGCACTTCTTGGTGGGCTAATATGTCTGAGGACACTAAATTATATGTTGAATCTTGTGATTCTTGTCAAAAATCTAAAAGATTGAAAGGTAAAAGAGCAGGATTGTTGCAACATATTGAAGCACCTGATGCTCCTAGGAAAATAATTAACATGGATTTTGTCACTGGTCTTCCTGTAGCAGGAAAAGACAGTTATAACTCTTGTTGGGTAATAGTGGATAGTTTCACCAAAATGTGCAAATTTATTTCCACCCACAAAGATGTATCCACAAAAGAATTATCTTTCTTATGGCGGTAATACATGTTTAATATTTTTGTATTTCCAAAACTCACTATCTCTGATAGAGACCCAAAATTTACATCTGAATTTTGGATGTCTTTGATGGATATTTTTGGCTTTGAGTTGAAATTATCCACAGCTCACTGTCCTCAAACTGATGGTCTAGCTGAAAGAATGATTCAAACTCTGGAAGATATGATTAGAAGCTATTGTGTCTTTAGATTAGAATAAAAAGACAATGACAGATTTACTCATGATTGGGTTACTCTATTGTCAGCTCTTGAATTTTCTTATAATAGCACTGTTCATTCTGTCACTGAGAAAAAGCCTTTTGAGCTTTGGTTAGGTTAGTTCCCAAACACTCCTGCTAAAATTCTCAATAATAAATTAAAAAAGTTGGAACTACACCCTGGTGTAAAGTATTTTATAAAAATGCAACATCTATGCAGAAAACATGCTCAAAGCTGTATTTATAAGGAATTTGAATATGAAAGGAAAAGATGGGATAAATCCCATAAAGAATACACATTTAAAAAGGGTGATGAAGTGTTAATATCTACTGTTCATTTCAATCTACAAGGAGACAAAAAATAAAAAGATCCTTTTGTGGGACCATCTGTTGCTAAAAGAATGGTTGTATATAATGCAGTAGAAGTTGTATTGTATTTTCCATATGATAGAAAACATCCTGTTTTCCCCATTTCCTTGCTTAAAACTTATACTTTCAACAATTAATTTTTTCAAAAAGAAGGGGAAGACCTAAGAAAAAACCTCAGGACACAGTAACTGCAGAACTTGATAAAATTCTCAATGATAGAATTATCACTTCTGAAAGATGTATTGAATGTTTATTGAGATATAAAAACAAATCATCTGAACTTGATGAATGGATACCTGGAAAAGAAATTTCTAATCTTTTTACCCTGTTAAAAAAGTATAAAAAGAAAAAATCTTAGTATTTTTTTATTGTTTTCCTTAGAGGGAGGGTATCGGCCGGTCTTCCAGAAGGAGAAGAAGAAAAGGGAAAGAATGGAGAGGAGGAGGGGAAGATAGGGATGTAAATAAAGTAATAAAAGTATTTTTTTAATTATTCTAAGAGAGGAAGGCAACGAGGACTACTTGGGACTTGAAAAATACTGAGGGTTATAAAATTTTAAAATATATATATTAAAATAAGAGTTATTCTCAATGCACGGCAGACACTATTAATTATTATTAGACCTATTGCAACCTGTAGTCATTTATATAAAATTCAAATTAGATTTATAATACTAATAAAAATGATAATAAACGTGTATATATTAAAAGTATGTTCAAGTTGATTGTAAAGTAAGTGATCCGGTTAAAGGGGATTACCCAAGGCCCTTTTATAGACCAAGGGACCTCTGAAGCGCCAAAAATCAGTAAATGCAAAATAGTAATAAGCTAAAGCAAAAATATAAAAGAGTAGAAATGAAACATGGATATTAAGAGAAAAATATGAAACAATTAACTAAAACCCGTGAGCAATTAACCATTTTTCCACCATGATTTCCCAAAATACTTAATTAAAATAATTAGTAACCAAGTAAGTCTGAAACATGAGAACAATGAGTAAAATAATCCAAACCAGACATTGTAGTGACATGTAAAGATTTTAAGTAAAGCAAATAAAATTATTTTCATGCCAAAAATTCATATAATAAATTCAATCCAGTTTAAATCAATTTTAATTAATTGTTTTAACTATGTAATTAATTCAATAATTAGTTTAAATGAAACATATAATTAATTTAATGGTATTTGTAATTTTAAGGTGGGGATTTTAATACTATGTTATTAAATAAGAGTTATAATTTATTTAATAATTTTTCCTTACACAATTAAGGGTCAAAAGAAGCGCCCAATATTATAGTTTAATAATATATGAAGTTTTATTTAATATATAAATTTAAATAATTAATTAAATTACATTATAAGTCAATTTTGCATATATAATTATAATATATGTTTGTAATTAATTAATTATTAATTTATAATTATTAAATTTAAAAAAATGCGCCATTATTTGTAAAATATAAAATATATTATTCTTAATTTAAATGTATAAAAATTTATATAACAATAAAATTAATATAACTCTTATATTTAATAAGATACTTATATAATTTTATTATGCAATAAAATATTAATTTATTTACATAAAATATAATTCTTACGCCCTCTCTCAGGTCCAATAAATTAACATATCATTTACTGGGCTCCTGGTATAGCCTGTCTGACACTCCCTCACTCTAAAAAAAGTAAAAAAAATGCTAAGATTTTTTCTTTTTGTACTTTTTTAGCAGAGTAGAAGATTTGAAATCTCTTGCCAGGTATCCATGCATCATGTTCAGATAATTTGTTCTTATATCTCAATAATTTTTCAGTACCTCTTTCAGAAGTGATAATTCTATCATTGAGAATTTTATCAATTTCTGCAGTTTCTGTGACTTCCTGAGGGTTTTTCTTAGGTCTTCCCCTTCTTTTGGGAAATCAGTCACTGTTGGAAGTATAAGGCTTAAGAAAAGAAATGGGAAAAACAGGGTGTTTCCTATCATATGGAGAATACAATACAAATTCTACTGCATTATCTCTAACCATTCTTTTAACAAAAAATGGTCCTACAAAAGGATCTTTTAATTTGATGTTTCCTTGTAAATTGAAATGGACAGTAGATATAAACACTTCATCACCCTTAATAAATGTGTATTCTTTATGGGATTTATCCCATCTTTTCTTTTCATATTCAAATGCTTTATCAATACAGCTTTGAGCATGTTTTCTGCATAGCTGTTGCATTTTCATAAAAGATTTTACACCAGGGTGAAGCTACAACTTAGGTAATTTATTATTGAGAATCTGAGCAGGAGTTTTTGGGACATAACCTAACCAAATCTCAAAAGGCTTTTTCTCAGTGACAGAATGAACAGTTCTATTATATGCAAATTCAAGACCAGGCAATTGAGTGACACAACCATGAGTAAATCTGTCATTGTCTTTATATTCTAATCCAAAGGCACAATACCTTCTAATCATATCTTCCAGAGTTTGAATCATTCTCTCAGCTAGACCATCAGTCTGAAGATGGTGAGCTGTAGACAACTTTAACTCACAGCCACAAATATCCATCAAAGAGGTCCAAAACTCAGAAGTAAATTTTGGATCTCTATCAGAGATAATGGCTTTTGGAAAACCAATAATATTAAACATGTAAGACCACCATAAGAAAGCTAATTTTTTGGTGGATACATCTTTGTGGGTGGGAATAAATTTGCACATTTTTGTGAATCTATCTACTATTGCCCAACAAGAGTTATAGCTGTCTTTACCTGCAACAGGAAGACCAGTGACATAATCCATGTTAATTATTTGCCAAGGAGCATCAGGTGCTTCAATATGTTGTAATAACCCTGCTCTTTTACCTGTCAACCTTTTAGATTTTTGGCAGGAATCACAAGATTGAACATATAATTTTGTATCTTCAGACACATTAGCCCACCAAGCAGTGTTTTTGATTCTAATCAATGTTTTTTCAAGATCAAAATGACCAGCCAATATTTCATCATGAAAAAGTTTGAGGATAGTTTCTTTCATAGAAGGAGGAATTACAATTACATTAGTAAGCTTTCTTCTATAATATATATAACCATCTTCAATAGAAAACTTTCATTTAATCAAAGCATTTTGATACTTTTCAGGAAGAGTTTTCATCAATGCTTGAATTGAATCATTCTTAGGATCATTTAAGATAGTAACTAATTTATTTAAATCAGAATCCTTATCATATGAGTCCAGTATTAATTACAATAACTCTTCTTCCATATCAACTATAAATATACCATGGATATGAACAGTATCATCTTAAGGTACATAAGCAGGATTGGAGTCATTATTTGGCAGAGGCAATCTGGACAGCATATCAACATTGGAGTGAAAATTTCTAGCCCTATGGATAAATGTCATTCTTCCTCTATATTCTTGAACAGCAAGTTGCCACCTGAACATATGTCTATTAGGTGTTTTCAGGTTTAAGAGGGACTTCACAGCACTACAGTCAGTTACCAATTCAAACTTTTTGTCATCTAGATAGTAATGAAGCTTCTCAAGAGCCCAAAAAACTGCTAAGAACTCTAATTGAGTGGCACCATATTTCAAGTCACTATTTCTCAAGGTTCTTGAAGTATAACAAATTAAAACTTCTGAGGATTTATCATTAATAATTTATTAAAAAATCAATTAATTAACAAAAATGTAATACAAACAAATGTAATTATAATTATTTATTAAGAATTAACAGTAATTAAAATGGCACCAACCAATAATGGTTTAATAAGTCAACCAAAATAATTAATACCAAAAATCAATATAATTGAATATTGGGACTAATTACTGAGTACTATTATGGTCAACTAATAAACAAAAAATAATAATAAAATTAATTTAATAATTTATTAAATATTAATTGTCTTCTAGGACTAAGATTTTACTCCATTATGGTCAAATAGGGAAAAAAAATTAAAATAAAAAAAATAATGAACACTTACACTCAGTGAATCAGCAATTAAGCCACAAACACTGTTATTGCAGTAAAAATATAATAATATGAGTGAGAGGTGCAAAGGTTAACTTACTATAGTGATTGTAAAATCACTTCAAAATAATATATGATTTAATTTAATTTAAAACTAAATGATCAAACCCAAGTTTGAAAAACGGTCACGGCAAAAGTTTACTTTTTTGGCTGGGTGGTCTGTGCGCTATGTTGTTTGTTGCAAGTTTGTAGTTGTCGTCGTCGTTTGGAAAGGCCTCCAATTATCGGCTGGTTGTCTAGAAGGAGAGGAAGGAAAAGGTAAAGAATGGAGAGGAGGAGGGGAAGATAGGGATGTAAATAAAGTTATAAAAGTATTTTTTTTAATTATTCTAAGAGAGGAAGGCAATGAGGACTACTTGGGACTTGAAAAATACTGAGGGTTATAAAATTTTAAAATATATATATTAAAATAAGAGTTATTCTCAATGCATGGCAGACACTATTAATTATTGTTAGACCTATTGCAACCTGTAGTTATTTATATAAAATTCAAATTAGATTTATAATACTAATAAAAATGATAATAAACGTGTATATATTAAAAGTATGTTCAAGTTGAGTGTAAAGTAAGTGATCCAATTATAGGGGATTACCCAAGGCCCTTTTATAGGCCAAGGGACCTCTGAAGCGCCACAAATCAGTAAATACAAAATAGTAATAAGCTAAAACAAAAATATAAAAGAGTAGAAATGAAACATGGATATTATGAGAAAAATATGAAAAAATTAACTAAAACCCGTGAGAAATTAACCATTTTTCCACCATGACTTCCCAAAACACTTAATTAAAATAATTAGTAGCCAAGTAAGTCTGAAACATGAGAACAATGAATAAAATAATCCAAACCAGACATTATAGTGACATGTAAAGATTTTAAGTAAAACAAATAAAATCATTTTCACACCAAAAATTCATATAATAAATTCAATCCAGTTTAAAGCAATTTTAATTAATTTTTTTAACTATGTAATTAATTCAATAATTAGTTTAAATGAAATATATAATTAATTTAATGATATTTGTAATTTTAAAGTGGGGATTTTAATACTATGTTATTAAATGAGAGTTATAATTTATTTAATAATTTTTCCTTACACAATTAAGGGTCAAAAGAAGCGCCAATATTATTGTTTAATAATATATGAAGTTTTATTTGATATATAAATTTAAATAATTAATTTAATTACATTATAAGTCAATTTTACATATATAATTATAATAGGGGGTATCAATGTTCAGGGATCAGAAATTAAATTAATTGCAGATGAAAATCCTTATACCCCAATTATCTTCCGCAATTATTTTTTCTAATAATTGTGTTATTAGACACTTTACGTGTCAATGTTCACCTCTTATCCGACATTTTTTTACTCAATTTTTTATAACCACATCTTGGACAACCTTCTGTCATAACCACATCTTGACCTATTTTCTGCCATAACCACATCTTGAACTACTTTCTGCCATAACCAAATCTTGAACTACTCTCTGCATATGCCTTCTACCTTGCTGCGCACTCCCATTCTCATCCCATCCACTCAGAATTTCTCCTCATTTCTTCTCTTTGATTCTGCTCCTTTTCATCTTCATTTATAAGAACATGCCTCGTCATCCTAGATCTTCTCAAAGGGAGCCATCACCCAGTTGTTCTTCAATTCCCACTAATTCCTCTTTCCCCTGCTCAGCCGAGAAATCAAAAACCATTCAATTAAAAAAAGATGACCATCTCATTCTTATCAACTGGCTGAAAACCAAATCTAACTATGATTCTTGTTTTGGTACTGAGTATGCCACTAAAGTAGGACGGCCCCCTGCATCAAAAGTTAATGGCTATCTTCTAATTGAAAATGAATTACGGAATAAGACCAAGGGAAGGATTGATCTTTTGCCTAAACAGATGTCTGAATTATTCAAGCATTACCGAGAAAAATACAAGAAGGAAAAGGCTCTTTCATCTTCCACAGGTTTTGGGGTTACCAACAATGATATAACTAAGGGAATAAAATCCATAGACAATAAACTTGAAACTTTATGTCCTTACTTTAAAGAGATGGATGCAATTTTTGGAGAGCAAGCCAATTTTAATCCTGTAAACATGTTGAATGGTGAAGATCCTATCTCCAAACATGATGTCAAAGCAAATCTTTTCCCATCCTCTTCCTCCACTCAAGCCTCCCCTCTTCTAAATTCTACAAATCTAGATAGCTTTGCTATTGATCCTATTGGAAATTTAACCCAACCCAATCTAACTCAGGTCAGTTTTTTTTCTTTTATCTTATCAATACTTTTTTTTAATTACTTAGATTTTCTTATTTCTTAAAAGGCTTATGAACAAGCCCAGAACCCACAATCAACTGAGTCTGAAGCTAGAATCAATGATGAGGAGGAAAATGCTACATTGAACAAAAAGTGAAGGGCTTCAAGTAGTCTAAATTTCCACTCCAAAAAAAATTGAAAAAGTGATACTTCATCACAAACACCTTTTTCTTTGATGGAACAGTTTTTAGAGAAACATGATTCTGGTAAGTGATATAATATCTCTTATTACTTTACTCTGCTTTTCTTCTACTTTATGTTAATTTTTATTCTCACTCTAGAACAAGTGGAAATTGCTAAAGAGACTCTAAGCTTTGAAAAGAAGAAATACGAGCTCTCTTTAAGGAGCGATGACAGAGTACAAGATTTGGAAGAGAGGAAGTACAAGCTCTCCTTACGGAAGGATGATCGGGTACAAGATTTGGAGTAGAAGAAGTTTGAGTTAACTCTTTGTATTGAAAAATCCAAAAAAGAGGAGAAAACACTTGAGCATCAAAACTTAATGGGGCAGATGAAGTATAAGCATGATCTCCAAGAAAGTTCTAAAAAGAAAGATTTCTTCATCAAATGCATTAAAGCAAACAAATCTGTTGAAGAAATAGAACGATTAATCAAATTTTTTGTTGAATAGTTTCTTTTATTTCTTTCACACTTCATGTTTTCATATTTATTTGTACATAAATTATACAATTATTTTCTGTATTTCATGAAATTTTGTATTTTAATTTTAAATATTCTTTTTTTAAATAAAATTTTCAATTCTCCTTTTAAAATTTGCCAAACCCCCACCCCTGCATTTTTTTGAAGTAAGGGGTGGGTATCACAAAAATTCTTTCATGTCAAGAGTCTTGAAATTCTTATATGAAACTTTGGCATTACTACCCCCTGCATTTTACTGGTATCCCCAAAATTCTTACAAGTCAAGAATTTCACAAGTTTTATAAGAAATTTTGGTAATACTCCCCCTGAATTTTATTGAAGTAAGGGACGGTGTGGTCTTCCAACATTGGCAGGGGCCTTTGTTGTGTGATTTGGCGCTGTTTGTGCATGTCTTAATTGAAATCTGTTAAGGAATTGGGTATTTTTCTGGTTTTATTCTGTGGATATTGGGTCTGCGGGTATGTGGGTACTATCATTGGATAGCCCTGGTTTTTCTCTATATTTTATGTAATGTAGACATTTTTCATCTTCTAAGTTTTAAGGGGTCATTTCCTCATTTTTCATTTATAAAAGATTGCTGTTTAATTTTGTTTTTCATGTTTTACGGGCTAACCTTAAGCCTTAGGTTTAAGTGCTTAGTACCATTGGATAGAGCTAATTTTTCTCTATATTTCATGTCACTATGTTGTTATAGTGAAATTCCGTGTTTTAAAGGTTTTAGTAGTTGTAGCTAATTTTTCTAAGTAGATTAGTTGTTTTTATTGGTTTTCTGGCTTCAGGGAGGCCAGGCCGCTTCAGGCGGCATCTCCGACGTCGGGCGGCCCGCCCGCCTCTGTTTTAGGAGGTTGGGGAGCGCTCCAGGAGGGTTTTTTATGCAATTTGGCAGGTACAGGCGCCAGATTGGTGGGTGTGCATGGGCTCTTAGTTAGTGGTCTGTGTGGACATAGTGAATAAGACAGTTTGGGGCAACCTTAATCATCATACAAACATCCAGAGGTGATATCATTGTTCCTCACTCAGTTTTCACTGTTTTATGGCCACAATTGGCTGTGTTTGTTGCAAGTGAGTTCTTCATTTAACTTAACTTTGGCAACTGTTTTCTCTGTTTTAATCTTGCAAGCTATAGCAAGTATTATTGCTGTCTCTGGTGTGGATTTGCAGCCTTCATCAAGTATCTTTGCTGTCTCTGGTGTAGACTTTGTTCTACATTTCAGTTCTTTGGTCTAGTAGTCTATCTGGGGACTACTTTCTTGGCTCATCAAGCAGTCAAGTGTGTTAAACAGGAGCTTTAGCAAAACAGGAACCAACTTACTTTAGCAAGTAAATCTCACTCTATTTTTATAAATGGACAGGGGTTATTATTTCTGGTTTTACTCCAACTCCCTTGGTCAAGGCCTATAGCTAGTACTATAGGATTGTCTACATTTCTGGCGCCCAACATGGGGTAGAACTTGCTAGTTCTTTGGAATCTCTGTTTTCTTTGGTTGGCTCTTTTTGGTGTTTTGGTCAGGAGGAATGGCTTCTGGTTCTGCTATTCCTGTGGTGACTGTCAGTGGGGGGGATGGTCCTCCTTCTGTGATGGTTAGGGAGTGTGTGAGAATTAAAACTTGGGATGGTACCAAGTTTAATGGGGAGGATGTCAAGTGGTTTCTAGAGAAGTATGAAACTGCTGCTGGAGTGGATGGTGCTTCCTACCTGGACATGGTGAAGCAGATTATCTTCTTCATTGGTGATAGTTCAGTGGAGAAGGAGATTGTGGCCATGTCTGGCTACAAGAAGAGGGATTGGAAATTGTTGTGTAGGGAGATGGTGGATAGATGGGCGGTCAGGTTCACTATGGTGGATCTGAACAAGGTTGTCAGTGAATGGCAATCTTATGGTGGTGTTGGTAACTTACAAAGTTACAGGAATTTTCTGCTACAGTTTGATCCTGTGGTGGAATATTTCGTGGAAGTGGAGGAGCTGGCACATGAAAATGCTGCAAAGGATGTTTTTTGGTCTGCCCTGGCTAGAGATTTCAGGATGGATGTGTTGAAGGAGTTGTCAAGAAAGGAATTGATGAAGACTCTTTCTAATGGGGATCAGAAGTTGCCTGCCTTGGATAAGGTGAAGGAGGCTTTTGAGGCCCATTTGAAGTTATTGGCTGTGGAAACCTATCAGGAGGGGTGTGCAAAGTATGTCAGCAAAGTCAGTGAGGATTTTGCTGAAGAGGAAGTTAGAGAGAAGAAGGAGGAGAAGAATTTGGTGCAGGTTCCCAAACAGGAGAGGGACCCAATGGTGGAGCAGTTAGCTTATCTTACAAAGCAGCTGCACATTTTTGCTCAGGAGGCCAAGAAGGTTAATATGGCACCTTCTCAGCCTAGAGATTTTGAAAGGAGGGCTGGTAGGAGTGATCCTTGGGTTTGCTCTTATTGCAGTAGGAGGGGGCACAGGTCCAATGATTGTTGGGCACTGAACAGAGATGTGTCTGAAGGAAAATTGGAGTTTGATGGCAGGGTTTTTAAGTTCCCTGATGGTTCTTTTGTGAAGCCCAGTGAGGGGCAGGCTCCTGTTGATTTCGTCAGGGGAAGGGGTGGTCTCAATCAAAGGAGGCCAAGGTTTGAGGAGATTTCTGATCAGGGGAAGTCTTCTGTTAAGGTAGATGAGGACATCAAGGGAAAGGGGAAGGAGGTCAATAAGGTCTCTTTTTCTACTTCCTTTGGTGGTTTGGAGTTGTATTCTTGTGGTGGACAGTCAAGTGGTGAATTCTTGGCTGGTGTTTATGATGTGGAAGCAGGAAAGGTGGGAAGGCCTAAGAGCAGTTCTCAGGCCCAACCAAAGCCAAATTCTTCAAAGGGGGATCCTAAGCTGAGTACAGCTAGGAAGAGGTACAGCAAAGAGGAGCTGTACAAGATGCAGAAGGGTATGGCTGATATGGGCCTCCCTAGTTTTGGTGCATTGGATCTGAATGGTGATCCAATGTCAATGGAGGTGGATTCTGACTCTGAGGAGGATGTCCCTTTGGCTTCATTGCCAAAGCCTGTTGGAGTCAGAGGTTCTGGTGAGGGATCTGGTTTGGTTCCTGTTAATGGTAAATCTGTTGGTGGTGCTGGTCCTCAAGAATCTTCTAGGACCAAGGTGGTGAAGCAAAGAGGTCACTTTGAGAGGCCAGTAGTGTCTGGTCAAGTTAATGTTATGGACTCTGTCCTGGAAAGGATGAATCAGGGTTAGGTTTCCCTATCTTATTGGGAATTGTATGCTATCAGCCCAGGGTTGGCTGATAGACAGAAGAAGTTGTTGACCAGGAGAAAAGTTTCTTCTTGTGAGGTAGAATACATTTGTGATTCTGCTGAAAGGTTTGGTGAGGGGTCGGAAACTCATTTTTCTGCTCCTCTGGGATATGTCAATGTCACTCTGAATGGAAGGGAGGCAAGGGCATTGGTGGATTCAGGTTCTCAGATAAACCTGATTTCTTTGTTTGAGGCAACTCATATGGGCCTCCCCATCAAAACTGGTATTGGTGGGAATTTGAGAGGGATTGGTGGCCATGTCACTAAATTGGTTGGAAATTCAGAATTTGTGAAGTTAGATGTTGGAGGAGCCTCAGGGAAGGTTCATTTTTACATTGCTATAGGTAATGTAAAAGCAGTTTTGGGTGGGCCATTCTTGATGGATTTTCAGGCAAGAATTGGTTATCAATTTGATTTGGGAATCAGTTTGGAGTTGACTGGTGAAGACAAAAGGAGGCTTCACATGAGGTTATCATCCCCTGGAGAGGATGGTTGGGAGACCAGGCCTGGTTTATCTTCAATGTGCCAGTGCATGGACTGCTGCAGGAGAAGGAAGGAAGTGGGTGCTGCCTCTGGTTTTTTGGAGTGCGGCTCAGGCTCTATTGAGAGTCTGTCTTTTTTAGAGTAATAAGGGCTGATCACACTAGTGCTACAACCTCTCCCCAAGATGCAGAAATCCCAGGTTGTAGTAGGTCAGCTCCCTTGGAGATATACCAAGTGGATTTTCCACTTTCTCTTTTTAATGTTTCTCTTCTTTGCAAGTATTCATCAAGTTTTTTATCAAGTCTCTGTTCTCTCTCAAGATTCTTAATTATTTTTAATTCAAGTTCAAAGAAGAAGATTGGTTATATATCTTTATTGAAAGATATGTGGAAAAGTTTTGGGGCGGTGAGATTGGGGTCTAAAAGTAAGTCCTCCCAATTGTGCACCACTAGGGTTTCTTCTACACCTTTCAAAAAAATTACCTGGGCCACACCTGTGAGCATTGGGGAAACCCCTGGTTATTTTTGTAGGTCAGAAGAAAACTCAAGAAAAGAAGATAAAAATTTCAAGATAATTCATGAAAATCAAGAAAAAAATCTGAAGATAATGGAGAAAGAAGATGCAAAATATTTTTGTGAAGATCATCAAGATCTATTTTTGGGCCTCCAGCATGAGGTTAAACTGCAGAAAATTTTGAAGAGAGAAGATCATCAAGATCGATTTTCGGACCTCCATCATGAGGATAAACTGCACAATTTTAGAAGATGTGATTCAGAAGATGAATCAAGATTTGAAGATTTGGAAGTTGGAAGTGAGGATGAAGATGTGGAATTGCGGAAAAGTTTTGGAGTGGTGAGATTGGGGTGTAAAAGTAAGTCCTCCCAATTGTGCAACGCTAGGGTCTCTTCTACACCTTTCAAAAACATTACCTTGGCCACACATGTGAGCAATGGGGAAATCCTTGGTTTTTGTTCCAGGTCTGGTGGTGAATATTTCCTGAAGATCCCTCAAGTTGAAGGTGGAGCAGCAAAGTATAAGAAGATAGCGCAGAAGATTAGGCCTGTCAATGAGCCTATGCCTGTGGGTTTGAATCCGCCTTTGAAGAGACCTCCTTTGTCAAGAGATCCGTACTGTACTCCTTTTGTGAAGAATCCTCCGGAATTTGTAGAGACGGCTAGAGTGACCGTGGAAAGATTGAAAGTTGTTAATTTTGGTCCTGATGGGTGGTTGTCTGAAGAAGAAAAGAAGTTGTTGTTTCACGTTATTGTGCTAAGGGAAAAAGCTGTGGCGTTTGTTGAGGAGGAAAGGGGTGTATTGAAGCACTCTTATGGGGAAACTTACTTGATTCCTGTGGTTTGCCATGAACCTTGGCAAATCAAACCTATTCCGATTTCAGCCGCTATTAGAGAGGATTTTGTAGAGATTTTTAGGGAAAGAGTCAGGACTGGGTTATATGAACAATCAAAATCCAGTTACTCAAGTCCGGTGTTCTGTGTAAAGAAGCAGAATGGAAAGTTGCGGGTGGTTCATGATCTTAGAGCCTTGAATAGAGTCACTATCAAGGACGCTGGTATGCCACCAAGTGCAGAGGATTTTATTGAAGCTTTCACTGGAAGGGTGTGTTATGGTTTGGGTGATATTATGGGTGGTTATTATGAGAGGGAACTCCATACGGATTCAAGGCCTCTCACAACTTTTGAGACTCCTTTGGGAAGATTTCAGCTCACTAGGTTGCCTCAAGGAGCAACTAATTCAGTGTCAGTTTATTAAGCACAGATGGCTTGGATTTTTAGGATGAGGCTCCTACTCATGCTGGTATTTTTATTGATGATGGTGGAATTAAAGGACCATCCACTGATTATGGTAATGAGTTGTTAGCGGAGAACCCTGGCATAAGGAGGTTTGTGTGGGAATATGCAATAACTCTAGAGAGAGTGTTGTTCAGGATTGAAGAGGCTAGTTTGACCATTTCAGGGTCAAAATTCTGTTGTTGTGTTCCTGCTTTGGAAATTCTGGGTCATGTGGTATGTAAAGAGGGAAGGATTATGGCGAAGATGAATATTAATAAAATCCAGTCATGGCCAAGGCCTAAAAATACTACTGAAGTCAGGGGATTTTTGGGTGTATGTGTATATGTCAGGATTTTTATTAAGGATTTTTCTTTGTTGGCTTCACCTTTAAGGAGGTTGACCAGAAAAGATGCAGATTTGGAATGGACTGAAGAGTGCGAAGAGGCTTTTCAGAAGTTGAAAAAGGTTGCTGGTGAAAATATTGTTCTTCACAAGTTGGATTATGGTGTTAGTGCTGGAAAAATTTATCTGGCAGTGGACTCAAGTTATATTGCTGCTGGTGCTGTTTTGTCTCAGGAGGATAAGACTGGGAGGGTCAGGCCAGTAAGATATGAGTCTGTGGTGTTAATGAGGTGGAATCTAGGTATTCTCAACCTAAGTTGGAATTGTGTGGCATAGCTAAAATTTTAAAGAAGCTACAGACGGTTTTGTGGGGGCAGCATTTTGAGCTGCAGGTGGATGCAAAATCTTTGGTTCAGATGATCAATACACCTAGTCTTCCAAATGCTCCAATGACTAGGTGGGTGGCATTTATTCAACATTTTTCTTTTGACCTGGTACACAAACCAGGTAAAACTTTTACTATGCCTGATGGATTATCAAGGAGGCCACCTACAGATTAGGATTCTGATTCTGAAGAGTTTGACAAAGATGTTCCAGTGATTAGGGCCAGCACAAAGGGTGCTGAGGATTTTTCTTTCCTCCCCCATGAGGCTAAACTGGACAATTGTTCTGACCTCCCCCAAGAGGTTAAACTGGCTGGATCTGATCTTGATTCTGGTGATCAGGATGTTTTTGTTGATGAAGATGGAGTTGTTGTTTGGGACAGCTCGAAATTGGAAAAGGGTGTTTTTGTTAGTGAACTGGATTCTCACAAGGTTCAGTGGAAAGAGAAGGACGTGCCGAAATTTAAGGATTGGTGTCCTGGTTGGGCTGCTCAATTAGCTCATGTTCATACTGGTGATTTTGGTGACAGAATTGTACCCTTGGATGTTGTTTTGTTGGATTTTGAAGATGAGACCTGGGGTCAATCTGGGTTTTATTTTATTTTGGTTGAATATCTTTTGACCTTGGAGAGGCCAGATAGCTGTGATGATGATACTTGGTTAGCAATCAAGAAGAAGAGTCCTGGATTTTATGTGTCAGGAAGACGGTTGATGAGGAGGAGACATCCAAATCCTCAAGTGGTGGTGACTCGGAAGAAGGGTCAAGAATTGGTTTTGAAGTCTTTGCATGAAGAACTTGGTCATAGAGGCTTTGGGGAGACTTATAGAAGAGTAGCAGACAGTTTTTGGTGGCCAGGTATGAAGTTGGCTGTGCAGGGTTGGGTTCAATCTTGTGAAGAATGTCAAAGAAGAAGTCACTTGAAACCTAAAGAGGTGGGCCTTGCTACTGGAGAATCAACTGTTTTTGGAAGAGTCAGTCTGGATGCTGTCCATATAAAAGAGGGAAGGTATAAATACTTGATTGTTGCTAGGCATGATTTGTCTGGTTGGGTTGAGGCAGTGCCTCTGGTTAATTTGACTGCCAATAATGTGGAAGAGTTTTTGAAGAAGGAGTGGATTTATAGGTATGGGTTAATGAAGTTGGTGACTGTTTATGGCAGTCCAGAGTTTGGTGCCCAATTTAAAAAAGCTGTGGCTAGTGTTGGTTCTAAAGTTAGAGTGGCTACACCGTATTATCCTGAAGCTGAAGGCATGGTTGAAAGAGGCCATCAAGTTATCAAGAATGCTTTGGTGAAGATGTGCGGAGATAGTGCTGAAAAGTGGAGGCATTATTTACCCTTGGTGTTATTTGCTGATAGGGTCACTGTGAAGAGGAAAACTGGCTATTCTTCTTATGAGTTAATTTTTGGTCAGAAAGCCGTTCTACCAGTGGAATTTTAAGCTGTCTCTTATCTTGGAATTGATTGGGATTACGTGCACTCAACAGAAGATTTGCTCTGTGCCAGGATGCAACAGTTGGAATGTAGAGAGGAATTTCAGGAGAAGGCATACTCTAGAATGATGAAGATTAGGAATCAATCAGTCAGGTACTGGGACAAGAAGTTGGCTCATAGACTCAGGAATCCCTTGAAACCTGGTTGTTTGGTTTTGGTGTATAATAGAAGTTTGGAGAGTCAGTAGGGGAAAATGTTTGCTGACAGATGGAATAGACCTTACAGAGTCAGATCTCAGGCGTCTGGTGGTTCTTATGTTTTGGAAGAGTTGGATGGTGCAGTCTTGAAAAAGAGGGTGGCTGCAGACCAAGTGAAGAGGTTTTATCCCAGAGGCACTAGGAATGAAGAAGATTGACTCCACAATGAGGATAAACTATGGAACGTTTTTTTTTGTTTTGGATTTTTGTGGTGTTGCAGAGCAACTTTTGTGTTTGAAACTTTTTTTAGAGGGTACCCATGGGTGGGGCTTCTAGATTTGATCTTGGCAAGTGTAGGGGTGACTGATGGGCTGGCTGCTCTATCAACAATTACCCCAGATTGTCTGTTTCCAACCCTTTTCTTAATTTGGTTGAACCCTAGTATTGGTTTCTTTTCGCAGGTTTTAGTCCTCTATGACTTTAAACTGGAATTTCCTCTGGTTTTCAAGTGCTGGACTCTTCACTTTTTATTGGTTTTGGTTTTTTGTGTTAGACGTTGTGTTTTTGTTAGAAGGTACCCAGGGGGAGCTTCTAGATTTTATTTTGGAAAGTGTGGGGGTAACTGATGAGCTGGCTTCTCTGTAGAGCAGTTACCGCAGAATGTCTGTCTCAAGTAATTTGTTTTTCCTAGTTGAATTCTAGTTCTGTTGTTTATTATTCAGGTTTTAAGTCCACTATGACTTTAAACTGGTTTGGGACTGGCTTCTTTATCTTTGGTTCTTTCAGATTGGTGGTGGATCACTGGTGGTCTCCCATCATTTTTACTAATTGGAGGGAGCCCACCCAGTGATCATTTCTATGGATTGGACTTTCCCTTATTGGACCATCTATGGAGCTGGACTGTCTTTGATTTTGCAGTTATGTTTTTGCTAGATAGCAGTTTAAGATTATTTTCTTTTTTCTCTTTTTTTCTTTTAATTTTTCTATGGGGGTTGTTTAAAATTATAAAATCAAAAAAAAATATAAGGTGTTACCACATCAGGGTCACCTGGATGTGGGCAAGCGTTGGTGGGGAAAGGCTCATCAATTGGCCGGGCAATGCTATTTTCTTTTTTATTTATTATTTATGTCATGTGTTTCTGTGTTTCATTATTTTTATTATCTTCTGAATTTCTAAATTTTTTGAATTTTGTTTTCTGTTAACCATTTAAAAGAATTAATTGTGTATCCACATCAAGGTGCACTTGGATGTGGGTAAGGTATCAGGGGATCAGCTCATCAATTGGCTGGGGGATACCATTTGTATTATTTTTTATATTATATTTTATTTCATTTATTTTATTTCATTTTATTTATAAATTTTTAATTTTATATATTATTAGTTTAAAAAAAAAAAAAAAATTCTGAAATTATTTTGATTAATTGTTTTATATTATTATTATGTTTCTAATCTTTTTTCAGGAGCTCATTGTCTGGATGATGAAGCTTCTGGAGGCTGGTCCGGATTGTGATGATGTTTTTGTTTTTTGTTGGGATTGTGGGTAGCACTGTGTTCTTTGAAGTGCATCCTGCTGGAGAGATTATAGGGATTGTAATGATCAGGAATTGGATTAGAGGGAAGCTCAGAGGAGAATGAAGAAGAGGCAGGAATGGAGTGCTGGAGGGTGTGTTTAATGATCATAGACATTTTCCAGTGGTCGTCCAGAAGGTGATTTCTCAGGGATTTTTCAAAGTCATTCAAAGGTCCATGGAGGGCAAAGGCTTTTAGCATGTTGGAACACATGGTGCTTAGGTGTTTCCTCATGTCTCCATAATCCAGGGTCAAAGAAGTTTTAAGAGGTTGGCCAACTCCAATAATAGATTCAGGAGGAGGGGTGCCAACTAGACAAGAATAATTGGATCAGTAATTATTTTTGTTGAAGAAATGGAATAATTAATTTGCTACTTACAGATTGAAGGTCATCAAATCTGTAAGCAGCTGGGATTTGGATCTCTGACGATTTTGTAATGGTCATAGTGGGTGGATCAACTAGGGAAAGATATGGATTCTCATGGTCTTTGTCTGAAGGATCCTGAGAAGGTGAACTGGGATGCTGATGTTCCTGGGGCCTAGTTGGAGCAGTGAGATTGTTGTTGTTGTTGTGGCTGTTATTTCTGTTGGATTCAGCTGGAGGAGGTGCTGGTGATGGAGTACCAGGGTTGTTAAAGGATGGAGCAGGAGAGGGGGATTTGGAAGCAGATTGATCTCTTCTGGATGGAGATTTTGAAGAGATGGAACTTTCAGAAGAGTAGCTGGCTGACAGAGGAGAGGTGTAGTTTCTTTGTCTTAGTTGGGGACAAAGTTGTTGTTGTGGAACAGTGTGTGGTTTTCTGGTTTCTTCTTGGGATTCTCTGGCAGGTCTCTTAGAAATCTGGGAAATTTTGGTGCTTTTGGACTTTAGAAGGGTGGATTGCATTGCTCTGGGAGCAGTAGGAGGTAGTTGGGTTGAGTTGTTGTTGTTGTCTGAATGAATTTGGCTGTTTTCTGGCCGTTTTTGGAGGTTTTGGCACTGATTTTCACTGTTTGGTGAGGCGGGCGGGCCTCCCGACGTTGGCCGGGCCGCCTGGACGCGGTCTAGAAGCCTGGGAGTTGATCTTGAAGCTTTTGGAGCTAATTTGGCGGAGATAAAAGCAGTTTCTTGGGAAGCTAAGACTGGTCTTTTGGGAAGAGTTCTGGAAGCTGAGCTTCTGGATATTCTGGAAGGAGCAGAAGATAGAGAGGAAGAGGAAGGACCAAGTTCTGGGGATCTGGTAGGGGATCTGGAGATGTATTTGTGAGAAGGAGAAGGCAGAGGAATAGGGTAGTTGGCATCTCTGTCACATCTTTTCTTTTTGGAATAGCAAGAGTCACAAGCCCTGTTGTAGAATTTGGATTCAGGATTTTGAAGAGTGAATGTGCAAGGTCTGCACATGTGGATGCACTGTTTGCAGGCATAGTCCTTGGGAGCAGTGAAGCAAGGCAGAGTAGAAGGGTTAACATCAGGAGATCCAGCCATGATCCGTGGTGAGAAAAGATGATAAAAAGGGATAGGAGGAGATTTTTGTCAGTGATGGGTAGATGATGAAGTGAAGGTGGAAGTTCAGCAGGTTGGCTGTAGAGGTATGCTGCATGAAATTGGCTGGGTCTATTTTATGCAAGATTCTGTCAGTCCATCAAGACTCTTAACTGAAAAAGCTATGGTATCAAGGCAGTCCATCAAGACTTTAAACTGAAATCTGGTTTCTGTTAGTCCTCCAAGACTTTAAACTGGCTGGTTTCAATATTTTATCAAGACTAGTCTGTCAAGACTTTAAACTGAACACTGTGTTATTCCCCCAAGACTTTAAACTGAGGATTGTAAGTCCCCCAAGACTATAAACTGAGGGAAAAGTTTTTGTTGTTGGAGTTGGTTTTGAAAGATTGGTGGAGGGTATCCACAGGGGGAGCCTCCAAATTTAGCAAAGGCAAGTTTGGGGGTAATTGATGGGCTGGCAGCTCTATTTACAATTACCCCAGAAGGTTAGTTTTTTCTCTGTGTCTTAATGTGGTTGATCTCTGGTTCTGGGTTTATGATTTAGGTTTTCAAGTCCCCCAAGACTTTAAACTGAGGGTTTTTGAGTCCCCCAAGACTATAAAATGAGGTTGGTCCCCCAAGACTTAAAACTGAGTGTTGTTTGCGGTTACATCTATAGAGGGTGTGGTGAATTTTTCTTTTCTGAATCAAACTCAAGTACTAGTGGAATTACAGAGGGAATCAAGAGATGAAATGAAGTGTTCAGAATTAGCCTTGAACTGGTGAATGAGGTGTCTTCTGTTCTCAATGTCCTGTGGATCTCTAGCAGGAGTGGATTGGAAGTATTAAAGCAGAAGTTGTTTCTTTTGAGATGTGTGTTATTGGAACTTGGCCTTGATAGTGGGCAAGTGTGTTGGTATTGGTGGTGCAATGGATCCTACATTGTTATCATCACTATCAGAAGAGGGAGGAACTGAGAAGTTATCAGTTTTAAAGTTGAAGGAAGAAATGAATGTTCTTTACCATCAGATGGACCTGGGATGGGGGAACTAGTTGTTTTATGGGTTGTGGCACTCTTCTGGGAAGGGTGGAGCCTTCTGATTCATCTGGGTATCAGGATAGATGGCCTAGATCTTTTGGTGCTGGCAGAAGAAGGACCAGGGTGAGGTGGAGGTGAATCTGTTGTGAAAGAAAGTGGACCAGGTCTGTGGCAGGTCTTCTTTCTGGATTGGCAGACATTGCAGGACGTTCTGTATGGATGGACAGGTGGTGTCATGGTGCAGATTGAGTTATTGTCGATGCAGTATTGACAGGGCCCATTTCAGAGGCAGATTTGGGAAGGAGGTTAAACATGGTGGTTGGATGAAGAAAGAATGCGGACATTCTCAATTGGAGGAAGGATGTGGTCTTCCAACATTGGCATGCGCCTTTGTTGTGTGATTTGGCGCTGTTTGTGCATGTCTTAATTGACATCTGTTAAGGAATTGGGTATTTTTCTGGTTTTATTCCGTGGATATTGGGTCTGCAGGTATGTGGGTACTATCATTGGATAGCCCTGGTTTTTTTCTATATTTTATGTCTTGAAGGCATTTTTCATATTCTAAGTTTTAAGGGGTCATTTCTTCATTTTTCATTTATAAAAGATTGCTGTTTGATTTTGTTTTTCGTGTTTTACGGGCTAACCTTAAGCCTTAGGTTTAAGTGCTTAGTACCATTGGATAGAGCTAATTTTTCTCTATATTTCATGTCCCAAGGTTGTTATAGTGAAATTCTGTGTTTTAAAGGTTTTAGTAGTTGTAGCTAATTTTTCTAAGTAGATTAGTTGTTTTTATTGGTTTTCTGGCTTCAGGGAGGCCAGGCCGCTTCAGGCGGCATCTCCGACGTCGGGCGGCCTGCCCGCCTCTGTTTTAGGAGGTTGGGGAGCGCTCCAGGAGGGTTTTTTATGCAATTTGGCGGGTACAGGCGCCAGATTGGTGGGTGAGCATGGGCTCTTAGTTAGTGGTCTGTGTGTACATAGTGAATAAGACAGTTTGGGGCAACCTTAATCATCATACAACCATCCAGAGGTGATATCATTGTTCCTCACTCAGTTTTCACTGTTTTCTGGCCACAATTGGCTGTGTTTGTTGCAAGTGAGTTCTTCATTTAACTTAACTTTGGCAACTGTTTTCTCTGTTGTAGTCTTGCAAGCTATAGCAAGTATTATTGCTGTCTCTGGTGTGGATTTGCAGCCTACATCAAGTATCTTAGCTGTCTCTGGTGTAGACTTTGTTCTACATTTCAGTTCTTTGGTCTGGTAGTCTATCTGGGGACTACTTTCTTGGCTCATCAATCAGTCAAGTGTGTTGGAAAGGAGCTTTAGCAAAACAGGAACCAACTTACTTTAGCAAGTAAATCTCACTCTATTTTTCTAAAGGGATAGGGGTTATTATTTCTGGTTTTACTCCAACTCCCTTGGTCAAGGCCTATAGCTAGTACTATATGATTGTCTACAACAGGTATCACCAAAATTTTTTCACCAAAATATTTACAAGTCAAAAATTTTACATGTTACATTTGAAAATTTGGCAATACCCCCCCTACATTTTATTGAAGAAAGGGGTAGGTATCACCAAAATTTTTACAAGTCATCAATTTTGAATGTCAGATTTGAAAATTTGGCAATACCCCCCCTGAATTTTATTTGAGTAAGGGGTGGAAGTCATCAAAATTTAATATAATTACATAAATTATTAAATAAATATCTAATATATATCAATTTCCCTAGTTTAAAGTAATGACAATTCCTCAAGCCAAAATGCAGATCAAATCTAGAAACAAAAGTTTGGGACTTTCCACAGGTATAGGCTAGAGGAACCCCATGAAAAAATAAATTTTATCATGATTACCTGTTATACAACACAAGGTCATTGGCCCATTACTTTAGTTGAGGAAATTGATATATAAAAAATATTTATTAAAAATTTATGAAAAAATATAAATTTTTTGATGACAACTCTAATCCCCATACTTTTTTGATCTAGATAAAGTTTTTTTAAATTGATTAACTTTACCTTCTTTCTTTACCTTGTTGATTCTTTGAATAAACTTTTGATTTATTTGAAAATAACAACCAAAATGAGTGAAATCTTGACAGGATTCCAAACCAGGAGGAGGTTTGGTTGTTTGATGATTATCCTGAGAAGAATTCCAAATAGTTTCAATGATACCATTTCCAAAAGAAAAATAAATGATGCACTTGTGGTCTGGAAAATATAAACCATGTCCTTTGATTTTAGCTGGAGATGGTATTGGTTGGCCTGTAATCGGATTGATATATGAGAATATACCAAAAGTAAGAAAATTGGCATCATTGGTATTGGTGTGAATTTTATTGTGAAATTTAGAATGAGTGATAATAACATTAGAAAATAAAAGATATTCGTGGCTGATATCTTCCCATTCGGATTCACACCAATTCAGTATTCCAACTTTGGTTGCAAGTTCATGATTTTTTTCAAATGCCTTATTACAGAGCTTTTTGAGTCAAAGAGCAAGAAAAGAATTAAAGGAAGGTAGAGTGTCCCATAAGCAAAAATCTGCATCTTTTTGTGCTTTAGTGATATTCTTGAGCAATGAATATATGCCTAAATAATTGAAATAAGTGAAATGATATTAAGAATAGAAGAAAAATTATTAGACATACCAAGAGAATATCCTTTGACAAAACCAGGTCTCCAACCAAAACCAATCATGATACCACCAAACGAATTTGTATTCCTTGTAGGTAACCAACCCAAAGCCATTTGATAAAGAGTTATGATAAGATCAGATAGTTGATAAAAAGCTTCATCTTTTACACCATCGAATGAATGAACTTCCAAAATGAATTGAGCCTTACAAGTATTGCTGATAACTGCAACAACTTGATCATCTCCAAATTCGGTTTGATATTTGATATCTTCTGGTAATTTTTTTGGATATTGATTTTTTTTATCTACTTTAATTTTATAAAAAAAATGTTTGAGATATGACCAAAAAAACTTTCACAGAGAATTTTTTTTAAAAAATCTTTACTTCTGATGAGACTGATTATCATTAATTTTTTTTGATGATTAAGAAGATGATTGTATGGAAGTTGATTTCAAAGAAGATGATAGAGATGATAAAGATGAAGATGATAAAGAAGATAAAGATGAAGATGAGAGAGAAGTAAGAGGTGAATCTGAAGAAGAAGACATTTTTTTGATCTGAAAGAAAATTTAAATGTCAATAAAATTTCAACTCTATTTTTTTTAAAAAAAAATTCTCACCTAATAATAAAAAAAGCTGTTTTTTATTTGAAAAATAACATTGGAAAAAAAAAACAAAAACAAAAACAAAAAATCAGTAAAAATTTTTTGAAAAAAAAAAAATTTATCAAAAAAAAAACCTGAGGTTTTATTTTTAAAAACAAAATAAAAGCAAAATCCTTTAAAAAATTAATTCAAAAAAAAAATTTCAGTAAAAATTAAATCAAAAAAAAAAAAAAATTAAAAGCAAACCTGAAGATTGGTTATTAAAAACTTTCTCAAAAGATCCTGAAAAAAAAAAAATTCAGTAAAATCAAAATCAAAAACAAAAAAATTTTCTAAATAAAAAAAAATCAAAAAAATTCTTTACTAGAAAAATTAAAAATAAAATTATAAAACTTTTTTGATTTGTAAATAAGAAGGACAGTCCTTAACAGAAAGAATTTTTTTTTTCTATAATACTGCCAAAAAAATTAAAAAATTAATCAAATTTACAAAAAAAAATTTGTTAGTATATTTATTTGAAAGTAGGTAACCCCTCTTTATCTCCCATAAATGTCCCCCTTTTCCCTCCTTTATTTATTTGAAATCCCCTTACAAATCCCTCCCTCCTTGCCTCAAAAGTCCCCTCAAATCCTCTCCTTGCCTGCCTCAAAAACCCCCTGAAACCCCCTGCTTAATTGTCTCAAAACCCCCCCTTCACCCTTCTTTATATGTCCCAACCCCCCCCTATCCCCCCCTCTTTAGCTGCCTCAAACCCCCCCTATTCCCCCCTCTTTAGCTGCCTCAAACCTCCCCCATTCCCCTCTCTTTAGCTGCCTCAAACCCTCTCTTCCCCCCTTCCACTCGCCTTACCACCACCCACTCCCTTACCTCCTCCTTTACCCCCCCCCTCCTTGATAACAAACGATTGTTACAGATCGTTCTTTAAGAAAAAAGGGGGGGTAGAGGAGGAGGTAAGGTAGTGGGTGGGGGGTAAAGCGAGTAGAAGGGGGGGAAGGGGGGGGGTTGAGGGACATAAAGAGAGGGGAAGGGGGGAGTCTTGAAGCGCCTAAAAAGAGGGGAAGGGGGGATTTGAGGCAGGTAAAAAGGGGGTAAAAAGGGGGTATTGAGACAGGTAAAGAAAGGGAAAAAGGGGGGCCTTGAGGATGATAAAGAGAGGTGAAGGAGAGAAAAAAAAAACAAAAAAAAAGAGAAAAAAGAGAAAAAAACAAAAAAAAATTAGTTTACCCTAGAAAAAAAATAAATGAAGCACTTACAAAAAAAACAAAAAAAACAAAAAAAAGCAAAAAAAAAATCATGATTAGCAAATAAAAAACCACGAAAAAAGAAAAAAATGGCCTACCTGGTGAGTTGAGTTGAGAAATAAATGCAACCAAAAAAACTGAGGGATGTTTGAGGAGAGGATGATAAAGATATGAGTGATGAATGAAAAAAAAATCACTGACAAAATATGTGATATAAGAAAATATGCGATTTCATGTTGAGCTGTTGAAAGAAAACCAATGAGCCATCCAAAAAAAAGATATTCACTATAAATTCAAAAAAAAAATGAATATGCAACAAACCAAAATACAAAGCCAAGTGAATAAAGTACACAAAGAGGACATTTGGAAAGTATGAAAACATAAAAATTAAAAATTAAAAGCATTGAAAAGTGAAATGTTGGAGAGTAATTGGCATTATAATGGAGCGTATGCCGGTTGATTGAATGATTTGTGAATCAAGGGAAGGGAGTGCCAGTGGTGGTTCAGGATCCTCTTCTTCATAAAGATCATTCCACTCATCCTTTAAATAAGCTAGAATATTGTGGAGTATTATGCAAGTCAAGATCCAATGATTTGCAGTTTTGATCTCCAATTTTTTTTGAAATTGGATTCTGAGCTCCCAAAGACTAGAAAATTGTCCCTTTAAAATACCTATAGCATGTTCAATTTGTACTCTTGATTGTGCAAGGTGATAATTACAGGAATTTTTGGGGTCATTTTATGAATTTTCACCACAGAAAGCAGGTATAATGTACTTTCCACTTGCATATGCTGAGTCTTCAAGGAGGTACTGAGATTTGTCAAAGTATGAGTCAGGGGATTGAGAAATCCTCATTCTTTGGAAGACGGAAGATTCATGACATGATCAAGGGCAGCCACTGTGAAAAGCAATAAATTTTTTATTGACATCGCATACAAGTTGAATTGCAATAGAGTATCTATAAAGAAGATAAAAAGTTTGATTATGAAAGATGAGAACTTGGAGAAGGTTTTGAAGAAACCTTTTTTTGGGATCAAAATAATGGTTGCCATCATGAGCAGGCTTTTGACTCAAAGGGATGGTTGTGCCATCAACAAAACCTATACAGCCAGGTAAACCTTCAGCTTGCATTACTTGAGAGGATTCAAGTCGCTGTTCTGGAGTTGGCCAAGCAAGAGTTTGAGACTTTAGGGAAAGGATAGCAATCATACAGTGCTTGGTGTATAATATCACAGTACCATATCCTATGTTAAAGAGATTATCCAAACGTCTTACGGCATCACCATTTCCATTTGAGCCAAAGCGACATAGAGCAACAGCAAGTTGGATGGCAGGATTACGCTGTTTGTTATGAGAATTGTTATGGAAGATATGATGTTCAGAAATGAGTTGATAAAGTTTGAAGAAAGAATCAGGAGTAGTTCTAAAAAGTTGCGTGAAGTTTAAATGAGGAATGTTGAGAATGGAGGCCAGATCAAATCGGGGATCATGATAAAGTTTTGACCCCCTGGTGATGATGTAAAAATTTTGGAAAGAAAACACATATAAGCTAAAGCATCTTCCAAATCAGAGTCAGATTTATAGTAAAGAACTAAAAGAAAAGTGATAGCACTCATTGTTGAGTGAAGTAGCTTCCTAGTAAAGAGGTGCTTCATTGTTGTTGGTGGAAGGGATATGTGGTAAGGGAAGTGGGAAGTAGAAAATCATCGCCAAATGTGCAGTTGAGGTGTGTAGATAGAAAAAAACTTAAGTGTTTTCCGCCAAAATTAAGTGGCATAGAGTGAGGAAAGACTTCAGGATGGCATCAGCAATTATGAGTCATGTGACTTTCTTGCAAATCCATCATGGATGAGATGAGTTTGGGATCAGGAATTAGGAATGGAAATTGGGGTATAAAAGGCAGGATGATGCATTATCATGGATTTCTTATCCACTAGCCCCAGGGCTAGTGGATAAGAATCTTCGGCAATTAATAATGTCTGATCCCGGGAAAAAAAATTCCTGATCCATAATTGCGGATCCCTGAACATTGATACCCCCTAATATATGTTTTTAATTAATTGATTATTAATTTATAATTATTAAATACATCAAAATGCGCCATTATTTGTAGAATATAAAATATATTATGCTTAATTTAAATGTATAAAAATTTATATAACAATAAAATTAATATAGCACTTATATTAAATAAGATACTTATATAATTTTATTATGCAATAAAATATTAATTTATATACATAAAATACAATTCTTACGCCCTCTTTCAGGTCCAATAAATTAACATATCATTTACTGGGCTCCTGGTATAGCCTGGCTGACAGAGGGAGTGTCAGCCAGGCTGTCTCAGGAGTCCAGTAAATTGTTATAATACTTTATTGGAATCATAAAAGGGAATAAAGTTGTGTATTTTATGCATTTAAAATAAAATATTTTATTGAATAGTAAAATTATATAAATATTTTATAAATAAGTAAAATTATTATTATACTAATTTTATTATTAAGTAAATTATTTATTACATAAAATAATATTATATTCTGTATAATCATTGTACATGATTATGTATTTAATATATATAAATTAATAATTAATTATTTATAAAAATATATTATAAGTGTAATAATTAAATTAACTTATAATGTAATTAAAAATTAATTAAGAAAATTTATATATTAAGTAAAAGCTTGTCATATATTATTATCCATAAATATTGGGCACTTTTTTGACCCTTAACTGTTTCAGGAAAAATTATTAAATAATTTAAAACACTTATTTAATAAAATGGTATTCAAATTCTCACTTTAAATTATTAATATCATTAAATTAATTATTTGTTTCAATTAAAATAGTTATTGAATTGCTTAAATAGTTAAAACAAATAATTAATTTTGCTTCATACTGGATTAAAATAATTACATGAATTTTTGCATGAAAATAATTTTATTTTTTTTAATTAAACCCTGAACATCTCACTTTAATATCTGTTTTGGATTACTTTACTCACAGGTCTTATGTCTCAGACTTACTTAATTACTGATTATTTAAATTAAGTTTTTTGGGAACTTATGGTGGGAAAATTGGTTACTTACTCACGGGTTTAATTTATTGTTTCGTTTTTTTCTCATAATTTCTATGTTTTAATTAAATTCTTTTGTCTTCTTATTCCACATTATTAATATTTTGTATATACATTATTATGGCACTTCAGAGGTTTCCTTGCCTATAAAAAGGCCTTTGAAGTCCCCTTTTGCTTCCATATCTTACATTACTTATATCAATTTAAATACTTTATTATTATTTTTTTGAGACTACAAGTCTTATGAAAATATTATATAAATAAACATATGGTTGCTTTAGATATTTTAGTAATTAAAGTTGATATTGAAGCAGAATAAAGAATACTTACGTGATCAAAATACCTTTTTAAACCATTGAAATTGTCTTTTCAATAGTCCCAAAAGTTGTCATTGCATTGCCTTAAATAATTTATTAATCTTTTGTTTATTATTATTATTTTTTTACCTCTTTAATTTCCCCTTTCCTCATTCTTCCTCTCTTCTTCCTCTTCTTCTTCTCATTCTTCTAGATAACTGGCTATCATTTTTAATCTCTTTTATGTCCAATAATATAACATAAAATTTACTGGACTCCTGGTATATCCTGGACGACAGAAACTATCTGGGATTATAATTAGAAGTTAGGAAGAGGGCCCAGTTTTATTTGGTGGAAAAGATTTAAAATTCAGTGTATTATGGTATCAAATTAACTTTCAAGTAAACATAGAGATGTAATGAGTTAGGTGATTAAAAAATATGTGGTAAAAATTAACATGAAAGAAAGGTTTAATCTGGAATTATTTTAATATAGGGGAAGATGGGAAAGTAAAAATAAGTTTAAAAATATTATTTAACTTGATAATTTTTTTATCTTTCAAATTTTATTACCAAAAAATTGATTTTATGTTTGTGAAGAGATTGAATGGTGCTCTCATTTTTTTCCCCAGATGTCACTATAGACCTGAATTATTTAAGGTAAAAATACAAATAGGTTAACTAATCTAAGTGAAAATGGAGACTTGATTTGGTGCTGTGAGGTGCAGAGAAGTTTCTCTTATTTAAAGTTCAGGTCTCAAAATTAATTTTCAGTTTAAATCCTGCACTTAAATTTTAAAAATAAGGCACTTTTTGAGAATATGCAAAAAGAAGGGAGAAAGTTTGACGTTAGAAAGGGAAGGAAAATATTTGGGAAAATTATTTCATTGTGAAATTATAAATGTTGTTGAGAAAGTTCTAATTTTAGTGAAGTATAGGATTTATTATAGTTTTGAAATACACAATTACGTATGGCAAGTAAAGCACATAGACTAAAAAATACATTATAAGGAGTATGAGTTTGGAATAAATTATTATGACAGGAAATCAACAGATTTGAGGAAGATGATTAAATTATTTAAACTTTATTTTAAACCATTCCTGGTAATAGTTCATTAGATTCATTATCCATTTTAAACATTGAATGCTAAACAATTAAAAGTAGAGAAGAGAGATTCAATTACTTTTAGTACCTTACAGAATCCCTAACTGTTACAAAAATGGATTCAAAAGTAACTTGCATATTACTTCATGAGACAATTCATTGCTTATTCACAAAAAATTGACTACATTCATGTTATTCAGAATATTTCTCACTCAAACATTGCACACATTTAAGTTTAGATTATGGTAATTTAGGAGTTTTTGAATCATTTTTTACTTCATTCAAATTCACACACATTTATTCATATGAGATTATAGCATATGCCTTAGGCTGAGTTATAAAAATGGGAGAAGAATAAAATTTTTTTCAATAAAATAATAGGTCCTGTGAATACAACTGAAATAATGCAAAAAAATAATGAAAGAGAAAATAAACTTAAATTTCTTGGAAGAACACCAATGACTTATGAAGGAGTATTTTGATATAAACAGTACCAATTTTTAAGCTATTTCTCATTATTTTCTGTGTATCAGAAAAAAATACTTCTGAAAAATATTTAATTAATTACAGTAACATGATACTCAGTGGATAAAGAGGACTATAAGTCAAATCATAATATTTATTCATTATTATTTAACTCATCTATTTTTATAATGTAATCACCAGAAAAAATCAAGTGGCACCTGCTTGAAGGTGCCTATCCCTATATTCAGTTTTGATTTAAGAGTAAATATGATTTGATCTTGTGCAAGCTAGTGTGCTCATTTTTTAGCTCATAGTCTTTCCACAAGACTTAAAGCTGAGATGAAATCGCATTAATTCAAAGATAGGGACTGGCACCTGATATCAGGTGCCCATTTTTTTTCTGGTGAATGTTTCACAAGAAGAAAAAACAGTGCACTTCTGTGAAAATATGTGATTGTAAATATAACTTTATTTAGAAAAGTATGGTATTGATTTCTATGTGAAGTATTTACAATTTTTGTCATTGTGTGATCATAATGTTTCTGTAAAACATTTTTTCTTTTTCTTTTTATTTCTCATGTCATTTACTTGAGGTTTTTTTCTGTAATATTCAATTATATTTATATTAATATTGAGCTAGATTCAGCCATGTATATAAAGAGAGATATAAGTAACTGATTTCATCAACTTTGTTTATATTTATCAAGATTATTATTATTTCTCTATAGGTTTGATTAATTCTCAACAATTACATAGTTTGTTATTGATAGTCCTTGTTTTCACTTAGGTACTTCAGCAGAGATCACTAGTTATCAATCAAAAGGAAAAGTGCCTTTAACTAATAAAACATATTTATTATTTTATAAGGTTGTCAATGCTTATTATTTACAATTATGATCTCTGCTCATCTTTCATAAGATTATTATTATTTCTTTATAGGTACTTCAGCAGAGATAACTATTTATTAATTGAGAGAAATATATTTTTTAACTAATAAAACACATTTATTATTTTATAAGGCTTTAAAACTTCACATCTAGTAGTCTTTTTGGCTACAAAAATTTTTTTGTGCTTGATTATTGTAATAAATCTGACAGAAATTGTTAAATCCATTTGTGAGGCAAAGGAAGGGGAGGGTCTCAGTGAAGTTCAAATCATGGTTCAGACAAGAGTCACATACTTTATTCAAAAAGAGACAAAAAATACCACTAGATGCCTAGTTTTATATTTTTTCCTCCTTTTTTGTACCCAAGTTGTTTTGTCACCTGAGCAGAAGAAAACCTCTGTCCTTCCTAAAATTGTCTATAGGATTTTTTCTGATGATATAAAAACAAGTATGTTAGACTAGAGGAAATTAACTCTCTACAATATCTAAAAAAATCTATCTGATAAATTATTGAACTATACAAGTCTGAATAACTGCATGAACCAAACTTCAAGGAGAAGAAAATTATTTTTAAAGAATTTGAGGATTTTGATTTTTCTGGGTGCTTGAAGGCAATAGATGGTTAACATTTGAAATGAGAAAATTTTCCAGATGAATAGGCTTAATAATATCAAAGAAAATGAATGAACTGCCAAAATCTTAAAAACTTTTTCCAGAAAAATCTTGATTTTTTGGAGCTTATTATTTGAGTACTTGGGTCTTTGAGTGTTGTAAATTTCCTCCACAGAAGTAAATTTTTGGATAAACATATCCAAGGAACTCAAGATCAAGAATTTTTTAAGGTCAATAAAAACCAACATACTACACCACAAAAAATATCTTGAACCTTTTAGCAGTTGCAAATCAATCAATTTATCTTTTATTCATGAGTAACTCATATTTGATGATGCAAAATCTAGAATTTTCTTTTTTCAGCTCACAGTGTGTCATATCAACATGGATAGTGCCTTTTTTTCACATATTTGGTGTTGTTTCTGAAGGTTGGGTCATTTAAGGTTTTTTTTTGGTTTTTTTAAAATTTTGGGGAGCTCAATAATAATTTAGGATTGAATTATAAAAAGTTATTTTGGATACTCCTAAATATTTCATGAATTTCAGTATTTTCTCATATTTTTATCACACATATTAGTGGTCGTATGAGGCTTCTCTGGTTTATTTAGTAATTTTCCACTTCTTATGACTTGTAAAGTGTTTTCAGGTAGTATGGATAGTCTTCAGAGTCAGGATAGCTCTCTTCCTTGGTTGTAGCAATTTGGGGTAGTGATTTTAAAGGTTTATTATACATTTTAGTATTCAGAATAGCTGTTTAGTATGTAGAGTTTATTAAACTTCATGTATAGGTGTGTATGAATATAGAGAGGCATACAAGGTTAACTTTAGCCACTATCTCATCTATTGGTATCTTTGATTTTTGTGTCTTTTTCTCAGTTTTTTGTGGCCTTATTACTCTAAGTTTTATTGCATTTTTAGTTCCTTGGTAATCTAAAATCCTCTAACTTTCATTTCTGGTGTATCTTTTCAACCTGCATCTAACATTATTTCTTTTGGAGTGTAATCAATGCAATATTGGTGTGTGTTTCTCTCTGGGGTGTATTTCTTCTGCATATCAGGTGTTGTTGGCTCTCAGTGGCCTTCTAGTAACTAACTTCTTGAATTTTTAGGAAGTAAAAAAGGTTTTTGGGAAGGTTTCTGTTACAGTCTTCAATTTTCTTTAGAGAATTAATCTCACCTAGTTTTTCTCTAAGGGAAAAGGGCTCTTCTCTCTAGTTTCTCTCTTACTCTCTTTTTCAAGTCATATTAATATAGGTTTATCTATAGCAGTCTTTCCAGAATAATTGAAACAGTGAAAAATAATGCAATAGGTAAAAATATGCTATTTGAAGCTATGAAGGGGGAAGGGGAGGAATGAATGAAGTCAGTAAAAATGTCACAATAATGTGTTTCAAATTCCAGCTAGGGATGTGTGCTGAGGATTGATGAGTAGGGAGGTATGTGTGTGTGTTACATGTAACAGGGATGAAATAAGGAAAAAAGGGATCAAAGGTGGAAAACTCCCTGCACTAGATGTCTAGCTCAGTTTTTGGTTGCATGGTTTTATTCTGGGTGTGACTTGTGAAGTGACCCTGTTTGACCTCACCTTATTTTTTTTGCTTTTCTGAAACTGGTGTCTCCTTGGCTGGTGTCCTCTCATCTTCATAGATTCATCCAAAAAGTCTATTACTTTCTTTTGTTAGTGTTTCATTCTTTTTTTCACCACTAATCCTCTTCACCCACTTCTTAAACTTTTGAACATCCCCTTACACCTCTTTCATCCCTTCTCCTCCTCTCTTGCAAGCCTCCCTGCACCACAGCACCTTAATCCTCTTCTAAAGGCAAAAAATAAGGTGATCTCAAATATATAAATTTAATGGTTTGTCGAAAAATTCACCTAGGACTTGAAAAGAGTAAAAAAACTTAACTAGACATTTAGCTCACCACTTTTTTCCCTTGTGGATGTTTTGGCAAACATGTGGTTGAAAAAAATCATACAGAAAGTGCCAATTTAGTGTCAGAACTGATACACATATTTAAAATAAGTGAATTTTTTGCAAAAATCAAGTGCTGATTTGTAAGTTCTAATTTAGTATGAAATATACACTTAAGTTAACCACATATTTTATAGAACAGACATCCCCAATGTCAGTTTTCCAACTCTGAAACCCAAAAAAAATTTAAAAAGAAGAATTTATTACATCTTTCTTTAAATTTTAAAATAGAAATGAGGTGAGTTTTTTTCTAATTTTCAAGTTACTATTCATTGAGAAAAATTAATTTATTCAAAATTCTTTGGTTTTGGAATGATATCTTTTTATTAATAATTTGTGTTTTTTGATCTATTCCCATTTTCTGGAATTTGTGCTTGGGCCCTAACTGACCCTGACTTCTCCAACCTCCTGCCCCAGACTAATCTCCACCAAGCCAGTTCTCTCTATTCCCTCTTTCTCACCCCTTAATCCCCTCACCACTACAAATTTCCTTTCTTCGTATTTTTCAACTATACTATTTTTTTTTTCATATTTGCTTTTGCCCACCCTCTCTACCCCCTCAAACTCACTCAATTGCTCCACATGCCTCCCACTCCTCTACCCCTCCAGCACATCATTACCACACCACCTCCCCACTGGTATGTATTTACTTTTTACTTTTTACTTTTTTTATCATCTTTTTATATTTTACTTATTCAAATTTAATCTTTCCCACACCACCACTCAACCCCACAGCCTATATCTCCACCCCTCCATTCCCTTTTGTATTCTTGATTGCAACAAAAACCCCTCAACTCACCCTTTCCTACACCAAACATCCCTCCACTCACCCTTTCCCTTTCCCACACTCTCAACCCTGTCCACCACCCCCAACCCAATTAGTACTGCCTCCCAGTCCTATACTAACTAAATAAGTAATGTTTACTACTAAATCTTCTTATTCTTCATCATAAAATAATAGGGATGCTTTTAAGAGACCACTTTTTAATTTTTAGTCTCATTTGAGCATTTCAACCTTTAACAGCTAGCAGAAAAATAATACCAACTTGAAGAACAAGGAAAAGTAATGGTAATATAAAACTAACCTTTAGATAGTTAAATAGTGTTTGTAATATAATACTAAACTTTAATGTAGGAAAAATAAAATTCAATCTAACACATTATCATCAGTAGTAGTAAGCCACAAGAAAGAAATACTACTAACTTAATAGGGGGAAAATACTAAAAATACAAATGTTTTCCCTTTAAGGCCTCCCTAATAATAATAAAAATAATGACAATAGTTCAGCTTTTGTATATATTATATAGCAGCAGCTCTTATCTGGTTTATATATGAAAACATAGATCCAAAGTGATATTGAAAAGAATATGCAGTTTTGAAAACTCTCAAAATTAATTAATTAATTTATCTTTCATAAAAATTAAAGATAAAATGATTCAATATTCTCAAAAACATAATATAAACTTTCTATATAAGATATATAATAAGCCAAGTGAACACACAAGAAATCCTGATTTGACACTAAATCTCATATTCTCATTCTACATTGTATTACATGCAGAGAATGGGTCACATATGCTTGTTGTATTATATATTTTTGGTGTCAAGGAATAATAAATACAGAATTTCATGTTAAAAATATGAATTGATAGGAACTATTATCTGATTTTATGTAAAAATAGAATATTTTTAACTGATAATCATACTGGATAAAAAAATAATATATTGAATCAATGTGTTCTCAATGAGTGCTCAACTATGGATCTCATTGAAAATTTGAAAATCATCTTGTTCTCAATGTAAGAAAAACTTTACTTTAATCAAGGATTAATATGAGACTAAATTTGACTCTAACTTGTGCTCAATGTGGTACATTTGGTTAATCTAGTCTGGTCACAAATTAGGGGACCATTGGAGCTCAAATATGGGAAACTTCTAGTAGTTCACCCCCAAACTTCCTTTGTTTTCTAGTGTTAAAGCAAATATCAAAAATTTGTAAATCAATTCAGGCCTCTTATATAAAAATTAGGCCTATTGATAGCCCAATCAAGGTCAGTGATATGATGAATATGTCTAATTTTCAAGAAAAAAAGACTGCCTTTACAATCAAGGGGAAAAGGTGAAAATTTTACACTTTGGAAAAGACAACAAGTTAAGTGTATTGTATTATGTTATAAAAAATCTAACAAATTCTTAAACTAATTTTTTGAAAAGTTTTAGAGACATAAAAATATGCTATATAAATGTTTTTTTAGTGTAAATATACATAAAAATAGAAATTTTCTGCCAGCTATACTATTGGGAAGTTATAAATTATTTCACGGCTTTCTAATATTGCACTAGTAATTATGCTCATTTCACCACATTCCTGATAGAATTCATGAAATTTATCAAACCAATTCATGTGATTACTTGGAGTGATAGCTTTAGTTATTCATTTTTTTATTAAATTAAATAGCTGAATTTGTTTAGAAATGGGGCTCTCCTTGATACACAATTTCAGGGTTTTAATTTTGAGCTAAATTGGATCTAAAAAAAGAAGAAAAGGAGGAAGAAATCCAATGGTGATTCCCTCACAAGAATTTAAGAGGCTTTTGAAATTTTCACATTCATCATCACATTTTATCACAGGGGGAAAAATCATTGTGACACATGTCTAGTTCAGTTTTTGGTAGCAGGTTATGGTTATAGGTCTGAATTGTGGAGTAACCATGTTTGAACCCAAATTTTTTTTATTCTTTTCTGATATAGGCATCTCCTTGGCTCATTTACTCTCATAGTCATGGATTCATCCAAAAATCCTATTACTTTTATTTTGTTAGTTTTTCATTCTTTTTTTCACAACTCATCCTCTTCATCCACTTCTTAAAATTTGTAATACCCTTTAAAACTCTTGCACTCCTTTTTATTCTTTATCAAAAGCCTCCCCAAAACCAACCACACCACACCACCTTAATCCTCTTCCAAAAAATAATGAAGTGAGCTTAAAAATTTAAATTCAATTTTTTTCCAAATAAATGCACCTAGGAATTGAACAGGGTAACAAAACTGAACCAGAAATCTAGCTAAAAATTTTTCCCCCTGTGTAATGGAACATTCCCCAGAATAAATACTATTTTACCTTCATATTTTCTTTGGGGTCAGACTAAGAAGTCTGAGAAATCTGTAGCATTCATAAATAAAAACATTCCCAAAAAATCAGCAAGAGATGATACCAATACTTTAAACTGAATTTTAATACTTTCCTGAAAATTTATAGCTGTGTGAGCGCTGTGTATGAAGATAAAGACGTGTTTCAGAATTTTGGATTACTGAAAAATAAAGGTCAAGAGCTCTACAGATAATATAATCATTCTTTTTGTTGATAGATGCACTTTAATAATATTTAGCTAGATTTGAAATAGTGAGTTATACAAAAAGACTTTTTTATTGTTCAGATCTTTTGAAATGTACTGAGGTGAAATATAAAAACCAAACCATTCATTGATAGATTGTTAAGACCTAGGAGGGCATACTACCACTATCACTAGTGCTACCTGAGGGTGGGACTTATGTTTCTTAGATCAGCAGTGAGACTAAACAAGAATGACTATGTTGGGGCTTACAAAAGTCAGGGTTACAACTTAAGAAGAAAAAAAAGTAGCTGGCTTACTAAATAAGTTGTCTTATGAGGAGAATCACACAGCTCTTTCCCCATCTAATTATCTTATGCAATATCCTCACCTTCTTCCACTTAAAAGGGAAATCTCCCATAGTGCTCCTCTTCCTTCCCACTCAACCCAAATCCTAACATAACTCCCCTTTTACCCTTCCTACCCCCTTTTCTGCTTTGTAAACACCTTCACCTTTCCCTTAGATTTACATAAATTTTATAAAGGCTCCCAAAACTTATCTCCTACTCCAGAACTTTTCCAATTCCCAAAATACTGAAACTTCTCTCTTTGAATATTCTTAGAAATTTTCTTTTCTACTTCAAACTACTCTTCATTTCCTACATATACTGGTGCTTGTGGTTCTTCTGGATTCTCTGGTATTTTATCTTCTTGGAAGTTTGTGAGTAAAACACATTGAGAAATGGATGCACTTGTCTCATTGAAATTAGTAGTTCCAGTTCATACACTGTGTCAAATATCTTTCACTTGATCTTAAATTAACCCACCTTTTTGTGATCTAGTTTTGTGTCTGAGTTTAATTTAGAGAGGAATTGTGAGCTTAGATAAACCTCATTGCCTAACTGCAGAACTTGATTTCAGGTTTTTCTTTGATAATGATGGTGATTAATTGACTGTTGAAATAAATTGAGTGTTGTTTCTAACTCTTGAAATTTGACATTTACACAGTATTTTTTAAATGTGTTATTCAGATTCTAGACCTTTAAAAATTGATAGGGTACCAATTGATAATTCTCGGTGATATCTATAGCTGGCATAGAAAGATAACATGCCTGTTGAAGCATGCGCCTGGTTATTGTGTGAGAATTCAGCCAATGGTAGCAGCTTCAACCAATAATTCTTCTGATAGTTATTGAATTGGGATATGAATTTTACAATTTCCCATCTGTCTACCTATTCCATTCTGTTGACAAGATGGGCTTAATATTTAGTTTATCACACATTGCATTTTAAATCTTAGAGCTAAAATTAATTCCCCTATCTAATACTATACTTTCAGATTATCCATGTGGCTTCCAGACATGAGCTACAATTAATTCCAAAATACCCTCCAATGTGATCTTTTTAGTTGTGGGGACAAAGTGTGCTATCTTGGTGAAGCATTCAGCTACTGTGAGGATAGAATTCTTTCCTTGAAACTTGGGAAACTTCACTATATAATTATAAGAGAGTTGCTTCCATGGATTCTTGTTGATTCTTTATTGGGTTAGTGGTGTGACTATTGGCTGACCTTTTTCATCTGGAAAGAGTTGCATGCTGATACATAGCACTGCACATATGCCTTCATTGACTTCCAATAAAGCTTTAAATTTATCAGCTTTACCATCTTCAGGGATCCTTGGTGACCTTCCATTGGAGAATAATTCTGTGATTTGACCACCTTCCTCTTGAGCTCTTCATTATTTTTCACCAATATATTACTATTACAATACAGAACATCCCTTTCCAAGTGATACTCTACCAGTCTCTTCCTTACCAATACCTCCTTAGATAAGAGTGCCTTCACCAACTCCTGAACTCCTTAATTCTTCTCCTGTACCCTCCTTAACAATTTCATCAAATCCTTATACACCACATCCATCTCATCTAGGATTACCCCCTCTTCAAGATCTCCCTTCAATAAAGTTGAGCCAGCAGTGTATGGCTGGTTTGGTTCTGGGAGAAATTCAGGGAGCTGTTATAGCACATCAGGTTTTCAACTTTTCTTCTCTGGTTATAATTGAACAACAAAATTGAAACTACTTAATAGCCTTTTCAAGAATACTTGCCTTTGTGTCAGATTTTTGAGTTAATGAATGCTTACAAGTTTTTATGATTTGTGTAGATTATAGCATAAAAACAGTGTGGTACTCATTCTAATTAGTGTGGTAAGGTGCATAAATATCATACTAATGCTAATAGCTCTTTATCATATATTTTGTAGTTCAACTCAGCATTCAGTAGCTTATATTGAAAATATGCTACTGGATGTAAGACATTTTCAGAATCATATTAGGAGATTACAGTGACTAGTTTGATATCTGAGAGATCAAATTCCAGAACAAATGGTTTTATTAAATCTTGGATAGCAAGAATTGGGTCTTTCAAAAATCGCCTTTTCAGCTAGTCATAAGTATCTTGGTGGCTACTTCTCCATGTGAATTTGGATTTTTTCTTTGTGAAATTTTAAAGTGGTTGAAAGATGTGAGAACAATTTTCAATAAAACAGTGTTAAAAGTTCTCAAAGCCCAAAAATTACTGAAGCTCCTTTATTGTTGCTGATGCTGGCCAATCTGTTACTACCTTTAACTTATCCTGGTTCATCCACACCCTATCTTTTGAAATGAATATACCCAGATAGAAGATTTACTTTACTGAAAAGAAAAATTGTTTGGAATTTGACCACACTTGAACCTCTCTCCAGCACTGAAAAAGATTCTTCACTTGTATTTAGTGTTCCTCCACTGATCTGAAGTAAATGAAGATATCATCTGGATACATTGCCAAATATATCCCTATTATGTCTCTAAAGATACTATTGGAAAAGCTTGGAGAGTACAGACCTTCAATCCAGATGATGTCACTGCTATCCCCGGCAATTACAGCACTGTGAGGGCACATCACCTCCCCATGGCGTCCACTTCAAGCAGATTCAACACCCAGACCTCCAGTAAGGACCATCCATCACAATTAATGATAACACAGACCCATACCATAATTAGAAAATCCAGATAAAAGGGCATACCATAAGGAAACATGTAAAATAACTAATCCAAAAGGAATAAAATGAAAACCACAGCATAAAAAGGAAACAAATAAAATTTCCAAGCCCCCAATAACATCCCCAAGAATCCATATTAACCGAGCAATCATATCCCAACCCATAAATCTGTGAAAATCCATCCAAGGAAGCAGATTAAGTTGTCCAAACTGGGTATATGCACCTGAAATAGATGTTTATACTTCTGTAGGCGTTGTGAGTCCACTGGATACTTCCATATGACCTAAAATAAGCAGATAAACAAATTTTATAGGCTATTAAGAGGCTAAAACCCACTTATATACCTAAATATACATAATATACTGCATATTTCACTGAATATGAGATTTATGTATACATATAAGCTTATGTATGTCAATAATTACTTAATATCACTAAAGATAATTATATTATGACTCCATTAACACCTTAATAATTATTATTAGGCTATGGATAAGCTATTTAAAATACTATAATTTATATGATAGTGTAATAATTATATATATATGTAATATAATCATATATATTATTGTTTTAACCTTATTTTTAAGATATAAGCTTAATATACTTAAGGTTATCTTATTTTAAGTAAAATAAATACTCAGTCCTAGGGATATCTAGGCTGACACTCCCTCACCCAAAAAAAACAATAAAAAAATGTAAGACATTTTAATTAATAGTAAGGAGTGAATAGAAAAATAATTTTAAAAATTTCTATGATACATATACTGAATAAACGGTATTATTTTGATTTAAATTTTTTCAAGAGATTTTTAAGATCAGAGACTTCATTTTCTGGAATCCATTGGTCATATTCACTTGATTTATTTTTACATCTTAATAGATACTCAACTCCGTTTTCTTTAGTAAGGTGTCTCTTTTTAAGTATCTTTTCAATTCCTGCCTTTTCAACTATTTCTTCAAGTTGCTGTTTATGCCTTCCTGATCTTCTTTGAAATAGTGCAGTATCATTAGAATGGTATGGTTTTATATGATAAATAGGAAATACTGGATGTTTTCTATCATATGGTGGATATAGAATAACTTCAACAGCATTGTTACCAGCCATATTTTTAACTACAAATGGTCCAATGAGTGGATCCTTCAATTTCACATTACCATTTAAATTGAAATGTATTGTAGAAATAAGCACTTTATCACCCTCTTTGAACATTTGTTTTTTATGGGCTTTATCCCATCTTTTCTTCTCATACTCAAATGCCTTATTTATACATTCTTGAGCATGTTTTCTGCATAATTCTTGCATCTGAAGAAAATATTTTTTAGCTGGATGGGTAT
This sequence comes from Hemileia vastatrix, assembly GCA_030280995.1. Lineage (NCBI taxonomy): Eukaryota > Fungi > Basidiomycota > Pucciniomycetes > Pucciniales > Zaghouaniaceae > Hemileia > Hemileia vastatrix. Next base: position 16,801,188 of record JASXTE010000006.1, on the reverse strand, counting down.
TCAATCTAGGTAATTTATTAAGATTTTTAGCAGGTTTATTAGGTACATAACCCAACCATAACTCAAATGGCTTTTCAACAGTGACAGAATGTACTCTTTTATTTTATGCAAATTCTAAACCTGGGATAAGGGTTACCCAATCATGCGTGAATTTGTCATTGTCTTTAAAGTTAAGACCAAAAGCACAATATCTTCTTATCATGTCTTCTAAAGTTTTTATTATCCTTTCTGCTAGCCCATCAGTTTGTGGATGGTGTTCTGTAGAAAGTTTTAATTGACACCCTGAAACATCCATAAGTGATGTCCAGAACTCAGAAGTAAATTTAGGATCTCTGTCTGAGACTATTTCTTTGGGGAAACCTGCTATATTTAACATATGTGTCCACCATTATAAAGCAATGTTCTTTGAAGAAACCTCTTTGTGGTAGGAATAAATTTACACATCTTTGTAAATATATCTACAATTACCAAGCAGGAGTTATAACTCTTATGCCCTGCTATTGGAAAAACTGTTACAAAGTCCATGTTAATTATTTCCCATGGAGCTTTTGGTTGCTCAATTTGATGTAATAAACCAGCTATTTTGCATGTTAATCTTTTAGATTTTTGACAAGAATCACATGTCTCAACATATTTTTTAACATCCTCAGACATGCCAATCCACCAAGATGTGTTTTTTACTTTGGTTAATGTTTTACGGTAGTCAAAATGACCTGCTAAGATATCATCATGACATATACTTAACATTAACTCCTTCATTGAAGGGGAAATCATAATTACATTACTTAATTTTCTCCTGTAATATATAAAACCATCCACAATGGAAAATTTTCCTTTTTCTAATGCCTCTTTATACTTATTTGGTAATAATTTTATTAAAACATTCAGTGAAGCATTAGATGGATCATTTAATATTCTAGTGAGTTTAATCAAGACAGGGTCTGAAGCATACATGTCAAGAATTGATTGCATAAATTCATCCTCAAGATCTACAATATAAATGCCATAAATGTTAATAATGTCTAATTCAGGAACATAAGCAGGATTATCATCATTATTAGGCAGAGGTACTCTAGATAAAAAATCTACATTAGAGTGTAGAGTTCCTGCTCTATGTGTAATAGTCATCCATTGTGGCATTCCAAATCTGGGTAGGCCAATTAGATGAAAATTTGATTGGAACTTGGTTGGAAGAAAATCATGGTGTTGCCAGGTGTTAATTAGTTGAAGGGAGTTAACTGGATTTTTTTGGGCTGATTTTTGGTGTTTTGGAATGGTTATATGTGGTATTTCTTTTGTGATCTAATGGTTTTATGGATTTTTATTTTTGGTGAATGAAGTGTGCTCTTGGAATGGCCACTTTTTTTCTGGTGTGCTCTGGTGCGCTCTAGTTTGCTCTGGTGATTTTCTGGTGCAAAAGCAAAGTGTACTGGAAAAATTCTGTCATTGTGGCCAAGTTTGGTCATGGTGACAAAATTAACTCACAGTGGCAAATTTAACTCACTCTGGCCAAATTAGCTCATTATGGCAAAATTAGCTCATTATGAAAAAAAGAGCTCATTGTGGCAAAATTTGCTCACAATGGGAAAGTCTGATCACCAGTGAAAAGTTTTGTCACTGCAGAAAAGTCTGGGCACTGTGGCAAAGTTTGGTCACTGCAGAAAAGTCTGGGCACTGTGGTAAAGTTTGGTCACTGTGGAAAAGTCTGATCACCAGTGCAAAGTTTGATCACTGTAGAAAAGTCTGATCACCAGTGCAAAGTTTGGTCACTGCAGAAAAGTTTGGCTATTGTGGCAAAATTTGGTTATAAATTATTATGCTTGTTAGATCAATGGTTTATTGTAGATCCTATGCATGTAGGGTATTGTTGGAAAGGTCTGGAGTAGGAGAATCAGATAGAAGGGGGAGAATCTTAGTCTTCTAAAAGGTTTTTTGTCTCTTTTAGTTTCAATATTGAGAGTCTTTTTGGACTATTAACAATTTTTTAACATAGAACAACAAATTTAACTAAATTATAATACACTTATATCATTTATATTTTATAACACTTTTGAAATACAATACAACAATTATATTTTCATTACATATAGGGTATCATTGGAAAGTTCTCCATCTTAGGGACTTGTTTTTATTTTCATTTCATTAAAAATAAAATCTTATAAATAAATATAAGTCTATCTTTTCAGAACTTTCACTGGTACACCTTAATTGTTGTCATCAGTATTTCTTTTTCAACAGCTGCTACTTCTAAATCTCAATAAGTGTTCATAAAATCAAAGTTTCATCTATATTTTAAATCAATTCAAGTAGACTAGTAAGATTAGTTATTTGAGCAACCCTTATTTTACTTAGAAGGACAGGGTTTTCTACAGTTTATCCAACTCCTTTGGATTCTGCTTACAGGAAGGCGACTGTAAGAGTCTACCTACATATTTGGCGCCCAACCTTTGGTTTGAAATATCTAGCTTTTTTCTAGGACTTTCTTAGCCTGAAAGAGGCTTATTCTTTGGAACTCTTATTGATTTATTTTATTATCCTGCAAGAGGCTTTCTTATTTTAACAGTTAAAACACTTTTCTTACTTTATTGGGATGTCTTCTGCTGCTGCTTCTGGATCTTCTCTTCCTCTTACTCCTTCTTTAAGGATTGTTTATTGGGATGGCCCAAAGTTTAATGGGAAGGAGATTAAATAGTTTATTAGCAGGTATGAAGCTGCTGCTGCTGTTGATGGTGCTTCTCATGAGGACATGATGAATCAGATTAGGTTTTTTATTGCTGATAGGGAGGTGGAAAAAGAGGTCATTGCTATGCAGGCTTTTAAGGACAAGGATTGGGTGAAGTTTTCAAAGGCTATGGTTGATAGATAGGGTGTTAGATTTAATATTTTGGACCTTAATAAAATTGTTGGTGATTGGAAGGCAAAGGGTGGAGTTTTTTCTATGGCTGATTTTAAAAAGTTATGTGTTCAATTCGATGAAGTGGTTGATTATCTGATTCTGGTGGACAAATTGGCTCATGAAAACCAAGCTAAGGATGTGTTCTGGTCAGCTTGCAGCAGGGATATTTGAATGGACGTCTTGAAGGATCTCTCAAGAAAATACTTAATGAAGGAACTACCCAATGGCAAAAATAAATTTCTGGATTTGGAGATTATTAAGGAGAATATCCAGGCCCATCTAAAATTAATGGCGCTGGAAAAATATCAAGAGTAATGCACTCAATATGTCAGCAAGGTTAGTGAAGTTTTGGCTGAAAATAACAATATCATGGTCAAAGCTCAAGAGGCCAAGAAGGCTCAAATGAGACTACTTGTGACAAAAGTTGAGGGTACTGTGGACAAAAAGATGGTCAATCACTTGGCTGATTTAACTAAAAAATTAAAAATATTTGTCCAAGAGACTCAGAAGGCAAATAGGGCCCCATTTGCTTCTTCATTGACTTCAACATCTTATCAATCTAGAGGATATGGATGTCAAAATTATAATGGCATTGGCAATGGAAACTGCTTCTCAGGCAATGGTAGGAATGGGAATGGTAATGGTGGTAATGGTTTTAGAGGTGGCTATGATGAGCCAAAGGTGTGCTCCTATTGTGATAGGAGGGTGCACAGAGCTGGAGTATGTTTTACACTAGATAAATATTTGGATACTGGGAGAGTGTTATTTGATGGAAAGGTCTATAAATTTTCTTTTGGATTGTTCATCAATCCCAGAGATTGAAAAGTGCCTTCTGATCTGGTTAGAAGGAATATGGCAGCTGAAAGAAGAGCCCAATTTGAAGAAATAAAAGACAATGATGATAATGCCAAGGGTGGAAAAAATGGTGATGGTAAAAGCAGTTTTAAATCTGATAAAGGTAAAGAGAAAGAGGTCGGTAAGGCCACATTTTCAACTTCTTTTGGTGGTTTGGAGCTGGCAACAGTTGCTAGAGTGGAGGTTAACTGTATGGCTAGCCCATATGATGTCAATGCTGCTAGAAGAGCAGCTGCTACTAAAGTTAAAAGTACCATTCAGAGCCAACTAAAGGCTAAACCTGGAAAGGCAATCAAAAAGTCAAGACCTTACTCTAAGGAAGAAATTTATAGAATGCAGAAGGGGATGGTGGATATGGGGCCTCCTAGTTATGGCAAGTTTGATTTAAATGGTGAGCCTATGCCAGAAGATAATTCAGATTCTGAGGAGGACACACCTTTGGTGTCACTACCCAGACCAAGTTTTAGTGGTCCCATCCCAACGGAGGGAGTAAGAAGGACTAGAGATCGATCAGGATTTGAGAAAGAAGCTGGTGATGGAGCTAGGGTTATCTGTAGTGAAGATGTTATTATGAGAAGTGAAGATCGAAATGTGGGTCCTCAAGAGGTTCCCAGGGCCAAGGTTGTTAAATCAAAAGTCCAGTATGAGCAGCCAGTAGTATCCAGTCAAGAGAATGCAATGGACCAAGTTTTAAATAGGGTGAATCAACTTCAGATTCCCTTATCTTTAGGAGAGCTATTCACAATTAGTCTGGCGCTTTCAGAGAAGCAAAAGAAGCATCTGACAAGGAGATGGGTTTCTGCTGGAGAGGTGGAATATATTTGTGAAAATGCTGAAAATTTTTGGGAGGATGTTGAAACACAATTTTCTTCTGCCCTGGGTTACCTGGTGGTAACTATTAATGGTAAAGAGGTAAAGTCCTTGGTCGATTCAGGGTCTCAAATTAATTTCATTTCTTTAGAGCAAGCAAAGATTATAGGCTTGCCAATTAAAACTGGTACTGGGGGAAACCTCAGAGGTATTTGATGACATGCAACAGAGCTGATGGGTACAGCTGAGCATGTCAAATTAGGAATTGGTGGATCTATTGGTAAGGTTCACTTTTATGTGGCCAGAGGGGCAGCTAAAACTGTTCTTGGTGGTCCTTTTTTGATGGATTTTGAAGCCGGGATTGGCTATCAGTCTGGCATGGGTATTAGTTTGGAGATTACTGGAGAGGATATGAGGAAGCTACACATGCGGTTGGAACCTCCTGTAGACAAAGATTGGGAGACAGGGCCAGGGATCACTACTAAGTTTCAGTGTTTTACTTGTATCAAGAAGCGGTGTATTAAACGGATGGCTTCTGGTGAATTGTGTTTAGAGGGGAATTATGGAGACCCTCATTTTTTGGGGTAGCGGGGGCTGATCACTCTAATGTTGCAATCTCTCCCCAGGATGAGATCCTGGATTGCAATAGGTCAGCTCACTTGGAAATAATTCAAGTGGATTCTCAATTATTTTTTGTTAATAATACGTTATATTGTTATTATGTCTTCAAATTTTTGGTTTGTCTCACTTCTCTATCAAGTTTTTTGATTAAATTCAAAAATGGATCAAGAGGAAAGATGGGAAATATTATGTTGAATAAAAATTGGAATGGTTTATTTTCTGACCTCCAGCAAGAGGGTAAACTGCAATTATTTCATCAAAATTTTATATAAAATCTTAGTATAATTAAAACACAAAAAATTTTTTTTTTTGATAATTCAATTCCAGTCCTCCAGCAAGAAGATAAACTTAAAACTTTTTTTACTGGTGATTTTATGATGGATAAGTGAATTAAAGGTGCTGGAAATTTTTTTGATAAACCAGATGATGGAAAAGGGAAAAGAGTTAAAGTTAAAAATGAAATAAAATATTTTTCAAATTATATTGATTCTGATTCTGACAATGAAGAGAATTCCTTTGATGAAAATTTCAATGGCAATACAAAAATAAATATTTTACCTCAAGTTTATGTAGATGTGGAGGTAGCAAATAAAATCCAACCAATTAATGAACCGCTATCTGCTGAATTAAATCCACCTTTGAGAAGACCAAGGCTATAAAGAGATCCTTATGAATGTCCCCTGGTGAAGAATCCACTCAAATTTTCTGAAAAATCAAGAATCACTTTTAATAGATTAGGTGTTGTTAATTTTGGAACTGATGGTTGGCTGTCTGGAGAAGAGAAGAAGTTGTTGTTGGATGTGATGGTCAAGCGAGAGAAGGCCATTGCTTTTGTAGAAGAGGAGAGGGGTGTGTTGAAGAATTCCTATGGGGAGCCTTACAAGATTCCTGTAGTATATCATGAACCATGGCAGCAAAAACCAATCCCAACTCCGGCTGCATTAAAAGAAGCTTATATCAAAGTTGTCAGAGAATGGATTTTCACAGGACTGTATGAGCAATCATCATCAAGTTATTCTAGTCTGCTATTTGTATCAAGAAACAGAATGGCAAAATTAGAGTAGTTCATGATCTCAGGGAATTAAATAGGGTTACAATAAAGGATGCTGGTATACCACCTAGTGCTGAGGATTTTGTGGAAGCTTTTTCTGGGAGGGTGTGTTATGGTTTAGGAGATATTGTGGGGGGATATGATGAGAGAGAGTTTCATCCAGACTCTAGGCCTCTCACTACTTTTGATACACCACTAGGATGATTACAATTGACAAGATTACCTCAAGGAGCGACAAATTCAGTTGCCGTTTAACAAGATCAGATGGCTTGGATTCTTCAAGATGAAATTCCTCAATATTCTGGAATCTTTATTGACGATGGAGAAATATTTATTAAGAAGTTGACTCAAGTCAGGTTGCTGCTGGGGCAGTTTTGGCTCAGATGGATAAAGCTGGTTACATTAAGCCAGTTAGGCATGAATCTGTGGTATTCACCAAAGTAGAATTAAGATATTCTCAGCTGAAATTAGAACAGTGTGGAGTTGAAAAAATTTTAAAGAAAATTCAAAATGTTTTGTGGGCCCAACACTTCGAATTGCAAGTGGATGCAAAATCTTTAATTCAAATGATTAATTCCCCAAGTTTACCAAATGCACCTATGACTAGATGGGTAGCATTTATTCAACATTTTTCTTTTGACTTAGTTCATAAGCCTAGAAAAGGTTTTACTATGCCATATGGTTTGTCAAGAAGACCACCCACTGAAGATGATTCAGACTCAGAAGAGTTTGATGAAGATATACCTATGATTAAAGCCAGAACCAAAGGAGCTGAAGACTATCCATACCTCCCCCATGATGTTAAACAGGCAGGACTATTGTGTTTAGATAATTGTGATTATGACCTCCACCAAGAGGATAAACTGGAAAATTATTTTTATGTTGATAAAATTAATGAAATTGGTGTGAATAAATTCCATAAAAAAGAGGTAGAAAAAGATGTTGTGTATATAGATGAAGATGGATTGGTAGTTTGGGATAGTAGTAGCTTAAGGAAGGGTGTATATGTTGGAGAATAAGAGAATTAGGTTGAAAAGAGGATGGACAAATCTATGTGTATAAAGGGTGAAGAAGAGAAAGAGGTATTTTTGAATTCTGTATCTAAGAGGTTGAAAGGTTCAGATGAAGAAAATTGACATAGCTCAATTAAGAAACAAATTTGTGGCCAACGTTTATTGGCTCATTCATGTGCAGGTGATATTGGTGATAGAGAAGTGCCCTTAGATATTATATTAATTGATTTTCAAGACGAACTCTGGGGTCAGACTGGTTTTTATTTGTTGTTGGTCAAATATTTATTGACTTTAGAAAGGCCAGAAGATTGTGAAAACTATGAATGGATGGCTATAAAAATGAAGTCATCTGCGTTTTACTTGTCTGGTTGACGATTAATGAAAAGGAGGTATCCGAATCCTCAAGTAGTTTTAACTCAAAAGAAAGGGAAAGAATTAGTTTTAAAGTCACTGCATGAAGATCTTGGGCATAGAGGCTTTGGAGAAATGTTCAGAAGAATTGCTGATTGATTTTGGTGGCCAGGTATGAAGATGGCTGTTGAAAAGTGGGTTCAGTCATGCGAAGAATGTCAAAGAAGAATTTATTTAAGGCAGAAAGAACCTGGACATGCTACTGGCCAAAATACTCTCTCTGGAAGGGTTAGCTTGGAGGCCATTCATATTAAGGAGGGACAGTATAAATATTTTATTGTAGCCAGAGATGATTTATTTGGTTGGGTAGAGGCAGCACCTCTTATTAATTTGACTTCCAAAAATGTGGCAGAATTTATTTTGAAAAATTAAATGTATCGATATGGAGTCATGAAATTGGTAATAGTAGATGGAGGTCCTGAGTTTGGGACAGAGTTTAGAGAAGCTATATAAAAAGTTGGGTCAAAGGTTAGAGTAGCAACCCCTCATTATCCTGAAGCTGAAGGTATGGTTGAAAGAGGGCATGAAGTAATTAAGGATGCTTTGGTCAAAATGTGTGGGTTGAGTGCTGAAAAGTGGAGGCATTATTTACCTTTAGTTTTATTTGCTGATTGAATTACTGCCAAATGGACAACCAGATTTTCACCCTATGAACTTTTTTTTGGACAGAAAGCAGTTTTACCAGTTATTTTGGAAGCTGAATCATATCTTGGAGTTGATTGGGACATGGTTAAGACTACTGAAGAGTTATTATGTGCAAGAATGATGCAGCTAGAAAAGAAATAAGAGTACTTAGAAAAGGCATATTTGCAGATGATGAAGATCTGAAATTAGTCAGTAAGATATTGGGATGAGCGGTTGGCACATGGACTTAGAAAACCTTTGAAAATTGGAGATATGGTTTTGGTGTATAATAGGAGTTTGGAGAGCCGATTGGGCAAGATGTTTGCAGATAGGTGGAATGGACCGTATCAAGTCAAGGAACAAGTATCTGGCGGTTTATATGTGCTAGAAGAGTTGGGTGGAGTAGCTTTGAAGAAGAGGATAGCAGCCAATAAAGTCAAGCGGTTCTATCCTAGAGGTATCCAGAGTGCTGAAGTTTGACTCCGAAACGAGTATAAACTACATAATTGATTAAATAAAATTTTATTCCAAGTTTAACTCCAGAATGAGGGTAAACTACTTTCTTTTTAAAAATATTACTGTCATTTTACTATGGTATGGGAGACAAAAACGTTAAAAAATTCTTATAACATTTATGAAGACATTTGTTTGAAAATTCTTAAAACTCTTAAAAGCAACAAAAATTATGGAGAAGATATATGAGTGTTTGATAAATTTTTATTGGTAGAAGTGCTCACAGAGGAACCTTCTGAATTAAATATTGGATAGTTTGGGGGTAATTGATGGGCTGGCTGCTCTATACACAATTACCCCACAATGTTTGTTACCAATTTTTTACTGTTTCCAGTTGAATCCTGGCTTTGTTTTTGATCTATAGGAAGTCCGCTAAGACTAAAAACTGGAACATACAAAGAGACAATGCTCCCACTTCCAGATTCAAGATTCTTTTTTTTTGTTATTTCTTTTATGTTAGATTTTTATATAATGAAATGTTTTTTCTTTCATTTTAATTGTTATAATACTATAAAATATTGTTAAGGGTGATGCTCACTGGTGGTCTCTAATCATTTTTACAAATTGGAGGGAGCCCACCCAGTGATCATTATCATAATTTTTTTTTCTAATCTTTCATTTATTAATTTTGAATTTTGAATTTCTCAAAATTTTGTAACCACATCAAGTTGCAGATGGATGTGGGTATGATGTCAAGGGTACAGCTCATCAATTGGTCAGGGGGCATCTTTTAAATTTTATTTTACATTTCATAAATTTTATACTTCAAATTTGTTTATCATTTTTTTAAAAAAATTAAATTTTAAATTTTATTTCATAAAAATCTTTTATAATTTTTTTATTGTTTTCATCATTAAAAAATCAAAAAAAAATCATGAAAAAATAAAAATAAAAATAAAATAAAAAATAAATAAATTAATAAATTAATAAATAAATAAATAAATAAAATAAAAATAAAATAAAAATAAAATAAATATATAAAAATGCAATCATTTTTTAAAATTTTATTAAATTAAATTTTCAATTTTCTTTTGGTTTATTTTTTATAGTATATTTTATATAGGAAAAAGAGTCAAGAGGAGCTTGAGCAAAATTGGATCCTACTTCAAAATATTTAGTCCTTCAAGACTTTAAACCGGCTTCTTTTCAAGACTTTCTTTATTGTATTATTTGTATTCAAGATCTGTTAGTCCACTAAGACTTTAAACTGGATAGTGTTTACAATTTTATTTCAAGAATTTGGTTCCACATTGGATCTGTTAGTCCCCTAAGACTTTAAACTGGATAGTTTTTACAATTTTATTTCAAGAATTTGGTTCCTCATTGGATCTGTTAGTCCACTAAGACTTTAAACTGGATATTTTTACAATTTTATTTCAAGAATTTGGTTCCTCATTGGATCTGTTAGTCCAATAAGACTTTCAACTGGATAGTTTTTATGATTTTATTTCAAGAATTTGGTTCCTCATTGGATCTTTAGCCCTCTAAGACTTTAAACTGGCTGTTTATGATTTTATTTTAAGATATTCTTTTAGTCCTCCAAGATTTTAAACCGGCTAATTTTCAAGGAAATTCAAAATTTTATGGATATATTTGAGAAAGGTTTAGGATAGTAGTTGGAACTGGCAATCAATTAAATTTTTGGTCCACCAAGACTTTAAACTGGAATGTAAATCAATTTGGTAAAATTTGTGGTGCTCTAAAATGGTCTAAAAGTTTAAAATTAAATATTGGAAGCCTGGCTAAAAGTATTCTATAAAGGTTGCTGAATAGCAAACGGATGAAAATTGTGATGAAGGAATCAGAAATCAGGGTGGTAGTTGGATTCATTATTGTTTTATTTTAAAGCCTCAGTTTTAGGCTGTTTGGTGGAAGCTTGGAGGACCTCATGACGGGATTGGAATCAATGAATTTGGCTCAGTGGGGGGACCTGTAAGAATGGAATCAAGCGTATTTAGCTCATTAGGGAGATCCACTCTCTCATGCTGTGACATAGTGGGAAGACTGGTATATGGGAGTCTGAAGGGATTCAAACCTTGCTCTCAGCAGTGGAATCATCACAAAAAATTTATTTTTATTATTATTATGATTTATATGAAGAGTGGGAGAAGAAGACAAACAGTTTAAATTTGTAGAAGACCAGCTAAAACAATGTTCATCAGAATAAAATAATTAGAATACATGATTTGTTGGAATGGGGACATTCCTTATTGGAGGGAGGATGTGGCATTCAAAATCTGGGTAGGCCACTTAGGTGAAAATTTGATTGGAACTTGGTTGGAAAAAAATCATGGTGTTACCAGGTGTTAATTGGTTGAAGGAAGTTAACTGGATTCTTTTGGGTTGATTTTTGGTGTTTTGGAATGGTTATATGTGGTATTTCTTTTGTGATCTGATGGTTTTATGGATTTGTATTTTTGGTGAATGAAGTGTGCTCTTGGAATGGCCACTTTTTTTCTGGTGCACTCTGGTGCACTCCAGTCTTCTCCGGTGATTTTCTGGTGCAAAAGCAAAGTGTACTGGAAAAATTCTGTCATTGTGGCCAAGTTTGGTCATGGTGAAAAAATTAACTCACAGTGGCAAATTTAGCTCACTCTGGCCAAATTAGCTCATTATGGAAAAATTAGCTCATTATGGAAAAAAGAGATCATTGTGGAAAAATTTGCTCACAATGGGAAAGTCTGATCACCAGTGCAAAGTTTTGTCACTGCAGAAAATTCTGGGCACTGTGGCAAAGTTTGGTCACTGCAGAAAAGTCTGGGCACTGTGGTAAAGTTTGGTCACTGTGGAAAAGTCTGATCACCAGTGCAAATTTTGATCACTCTAGAAAAGTCTGATCAGCATTGCAAAGTTTGGTCACTGCAGAAAAGTTTGGCTATTGTGGAAAAATTTGGTTATAAATTATTATGCTTGTTAGACCAATAGTTTATTGTAGATCCTATGCATGTAGGGTATTGTTGGAAAGGTCTGGAGTAGGAGAATCAGATAGAAAAGGTAGAATCTTAGTCTGCTAAAAGGTTTTTTGTCTCTTTTTGTTTCGATATTGAGAGTCTTTTTTGATTATTAACAATTTTTTAACATAGAACAACAAATTTAAATAAATTATAATACCCTTATAACATTTATATTTTATAACAATTTTGAAATACAATACAAAAATTATATTTTCATTACATATAGGGTATCATTGGAAAGGTCTCCATCTTAGGGACTTGTTTTTACTGTCATCTCATTAAAAATAAAATCTTATAAAAAATATAAGTCTATCTTTTCAGATCTTTCACTGGTACACCTTAATTGTTGTCATCAGTATTTCTTTTTCAACAGCTGCTACTTCTAAATCTCAATAAGTGTTCATAAATTCAAAGTTTCATCTATATTTTAAATCAATTCAATTAGACTAGTAAGCTTAGTTATTTGAGCAACCCTTATTTTACTTAGAAGGACAGGGTTTTCTACAGTTTATCCAACTCCTTTGGATTCTGCTTACAGCAAGGCGGCTGTAAGAGTCTACCTACACCATCCTCTGTATTCTTCTACAGCTAATTGCCATCTAAAAATGTGTCTATTAGTTGTTTTTATGTTTAAGAGTGACTTAACTGCACTACAGTCAGTTATTAACTCAAATTTTTGGTCTTCAAGGTAATAATGCAGCTTCTCAAGAGCCCATACTACTGCCAAACATTCAATTTGAGTAGCACCATATTTTAATTCACTGCTTCTAAGGGTACATGAAATATAGCAAATTACTACTGCTGACATTTTTCCTTCAATAAGTTGTTTTTGATGCAAAGCAGCACACAGACCAATAAAACTTGCATCTGTATATAATACAGAAGGCAATTGGAAATCTGGTAATCCAAAGATAGGATCTGTTATTAAACATTCTTTCAAATTATCAAAAGCCTGTTGTCTTTCATTATTCCAAATGAAATCTTCTGATTTCTTTATGAGTGTGGTCAATGGTACAACAAATAATTTTTATTTTTTTATATATTGTCTATAATAACCACACATACCAAGAATAGATTGTACTTCTTTAAATTTTGAGGAATGCCAATATTCTTTTCTGCAGCCACCTTTTTTTGGTCTAAACATATTTGTAAGCCAGATACAATATGACCAAGCAATTTTAAAGACTCAAACCCAAATTTACACTTTTTAAATGCAAGGGTCATTTTTATTTCATACATTTTCTGAAATATCTTCTTTGAATGGATTAAGTGTTCATCATATGTCTTAGAGAACACTATGATGTCATCAATGTATACCATTAACCATCCTTCAATCATTTCATTATGGAATGTTATATCCATTAACTTCTGAAAACCTGAAGGAGCAATTTTTGGTCCAAATGGCATTATGACATATTTATAAATTCCCATATGTGTTGTTATCAACAAAAAGTTCTGTGAATTCTTTTGAACAGGAATTTTATGGTACCCTTTATTTCCATCTAAGCAACTTATATACTTAGCACCTTTAAGGGTAGCATGTATAGAGGCAATCCTTGGAAAGGGATAAATATCATCTACTGTAAATGTATTTAATGCTCTATAATCACCGCACAGTCTTGCTTTGTCTTGTTCATAAGAACTTAGCACAAGTGATATTACACAATATTTTGGTGTAGTTTAAAACTTCTCAAGAAGGTTCATTTTTAATAACATCTTAATATTATCCTCTATGCCTTTCCTTATCATAGGTGAAGCGCGGTATGGTTTCTTTTTAAGACTAGCAGGAATATTATCCATATCACAGGTTAACCTTATTTTCATCTCATGATCTTTTACAAGGCCAAGTTCATTTGTACCATGTGCAAAAGCCATTGGAAATGCTTTTATTAAATCCAAAATATTTTTTTTCTCAGCTTTAATTATCTGAGTGCCAAAAAATGCTTTAGAAATTTCTGTTTCCAGAAGTTCCATCTCATTGGATTCTCTTCCTTTGCATGGAATATTTGTAACTGACTGAATGTGTAAGACTGTGTTAAAAGAATTTATTTTAAATTTCCTTTACCATTCATGCCAATTTTAAAATTGCTATTAGCAGGGTCTAACTTTACACCAAACTTAGTCAGAATATCATTTCCAATGATAAAACAGTTACTACAGTTAGTATTATCCATTGCTACAAAGGCACAAGTTACTCTTACATAACCATTTTGATGTTTAAAGAAAACAGCAGCTTTGTATCTACCAATGGAGTGTAGTACTTATCCAAAAACTCTCCAATTTTTACTTTGAAGGGTTTCAAGCTTATACTTATATTCACTATCAATTTCCTGCAATGTATTAGTAGAAACAACAGAACCAGCAGCTCCTGTGTTCAATACTATATTAACATTTTCACCAGAAATGATGGCTGTAACCGTGATTGGTGTCATTCTAAAGTTATCAGCTTGTATAACTTTAATGATTTCAGCATCCTCAAAACTCATTAAAGATTCATTTAAGTCCATATTTAGTATTGGATTGTCAAAGATGGACAAATCATCTTCCAACATACAGACTTCATTTTCATCACTATATGAGATATTACTGTCATAATCACTTGAATCTTCACTTTTTTAAGTTTCAGTACAGATTCACGTTGATTTTCAACAATATTTATATTCTTCTCATATTTGTGACCTTTAACCCAAGTTTTGTTACACTTATAACAGGTATTTGTTTCATACTTCTTTGGTACTACAGGTGCAGTAGGTTTTTTCTGTTTTTCCTGAAGTGTTTTTGAATTCTGATTTTTCACAGGTTCAACATTTTTTTTATAAGTGGAATACCTTGATTCATAATTACGGTTTAATAATATTTCATTGCAAATATTAATAAAGTAAGAATATTAAGTAACATTAATTTTTATAGCTACAATAATGTCTCTGACAGATATAGGTAATTTATATATTATCTTATCTTTCCATAAGTTAAAATCCATGTTAGGCTCAATGGCTTTTAATATTTTATTTGAATTCATTAAAAATACCATAGGGTTGTCACCATTCAACGTATTATACATAGTTTTCTCATAAATTCTCTGCTGAGTAAGCCTGAATTTAGAGCCTCCAAATTGTTTTTCAATTAGTTGTTTCTATTCAGCCCAAGAGTAATCTTTACCCTAACTTAAAACAGCTTCAAACCATAATAAAGCAACATCCTCAAATAAAGAGATCAATTTTGATGTTATTTCTTCATCTGGTAACTTATATTAGAATTTTAAGTTTTCAATTCTTTGTATAAAATGTTGACAATCAGAGCTGGCTTCCCCATCATAAGTTGGGTACTGATCTATTTTGGGCCAGTTCTTCTGATTGGATTTTACTTCACCAATCTTAGGTAAATTCAATAACTCATTTACTCTTAATAAATGGTCTTGTATTTCCTCTTGTACATATTCGTGACTTATATTTTCAGATTTTACACTGCCACCAGATGGTTTTAGTTGTAATGGTATAGGGAAAAAATGAGATTCACTTTTGCCAATGAAAGGATTATTATTATACTGAGTATACTTATGATTATCCTGGTTCATTAGTAGATTGGAAGTTTCAATCTCAACTTTAGTCAATTTTTGTAGTAGCTCAGAGACACTTTCATTTTTCTGGGCAAAAGATAACTTAGTTCTAGATTCAGTTTTCAATAAATGTGCTTCATACAATTTTTCCAACTCACAGAATTTGTTTGAAAGATCATTATATTTATTAATCAATGAATCATATTTGAGAGTTAGAGACAGATTTTCATTCATTAATTCTTTATTGCGTTTTGCCAGTTGAGAAATATTTAATGTTAAGGATGAAATTGTATCACTTGTGAGCTTAACTGTCTGTTCCTCACAATCAGTCATTCTATTCCACAATGCTGAAACAATTCTATGGACAGTTGGATTATTGTTAAAATACTCTATTTCTTCCTTCTCAATTCTATCACTATCTTGTGAACTTCTAATCTCACTAGTAAGTGGTGGCAACTGAGTATTAACTGTATTATAAACACTACTGTTGTTATTGACAAAAGACAAGTCAGGTGTATCTAAATTAAAACCTAATTTTCTTAAGTCCTCCTCTATTTTCTGCACAGATTTGACATTAATAATATTACCTACATTGTAATTATCAGTATTTTGTTCAATATGAGAGGGTAATCTACTTACCACAGGATTTGTGTGAGCCCTGATTTTTGGAACTTTAGTTTTCCTATGTAGGGGTGAAATGAGGAAGTCTGATGGGGAGGAGGATCCCAGTTGCAGCTGTGACTGGACCATTGTTGATGGAACCAATCCCACTTCCATTTGTCTACCAGTTTTTTCTCCTGGGAGTGATGTGACCCTCCAGGGGTAGGGGGTTACTGAATTGGCTGGCCTCCCTTTAGCTCTGCCAGTGATTGATTCATTATATGGAATCCTACCTTGTAATTTTTTTGCAATTGCTCTACCTCCTTGAGCATGAGAGACTTTTATTCCTCCAACTACAGGACCTGTTTTGCAAGATAGGATAGTTGATCCTGCAGAGGAGGAGACGTCTTTTTTATGGTAATCTTTTTTAAGAGGGCGTCTTTTTCCTCTATACTCATTTGGTCTGCCTGGGGGTATGACTGACCCTCCATGGTTATGTCCTGGAGCAATGATTTTGCTAGCTTTAGACCTGGTATTATAAGCAGGCTTTTCACTTACATTGTCTTGAGGAGTACTTATATTGATAAGTATAACAATATATCATGTCTACAGAAAGGAAAAACTATTTGAATCAGTAGATTAAAAGTATTAGCAATATTATTACTAATAAAAAAGCACTGGAGCTTACCCTGAATTTAAATCTTTATTTATTTAAATAAAATGTAAGAAAAATTCATAAAAATCTGTTAAAAATAAAATATTAAGTTTAACTAGACCTTCTTTAGGGTGAATAAATAGCTTACCAAGTTTTAACCAAATACCAATTTAATCAGGTGTTATATTGGTGACCAAATACCAAGTGAAATTGGGTTTATATTGGGTACAGTTACTACTGTAAATACCTAATTTTTATTATAAAAAATTAGTAAAATTATTATAAGGGTACTTTTCCGCAATCACTGAGTTATGATGACCCACTAATATGCATCAGATACAAATATTTGGTTTGTTTTGAGCTATACTAAGGTAAAAATCACATCCTAAACTTATAATAAAAAATCAATAATAATCAAGGAAAGACCCCCAATTGTCAGTGTATCTAGTATATAAGTATAATTTAATAGTATTTATTAATGGTACTAATACTTATTGATAAATGATTTAGTGATTAAACCTCATGGGAAGACTAATAAAATAGTTATACTCAAATAAAACTCACAATACTTGGATTGAAATGCATGCTAGGGGTGGAAAATAGATAAATAGAATATAGTTATAGCTTATATAATGATAATATCAATTTATAAAGGCTTTATAATATATTTCTAAATGATAATAGCTGTTTTATAATGTTTATTTTAATTTTAGTAACTAATTGATGTCTAATAACTGTCAAAATCTTCCCTTACTTATACCAAAATCCACTGGAGTGAACAGACCTTCAATCCAGATGATGTCACTGCAATCCCCGGAAATTACAGAACTGTGAGGGTGCATCACCTCCACATGGCGTCCACTTTAAGCAGATTCAACACCTAGACCTCCAGTAAGGACCCTCCATCACAATTAATAATAACACAGACCCATACCATAATTAGAAAATCCAGATAAAAGTGCATACGATAAGGAAACAAGTAAAATAACTAATCCAAAAGTAATAAGATGAAAACCAAAGCATATATAGAAACAAATTAAATTTCCAAGCCCCCAATAACATCTCCAAGCATCCATATTAACCAAGTAATCATATCCTAACCCATAAATCTGTGAAAATCCATCCAAGGAAGCAGATTAAGTTGTCCAAACTGGGTATATGTGCCTGAAATAGGTGTATATGCTTGTGTAGGCGTCGTGAGTCCACTGGATACGTAAATATTACCTAAAATAAGCAGAAAAACAAAGGTTTTAGGCTATTAAGAGGCTAAAACCCACTTATTGGCCTAAATATACATAATATACTGCATATCTCACTGAATATGAGATATATGTATACATATAAGCTTATGTATGTAAATAATTACTTAATATCACTTAAGATAAGTATATTATGACTCCATTAACACCTTAATAATTATTATTAGGCTATGGATAAGCTATTTAAACTACTATAATTTATATAATAGTGTAATAATTATATATATATGTAATATAATCATATATATTATTGTTTTAACCTTATCTTAAGATATAAGCTTAATGTAATAAATATTATCTTATATTAAGTGTAAGAAATACTCAGTCCTAGGGATATTTAGGCTGGCAATAGATGTGAAAATATCTACACATTGAAGACTTTAAATCATCTCACTAGTCACTGAAAGGGGATATCTGTTCTTTACCTTCAGTGCATTTAACCTTCTGGAGTTGATGAATGGTTACAATGACCCATCCTTTTTACCTACAAAGATCACTGGGGCCCCCAGGGATATTTATATTCTCTAATGAAGCCATTATTTAAATTCTCATCAATCATCACTTTTAGCACAGTTAAATCCAGGGTTGAAAATAGAATTATGCTACTAAATTCATGGCTTACTTTTGGCATAAGATCAATGGCAAAGTCATATGGTTGATGGGGTGGAAGATTATTAGTTTCTCCATCTTCAAACAGTGGTACAAATTCCCAATAGGCTTCAGGGAACATTAACTTGAGGCTTTCTGTTGGCTTTTAGGACTGGACCTTAGCTTAAATGTTGGAAAATATGTTCCATGCTGTTGCATTTAATTCAATTTCCTCCTCTTCCTCCAGCACCCTCTCCAACTCCTGAAACTTATCATCAAGAGAAAGTGTCAGTTTTTGTGGCAAGTTTACTGATGATTATGAAACACCAGAAGCCTCACCAGGTGGGTCTAGGGGCTCAATTATTTACCAATGCCATCCTTTTTTCCATCTCCTGCCTTCCCTCTTTTTTTGTTGTACCTTATAATCCTCTTGGTGCACTTTCTACTCTTTTTGGTTCTTATTGCTACTCCCTATTGGTTTCCTATTAGCATTTGGGTTGTGAGGTGAGGAGGAGGAGGAGGAGTGATATGGGTGCTATTCACTGTAATAGGTGGGAATGAGTGATATTACATAAGTTGATTTTAAGGGGCAAGAACTGTGGGGAACTTCTCATTGGACATCATTTTAAGTAATTTGGTAACATATCAGTCTCCCATATTTGTAATCCTCACATTTGACACCACCAACATAGTCAGTCTTGGTTAGTCTCAATTCTGTCTTCAGAAAATTAAGTCCTGTCTTAGAATAGTGTTAGTTCTAGTAGTAGTTTTCCCTCTTAGGTCTTATTATTTTGTACATTTGATAACTGTAAAGCTACAGAAGAATCATGAACCCCACAGGCCAGCCTTATGCAACACTCCTAACTGCAATGCAAGAGAAAATGAAATGATTTCAGGATCCAAACACCAGACTCATAGAATTTCTAGTGGAGGAAAAGCCCTCATATTGTGGCCCCATGGAAGCAGAGTTGGAAACTGCTGAAGCCAAAGCACAGGCACTTCCTACTACACCAGCGCCACTTGTCAAAGGCCCAAAAAATGTGATCCCAGAAATATTTAATGGAAAATAAGGCCCCCAGGGAGATCAGTATGAATTTTAGGTAAACCTTTATGTCCTTCACAATTTTCATAAATTCAAGATAAGCAATCAAAAAATTGGGTTTGAAATATTGTACCTCAAAGAGGAGGCTACACACTAGGCAAGGCCATAAACCAAGGAGCTCATTGAAAGCACTAAGTCAGCACCAATTTTTTTCCAGTTCATGGTGGCATTTTATCTAAACTTTAGTTATCTCAATTTTTCAAAAACATCTGAGCATGTGCTAAACCAATTATTCCAGAGACACTCAGCTTCTGAGTATGTATTTTACACCTGGGGAAATGCCAGCTATTTCCCAACATGGAGAAAAGGAGCACTTACATTTCACTCCAGCAATGGACTCTTGCCAAAAATTGTGAATTCCCTAATCAGTCACCCTTTTCTAACCTCTCTACAAGCACATAAAGATCAGGCCATCCAAATTGATAACAAGTTCACATATCAGCAAATAGATGGTGGGAGTGGCACTGATCAGTGGCCCAACTATGCCTCATTATGTAGGGCCAGTGCCCAGGAATCAAACACCATGGAAATTGATGCAGTGGATGAATGTGGCACTAGTGGGAGGAAAAAGTTATCTGATGTTGAGTAAAAGAGATGTATGAGTAAGGGTCTGTGCCTCTAATGTTGAAGGAGTGTCCATTTGGAATGGAAGTTTAGAGGTAAAATAAGGGCTAAGGAAGTAGAGGATAGTGCAAGAAAGGCGTAGGTAAAAAACACTGCTAAGGAGTGAAGGTTATGACCCCCCCTTGAGAAGATTATAGGGAAAAGATAAGGGAGAGTTAAAAGTAGAGTTTTAAGCATGCAAGAAACTTGAAATAAAGGATAATTGTATTATAATGAACCTGCCTTTAATGACCCTTGATTCCACAACAAATATACAAGCCCTGGTGGACTGTGGGGCTACATACTGTATTTTTTACAAAAGGTTTTTACAGAGAAAAAAAAGAAAAAAGAAAATTTTAACCACCCCAGGTGTCTAATTATTCTTGATGGATCCCCAAAAGGGGGAGGATAAGTAAGAGAAAATGTTTTTTTTTCAGATTCAGGTGCAATGGAATGGAGTATAAAGGCAAGGAATACACAACAAACTTAAAACAAAAGTATGAAGTGGATAGTTCAATACAGCCCACACATTGAATGGAAGAACAAGGGGACAATGATGCTAAAGTATTTTCCCACTGGAACCTTCAGGGGTTAGGGGCCAATTCTGTTGAGTCTTCTTATTTTCTGTTATCATCAGTTGACTTGCTTCCAGAATTTATTCTTTCTCTTTATTCTAAGGAGAGGGCAGGGGATGAGGCACAAAGGGGGGGAACCAGAGAGGACCAGAGAGGGGATGAAGTGCACCAAGATAGAAAGGTGATAAGCACAGAGAAAAAATTGGCCCCCTGTCACCTAAAAGGGTCATGGACCACTCCCAGAGAATCTTCAGGTGTATTAATATCATCAGTAGTTTCCACAAGTACTGAAACTTTCTCTTGATGGTAAGTTTCATGACTTGGAGGGTCACTAGAGGATGAGAAGGAATTTAAATACAATGAAAAATCATGGAAAATATCTGCCAAGATTTCAGCCAAGATCCAGCTCTCAAAGCCCTCAAAAATCCTCATATAAATGATACATGAAATTTATTGGGATTTCTTACAGATGTTTGAAGATGGAGAAGTCATGACCCTGCAACCTCATTGACCATATGAATTTGCCATTCACCTGATTCTAGGCACAAAAACTAAATTTAGTTTCATAATCCCATTTTCAACTTTTAATTCAAATGTGCTAAAAGAGACTATTAACAAAAACTAGAAAAATGGCTTTATTATAGAATCAAAATCTCCCTGGATGGACCCTTTGATCTTTGCATGTAAAAAGATGGATAATTGAGACCATGCATAGATTTCAGAAGGTTAAATGCACTGTAATTTAAGAACAGATATCCCCTTCCACTGATTAGTGAGCTGATTGACAGTCTTCATGGTGTAGAGATTTTCACATCCCTATATTTCAGGGAAGGTTACTGCAACATATGTATAAAAAATGGGAAAAGCTCAAACTCACATTTTGCACTATATTTGTTCATTTCAAATGGTTGGTAATGCCTTTTAGTCCATGTAATTCACATTCTACATTCCAGAATTTAACAAATAGCATTTTTAGAGACACAATAGGGACAGATGTGGAAGTTTATTGCGAGAAATTCTTGATTTACTCCGGATCAGTTACAAACACTAGGTGAAAGTGAAGGATTGTTTGCAGTACTTGAGAAAGGTGAAAGTACTGTTGAGACCAAAAAATGTGTCTTTTCAGAAAAGAAAATCCCCAATTTGGGTGTGATAGTTTCATAAAATAGGGTGCATATGGACCAGGAGAAGGTAAAAGCAGTAAAAGAGAGGCCAAAAACAGTGTCAGTAAAGGAGCACCAGTTATTTATAGGCATTCCAAATTTTTACTGCTGCTTTATTGAAAATAATCCTCATATCATCCAACCCCTACACAACCTCAAAAGGAAAGAAGCCAAATTCACATGGACAAGTAGCTAACAAGATAGTTTTGAAAACCTGAAGGGGAAATTTATGATGGCCCCTATTATTGAAATCCCAGACTTACTAAAGCCATTTTTTTTGGAATGTGGCTGCTCAAATTTTAAATGAGGTGCTGTATTATCTCAATATGATGCTGAAAAATGTCTTACACCCAGTAGAATTTTTTTCATGTACACTATTGGGTTTTGAATTGAGCTACAAGATACAAACTAAAGAGCTACTGGAATTAGTAGAAGCTATACATACCTGACACCACTACTTGGAAGGAGGACTACAAAATTTTCAAGTTATAATTTTTACAGATCACAAACACTTGGAAACATTCCTGACCAAAAATAAGCTTAAAAAATGTAAAGCGCACTGGAAAGAGGTGTCAAGAAGCATTAAATTCATTGTTTAATTCAGAAATGAAAACAAAATTGGAAAATCCAATGAACTTTCAAAAAAACCTGACTTGCACCCAGAAAAAAACCAGTAACACACTGTTGGCATAAATTTACTGAAGTGTATCTTGAAGAGGGGGTAATCCTAGATGAGGTGTAATTTTCAGATGCGTACTTGATAGAATGGGTAAGGAGGGGGAAGCAATAGGATTAGAGAGTGCAGGAACTGGTAAAGGCTCTGTTATCTATGGGGGTGTTGGTAAGGAAGGGATTGGTGGAGTATTACTTGGAAGGGGAAGAACTTTATTCAAATAGTAGGATAGTGGTTCAAAAAAATTAATAGCTCAAGAGGCTGGTGTTAAATTTAAGGCACAATTCTCCAATAAAAAGACACTCAAAGCTCCTAAATACAGTGGAGCTGTTAAATTGTAGATTTTATTGGAAGTCCATGAAGGCATATGGCAGCAATTTGTAGTGGAATGTGACTCTTGAAAGAGGAACAAGGTCAGTCCAACAGCCACACAACTAACACCATTAAAAATAACCAAGAAGCCATGTAAAAAACTCTCTTTAGATCTTATAGTGAAGTTACATAAGTTGAAAGGAAAGAATTCTATCCTCACAGTAGTTGAACTCTTCAGCAAGATGTTGCACTTTTCCCCCACAACTACCAAGTTTAAATCGGAAGATATTGAAGACTTATTGGCGGAAAATTTCTGGAAGCTACATGTATTTCCTGAAAGTATAGTATCATACAGGGGAAGTACTTTTAACCTTAAGTTGTTAAGGGAAATGTATGAGTAACTAGACATTAAGTTCATCTTATCAACAGCATATCATCCACAGACTAATGGTTAATCTGAGAGGGTGAAAAACAAAATTGAAGAATACCTACACCATTTTATTAAATAACAGCAAGATGATTGGGTGCAGCTACTACCATTGGCTGAGTTCTCATACAACAACCAGACACATTCTGCAACTGGAATTTAACCCTTCTATTTTAACTACAAATACCACCCAATATTCCAAATCAGTACCCCATCAATTTTTAAGTTTCCAGAATATAAAGAAAGAATTCAGAAAATACTGAGGGTATTTCAAGAGTCAGAAGAAGTGATGAAATTATCCTAACAGTCAATGAAGCACTACCGTTATTTAGCAAAAACTCAACATCAGGTGCTACAGGTAGGTTATAAAGATTTGTTAAGCTCATAATTACCTTCCACATTACAACAAAGTTTAAAGTAATATCACAAGAAAGTAGACCCATTTAAGATCAAAACAGGATATCTGACTCAGAATACAAGTTGGAACTAAAAATTTTAATGAGACAAGTGCACCCAGTGCTCAATATTTCATTACTCACAAAGTGCCAAGAAAATACAATGCCAGAGCATCCAGAAGAGCCACCAGAGCCAGTATGAATAGGAACTGAAGAGGATTTTGAAGTACAAAATATTATTTCTAAGTTGGTGTACAGGAGGAAGGTTCAGTATTTGATACACTGGAAGGGTTATAGGGTAGAAGAAAGGTCTTGGCAGCCAGGGAAGAGCTTATGTAATGCTAAGTAAAAGTTGAAGGATTTTCAGAAGGAGATCAGGGGGAAGGAAGGGTAAAAGAGAGGGTAATGTTAGGATTTGGGTTGAGAGGTGAGGTGGAGAAGAAATATTGGCACTATGAACTGTAATAGGTGGGAAAGTGCGATATTACATAAGGGGATTTTATTGGGAAAGAACTGTGGGGTGCTCCTCATTGGAAAAGTTATTTAAGTAACTCTGTTACTTATTAGTATCTCAAAGTTGTAACCCTCACTTTTGGAAGCCTCAAAATAGTCAATATTGGTTAGTATCACTTCTTTCTTCAGAATAGCCAGTCCCTATGTAGGCTAGTCTTAGTTCTAGTAGTTGTCCTTCCTCTCAGGTCTTAATATTTACAATCCCCAGCCTTCTGCTTCAAATAAAGAGAAAGAATTAGTTCTGGTGGAAAGTTAACTGATGATAACAAAAATCAGAAGACTTTCTGGGATGAGGCTTGCATCCCTGAAGGGTCCAGGGGGACAATACTTTAGTTCTGTTTCTACCTTACCTTCCCATTTGAATCTTATTTCCTCTCCAGTAAATTTTCAGGCTGTGTTGGTCCAGCCATGTCATACTTTTCTTTGAGGTTTTTTGTGTATTCCTTTCATTGATATTTGTCAGCCTAAATATCCTTAGGACTGAGTATTTCTTATGTTTAAAATAAGATAACATTAACTAGATTAAGCTTATATCTTAAAAATAAGGTTAAAATTATAATATATATTATTTTATTATATATATATATAATTATTATTCTATTATATAATTTAGAATAGTTTAAATAGCTTATCTATAGCCTAATAATACTTATTAAGGTGTTAATGGAGTCATAATATACTTATCTTAAGTGATATGAAGTAATTATTGACATACATAAGCTTATATGTATACATAAATCTCATATTCAGTGAAATATGCAGTATATTATGTATATTTAGGCATATAAGTGGGTTTTAGCCCCTTAATAGCCTATAAACTTTGTTTTTCTGCTTATTTTAGGTCATATGGAAGAAATCAGTGGACTCACAACGCCTACAGAAGCATAGACACCTATATCAGGCGCATACACCCAGTTTGGACAACTAAAATTACTTCCTTGGATGGTTATTCACGGATTTATGGGTTGGAAGGATGTTTCTGGGTTAATGTGGATGCTTGGGGATGTTATTGGGGGCTTGGACATTTTTTTTGTTTCCTTTATATGCTTTTAGTTTCATTAAATCTCTTTTTGATTATTTATTTTACCTGTTTCTTTATGGTACCCGCTTTTATCTGGGTTTTCTATTTATGGTATGACTCTGTGTTATTATTAATGGTGATGGAGGGTCCTTACTGGAAGTCTGGGTGTTGAAACTGCTTGAAGTGGAAGCCATGGGGAGGTGATGGGCCCTCACAGTGCTGTAATTGCCGGGGATAGCAGTGACATCATCTGGATTGAAGGTCTGTGCACTCCAGTGGATTTGGGTATAAGTAAGAAGGGATTTTGACGGTTTATTATCATCATTCAATTACTAAACTTCAAAAAAACACTACAATACAATTATTAGCATTCAGAAATATATTATAAAGCCCTTATAAATTGATATTATCTTTATATAAGCTATAACTATATTTTATTCTTCTATTTTCCACCACTAGCACGCATTTAAATCCAAGTATTGTGAGTTTTATTTGAGTATGACTATTCTAATAGTCTTCCCCTGAGGTTTAATAACTAAATCATTTATTAATAAGTAGTAGGACCATAAAATAACACTATTATATCATACTTATATACTAGACTATACTGACAATTGGGGGTCTTTCCTTATATTTTACTTATTATTTAGTATAAGCCTTGGGACGTGATTTTTACCTTAGTACAGCTCAAAATTAACCAAATATTTGGGTCTGCTGCATATTAGTGGTTCATCATAACTCATTGATTGCGGAAAAGAACCCTTATAATAATTGTACTAATTTTTTATCATAAAAATTAGATATTTACAGTAGTAACTGTACCCAATATAAACCCAATTTCACTTGGTATTTGGACACCAATATAACATCCAATTAAATTGGTATTTGGCTAAATCTTGGTAAGCTAATTATTCACCCTTATAGAGGTCTAGTTAAACTTATTATTATATTTTTAAAAGATTTTTTCAAATTTTTCTGACATTTTATTTAAATAAATAAAGATATAAATTCAGGGTAAGCTCCATTGCTTTTTTATTAGTAATATAATTGCTAATATCTTTTGTCTACTAATTCCATAGAGTTTTTTCCTTTTGTAGACGTAAAATATTGTCATTCTGAACAATATGAGTGCTCCCCAGGACAGTGTAAGTGAACAGCCTGCTTATAATACCAGGTCTAAAGCTAACAAAAACTTTCCAGGACATCACAATGGAGGGACAACAGTACCCCCAGCCAGAAAGCATGAGTATAGAGGAAAAGGACGCCCTCTTAAAAAAGATAACTTTAAAAAAGACGTCTCCTCCTCTTCAGGATCAACTGTCCCACCTGGCCAAACAGGTTCTGAAGTTGGAGGAATCAAAATCTCTCATGTTCAAAGAAGTAGAGCAGTTGCAAAACAATTGAAAGTTAGGGTTTCAGCAGATGAATCAGGCAATGGCAGAATTAAAGGGAGGCCAGCCCAGTCAATCAAATCAGTAACCCCCTACCCAAGGAGGGTCCACTCACTCCCAGGAGAAAATACTGGTAGACAAATGGAAATGGGACTGGTTTCACCAACAGTGGACAAGCCACAGTTGCAACAGGGATCCACCCCCTCATCTGACTTCCTCAGCTCACCCTTACAAGGGAAAAAAGCGCCAAAAATCAGGACTGGAAACCATCCCTTGGTAAGTAACTTACCCTCTCAGATTAGACATAATACTGATAATTACAATATAGGTAATTCTATTGATGTTAAATCTGTACAAAAAATAGAGGAGGATTTAAGAAATTTAGGTTTTAGAGTAGATACACCTGACTTGTC
Organism: Hemileia vastatrix; assembly: GCA_030280995.1. Classification (NCBI taxonomy): domain Eukaryota; kingdom Fungi; phylum Basidiomycota; class Pucciniomycetes; order Pucciniales; family Zaghouaniaceae; genus Hemileia; species Hemileia vastatrix. Next base: position 16,774,194 of record JASXTE010000006.1, on the reverse strand, counting down.
TTTTGTCCATAATAACAGTACTATATACAATGATAATACAGTTAATCCTCAGTTGCAACCACCTACTAGTGAGATGAGAAGTTCACAGGAGAGTGAGAGAATTGAAAAGGAGGACATGGAATATTTTAACAATAATCCAACTGTCCATAGAATTGTTTCAGCATTGTGGAATAGAATGACTGATTGTGAGGAACAGACAGTTAAGCTCACTAGTGATAAAATTTCATCCTTGACATTGAACATTTCTCAATTAGCAACACGTAATAAAGAATTAGAGAAAGAACATTTGTCTCTAACTCTTAAATATGATTCATTGAATAATAAATATAATGACCTTTCAAACAAATTTTGTGAGTTAGAAAAATTATATGAAACACATTTATTAAAAACTGAATCAATAACAAAGTTATCTTTTGCCCAGACAAATCAAAGTGTCTCTGAGTTGCTACAAAGATTAACTAAAGTTGAGATTGAAACAGCCAATCTACTGATGAACCAGGATAATCATAAGTATAATCAATATAATAATAATCCTTTCATTGGCAAAAGTGAATCTCATTCCTTCCCTGTACCACCACAATTAAAACCATCTGGTGGTAGTGTCAAATCTGAAAATGTAAGTCACAAATCCGTGCAGGAAGAAATACAAGACCATTTATCAAAAGTGAATGAGTTGTTGAATTTACCTAAGATTAGTGAGATTAAATCCAATCAGAAGAACTGGCCTAAGATAGATCAGTACCCAACTTATGATGGGAAAGCCAAATCTGATTGGCAACATTTTATTCAAAGAATTGACAACTTGAAATTCTCATATAAGTTACCAGATGAAGAGATAACATCAAAATTAATTTCTTTATTTAAGGATGTTGCTTTATTATGGTTTGAAGCTGTCTTAAGTGAGGGTAGAGACTACTCTTGGGCTGAATGGAAACAACTTATTGAAAAACAATTTGGAGGTTCTAAATTCAGGCTTACTCAGCAGAGACTGTATGAGAAGACTAGGTATAATCCATTGAATGGTGACAAACCTATGGTATTTTTAATGAATTTAAACAAAATATTAAAAGCCATTGAGCCTCATATGGATTTTAACTTATGGAAAGATAAGATAATATACAAATTACCTATATCTGTCAGAGACATTGTTGTAGCTAGAACATTAAATGTTACTGAATATTCTGACTTTATTAATATTTGCAATGAAATATTATTAAACCATAAGTATGAATCAAGGTATTCCACTTATAAGAAAAATGTTGAACCTGTAAAAACTCAGAATTCAAAAACACTTCAGGAGAAGCAGAAAAAACCTACTGCACCTGTAATACCTAAAAAGTATGAAACAAATACTTGTTATAAGTGTAACAAACCTTGGGTCAAAGGTCACAAATGTGAGAAAAACATAAATATTGTTGAAAATCAACGTGAATCTGAAACTGAAACTGAAAAAGAAAAGAATCAAGTGATTATGACAGTAATATCTCATATAGTGATGAAAATGAAGTCTGTATGTTGGAAGATGATTTGTCCATCTTTGAAAATCCAATATTAAATATGGACTCAAATGAATCTTTAATGAATTTTGAGGATGCTGAAATCATTAAGGATATACAAGCTGATAACTTTAGAATGACACCTATCATGGTTCCAGCTATCATTTCTGGTGAAAATGTTAATATAGTATTGGACACAGGAGCTGCTGGTTCAGTTGTTTCCACTAATACATTACAGAAAATTGATAGTGAATATAAGTATAAGCTTGAAACCCTTCAAAGTAAAAATTGGAGAGGTTTTGGATCAGTTCTACACCCCATTGGTAAATACAAAGCTGCTGTTTTCTTTAAACACCAACATGGTTATGTAAGGGTAGCTTGTGACTTTGTAGTAATGGATAATACTAATTGTAGTAACTGTTTTATCATTGGAAATGATATTCTGACTAAATTTGGTGTAAAATTAGACCCTGCTAATAACAATTTTACAATTGGCATGAATGGTAAAGGGAAATTTAAAATAAATTCTTTTAACACAGTCTTACACATTGAGTCAGTAACAAATTCCCCGTCTAAAGGAAGAGAATCCAATGAGATGGAACTTCTGGAAACAGAAATTTCAAAAGCATCATTTGGCACTCAGATAAGTGAAACTGAGAAAGATAATATTTTGGAATTAATTAAAGCTTTTCCAATGGCTTTTGCACACGGTACAAATGAACTTGGCCTTGTAAAAGATCATGAAATGAAAATTAGTTTAACCTGTGATATGGATAATATTCCTGCTAGTCTTAAAAAAAACCATACCCTGCTTCACCAATGAAGAGGAAAGACATAGAGGATAATATTAAGATGTTATAAAAAATGAACATTCTTGAGAAGGTTGAAACTACACCAAAATGTTGTGTAATATCACCAGTGCTAATTTCTTATGAACAAGATAAAGCAAGACTGTGCGGTGATTATAGAGCATTAAATACATTTACAGTAGATGATATTTATCCCTTGCCAAGGATTGCCTCTATACATGCTACCCTTAAAGGTGCTAAATATATAAGTTGCCTAGATGGAAATAAAGGGTACCATCAAATTCCTGTTGAAAAGAATTCACAGAACTTTTTGTTGATAACAACACACATGGGAATTTATAAGTATGTCAGAATGCCATTTGAACCAAAAAATGCTCAATCAGTATTTCAAAAGCTAATGGATATAACATTCCATAATGAAATGATTGAGGGATGGTTAATGGTATACATTGATGACATCATAGTGTTCTCTAAAACTTTTGATGAACACTTAATCCATTTAAAGAAAGTATTCCAGAAAATGGATGAAATAAAAATGACCCTTGCATTTAAAAAATGTAAATTTGGGTTTGAATCTTTAAAAGTGCTTGGTCATATTGTATCTGGCTTACAAATATGTGTAGACTAAAATAAAGTGGCTGCAATAAAAAATATTGGCATTCCTCAAAATGTGAAGGATGTACAATCTTTTCTTGGAATGTGTGGTTATTATAGACAATATATAAAAAACTACCAATCAATTGCTGCACCACTGAACACACTGATAAAGAAATCAGAAGCTTTCATTTGGAATAATGAAAGACAACAGGCTTTTAATAAGTTGAAAGAATGTTTAATGACAGCTCCTATCTTGGGATTACCAGATTTCCAATTACCCTTTGTATTATATACAGAGGCAAGTTTTATTGGACTGGGTGCTGCTTTACATCAAAAACAACTTATTGAAGGTAAAATTTCAGAAGTAGTAATCTGCTATATTTCACGTACTCTGAGAAGTGGTGAATTGAAATATGGTGCTACTCAACTTGAATGTTTGGCAGTAGTATGGGCTCTTGAAAAGCTACATTATTACCTTGAAGACCAAAAATTTGAGTTAATAACTGACTGTAGTGCAGTTAAGTCACTCTTAAACATGAAAACTCTTAATAGACACATGTTTAGATGGCAATTAGCTGTACAAGAATACAGAGGACGGATGACTATTACACATAGAGAAGGAACCTTGCACTCTAATGTAGATCTGTTATCTAGAGTACGTCTGCCTAATAATGATGATAATCCTGCTTATGTTCCTGAGTCAGAGATTATTAACATTTATGGCATTTATATTGTAGATCTTGAGGATGAATTTATGCAATCAATTCTTGATAATTATAATTCAGATCCTGACTTAATTAAATTAACTACAATATTAAATGATCCATCTAATGCTTCAATGAATGTTTTAATAAAAACATTACCAATTAAGTATAAAGAGGCATTAGAAAAAGGAAAATTTTCCATTGAGGATGGTTTTATATATTACAGGAAAAAATTAAGTAATGTAATTGTAATTCCCCCTTCAATGAAGGAGTTGATGTTAATTATATGTCATGATGATATATTAGCAGGTCATTTTGACTACCATAAAACATTAACCAGAGTAAAAAACACAGCTTGGTGGATTAACATGTCTGAGGATGTTCAGAAATATGTTGAAACATGTGATTCTTGTCAAAAATCTAAAAGATTAACAGGAAAAAGAGCTGGTTTATTACAACAAACTGAGCAACCAAAAGCTCCATGGGAAATCATTAACATGGACTTTGTAACAGGTTTGCCAATAGCAGGGCATAAGAGTTATAAATCCTGCTGGGTAATTGTAGATAGATTTACAAAGATGTGTAAATTTATTCCTACCCACAAAGAGGTTTCTGCAAAGGACTTAGCTTTTTTATGGTGGACACAAATGTTAAATACAGCAGGTTTCCCCAAAGCAATAGTTTCTGACAGAGATCCTAAATTTACTTCTGAGTTCTGGACGTCACTTATGGATGTTTCAGGGTGTCAATTAAAACTTTCTACAGCACACCATCCACAAACTGATGGGCTAGCAGAAAAAATGATACAAACCTTAGAAGATATGATAAGAAGATACTGTGCATTTGGTCTTAATTTTAAAGACAATGAAAAATTCACGCACGATTGGGTAACCCTTATCCCAGGTTTAGAATTTGCATATAATAGTACAGTACATTCTGTCACTGGCAAAAAGCCATTTGAGTTTTGCTTGGGTTATGTACCTAATACCCCTGCTAAAACTCTTAATAAGTTACCTAGATTGGATATTCATCCAGGTACTAAATCTTTTCTTCAGATGCAGGAATTATGCAGAAAACATGCTCAAGAATGTATAAATAAGGCTTTTGAGTATGAAAAGAAAAGATGGGATAAAGCCCATAAAGAACAAATGTTCCAAGAGGGTGATGAAGTCCTTATTTCAACGCTACATTTCAATTCAAATGGTAATGTTAAATTGAAGGATCCATTCATTGGACCATTTGTAGTTAAAAAGATGTTTGGTAATAATGCTGTTGAGGTTATTCTATATGCACCTTATGATAGAAAACATCCAGTATTTCCTATTTCTCTTATGAAACCATACCATTCAAATGATACTGCTCTATTTCTAAGAAGATCAGGAAGGCATAAACAGCAACCTGAAGAAATAGTGGAAAAAGCAGAAATTGAAAGGATACTTAAAAAGAGACACCTTACTAAAGAAAAGGGAGTTGAGTATCTATTAAGATTTAAAAATAGATCAAGTGAATATGACCAGTGGATTCCAGAAAATGAAATCTCTGATCTTAAAAATCTCTTGAAAAAATTTAAATCTAAATAATACTGTTCATTCAGTATATGTATTATAGAAATTATTATTTTTTATTTTATTAAATCACTCCTTAAGTTTAATTAAAATGTCTTAACATTTTTTTATTGTTTTTTTGGGATGAGGGAGTGTCAGCCTAAATATCCTTAGGACTGAGTTTTTCTTATGTTTAAAATAAGATAACCTTAACTAGATTAAGCCTATATCTTAAAAATAAGGTTAAAATTATAATATATATTATTTTATTATATATATATATAATTATTATTCTATTATATAATTTAGAATAGTTTAAATAGCTTATCCATGGCCTAATAATACTTATTAAGGTGTTAATGGAGTCATAATATACTTAACTTAAGTGATATGAAATAGTTATTGACATACATAAGCTTATATGTATACATAAATCTCATATTCAGTGAAATATACAGTATATTATGTATATTTAGGCATATAAGTGGGTTTTAGCCCCTTAATAGCCTATAAACTTTGTTTTTCTGCTTATTTTAGGTCATATGGACAAAATCAGTGGACTCACAGTGCCTACAGAAGCATAGACATCTATATCAGGCGCATACACCCAGTTTGGACAACTAAAATTACTTCCTTGGATGGTTATTCACGGATTTATGGGTTGGAAGGATGTTTCTGGGTTAATGTGGATGCTTGGGGATGTTATTGGGGGCTTGGACATTTTTTTTGTTTCCTTTATATGCTTTTAGTTTCATTAAATCTCTTTTTGATTATTTATTTTACCTGTTTCTTTATGGTACCCACTTTTATCTGGGTTTTCTATTTATGGTATGACTCTGTGTTATTATTAATGGTGATGGACGGTCCTTACTGGAAGTCTGGGTGTTGAAACTGCTTGAAGTGGACGCCATGGGGAGGAGATGGGCCCTCACAGTGCTGTAATTGCCGGGGATAGCAGTGACATCATCTGGATTTAAGGTCTGTGCACTCCAGTGGATTTGGGTATAAGTAAGGAGGGATTTTGACGGTTTATTATCATCATTCAATTACTACACTTCAAACAAACACTACAATACAATTATTAGCATTCAGAAATATATTATAAAGCCCTTATAAATTGATATTATCTTTATATAAGCTATAACTATATTTTATTCTTCTATTTTCCACCACTAGCACGCATTTAAATCCAAGTATTGTGAGTTTTATTTGAGTATAACTATTCTAATAGTCTTCCCCTGAGGTTTAATAACTAAATCATTTATTAATAAGTAGTAGGACCATAAAATAACACTATTATATCATACTTATATACTAGACTATACTGAAAATATTCCTATCCATTGCACCGGAATATGCAAAAATAACATTTCTATTACTTCTCTTCCTCTACTTTGTGATTTTTCAAACATAGTTGAATTCCTAGGGTGTTCCAAGTTTTCTTTTTTAATTTTATTCCTATCTAAAAACTTGTTGGAAATGAAACAGTATATGGCCCTAAAGTCCAGAAGGGCTTGTTTATTTTTTGTGGAATCAAGGGTAATTAAAGGAAAGTTCAGTATAATAAAATTATCCTTTACTTCAAGTGACTTACATGATGATAAGTCTGCTACTAAATATACCTTATCTTTTCACTCTAATTTTCTCAAGGAGGGAACAAACTTCACTCCTGAGAACTGTACATGACCTGAACCTATACAGTGCTATTCTCTACCTCACTAAACCTTATTTTACCTCTACACTCCTTTTGTTAAGTGAAAACTACTCCCACACCATAGAAACAAATTTTTTCTCATGCTTCTTTGGTATTCTTTGTCATAAAGACTTCTTCTTCCACCAGCACCCCATGCATTTACCGCATCAATGACCATTTTATTTGGGCCACAAGTATTGAAAAAACTTGTTGAGATGTGGTTATCACAGGGACAAGCACCACTCACACCATACATGTGCTGATGTGTGAACTTGTTATCAATTTGAATGTCCAAATCCAAGAGATATTGGAGAGAGGTTGGACATGGGTGTTTGATAAGTGATTTCCTAATTTTGGGTTATAATCCATTCCTGAATTGTAACATGAGTGCTCCTTATACTCATTTTGTGACATAACTGGAATGAACCTCTAATTCTGACACATACTCAGAAGAAGAGTGTTTTTGGAATAACTGGTTTAATGCATGTTCTGAGGTTGGGGAAACGTCAGGATACCCAAATTCCAGTTCAAGTGCTGCCATGAATTTACCAAACATTGTTTTTGACTCTGCACTTTTGAGAAGCACCTTGGTATATGGCCTTTCCCAGATTTTTACTTCATCTTTGAGGTACAATAATTCAAACCAAACTTTTGATTGCTCATCTTGGAATTGATTACCACTGAGAAGAACATATAGGTTTCCCTGTGATGCATACTGATCCACCCGATGTGGTATTCTAAAGTTTTAATTGGCACTTAGATAGTATGGAGAAGGTTGCATGAATCTTGTTTAGAAATTTTCTGAGTTTAAGTCTTCTCTATGTTGGACTCATAATGGAGAAATTTGGTTATAAAAAGTGTAAAAGATGGTTATAAAAATTCTTAGATTAAAAAAGTTATTATATGGTAAAAAATATTTTCTATGGGGTCAAATGTGTATGAAAAAGATATTAAAGATTCTTAAGAACTATAAGTGTTTTTTAGAAGTAAGGCAAGTAAAACTATTTCCTGAGTTATGATTGAGATAAAGTGTCAAAATAAAAAAGTAAGTTGGATTAAATTTTCACTATAGTAGCAACTAGATTTAAATTACTTTAATGAATTAAAATAATAAATAGAATAATTGTATAATAATTATAATTTAATAACACTAATGAAAGTAGTTGAAGATAATCAAAATTTATTTGATAATAAAAAAATACCCATTCTCTTTCAAATACAAGCCTCTTTCATAGAAAAAAATACACAAATAAATATATTAAAAATAAGGAAGAATATTTCAAATAACTAAATACTGAAAAATACTAGAAAAAGGAAAAAAGAAGTAATCACATGTGAAATTAGCTCAATACTAAAATATAATACATTTTTCTAAAAAAATGAATACAAAAATTCACACTCCAGGTTATTTTACTCATTTTAGAGAAATACAGAATTAATTAATCACCACTCAAGGAAAATTTCATTTTCACTTAAACTAAAAATAAAATTATCACTCAAATAATAATAAAGTAAGAATTAGTTATTTTTATTCTTGGTGTTTCAAGATAATGAATTTTTTTTTGAGTTACTTAAGTTGAAATATTGTACACTTTTTATGGGGTAATGTCAAAACTTAAGTGACTATTTTTTTCTTTACACATAATACATGGCTGACACTCCCTCACTATAAAAAATAATAATAATGTTAAGTTTTTCTTTTCTTAAGTTTTTTCAAGAGAGTAGATAAACCATTAATCTACTTTTCTGGGATCCATCTGTCATATTTAGTGGATTTACCCTTATAGTTAAATAAATATGCAGTACCCTTTTCTCTAGTGAGAAATCTTTCATTTAAAATTTTATCAATCTCAGAATTTTAAGTTTTTTCCAGGGGAGTCTTCTTAGGTCTTCCTCTCATTTTCATAAACAAATCATCATTTGACTTCTAAGGTTTTATAAAGGATATTGGAAATACAAGATGTTTTCTATCATAAGGTGCATATAATCAAAATTCTACTGCATTATTTCCAATCATTCTTTTGAAAATATGTGCACCAATCAAAAGGTATTTCATCTTTTTTCTCCTTGTAACTTGAAAGTAACTGTATATATTAATACTTCATCCACTTAATTAAATTTGAGATTTATCCCATCTTTTCTTTTCATATTCAAAAGCCTTTTCAATACAACTGTATTCATGTTTTCTGCATAATTTTTGCATCTGAAGAAAAGTTTTAGAACCAGGAAAAGTATCCATTTTGCATAAATTAATATTAAATAATTGAGCAGGATTGTTTGGAACATAGGAAAACCAGAGTTCAAAAGGTTTCCTTTCAGAGACTGAATTAAAAGTACTGTTTTAGGAAAACTAAATACCAAGAAATAAAGCAATACAATCATGAGTAAATCTCTCATTGTCTTTGAACTCCAAACCAAAAGAACAGTACCTCCTGATCATGTCTTCTAGTGTTTGAATAATTCTCTCAGCCAGACCATCAGTTTGAGGGTGGTGATCTATTGTCAATTCCAATTCACAACTACAAATATCCATCAATGAAATCCAAAATTAAAGATTAAACTTTGGATCCTTATAAGAGATAATAGTTTTGGGAAGATGTTCAGTGTTAAACATAATTAAACACCATTGAAAATTTTATTCTTTTGTGGAAACCTCTTTATGAGTAGGAATAAATTTACACATTTTTTTAAGACAATCTACAATAACACAAAAGGAATTAAAATTTTCTTTTTCAGATGTAGGTAAAATAGTAAAAAATACAATGTTAATAGTTTACCATGGGTTTTTTGGTTTCTCAATCTATTGCATTAATACTTCACTTTTACCAGTCAATCTCTTGAATTTTTGGAATGCATCACTGGATTCAACATAAGAGTTTGAGTTGTCTGACATATTAGTACACCAAGCTGTATTTCTCAGACTTATAAGTGTTTTTTCAAGTTCAAAGTGGCCAGTTAATATTTCATCATGATAAAGTTTAAAAATGATTTCTTTCATTGAACAAGAAATGGCTATAACATTACTCAGCTTCTTTCTGTAATATATATAACCATCTTCAATAGAGAACTTTCCTTTTGAAAAAGAACTGTGGTACTTTTTAGGTTGTGTTTTTATCAAAGGTTAGAAAAATAAATTATTGGATTCATTAAGCATTATTGATAGCTTTCTCAACTTAAAAAGTTCTTTACATGAGGACAGAATGAGTTGCATCAGTTCCTCATCCATGTCCACAATATATACTCTAAAGATAGGTGTAACATCTTCCTCAGGTACATATGCAGGATTAGAAAAAAATATTTGAGAGAGGTAATCTAGATAAAATATCTAAATTTGAATGAATATTTTCCTGATCTATGTATAATTTTCATTCTTCCTCTATATTCTTGTACTTCCAATTGCCATCTAAACATTTCCCTATTTGGGTGCTTCATGTTCAATAATAATTTAACTTTACTAAAATCATTAACCAACTCAAATATTTGTTCTTCCAGGTAATAATGTAACTAATTGAGAGCACACAAAACTTCTGAAAATTCCAGTTGAGAAGTTTCATATTTCATTTCACTCTTTCTCAATTTTCTTGAAATATCACAAATCACTACCTCAGAAACTTTATTACTGATGATCTTTTTTTGGCGGAGGGCAGAACCCAGTCCAATGAAACCGGCATCAGTATATAAAACAAATGGTTGATAATATTCTGGTAGCCCTATTATAGGAGCAGAAAACAAGCATTGTTTTAATATATCAAAAAACCTTTGTTTCTCATTATTCAAGACAAATTCTTTATACTTTCTGATAAATTGTGTGGGAGGTGGAGCAAATATTTGATAATTGTTAATTTATTTTCTATAGTAGCCACGCATACCCAGAAAGCTCTGTACTTTCTTTACATTAGTAGGGGAAGGTACTTGCTGGATATTGGAAACCTTGTTCTGGTCCACGCATAATTGTAAGCCTGAGACAACATGACCAACTACGTTTAAAGAATGAAACCCAAATTTAAATTTTTTAAAGAAATAATCATATTTATTTTATCCATCTTCTGGAATATTTTACTCATGTGGTACAAATGATTCTCAAAGGATTTAGGAAATATAATGATGTCATAAATTTACACCATCATCCATACTTCCAATATTTCTTGGTCAAATTCATTATCCATTACCTTCTAAAATACAGATGAAGCATTTTTAAGGCCAAAAGGCATCCTAAAATATTTATAAATATCCATGTGTGTAGCAATTAACAAAAAGTTTTGAGAATTCTTTTCAACTTGTATTTGGTGATATCCCTTATTTCCATCCAAAAAACTTATATAAATTTCTCCATTTAGTGTAGCATGTATTTAGTTAACTCTGGGAAAAGGGAAAATATTATAAGCTGTGTGAGTATTAAGGGCTTTAAAATCTGCTCACAATCTTGCCTTGTCATTTTCATAGGATATCAGCACAGGTGATGTAACACAATATTTTGGTGTTACATCAACCTTTTCAATGATATTAATCTTCAGAATGGTTGAGATATTTTCTTCAGTATCCTTTAATTTATAGGGAGATGCAGGATAAGGTTTCTTTTTCAAGATAGGTGGTAGCTCATCTAAATCACATGTTAAAGTAAGTTTCATCTCATGATCCACAACCAATCCCCATTCGTCTGTATCATGTGCAAATTGAATCAGTTTCAATATTGAGTCTCTCTGATCCTCTCCCAATTTTCCTTAAAAAGACACTTTGTGAATCTCCTTCACTACACAATATAGGGGGTGGACTTGCTAGCAAGTCCTCAACATGAACTCAGATGGGACTCAGATGGGACTCAGACTGAAATCATACTGAACCCATACTGAACTCTACTTGAACACCCACCTAAAACTGTTCTTCTGAGTGGTGTTCATCCCTAATTGTATGGTTCCTTTATCAAAAGCTCAATGTGTTCTCAATCTGTGGTGAGTTTGGGCCCAAGGTTGTGGACTCGCTAGCAAATCCGTGCCCCATATTGTGTGGTGCTTGTGTAATTAATTTTCTTCACCAGTTAGTCTACCTTTTAATTCATTAACTTTAAAACATCATTTCATAAGCTGTACAGCTGGTTTCTTTGAAGAAGTAATTTTAAACTTCTATTTCCCATTTGAACCCATTGTGAAGCATTTTTTAGCTGGATATAATTTTATATCAAACTTGATTATTAGATCATTTCCCATAATAAACCAATTTATTAGGTTATTACCATCTATGAAAATAAACTCAAATACAGCTCTTACAAACCTATGGCTGTATTTAAAGATGACTGTGGCTCTATATTTCCGCATAGGACTTAATACTGAGGCATATCCTTTTCAATTTGTATATGCCATGGATAGCAGATTTTCATCATATTCTTCGTCAATCATGGCTAAGGCCTTGAAGGATACTACACTTCCTCCAGCACTAGAATCCAAGATTAATTCCAATTTATTCCCATTAATTGTAACAGGTGCTTTTACTGGAGTCACAACTTATCACTTATTATTTCAGCATCTACAACATCAATCAATGAATCTGTCAGCCAGGCTATTCCAGGAATCCAGTAAATGATATGTTAACTTATAAGACCTGAAAGAGGGCGTAAGAATTGTATTTAATGTATATAAATTTATATTTTATTGCATAATAAAATTATATAAGTATCTTATTACATATAAGTGTTATATTAATTTTATTGTTTATATAAATTTTTATACATTTAATTTAAAAATGATATATTTTATATTCTACAAATAATGGCGCATTTTTATGTATTTAATAATTATAAATTTATATTTAATTAATTAAAAACATATATTATAATTATAAGTGTAAAATTGACTTAAAATATAATTAAATTAATTATTTAAATTTATATATTAAATAACACCTTTCATATAATATTAAAAAATAATTAATGACACTTCTTTTGACCCTTAAGTGTGTCAGGAAAAAAAATTAATTAATTTATACTAAATTGAGATTAATTACATATTTTGTTGCGTAACAATATCCTTTGTTTCACTTAAAAATCCTTAAATCAGACTGTACAATCTGTTTTGAATTATTTTTCTCATAGTCCCTATGTCCCAGGCTTGTTTAGTTATTCACTATTTTTACTTACTGATTTGGGAATTAATTGTGGGAAAATTGGATTCTTAATTGGGTTTTTTAATTATTTGTTTCATATTTTTCTCTGCATTGTTATGTTTCACTTATTCTTTTATATTCTTGTTTCATTCTATTATAATTCTTGTATTTATAAATATAGTAGCACTTCAGAGGACCCATTGTTTATAAAAAGGCCTTGGATAATCCCCTGTAGCTCATCACTTACTATACACTCAACTATTTAAATATAATTTTATTATGTTTATTATTATTTTTTATTAGTATCACAATCTAATTAAAGATTCTATATAACAATTAAAAGGTTGCCTTAAGTCTGATAGTAATTAAAGTGTTTGCTGTGCAGAACCCTTACTTGAAATAATATTAATATCAATAAAACCAATTTTGTGTCACCTCTCAAATCACTCCTCGTTGCTTTCTCTTCAATAGATTAAATAATTTCATTTGATTTCATTTCTTTTATTTCTCAATCACTATTACCTTCTTGTCTTCCTCTCTTTTCTTCCCTCTTTTCTTATCTCTTCTAGACGACTGACCGACAACTGGGGACCTTTCCAAACGACAACGACAATCGAGCCTGGCAACGAACGACAAACGCACGGACCACCTAGCAAAAAAGAAACTTTTGCCGCGACCATGTTTCGAACTTTGGTTTGATTTCTTAGGTTTATATTATTTTGAAGTGATTTTTTGATCACTATAGTAAGTTCTCCTTTGCACCTCTCACTCATATTACTATATTTTTACTGCAATAGCAGTGATTGTGGCTTAACTGCTGATTCACTGAGTGTAAGTGTTCAATTATAATTTTTTTTTTCCTAGTTGACCATTATAGAGTGTTAAATCCTCTTAGTCCTAGAAGAATTGACATTATTATTAATACAAATTGAATTATTAAATTAATTTTTTATTATTATTAATTATTGTTAATTTTGGTTTACTTAAAAGTACTTTGGGCTTAGTCCCAAATATATTTCCAAATTTAATATTGGTAATTAAATGGTTGAATTAACTTGATTTTTTATTCCCAATTTAACCTTGCAATCCATTTTATTAATTAATTTTTTAAAATTATTACTTTATATTAAAAAAAATTTTTTTATTTATTTTTGGAGCAATTATTAACTAACTTTTATTATTTTTTTAAAAAAAAGTTAATTAATCTTCCCACTATTATGTCCAACAATTTGGCTGAAAAAATGGTAAACATGCAAGTGGATGAAATTGAAATTGACTATGATGCTGATACTGTGAGTTCTTCTAAAGTTGGACATAAAAAATCTTATGGTAACATGAAAAATTCACATAATTCAGGATGTGGAAATGACAGGAGATGTAAACAAACCAAACCCCCTTTCCCCAGCACAACAGAAGGAAGTAAAGCCTCTAGTACCTCAAGAAGATCTTCCAAAAGGATTCAAAATAAAAAAGCTTCCTCTGCCACAACAAATCAGCAACCTGTCCAGTCATATAAAAGAGTTGAAGACAGAAAATATGAGGTACAAAGCAAAAGTAGACACCTTGTGGGATCAGGTTCAAGAACTCAGGAACCAGAATCAGGCCCAGGCCCCTCCTCAGTTGCCTCCCAATCAGCCTCAGTTTCAGGCTCAACCTTCACAGCCACCCAGCTCAACCATCCAAAATCCAAATACTATGGAAGTAGAGCAACGGAAATGGGATTATCTAATGAGTCACTACCAGCAGAATGTGAAACACCCTCCTCATCATCAGCCTGGCCCATCCAGAACACCCAATTTCCATCCAGCTCCTCATCTCTACCAACAAGGCAGGAGAAAGAAGGCCCAAGTACAATCCCAAACCCAGTCTCAGGGGAAGTTTCCTCCTCTGCCATGGTAATTAATTTGGTTGATAGTCACTTGGGTATGTTTTCTAATAAATCTTCTTCTGCAGGTAATATTATTGAACATGGTGAAATAACAGTTAAACCTGTTAAAAGACAGCTTCCTGTAACTAGTAGCCCTATTGATGTAATTAGCAAATTGTCATTTGATGAACCTTTACATTTAACTTCTACTTCTTTAATTAATCCTTCTCTTGCAATTAAAAATGATTCTGTTCCCCCTGAAATCTTTACCTTAATTGAAAGAACTTCTGAGGAAATATTGAAAGATACCCTTGATTTTAATGTTGTGAAATACAAACATTTGAGAGATGTGTTAATCCATGAAAATGATAGATTAAATAATTTACACTTGCAATGTAAAGTGAGTTCTTCTGTACAAGATACAGCTTATTTAAAAATCAAAGAAACCTTGAATATTGTTCTTAGTCAACAAAAACAAATAAGAAGTGACCATAGAGCTATCTCAGATAGAAATATCAGTCTACATAAGACCTTGACTGAATTGAAACCCCTTATTGAAGAAAATTATTCATTAAAAAATGAAATAAAATCTCTGCAAAATGAGTTTAAAAAGCTAAGAAATGATTTCCATGCACTAAGTGCCAAACACTCAGTTTCTGAGGACACAAATGTTCTATCTCTTGCAAAAGTAAATGATCAGATGTCTGAAATTCCAAGAATAAGAAACTATGTGTCTGACCTGCAGGAAAAATTCTTAACCTTAACCATCAATAATGAATTGAATGAGAATGCTGTCAATAAGCTGCATATAAATAAAAGAAAAAAACCTGAGCAAAGTTCATCCTTTCTTCCTCATATTTCAACCACAAACAAACTGACAATGAGTCTGTAAAATCTTTTTCTACTAGCAAAAAATCATGTGATGGTCATGCACCAGCTGTTTCTGTAAATAATGAAATTTCTGAACACCTGGCTAAAGTTCAGGAATTATTAATGATGAATAATTCAAACCAAAAAGTGGACCATCCCAGTAGTCAGAAAAAATTGCCTAAGTTAGACCAATATCCTACCTTTGATGGTGATTCTTCCTCTGATTGGCAACACTTTATCCAAAGAATTGATAATTTAAAGAGATCTTATAAACTACCTGATGAGGAAATTGTTTCTAAGCTAATTTCTTTTTTTTCCAATGTAGCCTTGATGTGGTATGAATCTGTTCTTTTAGATAACAATCATTATACATGGAATAATTTGAAATCCTTGATTGAGAATCATTTTGGTGGTTCAAAATTCAGGTTAGCTCAGAAGAGACTGTATGAGAATACTAGATATGTATCCTCCTCTGTTGAAAAGCCCATTGTTTTTCTGATGAAAATAACTAAAATCCTTAGAGCAATTGATCCAAAGATGGATTATGATATTTGGAGAGATAAAATCTTGTATAAATTACCAAATTCTCTTAGAGATATGATTGTGGCTAGAACTGAGCATGTTAGGGAAAATTCTTCTTTCATTAATATCTGTAATGAGGTACTACTAAACCATAGATATGAACCAAAGAATTACCTTGGTAAATCTTATAATGATCAGAATAAACCTTCTAAAAAGCTCCCAGAAAAATCTGGTAAACCCTCTGCCCCAGTTGCACCTAAAAAATATACAAAAAATACTTGTTATAAATGTAACAAACTGTGGCAGAAGGGTCATGTTTGTGACAAGAAAATTCATCTTGTTGAAAAAAATGAAGACACTGATGAAGTTGAACTTGATGTCAATAATTCTTCCAGTGAATGTGAAAGTAATATCTCCTATGACAATGATTCTGTTAAAAATGTTTTAATGTTGGAACAAGATGTCCATTATTTAAATAATATATCTGAAGAATGTGTATTGGATTTATCTTCAGTAGAAAATGCTGAGATAATTAAAGATATTACTAACAATTCTATACCTATATCCCCTTTGAAGGCACCTGTTATTATTAATGGTAAAAATGTTGATGTAGTTCTTGATTCTGGTGCTGGAGGAAGTGTAGCTTCTGAAAAAGCTTTGGCTTCAGTGGATAAGGAATATTTGAGTAAATTATTACCTATAACTTCTGAAAAATGGAGAAAGTATGGTTCTACCTTATTTCCTATTGGAAAATACAAAACCTCTGTATTCTTCAAATATAATGGTGGTTTTGTCAGAGCTATTTGTGAGTTTGTTGTCATGAAAAATGATAATTTAAGCAATTGGTTTATTATGGGAAATGTTATTTTAACCATGTTTGGTGTGAAACTGGACCCAGAAAATAATTGCTTTATCTTAGGAATGAATGGGAAAAGGGAATTCAAAATTTCCTCTCCTAGAACTTCTGGGCATCTGTTGAAATCTTGTAACTCACTGATCCAGTGTTAAGGTAGAACAACAACTGAAATGAATGATTATTACATGAAATAAATACTGCTTCTTTTGGTGATCAGTTGACTAGTGAACAAAAAGATTCTATTGTTGCCTCTATTACCTCTTTCCCTATGGCTTTTGCTCATGGTTCTCATGTCCTGGGAATTGTTCAGGAAGAGATGAAAATTACCTTATCCTGTAACTTGAGTGATATTCCTCTTAGTCTTAAGAAAAAACCATATCCTGCTTCTCCAACAAAAAGAAAGGATATTGAAAATAATATTGAAACATTATTGAAAATGAATATCATTGAGAAAGTGGATGTCACCCCCAAATATTGTGTCATCTCCCCAGTCTTGATTTCTTATGAAAAAGATAAAGCTAGATTATGTGGAGATTACAGAGCTGTAAATAATTATACTGTTGATGATATTTATCCTTTACCCAGAATTAATTCAATACATGCTACCTTGCAAGGTGAAAAATTTATTAGTTGTCTGGATGGTAATAAAAGTTATCATCAAGTTCCAGTTGAGAAAAATTCTCAAAAAATTTTGCTTATTGCTACTCATATGGGAATATATAAGTATGTTAGGATGCCATTTGGCCCTAAAAATGCTCCTTCAGTTTTCCAGAAAGTTATGGATAACACTTTCCATCAAGAAATTATTGAAGGTTGGCTCATGGTTTATATTGATGATATTATTGTTTTTTCTAAAACTTTTGATGAATATATGATTCACTTGAATAAAGTTTTCCAAAAAATGGATGAAATCAATATGACCTTATCCTTAAAAAAGTGTAAATTTGGTTTTCAATCTTTGAAAGTCCTTGGCCATGTTGTGTCAGGCTTACAAATTTGTGTAGACCACAACAAAGTTGCTGACATCCAAAATGTGAAAGAACCAACTTCTGTAAGAGAAATACAAAGTTTTTTGGGGATGTGTGGCTATTATAGACAATATATTAATAATTATCAGGTCATAGCCTTACCTCTTACAAAAATGACCAGAAAAGATGTTGCCTTTCTCAGGATTAATGACTGTCAAAAGCTTTTAATGCATTAAAAAATTGCTTAATGACAGCCCCTATATTGGCTCTTCCAGATTTTAACAAGCCATTTGTCCTATATACAGATGCTAGCTTTATTGTTCTGGGTGCTGCCCTTCACCAGAAGCAAATTATTAATGATAAATCCTCAGAGGTTGTAATTTGTTATATTTCAAGAACCTTAAGAAATAGTGAATTGAAATATGGTGCCACTCAATTGGAGTGCTTAGCAGTTGTTTGGGCTCTTGAGAAGCTTCATTACTATTTTTATGACCAAAAATTTGAGTTGGTAACTGACTGTAGTGCTGTGAAGTCCCTCTTAAACCTGAAGACACCTAACAGACATATGTTCAGGTGGCAACTTGCTGTTCAAGAATACAGAGGACGGATGACAATTATCCATAGAGCTGGAAATGTTCACTCCAATGTTGATATGCTCTCCAGATTGCCTCTGCCAAATAATGACTCAAATCCTGCTTATGTACCTGTAGATGATACTGTTCATATCCATGGTATATTTATAGTTGATATGGAAGAGGAGTTATTACAATTAATACTGGATTCATATGATAAGGATTCTGATTTAAATAAATTGGTTACTATCTTAAACGATCCTAAGAATGCTTCAATTCAAGCATTAATAAAAACTCTTCCTGCAAAGTATCAAAATGCTTTGAATAAAGGAAAGTTTTCTATTGAAGATGGTTATATATATTATAGAAGAAAGCTTACTAATGTAATTGTAATTCCTCCTTCTATGAAAGAAACTATCCTCAAACTTTGTCATGATGACATATTAGCTGGTCATTTTGATCTTGAAAAAACATTGATTAGAATCAAAAACACTGCATGGTGGGCTAATATGTCTGAAGACACAAAATTATATGTTGAATCTTGTGATTCCTGCCAAAAATCTAAAAGGTTAACAGGTAAGAGAGCAGGGTTATTACAACATATTGGAGCACCTAATGCTCCCTGGAAAATCATTAATATGGATTTTGTCACTGGTCTTCCTGTTGCAGGTAAAGACAGCTTTAACTCTTGTTGGGTAATAGTAGATAGATTCACAAAAATGTGCAAATTTATTCCAACCCACAAAGATGTATCCACCAAAGAATTAGCTTTCTTATGGTGGTCTTACATGTTTAATATTATTGGTTTTCCAAAAGCCATTATCTCTGATAGGGATCCAAAATTCACTTCTGAGTTTTGGACCTCTTTGATGGATATTTGTGGCTGAGAGTTAAAATTGTCTACAGCTCACCATCCTCAGACTGATGGTCTAGCTGAGAGAATGATTCAAACTCTGGAAGATATGATTAGAAGGTATTGTGCCTTTGGTTTAGAATATAAAGACAATGACATATTTACTCATGATTGGGTCACTCAATTGCCTGGTCTTGAATTTGCATATAATAGCACTGTTCATTCTGTCACTGAGAAAAAGCCTTTTGAGATTTGGTTAGGTTATTTCCCAAACACTCCTTCTCAGATTCTCAATAATAAATTACCTAAGTTGGAACTACACCCTGGTGTAAAATCTTTCATGCAAATGCAAGAGCTATGCAGAAAACATGCTCAGATCTGTATTGATAAAGCATTTGAATATGAAAAGAAAAGATGGGATAAATCCCATAAAGAATACACATTTAAAAAGGGTGATGAAGTGTTGATCTCTACTGTCCATTTCAATTTACAAGGTAACCACAAATTAAAAGATCCTTTTGTAGGACCATTTGTTGTTAAAAAAATGGTTGGTGATAATGCAGTAGAAGTTGTATTGTATTCTCCATATGATAGGAAACATCCTGTTTTTCCCATTTCTTTGCTTAAGCCTTATACTTCCAAAAGTGACTTATTTCCCAAAAGAAGGGGAAGACCTAAGAAAAACCCTCAGGAAGTCACAGAAACAGCAGAAATTGATAAAATTCTCAATGATAGAATTATCACTTCTGAAAGAGGTACTGAATATTTATTGAGATATAAGAACAAATCATCTGAACATGATGCATGGATACCTGGTAAGGTGATTTCAAATCTGCCTACTCTGTTGAAAAAGTACAAAAAGAAAAAATCTTAGCATTTTTTTTATTGTTTTTTTTAGAGTGAGGGAGTGTCAGCCAGGCTATTCCAGGAATCCAGTAAATGATATGTTAACTTATAAGACCTGAAGAGGGCGTAAGAATTGTATTTAATGTATATAAATTAATATTTTATTGCATAATAAAATTATATAAGTATCTTATTACATATAAGTGTTATATTAATTTAATTGTTTATATAAATTTTTATACATTTAATTTAAACATGATATATTTTATATTCTACAAATAATGGCGCATTTTTATGTATTTAATAATTATAAATTTATATTTAATTAATTAAAAACATAAATTATGATTATAAGTGTAAAATTGACTTATAATATAATTAAATTAATTATTTAACTTTATATATTATATATCACCTTTCATATAATATTAAAAAATAATTAATGACATTTCTTTTGACCCTTAAGTGTGTCAGGAAAAACAATTAATTAATTTATACTAAATTGAGATTAATTACATATTTTGTTGCGTAACAATATCCTTTGTTTCACTTAAAAATCCTTAAATCAGACTGTACAATCTGTTTTGAATTATTTTTCTCATAGTCCCTATGTCCCAGGCTTGTTTAGTTATTCACTATTTTTACTTACTGATTTGGGAATTAATTTTGGGAAAATTGGATTCTTAATTGGGTTTTTTAATTATTTGTTTAATATTTTTCTCTGCATTGTTATGTTTCACTTATTCTTTTATATTCTTGTTTCATTCTATTATAATTCTTGTATTTATAAATATAGTAGCACTTCAGAGGACCCATTGCTTATAAAAAGGCCTTGGATAATCCCCTGTAGCTCATCACTTACTATACACTCAACTATTTAAATATAATTTTATTACGTTTATTATTATTTTTTATTAGTATCACAATCTAATTAAAGATTCTATATAATAATTAAAAGTTTGCCTTAAGTCTGATAGTAATTAAAGTGTTTGCCGCGCAGAACCCTTACTTGAAATAATATTAATATTAATAAAACCAATTTTGTGTCACCTCTCAAATCACTCCTCGTTGCTTTCTCTTCAATAGATTAAATAATTTCATTTGATTTTATTTCTTTTATTTCTCAATCACTATTAACTTCTTTTCTTCCTCTCTTTTCTTCCCTCTTTTCTTATCTCTTCTAGACGACTGACTGACAGAATCATTGTTTATCATTTCATCATTTTCAAGAAGTTGTATGTCATTTCACAACATATATACTTCTTTTTAAGTGCTGTCATAATAAGATATATTAATTTCAAAATCACTAGAAGAGGCCTCAGATTGAGGGCTCTGGTGATCCTTATCTGGCTCATTTGTTTTTTCAATAAAATTAACTCTTTTCTCAAAAACATGAACTTTCTTCCAGGGCATCCCACATTTCACAGAAGTGTTAGTATTTTATTCTCTAGGATCCATTGGGGAAGAAGGTTTACCAGGCTTCTCTACAGGAGGCTTTTTACCTGAAGTTTTTAATGAATCATTATTCTTTGGGGGTATGGTGTGGGTTTAAACCTGTTAGTCATCAATATTTCATTATATCTGTAAATGAAAAAAGAATGTCCCATCACAGATTCAGTCCTAGAATTGATCAGATCCCTCAAGGAAATTGGCACTTTATAAAGTATTATCTCTCTCAATAAATGATAATCCATTTTTGAATCAATTTCTCTCAATATTTTTGTTAATTTGATTAAGTAGGCAATTGGTTTTTCAGATAAGGAATATATGCACTCCTCATAAAATCTCTGCTGAGTCAATCTAAAGGTAGAACCCCGAAACTGAGCTGCAATAAAAGATTTCCATTCATCCCAGCAATGATCCATATCATCTAATAGAACAGGCTCACACCACATTAAAGCAAAATTTTCAAATAAAAAAATTAGTATAGAAGTTATCTATTCATCAGGTATTTAATAACTATTTTTCTAATTATAAATTCTCTGAATAAAATTTTTCCAATATGAACAAGGCTCACAATCAATAATTGAATATCTTTCCACCTTTGGCCAATTATTTTGAAAAGAATAGCTTTCAAATTTATGTTGGTACTTCTCCATACTGAGAATCTCTTGTAGTCTAGAATGTAGCTCAGAATATTCATCATAGAAATTATGGGACTTATTTAAAAGAGGAGTAGTTTATTCAGGACTAAAATCCCTTTTATTTTGTCTAAGAGTAGCAATTTCCATCTCATTTATTACCAAATTCTGTGGCTTTTCCCAAGAAGATGGGTCACACAGGGGATCATGGGCTGGAGATGTAGAAGGATTTTCAAACCTTTTTTTTCTCAAAGTTTCTTCCAAGACTCCCAATATCTCTCTCAAGGTGGGAATTTTTGCTACTCTAGTGTTAAAAGTGACAAATGATCCTTTTCTCCTTTAATAATTTGTTTCCATTTTTTATCATTTGGTGTTTTAAGTTCAGCTTAAAAAAATCACACACATTTTTTAATGCAGAATTTTATTGAAGGACATTTTTAGTCAACCAAGGCTGTAAATCACTATAAAAATAACTAAAATTTGTTCTCTTATGATCTAAATCCTTAGATAAAGTTGTCAAATTAATAAATTTGGGTTGGATTGCAGAAGAGAGCCTATTCAAATTTGAAATCTTGTCTCTTAGTGATTGGTTTTCTGTACTCAGGTAACTAATTGATTCTTCTAATGCACCACAATAGTCTTGTAATTGGGTATCAAATCTGTCTTGAGCTGTAGAAGAGGACCTACCATTTAATTGTAAATTATTGAAGTTACTAATTAAATCCTTTGTTAATACTTCTACCTCAGCTTCCTTAATTTATTCCGAATTAGGAGAATTTCTCAAAATTCTAATTTCCTTTTTTCAAGTGATTTAACTAACTCATCATTCAAACTAATTCCTCTCAATTCATTAGTATAAGGCTCTGTTTCACAATTTGAAGTTAAATTTATATTATCATCAAGAGTAACTTTACTTAGAATATCCTCAGGACCAAAAACAATCCTATCAATATTTATAGTTACAGGTTTAATAGTAGTATCACTACTAAGAATCCAATTAACTGTAGATGGAGAATTATTAGTGAGAGTTGAGCAAATATAAAAGTCAGAAGCACTTTAAATGGCCTCTGAGGAACCACTTGCTTTCCCTTTTTCTTCTTGTGGTAAGTATGAGGAGGGTGAGGGTGTTGTTAATTTTCCCCAAATGGACCTGTGTGGGACTGACTGTTTTACCAATTGTTCTGTTACCATTCCCACTGCCACTTGGGGTCTACCCTGTCTTCCTGAGAGAGAGGAGTTTGTGGTGGTATTGGTGGTAAGTGTTGTTCCAACTGCTTATGGCTGGGTTAAGCTGGTTGTTTTGGAACTGGGGGAAGTGGCTTTTTTATCTTGGACCATGTGGTCCAGTTTTATTACTTCTTTTTGCAGCTCTGATACCTTTACTACCTTCTTCTAAAGAGTCTTTTATTTTTCATTAATATTTGCCACCTGATTTTCCAGAGGGAGATTTTTGATTTTGAAGCCTTTTTTGAAAATTTTCTCCCAACTGTTGAGTTTTTTCTACTGGAGGAGAGTTGGCTCGAACCTGGGGTTTGACTTCTTAAAAACCTTATAAATATAAATAATAACAACTTATTAGTTAACATTGCTTGTGTCTCAAACAGTGAAAGGGTCTCTGCCACTAATACCTTAAAAGTATAAATAATAACAACTTATTAGTTAAAATTGCTTGTGTCTCAAACAGTGAAAGGGTCTCTGCTTCTAATACCTGGAAGGTAAAATATGAAATATATTGAGTGAGAAATAAAATTATCAAAAGACCAAGAGCTACCCATAGACAGGGTACTAACTATTTAAAAAATAGATCTCACTCAAAATGTATGTAGAATATGATTCAACAACACATGTACAGAGATATATCAATATACACATTGAAACATGTATAGATTCTACTGAATGAGATCACACAAAGTCATGAAAGTCATATGTTTGAATGATATTAAAATATGATATAAATAAATAAACTATAAATTTTCACACTCCTCCTTGTTATAAATCATATTCTTCAAGCTAATGTTGGTCAAAAAGTTAATGAATTTTTCTTTACTGAGTTATTTTGTGAATATGTCGGCAATAATATCAGATGTTGGAGTGTATTTTATATCAACTTTTCTGGCTATAAACTGCTCTCAGATCCAGTAAAATTGAATTTATGTGTGTTTATTTTGAGCATGAAATACTGCCTTGATTATCTGAAAAAAGTTTTGAAAAAGTTTTATGATCATAAAAAAGGTCAACTAGAAGTGTTTGCATACAAATAGCTACTTGTGCCTTATCCACAGTGGCTTTGTGTTCTGCTTCTGATGTACTCAAATATACTTTTGGCTGCTTCTTGCATCTCCAACTGATGGCAGTTCCATTGATTGTAAAGACATAACCAGTTTTTGATTGACAGGTGTCGCAACAACCAGCCCAATCCACATCAGCAAATCTATATGGAAAAGAATGACTAAGACTTCTGTGATTAGAGAAAACATTTAATGAGTTGAATTTCAGTAATTAATTAATGGTTCTTTTGAGATCAAGTAAAACTCTTTTAAATTCTATCCAATTCTTAATGCCAGGGTTGTTAAGATGTTGAGCTAATTGACTGTTTGCGAATGATAAGTCTGGTCAAGGAGCCTGTGAAATGTAATTGAGTCTTCCAATTGCACACCTATAATCAATGTTTAATTTATTAAAAGCCTCAATTTCTTCATAACTAGCCTTTGAAAGTTGCTTATTTGGAATCATTGGCATGCTTATAGGTCTACACTCTTGCATATCATAAGATTTAAGCAGATCTTTTATTTCTTGGTCTTAAAAGAGTGATAGTGTTTTTGAAATTCTGTCACAAATGAATCTTATTCCACAAATAAACTTTGCTTTGCCAATATCTTTCATGTCAAAATGGGATTTTATTTCATCCTTGAACCACAAGATGTCTTTTCCAAAAATTGATAGATAATCAACGTGCACATGTATATAACAAGGGTTAGAATTGCTTTCATGAATAAAAAAGCAAGTATTGGCTGCCAAAGGGTAAAAATTGATTGCATAGAAGAAATCAATTAACTCATTATACCAACAGCAAGAGTCTTGTTTTAAAACATATAAAGAACATTTCAATAGGAGAACAGAATTTTTAAAATTAGCTGGTTTTGTAATTCCCAATGGAAAATTCATATAGACATCTTCATCAGGTTTTCCATATAGGAATGCACCTTTGAAATTCATTTGTATGAAGTTCAAATCTTCACTATTTTCCAAACTAATCAAGATGCAACAAGTTGTCAATCTTCCTGTAGGTGCAAATTTTTCAAAATTTTTGACACCAGGTTTTTGTGAGAAACCCCTTGCACAAAGATGCACTTTATATTTACTTATGTTTCCATTGACATCTTGTTTTATCTTGAAAACCCAAATTGATCCAATTAAATAAACATTTGAAGGCTGTTAAATAATTTCCAAAACCTTTTGATTCTCAATCATTTTCAACTCTTTTTCAATAGAAAAAATCCATTGATCAGCATCAGCTCTATTTACAGCTTTATAATACATGAGAGGGTCAGAGAAAATTGAGTTTGATGCTGAGTCATGAATTGTGTCAGCCTGTATATCTCCAGCACTGAGTAAAAAGTAATTATAAGTTATGTTAAACACATGAACTATACATGGGAATAATAAATAAGAGTACACAAATAGTATACATAAGTAAAATTATGATAATACACAAAAAATGCCATTATAACACCTTATATACACGCATGTATCCACCTTTTATAGGTCTTATGTACTTAATATTAAGTTGGAATATTTTAGGGTAATCTTAAGAACCTTAAGTATAAGGCTACATAATTTTTAAGTACACTTAAAGGTGTTATATTCATTGTTTTATGCAAAAAACAAGAAATGTGCTTTATTTCACTTAAAAGTTGACTATATGCGCTATAAAATTGAGAATATCAAAATTGCGCTTTGACAGATCAATTGGGCTCATTTAGAACTATTGATTTGGCTATTTAAATGCATAAAAATAACACTTTTCAAATTTGGTGTTTTTTATGCCAGAAATGGCTTCTGTGTACTGGCCACATACTGCCTGCTTTTTTCCCGTGTGAATAGCTTCATTTTTAGCAAAGTTAGCTTTTTCACACTATAATTACCCCACATTCTACGCCCACTGTGGGGAAACACACTAAAATAGACAACAGGCGCTTATTTAGTGTCCTAGCTTAATTAATAATGCATTGACCTTGTTTATATGCACTAATTTCATTAATAACCTCACTCTTGGCACTTTATTTCATCACCACGCTTAAATTCGCCTAATTTTATTCAAGGATTTACCCGTGCAAGCGCCTGCCAAGAACTGCATGTAGTTACCCCACATCTCATGCTCTTTTTAAGTTTTTGGGTGGTTTCTCGGTCAATTTTGGTTATTTTTGAATGGGAATTTCACGTAGTATAATGTCAGGATTAGCCCCATTATTTCTACAGTAAATCCCCCTTATTATTAAGCTATTATTAACCTTAAAAAGTCTCCTTTAGTCTTTAATATTTTTTTTTTATACGCATATACTCTCTTTTTGTCTTTTTCTTTAATTTTGATGGATTTCCCTTATTATTACAGGATTTTTGCGGTCGTTACTCTTCTAATTATGTCATGGTGTGGTAGCCTAAAGTTTAGTACGGCACCTAAATACGTAAATGGAGTTATTACGGCGTGCAAGATTGGCGTTATTATTATTTTTTATAAAAGGGTTTTATTTAATTTATTTGAGTTTAAAATATGAAGAAATTGGTCACGAGCAAATGCCTACACAAAAACAATTTATTTTACAGAGAAAACTTATTTTTACGGTCTGAAAAATTTATAAGTATCAAGTCAAGTCACTCAAGAACCTTGGGAAATTTTCCCAGAATTTTTACTATTTTTCTTATATTTTTAAATGAATTTTAAAGTTTTATAGAAATATTTACGTTTTTCAGAAATTACTTAACTTCGATGAATTTTCACGGGGTAATTAGAGCTGCGCAGACTACGAAAATTAGTTTGGTATGTAAAGGGGAAGTAGCTCTATTATGTGTAATTTTTCTAGATTTTTTATTATAGTTTTAAGGTTCTAATTGAGTCCGGAAGTCCGGACGGACTCTGCTTTGACTCCGTACGGACTCCGTACGGACTCCGTACGGGCTCCAGATTGACTCTGGAAGAGCTCTGGAGGGGAAAACTTAGGCACGTGACTAGGAATACTTAAGCGCTTCTCAAACTCAAAATTGAGAGGGGGATACATCATACAGCTTAATCTTTAACCACCACAGTCTCATTTTTTATTACTCAACAAATTAAATAAATTTGTAATACCCTTATAACTTTATATTTTATATATAACATTTTAGAATTACTACTCAACAATTAAAATAAAACTTCATACAGGGTATCTTTAGAAAGGTCTTCTTCGCTGGGACTTGATTATTGCTGTCTCATAAAAATTCAAATTATTATAAAAACATAAAAGTCAATCTTTTCAGATCTTTCACTGGTACACCTTAATTGTTGTTATCAGTATTTCTTTATCAACAGCCACTTTCTTTAAATCTCAATAAGCGTTAATTATTTTAGAGTTTCATTATTTTTATCAAACAGATCCAAGTAGACTGGTTAGCTTAGTGATTTAGAATTCCCATTTTGTTATTTTTATTGGAAGGACGGGGTTTTCAGCTAAATCCACATATCTCCTCCGGATTCTGCTTACAGCAAGGCGACTGTAAGAGTTTACCTTACCATAGTTGGCGCCCAACGTGGGGTTCAATTTCTCTAGCTTTCTTTAAAAGACTTACTTGGATCAAGAACGTTATTAGCCTGCAAGAGGCTTATTTTCTGGAACTCTAATTGGATTTTGTTATTGGCCTGCAAGAGGCTTGTTATTTTAACGGTTATTAACGCTTTTCTTATGTTTTGGGATGTCTTCTACTAGTGGAACTGCTGTGTTGGCTGCTGGTGTACCTTCTAGGGCATCAGTAAGGATTGTATCTTGGGTTGGGCCCAAGTTTTCTGGAGATGATTTAGAAGGATTTTTACATAGGTATGAAACTGCAGCTGCAATTGATGGTGCTTTACCTTTGGATATGGTGAAGCAGATTAGGTTCTTTATTTTGGACAGAGAGGTGGAAAAGGAGGTTATTTCTATGGATGGTTATAAAGATCATGATTGGAGAAAGCTCAAGATGGAAATGGAAAAAAGGTGGCCAAAAGTTTATTCATTGGAGGATCTAAAGGATATAGCTAGGAAATGGGAATCAAAAGGTGGTGTAACATCTCTGCATCAGTATCATCAGTTTATGGTTGAATTTCAGGTGGTTCTGGATTATTTGTTGGAGTATGAAATTTTATTTCATGATAATGCATCAAAGTATGTTTTTTGGGATGCTATGGGGGAAAAGGTTAAGAAAGATGTTTTGATGGTGCTTATTAATGGGAATTTAATGAAGGATCTCCCAGATGGAGAAACTAGGATTCCTGGTATGGAGGTGCTAAAGAAGGCTTTTTTGGAACATCTGGATACTCATAAATCTGTTGATTTGGACTCTGGAGAAGACACTGAGGTCTCTCAAGAGATAGAAGAGGATGGTGTAAAAGAACTAGTTACTGATGAAATTCCGGATTCAGCCATTCCTGAAGATTTTGTCCAGCCTGAAGATATTATTTTTGTTGACTCTTCTGTTTGGAAAGAAGAGGTTTCTGAAGATGAAGAT
Source organism: Hemileia vastatrix (assembly GCA_030280995.1). NCBI lineage: Eukaryota > Fungi > Basidiomycota > Pucciniomycetes > Pucciniales > Zaghouaniaceae > Hemileia > Hemileia vastatrix. The sequence goes on along the minus strand of JASXTE010000006.1, from coordinate 16,745,082 downwards.
ATTATTGTCACTGATGAAGAAAATTTGGATGTTGGGGATAATTTTGTTTTGGATAATTTGGAATTTGATTTAGAGGAATATTTACCTCAGGTTTTGTCTTCAAAAGCGGAGACTGTCTGAAATTCAGATGTGGATATGGTTTATGAATCTGGTATATGTATGGTGGATTTGTTTCAATCTCAGGAAGAGATTTTTATGGAGGATATAATATTCCCTGCACTAATAAAGAGTGTAGTGGCATTTGATAATAGAGTGCATAAATTGGATGCACTCATGTTTTGGAAAAGAGCTGTTTATTTTTTATGTCAAATGGTAGGACAAATTATGGGGGTTTATTTTTGGGTTTTATGGAATCGGTGGATAAGCCCTTGGGGCAAAATTATGGATTATCTCCAGGGGATATCAAGAATTTAATTCCTCCTAAATGAGGATAAACTACCTAAACTCAGCTGAATTTTTTTTTTTTATTGTTATGTCTTCAATTTATTCAGGATTCAAATTATTATGAAGGCCCTCATTTTTTGGGGTAGCAGGGGCTGATCGCTCTAATGTTGTAATCTCTCCTCAGGATGAGATCCCGGATTGCAATAGGTCAGCTCACTTGGAGATAATTCAAGTGGATTCTCAATTATTTTCTGTTAATATTACTTTGGAGTGCAAATACGTTTTGGACTTTTCTATATGTTTATTGGATTTACCCGGTTTTTCTATTAAATTCAAAAACGGTGAAAAAGGCAAAATGGGCCAAATTAGGTTGCATAAAAATTGGAAGGGTATGTTTTCGGGCCTCCAGCAAGAGGTTAAACTGCAATTATCTCCTTCTATTACGGACCTCCAGCAAGAGGGTAAACTGTGAAAATCTCATCAAAACCAAATTAAAAATCTCAGTATAAGTAAATCACAAAAAAATAATTTATGTGAAAAGGTTATTCCAGACCTCCAGCAAGAGGTTAAACTTCAATTATCTCCTTCTATTTTGGGCCTCCAGCAAGAGGGTAAACTGCGAAAATCTTATCAAAACCTGATTAAAAATCTTAGTATAATTAAAACACAAAAAAATAATTTTTGTGAAAATTCTATTATGGACCTCCAGAAAGAGGTTAAACTGCAATTATCTCCTTCTATTTTGGACCTCCAGCAAGAGGGTAAACTGCGAAAATCTTATCAAAATCCAATAAAAAATCTCAGTATAATTAAAACACAAAAAAATAATTTTTGTGAAAATTCAATTCCGGTCCTCCAGCAAGAGGTTAAACTGCCAACTTTCTTTACGGGTGATTTACTGTTGGATAAGGGAAGCAAAGGTGTTGGAAAATCTGTTTATAAATTAGACGAGGGAGAGGTGAAAAGGGTAAAATTTAAAAATGAAATAAAATATTTTTCTAATTTTTCTTATTCTGATTCTGGCAATGAAGAAGATTCATTTGATGAAAGTTTTAATGGCGATACAAAAGTAAATGATTTACCTCAAGCTTATTTAGATGTGGACGCAGCCAAATATAAGAAATTAGCAAATAAAGTTCGACCTATTAATGAACCGCTACCTGCTGAATTAAATCCACCTTTGAGAAGACCAAGGTTATCAAGAGATCCTTATGAAAGTCCCTTGGTAAAGAATCCGCCTGAATTTTCTGAGACGTCAAGAATCACTTTTGAGAGACTGGGTGTTGTTAATTTTGGACCTGATGGTTGGTTGTCTGGAGAAGAGAAGAAGTTGTTGTTGGATGTGATGGTCAAGCGAGAGAAGGCCATTGCTTTTGTAGAAGAGGAGAGGGGTGTGTTGAAGCATTCCTATGGGGAGCCTTACAAGATTCCTGTGGTATGTCATGAACCGTGGCAGCAGAAACCGATTCCTATTCCGGCTGCATTAAAAGAAGCCTATATTGAAGTTGTCAGAGAACGGATACGCACTGGACTGTATGAGCAATCAATGTCAAGTTATTCTAGTCCTGTATTTTGTATCAAGAAACCAAATGGCAAGCTTAGAGTTGTTCATGATCTTAGGGAATTAAATAGGGTAACAATAAAGGATTCTGGGATACCGCCTAGTGCTGAGGAGTTTGTTGAAGCATTTGCAGTGAGAGTGTGTTATGGTTTGGGAGATATTATGGGTGGATATGATGAGAGAGAGTTACATCCGGACTCAAGGCCACTCACTACATTCGATACACCACTAGGACGTTTACAGTTAACAAGATTACCTCAAGGAGCAACAAATTCGGTTGCAGTTTATCAAGCTCAGATGGCTTGGATCCTTCAAGACGAAATTCCACAATATGCTGGAATCTTTATAGATGATGGAGGAATTAAGGGACCAACAACCGACTATGATAACCAGGTGTTGGAAGAGAATCCCGGGATACGCAAATTCATTTGGGAGTTTGCAATTACTTTAGAAAGAATCTTGTTTCGAATTGAAGAGGCTGGTTTAACTATTTCAGGTTCAAAATTTTCATGTTGTGTGCCAGCCTTAGAAATATTAGGCCATGTGGTATGTAGAGAGGGTAGGATTATGTCCAAGAAAAAAGTTAACAAAATTCAGTCCTGGCCAAGACCCAAGAATACGACCGAAGTTAGAGGGTTTTTAGGCGTTTGTGTATATGTTAGAATGTTTATTAAGGACTTTTCTTCATTGGCAGCTCCATTGAGATGGTTAACGAGAAAGGATGCAGACTGGGAGTGGGATGAAGAGTGTGAGAAGGCGTTTGTGAAGTTGAAGGAGGTTGTGGGGAAGGATTTAGTCCTGCACAAGTTGGATTATGGAAAAGATTCTGGCAGAATTTATTTAGCAGTTGATTCAAGTCAGGTTTCAGCTGGGGCGGTTTTGTCTCAGATGGATAAAGCTGGTTACATCAGGCCAGTTAGGTATGAATCTGTAGTATTTACTGAGGTCGAATCAAGATATTCTCAACCAAAATTGGAATTATGTGGTGTGGCGAAAATACTGAAGAAACTTCAGCATATTTTGTGGGGGCAACATTTTGAGTTGCAAGTGGATGCGAAATCGTTAATCCAGATGATTAATTCCCCAAGTTTACCAAATGCACCCATGACGAGATGGGTAGCTTTTATTCAACATTTTTCGTTTGATTTAGTTCATAAGCCTGGCAAAACTTTTACTATGCCAGATGGTTTATCAAGGAGACCACCCACTGAAGAAGATTCAGACTCAGAGGAGTTCGATGAAGATATACCTATTATCAAAGCCAGCACTAAAGGAGCTGAAGACTTTCCATACCTCCCCCATGAGGTTAAACTGGCAGGACTATTGTGTTTAGATTATGGTGTTGATGACCTCCACCAAGAGGATAAACTGGAAAATAGTTTTTATGTTAATAAAGGTGTTGGAAAAGGTGTAGATAAATTTGGCAGAGAGGAGGTAGAAGAAGATGTGGTGTATGTAGAGGAAGATGGATTGGTAGTGTGGGATAGTAGTAAATTAAGGAATGGTGTATATGTTGGAGAATTAGAGAATTTAAATAAAAAGGTGGATAAAGAGAAAGAGGTATTTTCAAATACGGTTTACGAAGGATCCAAAGGTTCAGAAGAAAAACGACGACATAGCTCGATTAAAGATTTATTTAGGGGTCAACAATTATTGGCTCATTCATGTGCAGGTGATATTGATGATAGAGAAGTCCCTATTGATGTTATATTAATCGATTTTCAAGATGAAGTCTGGGGTCAGACTGGTTTTTATTTTTTGTTAGTCAAATATTTGTTGACTTTAGAGAGGCCAGAAGATTGTGAAGACGATGAATGGGTGGCTATCAAGAGGAAGTCATCTACGTTTTACCTATCTGGTCGACGTTTAATGAGGAGAAAGTATCCAAATCCTCAAGTAGTTATAACTCAACAGAAGGGGCAAGAATTAGTTTTGAAATCACTGCATGAAGATCTCGGGCATAGAGGCGTTGGAGAAACGTTTAGAAGAATTTCTGATCGATTTTGGTGGCCTGGCATGAAGATGGCTGTTAAACAGTGGGTTCAGTCATGCGAGGAATGTCAAAGAAAAAGTTATTTAAGGCCAAAAGAACCTGGACGCACGACCGGTGAATATACGCTCTTTGGAAGAGTTAGTTTAGATGCCGTTCATATAAAAGAGGGACGGTATAAATATTTAATTGTGGCCAGAGATGATTTATCTGGTTGGGTAGAGGCAGCGCCTCTTATTAATTTAACTGCCAAAAATGTGGCAGAATTTTTTTTGAATAATTGGGTATTTAGGAATGGGGTGATGAAGTTGGTGACGGTAGATGGAGGTCCTGAATTTGGGACAGAGTTTAAAGAGGCCGTATTGAAAGTTGGATCAAAGGTTAGGGTAGCAACCCCATATTATCCCGAAGCTGAAGGCATGGTTGAAAGAGGGCATCAAGTTATTAAGGATGCTTTAGTTAAAATGTGTGGGACAAGTGCCGAAAATTGGAGGCACTATTTACCTTAAGTTTTATTTGCGGATCGAATCACTGCCAAAAGGACGACCGGATTTTCACCTTATGAACTTATTTTTGGACAGAAAGCAGTTTTACCGGTTGATTTAGAAGCTGAATCATATCTTGGGGTTGACTGGGACATGGTCAAAACTACTGAAGAATTATTGTGTGCTAGAATGATGCAGCTAGAAAAGAAAGAAGAATATTTAGAAAAGGCATATTCGCCGATGATGAAGATCCGAAATCAATCAGTCAGATATTGGGATGAGCGGTTGGCACATCGATTAAGGAAACCTTTGAACCCAGGAGATATGGTCCTGGTGTATAATAGGAGTTTGGAAAGTCAATGGGGAAAGATGTTTGCAGATAGGTGGAATGGACCGTATAAAATCAAGGAGCAAGTTTCCGGCGGTTCATATGTGCTAGAAGAGTTGGATGGAGTAGTATTAATGAAGAGGGTAGCGGCCGATCAAGTGAAACGGTTCTATCCTAGAGGCACCAGGAGTGCCGAAGTCTTCCTCCGCAATGAGGATAAACTATGATATCAATGAAATTTTACGGATTCCTCTGCAATGAGGATAAACTATGACATTTATGAAATTATATGGATAACTCCGAAATGAGGATAAACTACAATTTTAATGACTTTTATTAAATTTATATCCTCCACAATGAGGATAAACTATGATATCAATGAAATTTTACGGATTCCTCCGCAATGAGGATAAACTATGACATTTATGAAATTATATGGACAAACTCCGAAATGAGGATAAACTACAATTTTAATGACATTTATGAAATTATTTGGATAACTCCGAAATGAGGATAAACTACAATTTTAATGACTTTTATTAAATTTATACCTCCGCAATGAGGATAAACTATGATATCTACAAAATTTTATGGATTCCTCCGCAATGAGGATAAACTATGATATTGACAAATTTTATGGATACCTCCGCAATGAGGATAAACTATCTTTTTTTTTATCAAATAATTTACTATCGTTACATTGTATATGGTCGACGAAACTATGATGAAACTTAACGAAATTCAAGAAGACCTTCTTTAAAATTTTCAAAAAAAAAAACTTAAAATTCTTTAAATATGGGTGAAGATAGTGTTGGAAATTTTTTTTAAAATTTATTGGAAGAAGTGTTCACAGGGGAACCTTCTTAATTAAATATTGGCAAGTGTGGGGGTAATTGATGGGCTGGCTGCTCTATACACAATTACCCCATAATGTTCGTTTCCAAAATTTTCCCTGTTTCTAGTTGAATCCTGGCTTTGTCTTTTAATTTTAGGAAGTCCACTAAGACTATAAACTGGAACGAATCAAGAGACACCGCTCTCAACGCCGGATTCAAGATTTTTTTTATTTTTTTATTTTTTTTTATTTTTTTTGTTTTTGATTTTTTATGTTAGATTGTGATTTCTTTTCTTTAATATATATTATGAATTAATGTAAAGGTGATGCTCACTGGTGGTCTCTAATCATTTTTATAAATTGGAGGGAGCCCACCCAGTGATCATCATTATAAAAATTATCTTCTAAAAACTTTCATTTATTTTCTTTTCTTTTCAATTTCTCAAAATTGTGTAACCACATCAAGTTGCACTTGGATGTGGGTATGATGTCGAGGGTACGGCTCATCAAATGGCCGGGGGGCATCTTTTAAAAATTTTATTTTGAAATTTTTTTATTATTATTACTTTTTTTATCTTTCTTTTCACATTCATTTATCTTTCTTTAAAAATTAAAATTTAACTTTTATTTCAAAACTATCTTTTCTAAAATCATTTATTTTAAATTAAAAAAAAAAAAAAAATTAAAAATAAATAAAATAAAAATAAAAATAAAAATGAAAAATTAAAATAGATAAATAAAAATAAAATAAAATAATTATAAAAAAAAATAATAAAAATAAAAATAAAATAAAAATAAAATAATTAAAAAAAAAAAATTAATTAATTAAACCAAAATTATTATATTTCTTAGTTTTATTTTTCAGTCTTCATTCTTTTTAGTTTTATTCATTTATTTTAGACAGGAAACAGGGTCTAGGGGAACTCAATACCTATGGGATTTTACTTCAAGACAGCTGTTAGTCCTCCAAGACTTTAAACTGGCTACTGTTCAAGACGTTCTTTAAGTTTTTTTTATACGTATTTTGGATCTGTTAGTCCTCCAAGACTTTAAACTGGCTACTGTTCAAGACGTTCTTTAAGGTTTTTTATATATGTATTTTCGATCTGTTAGTCCTCCAAGACTTTAAACTGGCTACTTTTCAAGACTTTCCTTAAGGTTTTATACAAATTTTGGAGCTGTTAGTCCTCCAAGACTTTAAACAGGCTAAATTTCAAGACTGTCATTAAAGATTTTATATTGGAGCTGTTAGTCCTTCAAGACTTTAAACTGAATTTTAAGGATAATCAAGATTTTATGGATATTTTCGGAGACGGATTTCTTTTTATATAAATCAAATGTTAGGTCCACCAAGACCTTAAACTGGACTATTATCAAGTGTTGGGTCCACCATGACCTTAAACTGGATTTCTTATCGATTAAATGTTTGGTCCACCATGACTTTAAACTGGTAGTTCATTCATTGTTTAGTCCACTATGACTTTAAACTGGAAAATTAATATCTGCAGGATAATTCAACATTCATTGGACCACTATGGCCTTATACTGGATTACTTTTCGATCAAATGTTTGGTCCACTATGACATTAAACTGGATTATCAAATTTATTCAATCTTTGGTCAAGCCTAGGCCTTACTTAGGAATATATCAAGATATTTATGCACTTAAACGATCTTTGGTCCACCAAGACCATAAACTGGCAATCGATTATATGTTTGGTCCACCAAGACTTTAAACTGGAATGTCAATCTTGTTTGGATAACTCAATTCAATCTTTTAATTTATCACTTTCCACTAAGACTCTAAACTGGTTATTCAATTATTTCTGGAATTGGGTGTTGATAAGCTTTAGGAGGTTAAAATTTTAGGTGGTGATGATGCTAAGGAAAGCATAATGGTTAATTAGGTGAAATTTGTGGCACTTTAACATGGTCTAAAGTTAATATTATTATTGGAAGCCTGGCAAAAGTATTTTATGGGTTTGCTGTATAGCAAAGTTTGAAAATTGTGATGAAGGAATCAGAAGTTAGGATGGTAGTTGGATTTTAGGGAATGATTTTTTTAGTGCCTCATAGTTAGGCCATTTTTTTTGGTGTGAAGCTTGGAGGACCTTATGGCGAGATTGGAATCATAGAATTCGGCTCAGTGGGGGGCCCTATGAGGTTGGAATCAGGAGTATTCGGCTCATAGGAAGATCCACTCTCTCAATGCTGTGACAAGAAGGAAGACTGGTATATGGGAGTCTGAAGGGATTCAAACCTTGCTCTCAGTAGTGGAATCATCACAAGATTTATATTATTTTATTTTATGTTATATCAAGCCAGAGAAGAAAGAAAACATCATTTATGTTGAAAGTTTAAGAAGACCAGCTAAAACAAATTTATCAAATTATTTTATTAGAAAAGATAATTCTTTTGGAATTGCTCAACCACTTATGCAAAGTTATAAGAATGGGGACATTCTCGATTGGAGGGAGGATGTGGTAGCCTAAAGTTTAGTACGGCACCTAAATACGTAAATGAAGTTATTACGGCGTGCAAGATTGGCGTTATTATTATTTTTTATAAAAGGGTTTTATTTAATTTATTGGAGTTTAAAATATGAAGAAATTGGTCACGAGCAAATGCCTACACAAAAACAATTTATTTTACAGAGAAAACTTATTTTTACGGTCTGAAAAATTTATAAGTATCAAGTCAAGTCACTCAAGAACCTTGGGAAATTTTCCCAGAATTTTTACTATTTTTCTTATATTTTTAAATGAATTTTAAAGTTTTATAGAAATATTTACGTTTTCAGAAATTACTTAACTTCGATGAATTTTCAAGGGGTAATTAGAGCTGCGCAGACTACGAAAATTAGTTTGGTATGTAAAGGGGAAGTAGCTCTATTATGTTTAATTTTTCTAGATTTTTTATTATAGTTTTAAGGTTCTAATTGAGTCCGGAAGTCAGGACGGACTCCGTTTCGACTCCGTACGGACTCCGTACGCACTCTGCTTTGACTCCGTACGGGCTCCGTTCCGGCTCCGTACGGACTCCGTACGGGCTCCGGATTGACTCTGGAAGAGCTCTGGAGGGGAAAACTTAGGCACGTGACTAGGAATACTTAAGCGCTTCTCAAACTCGAAATTGAGAGGGGGATACATCATACAGCTTAATCTTTAACCACCACAGTCTCATTTTTTATTACTCAACAAATTAAATAAATTTGTAATACCCTTATAACTTTATATTTTATATATAACATTTTAGAAATACTACTCAACAATTAAAATAACACTTCATACAGGGTATCTTTAGAAAGGTCTTCTTCGCTGGGACTTGATTATTGCTGTCTCATAAAAATTCAAATTATTATAAAAACATAAAAGTCAATCTTTTCAGATCTTTCACTGGTACACCTTAATTGTTGTTATCAGTATTTCTTTATCAACAGCCACTTTCTTTAAATCTCAATAAGCGTTAATTATTTTAGAGTTTCATTATTTTTATCAAACAGATCCAAGTAGACTGGTTAGCTTAGTGATTTAGAATTCCCATTTTGTTATTTTTATTGGAAGGACGGGGTTTTCAGCTAAATCCACATATCTCCTCCGGATTCTGCTTACAGCAAGGAGACTGTAAGAGTTTACCTTACCATAATGGGTTACTGGGAATGTTGATGGGAATGTCTATTAGTTGTTTAGAGGCGTCATTAACTGTGTATTTGGTGGTATATCAAGGGAATCATTGGGGAACTCAGTGTGTATAAAAGGAGGAGGTTTTTGGGTTGTATTTCTTCATTCTTTATCATTTACAATTTACACAATATAACCAAACCAATTACAATACATATCAATTAGTACTTTTATAAGACTTTTGAATAGTATCTGAATTATAAAATCTATTTCTCTACCAACTACAAAGATTGTAAGCCATATATAAAATTAGTGAGAATTATATTACTGAGACCTTTAATTTTGATTAAGTTTTACAACTTAGTGGATTAGTACTACATTATTCATATAGGACCATTAAAATCTTCTAGACAACTGACTATTCAAGCTAGTTCACGTCCTTGTACTTGACCTTAGCCTGACAATTGGGGACCTTTCCTCACGAATTCTGTTATAATCCAGTAAGTGACATTTTCAAAGAAGGTACACGTAAATAATATCCCTATAAAAATATTTGGATAATTACAACAGGTTGGGGTCACTTATATAGTGATTTCAGAAAAAGAAGCCCTGTTATATAATAAAATTGTGATATTGAATCATCAATTTTACCACTAATTTAACATATAATTGTTCTTAGTGGGAGTCTGTCAATAGACCAATTAAATTTGTGATCTTTGCAGATAATAACCAATTAAACTGATTAATTGTTTTCTTTTTATAGGACTCTTATTCCCTTTTTATTGGTTTGTAAAATTCATTTAATATTTGGAAAGAATCTTACTAACAAATTTTCTTTTTTAAATATAAATACACGGCTACATATTGTAGACCAGTTAAATCAAGTGACCACATAAAAGCATATTTGACTTTTGGCACTTAAAGATTCACTTAATACCAATAATTAAGCAATAAAATTGTCTTCAGTGGTATTAATAAATACTGATTAAACTCCTTTTTGAAGTTTTTCAAATCTAAACTTTCAATTCTCTAAAATTCCACGTAAAAATGTGTGACAACAATGACATTGTAAGTAATAAGGCAAAACCTTATAACTTAAGAACTAGAGCTGAAAGACCTGTTACAGGACATCCAAATGGAGGGTCAAGAATCACCAGTAACAATAAACAACACCCCACCAATGTCCATGGAGGAAAAGGAAAAGCTCTTAAAACAAATGTCAATAAAGAAGTCCAAAAACACCTTACAAGAGCAAATTCACTCCCTCTCAACCCTACTGAATACACTGACAATAAGAGTAAACAATATGTTATACCAGATCAACAATCTGGAGAAAAGGGCGGCACAGGGCTTTATAGAAGTCACCCAGGCTCTAGTGGATATAAGGTCTCATCAACAACCAGTGGCACCAAATACCACAGCAACACCTCCAGTCCCAGAAGAGGACCAAAAGATAACTGTAAGCAAATGGAAGTGGGATTGGTATGCCCAAAACTACAACAGTCCTCCTCAACAGGGATCCAGCAGTCACCCTTACAGGGGAAAGCCAAGGAGAGGCAGGGGAAATGGAATAAGACCGTGGTAAGTCATCCATCTTCTCAAGATCAATTATCTAATCCTAACAATGAATTACTTATAGGTAATGAAATTGATAGAGAGTTATTGGATATAATTGATAAGGATTTAAAAAATTATTCATTTGAAAATAACATGTTAGACTTGTCATTACATGAGGACAATGTACATAGTTTTATTGATCACCAGGAAAATACTATTAATATAAAAATGGAATCAAATGAATTAAAAATTGACCCTGATGATGAATCTTCTGAATTGGAAACAGACAAAATTGAATATTTTCTGAAAGAAAATCCAATGGAATCAAAAATAATTAGTAAATTATTATTAAGAATTGAAAAATTGGAAGAATTCTCTAGAGAGTTCAACAATAATACAGAAAGTGTATTATTAAACATCACACAATCATTGAGTACAACAGCCAATAAGTTAAAATTTATTGAGAATTCAAATAATGAATTGATCAATGAAAAAAAAAAGATTAAATTCTGAGATTAAAAATTTAGAAATTAAATTAGAACATTCTCAGAATATTATGGCCACCATAGAGGGACGTGTAAAATTGTCTTTTTCAAATGTAAATGATACCTTAACTCATGTACCTGTAATAAAAGATAGGTTACAAAGAGTAGAAATTGAAGTAGCTAAAATTTTGAAAAATACTGAAACAATAAAGGATAATACCTATTATGTAGGAAGAGTACCAGTTTTTATGAAACACTCTGATGATAAACCAATGATGGAACATGAACATAGTGTCATGGGCTCTGAGAATATAAAATCAGTAAAAGATGAAATCAATGATCATCTTTCTAAAGTGAGTGAATTACTCAATATTCCTCAGGTTAGGGAAGCTAAAACTAGCCAAAAGGACTGGCCTAAGTTAGATCAGTACCCTTCTTTTGACGGGGATTCAAAATCTGATTGGCAACAATTCATACAAAGAATTGATAACTTAAAATTTTCATATAAATTACCTGATGAAGAAATTACTTCAAAGTTAATATCTTTATTTACAGATGTGGCCTTATTATGGTTTGAATCTGTAATGAGTGAGGGAATTAATTACTCCTGGAATGAATGGAAGGCACTAATTGAAAGGCAATTTGGTGGCCCAAAATTTAGAATCACTCAACAAAGACCGTATGAAAGGGCCAGATATAATCCAAATGCTGGAGATAAACCCATGGTCTTCTTAATGAATTTAATAAAAATCATGAAAGCTATGGATCCAAAAATGGATTATGAAGATTGGAAAGAAAAAATAATATACAAATTGCCTATATCAGTTAGAGACATTATTGTAGCTAGAACTGAAACTGTCAGAGACACCTCTGGATTCATTAATATATGCAATGAGATATTATTAAACCACAAGTATGAAACCAAGTATAGTAATTACAGACAAAGTGTTGACGTGGTAAAACCTACTACAAGTAAGTTACCAGTGGAAAAGAAAAAACCTTCAGCTCCCCTTGTCCCTAAGAGACAAGAAAATAACACTTGTTAAAAATGTAATGAACCTTGGGTTAAGGGTCACACGTGTAAGAAAAAAATAAATGTTATTGAAACCTCACAGAATTCTGAACCTAGTAATCATGAAGATGAGAATGTGGAATCTAGTGAGGATTGCAAAAGTAACATATCTTACAGTGATGATGAAAATGAGATATTTGTATTAGAACAGGATATAATGTTCCTGAATGATGCTATACCTCATACAGACACATCTTTAACTTCCATAGAGGAAGCTGAAATAATTAAAGATGTATCTCATGACACTTACAAAATAACACCTATCAGAGCTCCTATTATCATATGTGGAAAAGAAATGAATGCCATTCTTGACACTGGGGCTGCAGGTAGTGTAGTTTCACTTAATGCATTAATGAAACTTGATAGTAAGTACCAGGAAAAACTAGAACCTGTTCAGACAAAGAACTGGAGGGGTTTTGGTTCAGTATTAAATCCAATTGGCAAATACAAAACTGCTGTATTCTTTAAATATGATAATGGATATGTTAGAGCAGTTTGTGAATTTGTAGGAATGGATAATAATAATTGTAGTGATTGGTTTATTATTGGCAATGATTTATTGACAAAATTCGGCATTAAACTGGATCCTGCAAACAGTTGTTTCACCATAGGGGTGAATGGTAAAAGAAAATTCAAAATATGTTCTGAAAGTTCAGTATATGCCATTTCTCCTAGAGAAGAACAACTGCAAGGTGGAAGAACCACCAATGAAGTGGGTGAATTGGAAAATGAAATCCAAAAGGCCTATTTCAGTCCTCAACTCTCAAAAATTGAAGAAGAAGATATTTTGAGATTGATTAAATCATATCCTATGGCATTTGCTCATGGCTCAAATGAACTAGGATTGGTCAAAGACCATGAGATGAAAATCTCTCTAAGCTGTGATCTGGATAATATTCCTGGCAGCTTAAAAAAGAAACCTTACCCAGCATCTCCTGCAAAAAGGAAAGATATTGAAGACAATATAAAATTGTTGTTGGAAATGGGTATTGTTGAAAAAGTGGACACAACACCTAAGTATTGTGTCATTTTACCAGTATTAATCTCTTATGAAAAAGATAAGGCAAGATTATGCGGTGATTATAGAGCTCTGAATACATATACAGTAGATGATATTTACCCTCTACCAAGGATAGCTTCTATCCATGCTACCTTACAAGGAGCAAAATATATTTCCTGTCTGGATGGGAACAAGGGTTACCACCAGATTCCTGTGGAAAGAAATTCTCAAAATTACTTATTAATAACCACACATATGGGTATATATAAGTATGTGAAAATGCCATTTGGCCCAAAGAATGCCCCTTCAGTCTTCCAAAAATTTATGGATAGTGTCTTTCATCAGTAAATGGTTGAAGGATGGCTATTGGTCTATATTGATGACATCATAGTGTTTTCAAAAACATATGATGAACATTTAAATCACCTGAAAAGAGTCTTTCAAAAAATGGATGAAATTAATATGACTATTGCATTAAAGAAATGTAAGTTTGGATTTCAATCCTTGAAAGTACTTGGACATGTTGTATCTGGATTACAAATTTGTGTGGACCAGAATAAGGTGGCAGCAATTAAAAACATTGGGATACCTAAAAATGTAAAAGAGGCTCAAAGTTTTTTGGGTATGTGTGGATATCATAGACAATATATTAAAAATTACCAATCAATTGCAGCCCCTTTAACAACATTAATCAGGAAGAATGAAGCTTTAATTTGGAATAATGAAAGACAACACGCCTTTAATAAATTAAAGGAATGTTTAATGTCAGCTCCAATATTGGGACTGCCAGATTTCACCCTACCTTTTATCTTGTACACTGATGCAAGTTTCATAGGTTTGGGTGCTGCTTTACAGCAGAAACAGATAATAAATGGAAAATTATCTGAAGTAGTTATCTGTTATATATCCAGAACCTTAAGAAAAACAGAATTAAGGTATGGTGCCACACAGCTAGAATGTTTAGCCGTGGTGTGGGCTTTGGAGAAACTTCATTACTATCTGGAAGACCAGAAGTTTGAACTTATAACAGATTGCAGTGCAGTAAAATCATTACTAAACATGAAAACACCTAATAGGCACATGTTTAGATGGCAACTAGCTGTACAAGAGTACAGAGGAAGAATGACAATCACTCACAGAGCAGGAACATTGCATTCAAATGTGGATTTATTATCCAGAAGTCCTTTGCCAAATGATGCTGACAACCCAGCTTATGTACCTGAAAATGAGGTTATACATATATTTGGGATTTATATAGTGGATTTAGAAGAAGAGTTTATGCAAAATATATTGGAAAATTATTCATCTGATAAAGATTTGTCTAAACTATCTACCATTCTTAATGATCCAACAAATGCCTCCATGAGTGCATTAATTAAAACCTTGCCTCCAAAGTATAAAAATGCGTTGGAAAAAGGTAAACTATCAATTGAAGATGGATATATATATTACAGGAAAAAGTTAAGAAATGTAATAGTAATACCACCTTCTATGAAAGAGTTAATGTTGAGTACTTGTCATGATGACATCTTAGCTGGTCATTTTGACTTTAACAAAACATTAACCAGAGTTAAAAATACAGCCTGGTGGATAAACATGAAAGAGGATGTACAGAAATACATTGAAACATGTGACTCTTGTCAGAAATCTAAGAGATTAACTGGGAAGAGAGCTGGGTTGTTACAACAAATAGAGCAGCCAAAAGCTCCATGGGAAATTATAAACATGGATTTTGTAACTGGCTTGCCATTAGCAGGAAAAGAAAGTTTCAATTCTTGCTGGGTAATAGTGGATAGATTAACAAAAATGTGTAAGTTTATCTCTACCCATAAAGAGGTATCTGCAAAAGACTTGGCATTACTATGGTGGACTCAGATGATGAATACTGCTGGGTTCCCCAAAGCCATAATCTCTGACAGAGATCCTAAATTTACTTCAGAGTTCTGGACATCTTTGATGGAAGTATCAGGTTGTCAATTAAAATTGTCTACAGCACACCATCCACAAACTGATGGGCTGGCTGAGAGGATGATACAAACTCTAGAAGACATGATCAGAAGATATTGTGCCTTTGGATTAGAATACAAAGACAATGAGAAATTCACACATGACTGGGTAACATTAATTCCTGGCCTTGAATTTGCTTATAACAGCACAACTCATTCTGTAACAGAGAAGAAACCATTTGAACTCTGGCTGGGATACGTACCAAATACCCCAGTAAATCATTTAAATAAACTACCAAGGTTGGATATACACCCTGGCACTAAATCCTTTATTCATATGCAACAAATGTGTAGAAAGCATGCAGAAGAATGCATCCAAAAAGCATTTGAATATGAAAAGAAAAGGTGGGACAAATCTCATAAAGAATTTGAATTTAAAAAGGGAGATGAAGTCCTCATATCAACACTACATTTTAACTTACAAGGTAATGTTAAATTAAAGGATCCCTTTGTAGGACCTTTTGTAGTAAATAACATGGTTGGGAATAATGCAGTGGAAGTCATATTATATGCTCCATATGATAGGAAACATCCAGTTTTCCCTATCTCATTATTGAAACCTTACCATGCAAATGATCCTGACTTATTTCCAAAAAGAAGGGGAAGGCTTAAAAAGCAACCTGAAGAAATTGTGGAAAAAGAAGAGATTGAAAAAATACTCAAGAAAAGAATCCTTACTAAAGAAAAAGGAACTGAGTATTTACTAAGATTTAAAGGGAAATCAAATGAATTTGATAAATGGATACCTGAAAAAGAAATTTCTAATTTATCCACCCTTCTTAAAAAATTTAAACAGAAATAAATTTCTGTTCAACCAGCTGAGGGGTTAAAAAACCAGTACTCATAATATTTTATTATGTTTTATTTCTTTAAAGTTGAATCTTTAATGCTACAGATTTATTCTGAATACCTGAAAAATTACAAATTAATAAAATAAAATGTATAACTTATCATTTTTTTTATTGTTTTTTTTGGGTGGGCGAGTGTCAGCCTGTATATCTCCAGGACTGAGTAAAAAGTAATTATAAGTTATGTTAAACACATGAACTATACATGGGAATAATAAATAAGAGTACACAAATAGTATACATAAGTAAAATTATGATAATACACAAAAAATGCCATTATAACACCTTATATACACGCATATATCCACCTTTTATAGGTCTTATGTACTTAATATTAAGTTGGAATATTTTAGGGTAATCTTAAGAACCTTAAGTATAAGGCTACATAATTTTTAAGTACACTTAAAGGTGTTATATTCATTGTTTTATGCAAAAAACAAGAAATGCGCTTTATTTCACTTAAAAGTTGACTATATGCGCTATAAAATTGAGAATATCAAAATTGCGCTTTGACAGATCAATTGGGCTCATTTAGAACTATTTATTTGGCTATTTAAATGCATAAAAATAACACTTTTCAAATTTGGTGTTTTTTATGCCAGAAATGGCTTCTGTGTACTGGCCACATACTGCCTGCTTTTTTCCCATGTGAATAGCTTCATTTTTAGCAAAGTTAGCTTTTTCACACTATAATTACCCCACATTCTACGCCCACTGTGGGGAAACACACTAAAATAGATGACAGGCGCTTATTTAGTGTCCTAGCTTAATTAATAATGCATTGACCTTGTTTATATGCACTAATTTCATTAATAACCTCACTCTTGGCACTTTATTTCATCACCACGCTTAAATTCGCCTAATTTTATTCAAGGATTTACCCGTGCAAGCGCCTGCCAAGAACTGCATGTAGTTACCCCACATCTCATGCTCTTTTTAAGTTTTTGGGTGGTTTCTCAGTCAATTTTGGTTATTTTTGAATGGGAATTTCACGTAGTATAATGTCAGGATTAGCCCCATTATTTCTACAGTAAATCCCCCTTATTATTAAGCTATTATTAACCTTAAAAAGTCTCCTTTAGTCTTTAATATTATTGTTTTATACGCATATACTCTCTTTTTGTCTTTTTCTTTAATTTTGATGGATTTCCCTTATTATTACAGGATTTTTGCGGTTGTTACTCTTCTAATTATGTCATGGGTTACTGGGAATGTTGATGGGAATGTCTATTAGTTTTTTAGAGGCGTCATTAACTGTGTATTTGGTGGTATATCAAGGGAATCATTGGGGAACTCAGTGTGTATAAAAGGAGGAGGTTTTTGGGTTGTATTTCTTCATTCTTTATCATTTACAATTTACACAATATAACCAAAACAATTACAATACATATCAATTAGTACTTTTATAAGACTTTTGAATAGTATCTGAATTATAAAATCTATTTCTCTACCAACTACAAAGATTGTAAGCCATATATAAAATTAGTGAGAATTATATTACTGAGACCTTTAATTTTGATTAAGTTTTACAACTTAGTGGATTAGTACTACATTATTCATATAGGACCATTAAAATCTTCTAGACAACTGACTATTCAAGCTAGTTCACGTCCTTGTACTTGACCTTAGCCTGACAAATTGAGTGTGATGACAGTGCAGAAGTCAGACAAAAATATTTATTTATCAGTGAAGGTTAATTAAGCATTCTCTGAGTTTGAGCTCTTCTGCCTTCAAGAATGTCTCTAGGATTAATTGCAGAGTTAAAATATTTAGGAGTAAAATCTTGAGTTAACTTATATTCCCAAAATTTATTTTATGCATTTAGAGTTTCAGGTAAATTGCAATTGTCTGTCAAATTAGGAACTGAATCACAATGATGATTATCACTGAATCCATTTTTGCCTCATCTTGAAATTGTAAGAATTCAACATCTGAGAAACTCTGGAGTAGGGCTGATTGAATGTTTTTGAAATTTTTTGAAAGTGGAAAGTTTTATTTGTCAAAAACAACGTTATGAGAATAGATTATTTTATTATTTTCCAATCTAAGTAAGCGATAGGAACTTGTATGCTCAGAATAACCAAGAAAACAACATTTGATTGAGTCGGGAAACAAATTTTTCCTTACTTAAACTTTTTTTGATTAATGCATAAGCTGTGCAGCCAAAAACATGCAAGTTTTTAAGTTTTGGAATCTTATTGTATCTTATTTCATATGGACTTTTAAAATTTATGGAACATTAGTGAATTCTATTTTCAATATACACTTCAGTATTTACTGCTTCTCCCCAAAAATTGAGTGGCATTTTTGAGTGATAAAGAAATGCTTTGGCCATTTCGGTAGTGATTCTATTACCTTGTTAAGAAATTGAGTTCTCTTGAGGAGTTTATGGCAAAGTTGTTATGAATTTTATGCCATTTTCAGCCACAAAATCTTTGAATTCTTTATTAATGAATTTTGTACCATTATCACAGTCAATTTTTGCAATTTTTTTAGAGAAGAATTTCCTATTTCATTGTTAAAATGAAAAAAGTGCTAAAATTATCTGATTTAGATGATAAAATAAATACAAAATGGAAAGAAGTGTATGAATCTGTGATTTTAAAAGAATAGAGTGCTCCTCCTTTTTATGGAGAGTAAATTTTTCCACTTAAATCCATATAAACATACTTTAAAAATATTTTTCCTCAGGAAAGAGTACCTGAAAAAGGTGTTCAATGATGTTTTGCATTAATGCAGGGCTCACACGTAGATACATTGTTAAGAAAAGATAAATGAAGTTTTGATTCTATATTTTTTAGATATTCTTAATTAGAATGAACAAGCCTGTAGTGCCAGAGTGATTTAGAATCACTAAAAAGAAAACAGTTAATAGAGGTAATGAAAGACTCACCAATTTTGGCATCTAGTACAACTAGTCCCTTGTCAGGGTCCCATTCTCCATCTAATATTTTTTCTTCATCCTTTGAAATGATAACCATTCCATTAGGAAGAGTAGTTTTAATACAGCAGAGTCTAATAAAAGGGCCAATCACAATCAGATTTTGACTTATGCAAGGTACATGAAGACAATCTGTGAGTGTAATTGCCTCTCTTGGAGTTATCAAGTTGACTGAACCAGAACCTTTACTGTAGATGATGAAACCATCTCCAAGATTTATGGGTTTTTTACCAGGCACATAGTCTTTTAAATTGTTGTGATTTTTAAACGTATGCACCTTTTCACCACTACCAAATATAATGAGATTTTTTTTATTTAAACTACCATTATTAGACTTAAAGATTTTTGTAGGACCACAACTAATGCTAGCATGGATTTCCAAATCTGTTGAAGCAGAGTTTTGAGAAATGGCACATCTCTTTTACTTTTATGGATGAACTTCAAAGCAGTTTTATTTTCTGTGCTTTGTCTTGGGTTTATGCTTCCCATTATGACATACAGGCAACTTTGGTTTTTCAGATTTGTAAGATTGTTTTGCTGAGATAAGAGGAAAAATTCTCAGCTGCATTGGGCTCAACTTTGATAGCAAGACAAGAAAGTCAAGAAAGAAAATTATGAACAGAGAGAGTTTGATGATACACTTCTGATGAATGAAGAATTAGTGTCTTGTGAGTATGATAAGAATCTGGGAGAAGTCTCAGAATTCAATGTGCTTCAACTTCACTATCAACAGACACCCCGACAGCTCCAAATTCATTAATCCTGGTCCTGAGATTAATGAAAAAAATTTTGAGTCCTTTTTCATGAAATTTTAAATCATGATATTGGGTAAAAATTGATTCTCTGTTATATGAATCATTGGCGGCATATTTCTTTGTTAATTTTGACCAGATTGACCAAGGACTATCCATATCTGGTTCAGTGACAAATTTGGTAAGCTTTCTTGCATCTATTTTTGAAATTATGATGTTGGTAGCTTTGTTGACTTTGGATTTAAAATCATCTCTAGTGGTTAGAGGAGCCTTATCATCTGGTTGTGGCCCTTTGCCTAAAACAAGTGCCTTCAATTTATGACAAGCTAATAGGGCAAGCATTTGCAGTTTCCATTCTTGAAAATTGTCCAGAGTCAGAATAGGAATATTGCAAGCAGAATCAGTATTAAGATCTTTGTTTTCCATAGTTGATGCAGATTGAGGTATTATAGTTTTGGTTGAATTGGTAGAACAAGCCGGTGATGGTATATCAAAAATTTTATTTTTGACATTTAAGGAAGGCTTGGGCCCATAACCTAAAAGCCTTATAAATATAAATAATAATAAAATATTAGTTAATGTTGCTCTTTTCTCAAAAAGTGAGAGGGTCTCTGCCACTAATACATTATAAATATAAATAATAACAACTTATTTGTTAATGTCTCTTGTGTCTCAAACAGTGAGAGGGTATCTTCCGCTAATACCTGGAAGGTAAAATATAAAATATATTGGGCAAGAAAGAAAAATAGCAAAAGACCACAAGCTACCCATAGACAGGGTGCTCACTATATAAACAATTGATCTCACTCAACATGTATATAGAATACCATTCAACAACACATGTACAGAGATATTTCAATATACATATTGACACATGTATATGTTCTACTGGATGAGATCACACAACGTCACAACAGTCATATGTTGGAATGATATTGAAATATGATATAAATAAATAAACTATAAATTTTCACACTTCTGGATGAACTTGTTAAGCCACTAGGACTATTTACTTATTTATGTGTGTGAATTTATATAGTCTGTAGTCGTGGCGTCCCCTGTTCTCTAGTTCTTACTGGAGTTCTACAGGCTGACACCGTGTTACAGGTAAAGTAATGAGAATTGGTTCTTTCCAGAGCTCTACAGGCTGATACCATGTTACAGGTTATGGGTCGTAACCACAGGAATTGAAAAGTTAGCCATAGATAACTCCACTTGCATTAGCGACACTAGGAATTCTAGTAGCCAAAAGACCCCCAGCATATGTCTGAAAAATGCCTACCTCCCTGTGCTGGTGAAGGTAAATCCCATTTGATTTCCAACCAAGAGCTACTAAACCTTGAAATAGACCCTCTTAACCCTCCTTATGATCATAATTCTCACAGAAAAATTTTCTCATCAAATTATAGCCATCCATTATTTACTCCTGCCCCTACTCTTACCCCCATACCAGGCTCCGCATCTCCACCCTTTCAAAAGGAAACCACCTCTGCCACATCTCCTTATCACAATACTCCTCTAACTCAGTTACCCCACATATTATTTCTCTCTCCCCTATTTCCAATCCTCTCGCTTACAACGTCCCCCCCTCTCACACCTGCCTAGATTGTTTGAGGTGACCACAACACTTGATGACCTTACGCATGCAATCAGCGACTTTACTATTGTTCACTTACCTCTACCTACCCCTCCTCCTCCTAATCCCAATGTTGCTTCTCCCTCTTCATTAACTACCAGCTCTTCTCAAAAAGATATGGTGTTTCCAACTGGGAGATTGACCTTACCATTTAGACAGGCCAATCCCATTATTCAGTCACACCAAACTCCACCACATATCTCCCCACCCCAGACTAACACCAACATCATGATAGAGAGACAGATTACACAAAGGAATGTCATTGAATTTACAAAGTCCATCCCAATTCTTGATGGAAATGGTAGAAACTACTCTGACTGGCACAGCAATGTACTGACATTAATCAAAGACTTTGTTGGAATGCAGGCATATGCCCTCAATGATGAAAAAGGACCTGAAAAGTTTGAAGATAGAGTCACACATCTAATTTTGATGTACTCTATTTCTGAAAACCTGCAAAATGAGATATTGACAGACCTGAAAGCATGCCAAACATATCTTCATCTTCACAGTGAATTCACTAGGTCTAATCACACCTCTACAATGATGGCCATTTGCAACGTCATTAATCTAAAAAAAATTCAGTTTATGTCACACAGTGTGTACCTTGAAGCCTTCAACAAATATTTTGAAGCAATTGAAAATCATGGTGTTATCTTTGATCTTAAAATTTTTAAAGCTCTTATGTCCCATTCTCCTTTACCATCATCTCTGAAAGACCTTTATGTTGATCTCTGTGTTGCCTTGGATAACTACCCTGACTCAAAATCCATCACCTTTGAAGACTTTTTCCAACTCATGCCAAGTCTAGTTCAAAATAGAGCTGATTGAGAAGGCATTTCATCATCACCTACTGCAACTCTTTCAGTTGAAACCTCTCTTCATGCCACCACTCAACCTCAGAGACAAACTAATTCCTATAGGCCTCCTGGTGTAAGTCAAAATTGTCATGAATGCCATCACACTGCTCCAATTGTGGCTCAATGTCCATATAATCCTCATTCTGCGAATTTCTCACCCAGACTATACATTATGCGTGGACATGCAAATGCTTATGCTTCTGACCCTAATTCCGGAAACAAAAAGGTGTATATTTTATTCAAACACCCTCAACATGGCCCCATTCGTGCTAGAGATGTTAAAATTGAAGCTAATGAAATCACTTTCTTTGAAAAAAACATTGAGGCGCTATATGAAATGTTTGAACAAATTGATCTGAATAGTGATGAATGGTCTCCTAAGGCAATTTCTGATGACTATTCTATCTTGGACAGTGGAGAGACTCATCATTTCACTAGAAATGTGAGCATTCTCAACAACTTCAGAATTCTAAAAAACAAATTCCAGTCAAAGTGGCCACTAGAAGTCCTTCTTCCTTCATCACTGACATAGGAGATTTAAAAATTAAAGGACATGGAAAAATAATCACTATTACCAATGTCTTCTATTGTCCAGATGTTAGGACTACTCTAATTTCATTATTTGATTTAGTGAACTGTGGTTTCTGTTTTGTTTTGTGTTCCGAAAATAAAAATATGGGGATTTGCTTGAAAGAGGATTTAATTATGACTGGCCCAGTAGAGAATACCAGAAGAAGATGGGTCTTGGATGTAATTAGTGTTAGTGCTTGCAATCCAAATGATGTTACCTCTTATTGCTACTCCTTGTATCCTTTGCTACTTTTCACTGTTAAAAAGAATCATCACATCAACCACCCACCTTCAGCCAAAGGTTCCCTAATTGACTGGCATAGAAGACTGGGACATATCAGTGTTGAAACAATCAGAAGAATAATCAACGCTGGTATGGGCACTGGTTTACCATTATCTATGCCTGCTGGTTAGATTGATTGTGAATATTGGTTAATTGCAAAGAGCACTAGGAAACCATCATCCACCCATGAATAAAAACCAGAATCATTAATGAGTTTAATTGTTGGATATCTTGTTAGTCTCATGGATCCCACTATTTATGGTGCTAGGTGGGCAGCAATGTACAGGGAAAGCTCAACTTCCTATAATGTGGTATTTTTACTCAATTAAAAATCTGAGGCAACTTCTTGTTTTTTTTCTTTCTATAAAAATTGGAAAATATAACTGGAAGGAAGCTTCAAGTTTTATGC
The DNA here is from genome assembly GCA_030280995.1 of Hemileia vastatrix. Lineage (NCBI taxonomy): Eukaryota > Fungi > Basidiomycota > Pucciniomycetes > Pucciniales > Zaghouaniaceae > Hemileia > Hemileia vastatrix. The sequence continues at coordinate 16,721,461 of JASXTE010000006.1, read as the reverse complement.
ACTGATGTAGGTGAGGTAGACAGCAATAAAATGGCTCAGATCTTGGCCAATATTAATGCTACTCACAAAGTAACCTGCCCCCAGCATCACAAGCAAAATGGAACAGCTGAAAGATTCAACAGAACAGTTGGTGACATTGCAAGAACCATACTCCTTGAAAGTGATCTACCCAAATCCTTCTGGGGTTTAGCATACAAATGGGCAGCTCATGTTCACAACCAAACTCCCAATGTTAAGACAGGTGAAAAAACTCCTATTCAGCTGATATACAATGCAACTCTAAACTATTCCAATTTTAGAATTTTTGGGGAAACAGCATTTGTAAATATACACAAGGAAACACGCTAAAGACTAGATCAACATGCCTTGATTTGTAAGTGTGTAGGTTATTCCTTAAACAATGCTGGTTAGCTTTTTTGGCATGAAGAATAAAACACCTTTTTTGAGTCTTCCATGGATGTTTTCCCTGGTGACCAACTTCCTGCTCATACAACTGCTTATCAACCACCTTCATCCAAGGGCTCTCTGGATCATATCCTCAACAATATGAGACTAGGTGATTTCAAGGATGAAGAAACACTTCTTTCCCAAGAGAGCACTTTACATGAGATGGTGAATAAAGGTCTTTCCCAATCATCTGTTATACCCTGAACCCATTTGCAAGCTATGCTCTCACCTGACAGCTGTAAGTGGGACCAAGCATGCAAGAGGGAACTGTTGAATATGAAAGATATGGATGTGTGGGATGAAGAAAAACTTCCTTCTGGTGCCAAACTTACCAATGAAAAATTGGTCTTCACCATCAAAAAATGTTCATCCAAATCACCAACCTACAAAGCAAGATATGTGGCCAAAGGTTTTTTACAGAAGTATGGTATTGATTTCACTGACACTTTTGCCCCCACTGCTGCCTTTGCTTCTCAATGTATTCTTCTTACACTTGTGGCTTATCAAAAATGGCCTGTCAAATCTTTTGATGTCACTGATGCTTACCTTCACAGCCCAATTGATGAAGCAATTTGGGTCTGTCCTCCTGAAGGTTACCAGCTGCATAAAATTGGCAATGCACTACATTTGAAAAAGGCCCTCTATGGCACTAAGCAGGCAGCAAGATGTTGGTGGCTTAAAATTGCCAGCAAATTGGATGCTCTAGGGTATAAGGCAAGTCAATATGATAAGAGTCTCTATGTTCTTAGAAAAATAGGATGTGTAGGTGTAATTTGGATACATGTTGATGATTGTATAGTTACTGGAAGTAGTGAGGAGGTATTTAAGGAGTTGGAGGATGGTTTGGATGGTTGCTTGAAGTTAATGTGGAATGATAATGTGGATGGTATTGTAGGTGTTGCTATCAAAGATGTTCCAGAAGGTTTTGATCTGCATAAATTTCAGCTCATTGACAAGACTCTGCGGACTCATAACCACTCTGGATTAACAACAAGTTCCTCCCTGCCAAACAATCTAGAAAATACCACAGCCAAAGATGAAGAGGTAGCTATTGATACAAATAAATATATCTCTATTCTACACTACGCAATATAGGGGGTTGACTTGCTAGCAAGTCCTCAACCTGAACTCAGATGGAACTCAGATGGAACTCAGACTGAACTCATACTGAACCCATTCAGAACTCTACTTGAACACCCACCTAAAACTGTTCTGATGAGTGGTGTTCATCCCTGATTGTATGGCTCCTTTATCAATAGCTCAATGTGTGTTCAATCTGTGGTGAGTTTGGGTCCAAGGTTGCGGACTTGCTAGCAAGTCCGCCCCCCATATTGTATGGTGCTAGGTGCTCTCAGTTATGTGGTGGTGGCTACTAGGCCAAATCTGTCTTTCCCTGTTAATTTTTTGGCAAGATTCTCCTCCAAAGCTACTGCCATTCACTGGATTGCCCTAAACCACCTGCTCAGATATGTCAAACACACTGCCAACCTATTTCTCCACATTCATCATGACCAAAATTCTCCACTTGAACTCCTTTTTTTTTCTGATTCCACCTGGTACAACAAAGAATTCTCCAGAGCTAAAAGTGGAAATCTCCTTCTTCTCAATTCTTGCCCTATTGTGTGGACCTCAAGACACCAATTGACGGTTAGTGATTGATCATGCACTGCTGAATATGTGGCACTTGGTGGTGGTATGGAGGATGCCATTTGGATCTCAGATCATCTTAAAGACATATTTCCTGAAATTCCCCCAATCAAGATCTCCTGCAACAACAAAGGAACAATTGCCAATGCAAAAGACAATCCGGGGAAGAAGAGGACACAGCATGTGGATAGGTGTTTTTATATTGTGAATGAACAGCTCTTCCTAAAAAAAGCAATGTTGGAATGGGTTCCCACTTCTCAAATGCGTGCAGATATACTCACAAAGTCACTGGGCCCATCTCTGACAATGTTAAGAAGGAAAGATGTTTGTGTGTGGTGATAGGGTTACTTTTCTTTTCTTTTCTTTTTCTTTTTCTTTTTCTTTTTCTTTTTCTTTTTCTTTTTCTTTTTCTTTTTCTTTTTCTTTTTCTTTTTCTTTTTCTTTTTCTCATATTTTATTTTATTTTTTATTTTTTCTCTCATTTAAATTTATTTCTTTCTCTTTTTGGAGTTGGTTATATTTGCATGGGGGAGATATCAGTATATTTTTTCATAACTAAGTGGGGGGGATGTTAGGTAACTAGGACTATGTACTTATTTATGTGTGTGAATGTATATAGTCTGTAGTCGCGGCATCCCCTGTTCTCTGGTTCTTTCCAGAGTTTTACAGGCTGACACCGTGTTACAGGTAGGCTATTTGGGAAAACCTTGCTCTTTTTTCGCCCCTCATCCCCTGCCAAAAGCAGCTTAAACTCATGTTTTTGGCGGGGAGTGGAAGGCAAAAACACAGCAAGCTTTTTCCTAATAGCTGTAAATTAATGAAAATCGGTTCTTTCCGGAGTTCTACAGGCTGACACCGTGTTACAAAACTGATTGTGGAACCACCTTTTCCACCAGAAGATTCTCTTCCTCCATTTTGATGTCCTATCAAAGATTTATCAGAACTAAAATTTTTATCATTAATATTATAATTAGCAATCATTTCATCATAATCCATTTCAATTTCACTTGTAGCCATTTTTCTTCCAAGTTACTCAAATTTCATTTATCCACTAGTTACTAGGCCTGTCGTACGAAACGCTGGTCCGTTTCATGTGGTGTACTACAGCAAAACCACAAGCGCTTGGCCTTCTTACCAAAGATTTTAACTACTTTTTTTTCAGGGGCCAGAACTATTCCAGCCTTAAATAAGGAGTTTTAGGCTTTTTTGGGCGATACACACAACAAGAAAATGCCACGCCAGTAAAAAAAAGTTCACAAAGAATGAAAAATGGGAAAAGAGTTATATTTCTTGCTGTACAGGGAATTTCTCCTTGTTTTTCTTTTTCTTCTTTTTTTTTTCTTTTTTTTTCTTTTTTTTTCTTTTTTTTCTTTTTTTTTTTCTTTTTTTTTATCTTTTTTTTATCTTTTTTTATCTTTTTTTATCTTTTTTTTCCTTTTTTTTTTTTTTTCTTTTTTTTCTTTTTTTTTCTTTTTTTTTATTTTTTTTCCTTTTTTTTTTTTTTTCTTTTTTTTTCTTTTTTTTTTTTCATTTTTTTTCATTTTTTTTTCATTTTTTTTCTTTTCTTTTCTTTTCATTTTTCTTTTCTTTTCTTTTTTTTTTCTTTTCTTTTTTTTTTTCTTTTTTTTTCTTTTTCTTTTTCTTTTTCTTTTTCTTTTTTTTTCTTTTTTTTTCTTTTTTTTTCTTTTTTTTCTTTTTTTTTTCTTTTTTTTTTCTTTTTTTTCTTTTTATTTTATTTTATTTTCTTTTTATTTTCTTTTTTTTTCTTTTTTTTTTCTTTTTTTTTCTTTTTTTTTCTTTTTTTTTTCTTTTTTTTTTCTTTTTTTTTCTTTTTTTTTCTTTTTTTTTCTTTTTTTTTCTTTTTTTTTCTTTTTTTTTCTTTTTTTTTCTTTTTTTTTCTTTTTTTTTCTTTTTTTTTCTTTTTTTTCTTTTTTTTTCTTTTTTTTTCTTTTTTTTCTTTTTTTTCTTTTTTTTCTTTTTTTTTCTTTTTTTTTCTTTTTTTTCTTTTTTCTTTTTTCTTTTATCTTTTTTCTTTTTCTTTTTCTTTTTCTTCTTCTTTTTTTCTTTTTCTTTTTCTTTTTCTTTTTTTATTTTTCATTTTTTTCATTTTTTTTTCATTTTTTTCATTTTTTTTCATTTTTTTCATTTTTTTTTTCATTTTTTCATTTTTTTTTTTGATCTTTGCTACTAATTTTAGTACTCATACATTGCTATTACCACCTTTGTTTATTCACCGCATAAGTAAAGACTGTGTCACACCTCCCTGTGAGTAGTTTCATACCCTTAGAGCGAGCGATCCTACGAAGAAATAAATAAATGAAAAATATTCAAACATTTTCCAGTAGACATCTAGTTCTCCTCTATTTCATCGTCGCACGAGTGAATAGCTGATGATTTTACATTCGTATTGGGCATTTTAAACTTGTTTATTACAGGAGAATGATATGCTTATACATAATCCTTTTAATTTCACCGGATTTTCCTTATTTACAATCTCGTTACAGCTATTTATTGATTTCTTAGGATCACGCGCCCATTCGGGAAAAAAACAATTTTTACAGCTATGTCGATAAAGATGGTTCGATTACATACACTAAGGTTTCATGAAAGAAATAAAAATTGCGGCGATAAGATAAGTCCTCAATTCTAAATCATCAGACTACAGCTAAGTTGGAAAAGGTTGAGGAAATTTTGACGAAAAAAAAGTTCGCCTCATATAAAAATTATTTGCCTATTCAAAAAGGAGAACGCAAGCTTTCCCAACATAGCCGCAAGTGCAATGTCACAGCTAAAGAATTAGCAATCTTCTATCTTCAATAATGTCTAAAGGGCTAATTATATCAAATCAATATCACTAGTTTTTTTTCGTGACGCTTATAAAACGTCAGCGATTCAATATGAAAATGTTGCACAAAACAATGAGTCAAGGATTTATTATTCGCATCTTTAAGATAAAGCTATGTTAAATTTACTTAATTTATTGCTGTTATCACAATTATTTCAAGCCTGTTATTGTCATTCAAATCCTTTACATCTAAATAATTTTGCTACAAAAAAGAGTAAAGTATATCCGAGTTTGCCTTCCCCCCTTTTAAATGATGATGGGGCGGACCCATCAAAATATCCATATTATCACCAGGAAATGGGAGTCACAAGTACTCAAAATTTTCATATGACTCCCCAATATTATCCATCGAAAAACCAGCTTGTAAGCCATTTTGAAACCTCCCCGAATGAGGATGATTAAGCGAATCTCACTATAGTCTTTTAACACTAAAGTTAGAAAGGGGTGTTTATTTCAGCAGTTTTGACTTCACACCAGAGCAAAGGCCGCATATAATACTCCCAAGTACTTCCTATTATCCTGGGATTTCACCATTAAATTTAGCACAGAAGAGCCCTCAATTGAAGCATACACCAATGGTTAGTCACTCTGATTTGTGATAAGACATCACATGATTGTTAAAGAATTATTTAGGCGTTTTATTCGGGACAAAACCCGCCAGCTCATCCATTCGGAAATGATCAAAATCTAGCAGATCAAATGGAAAAAGCTGTTTATCCAGTCAGCCGGCCAAAAGACTTTTTGGGTTATTCTAAGAGGAAGACAGCGTTACAAGGTTTGAATGATGAGTTTTTGCATAAGGAAAACGACTTCTTGCAAGATAACCATCAAGCTGATGCTCCAGTGGAAGACCCGACAACAGCAATTGTCGCAGAAGAAGCGCGGATACGTCGTATACCATCCATGACACGATCAATTATGAATATGAGAAAAATTCGAGGTAAAATCAAAGGCGAGCGGAAAGAAATCCTTGAAAATCCTTTTTCTGAGTGGGAACGACGTATTCAAGGATTTTCAAAAAATTCAATTGCTAAGCTGCTACAAGAAGATCTTACAGTGTTGTACCATAAATCAAATAAAGCCTTTTATAAATCAAACTGGGAGGCAACAATCGAGCGGCCACGAGGGCCGGTGGAGATCTACCAACCTTATTATGAAGGGATCGAGGATTTTATCTTATCTTTGCCGGAAGATCGTTTAAATTTGCACCAGTTGAAACTTTCTCAAGCATTGATTTTTCAAGATGTTCAGAGAATCACTCTCAAACTTGAGCGTCTCAGGAATCCTCCCAGTGGAGAGGAAGGAGATACTAATTTTTACTGGAAAACGTATACGGAAACTTTAAAACTGATGAATCAGGGTCTTCACTACAGCGTTGCACTCCGCATAGCTAAATATGTGCAACTATTCCTAAGAATGATGCCAGATACAATCAATAAGCCCCAGGACAAAATCTACGTCTACAAAATTCTTAGTACTATTATTCATGAATGGCTCAATCACACTAGTAAGCAGGATATGATAGATATGATTTCTGGGCGTTTCCTGAACGAACCTAAGTTTGAAAGTCTTCCAGCTGTTGGGTCAAATGATAGCGAAAATCATCGACAACTTTTTCTGCTGTTGGTTTCACATCGCTTGCATTTCAACATCCAAACACAAGAATTTATTATTAGCGATTTCAACAAAATTTTAAACACTCTCATTATGCCGCAATTATTTCAGGCGCTAAAATCTCATTCAACAAACGATTTTACATTTAAAAAATTATTTGAAAATCAGCTTAGGGCATACATGAAATCAAAATATGAATTACAAGATAGAAGTCTCAATTTAAAAGTCAAGACAATAACTCCTGAAGAAGGAACCCTTCGCCATTTAGCTGATATCTCCTTTAATTTCAAGTCTATGGCAACAAGAAAAAGAAAGCTAGATGCATTGCTACCCAGTTCTTAAATTTTATTGCTTTTTGTCAAATTTGATGATGTTCATAATCAATTGGAACTTCTTTCACTCATGAACCTTAAATCCCTATCAAATTTGTAAAAATAATTAGTGGAGCTGCAATATAATGTAGACACAGTATCAGTCGATGTCCCACAATGTACCTTTTTTTACTAAATTCACACCTACAAGTTTATGTTGATGTTAACTAAGTAAACATGATATTCAGTACTCAAAGTCCTACTGCTTTGTTATCATGAAGCTAGATTCATCCAAGATTATATTCACCTCAGGCTGATAAATATCGAGTAACTCGAAATAATGAAAATAATAAAAAAAGAAAGAGAAAGGAAGAGTGAGAGAGAGAGAAAGAAGGAAAGGAAAATCTTAGCATTATTATTACTTTATTTACCTCATCCTTATTTTCTATTATCCCTTTATTACTTCATTTTAATATATATTTTGTCAAGGCTCTCATCAAAGAATTGTGATATGTGTCAAGGGGTCTTTCAAGTCTAGAAGGTTTTTCACGGCGGTCCAATGGCAGTAAAAAAGGGATTTGTGGATTTCAAACTTGGGGTATGTATTTCCTTATCTTCTCAAATATTTACTCAATATAAAGAGGTAAAAAATTAAATTATTATTATAATTAATGGATTAGAATTACGTGAATGTAAATACTAAAGCAATAATATATAGTAATGAATATTTTAAATAGTTTTAATTAGTATGTAAGTAATGGAATGATCAAAAGCAACCAAAAGAGAGGCCTCATATAGGCAAAGGAGGGACAAAGCACAACAATAAAATTCTAAAAAAAGTAGTATGATAGAGAGAAAAGGAATATTCCAGAAGGAATATTTTCATAAAATAAAGTTGTTCTAAATAGAAGGCATCAAAAAGATGTATTTACAGAGTATTTCAGGAATACATTAATTTATTTAATATTTACTGTAAAGGTCAATTCTAAATAAGAAATTTGAATTTTTTGTATATATTTATTTTAATTTGAATATTAAAATTTTATTTTAAATATAAATCTATTTTTTAATATAAATTTTTATTTCTTTCAACCTGTCAATGAGCACAGTGTTAGAGAATAAAAATATAAGGGACATATTTATATTTAATTTTAATTATTTATAAATTTTACCATTCTGTAATCAGTTAATTTATTATAGGTAATTTTAATGTAACTAATTTATAATTAAATAGTTAAAATAATAAGGCGTGGCTTCATCCAGTAAATAATTAATTATTTTACTGGGTAAGTCTAGCAGCCTGGCTGACAACATGTGATAAAGCTAGGAAAAACACTAACTTGAATAAACAATAAAATAGCTGGGCACCAGAAAAGAAATCTGTGCACCCAATAGCAGGTACCAATCCATATCTTTGATTCAACTAAGCTTTAGTTCAGCTGTAATTCTGCTGAGAAGACCACACACTTAACAACAAGAACACTAGCTTGTGCAGCATCAAATCACAGTTATTCTTCATTCAAAACTGAATTCAGGGATTTGCACCATCTAGAAGGTGCAGGTCCTTTTTGTGGTGGTAGGAATACAAATTGATGAAATCAAAAGATAGTAATAACAGTGCAAGTGTTTTTTCTGTTTTATATATATAGCAAGAACAATAACTCTTGGCCCCTTAGTCGTTTTTTTGTGCACTTTTTGTACTGGTGTGGCATTTATTTTGTTAAATGTATCAACCAAAAATGCGTACAACCCCCTATTTAAGGCCGGAATAGTGCTGAGCCAGGAAAAAAAGTGGTGTATTCTTTTTGGCAAAAAGGCCAAGCATTTATGGTGTTGCTGTAGTTTTTTTTAGTTTTTTTTTAGTTTTTTTTGGTGTTTTTTAGTTTGATTTTTTTTTGGACATTGTCAATTATTTACTATGTGGAGGTATGGTGTAAGAACACCTGATTATTTCATTTTTATTTCTTTTATTTTATATAAATGTTGGGGCACTCTATGAAGAGGCATTCACTTATTTTAGATATTTGTCTAGATGTTACTATACATTTGTAGAGACATATATATACTTTTTTGGTGTTCTCATGTTACTATCTAACCATATCCATAACATTGAGCAAGATGATAGCTGATATACCAGGTCATGTTTCCTTTTTCCCCAGGTCTTTTTCATCTTGTTCAATAAATAATCATTTTATTTTCTTTTGGGTTAAATTTTGTATTTCTTTTATTTATCACTTTTATTAAAATCATTTTAATTTTATAACTTATGTAAATAGGTAAAAAGGGCAGAGACCAACTTCTAGGGCAGACTCAATTATTGATGTCTGTTAATTTTTCTATATTATAAGGTTGGACTTTGTACTTAGCTATTACTTAGGGTTTTTTGATCTCACTCAATAAAAATCATTTTATTTTATTTTAGGTAATAGTGGCAGAGACCACCTTCTAGGGCAGACTAAATTGTTGACATATGTTTATTTTTCTATATTATAAGGCCTTTTCAGGTTATGAGCTCAGTGTCCAAGTGAATGTCATCTAACAAACCATTTACTTTTCCATCACCTGCACCTACAAGTTCATCTAACTTTTCATCATCAACTTTTGATACTTCCCAACCATCTTCACCACCAGTCATGGATTCAACAAATGAAACCCCTGGTGATAAACTTTGTAATATTACCATTGTAGAAAGAAAGATTTCTATAATACTAATCTATAGACAGAATCCAAGATAGTTTGGTTCTTCTTTCTAAAACTAATTTTATAAAGAAGCACCTGACACTCTAATATATAAAGACAGTGAAAGCATGCATTGTAAATGTGGCTATCTATTTTCATTATTGAGGAGAGATTAGGATAAAGTTTTACAGATCTTATAAAGAAAAGGGAAATATATTTTAATATAAGCAATCAAGCTGTTGGCTAGATCTATCCTCAGTCACTCCCTCTTGGAGTGCTCTTTCTAATACTCTCCTTACTGTGGCAATAAAATAACTCTACAGCGCTACTTCTGGTATGCACACCTGATATGTAATATATATATATATATATCTATTTCTCTTTTTATTGCCTAAAAAGTATCTACTGTTATATCTTTTTTTCTAACCTCCCCTCCTTTATTTTAAGTGAGTGCTCTTTTATACATTTGTATATTCAGCACCCCTTTCCTATGTTTCTTTCCACTACAGGTTTTCCTACACTATTTCAACAATAATACAAGAATATAAAACAGTAACTAAGTATCTCAATGATCTACATACCTTTTTTAGAATGAGTTTTGGTTTCAAAAGCGCCTGAAACATTTGTGCAAGTACAGCTATTAGCCATAAAACACTCTACCCTTTGTACATACCCTATGCTTCTTGAGATCCCTGACTAAATATAAGGTACTGTACTGCCTTCCATACCTTTTGTAATAACTCACACTTGTCATATGAGTATCCAATAATTTTGAAACCCTTTTCACTAATTCATTACCCTACCCTTTTACTTCTTTTTGTTTGAGCCCTGCTTATCAGCCCACTTGTCTTCCTAGCACTACCTTCTTTCCTTGACATGTTTTTCATCTCCATGGGCAGACATAACCTCATCTAAAAAACAACTCTCTTATCTAAGTGTTAATTTAATGCCATTGCTTGTTGCTGCTTCATAATTCCATATTATGCATCTAGTGTTTCACATGAATTTTGCAAGTACATACCCTATTTTCTTGTCCTATAGTCCATTATGTAATTTCCCCTAACCTTCTTCTTGATGGGGCTCATAAATTCATAGTACACAGAAAAACTGTGTGCAGAAAGTTTTTTCTCTCTGAAATCTTGAAGACCCATTTTTTTGTGCTTCTATAACTATCCTACCTGACAACCCATTTTTTGCACTTCCTACTAAATGAGACTTTTCTGCGATTCTGTGAGATGTGTATCACAGTCTCCCTCTACTCACAACTGTCCCCAGGCGCTATTAAACCAGGTACATATCTTGCACTTTTTCCTCACTCCTTCTTCTTCTCTTCTATCTTCTATCATTTTTAATTAACATGAAATCTAACAACAATATTATCCGCACCATCTGTAAATTTTTTGATTCTCAACAGGTTTCAACGGGACCCAATCTTTATATTAAAACAATTCTGACTGGAGATGAATTCTGCCACTGCTTCACCAAGAATGGCATTACTCCTTGTCTTTTTATGAAATTTCTCCATGGTAATGGTTTCTTCACTGTAAATTCCCTCTCTCTTCTCCTTTCCTCTTAAATATTTGGTGCTGATCACATTTTCCTTCCTTTTTTTAGTCTTGCTACTTCTGCAATGGTCGCAAAAAAAAATGCAGTCTCAATGGTCCTCCTACCATTGCTGCCCCTACTGCTGCTACTTCAGCTGATACTACAACCATTAATATAAACACATCAATTTCAATTTTAATGAGCAAGCTGGCCATCAAGTGCCCTTCTCCTAAGAGAGATAATCAAAACCATTGCTCTCCAACTCTGAGCACTGCATCAAACAGGATGCTTTGTTCACTCTTCTCTGAAGAGTCAATTAAAATCATAAGTCCTTCTTTATCTTTACTAAATTTCTCTTTTAATCTCTAAAAAAATATTCCTCCTTTATCTCTTTTTAGGAGGCTCCTAATACTCCTTATTCCACTACTACACCAAATCCTCACTTAAAAATTCTCATCCAGGCTCTAGAAGAAGATCCTTTCCGGGCCATACCATCCTGTGCTACATTATCTCCCGCTATCAAGAATGAAGCTTCCTGGCCTGAATAGGAGGCCACTACTCTTTCTTTTACTCCTAAAATTTGGTTCTCAAAACCTCAAACTTCAGCCACTTCATTTGAGGAAGAAGCTCCTTGCCTTAATTCCCCTTTCCCTCAAGATTGGCAAGTCCTAAATTGAGTTGTTTCTGCTCCTTATTACCAGATGATTGACCATTTCACTACTTCCTTTGATGCAGTATTCACCAATCTCAAAAACACTCCAGCTCTTGATGAGCAGAATTTTCAAAACCAAGTTACCCTATTCAAAACCCTGAATTTGACTTATAACAACATTTATAACAACTGGGAGTATGTCTTCCTTGATAGGAAATAAAGTAAGTCCCAACTCTTCCTATATCCTTTTCATAATGCTAACTTCTTTTCCATTTCTTTATTCTCCTCAGTGCTTCTTCTTTCCTGATTTCTTTCAAGCTGTATTCCTCTGTAAAAAATGTATTTAGTGTATTAATATTCCCCTTGTAATAATAAGAATTTATTTTCAAAAAAATAATTTCTATTGCCAAATTTTGCCCCTTGTTATTCTGTGTGAGTAAAAAAAATTTTTCCATTAGTTCTTAGGGAAAATAAAATTTATCCTGCAAACTTTTATTTAACTCCTTCTGGAATAACCCTGAGGCAATAAAAAATTCTCCCTTCATAACTTACTTTATTATTGCCTCTTTTGCCTTATCCTCATCTTCCTGAAGTAAGTTCAGATCCTCCCAAGATCTTAAACTCCTTAGCACTAACCATCTTTTCCCGTAATCCTTTTTTGCTTTATTCTTCTACATATTAGTGTCCCTAATTGGATACTATTCAGCAATTTCCTCTTCCTTGCATCCTCACAGTGCCTGAATATTTTAAATAGGCCTTTAATCCACTCTTCTACATTATCCAATCAATTACACTTCACAAGTTCTAATTAGACATGACCATATACTGTACTTTACCTAGAGATCAGTATTGTTCTTTTTGCTTCCATTTCAACTTTAACTGTACTTTCTTCAAGCCTCATAGTTATGCCACTTTTAGACCTGCTAGAAATAAATGTTTAAAATTTAATAAGAATTGCACCTTTTCTTATTAATGTCCTAGTTCTCCTAATGGCTATATCCAGTTTACTTCCAGAGATACTTCTAGCACTCCTACCATAATAGCTAGTCCTAATAGTGCTATTCATCCCTCCTCTGAGACCTTGCCTGCTGACAGTACATCTCTCCCTTCATACAGCCAGCAAGAAATCTCAATCCAGCCCAAGGAAGAATCTTCCTCATCTTCTGAAAAAAACATGGAATTACAACCATCCTCTTCACAGGCTCCCAAATAATTGAGAGTTCTATCCATGTCTGCATGTCCTATAGATTTTTTAGCTAGTGAGTCCATCACCCTTATTTTCACACAATCTTTTCTAATTTTAATTTCTTCAAAGGTTTTAAAAAATCTATTTGCTTAAAATGGGTCCCCCAACCTCTCCCTTTGTGCATTTGATGCAAATCTTTTTGCGCCTTTGCCTCATTTATGACACCATGTAATCTTCATAAAAATGTGCTCCTGCATGTTCTGACAATTAATTAAGTGCCCCCTACAATCACATTGAAGTTATTGTTCATTTGATGAATGAAATAAGCTCTACCTCTATCCCTGGATTTCTTGCCAGTCCCAATAGCTTCATTATACCCAAAGAATGGAATGGATTCCCTACCAGGTTTGAAGGAGAGTCTTATTAGTCATAAATTTCCTTTTAACTCAATTGTTTAGAGCTTTAGTTCTTTAGCTCCTGTACATAGCTTCCTTTAAACTATGCTTACCCTTCACAATTATCATAATTCATAACTTTTGTAAAAAAAATCATAAAAAAAGTGCATAGCTCCTTATTACACAATTAATTTTCCTAAAATAACATAAGAAGTAGAGAGCACTACCTGTGTTCCCTCTAAAATCTTTAAATAATTTTTACTCTCCGTAATTAATTGTTATTACTGAGATTTTTTCAAACCCAGGTCTCTGAATTGGGTGCTTTATCTTCCAATCTTCTTCAGCTAAATTGCCCGCCTTCTTCTAAGCATACTGTAGCTTTCTGATTCAACCAGACAGACATTCCTCTATCAAGTCTACCCACTTCTTCATCTCTCCTTGAACACTGTTAATTTCACACAATTTAGCTTGAGCGCTAATTCCAACTGCTTATTCAGCCATAGACTCTTGGCCATTGCTAGTTCCCTATCTGTCACAGTTGTGTCATAGCCCCCTTAAAAAAATACTGATGATAGTTTGTACTTTTCCCAGAGCTTAAAAATTTAATGTTAGTTTATCCTCATCCTGGAGGTAATTTTTATATTTATTTTATCCCTCTTGGGTAGAATATTTTGATCTGATTGGCTGCTACATTTTGCTTCCATTCAGTACCATCCAATTCCTCCAGTTATTTGTTTCCTGACCCTATAAGGTCCATTCCATCTATCCGCAAACATTTTTCCCCATTGACTCTCAAGACTTCTGTTGTATACTAATACCAAGTTCCCTGGTTTCAACTGCTCCCTTAATCTTTGCGCTAAATGCTCATCCCAATATTTGACTGGCTTATCCCTAATCTGAATCATTCTTTCATATGCCTCTTTCACAAACTCATCCTTTCTTTCAAGATGCACTACTCTTGCTTAAATCCAATCTTTGGTCTAGCACACTTGATCACGATTACATCCTAGAAAATATCCAACTTCCAGATAAATAGGTAATACTGCCTTTTTACCATACATAAGTTCATAAGGTAAAAACCCATTATCCTTTTCACTGAAATCCTATCTGCAAATAGTACTAAAGGCAAATAACTTCTCCATTTTCCCCATTAGTTCCACATAGCTTAACTAGGGAATCTTTAATCAATTTATTCCCTCTCTCAATCATACCTTTTTCTTCTGGATAATATGGTTTTGCAACTTGAATCTTGGAGCCAATCCCTTTAACAACTTCTTTGAACTCTCCAGTGAATTCAGTGCCTTTATCCACAGAAACCATTTTCATCACCCCATATCTATATACCCATTCCTTCCTTCAAAACTCAGCTACATTACTTACTTTATGATTTTCAAAAGAAACTGCTTCAACCCATACTTACAGATCATCCCTGGATACTACTAAGTACTTAAAGCGTCCTTCTTTAATATGAACCACATCTAAGCTAATCCTTCAAAAAATAGTATCTTCACCCATTGCCCTTCCTTTCTCCTTAGGCTTTTTTTAACTCCTACACTGACATTCAGGACATGATTTGACCTGATTCCTGACCTCCACTCTCATACTAGGCCACCAGTATCACTCCTTAACTCTCCTATAAGTTTCATCTTGTCCCTTATGTCCCAAATTTTCATGTAATTCTCTAAGAATCTTCTCTTTTCTACCTCTATCTGATATAACAAATTGAAGTGTAGAAGAGAATTCTCTCCATAACCTTCCATCCTTAATAAAATACTATTTAGCCTGTTTAACTATCTGACACCAAGTGTCTTCATCACAGTTTTTTGATCAACAATTCCCTTCTAAATACTCTTTTAATCAATCCACTTGTTCAATTTAGTCCTCAATTAATCCTCCACTTTCTGACAGATAATCACCTTCTTAACTGCTGATTGAGTAATTTTCTTCTGAAACTTGAGCCACATCACCTGGTGCACCTCTTTTTATTACGTTAGATTTTCTATCCCATTATTCCATTATTGCATTCTCATATCCTCATGATAATCTTTGTCATAAATATCTCCTCTACATTCACTTAGTTTAGCCTCATCACAGATGCTTCCTAATGATAGTTTTATGTCTTCCCAAATGCCAGTCATTAGTTTTAAGTCTTTTCTGAAATCCTTCAAAAGTCTTAAATCTTGGTAGACAACACCCATTGATAGTTTAACTTCTTCCTGGATGAGATTTTTCTTACTACTAAAATTCTGATAACACTAATCTATCCCATTTATCCACTTTTTATTCTATTCAAATTCTTCAGCCTCAGACTCCTCTTCACACAACAGCCTTCTTGACAAAGAGTCTGGAATCATGAAATATTTTCCTGGTTTATGGAATAAATCAAAAGAGAATAAATTAATCTGCACCAACCATCTATTCATTGGTGCATCTTGTAAACTTGGACTACTTATCATTTGGACAAAAGATAACACATCAACCTGCAACTCAAAATGTTTCCCTCAAAGCATCCATTGAAACTTCTTTAAAATCTTCACAACCCCACATAAATCTAACTTAGATTAAGAGTACCTAGACTCCACATTTGTAAAAGTCTTTGAATCATAAAGAAAAGTCCTATTATTTCCTTCCTCATCCTCTGGCATCAAAACTTCCCCTACTGCAGACACACTTGAGTCTACTGCTAGAGTAATCTTTCCAGTGCCTGGCCTGTATTCTGGTTTCTTTAAAAGAATGTCTTACCCAACAATCCTTTTTAACAACTCAAAGAATTCTTCACATTTCTCTGACCAATCCCATACAGCTTTGTTTCTTTTCAAGCACCTTAATGGAGAAGATAAAAAGGCAAAATAACAAATCAACATTCTCACATAGGTACAAATACCTAAAACCCCCCAACTTATGTAGTGTTTCTAGGTCTTGGACATGTAAGCACCTTTTTTTTCTGCTTTTCCACAATTATTCTTCCCATCCTACATAAAACATGACAAAAAATATCTAGCACTGGTAGGCAACAAGATAATTTTGACCCTGAGACTGTCAAGCCAGCATCTTCTATCCTAAAAAGTACCCTTTCAAGAGTAATAGCATATTCCCAAGTAAACCTCCTTATTCTTAGGTTCTCCTCTAGAAACTCTACTTCATAATCAGTTATTGGTCCTTTTATACTGCCATTTTCAATAAAAATTCCAACATGATTTAAAATTTCATCCGGTAGTATCCACATCATCTGAGCCTGATACACTGCCACTGATTTCCTAGCACCTTGCACTAACCTTGTTAACCTGAAGCACCCCAATGGAGTTTCAAACTTAGTCACTGGCATTTATGACATATATAACTCATGCTCATTGTATCCCCCCATTATATCTCCTAATCCATAACATGATTGTCCTGAAAAGGATTCCACAAATTCCTCTGGCATTGGTGATAATACTGCATCCTTCACTGTATCCTTGTTCATTTCTCTCAAATCATGAACAACCCTTAATGTGCCTTTATGCTTGGCCACACAAAATACTGGACTTGAGTAACTAGACATTGATTTTTCATACAAGCCAGACCTTAATCTTTCTGTAAATAATTCCATATATTATTCTCTTTTTGCTGCTGGTATAGGAAATTCTTTCTTTTCCAACAGCACATGAGGTATAACTGGAAAAAGATAAGGTTTATAATAAAAGTGCTTTAATAAACCTCTTTCCTCTTCTGAAAAGATAATAGCTTTTCACCTAAGCACCATAACATGTTACAATAAATTCTATTCCTCCTTCTACTACCAATCCTCTGGTCCAAAATTAACCATCTGAATTCTTCCTAGAGTAACCCTACTTGTAGGCATCAATTCCATTGGAAACTTTGTTAAAGGTGTGTCATAAAGATTTCTTCATAGCGCTGTCATCTGAAAAGGAGGGTTCAAATCCGGAATTGGTACATTTACTGTTTTAACTTTAACCGCTGTGGTCTTCCAACATTGGAGGAGCCCTTTGTTGGTCTATTTGGCATTGTTTTGATATGTCTTAAATGACATTGTTTAATAATTGGGTATTTTTCTGGATTTACTCAGAAAATATTAAGACTGCGGGGATGTGGGTACTGCCTTTGGATAGCCCTGTTTTATTTATATTTTATGTCTCAATGACATTTTTCAGATTTTAAGTATTAAAGGGATATTTTCTCATTTTATATTTGAAAAGATAGCTGTTTAATTTTGTTATTCATGTTTTACGGGCTAACCTTAAGTCTTAGGAATAAGTTCCTAGTACCATTAGAATGGGCTAATTTTTGTCTACATTTCATGTCTCAATTTTGTTATAGCCTAATTATGTGTTTTAAAGGTTTTAGTAGTTGTAGTAGATTTTTCTAAGTATTTTGGGTATTTTTAGAGGTTTTTGGTGGTTTTCTGCCTTCAGGGTGGTCTGTCTACCTCAGGAGGGCCTCCCGACATCAGGCGGACCACCCACCTTGGTGGTAGAAAGCTGGGAAGCGTTTCTAGAGGGGTTTTATTCAATTAGGTTCTCAGAAACACCAGATTTCTTGGTGTGCATGGTCTCTTAGATAGTGGTCTGTGTTTATATAGTGAATAAGACAGTTTGGGGCAACTTTAATTATCATACAACCATCCAGAGGTGATATCCTTGTTTCTCACTCAGTTTTCACTCTTTTTTGACCACAATTGGTTGTGTTTGTTGCAAGGTGAGTTCTTCATTTATCTTAACTTAGCAACTGGTTTCTATGGTATAGTCTTGAAAGCTATATCATGTATTATTGCTGTCTCTGGTGTGGAAATTCAACCTACATCAAGTATCATTGCTTTCTCTGGTGTGGACATTGGTCTACATTTCAGTTCTTTGGTTTGTTAGTCTGTCTCGACACTACTCTCTTGACTGATCATGCAGTCAAGTGTGTTGGAAAAGGGGTTTTGGCAAACAGGAATCAACTTACTGTTACAGGTAAATCTTACTTTATTTTTCTAAAGGGAAAGGGGATTTTCTCTCTGGGTTTTCTCCAACTCCCTTGGTCAAGGTCTATAGCTACTACTATAGGATTGTCTACATTTCTGGTGCCCAACATGGGGCAGGAATTTTCTAGTTCTTTTGAATCTCTGTTGTCTTTGAATGTCTTCTGGGTCATCTATTCCTGTGGTGACTGTCAGTGGGGGGAAGTTCCTCCTACTGTGATGGTTAGAGAGTGTGTTAGGATAAAAACTTGGGATGGTACCAAGTTTAATGGTGAAGATGTGAAGTGGTTTCTGGAGATGTATGAAACTTCTGCTGGTGTGGATGCTTCTTCTTACCTGGACATGGCAAAACAGATTATTTTCTTCATTGGTGATAGGGCAGTGGAGAAGGAGATTGTGGCCATGTCTGTCTAAGGGAAGAGGGACTGGAAGTTATTGTGTAGGGAGATGGTGGATAGATGGGGTGTCAGGTTCACTATGGTAGATCTGAACAAGGTTGTCAGTGAATGGCAGTCTTATGGTGTTTTTGGTAAATATAACAGTTACAGGAAGTTTCTGCTACAGTTTGATTCTGAGGTGGAATATTTGGTGGAAGTGGAAGAGCTGGCACATGAAAATGATGCCAAGGATGTTTTTTGGTCTTCCTTGGCTAGAGAGATTTCAGGATGGATGTGTTGAAGGAGCTGTTAAGGAAGGACTTGATTAAGACTCTTTCCAATGGGGATCAGAAGTTGCCTGACTTGGAAAATGTGAAGGAGGCTGTCAAGGCCAATTTGAAGTTATTGGCTGTGGACACCTATAAGGAGGGGTGTGCTAAATATGTCAGCAAAGTCAGTGAGGCTTTGGCTGAAGAGGAGAATAGATTTAAGAAGGAAGAGAAGAATATGGTGAAGGTTCCCAAACAGGAGAGGGACCCAGTGGTGGAGAAGTTGGCTGATCTGACAAAACAGCTACATATTTTTGTTCAGGAGGGTAAGATGGCCAATAAGGCTCCTTCTCAGCCTAGAGATTTTGATAGGAGTGCTGGTAGGAGTGATCCTTTGTTATAATATTATTGCAGCAGGAGGGCTCACAAGTCCAATGATAGTTGGGCTCTGAACAGAGATGTGTCAGAGGGAAAGGTGGAGTTTGATGGCAGGGTGTTCAAGTTCCCTGATGATTCATTTTAGAAGCCCAGTGAGGGGCAGGCGCCTGTTGATTTGGTCAGGAGAAGGAGTAGTCTCAATCAGAGGAGGCCAAGGTTTTATGAGATTCCTGAACAGGGGAAGTCTTCTGGTAAGGAAGATGATGATGTCAAGGGATAAGGGAAAGAGGTTAATAAGGTCTCTTTTTCTACTTCCTTTGGTGGATTGGATTTGTATTCTTGTGGTGGACAGTCAAGTGGTGAATTCTTGGCTGATCTTTATGATGTAGAAGCCGGAAAGGTGGTAAGGCCTACAAGCAGTTCTTGGGCCTAACTAAAGCCTATGGATTTAAAGGTGGATACTAAGCTGACTGCAGCTAGTAAGAAGTACAGAAAATAGGAGCTTTAAAAGATGCAGAAGGGGATTGCTGATATGGGCCCCCTTAGTTTTGGTGCATTGGACATGAATGCTGAGCCAATGACTATGGATGTTGATTCTGACTCTGAGGAGGATGTCCCTTTGGCTTCATTGTCAAAGCCTGCTGGAGTTAGAGGCTCTAGTGAGGGATCTGGTTTGACTCCTGTTGATGGTAAGTCTGTTGGTGGTTCTGGTCCTCAAGAATCTTCTAAGACCAAGGTAGTGAAGCCAAGGGCTCACCTTGAGAGGCAAGTAGTTTCTGGCCAATCTAATGTTATGGAATCTGTTCTGGAATGTATTAATCAGGGTCAGGTCTCCCTTTCTTATGGGGGGTTATATGCTATCAGTCCTGGGTTGGCTGATAGACAAAAAAGTAGTTGACCAGCAGAAGGTTTTCTTGTGGGGAGGTGGAATACATTTGTGATTCTTCTGAGAAGTTTGGTGAGGGGTTGGAGACTCATTTTTCTGCACCTCTGGGTTATTTCAATGTCACTCTGAATGGCAGGGAGGCTAGGGCATTGGTGGATTCAGGTTCTCAGATTAACCTGATTTCTTTTTTTGAGGCTACTCATCTGCTCCTCCCCATCAAGATTGGAATTGGTGGAAATTTAAAAGGGATTGATGACCATGTCACTGAGTTGATTGGGACAGCTGAATTTGTGAAGCTGGATGTTTTTGGAGGCTCAGGGAAGGTTCATTTTTACATTGCCAAAGGTAATGTAAAAGCTATTTTGGGTGGACCATTCTTGATGGATTTCCAGGCAAGAATTGTTTATCAGTTTGATATGGGAATCAGTTTGGAGTTGACTGGTGAAGATAAAAAAGACTTCACGTGAGGCTGTCATCTCCTGTAGATGATGGTTTGGAGACCAGGATGGCTTGTCTTTAATGTGCCAGTTCATGGATTGTTTTAGGAGAAGAAAAGAAGTGGGTGCTTCCTCTGGTTTTTTGGACTGGTTCTTAGGCTTTTGTGAGAGTCTATCTTTTTTAGAGTGATGTTGGCTGATCTCCCTAGTGCTACAACCTCTCCCCAAGATGAGGGAATCCCAGGTTGTAGTAGGTCAGCTCCTATGGAGATATACTAAGTGGATTTTCAACTTTCTCTTTTTAATGTTTCACTTCTTTGCAAGTATTTTTCATGTTTTTTATCAAGTATCTGTTCTATTTCAACATTTTCAATTATTTTTAATTCAAGTTCAAAAAAAAAGGATTGTTTATATATCTTTATTGAAAGATATGCAGAAAAGCTGTGGAGTGGTGAGATTGGGGTGTAAAAGTAAGTCCTCCTAATTGTGCACTGCTAGGGTTTCTTCTACGCCTTTCAAAAACATTACCTTGGCCACATCTGTGAGCATTGGTGAAACCCCAGGTTATTTTTGTAGGATAGAAGAAGACTCAAGAAAAGAAAAGAAAATTTCAAGATAAAGGAAGAAAATCAGGAAGAAAAGCTGAAGATAATCAAAAAAGAAGAAAAGAATTATTTTTGTGAAGATCATCAAAATCAATTTTAGGGCCTCCAGCAACAGGTTAAACTTCACAAATTTTTTAAGAAAGAAAATCGTCAAGATCAATTTTTGGTCCTCCCCGATGAGGCTAAACTGGAAGATTGTTCTTTCCTCCCCCATGATGCTAAAATGGAAGATTGTTCTCACCTCTCCCATGAGGTTAATCTGGCTGTTTCTGATCTTGATTCTAGTGATCAGGATGTTTTTATTGATGAATATGGGGCTGTTGTTTGGGATGGCTCAAAATTGGAAAATGGTGTTTTTGTTGGTGAACTGGATTCTCATAAGATTCAGTGGAAGGGAAAGGATGTGCCAAAGTTTAGGGATTGGTGTCCTTTTTGGGCCAGTTGTGTTGCTCATATGTACACTGGTGATTTTGATGACAGGGTTTTACCCTTGGATGTTGTTTTGTTGGATTTTAAGATGAGACTTGGGGTCAGATTGGGTTTTATTTTATTATGGTTGAATATCTGTTAACCTTGGAGAAGCAAGATATTTGTGATGATGATAATTGGGTGGAGCTCAAGAAGAAGAGTCTTGGATTCTATGTGTCATAAAGGAGGTAGATGAGGAGGAGGCATCCGAATTCTCAAGTGGTGGTGACTCAAAAGAAGGGGCAAGAGTTTGTTTTGAAGTTTTTGCATGAATAACTTGGTGATAGAGGCTTTGGATAGACTTATAGAAGAGTAGCAGATATATTTTGTTGTCCAGATATGAAGTTTTCTGTGCAGGGTTGGGTTCAATCTTGTGAAGAATGTCAAAGAAGAAGTCACTCAAAAAATAAAGAGGTTGGCCGTGCTACTGGTGAAACAACTGTATGTGGAAGAGTTAGTCTGGATGCTGTCCATATCAAAGAGGGCAGGTATAAATACTTGACTGTTGCCAGGGATGATTTGTCTAGTTGGGTTGAGGCGGTGACTCTGGTTAATTTGACTTCCAAAAATGTGGCAGAATTTTTGAAGAAGGAGTGGGTGTTTAGGTATGGGTTTATGAAGTCGGTGACTGTTGATGGTGGGCCAAGGTTTGGAGCCAAATCAAAAGAAGCCTTGGCAAGTATTGGTTCTAAAGTCAGAGTGGCTACACCTTATTATCCTGAAGCTAAAGGCATGGTTGAAAGAGGCCATCAAGTTATCAAAAATGCTTTGGTGAAAATGTGCGGAGATAATGCTGAAAAATGGAGGCATTATTTACCCTTGGTGTTATTTGCTGATAGAGTCAATGTGAAAAATACAACTGGCTATTCCAATTATGAATCAATTTTTGGACAGAAAGCTGTACTACCAGTGGATTTGGAAGCTGTCTCTTATCTTGGAGTTGGTTGGGATGATGTATGCTCAACAGAAGATTTGCTCTGTGCCAGGATGCAACAGTTGGAATGTAGAGAGGAATGTAAAGAGAAGGCATACTTTAGAATGACGAAGATAAGAAATCAATAATTAAGATACTGGGACAAGAAGTTGGTTCATAGACTCATAAATCCCTTGAAACCTGGTTGTTTGGCTTTGGTGTATAATAGAAGTTTGGAGAGTAAGTGGGGAAAAATGTTTTCTGACAGATGGAATGGACCTTACAGAGTCAGTTTTTAGGTGTCTTGAGGTTCTAATGTTTTGGACAAATTAGATGGTGCAGTCTTAAAGAAGAGGGTGGATGCTTATCAGTTGAAAATATTTTACCCAAGAGGCACTAGAAGTGAAGAAGATTTACTCCACAATGAGGATAAACTATGGACCATTCTTTAATTTTGGATTTTGGTGATGCTTTGTAAGGATGTAATGAACAGGTAAGTAAAGGTCAAATAAGGTCAAGCAAAGCGAGGTCAAAGTAATAGATCAATGTCAAAAGAGGTCAAGTGAGGAAAATAAAGTTACCTGTAAGGATGTAATGAACAGTTAATTAAAGGTCTAATAAGGTCAAGCAAAGCAAGGTCAAAGTAATAGGTCAAGATCAAAAGAGGTCAAGTGAGGAAAATACTAGAGTGGTCAAGTAAATAAAAGAGTAAGTTAAAGGTCAAGAGATATAAGAGTAGAGAAAGATGGATGCTGAAACTAGGGGAGAGCCACCCATCTTTTATAGTAATGAGGAGTGCTCAAATTGAATGAATAATAGAGAACGTGCTCAGATTAGTCTGATAGTTAATTAAATCTAGTATAGATGAGAGAGTTTTAGATAAATAAGGTAATCACTTAGAGAAGAAACAGAAGATAATTAGAGTAATTAAGTTTAAGTAATAGATGTGATTTAAGTTAGATATTAGTATTAACAGATATTTAATAGAGTAGTTAAATTCTCATGTAAGATGAGATAAATAAGAGTAAGATATAGTAACGGAGAATAGTATTATCATTGACACCCCCCCATGCTCCGGACAGCAAGACAGATAGTCCTAGGGAATTGATGTGTTCAGTTAGTTTAACTCGAGGTAAGGATTTTGTTAAAATGTCAGCTGGCATGGAGTTGGTGTTAATGTATTCAGCTAGAATAGTGCCATTGTTGACTGAGTCCCTTAACCAGTGTAGCCAAGTGTTAATGTGTCTTGTATGGTGTTGGTATAGAGGATTTTTGACTAATGCTAAGGTACCCTGATTGTTTCTGTAAAGAGTTATTGACTTGAGAGGAATTTGGAAGTCCTAAAAAAGTTTCTTGAACCAGAGTAGGTCTTTGCCGGTGTCAGACATGGCTTGATACTCAGATTAAGTGGCAGATAGGGCAAAAACAGTTTGTTTGGAGGATCTCCAACCTATAAGGCCAAGATAGAAGATTAGACTACCTGAAGTGGAGCAAGAGTCAGCAGATGAATTAAATTCTGCATTGGCATATCCAACCAGTTTTTCATTGTTTTTCTTTGATAATTTGCCAAGAGTGAGGCTAACATTTTTGGTACCACTTAGATAGCATAATACATGTTTGAAAGAAATAATTTGTTTGTTGGTTGGAAAGTTGAGGTATTGGGCCAATAAACTAGCAGGGTAGGCTAAGTCAGGACAAGTACAAGAAACTTGGTAGTTTAGTAGGCCTTTAGCTTGTCAATAGTTAAAGTCAAGGGGGTAGAGTTTTTGTTGATATGACTGAACTTTTTGTTAGGGACAGGAGGTGTGCAGAAGGGTTTTCAGTTACTCAGGTTGAATTCTTGTAGTAGATTTTCAATATAAGGTTTTTGAGATAGAGAGATGGTTTTGTTTTGACATTTTTGTGTAACTTTCATGCCTAGTACCCATTTTAGCTCACCAATATCATCCATTTCAAATACTTTTTTTATTTTAGTTTTGAATTTGGTTAAGAAGGGTCCAGCTATGACCATTTCATCTACGTGAATGAGGACGTAGAACAGTTTAGACTTGTCCTTATGAAAGAAAAGAAAGGGATCAGCAGAGCTAGGCTTGAAATTAATGGAATGAAAGAACTTGGGTAATTTGTTATACCAACAGAGAGGAGACTGTTTTAGGCCGTATAAGGCTTTCTTTAATTTAAGGCAAGAATTGTGTTGTTTAGTGGAGTAACCATTAGGAATATTTAAATAAAGTTCCTCATCAGGGACACCATGTAGGAAAGCAGATTTAACGTCCATTTGGTGTAAATCCCAGTCTTTATATGCAGCTACTCCCAACAAGAAACTTAAGGTAGACAGTCTTCCAGTGGAGGCATACGTGTTGTTATATTCCATTCCTTCTTTTTGTGAGTAACCTTGAACACACAGCTGGGCCTTGTATTTAAAAATGCTACCTTCAGAATCTGTATTCTATTTGAATGTTCAGGTAGTACCTAGCAGGTGAGCTTCTTCAGGTATATTAACTACTTCCCATACACTTTGCTTAGAAATTCTTTTTAGCTCGGATTCAATAGCATCAATCCTGTTGGAGCTTTCATGAGATGTAATGGCTTTGTGGTAGGATTTCAGAGTATTGTAAGTAGCAACAGCCAGATTAATAGATTGAGATCTTTGAATTGTGCGAAGGATATTGGAGACATCAATGTTGCTACTGATGTCCTTGGGAGCCGCAGTATCTTTATCCACCCAAGCGTAATGGTTTTAGGAGGGTAGTTGATTGGAGACAGGGGTATTTTTCTTTGACTTGTCTTTGGAAATTACTTTATCATTCAATATTTCAGGTGAGCTGAAGTTTTTCAGGGGGATTATCATTAGATTTCATAGATTTATAGTAGTTAGCTAGTTCAGTAGCAGCATCTTCATTAAAATATGGGACTTCAGGAAATTCAGCTGAATTACTGGCCTTTTTGGCTAAAGATTGAGCGATGTTAAAGGTGTTGAAGAAAGCAAGATTGTGACAGGTGAATACTTTGTTGGATTTAGGTGAGTAAATTTGATAATTGTGATGACCAGTCACATAACCAACAAACATACCCTTTTCACCTGGACTTTCAAATTTACCTTTTCTTACACTTTTGGTTACGTGATAGACCACATCACACCCAAATGGGACATAATTCTTTAAGGATAGACCAGACCCAAGAAGTAGGCATCAAGCTTTTTCAACCAGTGAACGGTTTCCCCATTTGGAAATGGGATTTTGCTGAGGCTAAAAGGGAGCAGTGAGGAGATGAGATGTACCTTTTTGTTCCAAGTGTGACCTAAAACCTTGGTACCATTGTCTGATACAATAGATTTGACCTTTTTATTAAATAGGTTTTCAACCATAGCTTCAAAAATTTTATATTTAGAGAAGGTTTAAGACTTAAGGGTTAGGAAATAAACTTGATGAAATTGGGAGAATCTGTTGACTATTTGAAGAAAATAATTAGCTCCTCCTTTTGATGTGGGGTTTTCTGGACTGCATAAATCTATATGGATCACTTCTAGAGTGGCAGAAGGAGTAGGGTAAGACATGTGATTTAGATAGGGCACATGTTTCACAGGTAAGAGATTTGAAATTTTTACCTGGAAAAAATATCTTCATGACCTGAGAATTAGGGTGACCAGCCGCATGGTGCAACAGGAGAAGATTTTCAGAATAGACAGAGTTAACTAATTGTTGCTTGAGAGAAAGAAAAATGACATCATCCTCAACAAGACACTCAGTGATGATTTTTCTCGTGGTACTTGATAAGGTAAGCACCTTTGCTATTTTCAAGTGACCAGCCATCCAATAGCATTTGAGTAGCAGCAATTAAGTGAGATTGAGCTTATAGGACATGAAGAACTTTTTGAATGATTAGGTTATGACCATTTTTCAAATGGAGAACAACTTTTCTGTGACCAAGGGCTTTAAATTTGTCTCCATTGGCTAGCTTCAGGTAGGAATTTTCTTTGACGTAGAAAGAGAGTAAAGTGATGTCATTGAAAATGGAGATAGAAGCACTGCTATCCAGAATGACGTAGTTTGAATGAACGGAGGTAGTTATGGAGTAAGCTTTAGTGCTCTTCTCCTAAGCTGATTTTTGTTGCTTTTATTCTTCCCTTTTTTCCGGATTTAATTGGAAGCAGACTTACTGGGAGTGAGGA
Source organism: Hemileia vastatrix (assembly GCA_030280995.1). Taxonomy (NCBI): domain Eukaryota; kingdom Fungi; phylum Basidiomycota; class Pucciniomycetes; order Pucciniales; family Zaghouaniaceae; genus Hemileia; species Hemileia vastatrix. Next base: position 16,694,676 of record JASXTE010000006.1, on the reverse strand, counting down.
TCTAGAGGATTGTGTTGCCATTGTAACAGTTGCTTTTTATCTTTTCTGATGTTGAGTACAGAGCCGGAAGTGGAGATGGAACTGGAGGCCTCTTGTTGTTTGAGTTTGGTTTCAAGATCTGAGAAAACAATTTTGATGGTGGTTTTAGTATTGGCCACATTAGTTGTTTTGAATATCATCATGGCATGAGTTTGATAAGATTTGGGTAAATGATTGAGAATGAAATAGGCAATGGAATGAGAGAAATTTTTGGTAGAGAACATTTTGGGTTCCACCTCTTTTAGTAGTTTAAAGTTTCTCTGAAATATCTTCATCATAGAAACAAGATTACTTTCACTAAATTTGGTGAAGTAAAGTTTATTGAAAATGAAAGAGCAGTTTTGTGAAGAGGATGAAGCGTAATGGTTCCTGATATTGTTCCACAGTAAACTGGGTTGATTTTTTGTGGAGGCGTTGATGAAAAGGTTAGAGTTATCAAGATCCAGATGCATGCAAAGAATAATGGCTGTTTGTTTCTTGCAAAGTTCAAAGACTTTCTTAGCTTCTTCATTTTCTGAAACAGGGGTTGAAGGATTTATGAATTGATCCAAGAGCTGTAGCCCCAAGGCACACTCCATACTGTTGCTCCAGGACACATAGTTATAGTCAGTGATTTTCTCAAAAAAATTTATTTCTGAAACAATTACATTTTCCATATTGGTAACAATAGGAGGATTATAATTAGAGGCGATGGAAGGAGTGGGAGTAGTGGAGTGGTTGGATAAAGAATCTGTGTCAGTCAAGGTAGGAAAACCAGCTTGTCTTATAGTCTGATAAAGGACAGGAGCTCTGAGCTCATAACCCTGTAAGGATGTAATGAACAGGTAAGTAAAGGTCAAATAAGGTCAAGAAAAGAGAGGTAAAAGTCATAGGTAAAGTGAGGAAAATAAAGTTACCTGTAAGGATGTAATGAACAGTTAATTAAAGGTCAAATAAGGTCAAGCAAAGCAAGGTCAAAGTAATAGGTCAAGATCAAAAGAGGTCAAGTGAGGAAAATACTAGAGTGGTCAAGTAAATAAAAGAGTAAGTTAAAGGTCAAGAGATATAAGAGTAGAGAAAGATGGATGCTGAAACTAGGGGAGAGCCACCCATCTTTTATAGTAATGAGGAGTGCTCAAATTGAATGAATAATAGAGAACATGCTCAAATTAGTCTGATAGTTAATTAAATCTAGTATAGATGAGAGAGTTTTAGATAAATAAGGTAATCACTTAGAGAAGAAACAGAAGATAATTAGAGTAATTAAGTTTAAGTAATAGATGTGATTTAAGTTAGATATTAGTATTAACAGATATTTAATAGAGTAGTTAAATTTTCATGTAAGATGAAATAAATAAGAGTAAGATATAGTAATGGAGAATAGTATTATCATTGACATTCTGTGCATCTGTTTTGTTGGAATTTTTTTCTTGTTAGAAGGTACCCATGGGCAGGGCTTCTAGATTTGATTTTGGCAAGTGTGGGGGTAACTGATGGGCTGGCTACTCTATCAAAAGTTACCCCAGATTTTCTTTTTCCAACCCCTTCTCTTAATTTGGTTGAACCCTATTATTGGTTTCTCTTCACAGGTTTTAGTCCTCTATGTCTTTAAACTAGAAATTCTTTTGGTCTCAAGTGCTGGACTCTTCATGCTTATTGGTTTTGGTTTAATGTGTTGGATTTTGTGTTTTTATTCAAAGGTACCCAGGGGGGGCTTCTAGATTTTATTTTGGAAAGTGTGGGGGTAACTAATGAGCTTTCTGCTTTGTATAACAGTTACCCCATAATATCTGTTTCAATATTTTGTTTGTCCTAGTTGAATCCTAGTTCTGGTTTTTGTTATTCAGGTTTTAATTCCACTATGACGTTAAACTGGCTTACTGGTACAGGACTGGCTTCTTTTTTTTTAGTCGTGGATCACTGGTGGTCTCCAATCATTTTTACTTCTTGCAGGGAGCCCACCCATTGATCATTTCCTTGGACTGGACTTCCTATGGACTTTGTCTTTTTCTTTCTTTAATTTTTGTGTCTATGGTTGTGTTAGATGGTAGTTTTAGATTATTTTCTTTTTTTTCTCTTTTTTTCATTTAATTGTTTATGGAGGTTATTAGGATATAAAAAGGGAAAAAAAACAAAACTATATTATATGGTGTCACCACTTCAGGGTCACCTGGATGTGTTCAAGCATTGGTGTGGAAAGGCTAATCAATTGGTCAGGCAATGCTATTTTATTTTTTTTATTATTCTCTCAATTTCTATTTATTTCATCTTTATTTATTATTTCAATTAATTTAAAAATTATTTAACAGTGTATCCACATCAAGGTGCATGTGGATGTGGGTAAGGTATCAGGGGATCAGTTCATCAATTGGATGGGGGATACCATTTTGTTATTTTTTTAGACAGGATGAAGGGTCTTGTGGAACTCAAGAACTGTTGGATAATCCTTCAAGATATTCTGTTAGTCCTTCAACACTTAAAACTGGCTGGTTTTTTTTAATATTTTAATCAAGGGTTTTCAAGATTTTATCACTAATTTGGCTTATGCTTTTTTGGATCTACTAGTCCGCCAAGACTTTAAACTGGCTAATTACGATTCTTTTTCAAGAATTTGAATTCTCTATGGGTTCTGTAAGCCTTCAAGACTTTAAGCTGAACACACTTTAAAGTTTTTCAAGACTTTAAACTGAACGCTGTGGCAGTCCCCCAAGACCCTAAGCTGAGGATGGTTTGATGGTTGAGTCCTTCAGGACTATAAACTGATAATGGGAGTTGGTGTGATTCTGGCAGAGGGTATCCAAGGGGGGGTCTCTGAATTTTCTTAAGGCAAGTGTGGGGGTAACTGATGAGCTGGCTTCACTGCAGAACAGTTACCCCAGAATATTAATTTGTTTCTTTGGCCTTCAATGTTTTGATCTCTGGTTCTGTCTTTTTGATTTAGGTTTTGAGTCCCCCAAGACTATAAACTGAGGGTTTTGAGTCCCCCAAGACTATAAAATGAGGTCTGTTAGTCTTCCAAGACTTAAAACTGAGGATTAGTCCCCCAAGACTTTAAACTGAGGAAATTTTTTTTATTTTTTTATTTCTAAATCAAGATTATCAGGAAAGAAGAAAATACAGAAAATAATCAAGAAATGTAACAAAATGTTCAGCATTGTCTTTGAACTGGTGAATGAGGTTCTTCCTTTTCTCAAGGTCCTGTGGATTCCTGGCAGGAGTAGATTGGAAGTAATTTAGAATGAGATACTTCTATGAGAATAATGTTGCTGGAATTTGTCTTTGATGATGGGCAATGGATTAGGTGGGGGTGTTTAAATGGTTCTCACATTGTCATCACTGTCAGGATGAAAATAAACTGGAAATTTTTCAGATTAAATTTCAGTATGAAGAAGTATTGGGCTTAGCATCAGAAGGACCAGGGATGGTAGAGCTAGTGGTTGTAGAGGGGTTGGCACTCTTTTTCAAACGGTATAATTTGTTGAAAAGTCTGGGAATCAGGATGGATGGCCAGGATCTTTTGGTGCTGGTAGAAGGTGGATCAGGTTGTGAAGAAGGAGAAGATGTTGAAGAGGACAATTGACCAGGTCTGAAACAAGTCTTCTTCCTAGAGTGACAGGCATCCCAGGAGGCTCTGTAGGGATGAGCCGGTGATGTGATTGTACAGATGAGATTGTTTTCAATGCAGTATTAGAAAGGACCCATGTCAGTAGCATATTTGGAAAGAAAGCTAAACATGGTGGTTGTGATGAAGGATAATGTGGACATTCTGTCAGCCTGCATATCCCCAGGACTGAGTAAAAAGTACTTATAAATTATTTTAAACACATGAACTATACATGGGAATAATAATTAAGAGTACACAAATAGTGTCAGTATAGACTAGTATATAAATATGATATAATAGTGTTTATTTATGGTCCTACTACTTATTGATAAATGATTTAGTGATTAAACCTCAGGGGAAGACTAATAAAATAGTTATACTCAAATAAAACTCACAATACTTGGATTTAAATGGGTGCTAGTGGTAGAAAATAGATGTATAAAATATAGTTATAGCTTATAAAAAGATAATATCAATTTATAATAGTTTATAATATATTTCTAAATGCTAATAATTTTATTGAAGTGTTTTTTTGAATTTTAGTAATTGAATGATGATAAATAACCGTCAAAATCCCTCTTTACTTATACCCAAATCCACTGGAGTGCACAGACCTTCAATCCAGATGATGTCACTGCTATCCCTGGCAATTACAGCACTGTGAGGGCCCATCAACTCCCCATGGCGTCCACTTCAAGCAGTTTCAACACCAAGACCTCCAGTTAGGACCCTCCATCTCTATTAATAATAACACAGATCCATACCATAAATAGAAAATCCAGATAAAAGCAGATACTATAAAGAAACAGGTAAAATAAACAATCAAAAAGAGATTTAATGAAACCAAAAGCATATAAAGGAAACAAATAAAATGTACAAGCCCCCAATAACATCCCCAAGCATCCACATTAACCCAGAAATATGCTTCCAACCCATAAATCCGTGAATAACCATTCAAGGAAGTAATTTTAGTTGTCCAAACTGGGTGTATGCGCCTGATATAGATGTCTATGCTTCTGTAGGCGCTGTGAGTCCACTGATTTCGTCCATATGACCTAAAATAAGCAGAAAAACAAAGGTTATATGCTATTAAGGGGCTAAAACCCACTTATATACCTAAATATACATAATATACTGCATATTTCACTGAATATGAGATTTATGTATACATATAAGCTTATGTATGTCAATAATTACTTCATATCACTTAAGATAAGTATATTATGACTCCATTAACACCTTAATAAGTATTATTAGGCAATGTATAAGCTATTTAAACTATTATAAGTTATATAATAGAATAATAATTATATATATATATAATAAAATAATATATATTATTATTTTAACCTTATTTTTAAGATATAAGCTTAATATACTTAAGTTTATCTTATTTTAAGCATAAGAAATACTCAGTCCTAAGGATATTTAGGCTGAAAAATAGTATACATAAGTAACTTTATGATAATATACAAAATATGCCATAATAACACCTTATATACACACATATATCCACCTTTTATAAGTCATAGGTACTTAACATTAAGTTGTAATATGTTAGGGTAATCTTAAAAACCTTAAGTGCAAGGCTACATAATTTTTAAGTACACTTAAAGCTGTTATTTTCACTGTTTTATGTAAAAAACAAGAAATGCACTTCATTTCACTTAAAAGTTGACTATATGCACCATAAATTTTAGAATATCAAAAATGCGCTTTGACAGATCAATTTGTCTCATTTAGGACTATTTGTTTGGCTAATTAAATGCATAAAAATACCACTTTTCTAATTTGGTGTTTTTTATGCCAGAAATGGCTTCTGTGTACTGGCCACATACTGCCTGTTTTTTTCCTGTGTGAATAGCTTCATTTTTAGCAAAGTTAGCTTTTTCACACTATAATTACCCCACATTCTATGCCCACTGTGGGGAACCACACTAAAATAGGCAACAGGTGCTTATTTAGTGTCCTAGCTTAATTAATAATGCATTGACCTTGTTTATATGCACTAATTTCATTAATAACCTTACTCTTGGAATCTCATTTCATCACCACACTTAAATTTGCCTAAATTTAGTCAAGGATTTACCCATGAAAGTGCCTGCCAAGGACTGCATGTGGTTACCCCACATTTCACAATCTTTTTTGAGTTTTTGGGTGGTTTCTCAGTCAATATTGGGTATTTTTGAATGGGAATTTCACATAGTATAATGTCAGGATTAGCCCCATTATTTCTACAGTGAATATCCCTTATTATTAAGCTATTTTTAACCTTAAAAATTCCCCTTTAGACTTTTATATGATTTTTTATTACGCATATATTCTCTCTTTATCTTATTTCTTAATTTTGATAGATTTTCCTTATTAATACAGGCTTTTAACGGTTTTTACTCTTCTAACTATGTCATGGATTACTGAGAATGTTGATGGGCATGTCTATTAGTTGTTTAGAGGCGTCATTAATTGTGTATTGGGTGGTAAATTAAGGGAATCATTGGCAAACTCATTGTGTATAAAAAGAGGAGGGATTTTGGTTGTATTTCTTCATTCTTTATCATTTACAATTAACCAATATAACCAAAAAAAATTACAATACATATCAATTAGTACTTTTATAAGGTTTTTGAACAGTATATGAATTGTAAAATCTATTTTTCTACCAACTACAAAGATTGTAAGCCATATATAGAATTAGTGTGAATTATAATACTAAGACCTTTAATTTTGATTATATTTTACTACTTATTGGATTTATACTACAGTATTCATTTAGGACCATTAAAATCTTCTAGACAAATGACCATCCAAGCTAGTTCACGTCTTTGTACTTGACCTCAGCCTGATAATTGGGGACCTTTCCTAAAGAATTCTGTTGGTTATCTTCCAGTAAGTAAATATTCAAAGAGAGGCTACAAGTAAATAAAATCCCTATAGAAATATTTGGATAATTACAACAGGTTGGGGTCACTTATATAGTGATTTCAGAAAAAGAAGCCCTGTTATATAATAAAATTGTGATATTTAATCAACAATTTTACCACTAATTTAACATATAATTGTTATTAGTGGGTCTGTCAATAGACCAATTAAATTTGTGATCTTTGCAGATTAAATTTTTTACCACTAATTTAACATAAAATTATTCTTATTGGGAGTCTATCAATATACCAATTAAATATGTGATCTTTACAGATAATAACCAATTAAACTGATTAATTGTTCTCTTTTAACAGGACTCTTAATCCCCTTTTATTGGTTTGTAAAATTAATTTAATATTTAGAAAGAATCTTACTGACAAAATTTCTTTTTTAAATATAAAATCACGGCTACATATTGTAGACCACTTAAATCAAGTGACCACATAAAAGCATATTAGACTTTTGGAACTTAGAAATTCACTTCATACCTATAAGTAAGCAATATAATTGTCTTCAGGTATTGATAAATACTGAAAAAACTCCTTTTGAAGTTTTCATATCTAAACTTTCAATTCTTTAGAAGAAATTCCACATAAAAATGTGTGACAACAATGACATTGTAAGTAATAAGGTAAAACCTTATAACTTAAGACCTAGAGCTGAAAGACCTTTTACAGGACATTTAAATGGAGGGCCAGGACTCTCCCATAATAAAAAACACTCCACCAATGTCTCTAGAGGAAAGGGAAAGGCTTTTAAAGCAAGTTTCAATAAAGAAAGCAAAAAATACATTACAAGAACAAATTCACTCCCTATCCACCCTATTGAACACCTTGACAATAAGAGTCAACAATATAGTGGACCAGATCAACAACCTGGAGAAAAGAGCAGCTCAAGGTTTCATCAAAGTCAACCAAGCTCTAGTGGACATAAAGGCTCAACCACCATCAGTGGCACCCACCAATTCCATAGCAACACCTCCAGCCCAAGAGGAGGATCAAAAAATCACAGTAAGCAAATGGAAATGGGATTGGTACGCCCAAAATTACAACAATCCTCAACAGAAGGGCTCCAGAAGTCACCCTTACAGGGGAAAGGCAAGGAGAGGCAGGGGAAGTGGGATAAGACCTTAGTAAGTCATCCAACTCCTCATAGTCAATTGTATAAACCTGATGATGAATTAATTATAGGTAATGAGATTTATAAGGAAATATTAGATATAATTGATAAAGATTTAAAGGATTATTCATTTGAAAAAATATGTTAAACTTGTCTTTAAATGAGGACAATGTAAATAGTTTTATTGATCACCAGGATAATGCTATTAAGATAAAAATAGAATCAAATGATGAGTCTTCTGAGTTGGACACGGAAAAAATACAATATTTTTTCAAAGAGAATCCAATGGAATCAAAAATAATAAGTAAATTATTATTGAGAATTGAAAAATGGGAAGAGTTCTCAAAGGAGTCAAACAATAATACAGAAAATGTATTATTACAGCTAACACAATCATTGAGTACCACAGCCAATAGATTAAAAATTATTGAAAATTCAAATGATGAATTAATCAATGAGAATAAAAGATTGAATTCTGAGATTAGAAATTTAGAAAATAAATTAGAAAATACTCAGAATGTTATGGCTACCATTGAGGGACATTTTAATTTATCTTTTTAAAATATAAATGATATTCTGACTCATGTACCTGTAATAAAGGATAGGTTACAAAGAGTAGAAATAGAAGTAGAAAACATATTGAAAAATAGTGAAAAAATAAGAGATAACACTTCTTATGTGGCAAGAGTACCTGTTTTCATAAAACATGCGAATGAAACAACAATGATGGAACATGAACATAGTGTCATGAGCTCTGAGAACAGTAAATCAGTAAAAGATGAAATAAATGATCATCTTTCCAAAGTAAGTGAATTACTGAATATTACTCAGGTTAGGGAAGCAAGAACTAACCAAAAGAACTGGCCTAAGTTAGATCACTACCCTTCTTTTGATGGGGATTCAAAATCTGATTGGCAGAAATTCATACAAAGAAGTGATAATATAAAATTTTCATACAAATTACCTGATGAAGAAATTACTTCAAAGTTAATATCTTTATTTACAGATGTGGCCTTATTATGGTTTGAATCTGTATTTAGTGAGAAAATTAATTACTCCTGGAATGAATGGAAGGCACTAATTGAAAGGCAATTTGGTGGCCCAAAATTTACAATCACTCAACAAATATTTTATGAAAAAGCCAGATATAATCCAAATTCTGGAGATAAACCCATGGTATTTTTAATAAATTTAATAAAAATCATGAAAGCCATGGATCCAAAAATGGATTATGAATAGTGGAAAGAAAAGATAATATTCAAGTTTCCTATATCAGTTAGAGACATTATTGTAGCTAGAACTGAAACTGTCAGAGACACCTCTGGATTCATTAATATATGCAATGAGATATTATTAAACCACAAGTATGAAACCAAGTATAACAATTACAGACAAAGTGTTGACGTGGTAAAACCTACTACAAGTAAATTGCAAGTGGAGAAGAAAAAACCTTCAGCTCCCCTTGTCCCTAATAGAGAGGAGAATAGCACTTGTTACAAATGTAATGAACCTTTGGTAAAGGGTCACACGTGTAAGAAGAGAATAAATGTTATTGAAACCTCACAGAATTCTGAAGCAAGTAATCATGAAGATGAGAATGTGGAATCCAGTGAGGATTGCAAAAGTAACATATCTTACAGTGATGATGAACATGAGATATTTGTATTAGAACAGGATATTATGTTCCTGGATGATTCTATACCTCATACAGACACAACTTTAACTTCCATTGAGGAGGCTGAAATAATTAAAGATGTAACTCATGATATTTACAAAATAACACCTATCAGAGCACCTGTTATTATATGTGGAAAAGAAATGAATGCCATTCTTGACACTGGGGCTGCAGGTAGTGTAGTTTCAATTAAGACATTAATGAAACTTGATAGTAAGTACCAGGAAAAACTAGAACTTGTTCAAACAAAGAACTGGAGAGGTTTTGGTTCAGTATTAAATCCAATTGGCAAATACACAACTGCTGTATTCTTTAAATATAATAATGGATATGTTAGATCAGTGTGTGAATTTGTAGTTATGGATAATAAAAATTTTAGTGATTGGTTTATTATTGGCAATGATTTATTGACAAAATTTGGCATTAAACTAGATCCTGCAAACAGTTGCTTCACTATAGGCTTGAATGGTAAGAGAAAATTTAAAATATTTTCTGAAAACTCAGTGTATGCCATTTCTCCTAAAGAAGAACAACTGCAAGGTGGAAGAACCACCACTAAAATGGTTGAATTGGATAATGAAATCCAAAAGGCCTCTTTCAGTCTTCAACTCTCAAAAATTGAAGAAGAAAATATTTTGAGTTTGATTAAATCATATCCTACGGCATTTGCTCATGGTTCAAATGAACTAGGATTGGTCAAAGACCATGAGATGAAAATCTCTTTAAGTTGTGATTTGGATAATATTCCTGGAAGCTTGAAAAAGAAACCTTACCCAGCTTCTCCTGAAAAAAGGAAAGATATTGTAGACAACATAAAAATGTTATTGGAAATGGGTATTGTTAAGAAAGTAGAGACAACACCTAAGTATTGTGTTACTTCACCAGTATTAATCTCTTATGAAAAAGATAAGGCAAAATTATGCGGTGATTATAGAGCTCTAAATACATACACTGTAGATGATATTTACCCTCTACCAAGGATAGCTTGTATCAATGCTACCTTACAAGGAGAAAAATATATATTTCCTGTTTGGATGGAAACAAGGGTTACCACCAGATTCCTGTAGAAAAGAATTCTCAAAATTACTTATTAATAACCACACATATGGGTATATTTAAGTATGTGAGAATACCATTTGGCCGAAAAAATGCGCCTTCAGTCTTCCAAAAATTAATGGATAGTGTTTTCCATCAGGAAATGGTTGAAGGATGGATTTTGGTCTATATTGATGACATCATAGTGTTTTCAAAAGCATATGATGAACATTTAAATCACCTGGAAAGAGTCTTCCAAAAAATGGATGAAATAAAAATGACAATTTCATTAAAGAAATGTAAGTCTGGATTACAATCCTTGAAAGTACTTGGACATGTTGTATCTGGATTAAAAATTTGTGTTGACCAGAATAAGGTAGCAGTAATTAAAAACATTGGCATACATAAAAATGTTAAAGAGGTTCAAAGTTTTTTAGGTATGTGAGGATATTACAGACAGTACATTAAAAATTACCAATCCATTGTAGCTCCTTTAACAAAATTAATCAGGAAAAATGAAGCTTTCATTTGGAATAATGAAAGAAAAGACACCTTTAATAAATTAAAAGAATGTTTAATGTCAGCTCCAATATTGGGACTTCCAGATTTCACCCTACCTTTTATCTTGTACACTAATGCAAGCTTCATAGGTTTGGGTGCTGCTTTACAGCAGACACAGATAATAAATGGAAAATTATCTGAAGTAGTCATCTGTTATATATCCAGAATTTTAAGAAAAACAGAATTAGGGTATAATGCCACACAACTAGATTTTTTAGCCGTGGTGTGGGCTTTGGAGAAACTTCATTACTATCTGGAATACCAGAAGTTTGAACTTATAACAGATTGCAGTGCAGTAAAATCATTACTAAACATGAAAACCCCTAATAGGCACATGTTTAGATGGCAACTAGCTGTAAAAGAGTACAGAGGAAGAATGAAAATCACTCACAGAGCAGGAAAATTTCATTCTAATGTGGATTTATTATCCAGAAGTCCTTTTCTGAATGATGCTGACAACCCAGCTTATGTACTTGGAAATGATGTAATACATATATTGGGTATTTATATAGTGGATATAGAGGAAGAATTTATGCAAACTATATTGGAAAATTGTTCATCTGATAAAGATTTGACTAAACTATCTACCATTCTAAATGATCCAACTAATGCCTCCATGAGTGCATTAATTAAAACCTTGCCTCCAAAGAATAGAAATGCCTTTGAAAAAGGTAAACTGTCAATTGAAGATGGATATATATATTACAGGAAAAAGTTAAGTTATGTAATAGTAATACCACCTTCTATGAATGAGTTAATTTTAAGTACTTGTCATGATGACATCTTAGCTTGTCATTTTGACTTTAACATAACATTAACTAGAGTTAAAAACACAGCCTGGTGGATAAACATGAAAGAAGATGTACAAAAATACTTTGAAACATGTGACTCTTGTCAGAAATCTAAAAGATTAACTGGGAAGAGAGCTGGGTTGTTACAAAAAATATAGCAGCCAAAAGCTCCATGGGAAATAATAAACATAGATTTTGTAACTGGCTTGCCATTAGCAGGAAAAGAAAGTTTCAATTCTTGCTGGGTAATGGTAGTTAGATTAACAAAAATGTGTAAATTTATCCCTACCCATAGAGAGGTATCTGCTTAAGACTTGGCATTACTATGGTGGACTCAGATGATGAATACTGCTGGGTTCCCTAAAGCCATAATCTCTGACAGAGACCCTAAATTCACTTCAGAGTTCTGGACATCTTTGATGGAAGTATCAGGTTGTCAATTGAAATTTTCTACAGCACACCATCCACAAACTGATGGGCTGGCTGAGAGAATGATACAAACTCTAGAAGACATGATAAGAAGATATTGTGCCTTTAGATTAGAATACAAAGACAATGAGAAATTCACAAATGAATTGTTAACATTAATTCCTGGCCTTGAATTTGCTTATAACAGCACAACCCATTCTGTAACAGAGAAGAAACCATTTGAACTCTGGCTGGGATACGTACCAAATACCCCAGTAAATCATTTAAATAAATTACCAAGGTTAGATATACACCCTGGTACTAAATCATTTATTCATATGCAACAAATGTGTAGAAAGCATGCAGAAGAATGCATCCAAAAAGCATTTGAATATGAAAAGAAAAGGTGGGATAAATCTCATAAAAAATTCAAATTCAAAAAGGGAGATGAAGTCCTTATATCAACACAAAATTTTAACTTACAAGGTAATGTTAAATTTAAGGATCCCTTTGTAGGACATTTTGTAGTAAGCAAGATGGTTGGTAATAATGCAGTGGAAGTCACATTATATGCTACATATGATAGGAAACATCCAGTTTTCCCTATCTCATTATTGAAACCTTACCATGCAAATGATCCTGACTTATTTCCAAAAAGAAGGGGAAGGCCTAAAAAGAAACCTGAAGAAATTGTGGAAAAAGCAGAGATTGAAAAAATACTCAAGAAAAGAATCCTTACTAAAGAAAAAGGAACTTAGTATTTATTAAGATTTAAAGGGAAATCAAATGAATTTGATAAATGGATACCTGAAAAAGAAATTTCTAATTTATCCACCCTTCTTAAAAAATTTAAACAGAAACAAATTTCTGTTCAAACAGCTGAGGGGTTAAAATACCAGTACTCATAATATTTTATTACGTTTTTTTTCTTTAAAGTATAATCTTTAATGCTACAGAATTGATCTGAATACCTGATAATTAAACAAATAAAAAAATAAAAATGTATAACTCATCATTTTTTTTATTGTTTTTTTTTGGGTGGGCAAGTGTCAACCTGTATATCCCCAGGACTGAGTAAAAAGTACTTATAAGTTATGTTAAACACCTGAACTATACATGGGAATAATAATTAAGAGTACACAAATAGTATACATAAGTAAATTTATGATAATATACAAAATAAGCCATTATAACACCTTATATACACGCATATATCCACCTTTTATAAGTCTTACTCACTTATCATTATGTTTTAATATGTTAGGGTAATCTTAAGAACCTTAAGTGTAAGGCTACATAATTTTTAAGTACACTTAATGCAGTTATTTTCACTGTTTTATGCAAAAAACAAGAAATGCGCTTTATTTCACTTAAAAGTTGACTATATGCGCCATAAATTTGAAAATATCAAAAATGCGCTTTGACAGATCAATTTTTATCATTTAGGACTATTTATTTGGCTATTTAAATGCATAAAAATAACATTTTTCAAATTTGGTGTTTTTTATGCCAGAAATGGCTTCTGTGTACTGGCCACATAATGCCTGCTTTTTTCCCATGTGAATAGCTTCATTTTTATCAAAGTTAGCTTTTTCACACTATAATTACCCCACATTCTATGCCCACTGTGGGGAACCACACTAAAATAGGCAACAGGTGCTTATTTACAATACATATCAATTAGTACATTTACAAGACTTTTGAATAGTATCTGAATTATAAAATCTATTTTTATACCAACTACAAAGATTGTAAGCCATATATAGAATTAGTGAGAATTATATTACTGAGACCTTTAATTTTGATTATATTTTAATACTTATTGGATTTATACTACAGTATTCATATAGGACCATTTAAATCTTCTAGACAACTGACCATCAAAGCTAGTTAACGTCTTTGTACTTGACCTCAGCCTGACACATTCTCTATTGGAGGGAGGATGTGGTCTTCCAACATTAGAGGAGCCCTTTGTTGGTCTATTTGGTTTTGTTTTGATGTGTCTTAAATGACATTATTTAATAAGTAGGTGTTTTTCTGGATTTAATCAGCAAATATTGGGAAGGCAGGGATTTTAGTACTACCATTAGATAGCCCCAGGTTTTTTCTATATTTTATGTTGCAATGACATTTTTCAGATTTTAAGTATTAAAGGGATAATTTCTCATTTTTCATTTGAAAAGATAGCTGTTTAATTTTCTTTTTGTGTTTTACGGGCTAACCTTAATTCTTAGGGTTAAGTTCTTAGTACCATTAGAATGGGCTAATTTTTCTCTATATTTTATGTCTCAATTTTGTTATAGCCTAATTATGTGTTTTAAAGGTTTAAGTAGTCATAGTAGATTTTTTTAAGTATTTTGGGTATTTTTGGAGGTTTTTGGAGGTTTTCTGGCTTCAGGGTGGTCCAGATGTCTCAGGCCGGCCTCCTAAAGTCAGGCGGACCACCTGCCTTGATGCTAGAAGGCTGGGAAGCATTTCTAGAGGGGTTTTATGCAATTTGGCGCTCAGAAACGCCAGATTTGTTGGTGTGCATGGGCTTTAAGATAGTGGTCTGTGTGTATATAGTGAATAAGACAGTTTTGGGCAACTTTAATTATCATACAACCATCCAGAGGTGATATCCTTGTTCCTCAGTCAGTTTTCACTCTTTTTTGGCCACAATTGGCTGTGTTTGTTGCAAGGTGAGTTCTTCATTTAACCTAACTTAGAAACTGGTTTCTCAGGTATAGTCTTGCAAGCTATATCATGTATTATTGCTGTCTCTGGTGTGGATTGGTAACCTACATCAAGTATCATTTTTTTCTCTGGTGTGGAAATTGGTCTACATTTCAGTTCTTTGGTTTGGTAGTTTGTCTGCAGACTACTTTTTTGACTGATCAGGCAGTCAAGTGTGTTGGAAAAGGGGCTTTAGAAAACAGGAACCAATTTAATGTAGCAGGTAAATCTCGCTTTATTTTTCTAAAGGGAAAGGAGATTTTCTCTCTGGGTTTTCTCCAACTCCCTTGGTCAAGGCCTATAGCTAGTACTACAGGATTGTCTACACCGCTACTGGCTTATACTTTGATTTGAGACAGAACCAACTGCTGCCTTCATTACTTAATATTAGAACTTTTCTAATATAACTCCATGTTTTACCTACATAATATTTTTTTATTTTATTCTTAATATAATTATAGAAAAAGCCATAATTAATGAAATTAAAAAGTCCAGGCACAATACACTCTATAGTAGTATTACCAAGACACTTGTGAAGCCCCACTTTATGTATCACTTCTTGAACTGACTGATCACTATCTGGGTTCTTCTTACTCTGGGAGATAGTAATACCTATAATTCTAGCCCCTTATGAAAATATTGGCACCACCCTTGCAGATGTCCATTCTCCTCTTCCTCATAAAACTTTCTTTTCTTCTCTAGACTCACAGATCCAAAATACTTAGTTTCCCAAACACCATCCTTAGGCACTACTAAAACTTATGTTACTGGAATACCATCATCACCCATAATCCTGATTCCTATAATCTTATTCAAACAATAATCTATTGTCGCTGAATAATCCATCAAAAAAGGTGTTCGCAAAACTGGTTTCACTACACGCATAGGAAAATCCTGAAGCTCCGGCAACTTGTGTCTTCACATATTCAGCTACCCCTATAAGCAGTAACCTACCACCACCAATACCTGAGACACTTCCTTCACTTTCCTTTACAAGAAAATCTAAATCCACAGCATCCTCCTCAGAAACTACATTTATCTGAGAATCAGTATCTACTAGCGCTCTTATCTGCTTCCAATAAATTGTAACAATTAAATACCCTAGTGGCCCTGCATAGTGTAGTAACCTTGATATTCCCACAACTGGTTGAAATAAGTGCTCTTCCAAATGATACTCAACAAAATTTACAACTCTTTGCTTCCTAAAATTCTTCCACTATACCATTTTTTACTTCTGGAGCTACTGCCATTAACACCCCCAATGGCACTGAAACTTCTGTTTTAAGACATTCTAAAATTAATTCTTCAGCTGCTTTGAAATTTTCTGCATGAAATGGGAGCTGCATGCTCCATTTTGGTTGAGTCACCTTTGCTCCAGCTTTGGCCCTACCTGGAGGATTCTTTGGAGTATCATGCTTCACTCCAGGAATGTCTTATGCCAGTAATTCTCATATCTTAGCTACCTCTGGCTCCTCTAAAAGTTGTTCTTTGATACACTGATCCATCTCATAATCCATTTTATTTGCAGATTCATCTTCCATTTTCACATCCCAAGGTGGTACTGGTGTATTTTCTCTTGTAGTATACCCTATCTGTTTGATGTCCTCTGGATTTGCATACTTGTCAACAGCACTTCTTGGCCTACTAACAGTTGGTGCAGGAATCTTCTTATGATTTGCTGCAAACATCTCCATCCGTGCTTTAGTGAGTGGCGCTGCAACTGCTCTTTCTTTAACCTTAAAATCCAATACTGCGCAGGTTACTGCAAAATTGACTGACTTTGTGTTTTTATCTATGGACTGCTTGTACTTAATATTATTTACTTCCATAGCCTTTTTGTTAATATGATTGATGACTTTGGCTTACATCCCTCAATCTTTATCCATCAAAATTTTTGTGCCATCTTCTATCATTAGCACTATACCCTCTTCAAAAACAAATTTATCTTCTTTGTCTTTTTGAAGTGCATTACAGCTCATCCTCATATTACCTTTCTTATTACAGTAATAAAATACCATTGAAAAAACGACAATTGTTGAGTAGTAAAACTAGGTTTGATTTTAGCTGCTTCACACAACTTCTTCTCCAACTCTTCAATTCTTGCTATCACAGAATTTGAATCCTGGGGTTTTTCTTAGCTTTTGGAGTTGACACTGACGAAGGTGATCTGGTACTAGTAAAAATCCCTATCATCTCTACATCCTCTAAAGAAACTCTAGCTGCTTGGAACTCTACCCAACACAACTTCATTTCTGCTTCCACAGCCATTTCCACTTCCTCCATCCCTGGATACTTATAATCCCTATTCTTCTATCTAACCAAATTTCTTTGCTATCAAGGCGCCACTTTTCCCAATCATCAACCTCAGGCGCTAGCCCCTCACAAAAAAAAAGGTAACAAAACACTAGTATCACTTAAAACTTTGTTACTGACTAAATAATCTACTACCTGATCAAACTCTTGTCAAAAAAATTTAAAATCTTTAGGGTCTCTAATACCCCCTTTAGCATTCACCTTCTTTACCAATACATCCAGGTCCTTTATCATATGTCAAAAATGTGGAATTAATTATTTTGAAACTTTAACTCCCACTGGACATCTTAAAAATCTATGATTTTTTATGAGTCTATCCACTCAAGAAAACTGGGATTTTATTCAAATGGAATTCAAAGGTGTATTTCTTTTGGAAAACCTGATGAGTATGTATTCATGAATATACCATTGGGAATTGAAATACCACCAAATTTTCAGAAACCTTTTTGCTACTTAAATGTTCTCTTTATAGGTTGAAACAAGCCTCAAGGTGTTGGTATTCAGAACTCATGATTTTCTTCATCTCCTTAAATTTCTATACATTAGCCGCAGAAACATGTTTATTCATTCACGGGAGTTAAACACATCTTTGTTATGTTCACATTCATGTCAATGAACTATCCATTTTTGGTAAAGATTTTGAATGGTTCAAAGATGCCATCTCATCAAAATTTGATATGGAGGATTTGGGTGATGCTAAATTCATGCTTGGTATGAGGGTTACAATAAATAATCCAGAAAGCATTGTTTCACTTGTTCAAGATCAAGAAGTCAAAGATCTACTAGAATCTTATAATATTCTTGACTGTAAAACATCAAGCACTCCAATGCTAATGAACACTCAATTGAAACCTGAGACTGAAGATGAAATTTATACCTTTTCTAAACTCAATATCAATTCTCAAAAAGCGGCTTCTAGGGTTAATCTCATCAAACAGGCTACTTGACCAGATATTTCATTTATCAATAGTCAACTGACTCAACATTTCAATTCACCCCGCATCAAGCACTGGGTTTCTTTAAAAAGGGCTCTTCATTATTTAGAAGGAACAAAAAATATTTCACTTTCCCTCCATTCTGGAGCCACATTTCTCAATAAAGGTCACTATAGCTATACCCTACCAGCCAGCTATGCTTATACAGATCGGGCTGACTGAGAAATTTGTTGGAATTGTAAGAAACAGCCCACTGTTGCTCTTAGAACTACAGACTCTGAATTCAAAGCTGCAGTTTATGTGTCACAAGAAGCTCTTTGGATGAAAACTTTGTTCAATGACCTTGTTTTAGACTAAAATTCCTCTTCAAAACTGTTTTCTGACAATCAAGGATGTATTTCACTATGCAAAAATCCAATTTTTTATGCAAGAACTAAACATGTTGAAATTAATTTTCATTGGATCAGAGAGAAGGTTATGAATGGAAAAATTGACATTCAAAAACACCATCTACCAACATGATTGCTGATGTTTTTACCAAGGCCCTGAGCAAAGAAAAATTTCAAATTTTTGTCAAGAAAATTTGTTTAGGGGATATGGTTGATAGAAAAGGGGGGTGTAAGAACATCTGATTCTTTCATTTTTATTTCTTTTATTTTATATAGATTTTGACAAACTCTATGAAGTGGTGTTAACTTATTTTAAATATTTGTGTAGATGTTACTATACATGTGTAGAAGAATATACATACTTTTGTGGCATTATCATATTACTATCTAACCATATCCATAATGTTGAGTAAGATTCCAACTTATATACCAGGTCGTTTTTACTTTTTCCTAGGTCTTTTTCATCTTTCTCAATAAATAATTATTTTATTTTATTTTAGGTTAGATTTTGTATTTCTTCTATTTATCACTTTTATTAGCATCATTTTACTTTTATAAATAACGTAAATAGGTAACAGCATCAGAGATCACCTTTTTAGGATGACTCAATTATTGATGTCTGTTTATTTTTCTATATTATAAGCTTGGACTTTTTACTTATCTATTACTTAGGGTCTATTTCATATTACTCAATAAATAATCATTTTTTATTTTAGGTAACATTGGAAGAGATCATCTTCTAGGGAATATTCAGTTATTGATGTCTGTTTATTTTTCTATATTATAACACTTTTTCTTGTAGAGAAAAAAGTGAAAAATCATTTGAAAAAGAAGCTGGATGGTAAGAAACAAAACCATATCTGAAAAAACCATAACTGTTGAAAATTTCAAAGCTATCATATTATATTACATTAGATTTTGTTTCATATTTCAGTAAATATCCAAAATTACCTTTGATTTGGTAAAATCTATCTATATTCTGCTACTTTGAATGCTGTCCTAGTCTAATTAAAAAAGAAGATCCCTTAAATCATTAATTAAAAACTCCTTTACTAGATCTACTTTATATTCTGTCCTTAAGAAAGTTGAAACTTATATATTACTTATATCTTATTTCTTTCTCTATTATTTATGCTATCTACAGTTGTGACAGCATCTTACTCTTTCTAATATCTTTTTTGATTTAAAGAGATATTTTTTCCTTTCAACAAGGTATTAGGCCAGTCTCAGTATAGCAAAATCTAGCAAGCTTCCAATCAAATTACTTGTGAGTTTCAAAACAAATCAGAGCCTACAAATTCACACTTAAATTTTTTAAAAAAGTAAGTTATCTTAATCTTAAAATACTGAAGCTTCTGGGATAATGTACTTTGAGATATCATACCAATGTAAGTGATTATTTGATTAAAATTAAGTGTCGCCTTGTGATCTCAAATATGCTAGCTTTTATACCACTTTTTTTGAGTTTTTTTGTTTTTTATAAGGTATTTTATAAATTTATCAATAAATATGGCAAAAAAAAACTCATGAATATTTGTATTAATTTCTCCCAAGAAAATATTTTTAAGAATTTTATGTTGAATACAAATATATTTCACTCTCCTTTTTCAATAGTGTCAATGTCACTTTTATACAACTATCAGTTAATGAGGTCAAATTATAAGTTTTCTACAAAAAAATAATGTTATGAAAATACATCATATTTTCAATTTTTGATAGTGTATTTTAACTCTAGGGCTCTAAAATTCTGATTTATAAATTTTTAACTCATTTGAATAATAATTATGTAGTCAAATGTATTTTTTAAAGTGATAAGAATATACACCAGGGGATAAATAGGAAGGACTTGTTATGATGTTATAGAAGAAGGAAGCGAATTTTTTAAAGTATTTAAGGTGTTTCATAGAATGGTGTGGCTTTTTAGGTAACAGGTATTTTAAATTTTTTATAGGATATAAAGAAATTCTTTTAATTACATACAAAAGATTAATTAAATTTATTTTTGTCAAAGGACAAAGTGTTTTCTCATATTTTTTTGAAAATTGGACAAGTCATATACCCAGTACTAAAAGATTTTATACATTTTTCAATACAATTGTGGCCAGTTTAGAGGAATTTAGAAGCTTTCTGAAAGATTTACAGATATTAGTATAAATCTTTTTTTACCTTTAAGAAAAATCTAGCTCAAAAAAGATTCAGTAGGCTGTGCTAAAGAACTCACTTTAACTATTACGGATCCACCTTTTTTCCCCAGATCTGATATTAATAATTGTAGGAGACTCATATCACCTAGCCCAGATATTAGGAAGTTTCATTCCTGGAAAGTCTGAACTTATCTAAGTGCTGACTTCCAAACACACTAGCCCCAACACTGGTCAATTTCAAAAGTGACATAAGTCATTTATTTCACTCAAATCTGTACTTTATTGACCAAAAGTTCTGATATAAATGATTTTTCATCATCATTCCACTTAAATTCAGCACCCTGAATCATAAAACTTCATAAATCAAAACATTGTACATCATTTACATATTTATACCATATAAGAGTGTTTTACATCATCAACTCAACATAAAATTTCATATTTTCTGGAATTGCATAATTTTTCAGTCATTCTTTTTTTCTTTCATCATTCATAACTGTTTCCTCCTCTCCTCTTGCATCCCTCAAAAGTTTTGAAATCAATTGTTTTCTCAACTTATCTCTCAAGGTAAATCATTTTTTCATTAATACTAATATGTAAGCTAATTATAATTTTTTCTCTTTTTTTTATCTAAATTGTTATTGTTAATGGTTTTATTTTCTTTATTTTTAAGGTAGAATAAGCCTTTTTTTCTTCTCTCCCCCTCATTTCTTTCATTTTTTTCTCTCCATCATCCTACTATCCATCCCTCCTTTGCATGATCATTATCAATGTAGGACTCTTATCTAGATAACAGTTGACTTCTTCATCTCATCTTGTTGTTATTTTCATTATCACTTTTCAAGTCTTTGTGAAATTTTGAAAATAAGATTCAGAACTAGGGTTAGGTTTATTTAAATATAATTTAATTTTAAATGAAGATTCTCCTAAAAACTATATTTTATTTCCCACACACAGATTTAAATTTTCTTCAGTGTTTAATGAGTTATTGAACTTTAAAGTTGAGCCTTTTTTTACAATTTCACTTTTATTGATTTTAAGTTTTTATATAACATAAATAGAGGATAAGGCTTCTTAAAATATAATCTTATTATTATATAGGCTTTCAGCTCTCTCTTGTTAGAATTTTGATCATCACTTTAAAAGTTTTTGTGAAATTCTTAAAATAAGAGCTGGAATTAGGCTTAGGTTAGTTCAAATTTAATTTCGTTATAACAGAAGATTCTCCTAGAGCCTATCCTTAATTTCCCACAAATGGCTTTGAACTTGGTCCAATGGTTTCTGAGATATTTACCTTCAAAGTTGAGCCTTTTTTTCCAATTTCACTTTTATGTGTTTCATAATGTATTTCATAATGCATATCATAACACTTACATCATGCATTTATCCATCCAGACTTCTCCAACTACCTTTCTCTTTACTTATTATTGTGCCCTTTTATCAAGGTGTTTTTTATTTTTCTTACTATTTTCATATGTTTAACCCTTCACTAATTGTGGATGCTCTTTTCAGATGAGACAAAAGTTAATTCAACAAAAAAAAGTGAAAAAAGAAGGTAAAAGCAATAAATTTTAAAAAAATTAGGTAGATCAAAAAAGTATGGGAATTCATAAAATCACCAAATTTTTATTAATTTTTCATAAGCTTTCAACAGATAAATCTTATATTTCAATTTACTAAACTAAAGTAATG
Organism: Hemileia vastatrix; assembly: GCA_030280995.1. Classification (NCBI taxonomy): domain Eukaryota; kingdom Fungi; phylum Basidiomycota; class Pucciniomycetes; order Pucciniales; family Zaghouaniaceae; genus Hemileia; species Hemileia vastatrix. The sequence continues at coordinate 16,672,358 of JASXTE010000006.1, read as the reverse complement.
GGAAAATGACCTTTTGTTGTATAACCAGTAACAATGATAAAATTAAATATTTTCATTGGGTTCCTCTAGCCTATACTTGTGAAAAGTCCCAAAGTTAGTTTCTATATTTATCTGAATTTTGACTAGAGGAATTGACATTCATTTAAAACTAGAAAGTTTGAAGTATCTTATTTATTTATTTATTAATTTATGTAATTATTTTAAATTTTGGTGACTTTCACCCCTTACATCAATAAAGTCAGGCAAGGGTATTGCCTAAATTTCAAATCTGAAATTCAAAATCAATGACTTGCAAAAATATTGGTGATACCCACCCCTTACTTTAATAAAATTCATGGGAGGGTTTTTTCAAATTTTAAAAACAGATATAGATTTTTTTTGACTAGGCTCTATTTAGAAATTCAAATTTGTGGTGGGGTGATAAAATTATGTTGGTGGTGATCGAAATCATCATCATCAATAACTAATCCAGTAGAAGTGAAATTCCCCTTTTATATTTTGATTGATAACTTTTGAACTTCTCCTTCATTATCTTAGGATTGATGTTGATTCTTCCTTTTTTTTCTTTACTTCATTTTCCATAAACAAGAAGCCATTGAGCTTTTATGAAGGTGGAAAACCAAGGTGGGTGGACTACTCCCATCCAAAACATGCATCATAATTTGATTTAATTTTTAAGAAATTTATTATGATGAGATAATCTTCCTTTTTTAGCTGTTCAAACTTTTATTTCTCATGTGAGGGGCTTACTTTACTAGTTGAATTTTTAAATAAAGAATTTTTTTGATTTGCCTTTTCAGTTTTGATATTTCTTTGAGGAATTATGAAATTGGTATGTAACAAGAAAAGAGATTAAGAGGTTGAAACCATAAAAAAAACAAGGGAAAAAACATTCCCAGTTAAAATTTTTCAAATCTCAGTGAGGGGTGTGTGCCAAGGATCAATAAGGGGATGAAGGTCAGTTTTTCACACATGACAGGGATGGGGTGGGAAAGAAATGGATTTTGTGGAAAGTATGTGGTTGTGAAAAATTGGGAAAAAAGTGCTGATTTGAAGTCATAATTGAAATCCATTTTTAAAATAAGTGACTTTTTTGTAAAATTTAGGTGCTGATTTGTTTGTTCTTATTTGGTTTAAAATACACACTAAATCTAATTGTGGGTTTTTCAGAACTGAAACCCCTTATTATTTTATAATGATCATGAAATAACCAATTTACCTCACTCTAATACCCAAATTTTTCATCCTAAAAGTAGATACAAGACTCATTCCATTCTGGATTGATTTTTCACAAAGTAATTCAAAAAAATGAATCCTGACCTTAGAAATTTATCAAAATTAAAATACCTATAAATTCAGATTAAACCTTAAAAAATGCTACGTGTACACCTCACCCATACTCCAATTCATATTTCAATGGGTATTAGTGATCTCCCAATTTCCTCTTGTGATCATCATTGGTAATATCATAAATGGGAGAAGGCTAAAGCTATTTCTATTTTTGAAGTGACTCATGAAAACTTCATTAACTGATATATCATTAGCCTAAAGTAGAAATTAATGATGAAAAACATGTATTAGTGGGTGTAAAAGTTATAAAATCACCTATTACATTATAACCTCTAGATTTTGAAATAAATTGTCTATTTTCAAGGTAATAAGACCAAATTTTCTTGTGAAGCAATGGCTTAAATATAAACAGAATTTAATTTCACTTTTTAAATACTCCAGTTTTGCTTCCATTGTGGTTTACAAATAGAAAATTAATTAAGTTTCAATTTTATCTGGAAAATTTCCAATTTATTGGTGCTGGTTTTATAAATTTTACAACCCCTATTTTATTGTCTTAGTATTAGGAAGTTTCAGTTCTGGAAAAAATTCAATTACAAATCTGCTGTCATCTAAGTGCAGTTTTGAAAAATATACCAGCCCCAAAAATTGTGTATTTTAAAACTGAAATGAGACACTTATTTCACTGATATTCACACTTTCTCAAGCAAAAGTTCTATATTCACAGTAAAGGACCATTTCACTGATTTTTTAGAATTTTCACACTAATGTGCAGTACTTCAAATCATAACAGTTTATACATTGGAACAAAATCCAAATTTCAAGTATTTATATTATATAAGAGTCATGCCTTTCTCCCTCTCAAATCTTGATAAATTGAATCAAGCAATAAATTTCATAGCTCTTAATATTCTCTTTGATTCAGATTGTATTGCTAGATTTTTGGCAAAGAATTTCAGAAGACAGCCATACTTCCAAGTTCAAAAATCATTTGGTAAAGTTAAGAGTCTGAATTAAACATTCTATTAAACTCTTGAAAGGATTTCTTCCTAGTCTATGAGAAATAAGAAGCCCTCTGAGAAAAAAAGCAAAAATTAAAAAAGTGGTACACTGTATTTTGTGTTGTGCTGTACTTCATAAACTTCTAGAAAATCTCAAAGATAAATGGTCAGAATTATATGAAGATGAGGAATTTGATTCACCTCCAACTATATCCAACACTTAAATTTCCCAAACTGGCATCATAAGGAAAGAAATTCTTCCAATAACACTAGAAAATTTTGAAAATTAGTTTAAATTTAATATATAATTATTTATAATTTAAAAATTCTATCTAATGATTTTACTTGGTGGTATTTTTCATTGAAATTTTTCTAATTGAGAGCCATAAAAAATGGTAAATTATTGAATCAATCACCAGGTAAAATCAGGGAGGGCCTGCATGCAATTTTGAAAACAGTTTTTTTTTCTTTACACTGCATTCTCCCTGAATATGGCTAGCATTCAACCATCAATTGACCATAATTTGCACAGCACTCATTCAGAAACTTCTATTTATCTTTCTTTATCCTTTAATTAAACCTTAGTTTCACTTCTCCATCTCATGAAAAATTGTCAATACTCTTTGTAAAAATAATGATTTACCTCACTCACTTTCTAGCATGCCACAATATTTTATTCTGTTAATTTGTTAAATTTTGACTCAACTCAATTCTATAATTCTCTGTATTTAATCAAAGGGCTTATCACTACAATTTATTGATTTTTTATGAACTAATTGTAACATCAAAATATCTAGCTTATGAAAATATTCAAATGATGTCATTGGTTTAATTCTTTTACAGAAAAAGAATATAATTTTTAATATAATACTTTACAAATCACTTTTTTCTTTCTACTTCTTAAAACCTGGAAAAAAAAGTGGCTTGAGGCTCCTTCTTGTTCCAGTGTTCAAGAAAGTCTTTTGCCACTGCTCTAGCCAACACACTTTTCCACTACAATATTACTAAACACTGGGACTAAGTCAGGATTTTCTATTACAGAACTAAAAAGACCTACAATACAATAGCTTACATGCGCCCATATCATTTCTTCCCAGCTGAATTTTAACCAAAAATGTCTTTTAAGAACATATAACTGACTGATAGATGAAAGAGAGTCAGAGGCTAATAAATAACAGTAATTGTGACTTGCAAGAAAAAAAACCTCATACCCCATTCTCTAGATAAAGTAAAAATGTTTGAAAGTTATGAAAAGAAGATATATTATTGAAATAATCTTCAATTTTTTTCTTAAATTTATCTGCTAAACATGATTCAAGCCTTCTAAGATAAAACTACTTGATCATCTTGATGGTGGTTGGTGATACATTTAAATGTGGAGAATTAAAAATGACATCATTAAATCAAGAATGTCATTATGCAACTTTTTCAAACCAGAAGTATCATTTTTTGAAATTTTACGAGAGGTTCTTTTAATCAGTAGCCTTTCCAATTTTTCCTTCTTTAGGATTTGTGGTCTTTAGAGAACCTTCACACCATACATAAAAGTGTCTTGTTCAGCTTTTGGTTGTGGTGGTGACTCAACTGAAAGATTGTTTTCAGCTAGACCTATTGATTGAACCATTATATTTAACCAATCTATTATGGCTTCCTTATTTAGATACTGACTCCAGTAGAAAAATTAAACAAGATGTGACGAAAAATGAGTAAATTTCTCTGGCCTGAAAGTTCTGGGTATTTATCAGGGTTTTCACATATACTGCTGAGCTTTTAAAAGTCAATTATATCATTGAAACACCATGGCTAATTAAGAGAGGGCACAAACAACTGATTTTCTACATAATTATTTAGTTAGTTTTTGTTTCATTTAATTTTTTATTAGTCATTATGGTACTTATAAAATCGATCCTTAATTATTTCTTTCCTTTCACTGGAAGAGATTTTTTCCCACCAAAAGTAAACTTTCTAACATGGTGTGGTACTAGATGGCTTTTCTCTTTCTCCTTGGGCATAAAATTTAAGAAACCACACAATTGAAGACCAAGCTTATATGAAGTTTTTCTTTCTCATTTTTCCTGAATACTCACCATGAGTTAGTTTAACTATTGGCTGAGTCTCAGTATTACTGAATATTGTAAGCATTTTTGATGGTGTTTTTTTAATTCAGGTATCATTAGGCCTATCATTTTGAGAGCCTACTATAATTATCAATTAAATAAACTATGTTATATTATATTTTTTTATAAAACATATTTCTTTGCTTAAAAAAATACATACCACTTTTCTGAGTCATTTCTTCTTCATCCTGATTTAAATCAGAAAAAATTAATTCAGAAAATTTATCAACACTTTTTTGCAATTTACCACATGTCGGTCAGTCGTCTAGAAGAGGTAAGGAAAATAGGAGAAAAAGGAGGAGAGAAGGTGGAGGACAAGGGAAAATAAAGAAATAAATCACAAAAATATATATTTAATTTATTTGAGAGGGAAACAACGGTGAGCAACTTTGAGAGGTGACAAAAACTTAGATCTTATTAACAATAATATTATTAAATGTAAGGGTTCTGCGTGGCAAACACTTTTAATTACTATCAGACTTAAAGCAACCTTTAATTTGTTGTATAGACTTTTAATTAGATTTGTATTACTAATAAAAAAAATATAAACGTAATAAAATGGTTATTTAATTTGTTGAGTGTGTAATAAGTGATGAGGCTATAGGGAATTATCCAAGGCCCTTTTATAGGCAATGGGTCCTCTGAAGCGCTACTATCTTTGTAAATACAATGATTAGAATGGAATAAAACAAATATATCAAAAGGGTAAATGAAACATAACAATATAGAGAAAATCATGAAACAATTAATTAAAACCCAATTAAGAAACCAATTTTCCCGTCATTAATTCCTAAATCAGTAAGTGAAAATAGTGAATAACTAAAAAAGATTGGAACATAGGAACTATGAGAAAAATAATTCCAAACAGATGGTACAGTCTGATTAAAGGACATTTTAAGTGAAACAAAAAATAATTTGACGCAACAAAACATGTAATTAATCTCAATTTAGTCTAAATTAATTTATTTGTTTTTTTCTAACACAATTAAGGGTCAAAAGAAGCGTCATTAATTATTGTTTAGTATCATATGAGAGGTATTATTTAATATATAAATTTAAGTAATTAATTTAAATATATTATAAGTCAATTTTACACTTATAATTATAATATATGTTTTTCAAAAAATTAAATATAAATTTATAATTATTAATTACATAAAAATGTGCCATTATTTGTAGAATATATTATATTATGTTCAATTCAACTGTATACAAAATTATATATAACCAATAAATTTAATGTAACACTTGTATATAATAAAATACTTATATAATTTCAAAATGCAATAAAATATTAAGTTATATTCATTAAATACAATTCTTACCCACTCTTTAAGTTTTTATAAGTTATATATCATTTACTGGACTCCTGGAATAGCCTGGCTGACACTCCCTCACTCTAAAAAAAACAATAATAAAAAAAAATGCTAAGATTTTTTCATTTTGTATTTTTTCAACAGAGCAGGCAGATTTGAAATCTCCTTGCCAGGTATCCATGCATCATGTTCAGATGATTTGCTCTTATATCTCAATAAATATTCAGTACCTCTCTCAGAAGTGATAATTCTATCATTGAGAATTTTATCAATTTCTGCTGTTTCTGTGACTTCCTGAGGGTTCTTCTTAGGTCTTCCTCTTCTTTTTGGAAATAAGTCACTGTTGGAAGTATAAGGTTTAAGCAAAGAAATGGGAAAGACAGGATGTTTCCTATCATATGGAGAATACAATACAACTTCTACTGCATTATCACCAACCATTCTTTTAACAACAAATGGTCCTACAAAAGGATCTTTTAATTTGTGGTTACCTTGTAAATTGAAATGGACAGTAGAGATCAACACTTCATCACCCTTGTTAAATGTGTATTCTTTATGGGATTTATCCCATCTTTTCTTTTCATATTCAAATGCTTTATCAATACAACTTTGAGCATTTTTTCTGCATAGCTGTTGCATTTGCATAAAAGATTTAACACCAGGGTGTAGTTCCAACTTAGGTAATTTATTATTGAGAATCTGAGCAGGAGTTTTTGGGACATAACCTAACCAAAGCTCAAAAGGCTTTTTCTCAGTGACAGAATGAACAGTGCTATTATATGCAAATTCAAGACCAGGCAAAAGAGTGACCCAATCATGAGTAAATCTGTCATTGTCTTTATATTTTAAACCAAAGGCACAATACCTTCTAATCATATCTTCCAGAGTTTGAATCATTCTTTCAGCTAGACCATCAGTCTGAGGATGGTGAGCTGTAGACAATTTTAACTCACAGCCACAAATATCCATCAAAGAGGTCCAAAACTCAGAAGTGAATTTTGTATCCCTATCAGAGATAATGGCTTTTGGAAAACCAATAATATTAAACATGTAAGACCACCATAAGAAAGCTAATTCTTTGGTGGATACATCTTTGTGGGTTGAAATAAATTTGCACATTTTTGTGAATCTATTAGCTATTACCCAACAAGAGTTAAAGCTGTCTTTACCTGCAACAGGAAGACCAGTGACAAAATCCATATTAATGATTTGCCAGGGAGCACTAGGTGCTTCAATATGTTGTAATAACCCTGCTCTCTTACCTGTTAACCTTTTAGATTTTTGGCAGGAATAACAAGATTCAACATATAATTTTGTGTCTTCAGACATATTAGCCCACCATGCAGTGTTTTTTATTCTAATCAATGTTTTTTCAAGATCAAAATGACCAGCTAATATGTCATCATGACAAAGTTTGAGGATAGTTTCTTTCATTGAAGGAGGAATAACAATTACATTGGTAAGCTTCCTTCTATAATATATATAACCATCTTCAATAGAGAACTTTCCTTTATTTAAAGCATTTTGGTACTTTGCAGGAAGAATTTTTATTAATGCTTGAATTGAAGCATTCTTAGGATCATTCAAAATAGTAACTAATTTATTTAAATCAGAATCTTTATCATATGAATCCAGTATTAACTGTAATAACTCTTCTTCCATATCAACTATAAATATACCATGTATATGAACAGTATCATCTTCAGGTACATAAGCAGGATTGGAGTCATTATTTGGCAGAGGCAATCTGGAGAGCATATCAACATTAGAGTGAGAATTTCCAGCTCTATGGATAATAGTCATCCTTCCTCTGTATTCTTGAACAGCAAGTTGCCACCTGAACATATGTCTGTTAGGTGTCTTGAGGTTTAAGAGAGATTTCACAGCACTACAGTCAGTTACCAACTCAAATTTTTGGTCATCCAAGTAGTAATGAAGTTTCTCAAGAGCCCAAACAACTGCTAAGCACTCCAATTGAGTGGAACCATATTTCAATTCACTATTTCTTAAGGTTCTTGAAATATAACAAATTAAAACCTCTGAGGATTTATCATTAATAATTTGCTTTTGGTGAAGGGCAGCACCCAGACCAATAAATCTAGCATCTGTATAAAGGACAAATGGCTTGTTAAAATCTGGAAGAGCCAATATAGGGGCTGTCATTAAGCAACTTTTTAATGTATCAAAAGCTTTCTGACAGTCATTATTCCAGAGAAAAGCAACATCTTTTCTGGTCAGTTTTGTAAGAGGCCAGGCTATGACCTGATAATTTTTAATATATTGTCTATAATAGCCACACATACCCAAAAAACTTTGGATTTCTCTTACTGAAGTTGGTGCTTTCACATTTTGAATGGCAGCAACTTTATTATGGTCTACACAAATTTGTAAGCCTGACACAACATGGCCAAGGACTTTCAAAGATTGAAAGCCAAATTTACACTTTTTTAAAGATAAGGTCATATTGATTTCATCCATTTTTTGGAAAACTCTATTCAAGTGAATCATATGTTCATCGAAAGGTTTAGAAAAAACAATAATATCATCAATATAAACCATGAGCCAACCTTCAATAATTTCTTGATGGAAAGTGTTATCCATGACTTTCTGGAAAACTGAAGGAGCATTTTTAGGGCCAAATGGCATCCTAACATACTTATATATTCCCATATGAGTAGCAATGAGCAAAAAAATTTTGAGAATTTTTCTCAACTGGAACTTGATGATAACCTTTATTACCATCCAGACAACTAATAAATTTTGCACCTTGCAAGGTAGCATGTATTGAATTAATTCTGGGTAAAGGATAAATATCATCAACAGTATAAGTATTTAAAGCTCTGTAATCTCCACATAATCTAGCTTTATATTTTTCATAAGAAATCAAGACTGGGGAGATGACACAATATTTGGGGGTGACATCCACTTTCTCAATGATATTCATTTTCAATAATGTTTCAATATTATCTTCAATATCTTTTCTCTTTGATGGAGAAGCAGGATATGGTTTTTTCTTAAGGGAAGGAGGAATATCACTCAAATTACAGGATAAGGTAATTTTCATCTCTTCCTGAACAATTCCCAAGACATGAGAACAATGAGCAAAAGCCATAGGGAAAGAGGTAATAGAGGCAACAATAGAATCCTTTTGTTCACTAGTCAACTGATCACCAAAAGAAGCGGTATTTATTTCATGTAATAAATCATCCAATTCAGTTGTTGTTCTACCTTTACACTGGATCAGTGAGTTACAAGATTTCAACAAATGCCCAGAAGTTCTAGGAGAGGAAATTTTGAATTTCCTTTTCCCATTCATTCCTAAGGTAAAGCAATTATTTGCTGGGTCCAGTCTCACACCAAACATGGTTAAAATATCATTTCCCATAATAAACCAATTGCTCAAATTATAATTTTTCATGACAACAAACTCACAAATAGCTCTGACAAAACCATCATTATATTTGAAGAATACAGAGGTTTTGTATTTGCCAATAGGAAATAAGCTAGAACCATACTTTCTCCATTTTTCAGAAGTTATAGGTAATAATTTACTCAAATATTCCTTATCCACTGAAGCCAAAGCTTTTTCAGATACTACACTTCCTCCAGCACCAGAATCAAGAACTACATCAACATTTTTACCATTAATGATAACAGGTGCCTTTAAAGGGGATATAGGAATAGAATTGTTAGTAATATCTTTAATTATCTCAGCATTTTCTACTGAAGATAAATTCAATACACAATCTTCAGATATATTATTTAAATAATGGACATCATGTTCCAACATTAAAACATCTTTAACAGATTCATTGTCATAGGAGATATTACTTTCACAGTCACTGGAAGAATTACTGACATCAAGTTCAACTTCATCAGTGTCTTTATTTTGTTCAACAAGATGAATTTTCTTGTCACAAACATGACCCTTCTGCCACGGTTTGTTACATTTATAACAAGTATTTGTTGCATATTTTTTAGGTGCAACTGGGGCAGAGGGTTTACCAGATTTTTCTGGGAGCTTTATAGAAGGTTTATTCTGATCATTATAAGATTTACTAAGGTAATTCTTTGGTTCATATCTATGGTTGAGTAGTACTTCATTACAGATATTAATGAAAGAAGAATTTTCTCTTACATGCTCAGTTCTAGCAACAATCAAATCCCTAAGAGAATTTGGTAATTTATACAAGATTTTATCTCTCCAAATATCATAATCCATCTTTGGATCAATTGCTCTAAGGATTTTAGTTATTTTCATCAGAAAAACAATGGGCTTTTCAACAGAGGAGGATACATATCTAGTATTCTCATACAGTCTCTGCTGAGCTAACCTGAATTTTGAACCACCAAACTGATTCTCAATCAAGGATTTCCAATCATTCCATGTATAATGATTGTTATCTAAGAGGACAGATTCATACCACATCAAGGCTACATTGGAAAAAAAAGAAATTAGCTTAGAAACAATTTCCTCATTAGGTAGTTTATAAGATCTCTTTAAATTATCAATTCTTTGGATAAAGTGTTGCCAATCAGAGGAAGAATCACCATCAAAGGTAGGATATTGGTCTAACTTAGGCCAATTTTTCTGACTACTAGGATGGTCCACTTTTTGGTTTGAATTATTTATTATTAATAATTCCTAAAGTTTAGCCAGGTGTTCAGAAATTTCATAATTTACAGAAACAGCTGGTGCATGACCATCACAAGATTTTTTGCTAGTAGCAAAAGATTTTACAGACTCATTTTCAGTTTGTTTAATGGTTCAAATATGAGGAAGAAAGGATGAACCTTGCTCAGGTTTTTTCTCTTTATTTTTATGCAGCTTATTAACAGAAATCTTATTTAAATCATTATTGATGGTTAAGGTTGAGAACTTTTCCTGTAGGTCAGACACATAGTTTCTTATTCTTGGAATTTCAGACATCTGGTCATTTACTTTTGCAAGAGATAGAAAATTTCTGTCCTTAGAAACTGAGTGTTTGGTACTTAGTGCATGGAAATCATTTTTTAGCTTCTTAAACTCATTTTTCAGAGATTTTATTTCATTCTTGAATGAATAATGTTCCTCAATAAGGGGTTTCAATTCACTCAAGGTCTTATGTAGACTGATATTTCTATCTGAGATAGCTCTATGGTCAATTCTTATTTGTTTTTGTTGACTAAGAACAATATTCAAGGTTTCTTTGATTTTTAAATAAGCTGTATCTTGTATAGAAGAACTCACTTTACATTGCAAGTGTAAATTATTCAATCTATCATTTTCATGGATTAACACATCTCTCACATGTTTTTCTTTCACAATATTAAAATCAAGGGTATCTTTCAATATTTCCTCAGAAGATTTTTCAATTAAGGTATAGATTTCAGGGGGAACAGAATCATTTTTAATTGCAAGAGAGGGATTAATTAAAGATGTAGAAGTTAAATGTAAAGGTTCATCAAATGACAATTTGCTAATTACATCAATAGGGCTACTAGTTACAGGAAGCTGTCTTTTAACAAGTTTAACTGTTCTTTCACCATGTTCAATAATATTACCTGCAGAAGAAGATTTATCAGAAAACATACCCAAGTGACTATCAACCAAATTACTTACCATGGCAGAGGAGGAAACTTCCCCTGGGACTGATTTTGGGATTGTGCTTGGGCCTTCTTTCTCCTGCCTTGTTGGTAGGGATGAGGAGGTGGATGGAAATTGGGTGTTCTGGATGGGCCAGGCTGATGATGAGGAGGGTGTTGCACATTCTGTTGGTAGTGAACTATTAGATAATCCCATTTCCATTGCTCTACTTCCATAGTATTTGGATTTTGGATGGTTGAGTTGGGTGGCTGTGAAGGTTGAGCCTGAAACTGAGGCTGATTGGGAGGCAACTGAGGAGGGGCCTGGGCCTGAATCTGGTTCCTGAGTTCTTGGACCTGATCCCACAATGTTTCTACCTTTGCTTTGTACGTCATATTTTCTGTCTTCAACTCTTTTATATGACTGGATAGGTTGCTGATTTGTTGTGGCAGAGGAAGCTTTTTTATTTTGAAGCCTTTTGGAAGAACTTCTTGAGGCACTAGAGGCTTTACTTCCTTCTGTGGTACTGGGGGAAGGGGGTTAGGTTTGTTTGCATTTCCAGTCATCTCCACATCCTGCAGTATGTGAATTCTTTGTGTTAATGTAAGATTTTTTATGACCAACTTTAGAAGAACTTACAGTGTCAGCATCATAGTCAATTTCTATTTCATCCACTTGCATGTTATCCATTTTTTCTGCCAAATTGTTGGACATACTAGTGGGAAGATTTTAATTTACTTATTATTTATTAAAAAAAATAATAAAGGTTAGTCAATAATTGCTCCAAATAATAAAAAAAAATTTTATAAATTAAATTATAGAAAAAATAATTTTCAATATAAAGTAATAATTAAAAAATTAATTTTTTTAAAAAAATGGATTGCAAGGTTTAATTGGGAATAACAATCAAGTTAATTCAACCAATTAATTACCAATATTAAATATGGCAATATATTTGGGACTAAGCACAATGTACTTTTAAGTCAACCAAAATTAACAATAATTAATAATAATAATAAAATTAAATTAATAATTCAATTTTGTATTAATAAAAAATGTCAATTCTTCTAGGACTAAGAGGATTTAACACTCTATAATGGTCAACTAGGAAAAAAAAAATTTTAAAAATTGAACACTTACACTCAGTGAATCAGCAATTAAGCCACAATCACTGTTATTGCAATAAAAATATAGTAATATGAGTGAGAGGCGCAAAGGTGAACTTACTATAGTGATCGAAAAATCACTTCAAAATAATATAAAAATTAATAATATATAAACCTAAGATGTCGAACCCAAGTTCGAAACACAGTTGCGGCAAAAGTTTTGTTTTTTGCTAGGTGGTCCGTGCGTTTTGTCGTTTGTCGCCATGCTCAAATGTCGTCGTCGTTTGGAAAGGCCCCCAGTTGTCAGTCAGTCGTCTAGAAGAGGTAAGGAAAATAGGAGAAAAAGGAGGAGAGAAGGAGGAGGACAAGGAAAATAAAGAAATAAATCACAAAAATATATATTTAATTTATTTGAGAGGGAAACAACGGTGAGCAACTTTGAGAGGTGACAAAAACTTAGATCTTATTAACAATAATATTATTAAATGTAAGGGTTCTGCGTGGCAAACACTTTTAATTACTATCAGACTTAAAGCAACCTTTAATTTGTTGTATAGACTTTTAATTAGATTTGTATTACTAATAAAAAAAATATAAACGTAATAAAATGGTTATTTAATTTGTTGAGTGTGTAATAAGTGATGAGGCTATAGGGAATTATCCAAGGCCCTTTTATAGGCAATGGGTCCTCTGAAGCGCTACTATCTTTGTAAATACAATGATTAGAATGGAATAAAACAAATATATCAAAAGGGTAAATGAAACATAACAATATAGAGAAAATCATGAAACAATTAATTAAAACCCAATTAAGAAACCAATTTTCCCGTCATTAATTCCTAAATCAGTAAGTGAAAATAGTGAATAACTAAACAAGATTGGAACATAGGAACTATGAGAAAAATAATTCCAAACAGATGGTACAGTCTGATTAAAGGACATTTTAAGTGAAACAAAAAATAATTTGACGCAACAAAACATGTAATTAATCTCAATTTAGTCTAAATTAATTTATTTGTTTTTTTCTAACACAATTAAGGGTAAAAAGAAGCGTCATTAATTATTGTTTAGTATCATATGAGAGGTATTATTTAATATATAAATTTAAGTAATTAATTTAAATATATTATAAGTCAATTTTACACTTATAAATATAATATATGTTTTTCAAATAATTAAATATAAATTTATAATTATTAATTACATAAAAATGCGCCATTATTTGTAGAATATATTATATTATGTTCAATTCAACTGTATACAAAATTATATATAACCAATAAATTTAATGTAACACTTGTATATAATAAAATACTTATATAATTTCATTATGCAATAAAATATTAAGTTATATTCATTAAATACAATTCTTACCCACTCTTTAAGGTTTTATAAGTTATATATCATTTACTGGACTCCTGGAATAGCCTGGCTGACACCACAGCCAATAAAATCATTATTTTGAATTTATCACTTCAAAAATGTCTTTGCTTTTTAGACTTAACATTTCTTCTAATGTAAAACTTTTAAAAGGACTGGGTGGCTGATAACCAAGCTGACCTTGTCTGTTTTATTATATATAGAATTTTTCTCATCTTTAGATTCAATATTAGTTTTCTTTCTTTTTCCTCTTTTCTCTCTTTGCCAACTAACTTATGCTTATGGTGGATTTCCATTGTAAATTTCAATAATTTTGATGTTTTTAGAGGGGGGAACCTCTCCTTTTTCTACATAATCTTTGGAATGAATGATGTGAAGTAATGGGTATGAGAAAACTTGTTAAAATTTTCATAAAAGTATTTCTTTTATGCATTGTCTCAAGTTGTGTCCTGAGTGGTTCCACAACATCTGAAACATACCCAGGGATTTTTTTGATAAATTTCAACATTCTTTATTTGATCAATCATTAGTCCTAGCATTCTAAGATACTTATTTGAGCTTATTTTCAATTCAATTCCTTAACCTTCAAAAATTTTCTGAACAGATGAGAGATTTGAAGAAAAAAATTAAAAGTTATTTGATGTTTGATATTAAAAAAATTTCACCTTACATGTCTTAGGGCGCTTTCATTATCAGACATGATGAGTTATAGAAGTTGGAAAACTATTGAAATATGATATTTTTGATGTGATCAAGAGTAAATTTAAATTATATGAAAGGTTGAATAAGGTTATATATCAATTTTTTTATTTCAGAATTGATTTTACTAAGGCCAAAATGTGGTTTCCCATGCTTTGAGTCATAAATATGATTTGTTTTGCACTTCCCAACACCATAGCTTTATTAAAGAGTTTCTTTAGTGCAAATTCAGTGATATTTCTGAAATCTTTTAGTTTAATTGCAGTAATATCAAACCATGTTCACTAAAGCTTCAATTGGAAAAATATTAAGCCACAGACATATTTTGAAAGCAACTTTATAGTTTAAAGGCCCAGAAGAGCTGAAGACATATTCTGAAAGTAACAATATAGTTTTCAGGCCCAGATGAGCTGAAGACATATTTTGAAAGCAAAAATAGAGTTTCAAGGCCCAGATGAGAAGCAGAAATAATTTTACAGAAACAATATAGGTTCAAGGCCCAGAATCTAACAAAGAAACAACACCCAGTTGGGTTAAAGATATGATATTGTTGAATAGTTAGAAATTCTCTTATTTTAATTCGCCACAGACCATTTAGCCTTCATTACTTACTTATTTTTTTGGGAAATCTTTTATGCACCATTCTTTTTCCTGAATTGGAAACTAACCTTATATTTTTAGTTTAACCCAATATCAAGTTAGATTTAGCTCTTTCTTGAAGCTTCCCATAATAATTATAGTGTTAGATTACCTTTAAAATTTTCTTTTTTTTGTATTTTTGGTCTCTTTGATTGTGGTATTAGGGTATCCTATCATCCAAAATGGAATTTTTCTAAATTTCTCTCTCCCTTGATTTCAGAAATATCATAGCTGTTCTGGCGTTAATGTTACCTTTAGATCATTAGTTTATTGATTAATAGTTTAATTAATTATCTTTCTTATCTGATAGTTTAATCTTGTATTACTCTATTCTTTTCACAAATTTTTTGTCTCTGTGTTTTTAATTTTATAAAATTTTTATTGTATATTTATTTTCTACCCTGTATCCCCTTCACATCACAAATGGTTTTTATTATACTGATTAGTAAAACCATTTATGGGATATCTTTATATCTCCAATAATTACATAAATTTTATTTCTTCTATACCTCAAAGTCAGATAATGTCTCTTTTTACTCCTCCCCCTCCTACAGTCCCTTCTCTTTCCTTTCAACCTCTATTTTTGAGGAAAAAATAAATTTAATACAAAATTCACAAAGCATCTTCATTTATTCTTCATTTAACTTATAAATCTCTTTGATAACTTTTTGAGTTTATTGAGAATATACTGATTTTTTTCTAGCCTGTTTTGTAACCCCATATATTTTTCTTTTTTAAAGACAATTAGCTTTTGATTTTGTAAAGAATTTAAAATTACAATGGTTATTTAAATTCTTGACCCAAGCTTTGTGAATTATGCTCACTTATAAAAGGGGAGGGTGAGATGATGATGTTAACTTTCTGGCGATAAAATTACTGTGAATCTGTTTGTATTTTCAGGATCTATATTGATCCCAAGTTATTTAAAACCCAATTCTCCCCGAAATTGTGTAAGGGTTTGAGAAATTTTATCATTCAAAATAACTTCCAAAATATTGACTGGAATCCAAATCTCAAATGTTGGTGAGCTAAAATCTCAATCCACAAAAGATTTTTTCTGAAGCCAATTCCATATTCACCCTTGGTCCAGGTCAGTCAGACTCAAAAAGCTGAATTTCTGGAAACTCCTGAATTAGTGACGATATTACAAAAGCCTGGATCTCTAAGCTGTTTACATTCTTTGAAAGCTTCTAAATATATTTTTCAGAAATTAGGTGGAAAGTAAATTGATATAAATTCTAGATTCATATTGCAGCAGCAACTTGATCAGGTGTTGGTTTTGTATCAAACACTTCCTCATATTGATCTTGAAAATTGTTTTGTGAAATAAATAGATATTATTATATAAATTAACGTTAAATTTCATATTAATTTACATAAAAATATCCAGGAAATTTTTTTTCCCAAATGTATTCCAAAAGGAAATATAATTTTAGAATGAAGCTTCCAGTTTGAAGTATTTTTTGATCTAGGAATTCCAAATCACAGACACATTTTTGTATAGATCCAAGCATAGAAATATATTTTAAATAATCAAGAAAATAAATTTTAAAGAAAATTGAAGATATTTAACTATTTTCTGGATGAATAACATGTCAACCAGCAGGAGAACACTTTTACTCAGAAAAAAGAAAATAGATTCTCTCTCAATAAAAAGTAGGGCACCATCCTTTCTTTATTTCATCTTTATCATTACAGATACCCCACTGAGTGAAAATTTCTTTGGCCATATTTTTAAGAATATCATGGTTATTTTGGTTTTGGGGAATAAACTGACTGAATATAGTTATCAGAAAAACATGAACCATTTAAAGATTGTAAAAAATAAGAGAGAGTTAAAAACAGCTCAACAGGACAACCCTCAAAAGCAATATTATGATAGAAAAGACAGGCTAAAAAGACCATATATTACACACTTTAAGAAATGGATTAAAAATAATCCTTAGCATCCAATGAACAGGTGTCTCAAAGATCCAGATCATACATGAGAAACCACTATTAATGAGCAGAAAATAAATACTCAAAAATTATTGAGAAAATACCAGACTTATTTTCAGGATGAGTTCAAGTAAAGAGATGTGATAGCATGAATATTCAGTTTTCTAGAAGATTTTAATGGTCCTATATGAATAATTTAGTACAAATCCAATAAGTATTAAAAGAAAAAAAAAGTCAGGGTCTCAGTAATTTAATTTCACTAATTATAGTTGGTTTAAAGTTTTATGGTTGGTAGAAAAATAGAGAAAATAATTCAAAAACTATTAAAAGACTTTAAAATACTAGTGAAATGTAATTTAATTTTAAATTTTAAATTTTTTAGTTGTAATGATAAAGAATGGAGAAAAAAAAACCCCTCCTTTAATACCCAATAATTCTCCAATGTGTTCCACTGATGTACCAACCCTATACATGGTCAACGATACCTCAATCTAGCTAATACAAATTCCTAGCAACATACAAATTACCAATAAAAAAATAGAATGATATCACTTGCAAAAATCCTGGAGTAATAGGGATAATCAATTGAAATAAAAGAATAAGAAAAAAAGAAAGTATATGCATGTAATATGTTAAAATAAAAGACTAAAAAAAGAATTAAGAGCACTAAATATAACAAATTACTTAGGGGGATGAACAGTAGAAATGATGGGGCTAATTATTCTAAATTACTACATGAAATCCCCATCCAAAAATGACCAAAATTGAGTGAAAAACTACTGAGAAACCCATAAAAGGACATGAGATGTGGGGTAAGTGATTTCAGTCTCTTGGAAGGCACTTTCAAAGGTAAATCCTTGAGTAAATAGCCAAATTTAACTGTGGTAGTGAATTAAAAACACCAATAATGAGGTTAATGAAATTAGTGCATACAATGAGGTCAATGCACTAATAATCAAATTAGGACACTAAATAAGCACCTGCCACTTATTTTAGCATGTTTCCCTATAGTGGGCGTACAAAATGGGGTAATTATGGTGTGAAAATTCTAACTTGGAAAAAAAGAAGCTTTTCACATAGGAAAATTCAGCCAGTATGTGGCAAGAACACAGAAGCCATTTCTGGCATAAAAAACACAAAATTTGAAAAAAAAATTACAGATTTAAATAGGCTAATAAATAGTTCTAAATAAGACAAATTCATCTGTAACGGTGCATTTTTTTATTTTAAAATTTTTAGTGCATATATTCAACTTTTAAGTGATTTAAAGCTCATTTCTTGTATTTTACATAAAAAATTAAAACAACAGCTTAAAGTTTACTTAAAATTTATGTAGACTTATAAGTAAGTCTCTAAAGATTACCCTAACATATTCCAACTTAATATTAAGTAAATAAGACTTATAAAAGATGGATATATGTGTGTTTTTAAGGTATTATGATGGCATATATTGTATTTAATCATTAATTTCACTTATGTATGCAACTTTTGGAGCTTTATTTATTGTTCACATGTACACTACATGTTTTTAACATAATTTATAAGATCTTTTCACTTAGTCCTGGGAATATCAAGGCTGACACTTATATTTCAGGCATGCAAAGCATACTTCTCAACGAAGATGAGATCACCATTCTTACAGAAAGGATGTGCCAACATACAGTCACAAAAAGATGCCAATTAAGATACCAAAAGGCCAACCAGAAAAAATCTATTATTATATCAGTAACAGACCAAAAAGACCATATATTACACATTATAAGTCATGGTCCAATAAAAAATCACTAGTATCCAGTGATCAGGTGGTACAAAAAAGCAGACCATATATGAAAAACAACCATTAATGAGAGGAAAATAAAAAATAATACATAGTTGATGAGCAAGCAGACCTATATTGAAAACATGAAAAAAATACTTCTCAAAGAACATAAGATAATCATTCTTTTAGAAAAGACATGAAACTAAAAAGTCCCAAAATGATGCCAATGAGAATCACAACAGGCCAACAAGCAAAGGCACTATTATGATGGCAAGGACAGACCAAAAAGACCATATATTACACACATTAAGTCATGGTTCAACAAAAATCACTGGTAGCCAATTTGAAGGTGGTGGTGCAACAAACCAGATCCTAAAAAGTAAACCATCATTAATGAGAAGAAATTAATAGCTCAAAAATGGTTGATGAACTACTAGAATTATATTTCAGGCATGAAAAACTTATTGCTTAGAGAAGATGAGATCACCATTCTCACATTAAGGTCCAAAAAAATTCCAGTGAAAGCTCAAAATACTTCATCTTGAAGGCAAATAGCATGGATTATTAAATTTTGATGGTCCATTGTTTTCAAAGGTAGAAGAAAGCTGTGTAATGAAATACAAAAAGAGAAAGAGAAAAAATGAAAGAACTTCACAAAGAATTATTTAATGTCAGCCTAGGTATCCCCAGGACTGAGTAATTATTATTTTTTAAAATAAGATAACCTTAATTATATTAAGATTATAACTTAAAAATAAGTTTAAAATACTTATATATATGTTTATAATACATATATATATAATTATTACACTATTATATGACTTATAATTGTTTAACTAGCTTATCCATAGCCTAATAATACTTATTAAGGTGTTAATGTAGTTATAATATACTTATCTTAAGTGATATCAAGTAATTATAGACATACATAAGCTTATATGTATACATAAACTTCATATTCAGTGAAATATGTAGTTATATTATGTATATTTAGGTCTATAAGTGCATTTTAACCTCTTAATAGCCTGTAAACTTTATTTTTCAGCTTATTTTAGGTCATATGGACGTATTAAGTGGACTCACAACCCCTACACAAGCATATACACCTTTTTCAGGTGCACATATCCATTTTGGAAACTTAATCTGCTTCCTTTGATGGATTTTCACAGATTTATGGGTTGGGATATCATTACTGGGTTAATATGGATGCTTGGAGATGTTATGAGGGGCTCTGACATTTAATTTGGTTCCTTTTTATACTTTGGGTTTCATTATATACTCTTTGGATGAGTTATTTTACCTGTTTCATTATGGTATCTGCTTTTATCTGTTTATTCTATTTATGGTATGGGTCTGTGGTATTGTTAATTATGATAGAGGGTCTTTAATAGAGGTCTGGGTGTTGAATCTTCTTAAAGTGGACTACATGGGGAGGTTATGGGCCTTCACAGTTCTGTAATTTCCAGGGATAGAAGTGACATCATCTGGATTGAAGGTCTGTGCACTCCAGTGGATTTTGGTATAAGTAAGGGAGGATTTGATGGGTTATTAGACATTGCTTACTTACTACACATAAAATAAACACTATTAAACAATTACTATCATATATAAATATATTATAAAGAATTTATAAGTTGACATTATCTTTATATAAGCTATAACTACATTTTATTAATCTATTTTCCACCACTAGCACACATAAAAATCCAAGTATTGTGAGTTTATATTGAGAATATCTATTTTATTAGTCTTCCCCTGAGTTCTAATCACTAAATCATTTAAAAATAAGTATTAGGAAAATTAATATTTAATATTAAATCATACTTAGATACTATCACACACTGACAATTGGGGGTCTTTCCTTAATTATTACTTATTATTTAGTATAAGCCTTAGGATATGATTTTTACTCTAGTATATCTAATACAAATCAAATATTTGGATATTCAGCACATAAGTGGGCCATCATAACTCATATATTGCGGTAAAGAGCCCTTATAATACTTGTACTAATTTTTTATAATTAAAATTAGGTATATACAGTAGTAACTGTACTTAATAGACACCCAATTTTACTTGGTATTTGGTCACCAATATAAAAAACAATTAAATTGGTATTTGGTTAAAGCTTGGTAGGCTAGTTTTTCACCGTTATAAAAGTCTATTTAAAATTATTATTTTATTTTTAACAGATTTTTTTGAATTTTTCTTATATTTTATATAAATAAATTAAGATATAAATTCAGGGTAAGCTCCAGTGCTTTTATTAGTAATTAAATTGCTAATAATTTTTGTCTACTAATTACCATACAGGTTTTATCTTTTGTAGATGTGAAGAATAGTTCCTTAAGTCATAATGAGTGCTCCACAGAACAATGTAAGTGATAAACCTGCTTTTAACACCAGGTCTAGAGCTAAAAACACTGTTCCAGGACATCACTATTGAGGGCCAATCCTACCCACAGACAGAAGCAATGAGCCTAGAGGTAAAGGACACCTTATTAAAAAATATAACTATAAAAAAGACTTCACCTCCTCTTCAGGATAAACTATCCCATCTGGCCAACCAGGTTCTGAGACTAGAGGAGTTAAGATCTACCATAATAAAGGAGGTAGAGCAGCTTCAAAACAACTGCAATGTGGGATTTCAGCAAATGAACCAAACTTTGGTGGATTTAAAGGGAGGGCAGCCAAACCAACAACCCTCTACCAAAGGAGGATCAAATCAGTCCCAGGAAAAGATCTCGGTAGAGAAATGTAAGTTGGATTGGTTCCATCAGCAGTGGTCAAGCCACAATTGCAACAGGGATCCACCCCCTCACCAGACAACCTCAGCTCACCCCTACAAAGGAAAGCAAAAGCTCCAAAAGTCAAGCCTTTCTCCTATCCTGTGGTAAGTAGATTAACCTCTCTGATTGAAAACAACATTAAGGATTAAAATATAGGTAATGTTATTGATGTGAAATCTGTCCAGAAAATTGAAGTGGACTTAACACAATTAGGTTTTGATGTAGATACACCTGATTTATCTTTTGTTAAAATCAATCATACTATTTACAATAATAATAAAGTTAACCCTCAGTTTCTATAACTTATTAGTGAGATGAGAACTTCACAAAATAGTGAAAAATGTGAGAAGGAAGACATGGAGTATTTTAATAATAATCAAACTGTCCATAGAATTGTTTCAGCATTATGGAAAAGAATGGCTGAGTGTGAGGAACAGACAATTAAGCTCACAAGTGAAATAATTTCAGCCTTGACATTGAATATTTCTCTATTGGAAACAAAAAATATAGAATTAGAGAATGAAAATT
Source organism: Hemileia vastatrix (assembly GCA_030280995.1). Lineage (NCBI taxonomy): Eukaryota > Fungi > Basidiomycota > Pucciniomycetes > Pucciniales > Zaghouaniaceae > Hemileia > Hemileia vastatrix. The sequence continues at coordinate 16,650,230 of JASXTE010000006.1, read as the reverse complement.
TGGCTCTAACTCTTAAATATGATTCTTTAAGTAATAAATTTAGTGACATTTCAAAAAAATTCAGTGAGTTGGAAAAATTTTATGAAGAACATTTCTTAAAATACAAATCAAGAACAAAGTTATCTTTTGAACAAACAAATCAGAGTTTCTCTGATCTATTACAAAGATTAACTAAAGTTGAGATTGAAACTTCTAATATACTAATGAATAAGGATAAATATAAGTATACAAAGTATAATAATAATCCTATCATTTGAAAAAATGAATCTCAATCATTTTTAATGCCACCACAAGTAAAACCATCTGGTGGAAGTGTCAAGTCTGAGAAGAAAAATGTAAGTCACAAATCTGTGCAAGAGGAAATACAAGACCATTTATCCAGAGTGAATGAATTATTGAATTTACCTAAGATTAGTGAGACTAAATCCAATAAGAAGAACTGGCCAAAGATTGATATGTATCCGACTTATGATGGGGAAGCCAGCTCTGATTGAAAGCATTTTATTCAAATAATTGACAATTTTAAGCTCTCATATAGGTTACCTGAGGAAGAAATAACATCAAATGTGATTTCTTTATTTAAGGATGTTGCTTTATTATGGTTTTAAGCTGTAATAAGTGAGGGTAAATATTATTTTTGGGCTGAATGGAAGCACCTGATTTAAAAACAATTTGGAGGTTCTAAATTCAGACTAACTCAGCAAAGATTATAGAAGAAAACTAGGTATAATCTGTTGAATAGTGACAAACCTATGGTATTTTTAATGAATTTAAATAAAATATTAAAAGCCATTGAGCCAAACATGGATTTTAACTTATGGAAAGATAAAATAATATATAAATTACCTATATCTTTCAGAGACATTTCTCTAGCTAGAACAATAATGGTTAATAAATACTATGAATTTATTAATATTTTTAATAAAATAATATTGAGCCATAAGTATAAGAAAGGTACACAACTTATAAACAAAATAATAAACCTGTGAGAAATCAGAATTCAAAAACACTGCAGGAAAAGCAGAAAAATCCTAATGCACCTGTAGTACCTAAAAAGAATGAGACTAATTCTTGTTATAAGTGTAATAAGCCTTGGGTTAAAGGTCAAAAGTGTGATAAAAGCATAAATATTGTTGATAATCAACATGAATCTGATAATTACACAAGTAAAAATTCAATTGATTATGACAGTAATATCTCATAAAGTGATGAAAATGAAGTCTGTATGTTGGAAGATGATATGTCCATCTTTGAAAATCCAATATTAAGTAAAGACTCAAATAAATCATTAATGAATTTTTAGGATGCTGAAATCATTAAGGATATACAAGCTGATAACTAAAAAATGACATCTATCATGGTTCCAGCTATCATTTCTGGAGAAAATGTAAATATAGTGTTGGAAAAAGGAGCTACTGGTTCTTTTGTTTCTACAAACACATTACAGAAAATTAATAGTGATTATAAGTCAAAGCTTTAACCCCTTCAAAGTAAAAATTAGAGAGGTTTTGGATCAGTACTACATCCAATTGGTAGATACAAAGCTTCTTTTTTCTTTAAACATCAACATGGTAATATTGGAGTAACTTTTGACCTTTTAGTAATGGATAATACTAGTTTTAGTAGCTGTTTTATCATTGAAAATGACATTCTGACTAAGTTTGGTGTGAAATAAGACCCTGCTAATAATAATTCTATAATTCTCATGAAAGGTAAAAGATAAATTTAAAGTAAATTATTTTAACACAGTCTTACACATTGAGTCAGTGATAGATATTCCTGGAAAAGGAAGTGAATCCAATGAGATGTAACTTTTGGAAACAGAAATTTTAAAAGCATCATTTGACACTCAGATAAGTGAAGCTGAGAAAAAAGTATTTTGGACTTAATTAAAGCATTTCAAATGGCTTTTTCACATGGGAAAAATGAACTTGGCCTTGTAAAAGATTATGAGATAAAAATTAGTTTAACCTATGAAATGGATAATATTTCTGCTAGTCTTAAAAAGAAACCATACCCTGCTTCACCAATGAAGAAGAAAGACATAGAGGATAATATTAAGATAATATTAAAAATGAACACTCTTGAGAAGGTTACATCAAAATATCATGTAATATAACCAGTGCTAATTTATTATGAACAAGATAAAGCAAGACTGTGCGGTGATTATATAACATTAAATACATTTACAGTAGATGATATTTATCCCTTTCCAAGGATTGCCTGTATACTTGCTATCCTTAAAGGTGCTAAGTATATAAGTTGCCTAGATGGAAATTAAAGGGACCATCAAATTCTTGTTAAAAAGAATTCACAGAACTTTTTGTTGATAACAACACATATAGGAATATATATATATGTCAGGATGCCATTTGGACCAGAAAATTCTGTGTCAGTATTTCAGAAGTTAATGGATTTAACGTTCCATAATGAAATGATTGAGGGATGGTTAATGGTATACATTGATGACATCATAGTTTTCTCTAAGAAATGTGATGAAACTTAATCCATTTAAAGAAGGTATTTCAGAAGATGGATTAATTAGAAACAACCCTTGAAATGAAAAAATGTAAATTTGGGTTTTAGAATTTAAAAGTGCTTGGTCATATTGTATCTGGCTTACAAATATGTGTAGACCAAAATAAGGTTGCTGAAATCAAGAATATTGAAATTACACAAAATTTAAAGAATGTAAAATCTTTTCTTGGTATGTATGGTTGTTATAGGAAATAAATAAAGAACTACCAACTAATTTCTGCACCATTTACCACACTGATAAAGAAATCAGAAGTTTCATTTGGAATAATGAGAGACAACAGGCTTTTGATAAGTTAAAAGAATTTTTGATGAAAGCTCATATCTTGGGATTACAAGATTTCCAATTACTTTTTGTATTGTATACTGATGCAATTTTTATTGGTTTAGGTGCTGATTTTCATCAAAATAACTTATTCAAGGGAAAATGTCAGAAGTAGTAATTTGCTATATTTCATGTACTCTAAGAAGTAGTGAATTGAAATATGGTGCAATTCAACATGAATGTTTGGCAGCAGTATGGGCTCTTGAGAAGCTGCATGATTACCTTTAAGAACAAAAATTTGAATTAATAACTGAATGCAGTGCTGTCAGCCAGGCTGCTAGACTTACCCAGTAAAATAATTAATTATTTACTGGATAAATCCACACCTTATTATTTTAATTATTTTAATTATAAATTAGTTACATTAAAATTACCCACAATAAATTAACTAATTAAAGAATGGTAAAGTTAATGAATAATTAAAATTAATTATTAAAATGTCCCTTATATTTTTATTTTCTAACACTGTGCTCATTGACAGGTTGAAAGAAATAAAAATTCATATTAAAGAATAGATTTTAAATTAAAATAAAAATTTAATATTCAAATAAAAATAAATATATACAGAAAAGTTCAAATTTTTTATTTAGAATTGACCTTTACAGTAAATATTAAATAAATTAATTTATTCCTGTCATATTCTGTAAATACTCCTTTTTGACGTCTTCTTTTTAGAACAACTTTATTATTGGAAATATTTCTTCTGGAATATTCATTTTTTTCTCTCTCTCATTCTAATGTTTTTAGAATCTTATTGCAGGACTTTGTATCTCCTTTGCCTATATAAGGCCTCTCTTTTTGGTTGTTCTTGATAATCCAATTTACTTATTTTACATTTAAACAAACATTTATTCCATTTTATATTTATTACTATTCATTATTGGTTTTAGTACTTACATTCTTGTAGTTCTATTTCATTAATTTATAATAATAACAAAATTTCTTACCTCTTATTTTTGAATAAAATCAATAAAAAGATATAAATTTGTAACCTAAACTTTGATATCCTAAAATTACACTGTTACCGCTGTTGGACTGCCATTAAAAACTTTCTAGACTTAAAAGACCCCGTGACCACTGAAGCCCTTTCCAAATAGTCAATGGTGCATCAATATCTTGAAGCCAAAGACCAAGGGACCATTGAAAACAAGGTTCCAACAAGGATGAGTATACAACAAAGACAACAAATGTCATCAGCCACGTGACTTAATTTTTTTCTGAGACCGGGAATCAAACTGTGCTTTAAAAATTAGGTTCATATATTTAAAGTAGTCTTATATATTTGTGGTAATTATTTGATTACTAATTGTGGGTCATTTTACACATTTAATTGCACACATACATTTTTTGTTACTCAGCACTCTGTAAAGTGGCATTAACTTGCTCATTTTACAGGGGGAGGTGTCTGGCAAAATAGATTTTTTTTCCTAAGTGATAAAGATAGAACTATATTTTTCTTAGTCCTAGAAGTGATACAAAAGTTAAATTATTTATATTATATATTTTTTTTATTATTTCAGTTGACTTCTGTCCTGATAATTAGAAATTTATATTATTGTTTTAGTTGAAAAATTTTCCTGGCAGTGAGATAATAATACTATAAATTAATTAAAAAAATTATATCAAATTATTTCAGTTGACATACGTCCTGGTAATTAAAATTATTTCAGTTAACATAGGTCCTGGTAGTTAAAATTATTTCAGTTGACAATAAGTCCTGGTAATTAAATTATTTCAGTTGACAATAAGTCCTGGTAATTAAGTTATTTTTCAGTTGACTTCTAGTCCTGATAATTATCAAAATATTACTAATTACTAAATTATTTTATTAGTTCAGTTGATTTATTTTAAATTGTGTTTATAAAATTACCTTAAAATTAATAAAATTGTGATTATTATTTCAGTTCATTTTTTTTCCTAATAAACATTATATTTTAGTTATTTTAGTTGATTACCAGGTCCTGATAATAACTTATATAATATAATTTTTTCTTATTTTTCTTTAATTGAAAGTAAAAATAGTAACTAATTAAATATTTCTTTTCTCTCAGTTTAGGTTAATTACAACTATGACTGATCAAGGTGCTTCTGCTGGCCGTGATGAGGAACTAGATTTGATTTATTATGATGAATCTTCTTCTGTAAGATCTCCTTTGACTACAAAAAAGGCTCAAATTAATCAATTACTGGACAAATCATGATGTAGAAATGCACAAGATGGAAATATTAGTGGAAACAACTGCTCAGGAACAAAAGCCTTCTATAAACCCCCCAGAAGAGCTTCTTAAAGGCTTCAAGATAAAAAAGATGCCCTTAAACCAGCAGGTAAAAAATCTCTCCACTCACATCAAGTAGTTGAAGACAGAAAACCTCAAGCTGAGGTCAAGAATAGACTTTCTAGAAGACAAAGTAAGAATCATAGAGTCTTTTATTCAAGAGAAGAAGAAACCTCCTCCTTCAAAATCCCTTCCACAACTGGACCCCCAGCTACAAGAAAAGGTGGAATTCTCAAAGTTGAAGTGGGATTGGCTGAACACCCAGTGGGATTATCTGTCCCAACAGTAACAACAACAACAACAAGAACCTCAGGCAGGCCCTTCAAGAACAAATCACTTCAACCCAACACCTCCTCATCCCTACCAAGGAGGAAGAAGGAGAAAGAAATACCACATCCAAGCATTGCCCAAGCCATGGTAAGCCCCTCTTTTGAATCTCAAGTACCATTTCTTGTAACTGATTCAGCTCCTTCAGGTAATTCTGGAAGAGGAGATGAGACTGTGAGACCAGTAGAGGCTGAGAACAGTAGAAAAATTTCTCAATATTCTAATGTATCTAATCGTTTGGTTTTAATTGCTACTTTAATGATAAATCCAGATATGGCTATTATTGATGAGACAATTGATCCTGAGTTTTATGAGAATCTGGAAAGTTACTCTGTTTCAATATTGAGAAATACTCCAGATGTAGCCAACATAATTGATGAATATTTGAGAGATATTATTGCTAAAAAAAATCATATAATGAAGAACATGCAATTGACTCAGAAATATAATAGTTTTTTAACTGAACAGGGTTATCAAGAATTGAGGAGTTAGTTACAGAGAGTTTATGATGATTTATTTCATTACAAAGTACCTCATGAAAAGAAAGTTTCTTTATGGCAAAATATCAAGAATTATTTGTCAAAATTAAAAGATACTGTGTCCATCTGTTGCCAGGTGCTAGAGGGACATAATTTGAACCTAGAAATATTGAGTAACCATTATTCATCTTTACAAAATAAAAATCAATTATCTTTTTCAACCATAAATGAGAATTTATCTAGTATTCCAAGAGTAAAGACTATGTTAACAACCATTGAGGAGAAATTGAATTTATTGTTATATAATCAAATGTTTTCTGACATTCTTTGAAAGAACCTGTTGAGCAGGAAACCATAATTTTACCTGTTCCTAGATCATCCAAAGTAAAATTAGTAGCAGAAATACCTGTTGATATAACTGAGTTTCCGTAAAAAATTGATGATGTCCCTGGATCATCCACAGAAGGATTAAAGAATGAAATTACTGCCCAATTGAAGAATTTATAGCTCCTTCTAACTCATAAACAAGCTTGTAACAAGGAGACTACTTCAAATCAAAAGAATTGGCTGAAACTTGACCAGTATTCAACATTTAATGGTGACTCTTCCTATGATTGGCAACAGCTCATTTGCAGAATTGATAATGAAAAAAATTCTTACAAACTCCCAGATAAGGAAATTGTGTCAGGATTAATTTCTTTATTCACCAATTCAGCCCTAATGTGGTATGAATCTGTTCTCTTGGATAAATATGACCACTCATGGGAAGATTGGAAAAAATTAATTAAAGCACAATTTGGTGGTTCCAAGTTTAGATTATCTCAACAAATGCAATATTAAGAAACCAGATATAGCTCTTCTACTGAAAAATTATTGAGTTCTTGATGAAACTTGTGAAAATATTAAGGGCAATGGACCCAGAGATGGAGTTTGAGCTATGGAAGGAGAGGATCCTCTATAAATTACCTATGTCTCTGAGAGACTTAATAGTTGCTAGGACTGAGCTAGCAAGGGAGCCTTCTGCTTTCATTATTACTTGTAATGAGATCCTTCTTAACAAAAAGTATGTGGCTAGAAGATTCATTTCTAGAACTTCATTAAAGAAAACCTCCAATTAACAACAAAAACCTGTGGAAAAGGTTGGTAAACCTTCTTCCCCTTTCACACCCACAAAGTATGCAACAAATACTTACTTCAAATGCACTAAGCCTTGGAAGAAAGGCCATGCTTGTGACAATAAGATACATCTTGTTGAGTAGACAGAGGATCATGCTGATGAAACAATAGCATTGGATGAAACTTCAAGTCATTGTGCAAGCAATATCTCATATGAATCTCACCAGGAAATATTAATACTGGAAAAAATATTCATTATTTAAATAATATTGATATTTAGAATAATGATTTATCTACGGCAGAGGATGCTGAGATCATAAAAAACCTTGAGGACAGCTCAATTATTATTTCCCCTCTCAAGGCACCAGTCTTGATCAATGAAAAAGACATTGAGGTTGTCTTAGATTCTGGAGCTGGAGGAAGTGTAGTATCTGAGAAGGCACTGCTTCAATGTACCAAGATTATAATTCAAATCTTATGCCTATAATTTCTGAGAATTGGATAGGTTATGGCTCAGTTTTGTCCCCCATTTGTAAATACAAAGCCACAGTATTTTTCAAACATAACCATGGTTCTGTAAGAGCTATATGTGATTTTTTTGTCAATAAAAATGATAACTTGAGTAGTTGGTTCATTGTGGGAAATAAAATTTTAACCAAATATGGAATAAAATTAGATCCTTCAAACCAATGCTTCACAATGGGGATGAATGGGAAGAGAAAATTTAAAATTTCATTCCCCAAGAAATTATTAACACCAGGATTGAACAAAAGTCATTCTGTAGCTCAATATAAATGAAGATCTACAAAAGATATGACTGCCCTTTTGTCTGAAATTGACAAGGCTTCTTTTAGAGAAAAACTTTCTGGTGAGGATAAAGATTCAATCATTAAATTGATCAAATCTTTTCCTATGGACTTTGCTCATGGATCACATGAATTAGGATTGGTAAAAGAAGAAATGAAGCTTTCATTATCTTGCCCTTTGACAGAAATACCACCTAGTTTAAAAAAGAAGCCTTATCCAGCTTCTCCCACAAAGAGAAAAGATATTGAAGACAATATCTCTACCCTTTTAAAAATAAACATTATTGAAAAGGTAGTTGAAACACCTAAACATTGTGTTATCTCACATGTCCTAATTTCTTATGAGAAAGATTAGGCCAGAGTATGTGATGATTATAGAGCATTGAACACTTATACTGATAATGATATCTATCCTTTACCCAGAATTAGCTTTATACATGCTACCCTACAAGTTGCTAGATATATCAGCTGTTTTGATGGTAATAAGGGATGTCAACAAGTACCTTTTGAGAAGAACTCTCAGATTTCTCTGATGATTGCTACTCATATAGGTATTTATAAGTATATTAGGATGCCATTTGGCCCTAAAAATGCCCCTTCAGTTTTTCAAAAAGTTATGGATAACACATTCCATCAAGAAATAATTGAAGGATGGCTGATGGTTTATATTGATGATATCATTATATTCTCAAAAACATTTAAGACCATCTTAACCACCTGTGTAAAGTTTTCCATAAGATGGAAGAGATAAATATGACACTAGCTTTGAAGAAATGCAAATTTGTTTTTCATTCCTTAAAAGTGCTTGGTCATGTTATCTCAGGGTTACAGATATGCATTCACCAAAATAAAGTGGCAGCCATACAACAGGTGAAGGCTCCTACCACAGTTAGAGAGCTCCAGAGTTTTTTGGGAATCTGTGGATACTAAAGAAAGTAGATTAAAAATTACCAAGTCATAGCATTACCCCTTACCCAACTGACTAGGAAAGACATTGCTTTTGTCTGGAACAGTGAAAGACAAAGAGATTTTGACACTATGAAACATTTTTTAATGTCAGCACCAATTCTTGATTTACCTGACTTTAATCAACCATTTGTTTTATAAACTGATGCCAGTTTTATTGGTCTTGGTGCTGCCCTTCATCAAAAACAAGTGATGAATGAAAAAGTATCAGAATTAGTAATTTTTTATATTTCAAGAATCTTGAGAAATAGTGAATTGAAATATGGTGCCACTCAGCTTGAATGTTTAGCCATAGTGTGGGATCTAGAAAAGCTACATTATTACCTAGATGACCAGAAAATTGAACTTGTCACTGACTGCAGTGCAGTTAAATCCCTACCAAACTTGAAAACACCTAGCAGACATATGTTTAGATGGCAACTGACTGTTCAAGAATATAGAGGGAGAATGACAATAATTCATAGGGCTGATATTTTTCACTCAAATGTGGATATTTTATCAAGGTTACCTTTTCCAAATGATGACTCAAATCCTGCATATGTTCCTGAAGATGAAATTATTCATATTCATGGGATATATGTAGTTGATATGGAGGAAGAGCTATTACAGCTTATTCTGGATCCTTATGATAAAAACACTTACTTAAAAAAGTTATGTACCATATAAAATGATCCAAAGAATGCTTCAACACAAGCATTAATTAAAACCCTTCCACCAAAGTACCAGAAGGCTTTGGAAAAAGGTAAATTTTCAATTGATGAATTCTACCTCTATTATAGAAGAAAGTTGAGTAATTTTATTGTTATTCCTCCTTCTATGAAAGAGATCATCTTGAAAATTTGTCATGATGACATATTGGCTGGACATTTTGATATTGAAAAAACAATTATCAGAATTAAAAATACTGCTTGGTTGGTTAATATGTCTGAAGACACCAAACTATATATTGAATCATGTGATTCTTTCCAAAAATCAAAAAGATTGACTGGTAAAAGAGCTGGATTAATGCAACATATTGAATCTCTGATGTACCATGGCAAAAAATAAACATGGACTTTTTAACAGGACTACCCATTTTTGGGAAAGACAGTTTTAACTCTTGTTGGGTTATTGTGGATAGATTCACAAAAATGTGAAAATTTATCCCCACCCAAAAGGATGTTTCCACTAAAGAATTAGCCTTCTTATGATGGTCTCATATGTTTAATACTGCAGGTTTCCCTAAGGCCATAATCTCTGACAGGGACCCTAAATTTACTTCTGAATTTTGGATGTCTCTGATGGATGTTTGTGGTTGTGATCTGAAACTTTCTACTGCCCATCATCCTCAAACTGATGGATTAGCTGATAGAATGATTCAGACTTTAGAGGACATGATAATAAGGTATTGTGCCTTTGGCCTTGAGTACAAAGACAATGACAGATTTACTCATTATTGGGTTACCCTACTTCCTGGGTTGGAATTAGCTTATAATAGCACTGTTCATTCTGTTACGAGAAGAAAGTCTTTTCAGCTCTGGCTTGGATATGTTCCAAATACTCCTGCCCAAATTCTCAATAATAAAATATCTAAATTGTATTTACATCCTGATGTAAAATCTTTTCTTAAAATGCAGCAACTTTGCAGAAGTCATGCTCAAAAATGTATTGAAAAATACTTTGAATATGAGAAGAAGAGATGGGACAAATCCTATAAAGAACACACTTTTAAAACAGGTGATGAAGTACTTCTTTCTAAATTCCACTTCAATTTACAAGGTAACAACAAATCAAAAGACCCATTTGTAGGTCCATTTTTGTCAGAAGAATGAATGGTGATAATGCAGTTGAAGTTATTTTGTATTCTCCATATGACAGATAACATCCTGTTTTTCCAATATCTCTTTTGAAACCTTACAAATCCAATAGTGATTTATTTCTAAAAAGGAGGGGAAGACCAAAAAAAGACCCCTAATGAAATCACTGAGACAGCAGAAATTGAAAAGATTCTAAATGACAGAATAGTTACTGCTGAAAAAGGTACAGAATACTTATTAATATTCAAGAATAAATCTTCTGAATATGATTCTTGGATACCTGGAAAGGAGATATCTAATCTTCCTACTCTGCTAAAGAAATATAAAAAGAAAAAATCATAGCATTATTTTTATTGTTTTTTTAGAGTGAGGGAGTGTCAGCCAGGCTGCTAGACTTACCCAGTAAAATAATTAATTATTTACTGGATAAAGCCACACCTTATTACTTGAATTATTTTAATTATAAATTAGTTACATTAAATTTACCTATAATAAATTAACTAATTACAGAATGGTAAAGTTAATGAATAATTAAAATAAAATATTAAAATTTCCCTTATATTTTTATTTTCTAACACCATGCTCTTTGACAGGTTGAAAAAAATAAAAATTTATATTAAAAATTAGATTTTTAATTAAAATAAGAATTCAATATTCAATAAAAATAAATATATACAGAAAAATTCAAATTTCTTATTTAGAATTGAACTTTACAGTAAAAATTAAATAAATTAATTTATTCCTGTCATATTCTTTAAATACTCCTTTTTGAAGCCTTCTTTTTAAAAAAACTTTATTATTTGAAATATTCCTTTTTTTCTCTCTCTCATACCACAGTTTTAGAATTTTATTTCCAGACTTTCTCTCTCCTTTTCCTATATCAGGCCTCTCTTTTTGGTTGTTCTTGATAATCCAGTTTACTTATTTTATATTTAAACATACATTTATTCCATTTTATATTTATTGCTATTCATTATTGGCTTTATTACTTACATTCTCGTAGTTCTATTTCATTAATTTATAATAATAATAAAATTTCTTACCTCTTATATTAGAGCAAAACCAATAAAAAGATATAAATACATACCCCAAACTTGGAGATCCTAAAATTCCACTGTTACTGCCAATGAACCGCCGTTAAAAACCTTCTAGACATAAAAAACCCCTTGACAAGTGCAGTTAAGTCACTCTTAAACATGAAAACTCCTAATAGACATATTTTTAGATGGCAATTACCTGTACAAGAGTACAGAGGACGGATGACTATTACACATAGAGAAGGAAACTTACACTATAAAGTAGATCTGTTTTCTAGAGTACCTATACCTAATAATAATGCTAATTCTGCTTATTTTCCTGAAACAGAGACTATTAAAATTTTTGGAATTTATATTGTAGATCTTGAGGATGACTTTATGCAGTCAATTCTTGAGATGTATGCTTCAAATCCTGACTTGAGTAAACTTACTATCATATTAAATGATCCATCTAATGCTTTAATGAGTGTTTTAATAAAAATAACCACTAAAGTAAAAGTAAGAATTAGAAAAAGGAAAATTTTTCATTGAGGATGGTTTTATATATTACAGGAAGAAATTAAGCAATGTAATTTTAATTCCCCCTTCAATGAAGGAGTTAATGTTAAGTATATGTCATGATGAAATATTAGCAGGTCATTTTGACTTACATAAAACATTAACCAAAGTAAAAAATACAGCTTGATGGACTAAAATGTCTGATGATATTCAAAAATATGTTGAAACATGTGACTCTTTTCAAAAATGTAAAAGATTAAAAGGCACAAGATCTGGCTTTTTACAAAGAATTGAGAAACCAAAGGCTCCATGGGAAATATTTAACATGGACTTTGTAACAGCTTTTCTGATAGGAGGGCATAAGAGTTATAAATCCTGCTGGGTAATTGTAGATAGATTTACAAAAATGTGTAAATTTATTCCTACCCACAAAGAGGTTTCTGCAGAGGACTTAGCTTTTTTATGGTGGACACAAATTTTAAATATAGCAGGTTTCCCCAAAGCAATAGTTTCAGAAAGAGATCTAAAATTTACTTCTAAATTCTGGACATCACTTATGGATGTTTCAGGGTTTAAATTAAAACTTTCTACATGGGCTAGCAGAAAGAATGATACAAAATTTATATTATATGATCATGGGCTAGCAGAAAGAATGATACAAAATTTATATTATATGATAAGAAGATATTGTGCTTTTGGTCTTGACTTTAAAGACAATGACAAATTCATGCATGATCTGGTAACCATTATTCCAGGTTTAGAATTTTCATATGATAGTATAGTACATTCTGTCACTTGCAAAAAGCGATTTGAGTTATGGTTGGGTTATGTCCCTAATACCCCTGCTAAAAATCTTAATAAATTACCTAGATTGGATATCCCTCCAGGTACTAAATCATTTCTTCAGATGCAAGAATTATGCAGAAAATATTCCCAATAATGTATAAATAAGGCATTGTGGTAGCCTAAAGTTTAGTACGGCACCTAAATATGTAAATGGAGTTATTACGGCATGCAAGATTGGAGTTATTATTTTTTTTTTTATATATAAAAGGGTTTTATTTAATTTATTGGAGTTTAAAATATGAAGAAATTGGTCACGAGCAAATGCCTACACAAATACAATTTATTTTGCGGAGAAAACTTATTTTTATGGTCTAAAAAATTTATAAGTATCAAGTCAAGTCACTCAAGAACCTTGGGAAATTTTCCCAGAATCTTTACTATTTTTCTTATATTTTTAAATGAATTTTAAAGTTTTATAGAAATATTTACGTTTTCAAAAATTACTTAACTTTGATGAATTTTCACGGGGTAATTAGAGCTGCGCAGACTACGAAAATTAGTTTGGTAGGTAAAGGGGAAGTAGTTCTATTATGTGTAATTTTTCTAGATTTTTTATTATGGTTTTAAGGTTCTAAATTGAGTCCGGAAGTCCGGACGGACTCCGTACGGACTCCGTTTCGACTCCGTACGGACTCCGGATTGACTCTGGAAGAGCTCTGGAGGGGAAAACTTAGGCACGTGACTAGGAATACTTAAGCGCTTCTCAAACTCGAAATTGAAGGGGGGACAGATCATACAGCTTAATCATTAACCACCACAGTCTCATTTTTTATTACTCAACAAATTAAATAAATTTGTAATACCCTTATAACTTTATATTTTTATATTTAACATTTTAGAAATACTATTCAAAAATTTAAATAACACTTCATACAGGGTATCTTTAGAAAGGTCTTCATCGCTGGGACTTGATTATTGCTGTCTCATAAAAATTCAAATTATTATAAAAACATAAAAGTCAATCTTTACAGATCCTTCACTGGTACACCTTAATTGTTGTTATCAGTATTTCTTTTTCAACAGCCACTTTCTTTAATCTCAATAAGCGTTAAATATTTTAGAGTTTCATTATTTTCATCAATCAGATCCAAGTAGATTGGTTAGCTTAGTGATTTAGAATTCCCATTTTGTTATTTTTATTGGAAGGACGGGGTTTTCGGCTAAATCCACATATCTCCTCCGGATTCTGCTTACAGCAAGGCGACTGTAAGAGTTTACCTTACCATAGTTGGCGCCCAACATGGGGTACAATTTCTCTAGCTTTCTTTAAAGACTTACTTGGATCAAGAACGTTATTAGCCTGCAAGAGGCTTATTTTCTGGAACTCTAATTGGATTTTTGTTATTGGCCTGCAAGAGGCTTGTTATTTTATCGATTGTTAACGCTTCTCATTACTTATTGGGATGTCTTCTTCTGCTGTTGCTTCTGGATCTTCTAACCCTCTTACTCCCTCAGTTAGAATTGTTTCTTGGGATGGCCCAAAGTTTGATGGGGAGGAGGTTAAATGGTTCATTAGCAGGTATGAAGCTGCTGCTGCTGTTGATGGTGCTTCTCATGTAGATATGGTGAAGCAAGTTAGGTTTTTTATTGCTGATAAGGAGGTGGAAAAAGAGGTTATTGCTATGCAGGCATTTAAGGACAAGGATTGGGTTAAGCTTTCTAAAGCTATGATTGATAGATGGGGTGTTAGGTTTACTATGATGGACCTCAATAAAATTGTTGGAGACTGGCAAGCAAAAGGTGGTGTTTCTTCTATGGCTGACTTCAAAAAGCTCTGTGTTCAGTTTGATGAAGTGGTGGAATATCTCATACTGGTGGACGAGTTAGTGCATGAGAACCAAGCAAAAGATTTGTTTTGGACAGCATGCAGCAGGGATATTCGTATGGACGTCTTGAAGGATCTTTCAAGAAAAGATTCGATGAAGGAACTGCCTAATGGTGAGCAGAAACTGCCGGCTCTGGAGGTTATCAAAGAGAACATTCAGGCCCATCTCAAGTTATTGGCGTTGGACAAATATCAAGAGTCTTGCACTCAATATGTTAGCAAGGTTAGCGAGGTTTTGGCCGAAAACAACGATATTATGGTCAAAGCCCAGGAGGCCAAGAAGGCTCAAATGGGATTACCTGCTGCTAAAGTTGAGGGTAATGTAGATAATAAGATGGTCGATCACCTGGCCGATTTAACTAAACAATTAAAAATATTTGTTCAAGAAACCCAGAAGGCCAACAAGGCCCCAATCGCTTCTTCGTCGACGTCGACTTCTTATCAGTCTAGAGGTTATGAACGTCGAAATTATAATGTCAATAACAACGGTAACCGCTTCCCAGGCAATGGGAGAAATGGTGGGAATGGTGGTAGTAATGGATATAGAGGTGGCTACGATGAGCCAAAGGTGTGCTCCTATTGCAATAGGAGGGGTCACAGAGCAACAGTTTGTTTTGCTCTTGATAAGGATATGGATGCTGGGCGAGTTTTATTTGATGGTAAAGTTTATAAATTTCCTGATGGTTCGTTCATCAAGCCCAGTGATGGACAGTCTCCTTCTGATTTGGTCAGAAGAAGTTTAACGGCTGAAAGGAGAGCCAGATTTGAAGAGGTGACGGATGAAGATGTTAATGCCAAGAGTGGCAAAAATGGTAATGGTAATGGTGGTAAAGCTGACAAGGGCAAGGAGAAAGAGGTCAGTAAAGCCACATTTTCTACTTCTTTTGGTGGTTTAGAGCTGGCGACGGTTGCCCAGGTGGAGGGTAGCTGTATGGCTGGCGAATATGATGTTAATGCTGCTAGAAGAGAAGCCGCTACTAAGGCGAAAAGTAGCATTCAGAGCCAATTGAGGGCTAATCCTGGCAAGGCCAATAACAAAGTGAACCCTTACTCTAAGGACAAGAATTCTAGTGCTCAAACTGCCAGCAACAAATTGAACCCTTACTCTAAGGACGAATTATATAAAATGCAGAAGGGGATTGCTGATATGGGGCCCCCTAGTTATGGCAAGTTTGATTTAAATGGTGAGCCTATGCCAGAGGATGATTCAGATTCTGAGGAGGACGTACCGTTGGCGTCTCTACCCAGACCAAGTTTTAGCGGTCCCATCCCAATGGAGGGAGTAAGAAGGACTAGCGATGGATCAGGATTAGTGCAAGAAGCTGGTGACGGAGTTAGGGTTATAGAAAGTGAAGATGTTATAATGGGGGGTGAAGATGGCTCGGTTGGACCTCAAGAGGTACCCAGGGCCAAGGTTGTTAAATCAAAGGTCCAGTATGAGCGGCCAGTAGTTTCTGGTCAAGCTAATGCGATGGACGCAGTTTTGAATAGGGTGAATCAACTTCAGATTCCCTTATCTTTGGGGGAGTTATTTACGATTAGTCCGGCGCTTGCTGAAAAGCAAAAGAAGCATTTGACGAGGCGTCGGGTTTCCACTGGAGAGGTGGAATATATTTGTGAAAATGCTGAAAAGTTTGGGGAAGATGTAGATACACATTTTTCCGCTCCCCTGGGTTACCTGGTGGTAACTCTTAATGGTAAAGAAGTAAAGGCCTTGGTCGATTCAGGGTCTCAAATTAATTTAATTTCATTGGAGCAAGCGACGAGTATAGGCTTGCCAATTAAAAGTGGAACTGGGGGAAACCTCAGAGGTATTGGAGGGCATGCAACAGAGCTGATGGGTACAGCTGAGCATGTCAGGTTAGGCATTGGTGGATCTGTTGGTAAGGTTCACTTTTATGTGGCCAGAGGAGCAGTCAAAACTGTTCTTGGGGGTCCTTTTTTGATGGATTTTGAGGCCAGGATAGGGTATCAAGCTGGCATGGGGATTAGTTTGGAGATCACTGGTGAAGATATGCAGAGGTTACATATGCGGTTAGCGCCTCCTGGAGATGAAGGTTGGGAAACACGGCCAGGGATTACTACTCTGTGCCAGTCTTGTGTTTGCACCAAGAAGCGGCATATAAAACGGACGGCTTCTGGTGAATTATGTTTGTTGGAAAGGGATGGATGCCCTCATTTTTTGGGGTAGCAGGGGCTGATCTCTCTAATGTTGTAATCTCTCCTCAGGATGAGATCCCGGATTGCAATAGGTCAGCTCACTTGGAGATAATTCAAGTGGATTCTCAATTATTTTCTGTTAATATTACTTTGGAGTGCAAATACGTTTTGGACTTTTCTATATGTTTATTGGATTTACCCGGTTTTTCTATTAAATTTAAAAACGGTGAAAAAGGCAAAATAGGCCAAATTAGGTTGGATAAAAATTGGAAGGGTATGTTTATGGACCTCCAGCAAGAGGGTAAACTGCAAATATCACATCAAAATCCGATTAAAAATCTTGGTATAATTAAAACACAAAAAAATAATTTATGTGAAAATGTTATTCCGGACCTCCAGCAAGAGGGTAAACTGCAAAACTCACATCAAAATCCAATTAAAAATCTTGGTATAATTAAAACACAAAAAAATAATTTATGTGAAAACGTTATTCCAAACCTCCAGCAAGAGGGTAAACTGCAAATATCACATCAAAATCCGATTAAAAATCTTGGTATAATTAAAACACAAAAAAATAATTTATGTGAAAATGTTATTCCGGACCTCCAGCAAGAGGGTAAACTGCAAATATCACATCAAAATCCGATTAAAAATCTTGGTATAATTAAAACACAAAAAAATAATTTATGTGAAAACGCTATTCCGGACCTCCAGCAAGAGGGTAAACTGCAAATATCACATCAAAATCCGATTAAAAATCTTGGTATAATTAAAACACAAAAAAATAATTTATGTGAAAATGTTATTCCGGACCTCCAGCAAGAGGGTAAACTGCAAATATCACATCAAAATCCGATAAAAAATCTCAGTATAATTAAAACACAAAAAAATAATTTTTGTGAAAATTCAATTCCGGTTCTCCAGCAAGAGGGTAAACTGCCAACTTTCTTTACGGGTGATTTACTGTTGGATAAGGGAAGAAAAGGTGTTGGAAAATCTGTTTATAAATTAGACGAGGGAAAGGAGAAAAGGGTAAAATTTAAAAATGAAATAAAATATTTTTCTAATTTTTCTTATTCTGATTCTGACGATGAAGAAGATTCATTTGATGAAAGTTTTAATGGCGATGTTTTACCTCAAGTTTATTTAGATGTGGACGAAGCCAAATATAAGAAAGTAGCAAATAAAGTTCGACCTATTAATGAACCGCTACCTGCTGAATTAAATCCACCTTTGAGAAGACCAAGGTTATCAAGAGATCCTTATGAAAGTCCCTTGGTAAAGAATCCGCCTGAATTTTCTGAGACGTCAAGAATCACTTTTGAGAGACTGGGTGTTGTTAATTTTGGACCTGATGGTTGGTTGTCTGGAGAAGAGAAGAAGTTGTTGTTGGATGTGATGGTCAAGCGAGAGAAGGCCATTGCTTTTGTAGAAGAGGAGAGGGGTGTGTTGAAGCATTCCTATGGGGAGCCTTACAAGATTCCTGTGGTATGTCATGAACCTTGGCAGCAGAAACCGATTCCTATTCCGGCTGCATTGAAAGAAGCCTATATTGAAGTTGTCAGAGAACAGATACGCACTGGACTGTATGAGCAATCAACATCAAGTTATTCTAGTCCATATTTTGTATCAAGAAACCGAATGGCAAGCTTAGAGTTGTTCATGATCTTAGGGAATTAAATAGGGTTACAATAAAGGATGCTGGGATACCGCCTAGTGCTGAGGAGTTTGTTGAAGCATTTGCAGGGAGAGTGTGTTATGGTTTAGGAGATATTATGGGTGGATATGATGAGAGAGAGTTACATCCAGACTCAAGGCCTCTCACTACATTCGATACGCCACTTGGACGTTTACAGTTAACAAGATTACCTCAAGGAGCAACAAATTCGGTTGCAGTTTATCAAGCTCAGATGGCTTAGATCCTTCAAGATGAAATTCCACAATATGCTGGAATCTTTATAGATGATGGAGGAATTAAGGGACCAACAACCGACTATGATAACCAGGTGTTGGAAGAGAATCCCGGGATACGCAAATTCATTTGGGAGTTTGCAATTACTTTAGAAAGAATCTTGTTTCGAATTGAAGAGGCTGGTTTAACTATTTCAGGTTCAAAATTTTCATGTTGTGTGCCAGCCTTAGAAATATTAGGCCATGTGGTATGTAGAGAGGGTAGGATTATGTCCAAGAAGAAAGTTAACAAAATTCAGTCCTGGCCAAGACCCAAGAATACGACCGAAGTTAGAGGGTTTTTAAGCGTTTGCGTATATGTTAGAATGTTTATCAAGGACTTTTCTTCATTGGCAGCTCCATTAAGACGGTTAACGAGAAAGGATGCAGACTGGGAGTGGGATGAAGAGTGTGAGAAGGCGTTTGTGAAGTTGAAGGAGGTTGTGGGGAAGGATTTAGTCCTGCACAAGTTGGATTATGGAAAAGATTCAGGCAGAATTTATTTAGCAGTTGATTCAAGTCAGGTTGCAGCTGGGGCGGTTCTGTCTCAGATGGATAAAGCTGGTTACATCAGGCCAGTTAGGTATGAATCTGTAGTATTTACTGAGGTCAAATCAAGATATTCTCAACCGAAATTGGAATTATGTGGTGTGGCAAAAATACTGAAGAAACTTCAGCATATTTTGTGGGGGCAACATTTTGAGTTGCAAGTGGATGCGAAATCGTTAATCCAGATGATTAATTCCCCAAGTTTACCGAATGCACCCATGACGAGATGGGTAGCTTTTATTCAACATTTTTTGTTTGATTTAGTTCATAAGCCTGGCAAGACTTTTACTATGCCAGATGGTTTATCAAGGAGACCACCCACTGAAGAAGATTCAGACTCAGAAGAGTTCGATGAAGATATACCTATTATCAAAGCCAGCACTAAAGGAGCTGAAGACTTTCCATACCTCCCCCATGAGGTTAAACTGGCAGGACTATTGTGTTTAGATTATGATGATGATGACCTCCACCAAGAGGATAAACTGGAAAATAGTTTTTATGTTAATAAAGGTGTAGATAAATTCGGCAGAGAGGAGGTAGAAGAAGATGTGGTGTATGTAGAGGAAAATGGATTGGTAGTGTGGGATAGTAGTAAATTAAGGAATGGTGTATATGTTGGAGAATTAGAGAACTTAAATAAAAAGGTGGATAAAGAGAAAGAGGTATTTTCAAATACGGTTTTCGAAGGATCCAAAGGTTCAGAAGAAAAACGTCAACATAGCTCGATTAAAGATTTATTTAGGGGTCAACGATTATTGGCTCATTCATGTGCAGGTGATATTGGTGATAGAGAAGTCCCTATTGATGTTATATTAATCGATTTTCAAGATGAAGTCTGGGGTCAGACTGGTTTTTATTTTTTGTTAGTCAAATATTTGTTGACTTTAGAGAGGCCAGAAGAGTGTGAAGACGATGAATGGGTGGCTATCAAGAGGAAGTCATCTACGTTTTACCTATCTGGTCGACGTTTAATGAGGAGGAGGTATCCAAATCCTCAAGTAGTTATAACTCAACAGAAGGGGCAAGAATTAGTTTTGAAATCACTGCATGAAGATCTCGGGCATAGAGGCGTTGGAGAAACGTTTAGAAGAATTTCTGATCGATTTTGGTGGCCTGGAATGAAGATGGCTTTTAAACAGTGGGTTCAGTCATGCGAAGAATGTCAAAGACAAAGTTATTTAAGGCCAAAAGAACCTGGACGCGCGACCGGTGAATATACGCTCTTTGGAAGAGTTAGTTTAGATGCCGTTCATATAAAAGAGGGGCGGTATAAATATTTAATTGTGGCCAGAGATGATTTATCTGGTTGGGTAGAGGCAGCGCCTCTTATTAATTTAACTGCCAAAAATGTGGCAGAATTTTTTTTGAATAATTGGGTATATAGGTATGGGGTGATGAAGTTGGTAACGGTAGATGGAGGTCCTGAATTTGGGACAGAGTTTAAAGAGGCCATATTGAAAGTTGGATCAAAGGTTAGGGTAGCAACCCCATATTATCCTGAAGCTGAAGGCATGGTTGAAAGAGGGCATCAAGTTATTAAGGATTCTTTAGTTAAAATGTGTGGGACAAGTGCCGAAAAGTGGAGGCACTATTTACCTTTAGTTTTATTTGCTGATCGAATCACTGCCAAAAGGACGACCGGATTTTCACCTTATGAACATGTTTTTGGACAGAAAGCAGTTTTACCGGTTGATTTAGAAGCTGAATCATATCTTGGAGTTGACTGGGACACGGTCAAAACTACTGAAGAATTATTGTGTGCAAGAATGATGCAGCTAGAAAAGAAAGAAGAATATTTAGAAAAGGCATATTCGCGGATGATGAAGATCCGAAATCAATCAGTTAGATATTGGGATGAGCGGTTGGCACATCGATTAAGGAAACCTTTGAACCCAGGAGATATGGTCCTGGTGTATAATAGGAGTTTGGAAAGTCAGTGGGGAAAAATGTTTGCAGATAGGTGGAATGGACCGTATAAAATCAAGGAGCAAGTTTCCGGCGGTTCATATGTGCTAGAAGAGTTGGATGGAGTAGTATTGAAGAAGAGGGTAGCGGCCGATCAAGTGAAACGGTTCTATCCTAGAGGCACCAGGAGTGCCGAAGTCTTCCTCCGCAATGAGGATAAACTATGATATTGATGAAATTTTATGGATTCCTCCGCAATGAGGATAAACTATGAAATTTCTTAAATTTTATCAACTCCGAAATGAGGATAAACTACAATTTTAATGACTTTTATTAAATTTATACTTCCGAAATGAGGATAAACTATGATATCTACGAAATTTTATGGATTCCTCCGCAACGAGTATAAACTATCTTCTTATTTTTATCAAAAATACTTTACTATCATTACACTGCATATGGGCGACAAAACTATGATGAAACTTAACGAAATTCAAGAAGACCATCTTTGAAATTTTCAAAAACTTAAAATTCTTAAAATATGGGTGAAGATAGTGTTGGAAAATTTTTTAAAATTTATTGGAAGAAGTGTTCACAGGGGAACCTTCTTAATTTAATATTGGCAAGTGTGGGGGTAATTGATGGGCTGGCTGCTCTATACACAATTACCCCATAATGTTCGTTTCCAAAATTTTCCCTGTTTCTAGTTGAATCCTGGCATTGTCTTTTAATTATAGGAAGTCCACTAAGACTATAAACTGGAACGAATCAAGAGACACCGCTCTCAACGCCGGATTCAAGATTCTTTTATTTTATTTTGTTTTTGATTTTTTATATGTTAGATTGTGATTTCTTTTCTTTAATATATATTATGAATTATTGTAAAGGTGATGCTCACTGGTGGTCTCTAATCATTTTTATAAATTGGAGGGAGCCCACCCAGTGATCATCATTATAAAAATTATCTTCTAAAAACTTTCATTTATTTTCTTTTCTTTTCAATTTCTCAAAATTGTGTAACCACATCAAGTTGCACTTGGATGTGGGTATGATGTCGAGGGTACGGCTCATCAAATGGCCGGGGGGCATCTTTTAAAATTTTATTTTTTTTTAAAAAAAAAAAAAAATTTTTATTACTTTTTTTTATTTTTCTTTTCACATTCGTTTATCTTTCTTTAAAAATTAAATTTTAACTTTTATTTCAAAACTATCTTTTTTTTTTAAAAAAAAAAAAAAAAAAAAAAAATTAAAAAAATTAAAATTAAAATCAAAAAAAAAAAGAAAAAGAAAAAAAAAAAAAAAATCTTTTATTTTAAATGGTAAAAAAAATAATAATAATAATAAAATAACTAAAAAATAAAAATAAAAATAAAAATAAATAAAATAAAAATAAAAAAAAATAATAATAAAAATAAAAATAAGAAAAAAAATAATAAAAGATATTTTAGTTTTAGGTAGTTTAGATGTTTATATTTTATTTTTCAAACATTATTCAAGAAAGCTACATACCAGGAAGAACACCATCAAGGGTTGTTATCTTTTGAAGAATCAAAATTAGAAAATTTAGAAGGACCTTGATCGATTTCCTGGGATTCGAATCTTATTTCACGGTCACGATAGTGTTGAAGCCAGTTGGCTATTTTGAAAAGGTCTCTTAACAGTTGCTCTCTCATCCAAGATTCTGATCTATCAGAGGGCGGGTATCGTTGGAAATAAGCGATAAGGTTATTAAAATTGGCAAAAAGCTTTTCAGACACTAGGTGAATTGGAACTCTAGGGAAGCTTGGATTAGGTTCTGGTAGTTCATAAGCAGAATATGAAATTGGAGAAACGGTGGACGCTTATCAAATTAAAATATCAGCAAATTAAAACCTGAAGATTAAGAAAATAAAAAGAGACAAATAACCTGTGTCAACACTATCATGATCATAGATAAATGGCTTACTTGGTAATGGAGTGGGATTTTTTATGTTTAGGAAAGGATTTTTTATTTTTGATAGATGAGGAGGACTGGTGTTGGATTTGGTGTTTGAAGTAGATGTTCTGGGCCTTTTGGATGATACAAGAGAAGATGAAGACTGCTGGCTATTATATGACCTTTTGTGCTTCAAGATGTTGGAAGAAGGAGAAGAATTGTTAGAAGGTTGAAGCATGGACCTGGGAGCAGCAAGAGTTCTTGGGGGAGTAGCAGCAAGTCTAGATTGGAGAGAAGGACCCAGAGGATTAGGTGATGGAGAAAGGTTTAAATAGGCTGATGGAGAAAAAGGTATGGGATCTTTAGAGGTTGATGGAATAGGGGGTGGAGTAGAAGGTGAAGAAGAAGGAAGAGGTTTGCAGAAGGCGGCGAAGCTAGTAGCAGTGATAGGGAAAGAACCACAGTTCAAGCCAGAACATTTTCTTTTCTTCTCATAGCAGGATAAACAGGCCCTGTTATAAGTGTGCTTTTGCCAGTTAAAAGAGAAGATACATTCCCTATGGGTGAAGGCACAGTATTTGCAAGATTGATCAGCTGAAGCAATGAAGTCAGAAGGTTTCATCTTGTTAGGAGA
The DNA here is from genome assembly GCA_030280995.1 of Hemileia vastatrix. NCBI lineage: Eukaryota > Fungi > Basidiomycota > Pucciniomycetes > Pucciniales > Zaghouaniaceae > Hemileia > Hemileia vastatrix. The sequence continues at coordinate 16,626,285 of JASXTE010000006.1, read as the reverse complement.
TATTTTTTTGAAGAAGAAAACTTGAAACTAGGATGAAGAAAGTTGGTGGCAAAATCTGGGTTCAAGGATAGAGAAGATGTTAGGTCCACCAAGACCTTAAACTGGACTATTATCAAGTGTTGGGTCCACCATGACCTTAAACTGGATTTCTTATCGATTAAATGTTTGGTCTACCATGTCTTTAAACTGGTAGTTCATTCATTGTTTAGTCCACTATGACTTTAAACTGGAAAATTAATATCTGCAGGATAATTCAACATTCATTGGACCACTATGGCCTTATACTGGATTACTTGTCGATCAAATGTTTGGTCCACTATGACATTAAACTGGATTATCAAATTTATTCAATCTTTGGTCAAGCCTAGGCCTTACTTAGGAATATATCAAGATATTTATGCACTTAAACGATCTTTGGTCCACCAAGACCATAAACTGGCAATCGATTATATGTTTGGTCCACCAAGACTTTAAACTGGAATGTCAATCTTGTTTGGATAACTCAATTCAATCTTTTAATTTATCACTGTCCACTAAGACTCTAAACTGGTTATTCAATTATTTCTGGAATTGGGTGCTGATAGCTTTAGGAGGTTAAAACTTTAGGTGGTGATGATGCTAAAGAAAGCATAATGGTTAATTAGGTGAAATTTGTGGCGCTTTAACATGGTCTAAAGTTTAAATTATTATTGGAAGCCTGGCAAAAGTATTTTATGGGTTTGCTGTATAGCAAAGTTTGAAAATTGTGATGAAGGAATCAGAAGTTAGGATGGTAGTTGGATTTTAGGGAATGATTTTTTTTAGTGCCTCACAGTTGGGCCATTTTTTTTTGGTGTGAAGCTTGGAGGACCTTATGGCAAGATTGGAATCATAGAATTCGGCTCAGTGGGGGGCCCTATGAGGTTGGAATCAGGAGTATTCGGCTCATAGGAAGATCCACTCTCTCAATGCTGTGACAAGAAGGAAGACTGGTATATGGGAGTCTGAAGGGATTCAAACCTTGCTCTCAGCAGTGGAATCATCACAAGATTTATTTTATTTTATTTTATGTTATATCAAGCCAGAGAAGAAAGAAAACATCATTTATGTTGAAAGTTTAAGAAGACCAAGCAAAAACAAAATTTTATCAAGTAATACTGTTAGAAAAGATAATTTCTTTGAAATTGTTCAACATCATTATCAAAGCTTTGCATTAAAATTCTTCTTTTCATGAGGTCTTCATGGTTATTAGCTGGAGTTTCTTGAAAATAGGCCAGCATTTTTCGTTTCAACTCATTAGTAAAGTCAAGAAAAAGATAGCGATGAAAATTTGGGTAATGATTGATATAGTCCGTCTTCACTCTACCAACATCATCAGTGTTGGTTATTTCGACAGCTAGAAGTTCAAATATGTTATTAAGTCATAGGTTTAGTCAATTTCGATTAAAAGTTTTTTTTAGTAAGATAAATAGGGTCTTACATTTAGAGCCAGGAAACATAGTCTCAGCAAAGTTAGTTGGGGGTACTGGCGTTATAGGATTAGGATCTTGTGAAGGCAAAATTAGGCCGGGATCCGCTGATGAAGATTGAACTTTTGAAGCTGTTTTTGATCTTATTCGTTTTAAGAAGACAGGAATTTTGGATCACTTTTTAGAAGTTGAGGGATCAGGGAGAGCTGCTGGTCCTAAATATACGTTTGTTTTAGAAGGAACTATTGGCCGGTTGCATTTGACTTTTTTTACACGGCATAAGTCGCAAGCTGTTCTGCCAGGAAGATTAGGGTTGGACATTAAACAAGGTACCTGGTATCGAACACAGAGTTCACATGGAGCGACAAGTTCTTTGGAAGACATATTGATGAAGATGAATTTTATAGTTGATTAAAGAAGATGGTGGTTGAAGGTTAAAGATGAATATTGTGTTCAACCACTTATGCAAAGTTTTAAGAATGGGGACATTCTCGATTGGAGGGAGGATGTGGTAGCCTAAAGTTTAGTACGGCACCTAAATATGTAAATGGAGTTATTACGGCATGCAAGATTGGCGTTATTATTTTTTTTTTTATATATAAAAGGGTTTTATTTAATTTATTGGAGTTTAAAATATGAAGAAATTGGTCACGAGTGAATGCCTACACAAATACAATTTATTTTGCGGAGAAAACTTATTTTTATGGTCTAAAAAATTTATAAGTATCAAGTCAAGTCACTCAAGAACCTTGGGAAATTTTCCCAGAATTTTTACTATTTTTCTTATATTTTTAAATGAATTTTAAAGTTTTATAGAAATATTTACGTTTTCAAAAATTACTTAACTTTGATGAATTTTCACGGGGTAATTAGAGCTGCGCAGACTACGAAAATTAGTTTGGTAGGTAAAGGGGAAGTAGTTCTATTATGTGTAATTTTTCTAGATTTTTTATTATGGTTTTAAGGTTCTAAATTGAGTCCGGAAGTCCGGACGGACTCCGTACGGACTCCGTTTCGACTCCGTACGGACTCCGGATTGACTCTGGAAGAGCTCTGGAGGGGAAAACTTAGGCACGTGACTAGGAATACTTAAGCGCTTCTCAAACTCGAAATTGAAGGGGGGACAGATCATACAGCTTAATCATTAACCACCACAGTCTCATTTTTTATTACTCAACAAATTAAATAAATTTGTAATACCCTTATAACTTTATATTTTTATATTTAACATTTTAGAAATACTATTCAACAATTTAAATCACACTTCATACAGGGTATCTTTAGAAAGGTCTTCGTCGCTGGGACTTGATTATTGCTGTCTCATAAAAATTCAAATTATTATAAAAACATAAAAGTCAATCTTTACAGATCCTTCACTGGTACACCTTAATTGCTGTTATCAGTATTTCTTTCTCAACAGCCACTTTCTTTAATCTCAATAAGCGTTAAATATTTTAGAGTTTCATTATTTTCATCAATCAGATCCAAGTAGATTGGTTAGCTTAGTGATTTAGAATTCCCATTTTGTTATTTTTATTGGAAGGACAGGGTTTTCGGCTAAATCCACATATCTCCTCCGGATTCTGCTTACAGCAAGGCGACTGTAAGAGTTTACCTTACCATAGCGTTTGAGTATGAGAAGAAAAGATGTGATAAAGCCCATAAGGAAAAAATGTTCAAAGAGGGTGATTAAGTCCTTATTTCTACACTACATTTCAATTAAAATGGTAATGTTAAGTTGAAGGATCAATTCATTGGACCATTTTTAGTTAGAAAGATTATTAGTAAAAATGCTGTTGAGGTTATTCTATATGCACCATATGATAGAAAGCATCCAGTATTTCCTATATCTCTTATAAAACCATACCATTCTACAGATACTGCTATATTTCATGAAGATCAGAAGGCATAAACAGCAACATGAAGAAATAGTTGAAAAGGCAGAAATTGAGAAGATACTTAAAAAGAGACTTCTTACTAAAGAAAAGGGAGTTGTGTATCTATTAAGGGTTAAAAATAAATCAAGTGAATATGACCAGTGGATGCCAGAAAATGAAATATCTGATCTTAAAAATCTCTTGAAAAACCCTAAAAGCAAATAATACTGCTTAATTCAGTATATGTATCATTGAAAATTATTTTTCTATTCACTCCTTACTTATTAATTAAAATGACTTAACATTTTTTTATTTTTTTTTTGCGTGAAGGAGTGTCAGCCTAGGTGTCGGTCAGTCGTCTAGAAGAAGGTAAGAAAAATAGGAGAAAAGGAGGAGAGAAGGAGGAGGACAAGGGAAAATAAAAGGAATAATTTGTAATAGTATATTTAATTTTATTTAAGAGGGAAAACAACGGCGAGCAACTTTGAGAGATGACAAAAGCTTAGTATTTATTAATAATAATATTATTCAATGTAAGGGTTCTGCGCGGCAAACACTTTTAATTACTATCAGACTTAAAGCAACCTTTAATTTGTTATATAGACTTTTAATTAGAATTGTATTACAAATAAAAAAATATAAACATAATAAAATAGTTATTTAATTTGTTGAGTGTTTAATAAGTGATGATGCTACAGGGGATTATCCAAGGCCCTTTTATAGGCAATGGGTCCTCTGAAGCGCTACTATCTTTGTAAATACAATGATTAGAATGGAATAAAACAAATATATCAAAAGAGTAAATGAAACATAACAATATAGAGAAAAACATGAAACAAATAATTAAAACCCCAATTAAGAATCCAATTTCCCTGCCATTAATTCCCAAATCAGTAAGTGACAATAGTGAATAACTAAACAAGATTGGAAACATAGGAACTATGAGAAATATAATTCCAAACAGATGGTACATTCTGATTAAAGGACATTTTAAGTGAAACAAAAAATAATTTGACGCAAAAAAACAAACAATTAATCTCAATTTAGTCCAAATTTATTTATTTGTTTTTTCTAACACAATTAAGGGTCAAAAGAAGTGTCATTAATTATTGTTTAGTATCATATGAGAGGTATTATTTAATATATAAATTTAAGTAATTAATTTAAAAATATTATAAATCAATTTTACACTTGTAATTATAATATATGTTTTTCAATTAATTAAATATAAATTTATAATTATTAAATACATAAAAATGCGCCATTATTTGTAGAATATATTATATTATGCTCAATTTAATTGTATATAAAAATATATATAACCAATAAATTTAATGTAACACTTGTATATAATAAAATTCTTATATAATTTCATTATGCAATAAAATATTAAGTTATATTCATTAAATACAAGTCTTACCCACTCTTTAAGGTTTTATAATTTATATATCATTTACTGGACTCCTGGAATAGCCTGGCTGACACTCCCTCACTCTAAAAAAAAACAAAAAAAAATGCTAAGATTTTTTCTTTTTGTATTTTTTCAACAGAGCAGGCAGATTTGAAATTTCCTTGCCAGGTATCCATGCATCATGTTCAGATGATTTGTTCATATATCTCAATAAATATTCAGTACCTCTTTCAGAAGTGATAATTCTATCATTGAGAATTTTATCAATTTCTGCTGTTTCTGTGACTTCCTGAGGGTTCTTCTTAGGTCTTCCTCTTCTTTTTGGAAATAAGTCACTGTTGGAAGTATAAGGTTTAAGTAAAGAAATGGGAAAGACAGGATGTTTCCTATCATATGGAGAATACAATACAACTTCTACTGCATTATCACCAACCATTCTTTTAACAACAAATGGTCCTACAAAAGGATCTTTTAATTTGTGGTTACCTTGTAAATTGAAATGGACAGTAGAGATCAACACTTCATCACCCTTGTTAAATGTGTATTCTTTATGGGATTTATCCCATCTTTTCTTTTCATATTCAAATGCTTTATCAATACAACTCTGAGCATGTTTTCTGCATAGCTGTTGCATTTGCATAAAAGATTTTACACCAGGGTGTAGTTCCAACTTAGGTAATTTATTATTGAGAATCTGAGCAGGAGTGTTTGGGACATAACCTAACCAAAGCTCAAAAGGCTTTTTCTCAGTGACAGAATAAACAGTTCTATTATATGCAAATTCAAGACCAGGCAAAAGAGTGACCCAATCATGAATAAATCTGTCATTGTCTTTATATTCTAAACCAAAGGCACAATACCTTCTAATCATATCTTCCAGAGTTTGAATCATTCTTTCAGCTAGACCATCAGTCTGAGGATGGTGAGCTGTAGACAATTTTAACTCACAGCCACAAATATCCATCAAAGAGGTCCAAAACTCAGAAGTGAATTTTGTATCCCTATCAGAGATAATGGCTTTTGGAAAACCAATAATATTAAACATGTAAGACCACCATAAGAAAGCTAATTCTTTGGTGGATACATCTTTGTGGGTTGGAATAAATTTGCACATTTTTGTGAATCTATCAACTATTACCCAACAAGAGTTAAAGCTGTCTTTACCTGCAACAGGAAGACCAGTGACAAAATCCATATTAATGATTTGCCAGGGAGCACTAGGTGCTTCAATATGTTGTAATAACCCTGCTCTCTTACCTGTTAACCTTTTAGATTTTTGGCAGGAATCACAAGATTCAACATATAATTTTGTGTCTTCAGACATATTAGCCCACCATGCAGTGTTTTTGATTCTAATCAATGTTTTTTCAAGATCAAAATGACCAGCTAATATGTCATCATGACAAAGTTTGAGGATAGTTTCTTTCATTGAAGGAGGAATAACAATTACATTGGTAAGCTTCCTTCTATAATATATATAACCATCTTCAATAGAAAACTTTCCTTTATTTAAAGCATTTTGGTACTTTGCAGGAAGAGTTTTTATTAATGCTTGAATTGAAGCATTCTTAGGATCATTCAAAATAGTAACTAATTTATTTAAGTCTGAATCTTTATCATATGAATCCAGTATTAACTGTAATAACTCTTCTTCGATATCAACTATAAATATACCATGTATATGAACAGTGTCATCCTCAGGTACATAAGCAGGATTGGAGTCATTATTTGGCAGAGGCAATCTGGAGAGCATATCAACATTAGAGTGAACATTTCCAGCTCTGTGGATAATAGTCATCCTTCCTCTGTATTCCTGAACAGCAAGTTGCCACCTGAACATATGTCTGTTAGGTGTTTTGAGGTTTAAGAGAGATTTCACAGCACTACAGTCAGTTACCAACTCAAATTTTTGGTCATCCAAGTAGTAATGAAGTTTCTCAAGAGCCCAAACAACTGCTAAGCACTCCAATTGAGTGGCAACATATTTCAATTCACTATTTTAAGGTTCTTGAAATATAACAAATTACAACCTCTGAGGATTTATCATTAATAATTTGCTTTTGGTGAAGGGCAGCACCCAGACCAATAAAGCTAGCATCTGTATAAAGTACAAATGGCTTGTTAAAATCTGGAAGAGCCAATATAGGGGCTGTCATTAAGCAACTTTTCAATGTATTAAAAGCTTTCTGACAGTCATTATTCCAGAGAAAAGCAACATCTTTTCTGGTTAGTTTTGTAAGAGGCAAGGCTATGACCTGATAATTTTTAATATATTGTCTATAATAGCCACACATACCCAAAAAACTTTGGATTTCTCTTACAGAAGTTGGTGCTTTCACATTTTGAATTGCAGCAACTTTATTATGGTCTACACAAATTTGTAAGCCTGACACAACATGGCCAAGGACTTTCAAAGATTGAAAACCAAATTTACACTTTTTTAAAGATAAGGTCATATTGATTTCATCCATTTTTTGGAAAACCCTATTCAAGTGAATCATATGTTCATCAAAAGTTTTAGAAAAAACAATAATATCATCAATATAAACCATGAGCCAACCTTCAATAATTTCTTGATGGAAAGTGTTATCCATGACTTTCTGGAAAACTGAAGGAGCATTTTTAGGGCCAAATGGCATCCTAACATACTTATATATTCCCATATGAGTAGCAATAAGCAAAAAATTTTGAGAATTTTTCTCAACTGGAACTTGATGATAACCTTTATTACCATCCAGACAACTAATAAATTTTGCACCTTGCAAGGTAGCATGTATTGAATTAATTCTGGGTAAAGGATAAATATCATCAACAGTATAAGTATTTAAAGCTCTGTAATCTCCACATAATCTAGCTTTATCTTTTTCATATGAAATCAAGACTGGGGAGATGACACAATATTTGGGGGTGACATCCACTTTCTCAATGATATTCATTTTCAATAATGTTTCAATATTATCTTCAATATCTTTTCTTTTTGATGGAGAAGCAGGATATGGTTTTTTCTTAAGGGAAGGAGGAATATCACCCAAATTACAGGATAAGGTAATTTTCATCTCTTCCTGAACAATTCCCAAGACATGAGAACCATGAGCAAAAGCCATAGGGAAAGAGGTAATAGAGGCAACAATAGAATCCTTTTGTTCACTAGTCAACTGATCACCAAAAGAAGCGGTATTTATTTCATGTAATAAATCATCCATTTAAGTTGTTGTTCTACCTTTACATTGGGTCAGTGAGTTACAAGATTTCAACAAATGCCCAGAAGGTCTAGGAGAAGAAATTTTGAATTTTCTTTTCCCATTCATTCCTAAAGTAAAGCAATTATTTGCTGGATCAAGTTTCACACCAAACATGGTTAAAATATCATTTCCCATAATAAACCAATTGCTCAAATTATCATTATTCATGACAACAAACTCACAAATAGCTCTGACAAAACCACCATTATATTTGAAGAATACAGAGGTTTTGTATTTGCTAATAGGAAATAAGGTAGAACCATACCCTCTCCATTTTTCAGAAGTTATAGGCAATAATTTACTCAAATATTCCTTATCCACTGAAGCCAAAGCTTTTTCAGATACTACACTTCCTCCAGAACCAGAATCAAGAACTACATCAACATTTTTACCATTAATGATAACAGGTGCCTTTTAAGGGGATATAGGAATAGAATTGTTAGTAATATCTTTAATTATCTCAGCATTTTCTACTGAAGATAAATTCAATACACAATCTACAGATATATTATTTAAATAATGGACATCATGTTCCAACATTAAAACATCTTTAACAGATTCATTGTCATAGGAGATATTACTTTCACAGTCACTGGAAGAATTATTGACATCAAGTTCAACTTCATCAGTGTCTTCATTTTGTTCAACAAGATGAATTTTCTTGTCACAAACATGACCCTTCTGCCACGGTTTGTTACATTTATAACAAGTATTTGTTGCATATTTTTTAGGTGCAACTGGGGCAGAGGTTTTACCAGATTTTTCTGGGAGCTTTATAGAAGGTTTATTCTGATCATTATAAGATTTACCAAGGTAATTCTTTGGTTCATATCTATGGTTGAGTAGTACTTCATTACAGATATTAATGAAAGAAGAATTTTCTCTTACATGCTCAGTTCTAGCAACAATCAAATCCCTAAGAGAATTTGGTAATTTATACAAGATTTTATCTCTCCAAATATCATAATCCATCTTTGGATCAATTGCTCTAAGGATTTTAGTTATTTTCATCAGAAAAACAATGGGCTTTTCAACAGAGGAGGATACATATCTAATATTCTCATACAGTCTCTGCTGAGCTAACCTGAATTTTGAACCACCAAACTGATTCTCAATCAAGGATTTCCAATCATTCCATGTATAATGATTGTTATCTAAGAGGACAGATTCATACCACATCAAGGCTACATTGGAAAATAAAGAAATTAGCTTAGAAACAATTTCCTCATCAGGTAGTTTATAAGATCTCTTTAAATTATCAATTCTCTGGATAAAGTGTTGCCAATCAGAGGAAGAATCACCATCAAAGGTAGGATATTGGTCTAACTTAGGCCAATTTTTCTGACTACTGGGATGGTCCACTTTTTGGTTTGAATTATTCATTAGTAATAATTCCTGAAGTTTAGCCAGGTGTTCAGAAATTTCATTATTTACAGAAACAGCTGGTGCATGACTATCACAAGATTTTTTGCTAGTAGCAAAATATTTTACAGACTCATTGTCAGTTTGTTTAATGGTTGAAATATGAGGAAGAAAGGATGAACTTTGTTCAGGTTTTTTCCCTTTATTTTTATGCAGCTTATTTGCAGAAATCTCATTTAATTCATTATTGATGGTTAAGGTTGAGAACTTTTCCTGTAGGTCAGACACATAGTTTCTTATTCTTGGAATTTCAGACATCTGGTCATTTACTTTTGCAAGAGATAGAACATTTCTGTCCTCAGAAACTGAGTGTTTGGTACTTAGTGCATGGAAATCATTTCTTAGCTTCTTAAACTCATTTTGCAGAGATTTTATTTCATTCTTGAATGAATAATTTTCCTCAATAAGGGGTTTCAATTCAGTCAAGGTCTTATGTAGACTGATATTTCTATCTGAGATAGCTCTATGGTCACTTCTTATTTGTTTTTGTTGACTAAGAACAATATTCAAGGTTTCTTTGATTTTTAAATAAGCTGTATCTTGTACAGAAGAACTCACTTTACATTGCAAGTGTAAATTATTTAATCTATCATTTTCATGGATTAACGCATCTCTCACATGTTTGTCTTTCACAATATTAAAATCAAGGGTATCTTTCAATATTTCCTCAGAAGTTTTTCAATTAAGGTATAGATTTCAGGGGGAACAGAATCATTTTTAATTGCAAGAGAGGGATTAATTAAAGATGTAGAAGTTAAATGTAAAGGTTCATCAAATGACAATTTGCTAATTACATCAATAGGGCTACTAGTTACAGGAAGCTGTCTTTTAACAAGTTTAACTGTTCTTTCACCATGTTCAATAATATTACCTACAGAAGAAGATTTATTAGAAAACATACCCAAGTGACTATCAACCAAATTACTTACCATGGCAGAGGAGGAAACTTCCCTTGGGACTGGGTTTGGGATTGTGCTTGGGCCTTCTTTCTCCTGCCTTGTTGGTAGGGATGAGGAGGTAGATGGAAATTGGGTGTTCTGGATGGGCCAGGCTGATGGTGAGGAGGGTGTTGCACATTCTGTTGGTAGTGACTCATTAGATAATCCCATTTCCATTGCTCTACTTCCATAGTATTTGGATTTTGGATGGTTGAGCTGGGTGGCTGTGAAGGTTGAGCCTGAAATTGAGGCTGATTGGGAGGCAACTGAGGAGGGGCCTGGGCCTGAATCTGGTTCCTGAGTTCTTGGACCTGATCCCACAATGTGTCTACCTTTGCTTGGTACGTCATATTTTCTGTCTTCAACTCTTTTATATGACTGGATAGGTTGCTGATTTGTTGTGGCAGAGGAAGCTTTTTTATTTTGAAGCCTTTTGGAAGACCTTCTTGAGGCACTAGAGGCTTTACTTCCTTCTGTGGTACTGGGGGAAGGGGGTTTGGTTTGTTTGCATTTCCTGTCATTTCCAAATCCTGCAGTATGTGAATTCTTTGTGTTAGCATAAGATTTTTTATGACCAACTTTAGAAGAACTTACAGTGTCAGCATCATAGTCAATTTCTATCTCATCCACTTGCATGTTATCCATTTTTTCTGCCAAATTGTTGGACATACTAGTGGGAAGATTTACTTTTTTAAAAAAAAATAAAAGTTAGTCAATAATTGCTCCAAATAATAAAAAAAAATTTAATTAATTAAATTATAGAAAAAATAATTTTCAATATAAAGTAATAATTAAAAAATTAATTTTTTAAAAAAAAATGGATTGCAAGGTTAAATTGGGAATAACAAGTAAGTTAATTAAACCAATTAATTACCAATATTAAATATGGCAATATATTTGGGACTAAGCACAATGTACTTTTAAGTCAACCAAAATTAACAATAATTAATAATAAAAAAAAATTAAATTAATAATTCAATTTGTATTAATAATAATGTCAATTCTTCTAGGACTAAGATGATTTAACACTCTATAATGGTCAACTAGGAAAAAAAAAATTTAAAAATTGAACACTTACACTCAGTGAATCAGCAATTAAGACACAATCACTGTTATTGCAATAAAAATATAGTAATATGAGTGAGAGGCGCAAAGGTGAACTTACTATAGTGATCGAAAAATCACTTCAAAATAATATAAAAATTAATATTATATAAACCTATGATGTTGAACCCAAGTTCGAAACACAGTCACGGCAAAAGTTTCGTTTTGCTAGGTGGTCCGTGCGTTTTGTCGTTCGTCGCCAGGCTCGATTGTTGTAGTCGTTTTGGAAAGGCCCCCAGTTGTCGGTCAGTCGTCTAGAAGAAGGTAAGAAAAATAGGAGAAAAGGAGGAGAGAAGGAGGAGTACAAGGGAAAATAAAAGGAATAATTTGTAATAGTATATTTAATTTTATTTAAGAGGGAAAACAACGGCGAGCAACTTTGAGAGATGACAAAAGCTTAGTATTTATTAATAATAATATTATTCAATGTAAGGGTTCTGCCCAGCAAACACTTTTAATTACTATCAGACTTAAAGCAACCTTTACTTTGTTATATAGACTTTTAATTAGAATTGTATTACTAAAAAAAATATAAACATAATAAAATAGTTATTTAATTTGTTGAGTGTTTAATAAGTGATGATGCTACAGGGGATTATCCAAGGCCCTTTTATAGGCAATGGGTCCTCTGAAGCGCTACTATCTTTGTAAATACAATGATTAGAATGGAATAAAACAAATATATTAAAAGAGTAAATGAAACATAACAATATAGAGAAAAACATGAAACAAATAATTAAAACCCCAATTAAGAATCCAATTTCCCTGCCATTAATTCCCAAATCAGTAAGTGACAATAGTGAATAACTAAACAAGATTGGAAACATAGGAACTATGAGAAATATAATTCCAAACAGATGGTACATTCTGATTAAAGGACATTTTAAGTGAAACAAAAAATAATTTGACGCAACAAAACAAACAATTAATCTCAATTTAGTCCAAATTAATTTATTTGTTTTTTTAACACAATTAAGGGTCAAAAGAAGTGTCATTAATTATTGTTTAGTATCATATGAGAGGTATTATTTAATATATAAATTTAAGTAATTAATTTAAATATATTATAAATCAATTTTACACTTGTAATTATAATATATGTTTTTCAATTAATTAAATATAAATTTATAATTATTAAATACATAAAAATGCGCCATTATTTGTAGAATATATTATATTATGCTCAATTTAATTGTATATAAAAATATATATAACCAATAAATTTAATGTAACACTTGTATATAATAAAATTCTTATATAATTTCATTATGCAATAAAATATTAAGTTATATTCATTAAATACAAGTCTTACCCACTCTTTAAGGTTTTATAATTTATATATCACTTACTGGACTCCTGGAATAGCCTGGCTGACACTAGGTATCCCCAGGAATGAGTAACTCTTATGTTAAAAATAAGAAAACCTTAATTAAACTAAGATTATAACTTATAAAGAAGGTTAAAATACTTATATAAATGGTTATAATACATATAAATAAAATTATTACACTATTATATGACTTACCATTGTTTAAATAGCTTCTCCATAGCCTAATAATACTTAATTTAAGTATAAATGTTGACCGATGTGGCATTCCAAATCTGGGTAGGCTACTTAGGTGAAAATTTGATTGGACCTTGGTTGGAAGAAAATAATGGTGTTAGCAGGTGTTAATTTGGTTGAAGGGAGTTAACTGGATTTTTTTTGGGTGGATTTATGGTGTTATGGAATGGATAAATGATGGTATTCCTATTGTTATTTGATGGTTTCATGGATTGGGTATTGGTCTTACTGGATTTTCTAGGGCTCTCTTGGTATTTTTGGTGGATGCAGTGTGCTCATGGAGTAGCCATTTTTTTTTCCGGTGCGCTCTGGTGCGCTCTGGTTTGCTCCGTTAATTTTCTGGTGCAAAAGCAAAGTCACTGTTGCAAAGTTGGTCATTGTGGCAAAGTTTGGTCATTGGTGCAAAAATTCTGGGCACTGTGGCAAAGTTTGGTCACTGCAGAAAAGTCTAGGCACTGTGGCAAATTTTGGTCACTGTAGAAAAGTCTGATCACCAGTGCAAAGTTTGGTCACTGTGCCAAAAGTTTGGCTATTGGGGAAAAATTTGGTTAGAAAGTTATTATGCTTACTAGATCAATAGTTTATAGTAGATCATATTCATGTAGGGTATTGTTGGAAATTTCTGGAGCAGGATAATCATATGGGGAGAATAGAACCTTAGTCTTCTACATGTTTTTTGTCTTTTAGTTTTGATAATAAGGGTCTTTTTTGATAATTAACAATATTTAACATATAACAACAATTATAATAAAAAATATCAACATATAGGGTACCATTGGGTAGCTCTCATCCTTGGTGACCCAAATCTATTTCTTTTCTTATAAAATTTATAAAATAAAAATATAATAAAGAACACTCTTTAATTTTGGTGGGAAACTGGGTAAATATGTGGTAGACCTTTAATAAGGCACCTTTGAACAGCTCATCCCAAGGGTAGTTTCTGGTGTACTTTACTGTACTTTTCAGTCTCTGGGGAAAGTTTTGTGTCTTGTTCTAAGTATTTGCTGTGACTTGTATCAGTGTAATCTGGTATTAGGTATTTGTTTTGGGGGTGTAATCTTTTATTGCACTTATTTTTTTCTATATTATAGGTTTCCAACTCTTTCAAAGTCTTTCTCTCAGATTTTCAACTTATCCAACTCTTCAAGCAGATCTTCAAGCTTAGTTAATTGAATTTTACGTTTACTTAGAGGGACAGGGATTTCTTTTTGTTTTTCCAACTCCCTTGGATTCTGCCTGCAGCAAGGTGACTGTAGGAGTCAAATCTACATTTTTGGCACCCAACATGGGGTTTGAATTCTCTAGCTTCTGAAGAAACTTGCTTGTTGGACTTCTGGATTTTGGTTTTCTGGTTGTTGGATTTGGATTGGTTGTTTATTTGGTGATTCTGGTAACTGGCTGAACCAGTACAGGATCTGTGGTAGTAGTGATCTAGGTATACGGCTGAACCCTTGCTAGATCTGTTTTTTTTGTTTTTTTTTTTGTTTTTTTATCCTAGTAAAGGGCTGAACCCTTGTAGGATATTGTCGGTTGTCTGGTAAAGGGCTGAACCATTGCAGATTTTATTGGTTTCTGGTGCTATTTGGGATGTTTCTCCATCTGGTGCTGGTGTTATTGCTGCTGCTGCTGATGGTGTCAGGCCTTCAGAAAGGATTCAAACTTTGGATGGGCCCAAGTTTGTTGGTGATGATGTAAAGTGGTTTTTGGGAAGATATGAGGCTTCTGCTAGAATTGATGGGGCTTCTCATTTAGATATGGTGAAGCAGGTAATCTTTTTCATTGGTGATAGGAAAGTTGAGAAGGAGATTACTGGTATGGAGGGTAATAAGACTAGGGATTAGAAAAGTCTTAGTAGGAAAATGGTGGAAAGATGGGGAGTCAGATATTCAATGGTGGATTTAAATAAGGTTGTTGGAGAATGGCAAGTGCAGGGTGGATGAACTTCTTTAGTGAGTTATAGGAAATTTTTTGGTAGTTTTGAAACTGTGGTGGAATATCTGGTGGAGGTAGTTGAATTGGCTCATGAAAATGCAGTCAAAGATTTATTTTGGTCCGCTTTTGGGAGCAATGTTAGGATGGATGTGTTAAAGGAGTTGTCTAGGAAGGGTTTGATGAAAACCTTACCTAATGGGGAGCATATGTTGCCTGCTCTTAAGGTGGTTAAAGAATCGGTGGAGTCTCACCTCAAGCTTTTGGCTGTGGACAGTTATCAAGAGACCTGTACACAGTATGTCAGCAAAATTAATGAAGTTTTGGCTGATAATAATGATATTATGAAGAAGGCTCTGTAGGCAAGAAAAGCTCAGTTGGGGAAACTAGTTTCTAAGGTTGATGAGAATGTGGATAAGGAGATGGTGGATCAATTAGCTGACTCAACCAAGCAATTGAAAATTTTTGTTCAAGAAACTCAGAAGGCCAGCAGGGTTTCAGCTTCTTCTTCATCATCTTATTCAAGTAGAGGTTGTGATAGGAGAAATGGTGGTACTGTTGATGTTTGGATTTGTTCCCACTGTAACCGGAAGGGACATAAGTCTAATGATTGTTGGACTTTGAATAGAGATCAGGCTTCTGGTAGAGTAAAATTTGATGGAAAGGTATTTAGGTTTCCTGATGGATCTTTTATCAATCCCAGTGAAGGTCAGGCTCCTTTGGATTTGGTGAGGAGGAATAGTATGGGTGAAAAGAGAGCTAGGTTTGAGGAATTGCCCACTGAGGCTTCTTCTGGTACTGGAAATAATTCTGGAGATAAGGTGAATGAAAAAGAGGTTATTAAGGCTAATTTTTATACTTCATATGGTAATTTGGAGTTAGTAAAGGTCTTAAAGGCGGATGGTGAGTGTATTGCTGGTGTATATGATGTGGAGGCTTCTAGAAGGGTGGCTTCTTCTAAAGTTAGAAGCAGTATTTCTAATCAGTTAAGGTCAAGAGGTGGAAAGGCAGATTCTAAGAAGGCTGAAGATTCCAAGAAGATTTTTACGCCTGAAGAGATTTGTCAGATTCAGAAGGGGATAGCTGATATGGGTCCCCCTAGTTTTGGTGCTTTTGATCTTAATGGTGATCCTATGCCTTTGGATGATGGTTCAGATACAGAGGAGGATGTGCCTTTGGCTTCTTTGCCTAGGCCAAGTTCTAGTGGGCCAATGGAGGGAGTTAGAACTACTGTTGGTGGTTATGGTTTGGTCTCTGTGGATGGAAAGGTTCATGGGGATAATTCTGATGTGGAGATGTGTGATGTTGGTAATGTGGGACCTCAGGAGTCTTCTAGGGCAAAGGTTGCTAGGAGTAAGGCTCATTATGAGAGGCAAGTGGTTTCTGGTCAAGAGAATTCTATGGATGTTGTTTTAGGAAGGGTGAATAAGCTTCAGATTCCATTATCTTTGAGTGAATTGTTCACTATTAGTCCAGCCCTTTCTGAAAAGCATAAGAAGAATTTGACTAGGAGAAGAGTGGCTACTGGTGAGGTGGAGTGTATGTGTGAGAAAGTGGAGTAGTTTGGTAATGAGGTGGAGACTCATTTTTCTGCTCCTTTGGGATATTTGGTGTTTTTTTTAAATGGAAAAGATGTGAAGGCATTGGTTTATTCAGGCTCACAAATAAATTTAATTTCATTGGATCAAGCAACTAGTCTGGATTTTCCAATTAAAGCTGGTGTTGGAAGAAATCTCAGAGGAATAGGTGGGCATTCTACTGAGTTGATTGGTACAGCGGAGCATGTAAAGTAAGGTGTAGATGGAGCTTTTGGAAAAGTTAATTTTTATGTGGCTAGAGGAACTATGAAGACAGTTTTAGGAGGGCCATTTTTGATGGATTTTGAGGCCAAGATTTGTTATCAGTCTGGTGTTGGGATTAGTTTGGAGATTACTGGGGAGGATATGAAGCGGTTACATATGAGGTTGGCACCCCCAGGTGATGAAGGTTGGGAAAATAGGCCTGGTGTTTCTGCATCTTGTCAGTGTTGCACTTGCACTAGGAAGAGAATAGATTTGAAGTCCTCTTCTGGTGTATTTGAGGATAGTGGTGATCATTTTGTTGGTGACCCTTCTCTTTTAGGGTAAATAGAACTGATCAGTCTAGTGCTGTAATCTCTCCTGAAGAAGAAATCCGGGATTGCAGTAGGTCAGCTCAAGTGTAGATATATCAAGTGAAATCTCAACTTTTTGTAGATAATATTACTTTATTATGTCAATTTTTGTCTAATTATTTGTCTGGTTTCAGTTTTTTTTCAAGTTTTTCTCTCAAGTTTCTTTCAAGTTCAGAAGATGTTTTAGGGAAAATTTTGTTGGAGCAGAAAAGTTCTGGAGTGGTGGTAAATTGGTATAAAAGTAAGTCCTCCCAATTGTGCACCGCTAGAGTTTTTTCTACACATTTCAAAAACATTACCATGGCCACACATGTGATCATTGGGGACACCCCTAGCTGTTTTTTTAGGAATAGCAAGAAACAATTGGATGAAAATCAAGAAAAAAATCTCAAGATAAATGAAAATCAACAAAAAAATTATTTATGTAAATATATTGTCAATAGGGCTGAGCCTACTTTGGATGCTGGTAACCTCCTGCATGAGGATAGACTGCCAAATTATCATACTTTTGATTATTCTTATCTTATTTCTAAAAATAAAAATCAAATTAAAAATTGTTTGCATAATTAAAAACTAGATAACAATATTTTTGAAAATTCCAATAATTCTGTTTCTAAAAACTTTAATAATTCTTTTTCAAAAAATAAAAATAAAAATAAAACTGATAAAATTTCTTTATCTGATTCTAATAATTCTTTTTGTAAAAATTCTGTTACTCTTAATTCTGATGAAGATGAAGATTCTGTTGATGAAAGGAGCTCAATTCCTCAAGTTCATGTAGAAGTGGAAGCGGCAAAATATAAGAAGGTTGCTGTAAAAGTTAAACCAATCAATGAAGTGCTGCCAACTGGATTGAATCCACTGTTGAAGAGACCACTTTTGTTAAGAGATCCATACGAAACTCCTTTAAGAAAGAATCCGCCTGAATTTTCTGAAACAGCAAGAATTACTTTTGATAGGATTGGTGTTTTAAATTTTGGGCCAGAGGGTTGGTTATCTGGTGAGGAGATGAATTTGTTTTTGGATGTGATGGTGTTGAGGGAGAAGGCTATTACATTTGTGGAAGAACAGAGGAATGTTTTAAAGCATTCTTATGGTGAACCTTACAAGATTCCAGTTGTTAGTCATGAACCTTGGCAACTCAAGCCAATTCCGATTCCTGCTGCTCTTAAAGATGATTGTATTGAAGTTGTTAGGGAAAGGATTAGGACTGGACTTTATGAAAAATCATCATCAATTTATTAAAGTCCAGTTTTCTGTATCAAGAAGCCTAATGGAAAGCTTAGAGTGGTTCATGATCTTAGGGAATTGAATAGGGTGACTATAAGAGATGCTGATATTCTTTCAAGTGCAGAGGAATTTGTTGATGCTTTTTCTGGAAGGGTATGTTATGTTTTGTGTTATATTATGGGGGGCTATGATGAAATAGATTTACATCTGGATTCAAGACCTCTAACAACTTTTGATACTCCTCTTGGATGGTTACAGCTGACTAGATTACCTCAAAGTGCTACTAATTCTGTTGCTGTTTATCAAGCACAAATGGCTTAGATTCTTCAAGATAAAATTCCACAGTATGCTGGTATATTTATTGATGATGGTGGAATTAAAGGTCCTTCAACTGATTATGATAATGAAGTGTTGGAGGAGAATCCAGGTATTAGGAGGTTTATTTGGGATTATGCAGTAACTTTGGAAAGGATTTTGTTTAGGATTGAAGAATCTGGTTTAAATATTTCTGGTTCTAAATTTTCTTGTTGTGTTCCAGCTTTAGAGATTCTTTGTCATGTGGTGTGTAGGGAAGGCGGAATTATGTCAAAGATGAAAGTTAACAAAATTCAATCTTGGCCAAGACCTAGAAACACTACTGAATTTAGAGGATTTTTGGGAGTATGTGTTTATGTTAGGATTTTTATTAGGGAGTTCTAATTATTGGCTGCTCCATTGAGAAGGTTAACTAGGAAGGATGCTGATTGGGATTGAGATGAATCTTGTGAAGAAGCTTTTGTTAAGTTGAAGAAGGTGGTTGGTGAAGATATTATTCTTCATAAGTTGGATTATGGTAAAAGAGCTGGTAGGATTTATTTAGCTGTTGATTCTAGTCAGCTGGCTGCTGGTGCAGTGCTTTCTCAGATGGATAAGGGTGGTTGTATTAGACCAGTTAGGTATGATTCTGTAGTTTTTACTGAGGTGGAATCAAGATATTCACAGCCAAAGTTGGAACTCTTTGGTGTGGCAAAAATTTTAAAGAAACTTCAAAAAATCTTATGGGGTTAACATTTTGAACTTCAAGTGGATGCTAAATCTTTAATTCAGATGATTAATTCACCTAGTTTACCTAATGCTCCAATGACTAGGTGGGTAGCTTTCATTCAACATTTTTCATTTGATTTAGTGCACAGGCCTGGAAAATCTTTCACTATGCCTGATGGATTGTCAAGAAGACCACCTACAGTAGATGATTCCGATTCAGAAGAGTTTGATGAAGATATACCTATAATCAAGGCCAGTAACAAGGGTGCTGAGGACTTTCCATACCTCCCCCATGAGGTTAAACTGGCTGGCTCTATTTTGTTGAATTTGATGAAGTTGATGATCTAGTTGATCATGAGGTTTTTGTAGATGAGGATGGTGTGGTGGTTTGGGATAATTGGAAGTTGGTTAATGGTGTTTATTTTTGGGATCTTAAGGAGGATAGTGGTAGCATGGAAAAATGTTTGAATGAGGTGGATTATGTGAATTTCGTCAAACAGCCGAATGCTCAGAGAATGATTGCTCATTCACAAGTGGGAGATATTGGGGACAGGGAGGTTCCTTTGGATGTTATATTATTGGATTTTTCTGATGAAATTTGGGGCCAGACTGGGTTTTATTTTTTAATGGTGAAATATTTTTTGTCTCTGGGAAAACCAGAAGAATGTGATGAAGCTGAATGGGTGTCTATCAAAAAGAAGTCACCCGGTTTTTATTTTTCTGGTAGAAGGTTGATGAAAAGAATACATCTGCATCCTCAAGTTGTTGTATCTCAAAGAAAAGGTCAAGAATTGGTGATGAAATCTCTTCATGAATATTTAGGGCATAGGGGCTTTGGAGAAACTTATAAGCGGATTTCTGATAGATTTTGGTAGCCTGGAATGAAGATTGCTGTTAGATCTTGGGTTCAGTCATGTGAAGAATGTCAGAAAAGAAGTTATTTAAGGCCAAAAGAACCTGGAAATGCTAGTGGTGAAAAAACTATCTTTGGATGGGTTAGTTTGGATGCTGTTCACATCAAGGAAGGTAAATATAAGTACTTGATTGTGGCAAGGGATTATTTTTCTGGTTGGGTTGAGGCTTTCCCTCTTATTAGTGTATCTGCTAAAAATGTAGCAGAATTTTTGATGAAGGAATGGGTGTATAGGTATGGTGTTATGAAGTTGGTAACTGTTGATGGCGGCTCCAAGTTTGGTGCAGACTTCATTGAAGCTGTTTCAAAAATTGGTTCAAAGTTTATGGTGGCGACCCTATATTATCCTGAAGTAGAAGGAATGGTTGAAAGGGGGCATAAATTTATTAAGGATGCTTTGGTTAAAATGTGTGGAAAAAGTGCTGAAAAGTGGAGGCATTATTTACCCCTTTTTTATTTGCTGACAGGATTTCCACCAAGAGGACAACTGGTTATTCTCCTTATGAATAAGTTTTTGGTCAGAAAGTTGTTTTACCGGTTGATCTTGAAGCTGAATCTTACCTTGGTGTTGATTGGGATGTAGTAAAAACTACTGAAGATTTTCTCAGTGCTAGAATGCAACAGTTATAAAAGAAGGAGGAATATTTGGAGAAGGCATACAATAGGATGATAAAGATCAGAGATCAGTCTGTCAGGTATTAGGATCAAAGTTTGGCTCATAGACTCAGGAAGCCTTTGAGGCCTGGTGATATGGTGTTGGTGTATAATAGGAGTTTGGAAAGTCAGTGGGGGAAAATGTTTGCTGATAGATGGAATGGACCATATAGGATTAGAGAGCAGGTTTCTGGTGGTTCATATGTTTTGGAAGAACTGGATGGTGTTGTCTTAAAGAAGAGGGTAGCTGCTGATCAAGTGAAGAAGTTTTACCCTAGGGGCACAAAGAGTGCTGAAGTTTGACTCCAAAATGAGGATAAACTACAACATCAATCTTTTAGGAAATCTCACAGTCTTTCAAAAAATCAATCATTACTTCAATTTTAAAATTTTGTTATGTGGTGAAAATATGAGGGAGAAACAAATTTTGTTAGGAGTGTTCACAGGGGAACATTCTAGATTTTATATTGGCAAGTTTGGGGGTAATTGATGAGTTGGAAGCTCTATTCAAAATTACCTCATAATGTTCATTTCAAACCCTTCTCTGTTTCTAGTTGAATCCTGGCTTTGTTTTTTGTTATATAGGTAGTCCTCTATGACTATAAACTGGAACCTTATGTCGACACAGCACAATCTTTTGAAAGTCTGGATTCAAGAATTTTGTTTTGCTTCATTTTTTTGTTGTATTGTGGTGGATGATCACTTGTGTTCTCCAATCATTTTTACAAATTGGAGGGAGCCCACCCAGTGATCATTAATTTGCTTCCTTGATTTTCATTAAATTATCATTTTTCAAATCTTCAAATTTTCAAAATTTAATTTAAAAAAAAAAAAATTCAAAATTTAATTTTCAAAAAAAAAAAAATCATTATTTTCAAAAATTTCATTTTATGTTATATTTTTAATTATTCTTTCCTGTGTATCCACAATCAAGGTGCACTTGGATGTGGGTATGATTTCAGGAGTTTGGCTCATCCAAATGGCTGGGGGACATCTTTTATTTTTTTATTTATCTTTAATTTTATTTATCTTTTTCTTTTATCATATATTTATTTTATTGATTCTGCTAGTCCATCAAGACTTAAACCTGAAATTCTTTTCATGATCAGTTATGATTGGTCCTAAACTTCAAGACCATGGAAAACTGAAGATGTCAATAAAACTAGGAATTATAATGGTCAAGATTTGAGGAGAATTTCTTTTAGTTAGAATTGTTGATTGGGGAGCCTTCTAGATTTTATATTGGCAAGTTTGGGGGTAATTGATGAGTTGGCAACTCTATACACAATTACCCCACAAAGTCCATTTATATGCTTTATTGTTTATAGATTGATCTCTAGCATTGGTTTTGTGATGCAGGTGGAAGTCCTCTAAGACTATAAACTGGTGATTTTTGCGCTTGATGACTCAAGAAAAATCAAGTGGAGGACCTCATGGTGATGTCCAGATCATTGCAGTTCTGGATCAGTGGAGATGAAAGCCCACTCTCTTAATTTTGCTTATTTTTGTTGGAGGTAAATGGTAGAGGAGTTTGGAGGACCTCATGGCGGTGTCTAGATCATTACAGTTCTAGCTCAGTAGAGTTTAAAGACTACTCTTTCATACTCAGCGGATTGAAGCATCAAAAATCAAGTGGAGTCAACTTTAGAAGCAAAATTTTTATTGAAATGATGGTGGAAAAGTTTTTTATGTGATTCAGAATGGAATGGGGACATTCAATATTGGATGGAGGATGTGGCATTCCAAATCTGGGTAGGTTACTTAGGTGAAAATTTGATTGGACCTTGGTTGGAAGAAAATCATGGTGTTAGCAGGTGTTAATTTGGTTGAAGGGAGTTAACTGGATTTTTTTAGGGTGGATTTATGGTGTTTTGGAATGGATATATGATGGTATTTCTATTTTTATTTGATGGTTTCATGGATTGGTTATTGGTTTTACTGCATTTTCTAGGGCTCTCTTAGTATTTTTGGTGGATGCAGTGTGCTCATGGAGTAGCCATTTTTTTTTTCCGGTGCGCTCCGGTGTGCTCCGTTTTGCTCTGGTGATTTTCAGGTGCAAAAGCGAAGTCACTGTGGCAAAGTTGGTCATTGTGGCAAAGTTTGGTCATTGGTGCAAAAAGTCTGGGCATTGTGGCAATGTTTGGTCACTGCAGAAAAGTCTAGGCACTGTGGCAAATTTTGGTCACTGTAGAAAAGTCTGATCACCAGTGCAAAGTTTGGTCACTGTGCCAAAAGTTTGGCTATTGTGGCAAAATTTGGTAAGAGAGTTATTACGCTTACTAGATCAATAGTTTATTGTAGATCATATGCATGTAGGGTACTTTTGAAAAGGTCTGGAGCAGGAGAATCATATGGGGAGGAGAGAATCTTAGTCTTCTACATGTCTTTTGTCTTGTAGTTTCGATAATAAAGGTCTTTTTTGATAATTAAAAATATTTAACATATAACAACAATTATAATAAAAAATATCAACATATAGGGTACCATTGGATAGCTCTCATCCTTGGTGACTCAGATTTATTTCTTTTCTTATAAAATTTATAAAATAAAAATATAATATAGAAAACTCTTTAATTTTGGTGGGAAACTGGGTAAATCTGGGGCAGACCTTTAATAAGGCACCTTTGAACAGATCATCCCAAGGGTAGTTTCTGGTGTACTTTACTGTACTTTTCAGTCTCTGGGGCAAGTTTTGTGGCTTGTTCTAAATATTTGCTGAGACTTGTATCAGTGTAATCTGGTATTAGGTATTTGTTTTGGGGGTGTAATCATTTATTGCACTTATTTATTTTCTATATTATAGGTTTCCAACACTTTCAAAGTCTTTCTCTCAGATTTTCAACTTATCCAACTCTTCAAGCAGATCTTCAAGCTTATTTAATTGAATTTTACGTTTACTTAGAGGGACAGGGATTTCTTTTTGTTTTTCCAGCTCCCTTGGATTCTGCCTGCAGCAAGGTGACTGTAGTAGTCTACTCTACACCAATCCGCATTTAAATTAATTGCAGAAATTAATCTTCATACCCCAATTATCTTCCACAATTATTTTTGCTAATAATAGGGTTATTAGACGCTTTAAGTGTCAATGTTCACCTTTTATCCAACATTTTTTTACTCAATTTTTCATAACCACATCTTGGACAACTTTCTGTAATAACCACATCTTGACCTACTTTCTGCCATAACCACATCTTTGACTACTCTCTGGATATGGCTTCTACCTTGCTGCACACTCACATTCTCATCCCAACCTGTCCATTGTATCTGCTCAGAACCCCTCACCATCTCATCTGCTTGTTTCTGCTCCTTTTCATCTTCATTTTTATTATAATATGCATTGTCGTCCTAGATCTTCTCAAAGGCAGCCATCACCCAGTTGTTCTTCAAATCCCACTACTCCCTCTTTCCCCCGCTCAGCCGAGAAATCTAAGACCATTCAATTAAAAAAAGATGATCATCTTATTCTTATCAACTGGCTGAAAACCAAATCTAACTATGATTCTTATTTTGGTACTGAGTATGCAACCAAAGTAGGACGGCCCCAGCATCAAAAGTTAATGGCTATCTTTTAATGGCAAATGAATTACGGAATAAGACCAAGGGAAGGATTTATCTTTTGCCTAAACAGATGTCTGAACGCTTCAAGCATTATCAAGCCAAATACAAGAGGGCAAAGGCTCTTTCATCTTTCACTGGTTTTGGGGTTACCGACATTGATATAACTAAGGGTATCAAATCCATAGACAATAAACTTAATTCTTTATGTCCTTACTTTAAAGAGATGGATGTAATTTTTGGAGATCCAGCCAATGTTAATCCTGTAAACATGTTGGATGGAGAAGATCCTATCTCCGAAAATGATGTTGAAGCGAATCTTTTCCCATCCTCTTCCTCTAATAAAGCCTCCCCTTATTTGAATGAGACAAATCTAGATAGCTTTTTTGTAGATCCTATTGGTCATTTAACGCAACCAAATCTAACTCAGTTCTGTTTCTTTTTTCTTTTATCTTATCATTTCTATTTTTTATTTACTTATCTTTTTCTTCTTTCTTAAAAGGCTGAAAAACAAACCCAGGATCCTCAATCAACTGAGTCTGAAGGTAGTGAAAATGATGAGGAGAAAATATGACCTTGAACAAGAAGCGTAGGGCTTCATGTAGTCTAAATTTCAACTCAAAAAGAAGACAAAAAAGTGATACTTCATTACAAACCCCTTTTTAATCTATGGAAAATTTTTTAGAGAAACATGATTCTGGTAAGTGATACCATACCTCTTATTACTTTACTCTACTTTTCTTCTACTTTATATTGATTTTTATTATCACTCTAGAACAAGTAGAAATCACTAAAGTGACTCTAAGCTTTGAAAAGAAGAAATATGAGCTCTCTTTAAGGAGGGATGATAGGCTACAATATTTGGAAGAGAGGAAGTACGAGCTCTCTTTAAGGAAGGATGATTAGGCCCAAGATTTGGAGGAGAGGAAGTACAATCTCTCTTTACAGAAGGATGGTCCGGCCCAGATTTGGAGGAGAGGAAGTTTGAGTTAACTCTAAGTATTGAAAAATCAAAAAAAGAGGAGAAAAAACTGAAACATCAAAACCTATTAGAGAAGATGAAATATAAGTTTGATCATGAAGAAAATTCCAAAACGAAAGATTTCTTGATAGAATGTGTTAAAGCTAATAAATCTGTTGAGGAAATTGATCGTTTAAAGAAATTGTTGGATGACTAGTTTTTTTTTCTCTCACACTTCAACTGTTCATATTTATTTGTACATAAAATTTACAATAATTTTGTGTATTTCATTACTCTATCAATCATTAATTGAATTTTCTTATTTTAATGTTAAATATTCTTTTTTTAAATAAAATTTTCATGTCTCCTTTGATAAAATGACGATACCACCCCTGGATTTTTTTGAAGTAAGGGGTGGGTATCACCAAAATTCTTTCATTTCATGAATATTGAAAGTCTTTTATAAAACTTTGGCTTTACTACCCCCTGCATTTTAGTGGTATCCCCAAAATTCTTACACGTCAAGAATTTCACAAGTCTTATAAGAAATTTTGGCAAAAACCCCATGGATTTTATTGAAGTAAGAAAAGGTGTAGACAATCCTATATTACTAGCTATAGACCTTGACCAAGGGAGTTGTGGAAAAACCAGAGAGAAAATCCCCTGTCCCTTTAGAAAAATAGAGTGAGATTTACTTGCTAAAGTAAGTTGGTTCCTGTTTGCTAAAGCCCACTTTTCAACACACTTGACTGCTTGATGAGCCAAGAAAGTAGTCCCCAGACAGACTACCAGACCAAAGAACTGAAATGTAGACCAATTTCCACACCAGAGAAAGCAAAGATACTTGATGTAGGCTTCAAATCCACACCAGAGACAGCAATAATACTTGATATAGCTTTCAAGACTATAACAGAGAACCTGTTTCAAAAGTTGAGTTAAATGAAGAACTAACCTTGAAACAAACACAGCCAATTGTGGCCAAAAACAGTGAAATTTGAGTTAGGAACAAGGATATCACCTCCAGATGGTTGTATGATAATTAAAGTTGCCCCAAAATGTCTTATTCAGTATGTACACACAGACCACCCATCTAAGATCCATGCACAGCAACAAATTTGGCACTTGTACCAGCCAAATTGAATAAAAACCCTTTGAAAGTGCTCCCCAACCTTGTAAAACAGAGGCGGGTGGGCCTCCTGACATTGGAGGTGCTGCCTGAAGCGGCCCGGCCTCCCTGAAGCCAGAAAGCCAATAAAAACATCTAATCTACTTAGAAAAATTCACTACAACTACTAAAACCCTTATAACACAAAATTACACTATAAAAACATTTAAACATGAAATATAGAGCTAAATTAGCCCTATATAATGGTACTAAGAACTTAACCCTAAGACTTAAGGTTAGCCCAAAAAACGCAAAAAACAAATTAAACAGCTATCTTTTGTAACTGAAAAATGAGGAAATGACCCCTTAAAACTAG
Source organism: Hemileia vastatrix (assembly GCA_030280995.1). NCBI lineage: Eukaryota > Fungi > Basidiomycota > Pucciniomycetes > Pucciniales > Zaghouaniaceae > Hemileia > Hemileia vastatrix. Next base: position 16,599,381 of record JASXTE010000006.1, on the reverse strand, counting down.
GAATATGAAAAATATCAACAAGACATGAAATATAGAGAGAAACTAGGGCTATCGAATTATAGTTCTTAGATACCTGCAGTCCCAATATTCACAGAATAAATGTAGAAAAACACCCATTTCTTCAACAGATGTCAATTAAGACATGCGCAAACAGCACCAAACAACACAACAAAGGCCCCTGCCAATTTTGGAAGACCACATCCTTCCTCTAATTAAGAATTTCACATTATTTCTTCATCAAACCACCATGTTCAACTTTCTTACCAAATCTGCCTCTAAAATGGGTCCTTGCCAATACTGCACTGACAATAATCTAATATGCACCATCACACCTCCTGTCCATCCATACAGAACATCTTGTGATGTCTTCCACTCCAGAAAGAAGACTTGCTACAGACATGGTCCATTATTTTCTGCAACAGCTTCACCTCCACCTCAACCTGGTCCATCTTCTACCAGCACCAAAAGATCTAGGCCATCCATCTTGATTCCAAGATTAATCAAAAGGCTACACCCTTCCCAGAAGAGTGCCAAAACCACTAAAACAACAAGTTCCACCATCCCTGGTCCATCTGATGGTAAAAACTTCCATTTCTTCCTTCCAATTTATAAAACTGATGACTTCCCAGTTCCTCCATCTTCTGACAGTGATGATAACAATGTAGGATCCATTAAACCACCAACACCAAACCACTTGCCCGTAATTAAGGCCAAGTTACAACAACACAAATCTCAACATAAACACCTTCTGCTAAACTACTTCCAATACACTCCTGCTAGAGATCTACAGGACATTGAGAAAAGAAGATATCTCATTCACCAGTTCAAGGCTAATTCTGAACACTTCGTTTCATCTCTTGATTCCCTATGTAATTCCACTAGTACTTGAGCTTGATTCAGAAAAGAAAAATTGACCACACCATCTATAGGATGTAACCAAAAACAACCCTCAGTTTTAAGTCTTGGGGGACCATCCTCATTTTATAGTCTTGGGGGACTCAAAAACCCTCAGTTTAAAGTCTTTGGGGACTCAAAAACCTAAATCATAAACCCAGAACCAGAGATCAACCACATTAAGACACAGAGAAAAAACTAACATTCTGGGGTAATTTTTATTAGAGCTGCCAGACCATCAATTATCCCCAAACTTGCCTTTTCTGAATTAGGAGGCTCCCCCTGTGGATACCCTCTGCCAATCTTTCAAACCCTTTCCAACAACAAAAACTCATTCCTCAGTTTATAGTCTTGGGGGACTACACCATCAAACAATCCTAAGTTTAAAGTCTTGGGGGACTAACACAGTGTTCATTTTAAAGTCTTGGTGGACTATTCTTGAAACTCCTTGAAACCAGCCAGTTTAAAGTCTTGGAGGACTACCAGATCCACATTAGTAAAAAAAATTCTTGAAACAATAAATATTTTTCAGTTTAGAGTCTTGATGGACTAAACATCCAAAAAAACCTAAGACATATTCTTTAAAACTAGCCAGTTTAAAGTCTTTGAGGACTACCAGAAACCAGATTTCAGTTTAAAGTCTTGATGGACTTCACGAATTTTGCATAAAATAGACCCAGCCAATTTCATGCAGAATACACCTACAGCCAACCTTCTGAACTTCTGCCTTCACTTCATCATATACCCATCACTGACAAAAATCTCCTTCTTATCTCTTTCCATCATCTTTTCTCACTACAGATCATGGCTGGATCCCCTGATTTTGACCCCTCCAATCTTCCTTGCTTTACTGCTCCCAATGACTATGCCTGGAAACAGTTCATCCACATATGCAGACCTTGCACATTCACTCTTCCAACTCCTGAAGCCAAATTCTACAACAGGGCCTGTGATTCATGCTACTCCAAAAAGAAGAAATGTGACAGAGATTACAACTACCCTATTCCTCCTCCTTCACCTTCTCATAAATACCTTTGCAGATCACCTACCAGATCCCCAGAGCTTAGTACAGCCTCCTCATCTTTATCCTCAGCACCATCCAGAAAATCCCTGAACTCAGTTTCCAGAACTCTCCAAAAAAGGCCTGCTTTAACTTCCCAAGAAACAGCTTTTATCACTGCTAAATTAGCTCCAAAAGCTTCAAAAACAGCTCCTAGGCTTCTAGACCGCATCAAGGCGGCCTGGACGATGTTGGGCGGCCCGCCCACCTCACTAGAAAGTGAAAATAAGGCTCAAAACCCCCAAAAACAACCAGAAAACAGCCAAATTCCTTCAATCAACAAAAACAACTCAACTTAACCACCTCCCACTGCTCACAGAGCAATGAAGCCAGCCCTTCCAAGGCCCAAAAACTCCAAAATTTCCCAAAATTCTATGAGACCTTCCAGAGGACTCCAGGAAGACACCAGAGCACCCAACACTGCGCCAAAGAAACAACTTCGCCCCCATTTAAGGCAACAAAACTACACCTCTCCTCTGTCAGCCAAATATTCTTCTGACAGTTCCATTCCTTCAAAAGCTCCATCCAGAAGAGATCAATCCGTTTGCAGATCACCCTCTCCTGCCCCATCTTATAACAACCCTGGTACTCCGTCACCAGCACCTCATCCAACTGAATAAAGCAGAAATATTAACAACAGCAACAGCAGACCTGCTGCTCCAACTATGTCCCAGGAACATCAGCCTCCTAGTTCACCTTATCAAAACCTTTCTGAGGAAGAACAAGAGAATCCATATCTTTCCCTGATTGATCCACCTACTATCACCATTCCAAAATCTTCAGAAGTCCAAATTCTGGCTGCTTACAAATTTGATGGGCTTCCAATCTGTAAGTAGCACAATAATTCATCAAATTTCTTCAACAAAAATAATTACTGATTCAATTCTTCATGTCTAGTTGGAACCCCTCCTCATGAATCTACTATTGGTGTTGGCCAACCTCTAGAAACTTCTTTGACCCTTGATTATGGAGACATGAAACAACACCTCAGCACCATGTGTTCAAACATGCTGAAAGCCTTTGCCCTCGATGGACCTATAAATGACTTTGAGAAAACCTTGAGGAAACAACTATTGGACGACCACTGAAAGATGTCTAGGATCATTAAGCACACCTTCCAACAATCCATTCCTGCCTCTTCTTCTTCCTCTTCTGAACTTCCATACAAACCCATTCTTGCCCATTATAATCCATATAATCTCTCTAGCAGAATGCACTTTAAAGAACACAGTGCTTCCCACAACTCCAACAAAAAAAAAACGACATCATAACCTGGACCAGCCTCCAGAAACTTCATCATCCAGACATTGAGCTCCTGCAAAAAAACTAAAAACATAATAATAAATAAAAAAAATTAATAACTATAAATTTAATTTCTTTAATAGCATTATACTAACATACTAAAATTCAAAAATTGATAAATAAAGTAAAAATAAATGAAATAAAATAAAAGATAAAAAAAACATACAAATGGTATCCCCCAGCCAATTGATGAGCTGATCCCTAATACCTTGCCCACATCCAAGTGCACCTTCATGTGGATACACCTTAAATAATTTAAATGATTTGAAATAAAAAAGACAAATTAAGGGTAATAATGAGAATAAAAATAAAAAATGACATTAATGAAAATAAAAATAAAATAAAATAAAATGATAAAATAGCATTTCCCGGCCAATTGATGAGCCTTTCCCCACCAATTCTTGCCCACATCCAGGTGACCCTGATGTGGTAACACCCTATATTTTTAATTTTAAAATTTTAACAACCCCCATATAAAAATTAAAAGAAAAAAAGAGAAAAAAGAAAATAATCTGAAACTACTATCTAGCAAAATCATAACTAAAAATCAAAGAAAGTCCAGCTCCATGGATGGTCCAGATTAAGAGAAGATCCAGTAAGAGAATGTCCATTCCATAGAAATTATCACTGGGTGGGCTCCCTCCAATAAGTAAAAATAATGGGAGACCACCAGTGATCCACCACCAACCTAAAAAAAATCAAAGATAAAGAAGCCAGTCACAAACCAGTTTAAAGTCATAGTGGACTTGAAACCTGAAAAATAAAAAAAGAAACTAGAATTCAACTAGGAAAAACAAAAGACTTGAGACAGACATTCTGGGGTAACTGTTCTACAGAGCAGCCAGCTCATCAGTTACCCCCACAGGTACCTTCTAACAAAAACACAACATCCAACACAAAAAAAACAAAACCAATAAGAGTGAAGAGACCAGCACATGAAAACCAGAGGAAATTCCAGTTTAAAATCATAGAGGACTAAAACCTGTGAAAAGAAACCAATACTAGGGTTCAACCAAATTAAGAGAAAGGGTTGGAAACAGACATTCTGGGGTAACTGTTGATAGAGCAGCCATCCCATCAGTTACCCCTACAATTGCCAAGATAAAATCTAGAAGCCCCACCCATGGGTACCTTCAAACAAAAAATTTTCCAACACAAAGGTTGCTCTGCAACACCAAAAATTCCAAAATTTAAAGAATGTTCCATAGTTTATCCTCATTGCGGAGTCAATCTTCTTTATGTCTAGTGCCTCTGGGATATAACCTCTTCACCTGATCTGCAGAAACCCTCTTCTTTAAGACTGCAACATCCAACTCTTCCGAAACATAAGAACCTCCAGACACCTGAGATTTGACTCTGTAAGGTCCATTCCATCTGTCAGAAAACATTTTTCCCCACTGACTCTCCAAACTTCTATTTTAAACCAAACCAAACAGCCAGGTTTCAAGGTATTCCTGAGTCTATGAGCCAACTTCTTGTCCCAGTATCTGAGTGATTAATTCCTAATCTTCATCATTCTAGAGTATGCCTTCTCTTGACATTCCTCTCTACATTCCAACTGTTACATCCTGGCACAGAAAAATTATTCTGTTGAGTGCACCTCATTGCAATCAATTCCAAGATAAGAGACAGCTTCCAAGTCCACTGGTAGAACAGCTTTCTGAAAAAACATTAACTCATAAGGAGAATAGCCAGTTGTCCTCTTCACAGTGACCCTATCAGCAAATAACACCAAGGGTAAATAATGCCTCCACTTTTCAGCACTATCTGCACAAATCTTTACCAAAGCATTCTTTATAACTTGATGGCCTCTTTCAACCATGCCTTCAGCTTCAGGATAATAAGGTGTAGCCACTTTAACTTTAGAGCCAACACTTTCCACAGCTTCTTTAAATTTGGCACCAAACTCTGGCCTGCCATCAACAGTCACCAACTTCATCAACCCATACCTATAAATACACTACTTCTTCAAAAACTCTGCCACATTCTTGGCAGTCAAATTAACCAGAGGCACTGCCTAAACCCAACCAGACAAATCATCCCTGGAAACAATTAAGTATTTATACCTTCCCTCTTTAATATGGAAAGCATCCAGACTGACTCTTCGAAAAACAGTTTTTTCACCAGTAGCACAGATGACCTCTTTAGGTTTCAAGTGACTTCTTCTTTGACACTCTTCACAAGATTGAACCCAACCCTGAACAGCCAACTTCATACCTGGCCAACAAAATATTTCGGCTACTTTTCTATAAGTCTCCCCAAAGCCTCTATGACCAAGGTCTTCATGCAAAGACTTCAACACAACTTCTTGACCCTTCTTCTGATTCACCACAATTTGAGGATTAGGATGTCTCCTCCTCATCAACCTTCTTACAGACACATAAAATCCAGGACTCTTCTTCTTAATTTCAAGCCAAATATCATCATCAAAACTATCTGGCCTCTCCAAGGTCAACAGATATTCCACCATAATAAAATAAAACCCAGACTGACCACAGGTCTCATCTTCAAAATACAACAAAACAACATCCAAGGGTACAACTCTGTCATATAAATCACCAGCCTGAACATGAGCCAATTGACCAGCTCAACCAGGACACCAATCCTTAAATTTTGGCACATCCTTCTCTTTCTACTGAATCTTGTGAGAATTCAGTTCACTAACAAAAACACCATTTTCCAAATTTGAGCTGTCCCAAACAACAACTTCATCTTCATCAACAAAAACATCCTGATCACCAGATTCAAGATCAGATCCAGCCAGTTTAGCCTCTTGGAGGAGGTCAGAAAAATCTTCAGCACCCTTTGTGCTGACGCTAAATACTGGAACATCTTCATCAAACTCTTCAGCCTCATAATATTTATCTGTAGGTGGCCTTCTTGATAATCTATCAGGCATTGTAAAAGTTTTGCCTTGTTTGTGTACCAGGTCAAAAGAAAAACGTTGAATAAATGCCATCCACCTATTAATTAGAGCATTTGGAAGACTAGGTGTATTGATCATCTGAAATGAAGATTTTGCATCCACCTGCAGCTCAAAATGCTGCCCCCACAAAACAGTCTGTAGCTTCTTTAAAATTTTTGCTATGCCACACAATTCCAAAGTAGGTTTAGAATACCTAGATTCCACCTCATTAAACACCACAGATTTATATCTTAACGGCCTGACCCTCCCAGGTTTATCTTCCTGAGACAAAACAGCACCAGCAGCAATATAGCTTGAGTCCACTTCCAGATAAATTTTTCAAGCACCAACACCATAATCCAACTTGTGAAGAACAATATCTTCCCCAACAACCTTTTTCAACATCTGAAAGGCCTCTTCACACTCTTCAGTCCATTCCCAATCTGCATCTTTCCTGGTAAACCTCCTTAAAGGTGAAGCCAAAAAAGAAAAATCCTTAATAAAAATCCTGACATATACACACAAACCCAAAAACCCCCTGACTTCAGTAGTATTTTTAGGCCTTGGAAATGACTGAATTTTATTAATCTTTTTCTTTGCCATAATCCTTTTCTATTTACATACCACATGACACAGAATTTACAAAGCAGGAACACAACAACAGAATTTTGACCCTGAAATGGTCAAACCAGCCTCTTCAATCCTAAACAACACTTTCTCTAGAGTTATTACATATTCCCAAACAAACCTCCTTATGCAAGGGTTCTCTGTTAACACCTCATTATTATAATCAGTGGATGGTCCTTTAATTCCACCATCATCAATTAAAATACCCGCTGTGGTACGCGGCTCACAGGAAGCGTGATTTTAGACCAATCATCGCGTGTAGTCCAGGAAGAACAAAGGGGAGCTAGCACAGCAGGAAATTTTAAAATATAATATGTATTTGCTTGTTTCAAGGAACAAAGGAAATGGAAGCGCCGAAAAGATTGAGAGTCTGTGCGCTCGGATTTTGTAGCAAAATGTGCCGCACAATGGGGAATTGTGTGTTATTGATTTAGGACCATAAAGCGCTAAACAATATGGATTTGGGCATTCCAAAAAGTATTTGTTAGGCATTAAGAAGAAAGTCATGGATTAAGGACGACTCAAGTGCATGGTATGCTGTACCGCGGCCATTTGGGAAACTTACTGAGACAAGTAATAAAGAAGGCTAACTAGTAAAGCAAGCTGTCAGAACTACGAACCTAGTATTAAAGCAAAGAGAGTGGGGACTCAATCGTAAAACTACCCAAGAGTTAAGGCAACTAGACGCAGTGTGATGATAAGTCATACCTGGAACTAGCGCTGAAACAAAACAAGGTATAGTTAAAAGCGCATATGTGGAGAATCAGTGAAACAAGTTAATACTAGTGTTAGTAATTATAGGGTCTGATTTAGGCGCTGTAGTTGTTGCAAGCAGTGTAAGTAGCATACAACTAGATTAGTTATTGTTTTACTAATGTGGAGCTAGAGTCAGCGATGGAGATCCATTAGGGAACTGTGTCTTGAGCACTGGAAGAATATAAAAGGAGGACTATTAGATAGGGACAAAAGAGAGAACTGGTCGATCTATCTATTTAGTTAATAAAATAAGAAAAATCGCATTAGTTGTCATTTTAAAAAAGCAGATCATAGAAAAATCAATATAGAGATATACGTGTAGCTATAGTCATAGTACCCAGTATAAGATATTAGATATTTTGTGATTAATTGTTTGGGAGAATATTAAAAGGTATTTCTGAGTCTTTAGAGTTTGTGCTTCTGTGTTTGTATTTCATATAGTATAGTGAAAGAGAACAACATAGAGAGAATACATAGATTCAGTGGGATTAACTATTATTAGAGATATTTTATTACTATAATAAGGCATATTCAAAGAGAGCGCTTCAAGAGGGAGTAGCTGCGGATAATAGCGCTTGTTAAGAATAGAAATATCCAGATAGTAGTAATTGTTTCCTTATCTTTAACTCATCTCAACTTATAAACTTTCTAGTCAAATATTAGTGTTACACATTATTACACTGTCTTTAAAAATAAGAGTGGCAGGCGCTTCTTTTTATAAATTAAAAAGGAGAACCAACCCATCTCGCATTGTGTCTACTGCTTAGTACTTTAGAACTGTCTACAATTGGTGTCCCAACAGTGGCATAATTGTAACCAGTGTTTTTGATTAGATTGTTTTTTTTTAGGGTTTTGTCAAGAGGACGTAATCAAGCCGGCGCTTCAGTGGAAGAGTCGTAGGATCTAAAACAAGTGGATCAATAGCTGTTATCGGAGGATAGCGTAGGGCTGTATCGTGAAAACAGTCAGGTTTAGTTAACCAAGAGTGTGTTTTTTCCTTTGTGATCTTTGCTTGGATTTGATATTTCGGGAATGGATCCTACTGCGACTATATCTAGGGGATGTAAAGAGAGGGTTAAATCGCCCAATTCTTTGACATTGTTTCCAAAAAAGGTAACCACGATTATTAGGTGTAAAGACAAAAGCTTGTGCTTTGCGGGAATTAATGCCAAAAAGTTTTTACGCAGGTTTGAACAAGCAGCGGAAGTCCATGGAGCAACCGAATATGATATGGTACAACAAGTACTATTCTTTGTATCTGATGAGTGCAAAGAAGATTTAGAGGATTTAAAAGGGCATGAGGAGCAAAATTGGTCAGAGCTAAAAGAACAAATGCTCAAGAGATGACCAAAGGTTACTGAGGAAACTAGGTATACAATGAAGGACCTGGATATTTTGGTAAATAGGGTCAAGGCTAGAGGAGGTGTTTCAGACCCCAAGGAATTTAAAATTTTTAGGGAAGACTTCAATCGGATAGTAAAATATTTAGTTAGTAACAAAGATTTTAGTGATGTTAATGCGTCGTTACCTTGGTTTTGCGAAGCATTAGCGCCAGAAGTTGAAGACTGGGCAAAAAGGCGCTTGGATAACGAAGGAATGTTGGTTAAAAAGAGGGACCGAAATTATAAGTAACCTGGATTAGAGGAAGTAGAAATGGCAGTGGAAGCTGAAATGAAGTTGCGTCAAGTTGAGCGACATGCAGCAAGGGTTGCTCTGGATAAAGAGGATATGGGGGAAGATGCGCCAGGTGTACAATCGCCTTCTCAGATCTCGTCTCCTAAAGATAAAATTCTCTCTAAAGATCCAGATTCAGTCATGGCAAGAATCGATGAGTTGGAGAAGAAGATAGTTGAAGCGGCAAAAGCGAAAGAATCGTTTATGCCCAAGAGTTCTCCTCAAACTTCCCGTTTTTCCGCTATGGTGTGCTATTATTGTAATAAAGAAGGGCATACAAGGATGAGGTGTAATGCGCTTCAAAAGGATAAAGAGAAAAAGGTAGTTTACAAGGATGGGACTACACTTATGTTGGAAGATGGTACCAGTTTGATTAAAGACAAAGATCGAGGAATGCCAGCCATGGTCATTGATCATATTAATAAAAAGTCTATGGAAAACAGGTCAAGCAAGGGCAAAGAGCTGGAAAATAAGGAGAAAAGCAAGGATGCGAAGTCGGTTAATTTTGCAGTTACTTGCGCGGTGTTAGATTTTAAAGTAAAAGAAGGAGCGGTTGCAGCACCACTTACCGCAGCACAACTGGAGATGTTCGCAGCAAAGCATAAGAAAATGGCCCCACCTACAATTAATAGGCCAAGAAGGGCTGGTGCTAGGTATGCCAATCCAGAGGATATGGAGGAAGTAGGGTATACTACTAGAGAAAATACACCTGCACCTATCAAGGATGTTGAAATGGATGGTATGGACTCTGGAGGTTACGGCGTGGATCACCAGGAAATAGAACAGACGGCAATGTTGGAGGAACCAGTGGTAGTATAGCAAAGAGCGGTACCTGCTGAAGGAATGCCAGGAGCAAAGCATAATACTCCAAAGAACCCACCCAGAAGAGCAAAAACTGGTGCCAAGGCAACTCAGCCTAAATGGAGAATGCAGCGCCCGGTTCATTCTGATTTTCCCAAAGCTGCCGAGGATTTAGTTGCGGAATGTTTGAAGACTAAAGTTTCTGTTCCATTGGGGATGCTGACTGCAGTAGCGCCAGACGTAGCAAATGAAATTGTGGATTAGTGCAGAAAGCAAAGGATTGCTAATTGCGTTGAGTTTGATATGGCGGAACACTCTTTTCAGCCAGTTGTTGGATTACCTAGGGCGCCACATTACGCAGGACCCTTAGGGTATTTAACTATTACGGTAAATGGTAAGAAAATTAAAGCGTTAGTAGATACAGGTTCACAAATCAATGTGGTATCAGGGAAGACGCAGTGGAATTAGGTCTTCCTGTAAAAGACGGCGAAGGCACTGTCGCAGAAATTGGGGGAGGTAGGTTACCTGTTATAGGTGTAGCAGAGTATGTACGCACTAGAGTTGCAGGAGCAACAAGAGATATACATTTTTATGTTCCAATGGGTGTAGTTAAACCAGATTTAGGCACACCATTTTTAATGGATTATTTTGCGACTATAGATTATTTTTTAAATAAGACTATAGGAATCAGGATTATGGGTGATGACAGTGTTCCAGTAACAGCAGTCTTAGTAGCACCCAAGGATGGTGGCTGGGAAACTAAGTACTCTGGAGCTGTGCGGTTAGAGAAAGAAAGAGAGTTTTATGAGGAAGTCTCAGATGAGGAGATAGGGCGACCACCAGGAAGGCGTCAAAATTTTCATTAGGGACTGGCATTTTAGGTGTTATTATCTCCCAGGATGAGAAGAACCCGGATAGTGACCAGTCAGTCCAACAAGGAGGGATACGTAAAGCAGTACTTCATAGGTGTCTTGGGGATACTACTGTAGAATGTATTATACCTAAGCTTTTTAATTTCTTTAATTATGGATATTGTTATACTTATATTAAAAAGAAAAGACAAAAATAGGATTTAGGTGTAACCCGTAGTTATATTAGAAAGGGTTTTATTTTAAATAATGAAGGAAGAAGTAAGGACTTTTTTGCATCTAAGTATAAACCAGTAGCTGTTAAGGTTAAACCAGTGAATATAGCGATGCCTGATTTGAATCCTCCTTAGCAGAGGCAGGCGCTATCTAGAAATCCTTATGATACACCTTTAACAAAGTTTCCGCCTGATTTTGCGTTCACCAGTAAGATCACAATGGAAAGTCTTCAGATGGTAGATTTTGGACCAGAGGGCTGGTTATCACAGGAAGAAAAGAAGTTATTATTACATGTTATGGTTCTTAGGGAAAAGGCTATTACGTTTTGAGAAGAGGAAAGAGGTTTGTTAAAACACTCTTATGGTAAACCTTATATTGTTCCAGTTATACCTCATGCGCCGTGGCAAAAGAAGGCCTTTCCAATACCGGCGGCTATAAGAGAAGAGTATACGGAATTAATTAGGGGAAGGTTAAAGTCCGGCTTGTATGAACAGTCTATGTCTAGTTATTCAAGTCCAGTGTTTTGTGTGGTCAAACATAATGGTAAATTAAGGGTTGTTCATGATCTTAGGGAGATGAACAAGGTTACGGTAAAGGATGCAGGGATGCCACCAACGCCAGAAGAATTTGTGGAATCTTTTGCCAGGCGTGCATGTTACGGATTAGGTGATATTATGGGAGGATACAATGAGCACAAGTTGGACAAATCGTCCAGACTCATGACGACGTTTGAAACACCACTGGGGCGCTTTAGGTTGACAAGGTTACCGCAAGGCGCAACAAATTCTGTGGAGGTATATCAAGCACAGATGATGTAGATATTGCAGGATGAAATCCCAGAACATGTGGGAATTTTCATTGATGATGGCGGTATAAAAGGACCAGCCAGTGTTTATGAAGGGGAAGTGTTAAAAGAAAATCCATATATTAGAAAGTTTATTTGGGAATATGCAATTACCCTGGAAAGAGTGCTATTTAGGATAGAGGAGGCAGGATTAACGATTTCTGGGTCTAAATTTGCCTGTTGTGTTCCAGCGCTAGATATAGTGGGACATGTGGTATGTAAGGAAGAGAGAATCATCGCTGAAAAACAGAGGAATAAGGTACTTACATGGCCAAGACCAAGAAATACTAAGGAAGTTAGAGGGTTTTTAGGCATTTGTACATATGTAAGAATGTTTATTTGAGATTTTACTTTGATGTCTTTGCCTTTACGGCGCTTAACAAGAAAGGATGTTGTATGAGATTGGACGGAGGAATGTGAGGAGTCATTCGAGTTATTAAAGAGGATTGTAGGAAAAGATATTCTTTTGAAGAAATTGGAGTATGGACCAGGAGCTGGAAAAATTACTCTAGTGGTGGATTCTAGTGTGTCTGCGGTGGGCGCAGTTTTGATGCAGGAGGACAAAGAAGGTAATGATAGACCTGTCCTTTACAAGTCCAAGACTTTTACCAAAGTGGAGTCTAGGTACTCCCAGTCCAAGCTGGAGTTATGTGGAGTAGCAAAGATCCTTAAAAAGTTACAATGGATGCTTTGGGGGCAGCATTTCAAGCTGCAGGTTGATGCGCTATCGTTGGTGCAAATGATTAGTAGCCCAAGTTTTCCAGATGCGCCCATGACAAGGTGGGTAGCACAGATTAATTTGTTTTCTTTTTATTTAGTCCATAAGCCAGGGAAATCTTTCACTATGCCAGATGCGCTGTCCAGAAGACCATTGTGTGAAGAAGACTCGGAAGCGGAAGAATTTAAAGAAGATAAGAGATGGGTAAACGGGATAGATTATTGTTATACAAAATTTGGCAAGAACGTCTGCAACGACGATAAACTATCAAGCAAGAATGTCTGCAAAGACCATAAACTAGTAGGTAGTATTATCCGTGATGACAATAAACTAGTAACGAGGAATGTCCAAAAAGACATAAAATTAAAAGCTGACAATGTAAAGGATGTTTGTAGCAAGGTTGAACTGCAACTGGATTTAGGGAACACTGAAGCTAATGTAGCGACAAGGAATGCGCAAGGCAAGGAAGTGGAGGAGTCAGATGATGGAGATACTGCAAAGGGAAGTCAGGATAGTAGTACTCAACTCGAAGAGGGGGAGTATTTAGAAGACAACGCATCTACAGATGAGGGAATAGAGTTGTTAAAGTTATATTTGAAAGGTAATAGTTGACCGGATTTTTGCAATAAAAAGGTTTGGCACAATATTAAAAGGCGCGCTAAAGGCTATTTTATTAAAAATGGGAAGTTATGGAAGAATCAAGCATTGTCTCGTCAGTTAGTTATTCAAACTAGGGAAGGGAAGGAGAAGATACTCAGGGAGTTACACAAGAATTTAGGACATAGAGGTCAAGATGAGACTCATTGCAGAGTTAGGGAAAGATTCTGGTGGCCCAACATGAAAAATGAAGTAAGAGATTGGGTTAAATCTTGTCCTGAATGCCAGCGCAGAAGTTACAGAAAGCCAAAAGAAAAAGGGAGAGCAATGGGCGAGGATACTGTTTTTGGTAGGGTCAGTTTAGATGCAGTCCATATAAAAGAAGGACACTTTAAATACCTGGTAGTAGCCAGGGATGATCTATCAGGATGGGTTGAAGCAGCGCCGTTGATAAACCTCAAGGCAAGTAATGTGGCCAAGTTTTTGAAGAAAGAATGGATTTATAGGTATGGGGTAATGAAGATGGTAACCGTAGATGGTGGTGCTAAATTTGCAGGAGAATTCCTAGAAGTAGTAAAAGGTATTGGCGCAAAGTTACGAGTTGCAAAACCATATTATCCTGAAGCAGAGGGAATGGTGGAAAAAGGGCATCAAGTTATAAAAGATGTGCTAGTTAAGTTATGTGGAAATAATGGGGCGAAGTTGAAGAGCTACTTGCCATTAGTTTTGTTTTCGGACAGGATTTCAGTTAAAAGGACAAGAGGGTTTTCGCCGTTCAAGCTTATGTTTGGTCAAAGGGCGGTATTACCTATTGATCTGGAGGCTGGATCTTTCCTAGGATGTGATTGGGATCAAGTGCGCTCAACCAAAGATCTAAATCTAGCAAGGGTAGCGCAACTTGAAAGAAAAGACGAGTTTGTGGAGAAAGCGTATGAAAGAATGATGCAGATCTGGGACAAGTCAGTTAAATATTGGGATGAGCGCTTAGCGCATAGGTTAAGAAAGCCATTGAACCCAGGAGATTTGGTTTTGGTTCATAATAGAAGTTTAGAAAGCCAATGGGGGAAGATGTTTTCTGACAGATGAAATGGTCCTTATAGGATAAGAAAGCAGATAACTGGAGGAATTAGATGGTACTGAATGGAAGCGGCGTGTGGCCGCAGACCAGATCAAAAATTCTACCCACGGGGTGTTCCAGTGATACAAGATAGCCACCGGAATGAGGATAAACTACTAGAATGATACCTCCGGGAAGACGATTAAACTAACAAGTTATGTTAAGTTTTGTTTTTTCTAAGAGGACTCACAGGAGCCTTTTGACACAGTTGTGACAGATAGAGGGAACTAACTGGAAGTTAGGCGGACTATGGCAGAACAGGAAACTGGCACAAGTGCTTAGATGAGGGTGCAGAAGAAAATGAAATCTTATATTTTCATCGTTCAAGGGGACATGACAAAATAGGTAATTGGATTAAAGGAGATGTGTATCATGTAAACGCAAAAGACGCTGGGGATTTAGCTAATGGGTTAACTAACTAGGAGTGGAATAGCAATTTATAGATGAGGTGCTCTACAGTTAAATTCTTATTTTACGTAGTATATTGCCGTATCGCAGTAAAGGCCTTAAAGTTTTACTATATAAAGGTTTATTTATGATTTTTTTTGGGTTTAAAGTCTTTTAAAGAAAGTAGAGGGAGCAAAGTTAGGTGCTCTAAAAGTATAGAAGACAGGTGTAACAAAATAGCACCATGTCTAAAAAGATTATTTGAAGGCATAGCATGAAAAATGTATGAAGACTATTTACAGGAAGGATGGACAGAGGAGACTCATAAGGAGAAGCGCTAGTGGTCTATTCAGTATCAGGATGAAAGCTGATAGGATATCCTTTCCAGTCTTCAGGCATGACAAAGTGACGGGGATTGGCAGGGAATCCAAGAATAGTCGTTGAGCTTATTTCATTCATTAGTTGACCTATCATTTCTATATGAGTATAGCGAGCTTCAAGTTCAGCATCAGAAAAAGCTGGTGCGTTATTGTAGGATAGGGACATAGAGTCATATATAAGACGAAGTCTGGAAAACATTCGCATGGAATGGAAAAAGGGTAAAGGAATGGGAACCCATCCCAAGGAGATGGATTCATTGAAACCTGACAGGAAGTTAGTAAGAAAGAAGAGAATAAGTATTGTGAAGGATGTTTACTTGCTAATAAGTTTTGTGGGCGTGCTGATGGAGAAGTAACAGTAACCGCGTCAGGAGCAGCTGTAGGGGAGCCTGAGCGCATGGAAGCACTGGAACTCGGAGGGGGAGAAAGTGTAGCACTAGGCTGTATGAATATTTTGTGCCTGGGAAAACTAGGAAGTGATGGCGACTCATAAGGAACATTATTATTATTAGTGGAAATAGTGGGACTAGTGGTGGTAATTATGGGAGCGCTACTAATAGAGCTAGGTGGAAAGCGAATATAACCAGTAGACTGAAGAGTATTCTGGTTAAGGGAGGTATTGCAAGTTTTATGGTATCTAAAGTAATTATCACAGGAAGGTCTAAAAGAGGCATAACCCCAAGGTCTAGAAAATGTAAAGTTAAAGTTACGGCGTTTGCAAAATGAGCAAGCTTGATCTCTGGGAACTGTGCGATATTGAGTCATGATGTTAGAATAGAGGAAATTCAGGTTATTAGAAGGGCTATTTATAGGTTAACAATAGCATTATAAAGAAGTCATCAGTTGCGCCACGTCTGACTTGAGCACTGGATGGTTTCTAAGAAGCTAGCAAGAAGTGTTTCTCATAATGAAGAACCCAAGGAAAGATGAATTGTTACAATCAAGTGAAAGGCATGTATTGCGAAGGTTTAAAGATTGAAAGAAAGCGCATACGGAAATGATTCAGGAGAAGTAATTGCTGTAGCAACAATCTCAAGTTGTTATTTTTGGTTTCATCTTTCTTAGGCACTTAGTAGAAGGGTGCGCTGCTTAGAAAAAGGATGATATTTTGGGGGAAACTCATCTTGCAGTTGTAGAGTTCTCACAGGAAAGTTAAGTGAAAATAATAATAATAAAAATAAATAAATATATATTACATTTTTTTTACAAGGCTATATACATTACAAGGAATAAATACAAAAGAAAATATTTTTTTAGTTGTATTCTTCTTCATCAAAGATCGGGACGCAGATAGCCCAATTGTTAACAGCTTCTTGCATGTTTTGTTTCAAGGCAGCTATTAGTTGTTTTCACTTATTATACTCAGAGCGAGTATAAACCGGAACCTCCTCAAGGAATGTTTCGACGGCCCCAATCATGTTATTCATACAATGCATGGTCGCATTGTAAGGAGCGCAGGCAATTTGTTCTGCAAATTCCCAGTTTTGAGCCATGGCGGGCTCATTGTCATCTACTACCAAAAAGTTATCGGTTGGCCATTCGACCGGAGTGACGGTATTGAAGACCGGCTGCATATCAGACCATTCAGGAGTGGGCGAAAGAGGAGTAGGTTTGGGAGTAGGCATCGTATCCCAGGTGGGATCTTCTTCCAAGGTAGGAAGGAATAGTGGAGTGATAGGAGGCGGAGGCGTTTCAGCATAAGGAGTATCTGGTGCATCCTAAATAGTAAAAAAAAAAAAAAAAGGGGGAAAAAGTGAATGTTAGTATTAGAAAGGGAAGAAGTAAGAAAAAGAAACTTACTGTACTTTCCTCCGAGAAAAGAGATTTAGGGACAGAAGCAACGCTACTAGGAGTAGGCTTGCTGTAACTAACCTTGGTTTGTTTGTTACCAGGTGGGGTAACAGGAGAAGGCACTGGGCGCTTGATGGTCATTTGACTCATCATATTTGTTGTAGAAGCCTTTGGGTCCAGGCGCGCGACGGTGGGAGGCCCATTGTAACTGCATTTCCTCTTGTGTTGCTTGCAGTAATTGCATGACTAGGAATAAAAGAAAAATGAAAAGGTTAGAAACAAATGGGAAGGAGAATGAAGAGAAATTACAGTGAAGAAATTATTGCCACGGTGGGCTTTTGAAAAATGACATGGAGCTATGCCATTTTCGATGCAAAACGTGCATCTCGTCCCACCCATCAGTGTGGTAATGGGCGTTGTTGGGGAAGCAGTAGGGGGCTGAGTGCGCACGAAATGTTGAATAGCGTCCACAACGTTGGTGGTATTTTCAGCATTAGTAGGGGTTCTTCTGGTATTCATTATGAAAGATAAAAATAATAAAGATAATAAGAAAAGAGAAAAGGATAGAAGGTGGAGGAAGAAAACGCTGTGAGACGCAGAATATTTATGGGCTCCTGGGGACAGTTGCGAGTAGAGGGAGGATGTGGTACACGCCTCGCACCAAGCGTGATTTTAGACCAATCATCGCGCGTAGTTCAGGAAGAACAAAGGGGAGCTAGCGCAGCAGGAAATTTTAAAATATAATATGTATTTGCGTGTTTCAAGGAACAAAGGAAATGGAAGCGTGGAAAAGATTGAGGGTCTGTGCGCTCGGATTTTGTAGCAAAATGTGCCGCACAATGGGTAATTGTGTGTTATTGATTTAGGACCATAAAGCGCTAAACAATATGGATTTGGGCTTTACAAAAAGTATGTGTTAGGCATTAAGAAGAAAGTCATGGATTAAGGACGACTCAAGTGCATGGTATGCTGTACCGCGGCCAGTTGGGAAACTTACTGAGACAAGTAATAAAGAAGGCTAACTAGTAAAGCGAGCTATCAGAACTACGAACCTAGTATTAAAGCAAAGAGAGTGGGGACTCAATCGTAAAACTACCCAAGAGTTAAGGCAACTAGACGCAGCGTGAGGATAAGTCAAACCTGGAACTAGCGCTGAAACAAAACAAGGTATAGTTAAAAGCGCATATGTGGAGAATCAGTGAAACAAGTTAATACTAGTGTTAGTAATTATAGGGTCTGATTTAGGCGCTGTAGTTGTTGCAAGCAGTGTAAGTAGCATACAACTAGATTAGTTATTGTTTTACTAATGTGGCGCTAGAGTCAGCGATGGAGATCCATTAGGGAACTGTGTCTTGAGCGCTGGAAGAATATATAAGGAGGACTATTAGATAGGGACAAAAGAGAGAACTGGTTGATCTATCTATTTAGTTAATAAAATAAGAAAAATCGCATAAGTTGTCATTTTAAAAAAGCAGATCATAGAAAAATCAATATAGAGATATATGTGTAGCTATAGTCATAGCACCCAGTATAAGATATTAGATCTTTTTTGATTAATTGTTTGGGAGAATATTAAAAGGTATTTTCTGAGTCTTTAGAGTTTGTGCGTCTGTGTGTGTATTTCATATAGTATAGTGAAAGAGCGCAACATAGAGAGAATATTTAGATTCAGTGGGATTAACTATTATTAGAGATATTTTATTACTATAATAAGGCATATTCAAAGAGAGCGATTCAAGAGGGAGTAGCTGCGGATAATAGCGCTTGTTAAGAATAGAAATATCCAGATAGTAGTACTTGTTTCCTTATCTTTAACTCATCTCAACTTATAAACTTTCTAGTCAAATATTAGTGTTACACATTATTACACTGTCTTTAAAAATAAGAGTGGCAGGTGCTTCTTTTTATAAATTAAAAAGGAGAACCAACCCATCCCGCATTGTTTCTACTGCTTAGTACTTTAGAACTGTCTACACCGCATGAGTAGGAACCTAATCCTGAAAAATCCAAGCCATCTGTGCTTCATATACTGCCACTGAATTAGTTGCTCCTTGAGGTAACCTAGTGAGCTGAAATCTTCCCAAAGGAGTCTCAAAAGTTGTGATAGGACTTGAATTTGTATGAAGTTCCCTCTCATCATAACCACCCATAATATCACCCAAACCATAACAAACCCTTCCAGCAAAAGCTTCAACAAAATCCTCTGCACTTGGTGGCATAGCAGCGTCCTTGATAGTGACTCTATACAAGGCTTTAAGATCATGAACCAACCTCAAATTTCCATTCTTCTTCTTTACACAGAAAAACGGACTTGAGTAACTGGATGTCAATTATTTGTATAACCCAGTCCTGACTCTTTCCCTAACGATCTCCACAATATCCCTTATGATAGCAGCTGGAATCTGAATAGGTTTTATTTGCCAAGGTTTATGACAAACAACAGGAATCAAGTAAGGTTCTGTCACCCGCCACGTGACACTCAAGGAAAAAGCAGCTCATTAAATCAATAATATTGAGTTCTAAATCTATACTCGAAGCACAGAAAGCAATTCTCCATAGCAACTGCGATTCCCCTTTGTGTACTTACTATTCAACTGCGCTAGCCTAAACTCTAAATCTAAATTAGTCAATCTCTCAATAGTGTGCCTTATTCTTAATTTCAATAAGTGACACACAGCGCTATGATCAATGTAATAATACATTAGTAGTTTTCATTAAAAGTTTGTTAATTAATTAAAAGGGGTAAATTGAGCATGGACGGATATTAGCGAAGAGGGTCTAAGTGTATGTTATTAATGGTCTGTGGTATGTGAATGATGTGATGAGAGGAAGGTCAATGCGAGGAGAAATAAAGGATATAAAAGGGTTGGGTATTTGGTTCGATATTCCTTAGAATTAAATTATAAAACATATTTACATTTAATAGTGGTAAAATCTTTTAAGTTAAATCATTATTATTGTATCTTTCTTTATTTTCTCAATAATCATTTCTAAATCCTAAATCTTTGATTGTTGAGTTTCCAACCCTTTGTGAGATCTTAAGAATTCCTATTACCTTAGCAACTATATTATAATTCTTCTCGAACATACCTTGAACCTGTAGCTCTTACTTTGAGTGACCTTCGAATCACCTCCTTGAATCATCCCTCTGTGCTTCGAAGAAGTTTCTAAATCCCTCATCTCACTTTCAGGAACATCCTCGACCTTGTGCGTAGGTTGTCCGGTGACAGTATAATTTAATTCTCTGTAGTTCTCATTCTTTGCACTACTACGTCCTTTAGGTGTTTTTAAAATTTTAAAATGGCACCTGTTCAACGCACTCCTCCTACGGGCCCTACTACTAGAGCTCGCGCGAGAGGCTGGCCAACAGCCACAAGGTCTGTTTCCCGCACTCACTCTTTGGAACCACTCAACCTTAGGGAATCTCAACATTCAGTTCAATCTGTGGAAGACATCCCACATGATTTTGAGGATTCTAGTGATGAAGAAGAAGGAGAGGATACAATGCACGAGGCACCATCCGCCCCTGCCAATCACCCTTCTGGTCAATCCTCAGAACCTGGACCATCTAACTCTCTGGAAGATTTCATGAGACTTTTCATGAAAAACCTTTCAAATCCAATGTCTTCAGAGGGATCTAAGTTCAAAACTCCTTCTATGAAATCTCCTGACAAATTCGACGGAGATCACCCCGACAGATTGCGACCCTTCTTGCAAACCTGCAAGCTTCTGTTCCATAATGACCCTCGAACCTTTAATAGAAACCAATCAAAGGTTGTTTACGCTTCTTTATTCCTAGCTGGGAAAGCAGAAAGATGGTTTGAACCTTATCTTCTCATGCTTTCTTTGACAGAAACCCACTTACTTATCAATAATTGGGAAAAATTCAAGGACCAACACTTTACGTTGTTTGGGGACCCAAATGAAACTGACAACGCAGAAATTGAACTTGATTTTCTTCGCATGAGTGATAATGGTAAAGCCTCTGAATATATCTCGAAATTCAGAGCACTTCAAACTCGAGTAGGTTGGAATGATGCTGCCCTTAAGTATCATTTCAAGAAAGGACTTCCTTCAAGGATTCTGGATCAAATAAATCTTCACGGTCAGAAGATGACTACTTTGACGGATTTAATGGATCGAACCCTCGAACTTGACGGCGTTTATCAAGGACATCTTCAACATTGTCAATACGTCGACAAATCTCAAGGCCTAAATTTTAAATCAGGATCTTCTTCACACCCACGACCAAATCAATCCTCCTCGACTCAATCCAAACCCAATAAGGGGAAGGATAAACCTTGACCAAAAGGCTCGACTCCAGGAAATATCAGCAAAGTACTGGATCCTAAAGGGGAACTTAAAGAAGCTGAGAGGAAGAGATGAGCAGATAATTGGTTATGTATGTATTGTGGGGGTAAGCACAAGTTGGAAGACTGTCTAAAGTTGAAGGAAAGAGAAGGTACTAGTTCGAAGTCAAAAAACTAGTAGATAGTTTACTTGTGTGCAAAGCAAACTATCTTATCTCTCCCAGTGCACATAACCTCCATGTCTTAAGGACTGGAGCTGCCTTAAACCGCTTGAGATTCATTCTTTTTAAGGAGGATATCCCCTTCAGTTGTCTTATAGACTCTGGAGCTTCAATTTCTTTTGTTAGTTTATCTTTTGCCGAGAAGCTTCAACTAACATTTACAGATGTAGATCGAACTCCAATCTATTTGGTCGAATCAGAGGAACCCAAATATTGGGTAAGTAAGAAAGTTTTATGGGTTTTCAACTTTCTGAACTTTCCCCCTTCGAGTGGGAATTATCAGTCTTGGACGCCCCAAGGATGGACGATACCATTCTTGGACATGACTTTTTAACGCATTGGGATCCCAAAATTGATTGGACTAGGGGATTGATCACCCCACGCTCTAAGTATATTTCTGATTCTTCAATGCAGGTCAATAGGGAGTTAAAAAACCCGCCTGACAACATCCTGTTAGAGGACAAATCTCTGCCAGATGACTTGCAAGCATCTGATCTTTCTCTAAATGAGCAATTGGCTAACCCTTCTAGCTCGATGACTTCACTCAAAGAGGATTTAAATTGCCTCGAAGTAATCAAATTCTGCACTCTCAATTCAGGTATCCCCTCGACAGATTCTCTCGAAGATGAAGAGGACAACCAAATCAACGTTGAAGCCATTAAATCAACTCTACCAGAAATCTACCACAATTTCCTCGATGTTTTCTCAATCCGCAAGGCCGATAAGTTACCACCTCATCGACCCTACGACCATCAAATAGAGTTAATAGGCCCAGTACCTCCAGCATGTCCTGTCTATTCTTTGTTGAAGGACGAATCTCAAGTTCTTCAAGACTACATTGCAGAGAATGTAGCCAAAGGTTTCATCAGAGCCAGTAAATCTCCAACCGGCTCCTCTGTCCTCTTTGTAAAAAAGAATGATGGTAGTCTTAGGTTGTGTGTTTACTATAGAAAGCTCAACACAGTCACTAAGAAGAATGCATATCCTGTTTCTCCTATGTCATTACTTCTTACCCTTTTCAATGGTTCCAATTTCTTTTCTAAAATTGATCTTAGAGGCACTTACAATCTGATTCGCATTGCAGAAGGTCATGAACCACTGACTGCAATGCGCACTAGATTTGGTAGTTTTGAATATTTAGTTATGCCTTTTGGATTGTGTAATGCACCATCTACTTTTCAAACTTTTGTTAATGACATCTTTCAAGATGTTGTTGAACAATTTGTAGTCGTCTATTTAGATGATATTTTAATATTCTCGAAAACACTGGATGAACATATTCATCATGTTCGACAGCTCCTAAATTGTCTTCGAGATCATGGTCTCTACGCCAAGCATAATAAATGCCAATTCCACCTCAAATCAATTGATTTTTTGGGTTTTACGTTGTCCACTGAAAGTTTAGTCATGGATGACAAAAAATTCCAGAAAATCCTGGAATGGCCTGAGCCTAAAACCATTAAATCACTCAAAGGATTTTTGGGTTTTGCAAACTTCTATAGAAGATTTATTAAAGAATACTCTAAAACTATTTCCAATCTTACTTCTCTTCTTAGAAAAGACATTCCTTTTGTTTTTACTTCTACAGCACAAAAGGAATTTGAAGCACTAAAAATGGCGTTCACCACAGCCCCAATTCTTTGACATTTTAATCCTTCTGATTCGACAATAGTTGAGACAGATGCAAGCAATTATGCTATTGCAGGGGTCATCTCTCAATTAAATCCTGAAAAAAAATTGGTTCATCCTGTTGCTTTTGAGTCACGCAAACTCATTGCAACAGAATTAAATTATGAAATTCATGACAAAGAGCTTTTAGCTATTATTCATTGTCTTAAAAAATGGCGCACTTTTCTTCTCAGCCTAGATAGTCATTTTCAAATTCTAACAGACCATAATGCTATGAAATACTTTATGTCTTCAAAAGTGTTAACCAGGCGTCAAGCCAGGTGGGCTGAATTTTTGTCTGAATTTCCCTTCTCTATTTCCTATCGCCCAGGTAAAAACTGCATTGTCCCAGATATCTTGTCACGTCAGGACGACATTTACCCACAGCGGGGGGACGCATTTGCTGACAAGAACCCAGCAAATGTGCAATCAATTTTCAACGAATCAATGTTAACGACTCATCAACTTAATTTGATGACAATTCAATCTTTTCAAAATCCACTATCCAACATCCTTGAAGCTCAGTCGAAGGACGATTATTGTTTAGGGTTAAAAGACAAAATACTCTTGAACCAAGGGGCCAAAAGATTTAGTATTGAATAAGGTCTATTAGTCTTTGAAGGTAGAGTAGTCATACCTGACAACAATGAGATAAAATTATGGATGTTCAACAGTCGACATGATTCTCCATTAGCTGGTCATTTTGGTGTTGATAAAACCTACCAGTTAATAGCAAGGGATTTCTTCTGGCCAGGTATGACCAGAGAAATCAAGGCCTATATAAAAGCTTGTTACGAATGTAATAGGAAAAAGGCTCTCCATCACCGGAAGAATGGGTTGCTTCAAACACTTCCTATTCCCTCTAAACCTTGGGAATCTTTATCAATGGATTTCATTTCTCAACTTCCTTTTTCTAATGATTTTGATGCTATATTAGTAATAGTAGATAGATTTTAAAAAATGTCTATTTTCATTAAAACCACTACTACTGCTACAGCAGAAGATTTGTCAAAATTGTTTCTAGAATATGTATTTTCCAAACACGGCTTACCAAATAATATTATTTCAGATAGAGGCTCATTGTTTGTATCCACATTCTGGACCCAACTGTGTCGACAACTCAATATCACGAGGAACCTCTCCACAGCCTATCACCCTGAAACCGACGGTCAAACAGAAAGAGTTAATTAAATCCTCGAACAATATCTTCGAATGTATGTCAGTTACCAACAAGACGATTGGACCACATGGTTACCACTGGCCGAATTTGCTTATAATAACTCGACTCATTCTTCGACACAACCATCTCTCTTTGAAACCATTTATGGACGACATCCTCGATTCAACTCAATCCATGTAGGAACTAATCATCCTGCAAAACATTATCTTCAAACTATATCATGACTCCAAGAAGAACTTAAAACAAATTTTGAATTAGCAATTCGAAGATACAAAGAACAGGCCGACAAACATCGACAATCTGCTCCTTCCTTTAAACCAGGCGACAAAGTATGGCTCAACGCACGAAACATTCAAACAACACGACCATCAAAGAAACTTGCTGAAAAGTGCTTGGGACCATTGGAAATCGACTCTGAAGTCTCTAAAACTGCATTTCGACTCAAGTTACCTCCTAAATGGCAGGCGATTCACCCTGTTTTCCATGTATCTCTCCTGGAACTGGCTCGAGAAATATACCCGGGCAAGAACCAACCCCCTCCGGAACCGGTTGAAGTAGAAGATCATCTAGAGTGGGAAGTAAGTCGTATTCTTGATTCAAGAGTGCGCAAGGGGAAACTTCAATACCTCGTGGAATGGGAAGGCTTCCTCAATGACTCAGACAAAACATCCTGGGAACCAGCCATCAATGTTTCTAACGCCCCTGAACTTCTAAAATCTTTTCATTTGAAATATCCTTTAAAACCAAACCTTAAAATTTCTTTTATTTTAAAAATTTTATTTTATTTTTTTTATTTTCTTTCTTTTTTCTCTTTCTCTTAAAATCTAAAACACCTCTTAAATTTCTTAGCCTTGTTTTCTTTTTTTTTTCTCTTCTTTTTCTTTCTTCTCCTTCTATAAAATTTTCTCCAAAACCAACTAAAATTAAAAATTAAAAGAGAAAATTAAAAATAAAATAAAAATTTAAAAAAAATAAAAAATAAAAAAAATAAAAAAATAAAAATAAAAATAAAAATAAATAAATAAATAGAATAAACATAAATAATAAAATAAAATAAAAAACTTTTAAATCTCTCTAAATGTTTTTTTCTCTTCTCTTTTTCAATTCTCTAAATACATTCTTTTCTTAAATTTAAAATTCTCTTTTCTAAAATTTATTCTCTCTTTAAACTTTCTTTCCTTTGAACCATCAAAATATTGTACAAATAACGACATGACCATCTCCTCAAACTTAACTTCAACCTTTAAATCTCTTTATAAAATTCTTCAAAAAAATGATTCTTCTTTTTCAAATTCTCTTTAATTTCCAATTCTGTTTTTTCTCTATTTTCAACTATCTAAAATTTCTAAAACATCAATAAACAACTTTTTGCAGATAACAAATTCTTCTTTCATTAAATTTTCATTTCAACAAACTCATCTCAATCACCAACCATTTTTTTTCTTCTTTCTCTCTTCTCTTACATAAATTTTTCTTTTAAACTTAAACTTCCTTCAATTAAAAACTTTTTTCTTTTTCTTTCTTTATTTAAATTTCTTCTTTCAAATTCTAAAGCAAAATTTTATTTAAAACTTTTTTTTCTCTCTCTCCCAAATCTTATAAAAATAATATTCACCTTAAATACAATAAAATAATACAAAAAATAAAACTAAAGACAATTCTACTTTTCTACTTCTTTAAATCTCTCCCTTTCATTTCAAATTTCTCTTTTTTAATTTTTCTCGAACCAATATTTTCATCTTCTCCAAAATTACGCTTATCTCCTTCCTTCATTTCTCAAATACCTCCTCCTCTCCTACCAGAACCACCTCTCCAATCTCCAACAGTTCCTCTGCCACGTCAGAGGAAGCAGTGTTGATAATTGTATCGACCTCCCCACACAACTCTTCTGCGAACCTAACTCATCGACCACACCTGGTCCAGCATTTCCTCAGGTTCTTCGATTCCACCCGTGACCGGAGAATTTGCCTCAGTTGGAAAAAGCGACGCAGGTTCCCCAATTGGGTCTTCAATGGCATTCAATGTCTAAACAAGAACTCATCAGTAACCTCATCCCTAAAAAAAAAAAAAAAAAAAAAAAAAAACAACAAATAAAACTTACTTCGAAGATGGGGTCAGGTTCTAAGAACAACCTTGGAGCCACCTCTACCTCTGCTTCTCTCTCCTCCTCGTCATCTTCAATGACCACCCGTCGTTTTTTGGGTGTCCGCCCTGGAACAGGGACTTCATCCTCATCTTCCTCCACCAATTTGTCGATCTCTTCTTTGACACCCCGTTTTGAACCTGTGGCCTGGGTTACCCAGGTTGTGATCTTGTTATCAAGTTCCTTATCTTTCTCGCCCACCAATTGATCGTCTCCAACCAAGACATCCCAAATGTCTTCGACCACCTCTTTTGTTTTAGGGATCACCCAAAACTTAGTCTTGGAGAATCGTCGTTCAATCTCTGCATTCTTTGTCAACGCATCGCACGCCACTCGTTGCCAACGGCAAAACTCGCATTTCTGGTGAGGGCCTTGATTGGCCGTACTTTTGACAAAAAAGTATTTCATCACTTCACAAGCCGTGCAAGCCTGGGAAAACTGCCACGTAGCCATTCCCCCATCCGCTTTAGGGTGTGGAGGTGTAGGCGTTGGGGTAGGACAGTTCATTATATAATAAGGAAAGTAATAAACAAGAAAAGGTATATATAAAGGAAAGGGAAACTAGTGTGAGAAGATGGCTCAAGCTCAACGGAGCTTGCAATTCTTATACCCAGGCATCTGTCACGCGCCACGTGACACTCGAGGCAAGAGCAGCTCATTAAATCAATAATATCGGGTTCTAAATCTATACTCGAAGCGCAGAAAGCAATTCTCCATAGCAACTGTGATTCCCCTTTGTGTACTTACTATTCAACTGCGCTAGCCTAAACTCTAAATCTAAATTAGTCAATCTCTCAATAGTGTGCCTTAGTCTTAATTTCAATAAGTGACGCACAGCGCTATGATCAACATAATAGTACATTAGTAGTTTTCATTAAAAGGGGTAAATTGAGCATGGACGGATATTAGTGAAGAGGGTCTAAGTGTATGTTATTAATGGTCTGTGGTATGGGAATGGTGCGATGAGAGGGAGGTGAATGCGAGGAGGAATAAAGGATATAAAAGGGTTGGGTATTTGGTTTGATATTCCTTAGAATTAAATTATAAAACGTATTTACATTTAATAGTGGTAAAATCTTTTAAGTTAAATCATTATTATCGTATCTTTCTTTATTTTCTCAATAATCATTTCTAAATCCTAAATCTTTGATTGTTGAGTTTCCAACCCTTCGTGAGATCTTAAGAATTCCTATTACCTTAGAAACTATATTAAAATTCTTCTCAAACATACCTCGAACCTGTAGCTCTTACTTTGAGTGACCTTCGAATCACTTCCTCAAATCATCCCTCTGTGCTTCGAAGAAGTTTCTAAATCCCTCATCTCACTTTCAGGAACATCCTCGACCTTGTGCGTAGGTCGTCCAGTGACAGGTTCCCCATAAGAGTGCCTAAACACACCCCTTTCCTCCTCAACAAAAGCCACAGATTTTTCCCTTAGCACAATAATGTGCAAAAACAACTTCATTTCTTCTTCAGACAACCACCCATCAGGACCAAAATTAACAACTTTCAACCTTTTCACAGTCACCCTAGCTGTCTCTACAAATTCTGGAGGATTCTTCACCAAAGGAGTAAAGTACGGATCTCTTGACAAAGGAGGTCTCTACAAGGGCGGATTCAAACCCACAGGCATAGGCTCATTGACGGGCCTAATCTTCTGCGCTACCTTCTTATACTTTTCCGCTCCACCATCAACTTGAGGGATCTTCAGGAAATCTTCACCACCAGACCTGGAACAAAAACCAAGAGTTTCCCCATTGCTCACATGTGTGGCCAAGGTAATGTTTTTGAAAGGTGTAGAAGAAACACTAGCAGTCACAATTGGGAGGACTTACTTTTAGACCCCAATCTCACCACTCCAAAACATTTCTGCAATTCCAAATCTTCATCCTCACTTCTGTTTTCCAAATCTTAAAATCTTGATTAATAGTCAGAATCAGCTCTTTTAAAATTGTGCAGTTTATCCTCATGCTTGAGTCCCAAAAATTGATCTTGATGATCTTCTTTCTTTATAATTTTCTGCAGTTTAAACTCATGCTGGAGGCCCAAAAAAATGATCTTGACAATCTTCACAAAAATAATTCGAATCTTCTTTCTTCATTATCTTCAGATTTTTTTTTTGGTTTTCTTGAAATATCATGAAATTTTTATCTTATTTTCATGAGTTTTCTTCTGACCTACAAAAATAACCAGGGGTTTCCCCAATGCTCACAGGTGTGGCCCAGGTAATGTTTTTGAAAGGTGTAGAAGAAACCCTAGCGGTGAACAATTGGGAGTACTTACTTTTAGACCCCAATCTCACCACTACAAAACTTTTCCACATATCTTTAAATAAAGATATATAACCAATCTTCTTCCTTGTGCTTAAATTAAAAATAATTGAGAATCTTGAGAGAGAACAGAGACTTTATAAAAAGCTTGGTGAATACTTGCAGAGAAGAGAAACATTAAAAAGAGAAAGTTGAAAATCCACTTGGTATATCTCCAAGGGAGCTGACCTACTACAACCTGGGATTTCCTCATCTTGAGAAGAGGTTGTAGCACTAGGGTGATCAGCCCTAATCATTCTAAAAAATACAGACCCTAACTAGATCCTGAGCCACACTCCAAAAAACCAGAGGCAGCACCCACTACCTTCCTTCTCCTGCAGCAGTCCATGCACTGGCACATTGAAGATAAACCAGGACTAGTCTCCCAACCATCCTCTCCAGGGGATGATAACCTCATGTGAAGTCTCCTTTCATCTTCACCAGTCAACTCCAAACTTATTCCCAAATCAAATTGATAACCAATTCTTGCCTGAAAATCCATCAAGAATGGCCCACCCATAACAGCTTTAAATTTTCCCTTAGAAATATAAGAATGAACCTTCCCTGAGGCTCCACCAACATCCAACTTCACAAACTCAGAAGTTCCAACCAATTCAGTGACATGGCCACCAATCCCTCTCATATTCCCACAAATACCATTTTTGATGGGGAGACCCAAATGAGTAGCCTCAAACAAAGAAATCAGGTTTATCTTAGAATCTGAATCCACCAATGCCCTTGCCTCCCTGCCATTCAGAGTGACATTGACATAACCCAGAGGAGAAGAAAAATGAGTTTCAAACCCCTCACCAAACTTTTCAAAAGAATCACAAATGTATTCCACCTCCCCATAAGAAACTCTTCTCCTGGTCAACAAATTTTTCTGTCTATCAGCCAACCCTGGACTGATAGCATACGATTCCCCATAAGAAAGGGAAATCTGACCCTGATTCACCCTTTCAAGAACAGAGTCCATAACATTAGATTGACCAGAAACCACTGGCCTCTCACAGTGAGCCCTTGGCTTCACTACCTTGGTCCTAGAAGCTTCTTGAGGACCAGCACCACCAACAAATTTACCATCAACTGGAACCAAACCAGATCCCTCACCAGAACCTCTAACTCCAGCAGGCTTTGGCAATGAATCCAAAGGGAAATTCTCCTCAGAGTCAGAATCAACCTCCATTGGCATTGGCTCACCATTCATGTCCAATGCACCAAAACTAGGGGGGCCCATGTCAGCCATACCCTTCTGCATCTTGTAAAGCTCCTCTTTGCTGTACCTCTTCCTAGCTGCACTCAGCTTAGGATCCACCTTTGAAACCTTTGTCTTTGGTTGGGCCTGAGAACTGCTCTTAGTCCTTTCCACCTTTCCTGCTTCCACATCATAAACACCAGCCAAGCTTTCTCCACTTGACTGTCCACCACAGGAATACAACTGCAAAACACCAAAGGAAGTAGAAAAAGAGAATTTATTGACCTCCTTCCCCTTTCCCTTAACATCATCATCCTCCTTACCAGAAGACTTCCCCTGATCAGGAATCTCCTCAAACCTTTGCCTCCTTTGATTGAGACTATCCCTTCTCCGGACCAAATAAACAGTAGCCTTCCCCTTGCAGGGCTCCACAAATAAACCATTCATCAGTGAACTTGAAAACCCTGAAATAAAATTCCATCTTTCCTTCAGACACATCCCTGTTCAATTCCCAACAATCATTGAACCTATGCCCCCTCCTGCTGAAAAAAGAGCAGACCCAAGGATCACTCCTACCAGCCCTCTTATCAAAATCTCTAGGGTGAGAATGTACCTTATTGACCTTCTTAGCCTTCTGAACAAAAATATGCAGATTCTTTGTGAGATGAGCCAACTGCTCCACCACTGGGTCCCTCTCCTGTTTCGGAACCTGAACCATATTCTTCTCCTCCTTCTTCACCCTAACTTCCTCTTCAGCCAAAGCCTCACTGACTTTGCTGAAATATTTGGCACACCCCTCCTGATAGGTGTCCACAGTCAATAACTTCAAATGGGCCTCAACAGCCTCCTTAAAATTATCTAAGGCAGACAACTTCTGGTCCCCATTAGAAATATTCTTCATTGAGTCCTTCCTTGAAAGCTCCTTCTACACATCCATCCTGACATCTCTAGCCAGAGAAGACCAAAAAACATCCTTGGCAGCATTTTCATGTGCCAGCTCCTCCACTCCCACCAAGTATTCCACCACAGGATCAAACTGTAGCAGAAACTTTCTGTAACTATGGAAGTTACCAACACCACCATATGATTTCCATTCACTGACAACCTTGTTCAGATCCACCAAAGTGAACCTGAAACCCCATATATCTACCATCTCCCTACACAATAACTTCCAATCCCTCTTCTTGTAGCCAGGCATGGCCACAATCTCCTTCTCCACTGCCCTATCACAAATGAAGAAGATAATCTGCTTCACCATGTCCAGGTAAGAAGCACCATCCACTCCAGAAGCAGTTTCATACTTCTCTAGAAGCCACTTGATATCCTGCCCATTAAACTTGGTACCATCTTAAGTTTTAATCCTAACACACTCCTTGACCATCACAGCAGCTGGACCACCTCCCCACTGACAGTCACCACTGGAATAGAGTAACCAGAAGCCATTCCTCCAGACCAAAACACCAAAAAGAGCCAACCAAAGAGAACAGAGATTCCAAAGAATTAGCAAGTTCTACCCACTTTGGGCTCCAGAAATGTAGACAATCCTATATTACTAGCTATAGGTCTTGACCAAGTGAGTTGGAGAAAAACCAGAGGGAAAATCTCCTGTCCCTTTAGAAAAATAGAGTGAGATTTACTTGCTAAAGTAAGTTGGTTCCTGTTTGCTAAAGCCCCCTTTTCAACACAATTGACTGCTTGATGAGCCAAGAAAGTAGTCCCAAGATAGACTACCAGACCAAATAACTGAAATGTAGACCAATTTCTACACAAGAGAAAGCAAAGATACTTGATGTAGGCTGCAAATTCACACCAGAGACAGAAATAATACTTGATATAGCTTGAAAGACTATACCAGAGAACCTGTTGCCAAAGTT
Organism: Hemileia vastatrix; assembly: GCA_030280995.1. Classification (NCBI taxonomy): domain Eukaryota; kingdom Fungi; phylum Basidiomycota; class Pucciniomycetes; order Pucciniales; family Zaghouaniaceae; genus Hemileia; species Hemileia vastatrix. Next base: position 16,567,543 of record JASXTE010000006.1, on the reverse strand, counting down.
GAGCTAAATGAAGAACTAACCTTGCAACAAACACAGCCAATTTTGGCCAAAAACAGTGAAAACTGAGTGAGGAACAAGGATATCACCTCCAGATGGTTGTAGCAAGAAATTTTGCACCTGTACCAGCCAAATTGAATAAAAACCCTCCAGAAGTGCTCCCCAACCTTCTAAAACAGAGGCCGGTGGGCCTCCCGACGTCGTAGGTGCTGCCTGAAGCGGCCCAGCCTCCCTGAAGCCAGAAAACCAATAAAAACATCTAATCTACTTAGAAAAATTCACTACAACTACTAAAACCCTTATAACACAAAATTACACTATAAAAACATTGGGACATGAAATATAGAGCTAAATTAGCCCTATATAATGATACTAAGCACTTAACCCTAAGACTTAAGGTTAGCCCATAAAACACAAAAAACAAAATTAAACAGCTATCTTTTGAAACTGAAAAATGAGTAAATGACCCCTTAAAACTAGGAATATGAAAAATATCAAAAAGACATGAAATATAGAGAGAAACCAGGGCTATCCAATGATAGTACTCACATACCTGCAGTCCCAATATTCATGGAATAAATCTAGAAAAACACCCAATTCTTCAACAGATGTCAATTAAGACATGCGCAAACAGCGCCAAAGAACACAAAAAAGGCCCCTGCCAATGTTGGAAGACCACAACAGGTATCACCAAGAAAATTTCACCAAAATATTTACAAGTCAAAATTTTTACATGTTACATTTGAAAATTTGGCAATACCCCCCTTAACATTTTATTGAAGGGGTGGGTATCACCAAAATTTTTCTAAGTCATCAATTTCACATGTCAGATTTGAAAATTTGGCAATACCCCCCCCCCCCTGCATTTTATTGAAGTAAGGGGTGGAAGTCATCTAAATTTAATATAATTACAAAAATTATTAAGTAAATATCTAATATATATCAATTTCCCTAGTTTAAAGTAATGACAATTCCTCAAGCCAAAATGCAGATCAAATCTAGAAACAAAACTTTGGGACTTTCCACAGGTATAGGCTAGAGGAACCCCATGAAACAAATAAATGTTATCATGATTACCTGTTATACAACCAAAGGTTGTTGGCTCATCACTTTACTTGAGCGAATTGATATATGAAAAATATTTATTAAAAATTTATGAAAAAATATAAAATTTTCAATGACAACTCTAATCCCCATACTTTTTGGATCTAGATAAAGTTTTTTTAAATCAATTAACTTTACCTTCTTTCTTTACCTTGTTGATTCTTTGAGTCAACTTATGACTGATTTGAAATGAGCAACCAAAATGTGTTAAATCTTGACAGGATTCCAAACCAGGAGGAGCTTTGGTCATTTGATGATTATCCTTAGATGAATTCCAAATAGTTTCAATGATACCATTTCCCAAAAAAAATCAATGATGCACTGGTGGTCTGGAAATTATAAACCATGTCCTTTGATTTTAGCTGGAGATGGTATTGGTTGGCCAGTTATTGGATTGATATATGAGAATATACCAAAAGTATAAAAATTGGCACCATTCCTATCGATATGAATCCTATTGTGGAATCCAGAATGAGTGATAATAACATTAGAAAATAAAAGATATTTGTGGCTGATATCTTCCCATTTGGAGTCACACCCATTTGGTATTCCAACTTTAGTTGCAAGTTCATGATTTTTTTCAAATGCTTTATTACAGAGCTTTTTGAGTCAAAGATCAAGAAAAGAGTTAAAGGAAGGTAGAGTGTCCCATAAGAAAAAATCTTCATCTTTTTGAGCTTTAGTGATATTCTTGACCAATGAATATATGCCTATATAAATGAAATAAGTGAAATGATATTAAGAATGGAAAAAAAATTATTAGACATATCAAGAGAATATCCTTTAAAAAACCCTTGTCTTCAATCAAATTCAATCATGATTCAAACCAACAAATTTGTATTCCTTATAGGTAATATAACTAAAGCCATTTGATAAAGAGTTATGATAAGATCAAATAATTGATTAAAAGATTCATCTTTTACAACATCAAATGAATGAACTTCCAAAATGATTTGAGCCTCATAAGTATTACTGATAACTGCAACAGCTCAACCATCACCAAATTTGGTTAGATATTTGATATCTTCTATTAATTTTTTTGTATATTGATTTTTTATCTACTTTAGTTTTATGAAAAAAAATGTTTGGGATATGATGAAAATAACTTTCACAGAGAATTTTTTTTCAGATATCTTTTCTTCTGATGAGACTAATTATCTTTAATTTTTTTTGATGATTTAGATGATGAATTTTTTTTTCAGATATCTTTTCTTCTGATGAGACTGATTATCTTTAATTTTTTGGATGATTTAGAAGAAGAATTTTTTTTTCAGATATCTTTTATTCAGATGAGACTGATTATCATTAATTATTTTTGATGTTTTAAAAGATGATTGTATTGAATTTAATTTTGAAGAAGATGTTAGAGATGATAAAGATGAAGATGATAAAGAGGATAAAGATGAAGATGATAGAGAAGTAAGGGGTGAATCTGAAGAAGAAGACATTTTTTTGATCTGAAAAAAATTTAAATTTAAAAAAAAAAAATTCAACAAATATTTTTAAAAAAAAACTCATGTAATAATATCTTTTAAAATAAAATTTAAAGCAATATCCTTTTAAAAAAATAAAAAAAAATTTTAAAACAAAAAAAAAATTAAAAATTTTTAATAAAAATTATTTAAAAAACCTTCACAGAAAATCCTGTCAAAATAATAAAAAATTAAAATAAAAAAAAATCTGTAAAAGAAAAATCAGAACAAATAAAATTAAAAAAAAAATTAATTCAGTAAAATTATTTGTAAGGAAAATTAAAAATTAATATCTAAACTTTTTTTGTTTTGTAATTTACAGGGAAAGACCTTAACAGAATGTAATAGTTTTTTTTTCTAAAAATCTGCCAAAAAAAAAAGTTACATTTTAGTATGTTTTTTAAAAAATAGGTAACCCCTCTTTAACTCCCATTACAGTCCCCTTTCCCCACTTTCTTTCTCTGAAATCACCTCTAAAATTTCTCCCTCCTTGCCTCAAAACCACCCTCGAAACCCCTTCTTGCCTGTCTCAAAATCCCCATGAAACCCCCTCCTTAATTGCCACAACCCAACCAAAACCCCCCCTTTTACCCCTCTTTATATGTCCCAACCCCCCCCCCCCTCCTTTCCCGCCCTCTTTAGCCACTTCAAACCCCCCCATTTAGGTCCCATCCCCCCCTTACACTCCCCTTAATCCTTCTCTAGCCCCTTCTCCTCCTTAACAAACAATCACTAACAATTGTTCATTAAGAAGGAGGGGGGGTAGAGGTGGCTAAAGGGGAGTGGAAGGGGGGGAGGGGACCTAAAAGGGGGGAAGAAGGGTTTTGGAATGCGTAAATAGAGGAAAAGGGGGGAGTGTTGAGGTGCCTAAAGAGAGGGGAAGGGGGGTGATGAGGAACCTAAAGAAAGGGGAAGGGGGGTCATGAGGCACCTAAAGAGGGGGGAAAGGGGGGATTTGGGACACGCAAGGAGGGTGAAATAAGGGAGTCTTGAGGAAGGTAAAGAGAGGGGAGGAGGAATGACTTGAGGCAGGTAAAGAGAGAGGAAAAGGGGTGAAATGAGGCAGCTAAAGAGGGTGAAGGAGAGAAAAAAAAGAAAAAAAAAGAGAAAAAAGAGAAAAAAAAACTTAGTCTAACCTTGAAAATATAAAAAAGGACTTACAAAAAAAAAAAAAAAAAACAAAAACAAAAAACAAAAAACAAAAAACAAAAAACAAAAAACAAAAAACAAAAAACAAAAAACAAAAAACAAAAAACAAAAAACAAAAAACAAAAAACAAAAAATAGCAAAATAAAAAAATTCATGATTATCAAATAAAAAACAAGAAAAAAGAAAAAAAAAAGACTTACCTGGTGAGATGAGTTGAGAAAATAAAAGTAACGAAAATATTTGACTGATGTTTGAGGAGAGGTTGAAAAGGATATGAGTTATGAATGAAAAAAAAAACTGACAAAATATGTGATTTCAGAAAATATGCAATTTCATGTTGAGCTGGTTAAAGAAAGCTAATGAGCTATTTAAAACAATTAGAAGCGTTTCCCAGCCTTCAAGTACCAAGGGGGGATCTGCCCAATGTTGGGAGGCCCTCCTAGAGGCAGCTGGAACACCCTGAAGCCAGAAAACCACCTAAAACCTCCAATAAAGCCCAAAATACTTAGAAACATCCACCACGACTACTAAAACACCTTAAATCAAAAAATTTAGCTATGAAAACTTGAGACATAAAATATAGAGCCAAATTAGCTCTACTTAATGGTACTAAGCACTTAAACCCAAGACTTAAGGTTAGACCTTAAAACACAAAAAACAAAATTAAACAGCTATCCTTTAGAAATGAAAAATGAGTAAATGACCCCTTAAAACTTGGAATATAAAAAATATCATCATGACATCAAATATAGAGAAAATACAGGGCTATCAAATGGTAGTACCCACATATGTTTAGTCCCAATATTCACTGAATAAAACCAGAATAACACTCAATTATTCAACAATTCCAATTAAGACATACCAAAACAACGGCAAACAAAGCAAAAAAGGTGTCTGCCAATGTTGGAAGAACACACCATAAATTCAATAAAAATGAATTTCACCGAACAAGAATACCAAACAAAGTGAATAAAGTACAAAAAGTGGACAAGTGGAGAGCACCAAAATAAAATTTTAAAAGTGTTGTGAAGTGAAATGTTGGAGAGTAATTGGCATCATAATAAATGATATGACTGTTGATTGAATTTTTTGTGATTCAAGGGAGGGGGGAGCTAGTGCTGTTTCAGGATCCTCTTCTTCATAAAGATAATTCCACTCATCCTTTAAATCAGCTAGGATATTGTGGAGTATAATTTAAGTCATGATCCAAAGATTTGCAGTTTTGATCTTCAATTTTTTTTGAAATTGGATTCTGAGCTCCTGAAGACTAGAAAATTGTCCCTTTAAAATACCTATAGCATGTTCAATCTGTACTCTCAGTTGGGCAAGATGATAATAAAATTTATTTTGGGGTCATTTTCTAAGGTTGCACCATGAAAAGCAGGTAAAATTTACTTCACACTTGCATATGCTGAGCCTGCAATGAGGTACTGAGATTTTTCAAAGTATGAGTCTAGTGTTTGAGAAATCCACATTCTTTGGAAGATGGAAGAGTCATGACATGATCCAGGGCTGCCAATGTGAAAAGCAATAAATTTTTTATTGAAATTGCATATAATTTGAATGGCAATAGAGAATCTAGAATGAAGATAAAAAGTTATTTCATGAATTATGAGAAATTGGAGAAGATTTTGAATAAACTTTGTGGTCTTCCAACATTGGCAGGGGCCTTTTTTGTGTTGTTTGGCGCTGTTTGTGCATGTCTTAATTGGAATCTGTTGAAGAATTGGGTGTTTTTCTGAATTTATTCCGTAAATATTGGAACTGGGGGTATGTGGGTACTATCGCTGAATAGCCCCGGTTTTTCTTTATATTTCATGTCTTGTTAATATTTTTCATATTCTAAGTTTTAAGGGGTCATTTCCTCATTTTTCAGTTACAAAAGATAGCTGTTTAATTTTATTTTTGCTGTTTTACGGGCTAACCTTAAGTATTAGGGTTAAGTGCTTAGTACCATTAGATAGGGCTAATTTAGCTCTATATTTCATGTCTCAAAGTTGTAATAGTGTAATTTTTTGTTTTAAGGGTTTTAGTAGTTTTAGTGAATTTTTTTAAGTAGATTCGGTGTTTTTATTGGTTTTCTGGCTTCAGGGAGGCCAGGCCGCTTCAGGCGGCCCGCCCACCTCTGTTTTAGAAGGTTGGGGAGCGCTTCTGGAGGGTTTTTTATTCAATTTGGCTGGTACAGGTGCCAAATTTGTTGGTGTGCATGGGCCCTTAGATAGTGGTCTGTGTGTAAATAGTGAAAAAGACAGTTTGGGGCAACTTTAATTATCATACAACCATCTGGAGGTGATATCCTTGTTTCTCACTCAGTTTTCACTGTTTTTGGCCAAAATTGGCTGTGTTTGTTGCAAGGTTAGTTCTTCATTTAACTCAACTTTATCAACAGGTTCTCTGGTATAGTCTTGCAAGCTATATCAAGTATTATTGCTGTCTCTGGTGTGGATTTGCAGCCTAAATCAAGTATCTTTGATTTCTCTGGTGTGGACATTGGTCTACATTTCAGTTCTTTGGTCTGGTAGTCTGTCAGGGGACTACTTTCTTGGCTCATCAAGCAGTCAAGTGTGTTGAAAAAAGGGCTTTAGCAAACAGGAACCAACTTACTTTAGCAAGTAAATCTCACTCTATTTTTCTAAAGGGACAGGGGATTTTCTCTCTGGTTTTTCTCCAACTCCCTTGGTCAAGGCCTATAGCTTGTATTATAGGATTGTCTAGATTTCTAGCGCCCAACGTGGGGTAGAGCTTGTTAGTTCTTTATAATTTCTTTTTTCTTTGGTTGGCTCTTTTTGAGGTTTTAGTCTGGAGGAATGGCTTCTGGTTCCTCTATTCCTGTGGTGACTGTCAGTGGGGGAGATGGTCCTCCTGCTGTGAAAGTCAAGGAGTATGTTAGGATTAAAACTTGGGATGGTACCAAGTTTAATGGGGAGGATGTCAAGTGGTTTCTGGAGAAGTATGAAACTGCTGCTGGAGTGGATGGTGCTTCTTACCTGGAAATGGTGAAGAAGATTATCTTCTTCATTGGTGATAGGGTAGTGGAGAAGGAGATTGTGGCCATGCCTGGCTACAAGAAGAGGGATTGGAAGTTATTATGTAGGGAGATGGTAGATAGATGGGGTGTCAGGTTCACTATGGCGGATCTGAGCAAGGTTGTCAGTGAATGGCAATCTTATGGTGGTGTTGGTAACTTGCATAGTTACAAAAATTTTTTGCTACAGTTTGATCCTGTGGTGAAATACTTGGTGGAAGTGGAGGAGCTGGCACATGAAAATGCTTACAAGGATGTTTTTTAGTCTTCCCTGGCTAGAAATGTCAGGATGGATGTGTTGAAGGAGATTTCAAGGAAGGACTTGATGAAGACTCTTTCCAATGGGGACCAGAAGTTTCCTTCCTTGGATAAGGTGAAGGGGTCTGTTGATTCCCATTTGAAGTTATTGTCTGTGGACACCTATCAGGAGGGGTGTGCCAAATATGTCATCAAAGTCAGTGAGGCTTTGGTTGAAGAAGAAGTTAGGGTGAAGAAGGAGGAGAAGAATATGGTGCAGGTTCCCAAACAGGAGAGGGACACAGTGGTGGAGCATTTGGCTGATCTCACAAAGCAGTTGCATATTTTTGTTCAGAAGGCTAAGAAGGTCAATAAGGCACCTTCTCAGCCTAGATATTTTGATAGGAGGGCTGGTAGGAGTGATTCTTGGGTCTGCTCTTATTGCAGCAGGAGGGGGCATAGGTCCAATGATTGTTGGGAATTGAACAGGGATGTGTCTGAAGGAAAGGTGGAATTTGATGGCAGGGTTTTCAAGTTCACTGATGGCTCATTTGTGAAGCCCAGTGAGGGGCAGGAACATGTTGATTTGGTCAGGAGAAGGGGTGGTCTCAATCAAAGAAGGCCAAGGTTTGAGGAGATTCCTGATCAGGGGAAGTCTTCTGGTAAGGAGGATGATGATGTCAAGGGAAAGGGGAAGGAGGTCAATAAGTTCTCTTTTTCTACTTCTTTGGTGGTTGAGATTTGTATCCCTGTGGTGCACAGTCAAGTGGAGAATGCTTAGCTGGTGTTTATGATGTGGAAGCAGGGAAGGTGGGAAGGCCTAAGCGAAGCTCTCAGGCCCAACCAAAGACAAAGGTTTCAAAGGTGGATCCTAAGCTGAGTGCAGCTAGGAAGAGGTACAGAAAAGAGGAGCTGTACAAGATGCAGAAGGGTATTGCTGACATGGGCCCCCCTAGTTTTGGTGAATTGGACATGAATGGTGAGACAATTCTAATGGAGGTTGATTCTGACTCTGAGGAGGATGTTCCTCTGGCTTCATTGCCAAAGCCTACAGGAGTTAGAGGTTCTGGTGGGCGATCTGGTTTGGTTCCTGTTGAAGGTAAATCTGTTGGTGGTGCTGGTCCTCAAGAAGTTTCTAGGACCAAGATAGTGAAGTCAAGGGCTCACTGTGAGAGGCCAGTGGTTTCTGGTCAATCTAATTTTATGGACTTCCTTTCTTATGGGGAATTGTATGCTATTATTCCAGGGTTGGCTGATAGACAGAAAAAGTTGTTGACCCGGAGAAGAGTTTCTTCTGGGGAGATGGAATACATTTGTGATTCTCTGAAAAGTTTGGTGAGGGATTGGAAATTCATTTTTCTTCTTCTCTGGGTTATTTCAATGTCACTCTGAATGGCAGGGAATCAAGGGCATTGGTGGAATCAGGATCTCAGATATACCTGATTTCTTTGTTTGATGCTACTCATTTTGGCCTCCCCATCAAAACTGGTATTGGTGGGAATTTGAGAGGGATTGGTGGCCATGTCACTGAATTGGTTGGAGCTTCTGAGTTTGTGAAGTTAGATGTTGGTGGATCCTCAGGGAAGGTTCATTTTTATATTGCTAAGGGAAAAGTTAAAACTGTTTTGGGTGGGCCTTTCTTAATGGATTTTCAGGAAAGAGTTGGTAATCAATTTGATTTGGGAATCAGTTTGGAGTTGACTGGTTAAGATGAAAGGAGACTTCACATGAGGTTATCATCCCCTGAAGAGGATGGTTGGGAGACCAGGCCTGGTTTATCTTTGATGTGCCAGTGCATGGATTGTTGTAGGAGAAGAAGAGAAGTGGGTTCTGCCTCTGGTTTTTTGGAGTGTGGCTCAGGCTCTAGTGAGGGTCTGTATTTTTTAGAATGAAGACGGCTGATCACCCTAGTTCTACAATCTCTTTCCAAGATGAGGAAATCCCAGGATGTAGTAGGGCAGCTCCCTTGGAGATATACCAAGTGGATTTTCAACTTTCTCTTTTTAATGTTTCTCTTCTCTGCAAGTATTCATCAAGCTTTTTATCAAGTCTCTGTTCTCTCTCAAGATTCTCAATTATTTTTAATTCAAGCACGAGGAAGAAGATTGGTTATATCTTTATTGAAAGATATGCGGAAAAGTTTGAGAGTGGTGAGATTGGGGTCTAAAAGTAAGTACTCCCAATTGTTCACCGCTAGGGTTTCTTCTACACCTTTCAAAAACATTACCTGGGCCACACCTGTGAGCATTGGGGAAACCCCTGGTTATTTTTGTAGGTCAGAAGAAAACTCAAGAAAAGAAGATATAAATTTCAAGATAATTCAAGAAAATCAAGACAAAAAAATCTGAAAATAATGAAGAAAGAAGAATCAAAATATTTTTGTGAAGATTGTCAAGATCAGTTTTTAGGCCTCCAGCATGAGGTTAAACTGCAGAAAATTTTGAAGAAAGAGGATCATCAAGATCAATTTTTGGGCCTCCATCATGAGGATAAACTAAAAAATTGTAAAAGAGTTGATTCTGAAGATGAATCAAGATTTGAAGATTTGGAAGACAGAAGTGAAGATGAAGATTTGGAATTGGGGAAAAGTTTTGGAGTGGTGATTTTGGGGTCTAAACGTAAGTCCTCCAAATTGTGCACCACTAGGGTTTCTTCTACACCTTTCAAAAACATTACCTTGGCCACACATGTGAGCAATGGGGAAACTCTTGGTTTTTGTTCCAGGTCTGGTGGTGAAGATTTCCTGAAGATCCCTCATCTTGAAGGTGGAGAGGCAAAATATAAGAAGGTATTGCAGAAGATTAGGCCTGTCAATGAGCCTATGCCTGTGGGTTTGAATCCGCCCTTGAAGAGACCTCATTTGTCAAGAGATCCGTACTTTACTCCTTTGGTGAAGAATCCTCCAGAATTTTAAGAGAAGGCTAGGGTGACTGTGGTAAAGTTAAAAGTTATTAATTTTGGTCCTGATGGGTGGTTTTCTGAAGAAGAAAAGAAGTTGTTGTTGCATGTTATTGTGCTAAGGGAAAATCTGTGGCTTTTGTTGAGGAGGAAAGGGGTGTGTTGAAGCACTCTTATGGGGAACCTTACTTGATTCCTGTGGTTTGTCATGAACCTTGGCAAATCAAACCTATTCCGATTCCAGCTGCTATCAGAGAGGATTTTGTTGAGATTGTTAGGGAAAGAGTCAGGACTGGGTTATACAAACAATCGACATCCAGTTACTCAAGTCTAGTTTTCTATGTAAAGAATCAGAATGAAAAGTTGAGGGTGGTTCATGATATTAGAGCCTTGAATATAGTCACTATCCAGGACACTGATTGTCAGCCTAAATATCCTTAGGACTGAGTATTTCTTATGCTTAAAATAAGATAAACTTAACTAGATTAAGCTTATATCTTAAAAATAAGGTTAAAATAATAATATATATTATTTTATTATATATATATATAATTATTATTCTATTATATAATTTATAATAGTTTAAATAGCTTATCCATGGCCTAATAATACTTATTAAGGTGTTAATGGAGTCATAATATACTTATCTTAAGTGATATGAAGTAATGATTGACATACATAAGCTTATATGTATACATAAATCTCATATTCAGTGAAATATGCAGTATATTATGTATATTTAGGTATATAAGTGGGTTTTAGCCCCTTAATAGCCTATAACCTTTGTTTTTCTGCTTATTTTAGGTCATATGGACGAAATCAGTGGACTCACAACGCCTACAGAAGCATAGACACCTATATCAGGCGCATACACCCAGTTTGGACAACTAAAATTACTTCCTTGGATGGTTATTCACTGATTTATGGGTTGGAAAGATGCTTTTGGGTTAATGTGGATGCTTGGGGATGTTATTGGGGGCTTGGAAATTTTATTTGTTTCCTTTATATGCTTTTATTTTCATTAAATCTCTTTTTGATCATTTATTTTACCTGTTTCTTTATGGTATCAGCTTTTATCTGGGTTTTCTATTTATGGTATGACTCTGTGTTATTATTAATAGTGATGGAGGGTCCTTACTGGAGGTCTGGGTGTTGAAACTGCTTGAAGTGGACGCCATGGGGAGGTGATGGGCCCTCACAGTGCTGTAATTGCCGGGGATAGCAGTGACATCATCTGGATTGAAGGTCTGTGCACTCCAGTGGATTTGGGTATAAGTAAGGAGGGATTTTGACGGTTTATTATCATCATTCAATTACTACACTTCAAACAAACACTACAATACAATTATTAGCATTCAGAAATATATTATAAAGCCCTTATAAATTGATATTATCTTTATAAAAGCCATAACTATATTTTATTCTTCTATTTTCCACCACTAGCATGCATTTAAATCCAAGTATTGTGAGTTTTATTTGAGTATAACTATTCTATTAGTCTTCCCCTGATGTTTAATCACTAAATCATTTATTAATAAGTAGTAGGACCTTAAAATAAAACTATTATATCATACTTATATACTAGACTATACTGACACTGATATTCCACCAAGTGCAGAGGATTTTGTTGAAGCTTTTTCTGGAAGGGTGTGTTATGGTTTGGGTGATATTATGGGTGGTTATGATGAGAGGGAACTTCATACAATTTAAGGCCTCTCACCACTTTTGAGACTCCTTTGGGAATATATAAGCTCACTAGGTTACCTCAAGGAGCAACTAATTCAGTGGCAGCATATCAAGCACAGATGGCTTGGATTTTGCAGGATGAGGGTCCTACTCATGTGGGTATTTTTATTGATGATGTTGGAATAAAAGGGCCATCCACTGATTATGATAATGAGGTGTTAACAGAGAACCCTGGCATAAGGAGGTTTGTTTGGGAATATGCAATAACTCTAGAGAGAGTGTTATTTAGGATTGAAGAGGCTGGTTTGACTATTTCAGGGTCTAAATTCTGTTTTTGTGTTCCTGATTTGGAAATTCTGGGTCATTTGGTATGTAAAGAGGGAAGGATTATGGCAAAGAAAAAGATTAATAAAATTCAGTCATGGCCAAGGCCTAAAAATACTACTGAAGTCAGGGGGTTTTTGGGTTTGTTTTTATATGTCAGGATTTTTATTAAGGATTTTTCTTTTTTGGCTTCACCTTTAAGGAGGTTTACCAGGAAAGATACAGATTGGGAATGGACTGAAGAGTGTGAAGAGGCCTTTCAGATGTTGAAAAAGGTTGTTGGGGAAGATATTGTTCTTCACAAGTTGGATTATGGTGTTGGTGCTGGAAAAATTTATCTGGAAGTGGACTCAAGCTATATTGCTGCTGGTGCTGTTTTGTCTCAGGAAGATAAAACTGGGAGGGTCAGGCCAGTAAGATATGAGTCTGTGGTTTTTAATGAGGTGGAATCTAGGTATTCTCAACCTACTTTGGAATTGTGTGGTGTAGCAAAAATTTTAAAGAAGCTACAGACTGTTTTGTGGGGGTAGCATTTTGAGCTGCAGGTGGATGCAAAATCTTTGGTTCAGATGATCAATTCACCTAGTCTTCCAAATGCTCCATTGAATAGGTGGGTGGCATTTATTATAAAAATTTTTTTTGAACTGGTGCACAAACCAGGCAAAACTTTTACAATGCCTGATGGATTATCAAGGAGGCCACCTACAGATGAAGATTCTGAGGCTGAAGAGTTTGATGAAGATATTCCAGTGGTTAGGGCCAGCACAAAGGGTGCTGAAGATTTCTCTGACCTCCTCCAAGAGGCTAAACTGGCTGGATCTGATCTTGATTCTGGTGATCAGGATGTTTTTGTTGATGAAGATGAAGTTGTTGTTTGGGACAGCTCAAATTTGGAAAATGGTGTTTTTTTTAGTGAACTGGATTCTCACAAGATTCAGTGGAAAGAGAAGGATGTGCCAAAATTTAAGGATTGGAGTCCTTGTTGGGCTGCTCAATTGGCTCATTTTCACGCTGGTGATTTTGATGACAGAGTTGTACCCTTGGATGTTGTTTTGTTGAATTTTGAAGATGAGACTTGGGGTAAGTCTGGGTTTTATTTTATTATGGTGGAATATCTGTTGACCTTGGAGAGGCCAGATAGTTTTGATGATGAAACTTGGTTGGCAATCAAGAAGAAGAGTCATGTATTTTATGTGTCAGGAAGGAGGTTGATGAGGAGGAGACATCCAAATCCTCAAGTTGTGGTGACTCAGAAGAAGGGTCAAGAATTAGTTTTGAAGTATTTTCATGAAGACCTTGGTCATAGAGGATTTGGGGAGACTTATAGAAGAGTAGAGGACAGATTTTGGTGGCTAGGTATGAAGTTGGCTGTGCAGGGTTGGGTTCAATCTTGTGAAGAATTTCAAAGAAGAAGTCACTTGAAACCTAAAGAGGTTGGCTGTGCTACTGGTGAAACAACTGTTTTTGGAAGAGTCAGTCTGGATACTGTCCATATTAAAGAGGGCAGGTATAAATACTTAATTGTTGCCAGAGATGATTTGTCTGGTTGCATTGAGGCAGTGCCTCTGGTTAATTTGACTGCCAAGAATGTGGCAGAGTTTTTGAAGAAGGAGTGGATTAATAGGTATGGGTTGATGAAGTTGTTGACTGTTGATGGTGGGCCAGAGTTTGGTGCTGAATTTAAAGAAGCTGTGGAAAGTGTTGGTTCTAAAGTTAGAGTGGCTACAACTTATTATCCTGAAGCTGAAGGCATGGTTGAAAGAGGCCATCAAGTTATCAAGAATTCTTTGGTAAAAATGTGTTGCGATAGTGCTGAAAAGTGGAGGCATTATTTACCCTTGGTGTTATTTGTTGATAGGGTCACTGTGAAGAGGACAACTGGCTATTCTCCTTATGAGTTAATTTTTGGTCAGAAAGCTGTTCTACCAGTGGACTTGGAAGCTTTGTCTTATCTTGGAATTGATTGGGATGAGGTGCACTCAACATAAGAATTGCTCTGTTCCAGGATGCAACAGTTGGGCTTCAGAGAGGAATGTCAAGAGAAGGCATACTCTATAATGATGAAGATTAGGAATCAATCAGTCAGATACTGGGACAAGAACTTGGCTCATAGACTCAGGAATCCCTTGAACCTTGGTTGTTTGGTTTAGGTTTATAATAGAAGTTTGGAGAGTCAGTGAGTAAAAATATTTGTGGATAGATGGAATGGACCTTACAGAGTCAGATGTCAGGTGTCTGGAGGTTCTTATCTTTTGAAAGAGTTGGATTTTTCAGTCTTAAAGAAGAGAGTGGCTGCAGATCAGTTGAATAGATTTTATCCCAGAGTCACTAGACATGAAGAAGATTGACTCCGCAATGAGGATAAACTATGGAACGTTCTGTAAATTTTGAATTTTTTGGTGTTTCAGAGAAACTTTTGTGTTGGAAAATTTTTTGTTAGAAGGTACCCATGGGTGGGGCTTCTAGATTTGTCCTTGGAAAGTGTAGAGGTAACTGGTGGGCTGGCTACTCTGTAGAACAGCTACCCCAGATTGTCTGTTTCCAACCCTTTCTCTTAATTTGGTTGAATCCTAGTATTGGTTTCTTTTCACAGGTTTTTAGTCCTTTATGACTTTAAACTGTAATTTCCTTGGGTTTTCAAGTGCCGGACTATTCACTCTTATTGGTTTTGGTTTATTGTGTTTGATGTTGTGTTTTTGTTAGAAGGTACCCAGGGGGGGGCTTCTAGATTTTATTTTGGCAAGTGTGGGGGTAACTAATGAGCTGGCTGCTCTAGAGAACAGTTACCCCAGAGTGTCTATCTCAAGTTTTTTGTTTTTCCTAGTTGAATTCTAGTTTTTTTGTTTATTTTTCAGGTTTCAAGTCCACTATGACTTTAAACTGGTTTGGGACCGGCTTCTTTATCTTTGGTTTTTTTTAGGTTTGTGGTGGATCACTGGTGGTCTCCCAAAATTTTTACATATTGGAGGGAGCCCACCCAGTGATCATTTCTATGGACTGGACTTTCTCTTACTGGACCTTCTCTTAATCTGGACCATCTGTAGAGCTGGACTTTCTTTGATTTTTAGTTATGATTTTGCTAGTAAGTAGTTTCAGATTATTTTATTTTTTCTCTTTTTCTCTTTTAATTTTTATGGGGGTTGTTAAAATTATAAAAACAAAAATATAGGGTGTTACCACATCAGGGTCACCTGGATATGGGCAAGAATTGATTGGGAAAGGCTCATTGTTTGGCCAGGCAATGCTATTTTATCATTTTATTTTATTTTATTTTTTATTCTCATTATTACCCTTAATTTATGTTTCTTATTTCAAATCATTTAAATTATTTAAGGTGTATCCACATCAAGGTGCACTTGGATGTGGGAAAGGTAGCAGGGGATCAACTCATCAATTGGCTGGGGGATAACATTTGTATTAATTTTTATCTTTTATTCTGTTTCATTTATTTTTATTTTATTTATCAATTTTTAATTTTAGTATGTTAGTAGAATGCTATTTAAAAAAAATTAGAATTTATAGTTATTTATTTTATTTATTTATTTAATATTATGTTTTTAATCTTTTTTCAGGAGATCAATCTCTGGATGCTGAAGTTTTTGGAGGCTGGTCAAGGTTATGATAATGTTTTTGTTTTTTGTTGGGATTGTGGGAAGCACTGTGTTCTTTGAAGTGCATCCTGCTGAAGAGATTATATGGATTATAATGGGCCGGAATGGGTTTGGATGGAATTTCAGAAGAGGAAGAAGAAGAGGCAGGAATGGATTGTTGGAAGGTGAGCTTAATGATCCTAGACATCTTCCAGTGGTTGTCCAATAGTTGTTTCCTCAAGGATTTCTCAAAGTCATTTGAAGGTCCATGGAGGGCGAAGGATTTCAGCATGTTTGAACACATGGTGCTGAGGTGTTGTTTCATGTCTCCATAATCCAGGGTCAAAGATGTTTCTAGAAGTTGGCCACCTCCAATAGTAGATTCAGGAGGAGGGGTGCTAACTAGAGAGGAAGAATTGGATCAGTAATTATTTTTGTTGAAGAAATTTGATGAATTAATGTGCTACTTACAGATTAGAAGCTCATCAAATTTGTAAGCGGGCGGCATTTGGACTTCTGAAGATTTTAGAATGGTGATAGTAGGTGGATCAATCAGGGAAAGATATGGATTCTCTTTTCTTCCTCTGAAAAGTTTTGAGAAGGTGAACTAGGAGGCTGATGTTCCTGGGGCCTAGTTGGAGCAGTAGGTCTGATGTTGCTGTTGTTAATATTTCTGCTTGATTCAGTTGGATGAGGTTCTTGTTATGGAGTACCAGGGTTGTTATAAGATGGGGCAGGAGAGGGTGATCTGGAAGCGGATTGATCTCTTCTGGATGGAGATTTTGAAGGAATGGAACTGTCAGAAGAATAGTTGGCTGACAGAGGAGAGGTGTAGTTTTGTTACCTTAACTGGGGGCCAAGTTGTTTCTTTGGTGCAGTGTTGGGTGCTCTGGTGTCTTTCTGGGGTCCTCTTGCGGGTCTCCTAGAAGTTTGGGAAATTTTGGAGTTTTTGGACCTTGGAAGGGTTGGCTGCATTGCTCTGGGAGAAGTGGGAGGTGGCTGTATTGAGTTTTTTCGTTGATTGGAGGAATTTGGCTGTTTTCTGGTTGTTTTTGGAGGTTTTGAGCCTGATTTTCACTGTCTAGTGAGGCGGGCAGGCCGCCTGGATGAGGTCTAGAAGCCTAGGAGCTGTTTTTGAAGTTTTTGGAGCTAATTTAGCAGAGATAAAAGCTTTTTCTACGGAAGTTAAATCAGGCCTTTTTGAGAGAGTTCTGGAAACTGAGTTCGGGGATCTTCTGGATGGTGCTGAGGATAAAGATGAAGAGGCTGGACCAAGCTCTGGGGATCTGGTAGGGGATATGGAGAGGTATTTATGAGAAGGTGAAGGAGGAGGAATAGGGTATTTGGCATCTCTGTCACATTTCTTTTTCTTGGAGTAGCAAGAATCACAGGCCCTGTTGTAGAATTTGGCTTCAGGAGTTGGAAGAGTGAATGTGTAAGGTCTGCATATGTGGATGAACTGTTTCCAGGCATAGTCCTTGGGAGCAGTAAAGCAAGGAAGATTGGAGGGGTCAAAATCAGGGGATCCAGCCATGATCTGTGGTGAGAAAAGATGATGGAAAGAGATAAGAAGGAGATTTTTTGTCAGTGATGGGTAGATGATGAAGTGAAGGTGGAAGTTAGCAGGTTGGCTGTAGGTGTATTCTGTATGAAATTGGCTGGGTCTATTTTATGCAAAATTCTGTTAGTCCATCAAGACTTTAAACTGAACACTGTGTAGTCCCCCAAGACTTTAAACTGAGGATTGTTTGATGGTGTAGTTTCCCAAGACTATAAACTGAGGAATGTGTTTTTGTTATTGGAATGAGTTTGAAAGATTGGGGGAGGGTATCCACAGGAGGAGCCTCTGAATTCAGCAAAGGCAAGTTTGGGGGTAATTGATGGTCTGGCAGCTCTATTAAAAAGTACCCCAGAATGTTAGTTTTTTCTCTGTTTCTTAATGTGGTTGATCTCTGGTTCTGGGTTTATGATTTAGGTTTTTGAGTCCCCAAAGACTTTAAACTGAGGATTTTTGAGTCCCCAAGACTATAAAATGAGGATGGTCCCCCAAGACTTAAAACTGAGGGTTTTTTTGGTTACATTCTATAGAGGGTGTGGTCAATTTTTCTTTTCTGAATCAATCTCAAGTACTAGTGGAATTACAGAGGGAATCAAGAGATGAAATGAAGTGTTCAGAATTCACCTTGAACTGGTGAGTGAGGGGTCTTCTGTTCTCAATGTCCTGTGGATTTCTAGCAGGAGTGGATTGGAAGTAGTTTAGCAGAAGGTGTTTCTGTTGAGATGTGTGTTTTTGGAACTTGGCCTTAATTGAGGGCATGTGGTTTGGTGTTGGTGGTTCAATGGATCCTACATTGTTATCATCACTTTCAGAAGATGGAGGATCTGAGAAGTCATCAGTTTTATAAAGTGGAAAGAAGAAATGGAAGTTTTTATCATCAGATGGACCAGGGATGGTGAAACTTGTTGTTTTAGTGGTTTTGGAACTCTTCTGGGAAGGGTGTAGCTTTTTGATTAATCTGGAAATTAAGATGGATGGCCCAGATATTTTGTTTCTGGTAGAAGATGGACCAGGTTGAGGTGATGGTGAAGCTGTTGCAGAAGATAATGGACCAGGTCTGTAGCAGGACTTCTTTCTGCAGTGGCAGACATCACAGGACATTCTGTATGGAAGAAAAGGAGGTGTGATGGTGCAGATTAGATTATTTTCAATGCAGTATTGGCAAGGAACCATTTCAAAGGAAGATTTGGAAAGAGGGTTTAACATGGTGGTTTGATGAAGAAAGAATGTGGACATTCTTAATTGGAAGTAGAATGTGGTCTTCAAATAAGGGCAGGGGCCTTTGCTGTGTTGTTTGGCGCTGTTGGTGCATGTCCTAATTGGCATCTGTTGAAGAATTGGCTGTTTTTCTGGTTTTATCCCGTGAATATTGGGACTGCAGGTATGTGGGTACTATTGCTGGATAGCCCTGGTTTTTCTCTATATTTCATGTTTTGATAATATTTTTCATATTTTAAGTTTTAAGGGGTAATTTCCTCATTTTTCAGTTACAAATGATAGCTGTTTAATTTTGTTTTTTGTTATTTACAGGCTAACCTTGAGTCTTAGGGTTAAGTGCTTAGTACCACTAGATAGGGCTAATTTAGCTCTATATCTCATGTCTCAATTTTGTTATAGTGTAATTTTGTGTTTTAAGGGTTTAAGTAGTTGTAGTGAGTTTTTATAAGTAGATTAGGTGTTTTTATTGGTTTTCTCGCTTCAGGGAGGCCGGGCCGCTTCAGGCGGCACCTCCGACGTCGGGCGGCCTGCCAGCCTCTGTTTAAGAAGGTTTGGGAGCGCTTCTGGAGGGTTTTTTATTCGATTTGGCTGGTACAGGTGCCAAATTCATTGGTGTGCATGGGCTCTTAGATAGTGGTCTGTGTGCACATAGTGAATAAGACAGTTTGGGGCAACTTTAATTATCATACAACCATCCAGAGGAGATATCCTTGTTCCTCACCCAGTTTTCACTGTTTTTGGCCACAATTGACTGTGTTTGTTGCAAGGTTAGTTCTTCATTTAACTCAAATTTAGAAACCGGTTCTCTGGTATAGTCTTGCAAGCTATATCCAGTATTATTGCTGTCTCTGGTGTGGATTTGCAACCTACGTCAAGTATCTTTGCTTTCTCTGGTGTGGACATTGGTCTACATTTCAGTTATTTGGTCTGGTAGTCTGTCTGGGGACTACTTTCTTGGCTCATCCAGAAGGTAAGTGTGTTGAAAAAAGTGCTTTAGCAAATAGGAACCAACTTTAGCAAGTAAATCTCACTCTATTTTTCTAAAGGGACAGGGGATTTTCTCTCTGGTTTTTCTCCAACTCCCTTGGTCAAGGCCTATAGCTAGTACTATAGGATTTTCTACAACATTTTTTTGCAATAAAAATAATAGTTCTCATCATGAGAAGGCTTTTGACCAAAAGATATAGTTGTGCCATCAACCAAACCCACATAGCCAGGGAAATCTTTGGCTTGCATTACTTGAGAGGATTAAAGTCGTTGTTCTGGAGTAGGCTAAGAAAGTGTTTGAGACTAGAGGGAAAGGATAGCAATCATACAGTGCTTGGTTTATAATATCACTGTACCATATCCTATGTTAAATAGATTATCCAAACGTCTTAAAGCAGCACAATTTCCATTTGAGCCAAGAAACATAGTGTGACAGCAAGTTGAATGGCAGGATTACGCTGTTTGTTATTGTAATTGTTATGAAAGATAGGTTGTTCAGAGATGAGTTGATAAAGTTTGATGAAAGAATTGGTTCAAGTTCTAAATAGCTGACTGAAGTTTAGTTGAGGAATGTTGAGAATGGAGCGGAGATCACATTGGGGATTATGATAAAGATTTGGCCCCCTGGAAATGAGGTAACACTTTTTGGAAAGAAAACAAAAATAGGCTAAAGCATCTTCAAAATTAGAGTCAGATTTATAGTAGAGAAATAAAATTAAATTTATAGCATTCATAGTGGAGTGAAGTAGCAGTCTAGTAGAGAGTTGCTTCATTGTTGTTGGTAGTATGGGTGTTGGTAGAAGGTTTAGGTGATGAGTGAGAAGTGGGAATTTGCCACCAAATGTGCAGTTGGGGTGTGTAGATAAGAAAAAAACTTAAGTGTTGGCCACCAAAATTAAGCAGCATAGAGTGAAGAAAAACTTAAGGATGGCATCAGCAACTATAAGTTATGTCACTTTTTTAAAAATCCATCATGGATGTGATGAGTTTAGGATCAGGAAGTAGGAACTGAAATTGGGGTATAAGAGTCAGGATAATGCATTATGATGGATTTCTTATCCACTGTCCCCGGTGTGGTAGCCTAAAGTTAGTATGGAACCTAAGTGCATAAATGGAGTTATTACGGCGTGCAAGATTGGCGTTACTATTTTTTTATAAAAGGGTTTTATTTAATTTATTTGAGTTTTAAATATGAAGAAATTGGTCAAGAGCAAATGCCTACACGAAAACAATTTATTTTACGGAGAAAACTTATTTTTACGGTCTGAAAAGTTTATAAAAATCAATTCGAGTCACTCAAGAACCTTGGGAAATTTTTCCAGAATTTTTACTATTTTTCTTATATTTTTAAATGAATTTTAAAGTTTTATAGAAATACTTGTGTTTTTAGAAAAATACTTAACTTTGATGAATTTTAACAGGGTGATTAGAGCTGCACAGGCTACAAAATATAGTTGGGAATGTAAAAGAGAAGTGGCTCTATCATGTGTAATTTTTCTAGATTTTTTATTATAGTTTTAAAGGTTCTAATTGAGTCCGGAGAGACTCCATTTGGACTCCGTACGGACTCCGCTTTGACTCTGTAAAGACTCCGTACGGGCTCCGGATTGACTCTGGGAGAGCTCTGGAGGGAAAAACTTAGGCACGTGACTAGGAATACTTAAGAGCCTCTCAAACTCGAAATTGAGGGGGGGGATACAACATAAAGCTTAATCATTAACCACAACGGTCTTATTTTTTATTACTCAACAAATTAAATAAATTTGTAATACCCTTATAACTTTAATTTTATATATAACATTTTAGAAATACTACTGAACAATTTAAATCACACTTCATACAGGGTATCTTTAGAAAGGTCTTCATCACTGGGACTTGATTATTTCTGTCTCATAAAAACTCAAATTATAATAAAAACATAAAAGTCAATCATTACAGATCTTTCACTGGTACACCTTAATTGTTGTTATCAGTATTTCTTTCTCAACAGCCACTTTTACTTAAATCTCAATAAGCGTTAAACATATCAGAGTTTCATTATTTTTATCAATCAGATCCAAATAGACTTGGTAGATTAGTGATTTAGAATTCCCATTTTGTTATTTTTTATTGGAAGGATGGGTCTTTCAGCTAAATCCACATATCTCCTCCGGATTCTGCTTACAGCAAGGCGACTGTAAGAGTTTACCTTACCATAGTTGGCGCCCAATGTGGGGTTTGATTTCTCTATCTTTCTTTAAAGACTTACTTGGATCAAGAACATTCTTAGCCTGCAAGAGGCTTATTTTCTGGAACTCTAATTGTATTTTGTTATTGGCCTGCAAGAGGCTTGTTATTTTATCGATTGTTAACGCTTTTCTTTACTTATTGGGATGTCTTCTTCTGCTGTTGCTTCTGGATCTCCTCAAACTCTTACTCCCTCTGTTAGGATTGTTTCTTGGGATGGCCCAAAGTTTGATGGGGAGGAGGTTAAATGGTTCATTAGCAGGTATGAAGCTGCTGCTGCTGTTGATGGTGCTTCTCATGTGGATATGGTGAAGAAAGTTAGGTTTTTTATTGCTGATAGGGAGGTGGAAAAAGAGGTTATTGCTATGCAGGCATTCAAGGACAAGGATTGGGTTAAGCTTTCTAAAGCTATGGTTGATAGATGGGGTGTTAGGTTTACTATGATGGACCTCAATAAAATTGTTGGAGACTGGCAAGCAAAAGGTGGAGTTTCTTCTATGGCTGACTTCAAAAAGCTCTGTGTTCAGTTTGATGAAGTGGTGGAATATCTCATATTGGTGGATGAGTTTGTGCATGAGAATGATGCAAAAGATTTGTTTTGGACAGCGTGCAGCAGGGATATTTGTATGGACGTCTTGAAGGATCTTTCAAGAAAAGATTTGATGAAGGAACTGCCTAATGGTGACCAGAAACTGCCGGCTCTGGAGGTTATCAAAGAGAACATTCAAGCCCATCTAAAGTTATTAGCGTTGGACAAATATCAAGAGTCATGCACTCAATATGTTAGCAAGGTCAGCGAAGTTTTGGCCGAAAACAACAATATTATGGTCAAAGCTCAGGAGGCCAAGAAGGCACAAATGGGATTACCTGCTGCTAAAGTTGAGGGCAATGTAGATAATATGATGGTCAATCACTTGGCCAATTTAACTAAACAATTAAAAATATTTGTTCAAGAAACCCAGAAGGCTAACAAGGCCCCAATTGCTTCTTCATTGACGTCAACTTCTTTTCAGTCTAGAGGGTATGAACGTCGAAATTATAATGGCAATAACAACGGTAACCGCTTCCCAGGCAATGGGAGAAATGGTGGGAATGGTGGTAATGGATATAGAGGTGGCTACGATGAGCCAAAGGTGTGCTCCTATTGTAATAGGAGAGGGCACAGAGCAACAGTTTGTTTTGCTCTTGATAAGGATATGGATGCTGGGCAAGTTTTATTTGATGGTAAAGTTTATAAATTTCCTGATGGTTCGTTCATCAAGCCCAGTGATAGACAGTCTCCTTCTGATTTGGTCAGAAGAAGTTTAACGGCTGAAAGGAGAGCCAGATTTGAAGAGGTGACGGATGAAGATGTTAATGCCAAGGGTGGCAAAAATGGTAATGGTAACGGTGGAAAAGCTGACAAAGGTAAAGAGAAAGAGGTCAGTAAAGCCACATTTTCTACTTCTTTTGGAGGTTTAGAGCTGGCGACGGTTGCCCAGGTGGAGGGTAGCTGTATGGCTGGCAAATACGATGTTAATGCTGCTAGAAGAGCAGCTGCTACTAAGGCAAAGAGTAGCATTCAGAGCCAATTGAGGGCTAATCCTGGCAAGGCCAATAACAAAGTGAACCCTTACTCTAAGGACAAAAATTTTAGTGCTCAAACTGCAGCCAACAAATTGAACCCTTACTCTAAGGACAAATTATAAAAAATGCAGAAGGGGATTGCTGATATGGGGCCCCCTAGTTATGGCAAGTTTGATTTAAATGGTGAGCCTATGCCAGAGGATGATTCAGATTCTGAGGAGGACGTACCATTGGCGTCTCTACCCAGACCAAGTTTTAGCGGTCCCATCCCAATGGAGGGTGTAAGAAGGACTAGCAATGGATAAGGATTAGTGCAAGAAGCTGGTGACGGAGTTAGGGTTATAGAAAGTGAAGATGGCTTGGTTGGACCTCAAGAGGTACCCAGGGCCAAGGTTGTTAAATCAAAGGTCCAGTATGAGCGGCCAGTAGTTTCTGGTCAAGCTAACGCAATGGACGAAGTTTTGAATAGGGTGAATCAACTGCAGATTCCCTTATCTTTGGGGGAGTTATTTACAATTATTCTGACGCTTGCTTAAAAGCAAAAGAAGCATTTGACAAGGTGTCGGGTTTCCACTGGAGAGGTGGAATATATTTGTGAAAATGCTGAAAAATTTGGGGAAGTTGTAGATACACATTTTTACGCTCCCCTGGGTTACCTGGTGGTAACTCTTAACGGTAAAGAAGTAAAGGCCTTGGTCGATTCAGGGTCTCAAATTAATTTAATTTCATTGGAGAAAGCAATGAGTATAGGCTTGCCAATTAAAAGTGGAACTGGGGGAAAACTCAGAGGCATTGGAGGGCATGCAACAGAGCTGATGGGTACAGCTGAGCATGTCAGGTTAGGCATTGGTGGATCTGTTGGTAAGGTTCACTTTTATGTGGCCAGAGGAGCAGTCAAAACTGTTCTGGGTGGTCCTTTTTTGATGGATTTTGAGGCCAGGATAGGGTATCAAGCTGGCATGGGGATTAGTTTGGAGATCACTGGTGAAGATATGCGGAGGTTACATATGCGGTTAGTGCCTCCTGGAGATGAAGGTTGGGAAACAGGGCCAGGGATTACTACTCTGTGCCAGTGTTGTGTTTGCACCAAGAAGCGGAATATAAAACAGACAGCTTCTGGTGAATTATGTTTGTTGGAAAGTGATGAATGCCCTCATTTTTTGGGGTAGCAGGGGCTGATCACTCTAATGTTGTAATCTCTCCTCAGGATGAGATCCCGGATTGCAATAGGTCAGCTCACTTGGAGATAATTCAAGTGGATTCTCAATTATTTTCTGTTAATATTACTTTGGAGTGCAAATACGTTTTGGACTTTTCTATATGATTATTGGATTTACCCGGTTTTTCTATTAAATTTAAAAATGGTGAAAAAGGCAAAATGGGCCAAATTAGGTTGGATAAAAGTTGGAAGGGTATGTTTCCGGACCTCCAGCAAGAGGGTAAACTGCAAATATCACATCAAAACTCGATTAAAAATCTTAGTATAATTAAAACACAAAAAAAAAATTTATGTGAAAAGGTTATTCCGGACCTCCAGCAAGAGGTTAAACTGCAAGTATCTCCTTCTATTATGGACCTCCAGCAAGAGGGTAAACTGCAAAAATCTTATCAAAATCCGATTAAAAATCTCAGTATAATTAAAACACAAAAAAATAATTTATGTGAAAATTCAATTCCGGTCCTCCAGCAAGAGGGTAAACTGCCAACTTTCTTTACGGGTGATTTACTGTTGGATAAGGGAAGCAAAGGTGTTGGAAAATCTGTTTATAAATTAGAAAAGGGAAAGGAGAAAAGGGTAAAATTTAAAAATGAAATAAAATATTTTCCTAATTTTTCTTATTCCGATTCTGGCGATGAAGAAGATTCATTTGATGAAATTTTTAATGGCGATACAAAATTAAATGTTTTACCTCAAGGTTATTTAGATGTGGACGCAGCCAAATATAAGAAAGTAGCAAATAAAGTCCAACCTATTAATGAACTGCTACCTGCTGAATTGAATCCACCCTTGAGAAGACCAAGGTTATCAAGAGATCCTTATGAAAGTCCCTTGGTAAAGAATCCGCCTGAATTTTCTGAGACGTCAAGAATCACTTTTGAGAGACTGGGTATTGTTAATTTTGGACCTGATGGCTGGTTGTCTGGAGAAGAGAAGAAGTTGTTGTTGGATGTGATGGTCAAGCGAGAGAAGGCCATTGCTTTTGTAGAAGAGGAGAGGGGTGTGTTGAAGCATTCCTATGGGGAGCCTTACAAGATTCCTGTGGTATGTCATGAACCGTGGCAGCAGAAACCGATTTCTATTCCGGCTGCATTAAAAGAAGCCTAAATTGAAGTTGTCAGAGAACGGATACGCACTGGACTGTATGAGCAATCAATGTCAAGTTATTCTAGTCCGGTATTTTGTATCAAGAAACCAAATGGCAAGCTTAGAGTTGTTCATGATCTTAGGGAATTAAATAGGGTTACAATAAAGGATGCTGGGATACCACCTAGTGCTGAGGAGTTTGTTGAAGCGTTTTCAGGGAGAGTGTGTTATGGTTTGGGAGATATTATGGGTGGATATGATGAAAGAGAGTTACATCCGGACTCAAGGCCTCTCACTACATTTGATATGCCACTTGGACGTTTACAGTTAACAAGATTACCTCAAGGAGCAACAAATTCGGTTGCAGTTTATCAAGCTCAGATGGCTTGGATCCTTCAAGATGAAATTCCACAATATTCTGGAATCTTTATAGATGATGGAGGAATTAAGGGACCAACAACCGACTATGATAACCAGGTGTTGGAAGAGAATCCCGGGATACGCAAATTCATTTGGGAGTTTGCAATTACATTAGAAAGAATCTTGTTTCAAATTGAAGAGGCTGGTTTAACTGTTTCAGGTTCAAAATTTTCATGTTGTGTGCCAAACTTAGAAATATTAGGCCATGTGGTATGTAGAGAGGGTAGGATTATGTCCAAGAAGAAAGTTAAGAAAATTCAGTCCTGGCCAAGACCCAAGAATACGACCAAAGTTAGAGGGATTTTAGGCGTTTGCGTATATGTTAGAATGTTTATCAAGGACTTTTCTTCATTGGAAGCTCCATTGAGACGGTTAACGAGAAAGGATGCAGACTGGGAGTGGGATGAAGAGTGTGAGAAGGCATTTGTGAAGTTGAAGGAGGTTGTAGGGAAGGATTTAGTCCTGCACAAGTTGGATTATGGAAAAGATGCTGGTAGAATTTATTTAGAAGTTGATTCAAGTCAGGTTGCTGCTGGGGCGGTTTTGTCTCAGATGGATAAAGCTGGTTACATCAGGCCAGTTAGGTATGAATCTGTAGTATTTACTGAGGTCAAATCAAGATATTCTCAACCAAAATTGGAATTATGTGGTGTGGCAAAAATACTGAAGAAACTTCAGCATATTTTGTGGGGGCAACATTTTGAGTTGCAAGTGGATGCGAAATCTTTAATCCAGATGATTAATTCCCCAAGTTTACCAAACGCACCCATGACGAGATGGGTAGCTTTTATTCAACATTTTTTGTTTGATTTAGTTCATAAGCCTGGCAAAACTTTTACTATGCCAGATGGTTTATCAAGGAGACCACCCACTGAGGAAGATTCAGACTCAGTAGAGTTCCATGAAGATATACCTACTATCAAAGCCAGCACTAAAGTAGCTGAAGACTTTCCATACCTCCCGCATGAGGTTAAACTGGCAGGAATATTGTGTTTAGATTATGGTGAAGATGACCTTCAACAAGAGGATAAACTGGAAAATAGTTTTTATGTTAATAAAGGTGTTGGAAAAGGTGTAGATAAATTTGGTAGAAAGGAGGTAGAAGAAGATGTGGTGTATGTAGAGGAAGATGGATTGGTAGTGTGGGATAGTAGTAAATTAAGGAATGGTATATATGTTGGAGAATTAGAGAATTTAAATAAAAAGGTGGATAAAGAGAAAGAGGTAATTTCAAATACGGTTTACGAAAGATCCAAAGGTTCAGAAGAAAAAAGTCAACATAGCTCAATTAAAGATTTATTTAGGGGTCAAAAATTATTGGCTCATTCATGTGCAGGTGATTTTGGTGATAGAGAAGTCCCTATTGATGTTATATTAATTGATTTTCAAGATGAAGTCTGGGGTCAGACTGGTTTTTATTTTTTGTTAAGCAAATATTTGTTGAATTTAGAGAGGCCGGAAGATTGTGAAGACGATGAATGGGTGGCTATCAAGAGGAAGTCATCTTTGTTTTACCTATCTGGTCGACGTTTAATGAGGAGAAGGTATCCAAATCCTCAAGTAGTTATAACTCAACAGAAGGGGCAAGAATTAGTTTTGAAATCACTGCATGAAGATCTTGGGCATAGAGGCATTGGAGAAACGTTTAGAAGAATTTTTGATCGATTTTGGTGGCCTGGCATGAAGATGGCTGTTAAACAGTGGGTTCAGTCATGCGAAGAATGTCAAAGATGAAGTTATTTAAGGCCAAAAGAACCTGGAAGCACGACCAGTGAATATACGCTCTTTGGGAGAGTTAGTTTAGATGCCGTTCATATAAAAGAGGGACGGTATAAATATTTAATTGTGGCCAGAGATGATTTATCTGGTTGGGTAGAGGCAGCACCTCTTATTAATTTAACTTCCAAAAATGTGGCAGAATTTTTGTTGAATAATTGGGTATATAGGTATGGGGTGATGAAGTTGGTAATGGTAGATGGAGGTCCTGAATTTGGGACAGAGTTTAAAGAGGCCGTATTGAAAGTTGGATCAAAGGTTAGGGTAGCAACCCCATATTATCCTGAAGCTGAAGGCATGGTGGAAAGAAGGCATCAAGTTATTAAGGATGCTTTAGTTAAAATGTGTGGGACAAGTTCCGAAAAGTGGAGGCACTATTTACCTTTAGTTTTATTTGTTGATCGAATCACTGCCAAAAGGACGACCGGATTTTCACCTTATGAACTTGTTTTTGGACAGAAAGAAGTTTTACCGGTTGATTAAGAAGCTGAATCATATCTTGGAGTTGACTGGGACACGGTCAAAACTACTGAAGAATTATTGTGTGCAAGAATGATGCAGCTAGAAAAGAAAGAAGAATATTTAGAAAAGGCATATTTGGGGATGATGAAGATCGGAAACCAATCAGTTAAATATTGGGATGAGCGGTTGGAACATTGATTAAGGAAACCTTTTAATCCAGGAGATATGGTCTTGGTGTATAATAGGAGTTTGGAAAGTCAGTGGGGAAAGATGTTTGCAGATAGGTGGAATGGACCGTATAAAATCAAGGAGCAAGTTTCCAGCAGTTCATATGTGTTAGAAGAGTTGGATGGAGTTGAATTGAAGAAGAGGTTAGCGGCCGATCAAGTGAAACGGTTCTATCCTAGAGGCACCAGGAGTGCCGAAGTTTACCTCCGCAATGAGGATAAACTATGATATCAACAAAATTTTATGGATTCCTCTGCAATGAGGATAAACTATGATTATCTTTAAAAAAATCTTATCGACCTCCACAACAAGGATAAACTATCTTCTTTATATCAAAATGCTTTACTGTCGTTACACTGCATATGGGCGATGAAACTATGATGAAACTTAAAGAAATTCAAGAAGACCTTCTTTGAAATTTTCAAAAACTTAAAATTCTTAAAATATGGGTGAAGATAGTGTTGGAAAATTTTAAAAATTTATTTGAAGAAGTGTTCACAGGGGAACCTTCTTAATTTAAACATTGGCAAGTGTGGGGGTAATTTATGGGCTGGCTGCTCTATACACAATTACCCCATAATGTTCGTTTCCAAAATTTTCCCTGTTTCTAGTTGAATCCTGGCTTTTTCTTTTAATTATAGGAAGTCCACTAAGACTATAAACTGAAACAAATCAAGAGACACTGCTCTCAACGCCGGATTCAAGATTTTTTTTATATTTTTAAATTTTGATTTTTTTTATTTTAGATTGTGATTTCTTTCCTTTAAATATATATTATGAATTATTGCAAAGGTGATGCTCACTGGTGGTCTCTAATCATTTTTATAAATTGGAGGGTGCCCACCCAGTGATTATCATTATAAAATTATCTTCTAAAAACTTTCATTTATTTTATTTTCTTTTAAATTTCTCAAATTGTGTAACCACATCAAGTTGCACTTGGATGTGGGTATGATGTCGAGGGTACGGCTCATCAAATGGCCAGGGGGCATCTTTTAAAATTTTATTTTGAAATTTTATTTATTAATTTTTTATCTTTCTTTTCACATTCGTTTATCTTTCTTTAAAAATTAAATTTTAACTTTTATTTCAAAACTATCTTTTTTAAACTCTTCTATTTTAAATTAAAAAAAATATTATTAATAAAAAAAATTAAAAATAAAATAAATAAAATAATTATAAAAAAATAAAAAAAAATAATTAAAAAAAAAAAAAAATTAATTAAACCAAAATTATTATATTTCTTAGTTTTATTTTTCAGTCTTCATTCTTTTTAGTTTTATTCATTTAGTTAGGCATGAAACAGGGTCTAGGGGAACTCAATACCTATGGGATTCTACTTCAAGACAGCTGTTAGTCCTCCAAGACTTTAAACTGGCTACTGTTCAAGACTTTCCTTAAGGTTTTATACGAATTTTGGAGCTGTTAGTCCTCCAAGACTTTAAACTGGCTTATTTTCAAGACTGTCATTAAAGATTTTATATTGGAGCTGTTAGTCCTTCAAGACTTTAAACTGAATTTCAAGGATGATCAAGATTTTATGGATATTTTTGGAGACAGATTTATTTTTATATAAATCAAATGTTAGGTCCACCAAGACCTTAAACTGGAGTGTTATCAAATGTTAGGTCCACCAAGACCCTAAACTGGAATATTATCAAGCTGTTGGGTCCACCATGACCTTAAACTGGATTTCTTATTGATCAAATGTTTGGTCCACCATGACTTTAAACTGGTAGTTCATTCATTGTTTAGTCCACTATGACTTTAAACTGGAAAATTAATATCTGCAGGATAATTCAACATTCATTGGACCACTATGGCCTTATACTGGATTACTTGTCGATAAAATGTTTGGTCCACTATGACATTAAACTGGATTATCAAATTTATTCAATCTTTGGTCAACCCTAGGCCTTATTTAGGAATATATCAAGTTATTTATGCACTTAAACGATATTTGGTCCACCAAGACCAAAAACTGGCAATCGATTATATGTTTGGTCTACCAAGAATTTAAACTGGAATGTCAATCTTGTTTGGATAACTCAATTCAATCTTTTAATTTATCACTTTCCACTAAGACTCTAAACTGGTTATTCAATTATTTCTGGAATTGGGTGCTGATAAGCTTTAGGAGGTTAAAATTTTAGGTGGTGATGATGCTAAGGAAAGCATAATGGTTAATTAGGTGAAATTTGTGGCGCTTTAACATGGTCTAAAGTTAATATTATTATTGGAAGCCTGGCAAAAGTATTTTATGGGTTTGCTGCATAGCAAAGTTTGAAAATTGTGATGAAGGAATCAGAAGTTAGGATGGTAGTTGGAATTTAGGGAATGATTTTTTTTAGTGCCTCATAGTTAGGGCATTTTTTTTTGGTGTGAAGCTTGGAGGACCTTATGGCGAGATTGGAATCATAGAATTCGGCTCAGTGGGGGGCCCTATGAGGTTGGAATCAGGAGTATTTGGCTCATAGGAAGATCCACTCTCTCAATGCTGTGACAAGAAGGAAGACTGATATATGGGAGTCTGAAGGGATTCAAACCTTGCTCTCAGTAGTGGAATCATCACAAGATTTATTTTATTTTATGTTATATCAAGCCAGAGAAGAAGAAACAACGTTTTTATTTTAAAAATTAAAAGAAGACCAGCTAAAACAAATTTATCAAATTATTTTATTAGAAAGGATAATTCTTTTGGAATTTCTAAATCACTTATGCAAAGTTTTAAGAATGGGGACATTCTCAATTGGAGGGAGGATGTGGTAGCCTAAAGTTTAGTATGGAACCTAAGTGCGTAAATGGAGTTATTACGGCGTGCAAGATTGGTGTTATTATTTTTTTATAAAAGGGTTTTATTTAATTTATTTGAGTTTTAAATATGAAGAAATTGGTCAAGAGCAAATGCCTACACGAAAACAATTTATTTTACAGAGAAAAATTATTTTTACGGTCTGAAAAGTTTATAAGTATCAAGTCGAGTCACTCAAGAACCTTAAGAAATTTTTCCAGAATTTTTTCTATTTTTCTTATATTTTTAAATGAATTTCAAAGTTTTATAGAAATACTTGTGTTTTTAGAAAAATACTTAACTTTGATGAATTTTCACAGGGTGATTAGAGCTGCGCAGGCTACAAAAATTAGTTAGAAATGTAGAGGAGAAGTGGCTCTATCATGTGTAATCTTTCTAGATTTTTTATTATAGTTTTAAAGGTTCTAATTGAGTCCAGACAGACTCCGCTTTGACTCCGTACGGACTCCATTTGTACTCCATACGGACTCCGTACGGGCTCCAGATTGACTCTGGGAGAGCTCTGGAGGGGAAAACTTAGGCACGTGACTAGGAATACTTAAGAGCCTCTCAAACTTGAAACTGAGGGGGGGATACAACATACAGCTTAATCATTAACCACAACGGTCTTATTTTTTATTACTCAACAAATTAAATAAATTTGTAATACCCTTATAACTTTAATTTTATATATAACATTTTAGAAATACTACTGAACAATTTAACTCACACTTCATACAGGGTATCTTTAGAAAGGTCTTCATCGCTGGGACTTGATTATTTCTGTCTCATAAAAACTCAAATTATAATAAAAACATAAAAGTCAATCATTACAGATCTTTCACTGGTACACCTTAATTGTTGTTATCAGTATTTCTTTCTCAACAGCCACTTTTACTTAAATCTCAATAAGCGTTAAACATATCAGAGTTTCATTATTTTTATCAATCAGATCCAAGTAGACTGGGTAGCTTTGTGATATAGAATTCCCATTTTGTTATTTTTTATTGGAAGGACAGTGTTTTCAGCTAAATCCACATATCTCCTCTGGATTCTGCTTACAGCAAGGCGACTGTAAGAGTTTACCTTACCATACCGGGGCTAGTGGATAAGAATCTTCCGCAATTAATAATGTCTGATCCTGGGAAAAAAAATTCCTGATCCCTAATTGTGGATCTCTGAACATTGATACCCCCTATTTTTAGAAAATATGCTTTGAAAAACTATATTGAAAAAACCCATATCCTTGGTGAGAAATTTTTCATCAAGTTTTAATAGCAAATTTTAACTGATAGCATTATCTATATAGCTTCAAGTATGGAAGACTCTATGTAAAAAATTAATATTCTCAGTAGTTTACTTATTTATTTTTCATCTCATTTTTATTCTCTGCATAAAGCTTTTGAGGAAAAAATATATAAGAGAATGTCTATGTGCCCCAAATTCAATGTGCCAAATTGTGTTGAATAATCATTTGTTGTATTTGATTTGTGTATTTCAGGTTGAATGTAAAATGAGATTGCCAACTGTGATGCAAAAAAGTTGGCATGCAATATGAAAATTAATATTGCATAATTAACAGTGGCATTGTAAACTTGCAATTTCACTGATAGATTTTCATACTTGGCTAGTAGTGTGAGGGAACTGAGATGCAAAAAAGTTGGCATGCAACATGAAATGAATATTGCATATGGAAACAGTGGCAAGCAAAATTAGAAATTCCACTCATGGATTTGCATTCTTGACTAGTAGTATGGGGGTTGGTATCAGTGGTCAAGCAACCACTAAAAAAATTTGTGCACTCATTTTTGAACAGAGGGTGTCATGAGTGTAGAATTATGTAAGGTGACCATAATTTATTATTATTACTTAATTTTATTGAATAATTTTAAATATTGAAAATAACTTTTGGTTAGTTAGTATTCTATCTAGATGTACCAGAGCCTTTCTCAATATTGATGTTACTCTTTAAAATTATTGAATATTTTCTATTATGAGGATTTGATTCTGGTGCAAGTTAATGTTGGCTCTATATTATGACCATTGAAAAACAGAATTACCTGATTAAATCTAATTACATTCAGGAAAAAATGTAGTGATGGTATCTGTTCACTTTTATTATAAGTGAAGGTTTGTTTAATTGTCATATTGACCTTATGACTGAAAATTTTGGTTCACAAATTTTCAAGTCACTTACTCTTTGAATAATATTAAGAGTTGATAATAGGCATGGATAGTGCTCTAAAGTGAATGTTGGCTTGTGGGATCTTGTTATCACTGAAAATACTTTACATATTTTTAATCATGTAATGATAAGTTAACCAATGGTGTGAACACCAGTCAAAATATGTGTTGTAAATTAACATCATATTTACATTTGATAGATGGATAATTGATCAACTCAGTAGCTCATGGCATCTAGCAAAATATTTCAAAAACTATAGATGGTGCTGATTATTTTTCTTTCACAAGTTGATAGTAGTGAAATCATGAGCGAATGTTTTGGAGATGAACATGCTGTTATTATCAAGTCTTGTTGGTCAGAGATAGAATTTTGGGTGATTTGTGTAATATATTATATTTACAAAGTCTGTGCATTCAATGTAATGCCATATGATTGATATATTTATACATGATTCATCAGCGAAAGATATAAAAAATTCAGTTTTCAGGCTAACTCTAACAACCATTTTTGATGGAACACAACAGCTGATATAAAATAGGCCTTGACAACTTGTGAAAAAAAATTTCCTTGGCATTTATCTTTATCAAACTAGTTATTTCTAGGAATATTATAAGTCAAATCATTTCTCACCACATCAAATATTGTGTGGACTTCTTAACAAGATAGTTCATTAATTCATTAATTCTAGAATATTTGCTTTCAGAAAGTACTTGACTGATGTTCAGACACACATTTGTGAAAATGGGTGACATAAAGCATATAAACGGCTGCAACAGGTCAAATTGATACATCAATAGGTTTTTGAACCTTTGAAAAACATGGCTATAAAATTTTTTGTCACACCTATATTTGTGCTAAAGTATGTATTGATTAATAAATCAATCTGTTACTTAGAAAAAGTTATTTAAAATGCAAATGTGAAGAATGTTGAAGCATTATTACTTTACATCTCATATAATTTTCCTAAATCATTTCACTAAATAGCCTAAGTGAAGAAAATTCAGATATCACAGTTTCCACATATATATGGAATAAAATTTATCTTCTCATAATAAGACTATAATGAAATTTTTGTTACCAATTTTTTATATATGATTGTGTTATTTTTGAATCTTATGTGACACATGCATCTGGCAGAATGCTATACTTTGATCATAATAATAAAAGGATATTTGGAAGTTAGATATATTTATTAGGGGGTGTCAGTTCTGGCAAATCCGCACTTACAAATCCGCACTTAAATTTGACCAAATCCGCACTTAAATAAGTGCGGATTTCCAAAACACACTAGCCCCAATACTGGTGGATTTCAAAATGAAATAAGTCACTTATTTCACTCAAATCCGCACTTTCTCAACCAAAAGTGCTGATTTCACCATCAAGTCCCATTTCACTGATTTGTCAGCATCATCCCATTCATACGCAGCACTCCGCAGAATAACACTTCATAACTCAAAACATCGTACATCACTTACATCTTCATATCATATCATATAAGAGTCATGCCTTCCTCACTTTCAAATCGTGATAAATTACATAAAGCAATGACTTTCATGGCGCTTGAACTGCTCTTGGACTCTGATTCCGATTCTGATCTAGAAGAAGATTTTGTCGTTTTATCAAAAATGGCCAGGAAACGTTACCTTCTTCCCAGAAAGCCTCAAGTACTTCATACCCCCAAGTACACCATCCAAACACTTCTTAAACTATCTACACCCAGTTTTAGATGGCTGTTCAGGACTTCTCAGGAATGTTTCCTTAAATTGCTTGAGCTTATTCAGGATCATCCCATATTTCACAATAATTCTCAAAAAGAACAACAACATCCTTCAATTCAATTGGCCATCACACTATGTCATTTGGGTTCAAATGGTAATGGAGCCGCTTTGAAACGTTTAGAAAATGTCTTTGATTTAGGGTATGGTTCAGTTAACACTTATACCAAACGATGTATCACTGCCATCAACTCCTTCGAATCTCAACTTCTCACCTGGCCAACAAAAGAAGAGCAACTTGAATCATCTCAGGTTATGCAAGCAGAGGGCTTTCCAGGATGTATTGGTTTTGTTGATGGTACTACTATTCCTTTGAGCCAGAAACCTGCTCAAGGTGGAAACAATTACTTTGACCGTAAAAAGAGGTAGATTATTTTTAACTCCTTTCATCCTCCTTGAAACTAACACAAACAAATATATCTTCTTTATAGATATTCAATTAACGTTCAGCTTATATGTGACGTAAACAAAAAATTTATATCATTCTTTGCTGGCTATCCTGGCTCATGTCATGACTCCTACGTCTTCCAAAGAATGCATATTTCAAATGAACCTGAAAAATTCTTTGATGAAAATCAGTATCTTCTTGCAGATTCTGCTTATGTGAATGGAAAGTATGTACTTCCTGCTTTTCGGGGATCAGCTTCAGAAGACAGTCAAAATGCCAAATTCAACAAACATTTGGCAAAGTCAAGAGTCCGTATTGAACATTCTATTGGAATCTTGAAAGGCCGTTTTTCTAGTTTAAGGGAATTAAGAAGTCCTCTTAGAAATAAATCTGAAATGGAGGCGGTGATCAACTGGATTCTGTGTTGCACTATACTTCATAACCTACTTGCTGACCTCAAAGATCAATGGTTAGAGCTGTATGAAGATGAACAAGTTGATTCACCTCCGACTATATCAAACACTTCTATTTCTCAATCAACTAGTATAAGGGCAAAAATCCTTCCAATAACACTCCAACATTTTTCAACGCAATTTTAATTTTTTTCTCTTTCTCTTCAAATTATCAATTTGCATGTATTATTCACTGAGAATGGAAAATTTTTTTGCATATTTTTTTGGTTTTTGAATTTGCTGTTAAAGTCTTATTTTTTTTTCTCTCTGTGTTTTCTTTCATCAACTCAACATGAAATCGCATATTTTCAGCAAACGCATATTTTTTCAGTCACTCAAAGGTTGGGAAAGAGTTGGAAGGGAAGATTAAGGGTTCCGAGGCATTTTAAATGAAGAAAAGGGTCTGGGAGAGGTTGAGAGGGGTGAAATGGGGATCAAAAGAGGATGGCATACAATGGGGCTGGGAGGATAGCGAAAGGCATGGGGAGGGAAGACAAGCATGTGTTGATAGAATTGAAAGGGATGGAGATTGGTGCAAACAGAGTGTGAAAATAGGAGGATGAACTCTGTTCTTCGGGCGAACAGAATGTGAAAATAGGAGGATGAACTCTGTTCTTCGGGCGAAGAACAGAGTTCACTTCCATAAAATATTAGCTGAAACATAGTTTTCAATTCTGTAAAAACAGCTGTAAGTAATAGAGAAAGTCACTGATTTTTTTTATATGTAATCCTTGCTTTACGAGGAGACTTTTGTGACGAAGCAGATTTTTGAGTTACCCTTTGAGATTTGGAATGTCTGGGAGGCATTATGAAACTGGCACATAACAAGAAAAAAGATTAAAAAGTAGAAGAAATAAGTAAAAAAGAATGTAAACATGCCTGGTCAAAATATAGAAAATGTTGGAGATTGGTGCAAACAGAATGTGAAAATAGGAGGATGAACTCTGTTCTTCGGGCGAAGAACAGAGTTCACTTCCATAAAATATTAGCTGAAACATAGTTTTCAATTCTGTAAAAACAGTTGTAAGTAATAGAAAAAGTCACTGATTTTTTTTCTATGTAATCCTTGCTTTACGAGGAGACTTTTGTGACGAAGCAGATTTTTGAGTTACCTTTTGAGATTTGGAATGTCTGGGAGGCATTATGAAACTGGCACATAACAAGAAAAAAGATTAAAAAGTAGAAGAAATAAGTAAAAAAGAATGTAAACATGCCTGGTCAAAATATTGAAAATGTCAGGAAGGGGTGTGTGCCGAGGATTGATGGGTAGGTAGCGAGGAAGGTCAGTGTGTCACATGTGACAGGGATGGGGTAAGAAAGGAAGGGATGTTTTGTGGCCAAAATGTGGTTGTGAAAAAAAACGGGAAAAAAGTGCTGATTTGAGGTCATAACTGACACCCTTTTTTGAAATAAGTGACTTTTTTGCAAAATTTAAGTGCTGATTTGGTTTGAAATCCGCACTTAATTTAAGTGCGGATTTGCCAGAACTGACACCCCCTATTATATGTAAAGAAAATATTATTGTTTGATTTTCCAAAATTCAATTGCTTAATTCTATGTTTTTAATAATAACTGTGAGTTGAAATATAATTTCCATTATATTGTTATTTTTGAGGTAGTATTATTTAATGTTTCAAAGAAATTGGCCAGAATTTTTACCTTCAATAATGATATTTAATAAAATGCATTTTTTAAATATAGGATTTTTCAGCCAGGCTTCTAGACTTACCCAGTAAGATAATTAATTATTTACTGGATAAATCGACGCTGTAGACAATCCTATAGTACTTGCTATAGGCCTTGACCAAGGGAGTTGGAGAAAAACCAGAGAGAGAATCCCCTCTCCCTTTAGAAAAATAGAGTGAGATTTACTTGCTAAAGTTAGTTGGTTGCTGTTTGCTAAAGCACTTTTTTCAACACACTTACCTGCTTGATGAGCCAAGAAAGTAGTCCCCAGAAAGACTACCAGACCAAATAACTGAAATGTAGACCAATGTTCACACCAGAGAAAGCAAAGATACTTGATGTAGGTTTCAAATCCACACCAGAGACAGAAATAATACTTGATATAGCTTGCAAGACTATACCAGAGAACCTGTTTCTAAAGTTGAGTTTAATGAAGAACTAACCTTGCAACAAACACAGCCAATTTTGGCCAAAAACAGTGAAAACTGGGTGAGGAACAAGGATATCTCCTGCAGATGGTTGTATGATAATTAAAGCTTCCCCAAACTGTCTTATTCACTAT
Organism: Hemileia vastatrix; assembly: GCA_030280995.1. Lineage (NCBI taxonomy): Eukaryota > Fungi > Basidiomycota > Pucciniomycetes > Pucciniales > Zaghouaniaceae > Hemileia > Hemileia vastatrix. Next base: position 16,529,476 of record JASXTE010000006.1, on the reverse strand, counting down.
GTGCACACAGACCACTATCTAAGAGCACATGCACACCAATGAATTTGGCACCTGTACCAGCCAAATCGAATAAAAAACCCTCCAGAAGCGCTCCCCAAACTTCTAAAAAAGAGGCGGGCAGGCCGCCCGACATCGGAGGTGCTTCCTGAAGCGGCCCAGCCTCCCTGAAGCCAGAAAACCAATAAAAACACCTAATCTACTTAGAAAAATTAGATACGGAATTTCACTATAACAACATTGTGACATGAAATATAGAGCTAAATTAGCCCTATCCAATGGTACTAAGTAATTAACCCTAAGACTTAAGGTTAGCCTGTAAAACACAAAAAACAAAATTAAACAGCTATCTTTTGTAACTGAAGAATGAGGAATTGACCCCTTAAAGCTTTGAATATGAAAAATATTATCAAGACATAAAGTATATAGAAAAACCGGGGCTATCCAATGATATTACCCACATACCCACAGACCCAATATCCACAGAATGAAACCAGAAAAATACCCAGTTCTTCAACAGATGTCAATTAAGACATGCACAAACAGCGCCAAAACACACAACAAAGGGACCTGCCAATGTTGGAAGACCACAACGCCTTATTTTTTTCATTATTTATATATAAATTAGTTACATTAAAATTACCTATAATTTATTAACTATTTACAGAATGGTAAAATTAATGAATAATTAAAATTAAATATAAAAATGTCCCTTATATTTTTATTCTCTAAAACCGTGCTCATTGACAGGTTAAAAGAAATAAAAATTTATATAAAAAAATATTTTAAATTAGAATAAAATTTTAATATTCAAATAAAAATAAATATATACAAAAAATTCAAATTTCTTATTTAGAATTTACCTTTACAGAAAATATTAAATAAATTAATGTATTCCTGTCATACTCTGTAAATACATCTTTTTTGACGCCTTCTTTTTAGAACACCTTTATTATTATTTGAAAATACTCCTTCTGGAATATTCCTTTTCTCTCTCTCTCTTACTAATGTTTTTAGAATTTTATTGTCGTGCTTTGTCCTCCTTTGCCTATATAAGGCCTCTCTTTTGGTTGTTTTTAATCATTCCATTACTTACTTACTACATTAACAAATATCTTATTTAATTCTTTATTACTATTAATTATTGCTTTATATTTACATTTACATAATTCTAATCCATTAATTATAATAATTATTTATATTCTTACCCCTCTATATTGAGTAAAATAATTGAAAAGATAAGGAAATAAATCCCCCAAAACTTGAAGTCCTAAAGTTCCACTGATACCGCCCTTGGACTGCCGTCAAAAACCTTCTAGACATAAAAGACCCCTTTGAAAATTGAGGCCCTTTCAAAATAGTTGACGGCGCATCAATATCTTTAAGCCAGCAAAACAGGGACCATCAACGACAAGGTGCCAATAGGACAGTTATACAACAAATATGACAAACGTCATCAGCCATGTGACTTACTTTTTTCTGCAACCAGGAATCAAACCCTTCTCCAAAACTTAAGTTTATATATTGACTATAGTCATATACATTTGTGGTAATTATATTTATTACTATTCATGGGTCACTTTGCACTCTTCATACTCTATGTATTTCCTTTAACTCAGAACTCTGTAAGTTGCATTAATTTGCTCATTTTACAGGGAGAGGTATCTGGTAATTTGGAAATTTTATTTTTTTTCCTAGTTGACAAAGATAAAACTATATTTTTCTTAGTCCTAGAAGTAATATAAAATATTTTATTATTTTTATATTATATTTTTTTTTCAGTTGACTTTGTCTTGATAAATTAAAATAATATTGTTTTTCCAGTTGACAAATTGTCCTGACAATAAAGTATTAAAATTAATAAAAATAAATTATATTAAAATTATTTCAGTTGATTTTTTCCTGAAGATTTTTAAAAAAAATTTATTATTTTTCTTTTAAAAGAAAAAATAAAACTAATACATTTAATGTTTCCTCCCCTCAGTTCAAGTTAAATTTAAAAAAAAAATGACTGATCAAGGTGTTTCTGCTACCCGTGAAGAGGAATCGGATCTGATTGATTATTATGAAGCTACTTTTGTAAGTTCTCCCTTAACTACATAATTGGCTCAAATTAATCAATTATTGGACCAATCAGGATGTGGAAATGGAGGAAGTAGAAATACTAGTGGAGACAAATTCTCAGCAACAAAAGCCTTCCATCAACCCCATAGAAGGACTTTCCAAAGGCTTCAAAATAAAAAAATGCCTTTACCTCAGCAAGTAAAGAATCTCCCCACCCACATAAATGAACTGAGGAAAGAAAAATTAAGACTGAGAGCAAGAACAGACTCACTAGAAGAAAATGTAAGAAAAATATATGCCTTTCTTCAAGAGAAGAGGAGGCCTCCTCCCTTCAGGGATCTTCCACCATTGGCTCCCCAGAAACCAGAAAAGGTAGAAGTATCAACGTGGCAGTGGGATTGGTTAAACACCCGGTGGGATTATCTGTCTCAACATCAGCAGCCTCAAATGCCCCAGGCAGGTCGATCCAGACCCAGTCAATTCAACCCCACACATCCTCAACCTTATCAAGGAGGCAGAAAAAGAAAAAACAATATTCAGATCTTGCCCAAACCTTTGTAAGTCCCTCTATTGAATCTCAAGTACCATTTCTTGTTTCTGATTCAGTTCCTTCAGGTAATTCTGGCAGAGGAGATGAAACTGTGAGACCAGTAGAGGATACAAGTAGACAAATCACTCAATATTCTAATGTATCTAATCCTTTAGTTTTAATTGCTACTACAATGATAAATCCTGATATAGCTATTATTGATGAAACACTTGAGCCTGAGTTTTATGAGAATCTGGAAAGTTAACCTGTTTCTTTATTGAAAAACACTCCATATGTAGCAAAAATTAATGATGAATATTTAAGGGATATTATTGCTAAACAAAATCATATCATGAACAATATGAAATTGACTCAGCAATATAATAGGGGGTGTCAGTTCTGGAAAATCCGCACTTAACTTAAGTGCGGATTTCAAACCAAATCAGCGCTTACAAATCAGCACTTAAATTTTGAAAAAAAGTCACTTATTTCAAAAAAGGGTGTCAGTTATGACCTCAAATCAGCAATTTTTTCCCGTTTTTTTTCACAACCACATTTTGGCCACAAAACATCCCTTCCTTTCTTACCCCATCCCTGTCACATGTGACACACTGACCTTCCTCGCTTCCTACCCATCAATCCTCAGCACACACCCCTTCCTGACATTTTCAATTTTTTGACCAGGAATGTTTACATTCTTTTTTACTTATTTATTCTACCTCTTAATCTTTTTTACTTTTATGTGCCAGTTTCATAATTCCTCCCAGACATTCCAAATCTCCAAAGGTATCTCAAAGATCTGCTTTGTCACAAAAGTCTCCTTGTAAAGTAAGCCCTACACCTGAAAAATCAAAGTCAGGTTCAGGTCAGCTTAAAAAGGATGATTATCTCATCATAATCAACTTCCTTAAAATAAAATCAAATTTTGAAGCATTTTTTGGATGTGAAAAGTCCACTCGTATTGGATGTCCACCTTCTTCAAAGGTTAATGGCTACTTATTGATGGCCAATGAAGTAAGGAAGAAAACAAGGGGGAGGATCAATATCAATCCTAAACAAATGAAGGAGAGATTTAAGAGTTACCATTCAAAATATAAAAAGACTCATCATGCTGCAAATGAAACTGGCTTTGGTATTGACAATGATGATTTGGAGATTGGAATTACTACTGTTTCCAAAAAGCTCAATGTCAGGTGTTCTTTCTATGAGGAAATGGATAATCTTTTTGGCTCCCGAGTTGATGTAAACCCTTGGTTTCTACACAATAGTACTAAGAATCTACCCTCTGGATCTCAACCATCAATTAATCCTCCTGAAATACCTGTACATCAACAGGATCGATCCCCTCCACCTTCTAACCATAGTTCAGCTGAAGATGATCCCAACTATCAAGCAGAACAATTATATGGCAGCAGATCTGAATCCTCAGAGGCCCAAAATTTAAATGTATGTTTACTTTTTGTTTTTTCTTCAATTCTTCTCTAAATTTCTCTTTCTTTCTAGTCTCCTCATACTAAAACTCAATCTCCATTAAATAATCTCAATTATGGAAATGTGAATCCCACTTTAGAAGCTGCTTTAGATGAACTTCCTGAAGCCTCTTGTTCAAACTCCAAACTAAAGCGTTGAGCCTCAACTTCAATGAACTTGAACCATCTATTAAAACATGGTAATACTTCAACAAGCTCATTTGGCTCCCTTGAGGATTATTTTGAAAAAAAGATATAAGTAAGTTTTTTTTACTATATATCTTAATCATTAACTCATTTATTTATTTATTTCCATTTAATTTTCTCAGCAAAATCAACTATTGTGAATAATGCCCTTGACTTTGAGAAGATAAAGTTTGATCATATGCTAAGGAAAGATCAGCAAGCCTTAGATTTGGAAGAAAAAAAATTTGAGGAAGAGCAGATGGAAAGAGTAAATGACCGTCAATTTCAAAGAGAAATGGCTACTTGTGAGTTGGAAAAACAAGAGAGTTTTTAAAAAAATATTTCATTATGGAATGTGTTAAAAATGACCAATCTTATGAGGACATTAAAAAATTACTTGACCTTTTCAATTGATAAATTGTTTTTCTAGTTAATTTAATTTTGTTTGATTTCTTTTAAGTAATATTTTCTTATATGCTGACTTATAAAAGGTCTTGAATATAGTACATTATTTTTGAAAAAATTTTGAAAATATCATACAATTTTTCTATCTTTACATTTAAGTCAATAAGTTTGCTTATACCTTTATTTTGATGAAAATTTGAAAATATAATAAAAAATTTCTATCTTTACTTTCATGTCAATAAGTTTGCTTATCTAAATACTTCTAAGTCAATCAAATTCAATATCTCTTTTAAAAATTTTGCAATACCCTCCCCTGCATTTTATTGAAACAAGGGGTGGGTACCACCAAATTTTTCTAAGTCATCAATTTCACATGTCAGATTTAAAAAATTGGCAATACCCTCCCCTGCATTTTATTGAATTAAAGGGTGAAAGTCATCAAAATTTAATATAATTACATAAATTAATTAATATATAAACAAGACATGTCGAATGTACTACTTTTAAAGTAATTACAATTACTCTAGCCAAAATGCAGATAAAATTGAGAAACAAAAGTTTGGGACTTTCCACAGGTATAGGCTAGAGGAACCCCATGAAACAAATTAATGTTATCATGATTACCACTTATAAAACACAAGGTCGTTGGCCCATTACTTTAATTCCATAAATTGAAATATCATATTTATTTATTATAAATTTATGTAATAATATTAAATATTTGGTTACTCTACGAATCCCCATACTTTTTAGATTTACCTAAAGAATGTTTAAATTTATTACCTTTTTCTTCTTTTTTTAACTTGTTTTTTTGTTGGATTAACTTTTGAATGATCTGGAAAGAGCAACCAAAATGTGTGAAGTCTTGAAAAGATTCTAAACCTGGAGGAGCCTTTGTGGTTTGGTGATTATCGTAAGAAGAATTCCAAACTGTTTCGATGATTCCATTTCCTAATCCAAAATTGATTATACATCTATGATCCGGGAAATATAATCCATGTCCTTTAATTTTTGCAGGTGACGGAATAGGTTGTCCAGTGATAGGATTAATATACGTGAAAATTCCATAAGTGAGGTAATTGGTATCATTTGAGTCGGCGTGAATTCGGTTATGAAATCCAGAATGAGTGGTTATAACATTTTAAAACATTAGATAATCACTAATATCTTCCCATTCAGAGTCACACCAATTTGTTATTCCAAATCTTGTAGCAACTTCATGATTTTTTTAAAAGCTTTATTGAAGAGTTTTTTAAGTCTAAGAACAAGAAATGAATTAAATGAAGTTAACGTATTCAATTTTCGAAAATCATTATCTAATTCATCTTTAGATATTGATCTGAGTAAAGAATATATGCCTATTTGAATTAAATTCAGTAAAATGATATTAAAAAATCCAGAAAAGTTTTTAAACATAAAAAGAGAAAAAGCTTTATCAAATACAGGTCTCCATCCAATTCCAATCATGATTCCACCCAACAAATTCTTATTCCTTAAAGGTAAGCGAACCAAAGCCATTTGATAGAGTGTTATGATGAGATTGCAGAGTTGATTCTTTTAAAACATTAAAAGAATGGTTCTCGTAAATAAGTGTGGGTTTGAAGCTATTATTAATAACAGCTTTAACTTCATCACCTCCAGTTTCAGTTAAATAATGTATATTTTCAGGTAACGTTTTCGGATATTTTTTTTTAAAACTTTAGTTTTATAGTACTTGATTTTTGAAATATGGCCAAATAATTGATCCAAGTGAATTTCTTTTTTTAAATTTCTTTTAATTTGATACTGTTCATTTTTTGTCAATGTTTTAGATGATGATTGAAAAGAAGTTGAATTTGAAGATGATAATGAAGTTAAAGAAGATGAGAGTGAGGTAAGTGGTGAATCTGAAGTTAAAGACATGTATTTTTCTACTTAAAAATTTGTTACTTTTCAAACACCCAAAATTATACATTAAAAAAACTCACTTAATTTAAATTAAAAAATTAAAAATCCTCAAAAGACTAATAAGATTTTTTTTATTTCACTTGAACTTGAAGAATATTTTTCTCTAAAATTAAAAAAAAAAATCAAAAAACTGTTAAATTTTTTTATCACTTCCCCATTCCCCTTTTTTCCCCTCTCTAAACCCCTCTCCCACCTCCCCAAAACCCTTGTAAAACCCCCCCTCCACCCCACACCAAATCCCCCAAATCCCACCTCCAAATCCCCCAAATCCCCCCTTCAAGTCGGCCTCTAAATCCCCTCCAAATCCCCCTCCAAATCCCCCTCCAAACCCCCTGCAACCCCCCCAACACCCCCTTCAATCCACCTCTTTTTGCCCCCTCCAAATCCCCCTTGAAACCCCCCCAATACCCCCCTCTAAACCCCCCTAACCTCCCCTCCAACTTACTTAACGATTCAGTAACAAATTGTTAAGTGACATTTAAGGGGGGGTAGAAGGGATTTGAGGGTGGGTTTGGGGGTGTTAGAGGCGGATTTGGAGGGGGGATTTGGGGGGGTTAGAGGCGGGTTTGGAGGGGATTTGGAGGGGGGATTTGGGGGATTTGGTGGGGGGTGTTTTGGAATGAGGGGAGGAAATGAGGAGACCAACAAGGGGGAGAAAGGGAGAGATGAGACCAAAGAAGGAGAAAAGGGAGGTTAGAGTGAGCCAAGGAGGGGGGAATAAGGCAGCCAAAGGGGGGAAAAGGGGGATGTATCCATTCCAAGGAGAGGGTAAAGGTGGGAAAAAGCCCAGGCCAAGGGGGGATAAAGAGAGAAAAGAGGGAGAGAGAGAGAGAGAAAAAAAAAGGGTTAACTTTACCAATAAACTTAAAAACAACCACTTACAAAAAAAAAAAAAATCAAAAAAACCAAAAAAAAAAAATTAGCAAAAAATTAAGTAAAAAAGATAAAATGACTTACCTGGAGAGATGAGTTGAGAAAAAAGAAATATAAGTGAAATTCATTGAGTGATGTAGGAAGAGAGGAGAAAACAGATATGAGTGAAGAAAAAAAAGAGAGTGACTGAAAAAATATGCTTTGCTGAAAATATGCGATTTCATGTTGAGTTGATGAAAGAAAACACAGAGAGATAAAAGAAATAAGACTTTAACAGCAAATTAAAAAACAAAAAAAATATGCAAAAAAATTTACCATTCTCAGTGAATAGCACATGCAAATTGATCATTTGAAAAGAATGAAAAAAAAAAATTAAAATTGCGTTGAAAAATGTTGGAGTGTTATTGGAAGAATTTTTGCCCTTTTACTAGTTTATTGAGAAATAGAAGTGTTGGATATAGTTAAAGGTGAATCAACTTGTTCATCTTCATACAGCTCTAACCATTGATCTTTGAGGTCAGAAAGTAGGTTATGAAGTATAGTGCAATACAGAATCCAGTTGATCACTGCCTCCATTTCAGATTTATTTCTAAGAGGACTTCTTAATTCCCTTAAACTAGAAAAAGGGCCTTTCAAGATTCCAATAGAATGTTCAATACGGACTCTTGACTTTGCCAAATGATTGTTGAATTTGACATTTTGACTGTCTTCTGAAGCTGCTCCCCAAAAAGCAGGAAGTACATACTTTCCATTCACATAAGCAGAATCTGAAAGAAGATACTGATCTTCATCAAAGAATTTTTCAGGTTAATTTGAAATTTGCATTCTTTGGAAGAAGTAGGAGTCATGACATGAGCTAGGATAGCCAGGGAAGAATGATATAAATTTTTTGTCTATGTCACATTTAAGCTGAACGTTAATTGAATATCTATAAAGAAGATATATTTGTTTGTGTTAGTTTCAAAGAGAATGAAAGCAGTTAAAAAGAATCTACCTCTTTTTAGGGTCAAAGTAATTGTTTCCACCTTGAGCAGGTTTCTGGCTCAAAGGAATAGTAGTACCATCAACAAAACCAATACATCCTGGGAAGCCCTCTGCTTGCATAATCTGAAATGATTCAAGTCGCTCTTCTTTTGTTGGCCAGGTGAGAAGTTGAGATTCCAAGGATTTGATGGCAGTGATACATTGTTTGGTATAAGTGTTAACTGAACCATACCCTAAATCAAAGACATTTTCTTAACGTTTCAAAGCGGCTCCATTACCATTTGAACCCAAATGACATAGTGTGATGGCCAATTGAATTGAAGGATGTCGTTGTTATTTTTGAGAATTATTGTGAAATATAGGATGATCCTGAATAAGCTCAAGCAATTTAAGGAAACATTCCTGAGAAGTCTTGAACAGCTATCTAAAACTGGGTGTAGATAGTTTAAGAAGTGTTTGGATGGTGTACTTGGGGGTATGAAGTACTTGAGGCTTTCTGGGAAGAAGGTAACGTTTCCTGCCCATTTTTGATAAAACAAAAAAATCTTCTTCTATATCAGAATCAGAATCGGAATCAGATTCCAAGAGCAGTTCAAGAGCCATGAAAGTCATTGCTTTATGTAATTTATCACGATTTGAAAGTGAGGAATGCATAACTCTTATATGATATGATATGAAGATGTAAATGATGTACAATGTATTTAGTTATGAAGTGTTATTCTGCGGAGTGCTGTGTATGAATGGGATGATGCTGACAAATCAGTCAAATGGGACTTTATGGTGAAATCAGCACTTTTGGTTGAGAAAGTGCGGATTTGAGTGAAATAAGTGACTTATTTCATTTTGAAATACACCAGTATTGGGACTACTGTGTTTTGGAAATCTGCATTTATTTAAGTGCGGATTTGCCAGAACTGACAACCCCTAATAGTTTGTTAACTGTAAAAGGTTATCAAGAATTGAGGATTGAATTACAGAGAGTTTCTGATGATTTATTTCATTATAAATTAAATCATGAAAAGAAAGTTTCTTTATGGCAAAATATCCAAAATGATTTGTCTAAACTACAAGATAGTGTGTCTACCTGTTGCCAGGTGCTAGAGGTAGATAAGATGAACCTGAAAAGATTGAGTGATAATTATTCATCTTTTCAAAATAAAACCCAGTTATCTTTTGCAGCAATCAATGAGAGTTTATCTAGTCTTCCAATGAAGAAAAACCAGACTAACAACTAGGGAAGAGAAATTGAATTCATTGTTTAATGATCAAAAATATTCTCACATTTCTGTGAAGGAAGATATGATACAGGATGCTCTAAATTTACCAGTTGCTAGTTCATCTAAAGTAAAATTAGATTTAGAAATTCCTGTTGTTACCACTGAGTTTCCATCAAAAATTGATGATGCACCAGGATCTTCAACAGAAGGATTAAACAATGAGATTACTGCACAATCGGAGAATTTACAGCTGCTTTTTACTCAGACACAAGTTAAAACTAAGGAGACTCCTTCAAGTCAAAAGAATTGGCCAAAATTTGACCAGTATTTAACATTTGATGGTGATTTTTCTTCTGATTGGCAGCAATTCATTTGCAGAATTAAAAACTTGAAAAATTTTTACAAACTCCCAGATGAGGAAATTGTGTCTAAGTTAATTTTTTTGTTTAAAAATGTAGCCCTAATGTGGTATGAATCTGTTCTCTTGGATAGGAATGACTACTCATGTGAAGATTGGAAGAAATTGATTAAAGCTTGATTTGGTGGCTCCAAGTTTAGGATTTATCAACAAAGGTAGTATGAGGAAACTAGGTAAAGCTCTTCTACCAATAAACCTATTGAGTTCTTAATGAAACTTGTAAAAATCTTGAGGGCAATGGACCCAAATATTGAATTTGAGTTATGAAAGGACAGGATCCTTTATAAATTACCAATGTCTTTGAGAGACTTGATAGTGGCTAGGACTGAGTTGTCCAGAGAGCCTTCTTCCTTCATTAATACTTGTAATCTAAAAAACATGCATGATGCCAGAGGATTCATTCCTAGAACCCCTTTGGAGAAATCCTCCAGTTACCAACAGAAACCTCTGGAAAAGGTTTGTAAACCTTCTGCCCATGTTGCACCTAAAAAATATGCAACAAACACTTCCTTCAAGTGCAACAAGACTTAGAAGAAAGGCCATGTTTGTGAAAAGAAGATAAATCTTGTTGAAAAAACTTAGGAGCATGCTGATGACACAAAAGCACTGGATGATACTTCAAGTGATTGTGCCAGCAATATTTCATATGAATCTCAACAAGAAATCTTGATGCTAGAAGAAGATATTCTTTATTTAAATACTATTGAAATTGATAATAATGACTTATCTACATTTGAGGATGCTGAGATCATAAAGAACATTGAGGATAGCTCAATTGTAATTGCCCCTCTCAAGGCACCAGTCTTGATAAATGAAACCAGCATTGAAGTTGTTCTGGATTCTGGAGCTGAAGGAAGTGTAGTATTAGAAAAAGCACTTCCTCCAGTGGATCAAGACTATAAATCAAAACTTATGCCTATCATTTCTGAAAATTGGAGAGTTTATGGCTCTGTTTTGTCCCCCATTGGTAAATACAAAGCCACAGTGTTTTTTAAATATAACCATGGTTTTGTAAGAGCTGTATGTGATTTTGTTGTCATTAAAAATGATAACTTAAGCAGTTGGTTTATTATAGGAAATGATATTTCAACCAAGTATGGCATAAAATTAGATCCTTGAAACCAATTTTTCACAATGAGGATGAATGGGAAGAGAAAATTTAAGATTTTCTCCCCCAAAAAATTACTAAACCAGAATTGAACACATGTAATTCTATGGTTCAATATGAAGGAAGATCTACCAAAGAAATGCATGCCCTTATGTCTGAAATTTACAATCCTTCTTTTGGAGAGCAACTTTCTGGTGAGGATAAAGATTCCATCCTTAAATTGATAAAATCTTCTCCTATGGCCTTTGCTCATGGGTCACATGAACTAGGATTAGTTAAAGAAGAAATGAAACTTTCATTACCTTGTCCATTAAATGGAATACCACCTAGTTTAAAGAAGAAGATTTATCCTGCTTCTCCCACAAAGAGAAAAGATATTTAAGACAATATCTCTACCCTTTTAAAAATGAATATTATTGAAAAGGTAGTTGAAACACCTGAATTTTGTGTTATCTCACCTGTCCTAATTTCTTATGAGAAAGATAAATCCAGGCTATGTGGTGATTATAGAGCATTAAATACTTATACCGTTGATGATATCTATCCCTTACCAAGAATTAGCTCTATACATTCTACCTTACAAGGTGCTAAATATATCAGCTGTCTGGATGGTACAAGGGATGTCACAAGGTACCTGTTGAGAAGAATTCCCAGATTTTCTGATTATTGCTACACATATGGGTATTTATAAGTATATTAGGATGCCATTTGGCCCTAAAAATGCCACTCCAGTTTTTCAAAAAGTTATGGATAACACATTACACCAAGAGATAATTGAAGGATGGCTGATGGTTTATATTGATGATATCATCATATTCACAAAAACATTTGAGGACCATCTTAACCATCTGTGTAAAGTGTTCCACAAAGTGGATGGAATAAATTTGACATTGATTTGAATAAATGTAAATTTGGTTTTCATTCTTTAAAAGTACTTGGTCATGTTGTTTCAGGGTTACAGATATGTGTTGACCAGAACAAAGTGGCAGCCATACAACAGGTCAAGGATCTTACCACAGTTAGAGCTCCAGAGTTTTTTGGGAATGTGTGGATACTATAGACAGTATTTTAGAAATTACCAAGTCGTAGCTTTACTTCTTACCCAATTGGCTAGAGAGGATGTTGCTTTTGTCTGGAATAGTCAAAGAAAGAGAGCTTTTGACACTATGAAACACTGTTTGATGTCAGCACCAATTCTTGCTTTACCTGACTTTAATCAGCCATTTGTTTTGTACACTGATGCCAGTTTTATTGTTCTTGGTGCTGCCCTTCATCAAAAATAAGTGATGAATGAAAAAGTATCAGAATTAGTAATTTGTAATTTTTCAAGAACCTTGAGAAATAGTGAATTGAAATATGGTGCCACTCAGCTTGAATGTTTAGCCATAGTGTGGGCTCTAGAAAAGCTACATTATTACCTAGATGACCAGAAATTTGAACTTGTCACTGACTGCAGTGCAGTTAAATACCTTTTAAATTTGAAAGCACCTAACAGACATATGTTCAGGAATACAGAGGGGGAATGAAAATTATTCATAGGGCTGGTATTGTTCACTCAAATTTGGATATGTTATTAAGGTTACCTTTACCAAATGATGATTCTAATCCTGCTTATGATCCTGAGGATAAAATTATTCATATTCATGGGATATATGTGGTTGATATGGAGGAAGAGCTATTAAAGCTTATTCTGGATTCATATGATAAGGACACTGACTTAAAAAAGTTAGGCAAAATATTAAATGATCTAAAGAATGCTTCAATACAAGCATTAATTTAAATACTTCCACCAAAGTACAAAAAAGCTTTAGAAAAAGGAAAATTTTCAATTGATGAAGGATACCTATATTATAGAAGAAAGTTGAGTAATTTCATTTTTATTCCTCCTTCTATGATAGAAATCATCTTGAAAAATTTTTATGATGACATATTAGCTGGACATTTTAATCTTGAAAAAACAATGATCAGAATTAAAAACACTGCTTGGTGGGTTAATATGTCTGAAGACACCAAATTATATGTTGAATCTTGTGATTCTTGCCAAAAATCAAAAAAGATTGATTGGTAAGAGGTCTGGATTAATGCAACATATTGAACCTCCTGATGCACCATGGCAGATAATAAACATGCATTTTATAACAGGATTACCCATTGCTGGAAAAGACAGTTATAACTCTTGTTGGGTTATTGTGGACAGATTCACTAAAATGTGTAAATTTATCCCAACTCACAAGGATGTTTCCAGTAAAGAATTAACTTTCTTATGGTGGTCTCATATGTTTAATACTTCTGGTTTTCCTGAAGCCATAATCTCTGACATGGACCCTAAATTTACTTCTGAATTTTGGACGTCTCTGATGGATGTTTGTGGCTGTGATCTGAAACTATCTACCTCCCATCACCCTCACACTGATTGATTAGCTGAAAGAATGATTCAGACTCTAGAGGACATGATAAGAAGGTACTGTTCCTTTGGCCTTGAGTATAAAGACAATGACAGAATCACTCATGATTGGGTTACCTTACTTCCTGGTTTGGAATTTGCTTATAATAGCACTGTTTATTCTGTTACTCAAAGAAAGCCTTTTGAGCTCTGGCTTGAATATGTTCCAAATACTCCTGCCCAAATTCTCAATAATAAAATAACTAAATTGGATTTAAATCCTGGTGTAAAATATTTTCTTCAAATGCAACAACTTTGCAGAAGTCATGCTCAAAAATTTATTGAAAAATCCTTTGAATATAAGAAACAGAGATGGGACAAATCCCATAAAGAACACACTTTTATAAAGGGTGATGAAGTGTTGATTTCTACATTCCACTTCAATTTACAAGGTAATAACAAATTGAAAGGCCCATTTGTTGTCAGAAGAATGGTTGGTGATAATGCAGTTGAAGTTATTTTGTATTCTCCATATGACAGAAAACATCCTGTTTTTCCAATATCTCTTTTGAAACCTTACATATCCAATAGTAATTTATTTCCCAAAAGGAGGGGAAGACTAAAAAAGACCCCTAAGAGAATCAATGAGACAGCAGAAATTGATAAAATTCTAAATTAATGAATAGTTACTGCTGAAAAAGGTACAGAATACTTATTGAGATTCAAGAATAAATCTTCTGAATATGATTCTTGTATACCTGGGAAGGAGATATCTAATTTTCCTACTCTGGTAAAGAAATATAAAAAGAAAAAACCATAGCATTTTATTATTGTTTTTTAGAGTGAGGGAGTGTCAGCTAGGCTGCTAGACTTACCCAGTAAAATAATTAATTATTTACTGGATGAAGCCACACCTTATTATTTCAATTATCTAATTATAAATTATTTACAATAAATTACCTAAAATAAATTAACTAATTACAGAATGTTAAAATTAATGAATAATTAAAATTGAATATAAAAATGTCCCTTATATTTTTATTCTCTAACACTGTGCTCATTGACAAGTTGAAAGAAATAAAAATTTATATTAAAAAAATAGATTTTAACTTAGAATAAAATTTTAATATTCAAATAAAAATAAATAAATTTATGCAAAAAATTCAAATTTCTGATTTAGAATTTACCTTTACAGTAAATATTAAATAAATTAATGTATTCCTGTCATACTCTGTAAATACATTTTTTTTGACACCTTCTTTTAGAACAAATTTATTATTTGAACATCCTCATTCTGGAATATTCTTTTTCTCTCTCTCTCATAATATAGTTTTTAGAACTTAATTGTTTTTCTATGTCCCTCCTTTGCCTACGTAAGGCCTCTCTTTTGGTTGTTTTTCATCATTCCATTACTTACTTACTACATTAACAAACAACTTATTTAATTCTTTATTACTATTTATTATTGATTTAGTATTTACATTTACGTAATTCTAATACATTAATTATAATAATAATTTATATTCTTACCTTTCTATATTGAGGAAAATAATCAAAAAAATAAGGAAATATGTACCCCAAAACTTGAAGTCCTAAAGTTCCACTGATAATGCCGTTGGACCAACATCAAAAACCTTCTAGACATAAAAGACCGCTTGACAGGATTAATATCTTAAATACAATTAAAAAACAGTGGTATCTGGCTTTAAATGGCACCAAGTGTCCTTCTGAGCATTGGCAGATGCTGAAAAAGATACTTTTATAAAGCATAGTAGTAAGGTTATAAGTCTGTGAAGGTTGGGTAGTTGTAATTATTAAAGTGTCCTTCTTAGAAATGGACCATTACTCTGGTGGAAAATTTAGTTACTATGAAATGGGATGTCAAGGATTTTTCTAATTTCCATAGTATTTGATTGTTGGCTAACCATAAAAGTGAAAGTGTTACAGACTTGGTCAAAAGTGTCCTTCTGAATGATGGTCCAATGCTCAGAAGGACACTTTTTAATGCATATCATCCAGGTATTATATTTATACATATCTATCTTTAATGCATTATAAAAGTGTCCTTCTGAGCATCTGACATTGTTCAGAAGGAAACTTTTGACAAAGTCTGTAACACCTTCATTTTAATGGTTAATCAATTTTCCAGTAACAAGAATATTAAAAGAGCTCATGTCATTTACAGTACTTAAAGTGTTAAACTAAAAAGTGGTTCATCACAGTGAAAGACAGTTTTATAAACTTTAAAGATAAAATGGTTATATCTAATACCTATATTGTATGCATTATAAAATTGTCCTTCTAAGTGTTGGACCATCATACAGAAGGACACTTTTGACCAAGTTTGTAACACCTTCACTTTGATGGTTAGCCAACAATATAATACCATAGACACTAGAAAAACCCCTGTCATCTACTTAAACATAACTTAAAGTGTCCTGCTGAACAATGGTCTATAGCTGAGAAGGACACTTTTAAATTGTAGATCATATAGGTATTACACAAATACCAGTGTATCTCATATACATTAAAAAAATTAATGTGCATACACTTAAATATTGTGTGGACTGGTTAATAAGACACTTTTTTAATCCTTTAATTCTTGATTTTTACCTTCCAGAAAGTACTTGACTGATGGTGAGAAAAATTTTTGTGCCAGTGGGTGACATAAAGCATAAAAAAAGTTTTAACAGGTTCAATTTTTACCTTATTTGGTTTTTTAAACCTTTGAAGAGCAACGGTATTAATTTTTTTGTCCCACCTATTTTTGTGCTAGAGTAGTTATTGAGTAATTAATCAATATTTTACTTAAGAAAAATTATTTACCATACAAATTTGAATAATGTTGAAGCATTATTGTTTTACAAGTCCTAAGATCTTCCTGTATTTTATAAATGTTAATAGCCTTAGTGAAGAAAATTCAGATATCACAGTTTTCACATATGTATATGAAAAAAAAAATTTCATAATAGTAGTAAAATTTACCTGCCCTTACCAGTTTGTTACCTATGATTAAGGTATTGTTTAATCTTGTGCTCCAAATGCATCTGGAAAAATGCTATACTTTGATCATAATAATAAAAGGCTATTTGGAAGCTCAGTATATTTATTATATGTTAAGAAAATTTTTTTCTATACTTTTCATATATTCAATGCCTTAATGCTATTTTTTTAATAATAGTTATGTGTTGCAGTAAACTTTTCATTATATTATTATTTCTTGATGTAGTATTATTTTGTGTTCTTAAGGAATTGGATAGCTTTTTTTACCATGAATAATAATAATTTAATAAAATGAATTTTTCAAATCTGAGATTAATTTTTTAAATAAAATTAAAAAAACGGTGGTATCTGGCTTTACATGGCACGAATTGTCCTTCTGAGAATTAGTTGATGCTGAGGAAGACACTTTGATAAAGAATATTGGTGAGTGTATAAGTCTGTAGATGATGAGTAGCTCAAATTATCAAAGTGTCCTTCTCAGAAATGGACCATTACTCAGGTGGACACTATAGGTTCTGTAAAATAGGATTGCAAGGATTTTTCTAATTTCAATGGTATTTTATTGTTGGCTAGCCATAAAAGTGAAGGTGTTGCAGACTTGGTCAAAAGTGTCCTTCTGAATGACAGTTCGATTCTCAGAAGGACACTTTTATAATTCATATCATCTAGGTTTTATATGCATACATCTCTTTCTTTTATGCATTATCAAATTGTCCTTCTGAACAATGGTCCAAGGCTCAGAAGGACACTTTTGACCAAGTCTGTAAAACCTTCATTTTAAGATTTTTACCAATTTTCCAGTTACAAAACTGTTAAAAGTGCTCATGTCATTTTCAGTACTTAAAATGTTCACCTGAACAATAGTTCATCACAAGAAAGACAGTTTTATAAACTTTAAAGATAAAATGGTTATATATAATACCTATATAATATGCATTATAAAAGTGTCCTTCTGAGCATCAGAACATCATTCAGAAAGACAGTTTTTACCAAGTCTATAACACCTACACTTTTATGGCTAGCCAAAAATCAAATAACATTGACATTAGTAAGACCCTTTTCATCTACTTACACATCACTTAAGGTGTCTTCCTGAAAAATTTTCCATAGCTTAGAAGGACACTTTTAAGTTGTAAATTATCTAGGTACTATATATATACCTTTGTATTTTTTATGATTTATAAAAATTTATTGTGCACACAATCAAATATTGTGTGAAAAGTTTGAGAAGATAATTTTTAGCCCTTTAATTTTTGATTTTAAGTTTTTAAAAAGTACTTTACTGATGGTTAAAAACATATTTGAGCCAGTGCAAGACATAAAGTATCAACAAGGCTGTAACAGGGTCAATTTTTAGATCAATAGGTTTTTGAATTTTTTAAAAGCAAGGATATTATTCTTTATCCCACATATATTTATGCTAGGGTAAGTATTGATTTATTTATAAATATACTACTTTATAAAATTTATTTAAAATACAAATGTGATAAATTTTGAAGCATTACTATTTTACAATTCCTATGATTTTCCTTAAGTATTTCAATAAATAACCTTAGTAAAAAAAATTCAAATATCACAGTTTCCACATATGTATGGGATAGTTTTTAACTTTTCATAAAAATAATATAATGAAATTTTTTTTACCAGTTTATTATATATGATTGAAAGATTGTTAAACTGGTGTGAAAAATGCATCCAGAAAAATGCTATACTTTGATAATAATAATAAAAGGATATTTGGCAGTTCATTATATTAATTATATGTTAAGCAAATATTACTCTTGTTTTTCATATATTAAATGGCTTAATGCTATATTTTTAATAATAATTGTGTGTTGCAATATACTTTCAAATGTATTATGAATTTTGAGGTAGTATTATTTTTTGTTTCAAAGAAATTGGACAGATTTATTTACCATGAATAATAACAATTCAATAAATCCATTTCTAAAATCTAAGATTTATTTTTTAAATAAAATTAAAAAAAGTGGTATCTGGATTTACATAGCACCAAGTGTCTTTCTGAGCATTGGATGATGCTAAGGAAGACTCTTTTATAAAGCATATTGGTGAGTGTATAAGTCTATAGAATATGTGTAGCTCAAATTATAAAAGTGTCCTTCTCAGAAACAGACCATTTCTCTGAGTGATGCTATAATTTCTGTGCAAGAGGATGGCAAGGGTTTTTCTAATGTCAATTTTACTTGATTTTTGGCTATCCATATAAGTGAAGGTGTTACTGACTTTGTCAAAAAGTGTCCTTCTGAAGGACAGTCTGATTCTCAGAAATACACTTTTATAATGCATATCATCAAGATGTTATATGTATACTTATTTTTTTATGCCTTATAAAAGTGTCTTTCTGAGCATTGGACCATCATTCAGAAGGAAATTTTTGACCAAGTCTGTAGCACCTTCAATTTTATTTTTAACCAGTGTTCAAGTACCAAGACAATTAAAAGAGCTCATACCATTTATAGTACATAAGGTGCTCACCTGAACAATTTTCCATCACTGAGAAAGACAAAGTTACAGATTCTGGAGATAAAATGTTTATATATAATACCTATATGATATGCATTATGAAAGTGTCCTTCTGGGCATTGGGCCATCATTCAGAAGGACACTTTTGACCAAGTCTGTAACACCTTCACTTTAATGGTTAGCCAAAAATCAAATACTATGGACATTAGCAAACCCCTTTCCATCTACTTATACCTTTCATAAAGTGTCCTCCTGAACATCGGTCAGTTTCTGAGAACAACAATTAAAAAATATATGATCTAGGTATTATATTTATACCTGTGTATATTTTATAAATTATAAAAATCATTTTCAACCACATCAAATATTTTGTGGAAAGTTTAACAAGATACTTTGTTAACCATTTAATTCTATATTAATAGCTTCTAGAAATTCTTTCACTGATAATCAGAAACACATTTGTGCCAGTGGGTGACATTTAGAATAAGCAAGGCTGTAACATTTTTAATTTGTATGTTAATAGGTTTTTGAACCTTTGAAAAGAAAGGGTATTAATTTTTTATCCAACCTATATTTATGCTAGAGTATGCATTTATTAATCAATAAATTATGCTACTTGGGAAAAATGATTTAAATTAAAAACTTTATGAATGTTGAGGAATTATAATTTACAAATTTTCATATTTCCCTAAATCATCTTCAGGTTGATAGCCTACATTATAGAAATTCCAATATCACACTTTCCACATATTTGTGAAATAGCATTTTATTTTTTTATATAATTATGAGATAATGAACTAATATTTACCAGTCTATTATCTATTATTGGAGTATTGTTGAATCTCATGTGTTAAATAAATCTTGAAGAATGCTGTACTTTGATTATAATAATAAAAGGATATTTGGCAGTTCAATACATTAATTATATGTTAAGAAAATATCATTCTTTCTTTTCATATATTCAATGACTTAATAGGGGGTGTCAGTTCTGGCAAATCCGCACTTAAATTAAGTGCAGATTTCAAATCAAATCAGCGCTTAAAAATCAGCACTTAAATTTTGAAAAAAAGTCACTTATTTCAAAAAAGGGTGTCAGTTATGACCTCAAATCAGCACTTTTTTCCCGTTTTTTTCACAACCACATTTTGGCCACAAAACATCCCTTCCTTTCTTACCCCATCCCTGTCACATGTGACACACTGACCTTCCTCGCTACCTACCCATCAATCCTCGGCACACACCCCTTCCTGACATTTTCAATATTCTGACCAGGCATGTTTACATTATTTTTTACTTATTTCTTCTACTTCTTAATCTTTTTTCTATGGGTGTCAGTTCTGACCTCAAATCAGCACTTTTTTCGTGATTTTTTTTCAAAACCACATGTTGGCCACATCATCCCTTTCTTTCCCATAAAATTTTGTACTCTCCAAATGTCCTCTTTGTGTACTTCATTCACTTGGGTTGGTATTTTGGTTTGTTGCATATTCATTTTTTTTTGGAATTTACGGTGAATTTTTTTTTTTTGGATGGCTCATTGGTTTTCTTTCACCAGCTCAATATGAAATCGCATATTTTCTGAAATTTCATATTTTGTCAGTGATTTTTTTTTTCATTCATCCCTCATATCCTTTTCCTATTCTCCTCCAACATCCCTCAAACAATTTGGTTTCATTCATTTTGTCATCTCATCTCTCCAGGTAAGTCACTTTATTCTTTTTTTTTTGATTTTTTGAATACTAATTATAATTTTTTTTGTTTTTTTCTGTTTATTTTTTTTTTTTTTCTAAATTTTTTTTGTAAGTGGTTATTTTGGATTTCAATGGTATAATTAACCTTTTTTTCTCTCCCTCTTTACTTTCTTTTTTAGCTCCATCACCCTACTCTTCATCCCTCCTTGGCATGGTCATTATCCCCCCTTTCCCTTATTTCACTTCTTTTTGGCTCCATTTCATTGAAACACATACATTGCACATTCTTTATGCATTTCACTTACTCCATATTCAATTTCCCCACAATTCCAACATCAATCTTTCTCACTCTATTTTTCCTTCTTTTCAATCAAGGTAAGTTTCATCTCCTTTTTTCCATGCCTATATGATATCTCATTCCTTTTATGAAAAGTTCATACTTAAATATATGTATGACTCTTATCTGGATAACAGTGAACTTATAAAACTCCTTCTGATCTCATCTTCATTACCACTTTTCAAGTTTTTGTAAAATTTTGAAAATCAGACTCGGAATTAGGGTTAGGTTTATTCAAATTTAATGTTCTTTTTACTGAAGATTCTCCTGAAGGCTACCTTTCATTTCCCACAAACAGATTTGAATTTGATTCAGTGGTTGCTGAGATATTGACCGTTAAAGTTGAGCCTTTTTTTTCCCATTTTAAATTTTTATCTCATTTTTTTATGTAACAAATTAGGGTTAGGTTTATTTAAATCACATGTCCTTTAACTGAAGATTCTAGTAAAGCATATCTTTCATTTCCCTCAAACAGGTTTGAATTAGGTTCAGTGGTTGCTGAGATTTTGACCTTTGAAGTTGAGCCTTTTTTTCCAAATTTCACTTGTCTTATTTCACATTTTTATATTGCATATTTAGAGGATAAGGATTCTGAAATAAGGATTCTGAAACTCTTATATGATTATTATCTATGAATTTCAATAATTTAGGCATATATTTGTTGCTCAAGAATATCACTAAAGCTCAAAAAGATGAAGATTTTTGCTTATGGGACACTCTACCTTCCTTTAACTCTTTTCTTGCTCTTCGACTCAAAAAGCACTGTAATAAAGTATTTGAAAGAAATCATGAACTTGAAACCAAAAATGGAATACCAAATTGGTGTGACTCCAAATGGGAAGATATCAGCCACGAATATCTTTTATTTTCTAATGTTATTATCACTCATTCTGGATTTCACAATAAAATTCACACCGATACCAAGGACACCAATTTTCTTACTTTTGGTATATTCTCATATATCAAACCGATTACTGGCCAACCAATACCATCTCCAGCTAAAATCAAATGACATGGTTTATATTTTCCAGACCACCAGTGCATCATTGATTTTGGTTTGGGAAATGGTATCTCCAAACCTTTTTCGAATTCTTCTAAGGATAATCATCAAATGACCAAAGCTCCTCCTGGTTTGGAATCCTGTCAAGATTTAATACATTTTGGTTTCTCATTTCAAATCAGTCATAAGTTGATTCAAAGAATCAATAAGGTAATGAAAGAAGGTAAAGTTAATCGATTTAAAAAAACTTTATTTAGATCCAAAAAGTATGGGGATTAGAGTTGTCATCAAAAATTATATATTTTTTCATAAATTTTTAATAAATATTTTTTATGTATCCATTTACTCAACTAAAGTAATGGGCCAACCACCTTGTGTTGTATAAAAGGTAATCATGATAACATTTATTTGTTTCATGGGGTTCCTCTAGCCTATACCTGTGGAAAGTCCCAAACTTTTGTTTCTAGACTTGGTCTGCATTTTGGCTTGAGGGATTGTCATTACTTTAAACTAGGGAAAGTGATATATATTAGATATTTATTTAATAATTTAAGTAATTATATTAAATTTAGATGACTTTCACCACTTACTTCAATAAAATGCAGGGGGGGGGGTATTGCCAAATTTTCAAATCTGACATGTGAAATTTATGACTTAGAAAAATTTTGGTGATATCCACCCCTTGCTTCAATAAAATGCAGGGGAGAGTATTGCCAATTTTTTAAAACAGATATAGAATTTTTTTGACTTGTAAATATTTTGGTGAAAAGAACCATACCCTAAATCAAAGACATTTTCTAAACGTTTAAAAGCGGCTCCATTACCATTTGAACCCAAATGACATAGTGTGATGGCCAATTGAATTGAAGGATGTTGTTGTTCTTTTTGAGAATTATTGTGAAATATGGGATGATCCTGAATAAGCTCAAGCAATTTAAGTAAACATTCCTGAGAAGTCTTGAACAGCTGTCTAAAACTGGGTGTAGATAGTTTAAGAAGTGTTTGGATGGTGTACTATGGGGTATGAAGTACTTGAGGCTTTCTGGGAAGAAGGTAATGTTTTGTGGCCATTTTTGATAAAAAGACAAAATCTTCTTCTAGATCAGAATCAGAATCGCAATGAGAGTCCAAGAGCAGTTCAAGAGCCATGAAAGTCATTGCTTTATGTAATTTATCACGATTTGAAAGTGAGGAAGGCATAACTCTTATATGATATGATATGAAGATGTAAGTGATGTACGATGTTTTGAGTTATGAAGTGTCATGCTGCGGAGTGCTGCGTATGAATGGGATGATGCTGAAAAATCAGTGAAATGGGAATTGATGGTGAAATCAGCACTTTTGGTTGAGAAAGTGCGGATTTGAGTGAAATAAGTGACTTATTTCATTTTGAAATCCACCAGTATTGGGGCTAGTGTGTTTTGGAAATACGCACTTATTTAAGTGTGGATTTGGTCAAATTTAAGTGCAGATTTATAAGTGCAGATTTGCCAGAACTGACACCCCCTAATGCTATGTTTCAAATAATATCTGTGTATTGCATTAAACTTTCCAACTTATTATGAATTTTGATGTAGTATTATTTTGTGGTCCAAAGAAATTGGCCAGAATGTTTTACCTTGAATGACGATAATTTAATAAAATTAATTTTTCAAATATGGAATTAATGTCTTAAATACAATTATTAAAACAGTGCTATCTGGATTTACATGGTACCAAGTGTCCTTTAGAGTGTTGGCTGATGCTAAGTAAAACACTTTTATAAAGCATATAAGTAGGTGTATAAGTCTATAGAAAATGAGTAGCTCAAAATATCAATGTGTTCTTCTCAGAAATGGACCATTTCTCAGGTGGACACTAAAGGTTCTCTGAAATAAGATGGAAAGTGATTTTCTAAAGTCCATGGTATTTGATTGTTGGCTAACCATAAAAGTGAAGGTGTTAAAGACTTGATCAAAGTGTCCTTCTGAACAACTATCCAACACTCAGAACAACACTTTTATAATGCATATCATCTAGGTTTTATATGTATATATATCTATCTTTTATGCATTATAAAAGTGTTTTTCTGAGCATTGGATTGTCCTTCAGAAGGAAAATTTTGAAAAAGTATCTAACACCTTCAATTTAATTTTTAACCAATCCAAGTCTGTAACACCTTCATTTTAATTTTTAACCAATTTTCCAGTACAAAGGCTATTAAAAGAGCTCATGTCATTTAAAGTTCTGAAAGTTTTCAACTTGAAAACGGTCCATCACTGAGAAAGATAGTTTTGTAAATTTTGAAGATAAATGGTTATATATAATACCTATATGATATGCATTATAAAATTTTCGTTTTGAGATGTCAGACCATTGTTCAGAAGGACACATTTGGCCAAGTATTTAACACCTTCACTTTAATGGATAGCCAACAATCAAATACCATGGACATTAAAAAACTCTTTTAATATACTTAAACATCACTCAAAGTGTCCTCTTAAAAAATGGTCTGCTTCTGAGAAGGACACTTTTAAATTTCAAATAAACTAGGTATTATATATAAAACTTTTTATCTTTTATAAATTATAAAAAATTATTGTGCACACAATCAAATATTGTGTGGACTGGTTAAAAAGATACTTTTTAAACCTATAACTCTTGATTTAAATCTTCCAGAAAGTATTTGACTGATAATCAGAAACATTTTTGTGCCAGTGGGTGATATAAAGCATCAACAAGTCTGTAAAAAATTCAATTTTAAAATAAATAGATTTTAAAACCTTTGAAAAGCAAGGGTATTATTTTTTTGTTCCACCTATATTTGTGCTAGAGTAGTTATTAAGTAATCAATCAATGAGTAAATTAAGAAATAAAATATTTAAAATATAAATGTGAAGAATTTTGAAGAATTATTAATTTAAAACTCCTATGATTTTCCTAAATTTAAAACATGTTAATAACCTTAGAGAAGAAAATTTCAATATCACAGTTTTCACATATGTATAAGATAATATTTTCTGTTTCTTTATAATAATACTATGAATATTTTCTTTCCATTTTTTTATCTATGATTGAGGTATTGTTAAATCTTTTGTGCTAAATGCATCTGGAAGAATGTTATAATTTGATCATAATAATAAAAGGATATTTGGAAGCTCAATATATTTATTATATGTTAACAAAATATTACTTTTTTCTTTTCATATTAAATGGCTTAATGTTCTTTTTTTCATAATTATTGTGTGTTCCAATATTCTTTTCAATAGATTATTATTTTTTAAGGTAGTATTATTTTGTGTACAAAATGAATTAGACTGATTTTTTTACCATGAAGAATAATAAATCAATAAAATGCATTTTTCAAATATGATATTAATTTTTTAAATATAATTAAAAAAAAGTGGTATCAGGCTTTACAGGGCACCAAGTACCCTTCTGTGCATTTGCTGATGCTGAGGAAGACACTTTTATAAAGCATGTCAGTAAGTGTGTAAGTCTGTAGAGCATGGGTAGCTCAAAATATCAAAGTGTTCTTTTCAGAAATGAACCATTTCTTAGGTAGACACTAAAGGTTCTGTGCAATAGGATGGAAAGTGTTTTGATAATGTTCATGTTATTTGATTGTTGGCTAACCATAAAAGTGAAGGTGTTAGAAACTGAGTCAAATATGTTCTTCTGAAAGGCAGTCTGAAGCTCAGAAGGACAAGTTTATTATGAATATTTTCTAGGTTTTAAATGTATACATAATTTTCTTTTATGCATTATAAAAGTCTCCTTCTGAGTGCTTTACAGTCTTTCAGAAGGACACTTTTGACCAAATCTGTAACTCCTTAAATTAAATGTTTAACTAATGTTCATGTACCAAGGCTATAAAAAGAGCTCATGTCATTTACAGTACTTAATTTTTTCCCCTAAAAATTTGACAATCACTAAGAAAGAAGAATTTATAAACTTTAAAGATTAAATGGTTATATAGAATACCTATATGATATGCAATATAAAAGTGTCCTTCTGCGCATTGGTCCTTTGCTCAGAAGGATAGTTTTGACCAATCCTGAAACACCTTCACTTAAATGATAAGAAAACAATCAAATACAATGGTCATTAGAAAAATTCTTACCATCCTATTTCAAAGAACCTAAAGTGTCCACCTGAGAAGCTATCCGTTGCTATGGAGGAATATTTTAAAAGGCATATCATCTTGGTATTAAATGTATATATGTGTATCTTATATGCATTTTAAAAAATAATTTTACATCACATTAATATTGTGTGGACTGGTTAATAAGATGCTTGTTTAACCCTTTCAATTTAAGATTATTGGCTTGCAGAAATTACTTGACTGATGGTCAGAAATTTATTTGTGCCAGTGTTTGAAATGAAGCATCATTAAGGCTGTGAAAGGTCCAATTCTTAAATTAATAGGTTTTTGAACCTTTGAAAAGCAAGTGCAATAAAATTTTACCACCTATATTTCTGCTTGAGTATGTATTGATTAATTAACAAATCTGTTTCTTGAAAAGAATTATTTTAAATAGAAATGTGATGAAATTTGAAGCATTATTTTTTTATAATTTTTATAATTTTCTTAAATAATATTCATGTTAATGGCCTCAGAGAAGAAAATTCAGATATCACACTTTTCACAAATGTATGGGATAATATTTTTCTATTCATATTAATAATATAATGAGCTTATCCTTAACAGTTTATTATCTGTAATTGGGGTATTGTTGGATATTGTGTGCTAAATGAATCTGGCAGAATGCTATACTTTGATCATAATAATAAAAGGATATTTGGCAGTTCAATATATTTATTATAGTTTAAGAAAATATTATTCTTAATTTTTATATATTCTCATGGCTTAATGCTTTTTTCTTAGCAATAATTGTGTTTTGAAATATTTTTTCAATTATATTATTATTTTTTGAGTTAGTATTCTTTTGAAATCCAAAGAAATTGGCCAGAAGGTTCTACCTTGAAGAATGATAATTCAATAAAATGCATTTTTCAAATATGAGATTAATTTTTTAAATAAAATTAAAAAAACAGTGGTATCTGGCTCTACATGGCACCCAGTGTCCTTCTGAGCATTGGCTGATTCTGAGGAAGACACTTTTATAAAGCCTATCAGTAAGTTTATAAGTCTGTGAAGTTGGGTAGTTGTAATTAATAAAGTGTCATTTTCAAAAATTGACTATTTCTCAGGTCAAAAATTTAGATTCTGTGAAATATGATGGAAAAGGTTTTACTGATTTCCATGGTATCTGAGTGTTGGCCAACCATAAAAGTGAAGGTGTTACAGACTTGGTCAAAAGTGTCCTTCTGAAGGACTTTCCAACACTCAGAGGGACATTTTTATAATGTATATAATCTAGGTATTATATGTGTACATATCTTTCTTTTATCTATTATTAAAGTGTCTTTCAGAGTGTTGGACCATCCTTCAGAAGGAAACTTTTGACCAAGTCTTTAGAACCTTTAATTTAATGTTTAACCAATTCTCAAGTACCAAGGCTATTAAAAGAGCTCATTTCATTTTTAGTACCTAAACTTCCCTCCTTAAAAATGGTCCATCACTGAGAAAGAATATTTTATAAATTATAAAGATAAATAGTTATATATAATTTCTAGATTATATGCATCACAAAGGTGTCATTCTCAGATACAGAGAATCCTTCAAGTGTATAATTTTGAATAAGTATTTTGCACCTTCAACTTTTTGTTTAAAATATAATCAAATACCAGTGCCCTTAAAAAATTTTATGCCATATAATTACACATTTACTATAGTTTTCTCCTGAAAAAAAGTCTGTTGCTCAGAAGGACACTTTAAAAATGCATATCATCATGGTATTATATGTATACCTTATCATCTTTCATGCCTTATAAAAAATCATTTCTCAACTCATCAAATATTGTGTGTACTGTTTAACAAGATACTTTTTTAACACTTTAATTCTAGATTATTTATGTTTCCAGAAAGTACTTGACTGATAGTCAGAAACATGTTTGTGCAACTGGATGACATAAAGCATAAAAAAGGCTGTGACAGGTCCAATTCATACATTAATAAGTTTTTTAACCTTTGAAAATTCAGGGTATTAATTTTATTTTACCACCTATATTTGTGCTAGAGTATGTATTGATTAATCAATCAATCTGTTTCTTGGTAAAAGTTATTTAAATTTTAAATGTGAAGAAATTTTCAGCATTATTATTTTACAACACCATAGATTTTCCTAAATCATATTCATGTTAATGGCCTAAGTGAAGAAAATTCAGATATCAAAGTTTCCACATATGTATTAGAAAACATTTCTCTTTTCATAAAAATGATATAATAAGCTTGTCCTTACCAGTTTATTATCTATGATTTGGGTATTTTTGAATCTTGTGAGCCAAATACATCTGGAAGAATTCTATACTTTTATTATAATAATAAAAGGAAGTTTGACAGTTCAATATATTCATTATAGTTTAAGAAATTGTTATTATACATTTTTATACATTCTTATGGATTAATGCTATGCTTTTAATAATAATTGTGTGTGTGCCATATTCTTTCCATTATATTATTAATTTTTGAGGTATTATTATTTTTTGTTCCAAACAAATTGGACAGATTTATTTACCTTAAATAATAATAATTTAATAAAATGTATTTTTAAAATATAGGATCAATATTTTAAACAAAATTAAAAAGAGACTGTGTTATCTGGCCTTAAATGGCACCAATTTCATTTCTGAGCATTGGCTGATGCTGATGAAGACTTTTTATAAAGCATATCAGTAAGTTTATAAGTCTATGAAGCATGAGTTTTTAGAATTGTAATAGTGTCCTTCTCAGCACCACTCCTTTTCTCAGGTGGACACTTTAGGTTCTGTGCAAGAAGATGAAAAGGTTTTTCCTAATTTCAATGATATTTGATTCTTTCTAACCATAAAATTAAAGTATTTACAGACTTGTTCAAATGTTTCCCTCTGAAGGATGGTCCAACACTCAGAAGGATACTTTTATAATGCATATCATCTAGGTACTATATGTATAAATATAAATCTTTTATGGATTATAGAAGTGTCCTTCT
This sequence comes from Hemileia vastatrix, assembly GCA_030280995.1. Lineage (NCBI taxonomy): Eukaryota > Fungi > Basidiomycota > Pucciniomycetes > Pucciniales > Zaghouaniaceae > Hemileia > Hemileia vastatrix. The sequence goes on along the minus strand of JASXTE010000006.1, from coordinate 16,500,308 downwards.
GACTGTCAGACTGTGTGTCAGCCAGGCTACTAGACTTACCAAGAAAAATAATTAATTATCTTACTGAGATGAAGACACGCATTTTAATCCTTATTAATAATTACTTATTTACTAACTACTTATGTATTACTTACAACTAACTAGCTAAGTACAATAAGTAATGTAAATAATTAATAAAAATAAGTAAATGTCACATACATTTTTACTCCCTAACACCGTGCTCAATAATACAGATGAGAGGGAATAAAATAGTATTAAAAATATAAAAACATAAAAAGAAAAAACCTTTTCAAATTCCTTTATTTAGATTTTGTTGAATTAAAATTTTAAATAAAATTTTTTTGTACTAAATGTGACGGACCAAGGTATTCAAATTTTTATTTCAAATAAAATGATACCTTTTATTTATGCACTATTTAGTATATCTTTTATTATTTCATAAACACTCTTTATTTAGTTTCTTTTTCTCACACCCTTGTATCAGGTGGTGTTAACTCCGTTTCTTTATTTCTCACATCTTTGCCTATAAAAGGCCCTCTCTTTTTGTGCTTTTAAAGGATCACTAAATTACTTACATTATTAAAACAAATACTACAATTAAATACTTATTACTATTTTTATTGTATTTAGTACTTACAATCACGTAGTTCTAAAATAATTAATTATAATAATATTTAAAATCTTGCCTCTTATAATTGAGTAATAAATCTTTAACTTTAAGAGAAATATGTACACCATTTTGAGTCCTCTAAAATCCACCTTTTCCATCCTTGAAATACCTTGAAAAATCTTCTAGACCTGAAGGACCACCTGACACTGTGCTTCAGAAGGACACATTTATCCAAGTCTATAAAACCTTCAATTTAATGTTGAACCAATGTTTAAGTATCAACACTATTAAAAAAGCGCATATCATTTATAGTACCTTAAGATTTCACCTGAACAACAGTCCATCACTGAGAAAGACACTTTTATAATTCTTGATAGATATAATGGTTATATATAATACCTAGATGATATGAATAAGAAAACTGTTAATCTCAGCACCAGATCATACTTCAAGTGTATAATTTTGAACAATTATGGTGCAACTTTAATTTTATGTTTAATCAATAATCAAATATTGTGGCCTTTAGAAAACCTCATGCCATCTACTTACACATTTCCTAGAGTGTCTCCCTGAACAATCTTACATTGCTGATAAGGACACTTTTATAACTAATATCAACTAGGTATCATATGTATACATGTGTATCTTTTATGAAATATAAAAGTGTCCTTTTCAGTAATAGACCTTTGTGGTCTTCCAACATTGGCAGGGGCCTTTGTTGTGTGATTTGGCGTTGTTTGTGCATGTCTTAATTGACATCTGTTAAGGAATTGGGTATTTTTCTGGTTTTATTCCATGGATATTGGGTCTGCGGGTATGTGGGTACTATCATTGGATAGCCCTGGTTTTTCTCTATATTTTATGTATTGAAGACGTTTTTCATATTCTGAGTTTTAAGGGGTCATTTCCTCATTTTTCATTTATAAAAGATTGCTGTTTAATTTTGTTTTTTGTGTTTTACAGGCTAAGATTAAGTCTTAGGGTTAAGTGCTTAGTACCATTGGATAGAGCTAATTTTTCTCTATATTTCATGTCACAATGTTGTTATAGTGAAATTCCGTGTTTTAAAGGTTTTAGTAGTTGTAGCTAATTTTTCTAAGTAAATTAGTGGTTTTTATTGGTTTTCTGGATTCAGGGAGGCCGGGCCGCTTCAGGCGGCATCTCGGATGTCGGGCGGCCCGCCCACCTCTGTTTTAGGAGGTTGGGGAGCGTTTCAGGAGGGTTTTTTATGCAATTTGGCGGGTACAGGCGCCAGATTGGTGGGTGCGCATGGGCTCTTAGTTAGTGGTCTGTGTGTACATAGTGAATAATACAGTTTGGGGCAACCTTAATCATCATACAACCATCCAGAGGTGATCTCATTGTTCCTCACTCAGTTTTCACTGTTTTCTGGCCACAATTGGCTGTGTTTGTTGCAATTGAGTTCTTCATTTAACTTAACTTTGGAAACTGTTTTCTCTGTTATAGTCTTGCAAGCTATAGCAAGTATTATTGGTGTCTCTGGTGTGGATTTGCAGCCTACATCAAGTATCTTTGCTGTCTCTGGTGTGGAAATTGGTCTACATTTCAGTTCTTTGGTCTGGTAGTCTATCTGGGGACTACTTTCTTGGCTCATCAAGCAGTCAAGTGTGTTAAACAGGAGCTTTAGCAAAACAGGAACCAACTTACTTTAGCAAGTAAATCTCACTCTATTTTTCTAAAGGGACAGGGGATTTTCTCTCTGGTTTTTCTCCAACTCCCTTGGTCAAGGCCTATAGCTAGCACTATAGGATTGTCTACACTGTTGTTCAGGAGGACACTTTAGGCAATGTGTAAATAGATGGAATGAAGTTTTCTAAAGGCCATGGTTTTTTTATTGTTTAAATATAAAAGTGAAGATGCATTAGAAATGTTTAAAATTTTTCACTTAAAGGATAGTCTGTTTCTGAGAAGGAAAATTTTTATTACCTATTGTATAGGTATTATAAATAATCAGTGCTAATTTTGTGCTTTATAAAAGTGTCCTTCTTAGTGTTGGACAATATTTCAAGTGAAAAATTTAGATACAGTGTATAAACTGAGCACTTTTACTTGTCTTTTTACTCAAAAGTTGACTAACCCTAAAGGTGATGGTGTTACAGACTTCTCCAAATGTGTCCTTCTGTTGGACAGTCCATTTCTGAGAAGGAAATTTTTACAATGCATATCTTATAGGTATTCTATGTATACCTATCTATCTTTTATGCATTAAAAATGTGTCCTTCTCAGCTACAGACTGTCCTTCAGAATGACACTTTTGACCAAGTCTGTGATACCATCAATTTCATGGTTAGAAAATATCAAAGTACCATGGCTAGTAAAAGAGATCATCTCATACACAGTACATAAATTTTCCACTTTAAGGGAACTTTTATAATTGATACAAGCTATTTAGCATAGATATGCATCCAGACTATCCTCCTTACCAATGAAAATTTTGTTTGCAGTAAACTTTTTGCCATAATTAGATAGATCTCATGAGTTCTTTATATTCAACTTATCACTGAATTCAATTCATCCTTTTATACAGAGCCCCTAAATATGACATGATGTATCATCATTAAATGTGTTTTTTACTAATGAAGGAATTTCTATAATGAATACTAAATGCAATTTAACTATATATGTAAATTAGAAGCTTGAATAATATGGCACATTAAACTCAGTGCTTAAAATTTGATAAACCTGGGTTAAAATTATTTTCAATGTAACTTCATTTCACTTATCAAGATAAAATCAAGTAAGGGTAAATCTGGTTTAAATCATTGACCAATTTTTTTTTCAATTTTTTAAATTAGATTTTCCAAAAGTTTACCAACCTAATCCCAACTATTTCCAGACCTTTTCCTAAAAATTTCAAAGGGGGAGAATAGCTAGCAGCTCACCCCCAAATTTCCTGTGGTGGATGTTTAGTAAAAAAAACTGACTCAAAATAGGCTAAAAACACTGAAGAATTAGTGTAATATTCTCAGAAAACATTTCAAAATCATTTTAGAAAAAAATGAGAAAAATTAGCCCAAAAACATCTAAGAAGATGTAGAAAAATCTTGGAAATTTTTTTAAAATTTTTTCAGAATGATTCTGAATTGATTTAGCAAAATAAAGGCAAAAAAAGCAAAAATATTCAAAAATGACCAAGAAAAACCAGAAAAATCAATAGGGGGTGTCAATGTTCAGGTATCTGTAATTAGGGATCAGAAATTGTGTTTTCTGGGATAAGAAAATATTAATTGTAGAAAATTATTATCCACAAGCCTTGGGGCTAGTGGATAAGGATTGCACAACAAGTCATTATAACACCTCTTATACCCCAACCTCCATTCCTAATTCGTGATCCCAAACTCATCATGCCCATAATTTATTTTTCAAAAAGTCACATGAAATATAATTGCAGATACTATCCATATGAGTTACTTCACTCTGTGTGACTCAATTTTTGTGTAAAAACTATCAAATTTTTCTCTATCTACACCCTCCTTCTGCACATTTGGTTGCGAATTCCCACTTCCCACTCATCACCTAAACTATCTACCAACATTCATTTCTACCAACAATAATGAAGCACCTCTCTACTTGAAAGTTACTTCATTCATCTATTGATGCTATCACTTTAACTTTAGCTTCTGACTCTTATTCTGACTTGGTTTTGGAATACACTTTTGCTAAAATTTCTTATTAATGATCTTTATGAAGAATAGAATCCCAGACCTGGACCAGCACAACCCTCCCTTGGATCACAAACATTCTTTCCACAAGCATACACTGTGTCACTAACCCAACCACCCTCCAAAGTTTTGAAACACAACCCTTTTAGTTTTTTTTTCATACTCTCCAAATTTTAACTTGTGTTCTTTATTCACTTGGTTTGGTATTTTTCTTTTTTTGCATATTCATTTTTATTTTGAATTTAGGCTGAATGTCTCTTTTTGGATGTCTCATTTGTTTTCATTCAACAGCTCAAAATGAAATTGCTTATTTTCTGCAATTGCATAATTTATTACTGTTTTTTTTTCATCCCTTGTATCCTTTTCCTCTTCTCCTCCAACATCCTTCAAATAATTTGGTTTCATTTATTTTCTCATCTCATCTATTCAGGTAAGTCATTTTATTCATTTTTTTAATTTTTTTAATGCTAACTATAATTTTTATTTGTTTTTTATTTGTTTTTTTTTCTTTTCTGTATCTAAATTTTTTTTTAAATGGTTATTTTTGCTTTTAATGGTAAAATTAACCTTTTTTTTCTCTCCCTCTTTACTTTCTTTTATAGCTCCACCACCCTACTCTTCATCCCTCCTTGGCATGGTCATTATCCCCCCTTCCTCTATTTCACTTTTTTTTGGTGCCATGTCATAAAAACACATTCATTGCACATTTTTGATGCATCTCATTTACTCCATATTCAATTTCTTCCGAATTCCTACATCAATCTTTCTGACTCTATTTTTCTTACTTTTCAATCAAGGTAAGTTTCATCTCTTTTTTTAATACCAATATAATATCTAATTACTTCTATGAAAATTTCATACTTAAATATATATATGACTCTTATCTGGATAACAGTGAACTTATTAAACTCCTTTTGTTCTCATCTCCATTACAACTTTTCAGGTTTCTGTAAAATTTTGAAAATCAGACTCAGAATTAGGGTTAAGTTTGTTTAAATATAATTTACTTCATAATGAAAATTCTCCTGAACACTACCTTTCATTTACCAAAAGCTGATTTAAATTTGGTTCAGTGGTTGCTGAGATATTGACTATTAAAGTTGAGCCTTTTTTTCCAATTTAATTTTTTTATTTCATGTTTCTATGTACCAAATTAGGGTTAGATTTATTTAAATCACATGAACTTTAACTGAAGACTCTCCTGAATCCTATCTTTCACTTTTCATAAATGGATTTGAATTTGGTTCTGTGGTTTCTTAGATATTCACCTTTAAAGTTGAACCTTTTTTTCCAAATATCACTTTATTTATTTCATTTTTTTATATTGCATAATTAAAGAATATCTGATGATGATATAGGCTTTTATTCCCCAAAGATTAGGATAACTCATTGATTTATTGGCCAATTTTGTAAAAAAATTATATATTTGCACATTTCAATCTAATCATAAACTGGCTAAGAAATCTGGACTTTCCAATTGGACAGATATGGAATAGGTTGAACTTAGTGAGGATTATATCTTTTTCTCTAATTTTATTATCAACTTTGGAGGATTTCATAGCCAGAGCCATGTTGAAAAAACTGATTCTAATATGCTTACTTTTTGGCTTTTCTGTTATGTTGATCCTATCAATGGAAGACTAATCCTTTACCTGCTGAAATTAAAATCCATGGACTATACTTTCCAGATCATAAATGTATCATTGACTTTATTTTAGGAAATGGGATTTTTGAAGCAATTTGGAATTCTTCAAGAGATAATCATCAAATCAGTAAGGCACTTCCTGGATTGGAATCTTGCACAAACTTTACTCATTTTGGATGTTCTTTTCATATTACTCAAAAATTTATAATCCATGTAAATAAGGTAAGGGGTGAAGGGTCAATGGTTACTATAAAAATAAGAAGGGGTTCTAAATATGGTAATTAAAGTATTTCCAATTCTTTTTCTTAAATATTTAATTTATCAGTTATTAATGATAATAAATCAAGTTAATTATTATACTATCAAGCCCTTGTGCTGTATAAAGGTTTTCATTAAATTATATTCTATGAATGAGTTCATAATACCATTCTTATCATTTGTTTTATTTGACTTTTCTCATGATAAAATAGGAAGAAGGTATTTGGGATTCCTTTACTTGGTTGATTATTTTTTTAATTGATATGATTAATTATTTATGAAATAAAATGAAAATATAATAATCCTTACCCCCTCCCAGAGTAAATTGAAGGGGGAATATTTCCAAATTTTCAAATAAGATGTGTAAAATTTTTGACTTGAAAAAATTTGGAATGAAATATGAACAAAAAATAAAAAAATCTAGTCATTAAACAGTTTTGCTAAGAGTTCAATTTCCTCAACAGACTTATTGGATTTCATACATTTTATCATGAAAAATTTCTAATAAAATTTGGAATGAAAAATGTACAAAATAAGAAAAACAAGTTATCAAACATTTTAATTAAGCATTCAATCTCATACCAAAAAAAATGGAAGATGAAAGAGTCTTAGTCTTCTTGTATTTGGATTGAGAGTGCTTAAAGTGTTCAGACATATGTTTTGGAAAAAGATCAATCCTTCCCTTTGTCTTATTTCATAATTCATTTTCCATTAGAAGATATCCATTGACCTTTGATGCAGGGAGACCTCCTACTTTAGTTGAATTTTCAGTACCAAAAAAATAATCAAATTTAGTTTTAATTTTAAGCCAGTTGATAAGTATGAGATGATCATCTTTTTTTAGTTGAATGGACTTTGATCTCTCAGCTGAGCAGGGAAAAGAAGGAGTAATGGGACTTGAAGAACAACTGGGGGAAGGTTGCGTTTGAGAAAATCTATTACAAGAAGGCATATTAAGATATTTGAAGATGAAAAGGAGAAGAAAGGAACAAATGTGATGGGGAGGGGTTTTGAATGGATAGAATGAATAGACAGGATGGGAGTGCGTAGTAAGGTAGGGAGGCTGGCACATCCAGAAAGTTGTCCAAGATGTGGCTATGAAAAATAGAGGATGAAAATGTCAGATAGAGGTGAACATTGGCAAGTAAGAATTCTAATAGCCCAATAATTAAAAAATATAATTGCAGAAGATAATTTGGGCATAATGATTTTTATCAAAAATTAATTTAATTGTGGATTGGTCAACATTGATACCCCCTAATAAATCAAGAAAAAAAAGATAGAGAAGCAAAAAAAAAGGGGAGAAGAAGGGAAAAAAGAGAATTTTAATCAGCAATTAAAACATAAAAGATGATAAAAAAGAACAAAAAAAAGATAAAAAAAAGACATTTCAATCAGAAATTCAATAACAAGAAATGGGCAGAAACTTGCCTTGAGAGCTGCTGAGTGACAGGTATCAGAACCAAAAATAAGTGATGAGAGTGAGAGAAGATGAAAATATGAGATATAATAGTGGGTCAATATCATAGAAATTTTAGGTGATTTCAAATTTTATTCAATTTGATGTCTGGGAGTTAAACCTAAAAAAATGAAACTGGAAAACTGGGAAACTAGGAAAATTCATTGCAAAAAAAGTAAAAAGTGATTTTGATTAAGCGATTGATTAAGTGCTTGTGAGTTACATATCTAGGTGTTTGAATCTCTGTACCTATTGTTGATAATCACAATGAAGAAAGGAAGTCTTTTGATGACTTGTTTTACCAAAAGGAAAAAAAATTTAAGGACATATATTCTTTTTAAAAACACCTTTTCAGGGCAGGTGTATATAATTCTTTGATGGTGGGTTTTTCCAAGCTGAGTAAAAATACAGAGTTTTGAATATCTTGATTTTTCATTTTTATAGAAGATTTTAATGTTCCTATATGAATACTGTAGCACAAATCCAATAAGTATTAAAATATAACTAAATATAAGGGCATCAGTAATTTAAATCTCACTAATTATATATGGGTTAAAATCTTATAGTTGGTAGAAAAATAAATGTAATAATTAAGATAAAATTTAAAGTCTTAATAATACTATTGATATTTATTGTAATTTTATTGGTAATATATTTGATTGTAATGATAAAGAATGTAGAAAACAAAACCATAAACCCCATCCTTTTATACCCATTAATTCTTCCAATGAAACCCTTGATTTACCAGCTCTATACACATCCAATAAAGCCTCATTTAAGCTAATAAATCTGTCCAATAAAATAATTAGAATTATATCACCTTCCAAAATCTTGTACTAATGGGGATAATCCATTGAAAATAAAGAATAAGAAAAAACTGTGTGTATGTGTGTATTAACTTAAAATAAAAGACTAAAAAGAGAAATAATAACACTAAATATTACAAAATATTTATGGGGATTAAAAGTAGAAATGATGGGGCTAATTATGAAAATAAACTTAGTGAAATCCCCATTCAAAATAACCAATATTGAGTGAGAAACCACTGAAAAACCCAAAAAAGGGCTCTAGATATGGGGTTACTACATGCAGCTCTTGGAAGGAGCTTTAACAGGTAAGTCCTTGACTAATTTAGGCAAACTTAAGGTTGGTAGTTAATTAAAGGTTCCAAGCTTGAGGTTATTAATGAAATTAGTGCATATAACAAGGTTAATGCACCTATAATTAAATTAGGACACTAAATAAGTTCCTGTTGCCTATTTCAGTGTTTTATCCCACAGTGGCTGTAAAATTTGGGGCAATTATAGTGTGAAAAATCTATCTTTGCTAAAAATGAAGCTATTCACATGGAAAAAATTCAGGCAGTATGTGGCCAGTACACAGAAGCCATTTCTAGCATAAAAAACACCAAATTTGAAAAGTTTTATTTTTATGCATTTAAGTAGCCAAATAAATAGTACTAATTAAGACAAATTTATATTTCATGGCACATTTTTAATATTATTACGTTTATAGTGCATATTTTCAAATTTTAAGTGATTTAAAGCACATTTTATGTTTCTAACATAAAACAATGAAAATAACAGCATTAAGTCTACTTAAAAAAATTTTAGCCTTATATTTAAGGTTCTTAAGATTACCATAACATATTATAGCTTAAAACTACGTACATAAGACTAATAAAAGGTGGATATATGCATGTATATGAGTTGTTATAATGGCATATCTAGTATTTTATCATAATTTTTACTTATGTATAAAACTTGTGTATTTTTATTTACTGTTCCCATGTATATTCCATGTGTTTAAAATAATTTATAAATACTTTTTAATCAGTTCTGAGGATATCCATGCTTACACTCACCCACCCAAAAAAATAATAAAAAAATAATAATTTATACATTTTTTTTATTATTCAGGTATTCAGAAAATTATGTTGCATTAAAGATTAATTCTTCAAAGAAATAAAACATAATAAAATTTTATGAGTACTGGATTTTAACCCTTCAGATGGCTGGACAGAATTGTTTTTCTTTTTCCATTTTTAAAGAAGGGAGGATAGATTTGAAATTTCTTTTTCATGTATCCATTTATCATATTCATTTTATTTTCCCATAGATCTAAATAAATACTCAGCTCCTTTCTCTTTGGTAAGGATTCCTTTCTTTAGTTTTTTTTTCAACCTTTTCTTTTTCCACAATTTCCTCAGGCTTCTTTTTTGATTTTCTTCTTCTTTTTGGAAATAAGTCAGGACCATTTTCATGGTAAGGTTTTAATAATGAGATAGGGAAAACCGGATGTTTCCTATAATATGGGGCATATAATATGACGTCCACAGCATTATTACCAACCATTTTGTTGACTAAAAAAGGTCCTACAAAGGGATCCTTCAATTTAACATTACCTTGTAAGTTAAAATGTAGTGCTGAAATTAGGACTTTATCTCCTTTTTTGAGTTCAAATTCTTTATGGGATTTATCTCACCTTTTCTTTTCATATGAAAATTCTCTTTGGGCAAATTCTTCTGCATGCTTTCTAAAGATTTTTTGCATATAAAAAAAGGATTTAGTACCAGGGTGTATATCTAACCTTGGTAATTTGCTTAAATGATTTACTGGGGTATTGGGTACATATCCCAGCCAGAGTTCAAATGGTTTATTCTCTGTTACAGAATTATTTTTGTTATAATAAGCAAATTTAAGGCCAGGAATTAAGTTTACCCAGTCATTTTTGAATTTCTCATTGTCTTTGTATTATAATCCAAAGGCACAATATCTTCTGATCATGTCTTCCAGAGTTTGTATCATTCTCTCAGCCAGCCCATCAGTTTGTGGATGGTGTGCTGTAGACAATTTCAATTGACAACCTGATACTTCTATCAAAAATGTCTAGAACTCTGAAGTAAATTAAGGGTCTCTTTCAGAGATTATTGCTCTAGGGAACCCAGAATTATTCATCATTTTAGTGCACCATATTATTGCCAAGTCTTTTGTAGATACCTCTTTATGGGTATGGATAAATTTACATATTTTTGTAAGTCTAACCACAATAAACTGGAAATAATTGAAACTTTCTTTTTCTGATTATGGAAAGCCAGTGACATAGTCCACAATTAAAATTTCCCATGGTGCCTTTGGCTTCTCTATTTGTTTAATCTGGGTTTTCAGTATCATTTGGAAAAGGACTTCTGGATAATAAATACACATTAGAATGCAATTTTCCTTCTCCATTAGTGATTCTCATTCTACCTTTGTACTCTTGTATATCTTGTTGCCATCTAAACATGTGCCTATTAGGTGTTTTAATGTTTAGTAATGATTTTACTGCACTAAAATCTGTTATTAATTCAATCTCTTGGTCTTCTAGATAGTATTAAAATTTCTCCAAGGACCACACAATGGCTAAAAATTTCAGTTGGGTGGAACCATACCTGTCACCAGTAAACCTACACACAAGGTTGAGGGTGTTCCTGGGAAAGAGAGATGGAGAAAGGAGTTTAGAAACTTCTTCAAAGTACAGAGGAAATACTTGAGGAAGTGATTCAAAGATGAGTCAAAGGAAAATATGCTCCTTTGAGATATTTTTGATAAGAATCTTAATATAATTTAAAGGTAATATTAAAATTCTTAGGATCTCACAAAGGGTTGGAAACTCAATAATCAAATATTTAAGTTTAGAAATGATTACTGAGAAAATAAGAAATTTACAATATTAATGATTTTACCTGAAGCTTTACCACTTTTAACTATATATACATTTTATAATTTAATTATAAAGAATGTCAAACCAAAAATCCCAACCCTTTTATATCCACTACTCCTCCTCACATTGGCCTCATGCTCATCCATCATTCCACACACCACAGACCTCAGAAAAACACCCGTTACACCTGGACCCTCCTCACTAACATCTGTTAACCCCTTGACCCTACACTAACCATCCTGTCCATGCTCACTACCCCTGTTAATAACCCACAGACAAACAATAAACCTTTAGCAGAATATTGCATTGGATGTTGCGCTGTGAGTTACCTATCAAAGAAAAATACTGACCACACTATTGAGAGATTAACTAATTTAGATGTAAAGTTTTAGATTAGCGCGGTTGAATAGTGAGTACAAAAAGGAAAGTTGCAGTTGCTAAGTAGAGTTGCTTCTGTGCTTCAAACATGGATTTAGACCTCTTTATTATTGATTTAATGAGCTGCTTTTACCTTGAGTGTCATGAGGCACGTGACAGATGCATGGGTATAAGACGCAAGCTCCATTGAGCGTGAGAACTCATTCTTCACAAACTATAATTTTTCTCTAATTCTTCCTTTTTTTTAAATTTTTATTATGTCTAGCTGCCCCACTCCCATTCCCACGCCTCCACACCCTAAGGCTGATGGGGGTGTTGTTAATTGCCAATATACCCACGCTTGCACGTCTTGTTTGTTGATGGAGTATTTCTGCATCAAAAGCACGGCCACACAAGGCCCTTTCCAGAAATGCAAATTTTGTCGCTGGAGACGAGTGACCTGTGATGCCCTTACAAAAACGGGGATATCGAGAGGAGGTTTAGGGGGACTAAGTACTGGGTGATACCTAAGACCAGTGAGGTGGTTGAAGATATTTGGGACTTATCGGTCGATGATTATCGATTGGTGGAAGAAGAGGTGGATGAGGTTACCATCTGGAGCCGTCCTCCAAAAAAACGACAGATGATCATTGAGGATGATGATGAGGAGGAGAAGGGAGTTACAATAGAGGTCACCCCAAAGCTGTTTTTAGAACCCGATCCTGTTTTTGAGTTGATTTTTACCTTTTTCTTGTTTCAAGTTTTTTAGTTTATTCTGATGACTATATGTTATAATTTTAGAATTCAGATGTCATCAAAGAAGCTCTGATTGTGGAGGCTGTTCCATTGCTTCCAGTTGAGTCCAGTCAACCGGAAGTTGATTCAAAGGAGGAGGATGAGGAAACCCTTGACCAGGTGTGGTCAAAGAAGCCTCAGCAGGGTTGACAAGATCAATTCGTCAAAACTTAAGTGACAAGATCAAAAATACTGTCAATGCCGCCTCCTTTGATGTGGTAGAAGAGTTACTTTCAATAGGAGAGGAGGAGGTATTTAAAAAATGCAAAATAGAAATAAGGGTGGTGTTGGAGAAAATGAAGAAATTGGTTCAGGAGATAATGCAGGAAAAAATTTGAAATGGGTATAGAAAAAAGAAAAGAGAGAAGGAAAAGAGAGAAAAAGGTAGAAAGCAAATGTAAATTGTGTATTTATTTATTCTATTGGTTTTGTTGTTTTAATTGAAATTTTATTATATGTTTAATAAGATTTTGAAAGAGAAAAAAAAATAAAGAAAAAAATAAAAATGAAAAATATTTGAATAAAAATTTTGTTTTAAATTTTGAAAGAAGAAAAGAAAGAATATTTAACTGAGGAAATTTCAGTTTAAGTTTTGAAAAGAAAAAAAAATTAAGTTAAAAAAAATAGTTGATTGAAAATTTTGGTTTTATTTTTTTAAATGAAAATTTAATGAGAAAAAAGAAAAAGAAAAAAATATTATTTGTGAAAATTTATTTGAGGCTATTTTGAAGTTTTGAGGAATTTTGGTTATTTGAAGAGAAAGAAAAAAAATAGTTTTGAAAAAAATAAATTGAAAGAAAAGAGTAATTTGTTTGAAGAATTTCAAAAGAGAGATTTTAGGGTTGAAGTGAAGTTTGAGAAAGGTTGTTGTATTAATTTCGTGAAAAATTTTGATAATTCAAAGACAAAGACATAAGGAAGTAAAAGTTGTATTATGAAAAAGAAAAAAAGTTTGAAAGGAGAAAAGAAAAAAAATTAAAGGAATTATTGATTTTTTTAAGATTTCTTTAATGAATTTTTTACGGCTTTGTTTTTTTTTTTTAATTTTAATTTATTTTTTAATTTAATTTAATTTTGGTTTGTTTTATTTATTTTTAAAAAAGTTTGAAAAAACTTTTTTGAAAAAGGAAGAAGAAAAAAGAAAACATAGTAAGGATTTTTAGAAGAGAAGAATTTTTAGAATTTTAAGAAAAGAAAAGAAAAAACAAAAAAATAAAAGAGAGTTTTAAGGTTTTGGTTTTAAAGGATATTTAGGATGAAAAGATTTTAGGAGTTCAGGGGGGTTAGAAACATTGATGACTGGTTCCCAGGATGTTTTGTCTGATTCATTGAGGAAGGCTTCCTATTCCACAAGGTATTAAAGTTTCCCCTTGTGCATTCTTGAATCAAGGATACGGCTTACTTCCCACTCTAGATGGTCTTCTTTTTGGACCAGTTCCGGATGAGGTTGGTTCCTGCCCAGGTATGTTTCTCAAGCCAGTTCCAGGAGAGATACATGGAAAACAGGGTGAATAGCCTGCCATTTAGGAGGTAGCTTGAGTGGAAATGCAGTTTTAGAGAATTTGGAGTCAATTTTGAATGGTCCCAAGAGCTTTTCGGCCAGTTTCTTAGATGGTTGAGTCGTTCAAATGTTTTGTGCGTCAAGCCATACTTTGTCGCCTGGTTTAAAGGAAGGAGAATATTGTCAATGTTTGTTTGCCTGTTCCTTGTACCTTTGAATTGCTAATTCCAAGTTTGATTTAAGTTCTTCTTGAAGTCTTGATATAGTTTGAAGATAATGTTCTGCAGGATGACTAGTTCCTACATTGATTGAGTTGAATTGAGGATGTCTTCCATAAACAGTCTCAAAAGGAGATTTTCATGTCAAAGAATGAGTTGAGTTATTATAAGCAAATTCAGCCAATTGTAACCATGTGGTACAATCATCTTGTTGGTAACTGGCATACATTTGGAGGTATTGCTCGAGGATTTGATTGAACCTTTCCGTTTGCCCATTGTTTTCAGGATGATAGGCTTTGGAGATATTCCTTGTGATATTGAGTTAACACAACTGAGTCCAGAATGTGGATACAAATAATGAGCCTCTATCTGAAATGATATCATTAGGTAGGCCATTTTTGGAAAATACATGTTCTAGAAACAATTTTGACAAATCTTCTGCTGTAGCAGTAGTGAATTTTATGAAAATAGAAATTTTTGAAAATCTATCTACTATTACTAATATAGCATCAAAATCATTAGAAAGAGGAAGTTGAGAAATAAAATCCATTGATAAAGATTCCCAGGGTTTAGAGGGAATAGGAAGTGGTTGAAGCAACCCATGCTTCCGGTGATGGGGAGCCTTATTCCTATTACATTTGTAACAAGATCTTATATAGGCCTTGATCTCTCTGGTCATTCCTGGCCAGAAGAAATCCCTCGCTATTAACTGGTAGGTTTTATCAACACCAAAATGACCAGCTAATGGAGAATCATGTTGACTATTGAAAATCCGTAATTTTATTTCATTTTTGTTGGGTATGACTACTCTAACTTCAAAGACTAATAGACCTGATTCAATTCTAAATATTTTGGCCCCTTTCTTCGAGATTTATTTGTATTTAAACCCCAAACTATAATTTTCTTTGACTGAGCTTCAAGGATCTTGGATAGTGTATTTCAAAAAGATTGAATTGTCATCAAATTAAGTTGATGAGTTGTTAACATTGATTCCTCAAAGATTTATTTCACATTTTCTGGGTTCTTTTCAGCAAAGCGTCCCCCCAACATGACAGGATATCTGGGACAACACAGTTCTTACCTGAGCGATAGGAATTAGAGAAAGGAAATTCAGCCCACCTGGCCTGAAGCCTTGTTAACACTTTGGAAGACATAAAGTATTTCAAAGCATTATGGTCAGTCAGGATCTGAAAAGGACTATCCAGGCTGAGAAGAAAAGAGCTCCATTTTTTAAGACAATGAATGATAGCTAATAGCTCTTTGTCATTAATTTCATAATTTAATTCTGCCACAATGAGCATGCGGGACTCAGAAGCAACAGGATGAAACAATATTGTTTCAGGATTGAATTAAGAGATGACCCCTGCAATAGCATAATTGCTACCATCTGTCTATACTATTTTTGAAGCAGAAGGATCAAAATGACAAAGAATCGGAGCTGTGGTGAATGCAGTCTTCAATTCTTTGAATTCCTTTTGTGCTGTAGAATTTAAAACAAAAGGAATATCTTTTCTTAGAAGAGAAGTAAGATTGGAAATAGTTTTAGAGTAATATTTGATTTATATTCTATAAAAATTGGCAAAACCCAAAAATCCTTCGAGGGATTTAATGTTTTTGGGCTCAGGCCATTCCAGGACTTTTTGGACCTTTTTTTTATCCATGACTAAACCATCAGTGGACAACGTAAAACTCAAAAAATCAATAGATTTAAGATGGAATTTTCACTTCTTGTGCTTGGCATAGAGACCATGATCCCGAAGGCAATTCAGAACCTGTTGAACATGATGAATATGTTCATCAAATGTCTTCGAGAAAATTAAAATATTGTCCAAATATACAACAACAAATTGTTCCACAAAATCTTGAAAGATGTAATTAACAAAAGTTTGAAAAGTAGATGGTGCATTACACAATCCAAAAGGCATAACTAAGTATTCAAAAATACCGAATCTAGTGCACATTGCAGTCAGTGGTTCATGACTTTCTGCAATATGAATAAGATTATAAGCACCCCTAAGATTAATTTTAGAAAAGAAATTAGCACCATTGAAAAGGGTAAGAAGAAATGACATAGGGGGAACAGGATATGCATTTTTCTTAGTGACTGTGTTGAGCTTTCTATAGTCAATACACAACCTAAAGCTACCATCCTTTTTCTTTACAAAAAGAACAGGGGAGCCAGTTGGAGATTTATTAGCTCTGATGAAACCTTTGGCTACATTCTCTTCAATTTAGTCTCAAATAACTTGAGATTTGTCCTTTGACAAAGAATAGAAAGAACCTGTTGGAGGTACTGAACCTATTAACTCTATTTGATGGCTGTAGGGTTGATGAGGTGGTAACTTATAAGCCTTGCAGATTGAGAAAACATCAAGGAAATTGTTATAGATTTCCGGTAGAGTTGACTTAATTGCTTCAACGTTGATTTGGTCATCCTCATCTTCTTCAAGAGAATCTGTCAAGGGAAGACTGGAATTGAGAGAGCATAATTCGACAATTTCAAGGCAATTTAAATCCTTTTTGAGTGAAGTGATCAAGCTAGAATGGTTAGCCAATTGCTTATTTAGAGAAAGATCAGATGCTTGTAAGTCATCTGGCAGAGACTTGTCCTCTAGAAGGACATTTTCAGGCGGGTTGTTTAACTTCCTATTGAGCTGCATTGAAGAATCTGAAATATACTTAGCACATGGGGTGATCAATCCCCGTGACCAATAAATTTCATGATTCCAATGTGTTAAAAAGTCATGGCCAAGAATGGTATTGTCCATTCTTGGGGCGTCCAAGACTGATAATTCCCACTCGAAGGCTTGAAAATTTGGAAAGTTGAAAACCCATAAAACGTTCTTACTTACCCAATATTTGGGTTCCTCTGATTCAACCAAACAAATTGGAATTTGTTCAATATCTGTGAATTTCAGCTTTAACTTCTCAACAAAAAATAAACTGACAAAAGAAATTGAAGCTCCAGAGTCTATAAGACAACTGAAGGGGGTATCCTCCTTAAAAAGAATGAATCTCAAACGGTTTAAGGCCACTCCAGTCCTTAAGACATGGAGGTTCTGTGCACTGGGAGAAATAAGATAGTTTGCTTTGCACACAATTAAACTATCTACTAGTTTTTTGACTTTGAACTAGTACCTTCACTTTCCTTCAACTTCACACAATCATCTAGCTTGTGCTTACCCCCACAATACATACATAGTCTATTATCTGCTTGTCTCTTCCTCTCAGATTCTTTTAGTTCACCTTTTGGGTCCAATACCTTACTAATATTTCCTGGGTTTGAGGTTTGTCCTTTCCCTTTTTAGGTTTAGATTGAGTTGGCCATGGGTGTGAAGAAGGTCCCAATTTAAAATTTAGGCCCTGAGATTTGTTGGTTGGTCAATTGACAATGCTGTAGTCGTCCTTGGTAAACACCATCGGTTTCAAGAGTTCAATCCATTAAATACGTTAAGGTAGTCATCTTCTGACCATGTAGATTTAATTTATCCAGAATCCTCAAAGGAAGTCCCTTTTTGAAATGATACTTTAGGGCAGCATCATTCCAACCTACTCGAGTTTGAAGCACTCTGAAGCTTGAGATATATTTAGAGTCTTTACCATTATCACTTATGCAGAGGAAATAAATTTCAATTTCTGCATTGTCAGTTTCATTAGTGTCACTGAACAACGTAAATAGTTGGTCTTCAAAATTTTCCCATTTATTGATAATTAAGTGGGTTTCTGTCAAAGAAAGCATAAGAAGATAAGGTTTGAACCATCTGGCTGCTTTTCCGGCTAAGAATGAAAAAGCGTAAACAACCTTTGATTGGTCATTATTGAAGGTTCAAGGGTTTTTATGGAACAGGAGCTTGCAGATTTGCAAGAAGGGGCACAATCTGTCTGGGTGTTCTCCATCTAATTTGTCTGGAGATTTCATGGAAGGAGTTTTGAATTTTGATTCCTCCAAAGACGTTGGATTTGAAAGTGTTTTCATGAAAAGTCTCATTAAGTCTTCTAAGGAATTAGATGGTCCAGGTTCAGAAGGTTGACCAGAATAGTGAGTAGCAGGGGCAGACATTGTCTCATGCATTGTATCCTCTCCTTCTTCTTCCTCACTAGAATCATCAAAATCCTGGGGGATGTCTTCCACAGATTGGACTGAGTGTTCCTGTTACCTAATGTCAAGAGGTTCCAAAGAGTGAGTGCGGGAAACAGGCTGTATGGCTAGTGGCCTGCCTCTGGTGCAAGCCCTAGTAGTAGCACCCGTAGGAGGAGTGCCTTGAACAGGTGCCATTTTTAAAGAATTTAAAAACATCTGAAAAAGGATGTAGTAGTGCCAAAGAATGAGAACTACGGAGAATTAAATTATACTGTCACCAACCAACCTACGCACAAGGTCGAGGGTGTTCCTGGGAAAGTGAGATGGAGAAAGGAGTTTAGACAATTCTTCAAAGTACAGACAAAATACTTGAGGAAGTGATTTGAAGATAAGTGGAAGGAAAAGCTGCTCCTTCGAGATATGTTTTATAAGAATCTTAATATAATTTAAAGGTAATATTAATATTCTTAGGATATCACAAAGGGTTGGAAACTCAATAATCAAATATTTAAGTTTAGAAATGATTACTAAGAAAATAAGGAAATGTACAATAATAATTATTTGATCTGAAGCTTTACCACTATTAACTATATAAATGTTTTATAATTTAATTCTAAAGAATGTCAAACCAAAATCACATCCCTTTTATATCCTCTACTCCTCCTCGCATTGACCTCATGCCCATCCATCATTCCACACACCACAGACCTCCAAAAAACACCTGTTACACCTGAGCCCTCCTCACTAACATCTGTTAACCCCATGACCCTCCACTAACCATCCTGTCCATTCTCACTACCCCTGTTAATAATCCACAGACACACAATAAACCTTTAGGGGAATATTGCATTGGCCGTTTCTCTGTGCGTCACCTATCAAAGAGAAAGACTGAACACACTATTGAGAGATTAACTAATTTAGACTTAAATTTTTAGATTAGCACAGTTGAATAGTGAGTACACAAAGGAAAGTTGCAGTTGCTACTTAGAATTTCTCCTGCACTTTGAACATGGATTTAGACCTCATTATTATTGATTTAATGAGCTGATTTTGCCTCAAGTGTCACGTGGCGCGTGAAAATACCATAATTCTGTTTTTCTTAAGGTTCTGGATATATTACAGATATTTACTTCAGATAATTTACCATTTATTATCTGTTTTCTCTGTGAAGTAGCACCTAACCCTGTAAAGCTTGTATCAGTATACAAGATAAAAGGGAGGTTTATATCAGGCAGTCCCAATATTGGAGCTTACATTAGATATTCCTTTAATTTATCAAAGGCATTTTGTCTTTCAATATTCTAAATGAAAGCCTTATTTTTCCTGATTATTATTTTCAAAGGATCTGAAATGGATTGGTAGTTTCTTATATAATGCCTATCATATCTACTCTTACCTAGAAAACTTTGAACATCTTTCACATTTTTAGGTATATTAATGTTTTTTATTTCTGCCACTTTATTCTGGTCAACACTAATTTGTAATTAGGATACAAAATTTCCAAGTACTTTCAAGGATTGAAACCCAAATTTACTTTTTTAATGCAATTGTAATATTAATTTCATGCATTTTTTGAAATACTCTTTTAGGAAATTTAAACTCTCATCATATGTTTTTTAAAACACTATAATGTCATCAATATAATTTAAAATACATACTTCAATAATTTCCTGACAAAAAACACTATCCATTGATTTTTGGAAGACTGAAGGGGCTTTATTTGGGCCACAAGGCAATCTCACATATATATATATCCTCATGTGTGTGGTTATGAGTAAGAATTTCTGAGAATTCTTTTTCACAGGAATTTGGTGGTAACCTTTGTTTCCATCCAGACAGGAAATATATTTTGCACCTTGTAATTAGCATGGATAGAAGCTATCCTTGGTAGAGGGTAAATAAAATCTACAGTGAATGTATTCAGAGCTCTGTAATCACCACATAATCTTGCCTTATCTTTTTCATAATAGATTAAAGCTGGTGAAATAACACAATAATTAGGTGTTTTGTCTACTTTTTCAACAATACCCATTTCTAAAAACATTTTAATGTTGCCTTTAATGCCTTTCCATTAAGCAGGAGAAGCTGGGTAATGTTTCTTTTTCAAGCTGCCAGGAATATTATCCAATCACAACTTAAAGAGAGTTTTATCCCATGGTCTTTTACTAATCCTAGATCACTTTAACCATGAGAAAATTCAATAGGATAAGATTCTATCAATCACAAAATATTGTGTTCTTCAATTTTTGAGAGTTGAGGACTGAAAGAGGATTTTTGGATTTCATTTTCGAATTCTACCACTTCAGAGGTGGTTCTTCCACCTTGGAGTTGTTCTTCTTTAGGAGAATAGGAATAAACTGAATTTTCAGAGAAAATCTTGAATTATTTTTTCACATTCATTCTCATAATGAAGCAACTATTCTCAGGATCTAGTTTGATTCTAAATTTTTTCATTAAGTCATTTCAAGTAATAAACTAATCACTATAGTTATTATTATCCATTACTAAAAATTCACATACAGCTCCTGGATATCCATTATTATATCTAAATAATGCACCAGTTTTTTATTTGAAAATTAAATGTAATACTGAACAAAAACCCCTTTAGCTCTTTGTCTGTACAGGTTCCAGTATTTCTTTATACTTAATAGGGGGTGTCAGTTCTGGCAAATCCGCACTTAAATTTGACCAAATCCGCACTTAAATAAGTGCGGATTTCCAAAACACACTAGCCCCAATACTGGTGGATTTCAAAATGAAATAAGTCACTTATTTCACTCAAATCCGCACTTTCTCAACCAAAAGTGCTGATTTCACCATCAAGTCCCATTTCACTGATTTGTCAGCATCATCCCATTCATACGCAGCACTCCGCAGAATAACACTTCATAACTCAAAACATCGTACATCACTTACATCTTCATATCATATCATATAAGAGTCATGCCTTCCTCACTTTCAAATCGTGATAAATTACATAAAGCAATGACTTTCATGGCGCTTGAACTGTTCTTGGACTCTGATTCCGATTCTGATCTAGAAGAAGATTTTGTCGTTTTATCAAAAATGGCCAGGAAACGTTACCTTCTTCCCAGAAAGCCTCAAGTACTTCATACCCCCAAGTACACCATCCAAACACTTCTTAACCTATCTACAACCAGTTTTAGACAGCTGTTCAGGACTTCTCAGGAATGTTTCCTTAAATTGCTTGAGCTTATTCAGGATCATCCCATATTTCACAATAATTCTCAAAAAGAACAACAACATCCTTCAATTCAATTGGCCATCAGACTATGTCGTTTGGGTTCAAATGGTAATGGAGCCGCTTTTAAACGTTTAGAAAATGTCTTTGATTTAGGGTATGGTTCAGTTAACACTTATACCAAACGATGTATCACTGCCATCAACTCCTTGGAATCTCAACTTCTCACCTGGCCAACAAAAGAAGAGCGACTTGAATCATCTCAGGTTATGCAAGCAGAGGGCTTTCCAGGATGTATTGGTTTTGTTGATGGTACTACTATTCCTTTGAGCCAGAAACCTGCTCAAGGTGGAAACAATTACTTTGACCGTAAAAAGAGGTAGATTATTTTTAACTCCTTTCATCCTCCTTGAAACTAACACAAACAAGTATATCTTCTTTATAGATATTCAATTAACGTTCAGCTTATATGTGACGTAAACAAAAAATTTATATCATTCTTCGCTGGCTATCCTGGCTCATGTCATGACTCCTACGTCTTCCAAAGAATGCATATTTCAAATGAACCTGAAAAATTCTTTGATGAAAATCAGTATCTTCTTGCAGATTCTGCTTATGTGAATGGAAAGTATGTACTTCCTGCTTTTCGGGGAGCAGCTTCAGAAGACAGTCAAAATGCCAAATTCAACAATCATTTGGCAAAGTCAAGAGTCCGTATTGAACATTCTATTGGAATCTTGAAAGGCCGTTTTTCTAGTTTAAGGGAATTAAGAAGTCCTCTTAGAAATAAATCTGAAATGGAGGCGGTGATCAACTGGATTCTGTGTTGCACTATACTTCATAACCTACTTGCTGACCTCAAAGATCAATGGTTAGAGCTGTATGAAGATGAACAATTTGATTCACCTCCGACTATATCCAACACTTCTATTTCTCAATCAACTAGTATAAGGGCGAAAATCCTTCCAATAACACTCCAACATTTTTCAATGCAATTTTAATTTTTTTCTCTTTCTCTTCAAATTATCAATTTGCATGTATTATTCACTGAGAATGGAAAATTTTTTTGCATATTTTTTTGGTTTTTGAATTTGCTGTTAAAGTCTTATTTTTTTTTCTCTCTGTGTTTTCTTTCATCAACTCAACATGAAATCACATATTTTCAGCAAACGCATATTTTTTCAGTCACTCAAAGGTTGGGAAAGAGTTGGAAGGGAAGATTAAGGGTTCCGAGGCATTTTAAATGAAGAAAAGGGTCTGGGAGAGGTTGAGAGGGGTGAAATGGGGATCAAAAGAGGATGGCATACAATGGGGCTGGGAGGATAGCGAAAGGCATGGGGAGGGAAGACAAGCATGTGTTGATAGAATTGAAAGGGATGGAGATTGGTGCAAACAGAGTGTGAAAATAGGAGGATGAACTCTGTTCTTCGGGCGAAGAACAGAGTTCACTTCCATAAAATATTAGCTGAAACATAGTTTTCAATTTTGTAAAAACAGTTGTAAGTAATAGAAAAAGTCACTGATTTTTTTTCTATGTAATCCTTGCTTTACGAGGAGACTTTTGTGACGAAGCAGATTTTTGCGTTACCTTTTGAGATTTGGAATGTCTGGGAGGCATTATGAAACTGGCACATAACAAGAAAAAAGATTAAAAAGTAGAAGAAATAAGTAAAAAAGAATGTAAACATGCCTGGTCAAAATATTGAAAATGTTGGAGATTGGTGCAAACAGAATGTGAAAATAGGAGGATGAACTCTGTTCTTCGGGCGAAGAACAGAGTTCACTTCCATAAAATATTAGCTGAAACATAGTTTTCAATTCTGTAAAAACAGTTGTAAGTAATAGAAAAAGTCACTGATTTTTTTTCTATGTAATCCTTGCTTTACGAGGAGACTTTTGTGACGAAGCAGATTTTTGAGTTACCTTTTGAGATTTGGAATGTCTGGGAGGCATTATGAAACTGGCACATAACAAGAAAAAAGATTAAAAAGTAGAAGAAATAAGTAAAAAAGAATGTAAACATGCCTGGTCAAAATATTGAAAATGTCAGGAAGGGGTGTGTGCCGAGGATTGATGGGTAGGTAGCGAGGAAGGTCAGTGTGTCACATGTGACAGGGATGGGGTAAGAAAGGAAGGGATGTTTTGTGGCCAAAATGTGGTTGTGAAAAAAAACGGGAAAAAAGTGCTGATTTGAGGTCATAACTGACACCCTTTTTTGAAATAAGTGACTTTTTTGCAAAATTTAAGTTCTGATTTGGTTTTAAATCCGCACTTAATTTAAGTGCGGATTTGCCAGAACTGACACCCCCTAATATAGTTATAGCTTATGTATACATAATATCAATTTGTAAATGCTTTATAATATATTTATATATGATAATAATTGTTTTATAGTGTTTATTTGAAGTTTAGTAAGTAAGTGATGTCTAATAAGCCATCAAATCCTCCCTAACTTACACCAAAATCCACTGGAGTGCACAGACCTTCAATCCAGATGATGTAACTTCTATCCCCAGAAGTTACAGCACTGAGAGGGCCCATCACCTTCCCATAGAATCTACTTCAAGTAGTTTCAAAATAATGACCTCCATTAAGGACCCTCCATCAAAATTAATGATACCACAGACCCATACCATAAATAGAATAAACAGATAAAAGCATATACCATAAAGAAACAGGTAAAATAACTCATACAAAGAGTATATAATGAAACCCAAAGCATATTAAAGAGCCAATTTAACTTTCCAAGCCCCCAATAACATCCCCAAGCATCTATATTAGCCCAGTAATGATATCCCAACTAATAAATCCGTAAAAATCCATCAAAGGAAGTAGATTAAGTTGTCCAAACTGGATATATGTGCCTGAAAAATATATATATGCTTGTGTAGGTATTTTGAGTCCACTGAATACGTCAATATGACCTGTATAAGCAGAAAAATAAAGGTTATAGGCTATTAAGAGGTTAAAACCCACTTATAGACCTAAATATACATAATATAACTACATATTTCACTGAATATGAGGTTTATGTATACATATAAGCTTATGTATGTCTATAATTACTTAATAAAACTTAAGATAAGTATATTATGACTCTATTAGCACCTTAATAAGTATTATTAGTCTATGGATAAGCTATTGAAACTACTATAAGTCATATAATAGTGTAATAATTATATATATATGTATTGTAACCATATATCTAAGTATCTTAAACTTATTTTAAAGTTATAAGCTTAGTGTAATTTAGTTTATCTTTATTTAAACATAAGAATTAATCTGTCCTGGGGATACCTAGGCTTAAATTTTCTAATACATATATCTTATTTCCATAATCACTGTAAGAAATGTTACTTTTATAATCCTCACTAGATTCCTCCTTTTCATCTTCATGATTACTTGGTTCAGAATTTTGTAAGTTTTCAATAACATTTATTGTTTTATTACCAGTATTACCTTTAGCTTAAGGTTCATCACATCTTTAGCAAGTGTTACTTTCTTTTCTTTTAGGGACAAGGGCAGCTGAAGATTTTTTCTTCTCCACTGGTAACTTATTTTTAGTAGGTTTTACTACCTCAAAATTTTACTTTTAATTATTATACCTGGTTTCATATTTGTGCTTAAATATAAATTCATTGCATATATTAATAAACCCAGAAGTATCTCTGATGGTTTCAGCTCTAGCTGCAATAATGTCTCTGAATGATATAGGAAATTTATATATTATTTTTTCTTTCCACTCATCATAATATATTTGTCAAGGGGTCCTTTTGGGTCTAGAAGTTTATTCGAGGTTTATACAAGGAAAATTGGGGATTTAATGAACTCTCAAAGTAAAGTACGTATTTTCTTAATCAAATTGATTTATTTGCTCAAGTATAAGAGGTAGGTTTAAATATTAGTATAATTTATAGATTAGAAATACGTTGTTGTAAGTACTAAGCTTAAAAAATATAGAAATAAGTATTGTTTTGTAATTGTTGTAATAAGTAATTGATGAATGAATGATCTGAAAAGCACAAAGTAAGAGTCCTTTTATAGGCAAAACATGAGGGAATAAAATATATGGAATTTACACCATACATTGTAAGAATGTGAGAAAAAGAATGACTAAAAGGAGTACATATATGACATAAGAAATAAATAAACTGGTACTTCAACAAGGGAATCAAATTTATTAGAAATAAAGTTTGAGTTTCTTGGACTGTCACAATTAATTACACAATAATTAATTAATTATATTACTTTCACGGGATTCCAGATCTCTCACTGAGGTAATATAATTGTTTTAAAGTTTTTTTATTATAATTTTATTATTAAATTCTATTCCCATTGACTTATACTATTGAGCATGGTGTTAGGGAGTAAAATTGTAGGGGACATTTTATTTACACTAACTAATTATACTACTTATTGTACTTAACTAGTTAATTGTAAGTAATACTTAAGTAGATAATTAATTATTAGTAAGAAGAAGGGGCGTAGCTTCAACGCAGTAAAAAAATTAATTATTTTACCGGTTAAGTCTAGTAGCCTGGCTGACACTCCCTCACTCTTAAAAAGTCAATAAAAAAATGCTATGATTTTTTCTTTTTATACTTTTTTAGTAGAGTAGGAAGATTAGGTATCTCCTTCCCAGGTATCCAAGAATCATATTCAGATGATTTATTCTTGAATCTCAATAAGTATTCTGTGCCTTTTTCAGCAGTGACTATTCTGTCATTTACAATTTTTTCAATTTCTGCTGTTTCAGTGATTTCATTTGGGGTTTTCATTGGTCTTTTCCTCCTTTTTGGAAATAAATCACTATTGGATGTGTAAGGTTTCAGAAGAGATATTGGAAAAACAGGATGTATTCTGTAATATGGAGAATACAAAATAACCTCAACTGAATTATCTCCAATCATTCTTCTGACAACAAATGGACCAAAAAATGGATCTTTCAATTTGTTATTACCTTGTAAGTTGAAGTGGACTGTAGAAATCAACACTTCATCACCCTTTTTAAAAGTGTATTCTTTATGGGATTTGTCCCATCTCTACTTCTCATATTCAAATGATTTTCAATACATTGTTGAGTATGATTTCTGCATAGTTTTTGCATTTGAAGAAAAGACTTTACACCAGGATGTATATCAAATTTAGGTATTTTGTTATTGAGAATTTGGGCAGAAGTATTTGGAACATATCCAAGCCAGAGCTCAAAAGGCTTTCTTTGAGTAACAGAATGAACAGTGCTATTATAAGCAAATTCCAACCCATGAAGTAAGGTAACCCAATCATGAGTAAATCTGTCATTATCTCTATACTCAAGGCCAAAGGCAGGATACCTTCTAATCATGTCCTCTAAAGTCTAAATCATTCTTTCAGCTAAACCATCAGTCTGTGGATGGTGGGCAGTAGAAAGTTTCAGATCACAACCACAAACATCCATCAGAGACATGCAAAATTTAGAAGTAAATTTAAGGTCTCTGTCAGAGATTATGGCTTTAGGAAAACCAGAAGTATTAAACATATGAGACCACCATAAGAAAGTTAATTCTTTAGTGGAAAAATCCTTGTGGGTAGGGATAAATTTACACATTTTAGTGAATCTGTCCACAATAACCCAACAAGATTTATAACTGTCTTTACCAGCAATAGGTAGTCCTGTTACAAAGCCATGTTTACTATCTCCCATGGTGCATCAGGAGGTTCAATATGTTGCATTAATCATGCTCTTTTACCAGCTAATCTTTTTGTTTTTTGGCAAGAATCACAGGACTCAATATATAATTTTGTGTCTTCAGACATATTAACCAACCAAGCAGTGTTCTTAATTCTGATCATTGTTTTTTCAAGATCAAAATGTCCAGCTAATATGTCATCATGACAAATTTTCAAGATGATTTCTCTCATAGAAGGAGGAATAACAATAACATTACTCAACTTTCTCCTATAATATAGATATCCTTCATCAATTAAAAATTTACCTTTTTCCAAAGCCTTCTGGTACTTTGGTGGAAGGGTTTTAATTAATGCTTGTATTGAAGCATTCTTTGGATCATTTAATATGGTGCATAACTTTTTCAAGTCAGTGTCCTTATAACATGAATCCAGAATAAGCTCTAATAGCTCTTCCTCCATATCAACCACATATATCACATGTATATAAATAATTTCATCCTCAGAATCATAAGCAGGATTAGAGTCATTATTTGGTAAAGGTAACCTAGATAACATATCCACATTTGAGTGAACAATACCAGCCCAATGAATAATTGTCATTCTCCCTCTGTACTCTTGAACAGCCAACTTCCATCTGAAAATATGTCTGTTTGGTGTTTTCAAGTTTAAAAGGGATTTAACTGCACTGCAGTCAGTGACAAGTTCAAATTTCTGGTCATCTAGGTAATAATGAAGCTTTTCTAGAGCCCACACTACAGCTAAACATTCTAATTGAGTAGCACCATATCTCAATTCACTATTTCTCAAGGTTCTTGAAATATAATAAATTACAACTTCTGAAACTTTATCATTTATCACTTGTTTTTGATAGAGGGCAGCACCAAGACCAATGAAACTGGCATCAGTGTACAAAACAAATGGTCGATTAAAGTCAGGTAAAGCAAGAGTTGGTGCTGACATCAAACAGTGTTTCATAGTGTCAAAAGCTCTTTGTCTTTCACTATTCCAGACAAAAGCAACATCCTTTCTAGTTAATTGGGTAAGGGGTAAAGCTATGAATTGTTAATTTTTAATATACTGTCTTCAGTATCCACACATTAACAAAAAACTTTGGAGCTCTCTAACTGTAGTAGGAGCCTTCACCTGTTGTATGGCTACCACTTTTTTTTGGTCAACACATATCTGTAAGCCTTAAACAACATGACCAAGAACTTTTAAAGAATGGAAACCAAATTTACATTTCTTCAAAGCAAGTTTCATATTTATTTCATCCATTTTCTGGAATACTTTACACAGGTGGTTAAGATGGTCTTCAAATGTTTTTGAGAATATAATGATATCATCAATATAAACCATCAGCCATCCTTCAATTATTTCTTGATGGAATGTGTTATCCATGACTTTTTGGAAAACTGAAGGGGCATTTTTAGGGCCAAATGGAATCCTAATATACTTATAAATACCCATATGAATAGCAATCATCAGAAAGTTCTGAGAATTTTTCTCAACAGGTACCTGGTGATATCCTTTGTTATCATCCAAACAGCTGATATATTTAGCACACTGTAAAGTAGAATGTATAGAGCTAATTCTAGATAAAGGGTATATATCATCAACAGTATAAGTATTTAGTGCTCTATAATCACCACATAACCTGGCTTTATCTTTCTCATAAGAAATTAGGACAGGTGAGATAACACAATATTTAGGTGTTTCAACTACCTTTTCAATAATACTCATTTTTAAAAGGGTAGAGATATTGTCCTCAATATATTTTCTCTTTGTGGGAGAAGCAGAATAAGGCTTCTTCTTTAAACTAGGTGGTATATCAGTTAATGGGCAAGACAATGAAAGTTTCATTTCCTCTTTAACTAATCCCAGTTCATGTGACCCATGAGCAAAGGCCATAGGAAAAGACTTTATCAAGTTAATGATGGAATCTTTATCCTCACCAGAAAGTTGTTCTCCAAAAGAGGCATTGTCAATTTCAGACAAAAGGGCATGCATCTCTTTTGTAGATCTTCCTTTACATTGAACCACAGAATTACATGTGTTCAATTCTGGTTTCAATAATTTTTTAGGGGAGGAAATCTTAAATTTTCTCTTCCCATTCATCCCCATTGTGAATCATTGGTTTGAGGGATCCAATTTTATGCCATACTTGGTTGAAATATCATTTCCTACAATAAACCAATTGCTTAAGTTATCATTCTTCATGACAAGAAAATCACAAATAGCTCTTACAAAACCATGGTTATATTTAAAAAGCACTCTGGCTTTGTATTTACCAATGGGGGACAAAACAGAGCCATAACCTCTCCAATTTTCAGAAATGATAGGCATCAGTTTTGATTTATAGTCTTGATCCACTGAAGCAAGTGCTCTTTCAGAAACTACACTTCCTCCAGCTCCAGAATCCAGAACAACTTCAATGCTGGTTCCATTAATCAAGACTGGTGCCTTGAGAGGGGAAATAACAATTGAGTTATCCTCAATGTTCTTTATGATCTCAGCATCTTCAACTGTAGATAAAGCACTATTATCAATATCAATAGTATTTAAATAATGAATATCCTCTTCCAGCATCAAGATTTCTTGATGAGATTCATATGAAATATTGCTGGCACAATCACTTGGCATATCATCCAGTGCTACTGTGTCATCAGCATCCTCTTCTGTTTGTTCTACAAGATTTATCTTCTTGTCACAAACATGGCCTTTCTGAAAATTCCTGTTGCACTTGAAGCAAGTGTTTGTTGAATACTTTTTTGGTTAAACAGGGGCAGAAGGTTTACCAACCTTTTCCAGAGGTTTCTGTTGGTAAGTGGAGGGTTTTTCAAAAGGAGTCCTAGGAATGAATCTTCTGGCATCATACTTGTTGTTTAGAAGGATCTCATTGCAAGTATTAATGAAAGAAGAGGGTTCTCTGGAGAACTCAGTCCTAGCCACTATCAAGTCTCTAAGAGAAATTGGTAATTTATAAAGGATCCTGTTCTTCCATAACTCAAACTCCATATTTGGGTCCATTGCCCTTAAGATTTTTACAAGATTCATTAAAAAATTAATAGGTTTATCAGTAGAAGAGCTATTCTAGTTTCCTCATACTGCCTTTGTTGAGCAATTCTGAACTTGGAGCCACCAAATTGTGCTTTAATCAATCTCTTCCAACCCTCCCATGAGTAGTCATTCCCATCCAGGAGAACAGATTCATACCACATTAGGGCAACATTAGTAAACAAAGAAATTAATTTGGACACAATTTCCTCATCTGGGAGTTTGTAAGAATTTTTTAAGTTATCAATTCTGAAAATAAATTTTTGCCAATCAGAGGAAGAATCACCATCAAATGTTGGGTACTGGTCAAGTTTTGGCCAACTCTTTTTATTTGAAGGAGTCTCCTTAGTACAAGCTTGTTTCTGAGTAAGGAGAAGCTTTATTTCTCTAGTTGGGCAGTAATCTCATTGTTCAATCCCTTTGTTAAAGGTCCTGGTGCATCATTAATTTTTAATGGAAACTTAGGGGTATCAACATGTATTTCTGGAACTGATTAACTTTTAGATGAACTAGCCACAGGTAACTCTGGAGCATCCTGTTCTGTTTGTTCCTTTAAAGAAATCTCAGAATACTTTTAATCAATAAACAATGAGTTCAATTTCTCTTCAATGGTTGTTAGTCTAGTTTTAAATCTTGGAAGACTAGATAAATTCTCATTGATTGTTGCAAAAGATAACTGATTCTTATTTTGAAAAGATGAAAAATGGTCATTCAATCTTTTCAGATTTATCTTATCTATCTCCACCTCCTGGAAACAGGTATATTTTCAGCCTAAATATCCTTAGGACTGAGTATTTCTTATGCTTAAAATAAGATAACCTTAAGTAAATTAAGCTTATATCTTAAAAATAAGGTTAAAATAATAATATATATTATTTTATTATATATATATATAATTATTATTCTATTATATAACTTATAGTAGTTTAAATAGCTTATCCATGGCCTAATAATACTTATTAAGGTGTTAATGGAGTCATAATATACTTATCTTAAGTGATATGAAGTAATTATTAACATACATAAGCTTATATGTATACATAAATCTCATATTCAGTGAAATATGCAGTATATTTGTATATTTAGGTATATAAGTGGGTTTTATCCCCTTAATAGCCTACAACCTTTGTTTTTCTACTTATTTTATGTCATATGGACGAAATAAGTGGACTCAAAACGCCTACAGAAGCATAGACACCTATATCAGGTGTGTACACCCAGTTTGGACAACTAAAATTACTTCCTTGGATGGTTATTCACTGATTTATGGGTTGGAAGGACATTTCTGGGTTAATAAGGTTGCTTGGGGATGTTATTGGGGGCTTGGAAATTTTATTTGTTTCCTTTATATGCTTTTGGTTTCATTAAATCTCTTTTTGATTGTTTATTTTACTTGTTTCTTTCTGGTATCCGTTTTTATCTGGATTTTCTATTTTTGGTATGGATCTGTGTTATTATTAATGGTGATTAAGGGTCCTTACTGGAGGTCTGGGTGTTAAAACTGCTTGAAGTGGACGCCATGGGGAGGTGATGGGCCCTCACAATGCTGTAATTTCTGGGGATAGCAGTGACATCATCTGGATTGAAGGTCTGTGCACTCCAGTGGATTTGGGTATAAGTAAGGAGGGATTTTGACGGTTATTTATCATCATTCAATTACTAAAACTCCAACAAACACTACTATACAATTATTAATATTGAGAAATATATTATAAAGCTATTATAAATTGATATTATCTTTATATAAGCTATAACTATATTTAATTCATCTATTTTCCACCACTAGCACGCATTTAAATCCAAGTATTGTGAGTTTTATTTGAGTATAACTATTTTATTAGTCTTCCCCTGAGGTTTAATCACTAAATAATTTATCAATAATTAGTAGGACCATAAATAAACACTATTATATCATACTTATATACTAGACTATACTGACAATTGGGGGTCTTTCCTTATATTTTACTTATTATTTAGTTTAAGCCTTAGGACATGATTTTTACCTTAGTATAGCTCAAAATAACCAAATATTTGGGTCTGCTGCATTTTAGTGGGTCATAATAACTCAGTGATTGCGGTAAAGAACCCTTAAAATAATTGTACTAATTTTTTATCATAAAAATTAGGTATTTACAGTAGTAACTGTACCCAATATAAACCCAATTTCACTTGGTATTTGGACACCAATATAAAACCCAATTAAATTGGTATTTTGTTAAAGCTTGGTAAGCTACTTATTCACCCTTATAGAGGTCTAGTTAAACTTATTATTATGTTTTTAACAGATTTTTTCGAATTTTCTTATAATTTTTTTAAATAAATAAAGATATAAATTCAGGGTAAGCTCCATTGCTTTTTTATTAGTAATAACATTGCTAATACCTTTTTTCTACTAATTCCATAGAGTTTTTCCTTTTGTAGACGTCAAATATTGTCATTTTTAACAATATGAGTGCTCCCCAGGACAGTGTAAGTGAAAAGCCTGCTTATAACACCAGGTCTAAAGCTAACAAAAACTTTCCAGGACATCACCATGGAGGGTCAACAATACCCCCAGGCAGAAAGCATGAGTATAGAGGAAAAGGACACCCTCTTAAAAAAGATAACTATAAAAAAGACATCTCCTCCTCTTCAGGATCAACTTTCCCACCTGGCCAAACAGGTTCTGAAATTGGAGGAATCAAAATCACTCATGTTCAAAGAGGTAGAGCAGTTGCAAAACAATTGCAAGGTAGGGTTTCAGTAGATGAATCAGGCATTGGCAGAGTTAAAGGGAGGCCAGCCCAGTCATTCAAATCAACAACCCCCTACCCAAGGCGGGTCAACTCACTCCCAGGAGAAAATCCTGGTAGAAAAATGGAAATGGGACTGGTTTCATCAACAGTGGACAAGCCACAGTTGCAAAAGGGATCCACCACCTCATCTGACTTCCTCAGCTCACCCTTACAATGAAAAAAGCGCCAAAAATCAGGACTTGCAACCATTCCATGGTAAGTAGATTACCCTCTCAGATTGAACATTATACTGATAATTACAATATAGGTAATTCTATTGATGTTAAATCTGTGCAAAAAATAGAGGAGGATTTAAGAAACTTAGGTTTTAGAGTAGATACACCTGACTTGTCTTTTGTCCACAATAACAGTACTATTAATAATGATAATAAAGTTAAACCTCAGTTGTAACCATCTACTAGTGAGATGAGAAGTTCACAGGAGAGTGAGAGAATTGAAAAGGAAGACATGGAATATTTTAACAATAATCCAACTGTCCATAGAATTGTTTCAGCATTGTAGAATAGAATGACTGATTGTGAGGAGCAGACAGTTAAGCTCACTAGTGATACAATTTAATCCTTGACAATAAACATTTCTCAATTAGCAACACGTAAAAAAGAATTAGAGAAAGAACATTTGTCTCTAACTCCTAAATATGATTCATTGAGTAATAAATATAATGAACTTTCAAACAAATTCTGTGAGTTAGAAAAATTATATGAAACACATTAATTAAAAACTTAATCAAGAACAAAGTTATCTTTTGCCCAGACAAATCAAAGTGTCTCTGAGTTTCTACAAATATTAACTAAAGTTGAGATTGAAACTGCCAATCTACTAATGAACCAGGACAGTCATAAGTATAATCAATATAATAATAATCCTTTCATTGGCAAAAGTGAATCTCATTCCTTCCCTATACCACCACAATTAAAACCATCTGGTGTTAGTGTCAAATCTGATAATGTAAGTCACAAATCCGTGCAGGAGGAAATACAAGACCATTTATCAAAAGTAAATGAGTTGCTGAATTTACCTAAGATTAGTGAGATAAAATCCAATCAGAAAAACTGGCCTAAGATAGATCAGTACCCAACTTATGATGGGGAAGCCAGCTCTGATTGGCAACATTTTATTCAAAGAATTGACAACTTGAAATTCTCATATAAGTTACCAGATGAAGAAATAACATCAAAATTAATTTCTTTATTTAAGGATGTTTCTTTATTATGGTTTGAAGCTGTATTGAGTGAGGGTAAAGATTACTCTTGGGCTGAATGGAAACAAATTATTGAAAAACAATTTGGAGGTTCTAAATTCAGGCTTACTCAGAAGAGACTTTATGAGAAAACTAGGTATAATCCGTTGAATGGTGACAAACCTATGGTATTTTTAATGAATTTAAACAAAATATTAAAAGTCATTGAGCCTGATATGGATTTTAACTTATGGAAGGATAAGATAATATATAAATTACCTATATCTGTCAGAGACATTGTTGTAGCTAGAACATTAAATGTTACTGAATATTCTGACTTTATTAATATTTTCAATGAAATATTATTAAACCATAAGTATGAATCAAGGTATTCCACTTATAAACAAAATTTTGAACCTGTAAAAACTCAGAATTCAAAAACACTTCAGGAGAAGCAGAAAAAACCTACTGCACCTGTAGTACCTAAAAAGTATGAAACAAATACTTGTTATAAGTGTAACAAACCTTGGGTCAAAGGTCACAAATGTGAGAAAAACATAAATATTGTTGAAAATCAATTTTAATATGAAACTGAAACTGAAAAAAGTAAATAATCAAGTGATTATGACAGCAATATCTCATATAGTGATGAAAATGAAGTCTGTATGTTGGAAGATGATTTGTCCATCTTTGAAAATCTAATATTAAATATGGACTCAAATGAATCTTTAATGAATTTTGAGGATGCTGAAATCATTAAGGATATACAAGCTGATAACTTTAGAATGAAACCTATCACGGTTCCAGCTATCATTTCTGGTGAGAATGTTAATATAGTACTGGACACAGGAGCTTCTGGTTCTGTTGTCTCCACTAATACATTACACAAAATTGATAGTGAATATGAGTCTAAGCTTGAGCCACTTCAAAGTAAAAATTGGAGAGGTTTTGGATCAGTGCTACACCCCATTGGTAAATACAAAGCTTCTGTTCTCTTTAAACACCAACATGGTTATGTAAGGGTAACTTGTGACTTTGTAGTAATGGATAATACTAACTGTAGTAACTGTTTTATCATTGGAAATGATATTCTGACTAAATTTGGTGTGAAATTAGACCCTGCTAATAACAATTTTACAATTGGCATGAATGGTAAAAGGAAATTTAAAATAAGTTCTTTTAACACAGCCCTACATATTGAGTCAGTCACAAATTCCCCGTGTAAAGGAAGAGAATCCAATGAGATGGAACTTCTGGAAACAGAAATTTCAAAAGCATCATTTGGCACTCAGATAAGTAAAACTGAGAAAGATAATATTTTGGAATTAATTAAAGCATTTCCAATGGCTTTTGCACATGGTAAAAATGAACTTGGCCTTGTAAAAAATCATGAAATGAAGATTAGTTTAACCTGTGATATGGATAATATTCCTGCTAGTCTTAAAAAGAAACCATACCCTGCTTCACCAATGAAGAGGAAAGACATAGAGGACAATATTAAGATGTTATTCAATATGAACATTCTTGAGAAGGTTGAAACTACCCCAAAATATTGTGTAATATCACCAGTGCTAATTTTTTATGAAAAAGATAAAGCAAGACTGTGCGGTGATTATAGCCAATTAAATACATTTAAAGTAGATGATATTTATCCCTTGCCAAGGATTGCCTCTATACATGCTACCCTTAAAGGTGCTAAATATATAAGTTGCCTAGATGGAAATAAAGGGTACCATCAAATTCCTGTTGAAAAGAATTCACAGAACTTTTTGTTGATAACAACACACATGGGAATTTATAAGTATGCCAGAATGCCATTTGGACCAAAAAATGCTCCATCAGTATTTCAGAAGTTAATGGATATAACATTCCATAATGAAATGATTGAGTGATGGTTAATGGTATACATTGATGACATCATAGTGTTCTCAAAAACTTATGATGAACACTTAATCCATTTAAGGAAAGTATTTCAAAAAATGGATGAAATAAAAATGACCCTTGCATTGAAAAAATGTAAATTTGGGTTTGAATCTTTAAAAGTGCTTGGTAATATTGTATCTAGCTTACAAATATGTGTAGACCAAAATAAAGTGGCTACAATAAAGAATATTGTCATTCCTCAAAATTTAAAGGATTTGAAATCTTTTCTTGGAATGTGTGGTTATTATAGACAATATATAAAATCAATTGCTGCACCACTGACCACACTGATAAAGAAATCAGAAACTTTCATTTGGAATAATGAAAGACAACAAGCTTTTGATAAGTTGAAAGAATGTTTAATGACAGCTCCTATCTTGGGATTACCAGATTTCCAATTACCTTTTTTATTATTTACAGATGCAAGTTTTATTGGACTGGGTGCTGCTTTGCATCAAAAACAACTTATTGAAGGAAAAATGTCAGAAGTAGTAATCTGCTATATTTCACGTACTCTGAGAAGTAGTGAATTGAAATATGGTGCTACTCAACTTGAATGTTTGGCAGTAGTATGGGCTCTTGAGAAGCTACATTATTACCTTGAAGACCGAAAATTTGAGTTAATCACTGACTGTAGTGCAGTTAAGTCACTCTTAAACATGAAAACTCCTAATAGACACATGTTTAGATGGCAATCATCTGTACAAGAATTAAGAGGACGGATGACTATTACACTTAGAGCAGGAACCTTGTACTCTAATGTAGATCTGTTATCTAGAGTTCCTCTGCCTAATAATGATGATAATCCTGCTTATGTTCCTGAGTCAGAGATTATTAAAATTTATGGCATTTATATTGTAGATCTTGAGGATGAATTTATGCAATCAATTCTTGATAATTATAATTCAGATCCTGACTTGAGTAAACTCACTACAATATTAAATGATCCATCTAATGCTTCAATGAATGTTTTAATAAAAACATTACCAAATAAGTATATTAATAAAAACATTACCAATTAAGTATAAAGAGGAATTAGAAAAGGAAAATTTTCCATTGAGGATGGTTTTATATATTACAGGAAAAAATTAAGTAATGTAATTGTAATTTCCCCTTCAATGAAGGAGTTAATGTTAAGTATATGTCATGATGATATATTAGCAGGTCATTTTGACTACCATAAAACATTAACCAGAGTAAAAAGCACAGCTTGGTGGATTAACATGTCTGAGGATGTTCAGAATTATGTTGAAACATGTGATTCTTGTCAAAAATCTAAAAGATTAACAGGCAAAAGAGCTGGTTTATTACAACAAATTGAGCAACCAAAAGCTCCATGGGAAATCATTAACATGGACTTTGTAACAGGTTTTCCAATAGCAGGGCATAAGAGTTATAACTCCTGCTCGGTAATTGTAGATAGATTTACAAAGATGTGTAAATTTATTCCTACCCACAAAGAGGTTTCTGCAAAGGACTTAGCTTTTTTATGGTGGACACAAATGTTAAATACAGCAGGTTTCCCCAAAGCAATAGTTTCTGACAGAGATCCTAAATTTACTTCTGAGTTCTGGACGTCACTTATGGATGTTTCAGGGTGTCAATTAAAACTTTCTACAGCACACCATCCACAGACTGATGGGCTAGCAGAAAAAATGATACAAACTTTAGAGGATATGATAAGAAGATACTGTGCTTTTGGTCTTAATTTTAAAGACAATGACAAATTCACGCATGATTGGGTAACCCTTATCCCAGGCTTAGAATTTGCATACAATAGTACAGTACATTCTGTCACTGGCAAGAAGCCATTTGAGTTATGGTTGGGTTATGTACCTAATACCCCTGCTAAAACTCTTAATAAGTATCCTAGATTGGATATCCATCCAGGTACTAAATTTTTTCTTCCGATGCAGGAATTATGCAGATAACATGCTCAAGAATGTATAAATAAGGCGTTTGAGTCTGAAAAGAAAAGATGGGATAAAGCCCATAAAGAACAAATGTTCAAAGAGGGCGATGAAGTCCTTATTTCAACACTACATTTAAATTTAAATGGTAATGTTAAATTGAAGGATCCATTCATTGGACCATTTGTAGTGAAAAAGATGGTTGGTAATAATGCTTTTGAGATTATTCTATATGCACCATATGATGGAAAACATCCAGTATTTCCTATTTCTCTTATAAAACCATACCATTCTAATGATACTGCTCTATTTCCAAGTAGATCAGGAAGGCATAAACAGCAACCTGAAGAAATAGTTGAAAAGGCAGAAATTGAAAAGATACTTAAAAAGAGACACCTTACTAAAGAAAAGGGAGTTGAGTATCTATTAAGATTTAAAAATAAATCAAGTGAATATGACCAGTGGATTCCAGAAAATGAAATCTCTGATCTTAAAAATCTCTTGAAAAAATTTAAATCTAAATAATACTGTTTGTTCAGTATATGTATTATAAAAATTATTTTTTTTTATATTTCACTCCTTAGTTTTAATTAAAATGTCTTAACATATTTTTTATTGTTTTTTTTGGGTGAGGGAGTGTCAGCCTAAATATCCTTAGGACTGAGTATTTCTTATGCTTAAAATAAGATAAACTTAGGTAAATTAAGCTTATATCTTAAAAATAAGGTTAAAATAATAATATATATTATTTTATTATATATATATATAATTATTATTCTATTATATAACTTATAGTAGTTTAAATAGCTTATCCATGGCCTAATAATACTTATTAAGGTGTTAATGGAGTCATAATATACTTATCTTAAGTGATATGAAGTAATTATTGACATACATAAGCTTATATGTATACATAAATCTCATATTCAGTGAAATATGCAGTATATTATGTATATTTAGGTATATAAATGGGTTTTAGCCCCTTAATAGCCTATAACCTTTGTTTTTCTGCTTATTTTAGGTCATATGGACAAAATCAGTGGACTAACAACGCCTACAGAAGCATAGACACCTATATCAGGTGCATACACCCAGTTTGGACAACTAAAATTACTTCCTTGGATGGTTATTCACGGATTTATGGGTTGGAAGGACATTTCTGGGTTAATAAGGATGCTTGGGGATGTTATTGGGGGCTTGGACATTTTATTTGTTTCCTTTATATGCTTTTGGTCTCATTAAATCTCTTTTTGATTGTTTATTTTACCTGTTTCTTTATGGTATCCGTTTTTATCTGGATTTTATATTTATGGTATGGATCTGTGTTATTATTAATAGTGATGGAGGGTCCCTACTGGAGGTCTGGGTGTTGAACCTGCTTGAAGTGGAAGCCATGTAGAGGTGATGGGCCCTCACAGTGCTGTAATTGCAGGGGATAGCAGTGACATCATCTGGATTGAAGGTCTGTGCACTCCAGTGGATTTGGGTATAAGTAAGGAGGGATTTTGACGGTTTATTATCATCATTCAATTACTAAAAATCAAACAAACACTACTATACAATTATTAACATTTAGAAATATATTATAAAGCTATTATAAATTGATATTATCTTTATATAAGCTATAACTATATTTTATTCATCTATTTTCCACCACTAGCACACATTTAAATCCAAGTATTGTGAGTTTTATTTGAGTATAACTATTTTATTAGTATTCCCCTGAGGTTTACTCACTAAATAATTTATCAATAAGTAGTAGGACCATAAAAAAACACTATTATATCATACTTATATACTAGACTATACTGACATAGATACAGTATCTTTTAGTTTAGACAAATCATTTTTTCTATTTTGCCATAAAGCAACTTTCTTTTCATGGGTTTCTTTGTAATGAGACAATTCATCAGAGACTCTCTGAAATTCACTTCTTAATGATTGATAACCCTGATCAGTTAACAAACTATTATATCTCTGAGTCAATTGCATATTGTTCAATATATGGTTTTATTTGGAAATAATATCTCTCAAGTACTCATCATTAATCTTTGCTACATCTTGAGTGCTTCTCATTAAGGAAACTGAGTAACTTTCCAGACTCCCATAGAACTCAGGGTCAAGAGTTTCATCAATTACAGCCATATCAGGGTTAATCATTGAGGTAGCAATTAAAAGTAATAGATTAGATACATGAGTTATTTGTCTACTGCTCCCAGCCTCTACTGGTCTCAAGGTTTCTTCTTCCCTCTCAGATTTACCTGAAAGAACAGAATCAGCTACAATAAATGGCACTTGAGAATCAATAGAGGAGCGTACCAGGGTTTGCTGGGTATGACCATATTGGGCTTTCTTCTTCTTTTGCCTTCTTGATAAGGGTGAGGAGGTGTGGGGTTGACCTGGTTGGGTCTTGACGGACCTTCTTGAGGTAACTGATGCTAATTTTGAGACAGGTAGTCCCACTGCCACTTGGACACTTCCACCTTTTCTTGGGACTGGGGAGCCAATTGTTGTTGATCCCTGGGAGGAAGAGGTTTCTTCTTCTCTTGAAGAAAGGTATCTATCCTTCTCACCTTTTCTTCCAGAGCATCTACCCTTGCCTTTAGTCTCAAGTTTTCTGTTCTTAGCTCCTTTGTGTGAGTTGACAGATTCTTTACCTGTTGAGGCAATGGCATCTTTTTTATCCTAAAGCCTTTTGGAAGTTCTTCTGGTGGGTATATCATGGGCTTCTGATCCTGAGTTGTGTCTACTAGGATTTCTACTTCCTCCATCTCTACATCCTGTTTGGGGCAAGGATTTATTAATCTAAGAAATTCTTCTTGTTAAAGGAGAACTTACAGAAGTAGGCTCATCATAATCAATCAAGTCTATTTCCTCTCCACGTGCAGCAGAACCACTTTGGTCAGTCATTTTAAAATTTAACTGAAATGAAGAAAAGAGACAATAAGGTGAATTAGTCTTTATTTTTAATTTTTATTTAACAGAAATAAAATAAAAATAATAATAAAAATCTTTTTAGGATAAAAATCAACTAAATAAAATTAATTTATTAATTCAAAAAATAATTTAAAACCAGGATTATAATATAATCAACTGAAGAAAAAAAATTTATTAATAATTTTAATTAATTATTTTCAGGATTTAAATCAACTAATTTATTACCAGGACTTAATGTCAACTGAAGTTATTAATTATGAATTTTATTAATTAAAAAAAATTTTATTCAACTGATCACTCAACTACCAGGACTTAATGTCAACTGAAGTAATTAAATATGAATTTTTATTTTAAAAATTTTATTAAACTGATCACTTAACTACCAGGACTTAATGTCAACTGAATTAATTAAATATTAATTTTTTTAAAAAAAATTATTGTCAGGACAATTTGTCAACTGGAACAAATAAAATTTAAGTTAATCAGGACAAAAATGTCAACTGAAAATTGTAATAATTAATATTAAAATATAATTATTTATTACTTCTGGGAATAAGAACAATATTGCTCTATTATTGTAAACTAGGAAAAAAAATATAATAATAAAATTAAATCCAAATTACCAGACACCTCCCCCTGTAAAATGAGAAAATTAATGCCACTTACAGAGTTCTGAGTATAAGGAAAATATGTAGCAAATGAAAAGTGCAAAGTAACCCACAAATATTAATATCAATAATTACCATGATATATACGACGTTTAGTCAATATATGAACCTAATTTTCTGAGCGTGGTTTGATTCCCGTTCGCTGCAAAAATTTTTGTCACATGACGTATGACCTTCGTTGTTTTCTCAATTTCTCATCCTTTACAGGTACTCGCACACCGATGGTCCCCTCGATTACGCTTCAAATATTGTTTCACCGTCGATAATTTGGAAAGCCCTCAATTGTCAAGGTATGCTTTTGGTCTAGAAGATTTGGTATGGAGTTTTTTTCAAGAATTTTAAAGGTTTTAAATGGACTCTCAAAGACTGGTACGTATTTCTTAATCTAAGTGATTTTTTACTCAAATAAAAAAGGTAGAATTTTGATATTATGATAGTCTATTGATTAGAATTACGCTATTGTAAATACTAATGTGATAAAGTATAAAATATAAGTTTGTGTTGTAATACGTAGTAATAAAAGTAAGTGATAAAGAATGGATTGAAAGGCACAAAATCAGAGGCCTTTTATAGGTAAAATATGAGAGAATAAAATATAAGGAATTTACAATGTCTACTGTGAGTGTGAGAGAAAAGAATGACAAGAAAAAGGAGTACATAAATGACATAAGAAAATAATAAATTAGTACGTCAACAAGGGCATCAAATTTATTAGCAACAAAGTTTGAATTCCTTGGACTGTCACAATTATTAGACAATAAATAATCAATTATAATACTTTCACAGGATTACAGATTTCTCACTGAGGTAATATAATTGTTTTAAAGTTTTTATATTATAAACTTATTATTAATTTTATTCCCTTTGACATATACTTTTGAGCACGGTGTAGGGAGTAAAAATTGTAAGGGACATTTTATTTATATTATTTATTTATACTACTTGTCAGCCTAAATATCCTTAGGACTGAGTATTTCTTATGCTTAAAATAAGATAAGCTTAAG
Organism: Hemileia vastatrix; assembly: GCA_030280995.1. Lineage (NCBI taxonomy): Eukaryota > Fungi > Basidiomycota > Pucciniomycetes > Pucciniales > Zaghouaniaceae > Hemileia > Hemileia vastatrix. The sequence goes on along the minus strand of JASXTE010000006.1, from coordinate 16,457,656 downwards.
TAGATTAAGCTTATATCTTAAAAATAAGGTTAAAATAATAATATATATTATTTTATTATATATATATATAATTATTATTCTATTATATAACTTATAATAGTTTAAATAGCTTATCCATGGCCTAATAATATTTATTAAGGTGTTAATGGAGTCATAATATACTTATCTTAAGTGATATGAAGTAATTATTGACATACATAAGCTTATATGTATACATAAATCTCATATTCAGTGGAATATGCAGTATATTATGTATATTTAGGTATATAAGTGGGTTTTAGCCCCTTAATAGCCTACAACCTTTGTTTTTCTGCTTATTTTAGGTCATATGGACGAAATAAGTGGACTCACAACGCCTACAGAAGCATAGACACCTATATCAGGCACATACACCCAGTTTGGACAACTCAAATTACTTCCTTGGATGGTTATTCACAGATTTATGGGTTGAAAGGATGTTTCTGGGTTAATGTGGATGCTTGGGGATGTTATTGGGGGCTTGGAAATTTTATTTGTTTCCTTTATATGCTTTTAGTTTCATTAAATCTCTTTTTGATTATTTATTTTACCTGTTTCTTTATGGTATCCGCTTTTATCTGGGTTTTCTATTTATGGTATGGATCAGTGTTATTATTAATAGTGATGGAGGGTCTTTACTGGAGGTCTGGGTGTTGAAACTGCTTGAAGTGGACGCCATGGGGAGGTGATGGGCCCTCACAGTTCTGTAATCACAAGGGATAGCAGTGACATCATCTGGATTGAAGGTCTGTGCACTCCAGTGGATTTGGGTATAAGTAAGGAGGGATTTTGACGGTTATTGATCATCATTCAATTAATACAATTCAAACAACCACTACAATACAATTATTAGCATTCAGAAATATATTATAAAGCCACTATAAATTAATTTTATCTTTATATAAAGCTATAACTATATTTTATTCATCTATTTTCCACCACTAGCATGCATTTAAATCCAAGTATTGTGAGTTTTATTTGAGTATAACTATTTTATTATTCTTCCCCTGAGGTTTAATCACTAAACCATTTATTAATAAGTAGTAGGACCGTAAATTAACACTATTATATCATACTTATATACTAGACTATACTGACACTACTTATTGTACTTAACTTAGTTAATTGTAAGTACTACTTAAGTAAATAAATAAATTATTATTATTAAGAAGAAAAGGCATTGCTTCAACTCAGTAAAATAATTAATTATTTTACCGGGTAAGTCTAGTAGCCTGGCTGACACTCCCTCACTCTAAAAAAAAACAATAAAAAAAAATGCTATGATTTTTTCTTTTTATACTTTTTTAGTAGAGTAGGAAGATTAGATAACTCCTTCCCAGGTATCCAAGAATCATATTCAGATGATTTATTCTTGAATCTCAATAAGTATTCTGTACCTTTTTTAGCAGTGACTATTCTGTCATTTAGAATTTTTTCAATTTCTGCTGTTTCAGTGATTTCATTTGGGGTTTTCTTTGGTCTTCCCCTCCTTTTTGGAAATAAATCACTATTGGATGTGTAAGGTTTCAAAAGAGATATTGGAAAAACAGGATGTTTTCTGTCATATGGTGAATACAGAATAATGTCACGCGCCATGTGACACTCGAGGCAAAATCAACTCATTAAATCAATAATATCGAGTCCTAAATCTATACTCGAAGCGCAGAAAGCAATTCTCCATAGCAACTGCAATTTTCCTTTGTGTACTTACTATTTAACTGCGCTAGCCTAAACTCTAAATCTAAATTAGTCAATCTCCCAATGGGGTACCTTAGTCCTTTTCAATAAGCGACGCACAGCGCTAGGTTTAACGAAATAGTATAGTAGTAGTTTTTCATTAAAGTTTTTTTTGTTAATTAATTAAAAAGGGGTAAATTGAGCATGGGCGGATATTTAGTGAAGAGGGTCTAAGTGTATGTTAGTAATGGTCAATGGAATGGGAATGCTGCGATGGAAGGGAGGTCAATGCGAGGAGGAACAAAGGATATAAAAGGAATTGGGTATTTGGTTCGATATTCCTTAGAATTAAATTATAATATCGTATTTACATTAATAGTGGTAAATCCTTAAAAGTTAAATCATTGTTATTGTATCTTTCTTTTACCTCCTCAAATATTCATTTCTAAATCCTAAATCTTTGATTATTGAGTTACCAACCCTTTGTGAGATTTTAAGAATTATTATTACCTTGGAACTAGTTTATAATTCTTCTCGATCAAACCTCGAACCTATAGCTATTACTTCGAGTGACCTTCGAATCATTTCCTTGAATCATTCCTCTGTGCTTCAAAGAAGTTTCTAAAAATCCCTCATCTCACTTACAGGAACATCCTCAACCTTGTGCGTAGGTCGTCCGGTGACAGTATAATTTAATTCTCCGTAGTTCTCATTCTTTGCACTACTACTTCCTTTTAGGTGTTTCTAAAAATTTAAATGGCACCTGTTCAACGCACTCCTCCTACGGGCGCTACTACTAGAGCTCGCGCTAGAGGCAGGCCAACAGCCACAAGGTCTGTTTCTCGCACTCACTCTTTGGAACCACTCGACCTTAGGGAGCGGCAACATTCAGTTCAATATGTAGAGGACATTCCACAAGATTTTGAGGATTCTAGTGATGAAGAAGAAGGAGAGGATACAATGCATGAGGCACCATCTGCCCCTGCCAATCACCCTTCTGGCCAATCCTCAGAACCGGGACCATCTAACTCTCTGGAAGATTTCATGAGACTTTTTATGAAACCCCTTTCAAATCCAACGTCTTCAGAGGGATCTAAGTTCAAAACTCCTTCTATGAAATCTCCTGAAAAATTCGACGGAGATCACCCCGACAGATTGTGACCCTTCTTGCAAACCTGCAAGCTACTGTTCCATAATGATCCTCGAACCTTTAACAGCGACTGATCAAGGGTTTTTTATGCTTCTTCATTCCTAGCCGGAAAAGCAGCAAGATGGTTCGAACCTTATCTACTCATGCTTTCCTCGACAGAAACCTACTTACTTATCAATAATTGGGAAAAATTCAAGGACCAACTTTTTACGTTGTTTGGGGACCCTAATGAAACGGAAAACGCGTAAATTGAACTTAATTTTCTTCGCATGAGTGATAATGGTAAAGCTTCTGAATATATCTCAAACTTCAGAGCACTTCAAACTCGAGTAGGTTGGAATGATGCTGCCCTTAAGTATCATTTCAAGAAAGGACTTCCTTCGAGGATTCTAGATCAATTAAATCTTCACGGTCAGAAGATGACTACTTTAACGGACTTAATGGATCGAACCCTCGAACTTGATGGCGTTTATCAAGGACGACTTCAACATCGTCAATATGCCAACAAATCTCAAGGCCAAAATTTTAAATCTGGACCTTCTTCACACCCACGACCAAATCAATCCTCCTCGACTCAATCCAAACCCAATAAGGGAAAGGATAAACCTCGACCAAAAGGCTTGACCCCAGGCAATATCAGCAAAGTACTGGATCCTAAAGGGGAACTTAAAGAAGCTGAGAGGAAGAGACGAGCAGATAATGGGTTATGTATGTATTGTGGGGGTAAGCACAAGTTGGAAGACTGTGTAAAGTTGAAGGAAAGAGAAGGTACTAGTTCGAAGTCAAAAAACTAGTAGATAGTTTACTTGTGTGCAAAGCAAACTATCTTATCTCTCCCAGTGCACAGAACCTCCATGTCTTAAGGACTGGAGTTGCCTTAAACTGCTTGAGATTCATTCTTTTTAAGGAGGACATCCCCTTCAGTTGTATTATAGACTCTGGAGCTTCAATTTCTTTTGTTAGTTTATCTTTTGCCGAGAAGCTTCAACTAAAATTTACAGATATCGATCGAACTCCCATCTATTTGGTCGAATCAGAGGAACCCAAATATTGGGTAAGTAAGAAAGTTTTATGGGTTTTCAACTTTCCAAATTTTCCCCCCTTCGAGTGGGAATTATCAGTCTTGGACGCCCCAAGGATGGACGATACCATTCTTGGCCATGACTTTTTAACGCATTGGAATCCCAAAATTGATTGGACTAGGGGATTGATCACCCCACGCTCTAAGTATATTTCTGATTCTTCAATGCAGGTCAATAGGGAGTTAGACAACCCGCCTGACAGCGTCCTGTTAGAGGACAAGTCTCTTCCAGATGACTTGCAAGCATCTGATCCTTCTTTAAATGAGCAATTGGCTAACCCTTCTAGCTCGATGACTTCACTCAAAGAGGATTTAAATTACCTCGAAGTAATCGAGTTATGCTCTCTCAATACAGGTATCCCCTCGACAGATTCTCTCGAAGATGAAGAGGACGACCAAATAAACGTTGAAGCCATCAAATCAACTCTACCGGAAATCTACCACTATTTCTTCGATGTTTTCTCAATCCGCAAGGCCAATAAGTTACCACCTCATCAACCCTACGACCATCAAATAGAGTTAATAGGCCCAGTACCTCCGGCAGGTCCTGTCTATTCTTTATTGAAGGGCGAATCTCAAGTTCTTTGAGACCACATTGCAGAGAATGTAGCCAAAGGTTTCATCAGAGCCAGTAAATCTCCAACCAGCTCCCCTGTCCTCTTTGTAAAAAAGAAGGACGGTAGTCATAGGTTGTGTGTTGACTATAGAAAGCTCAACACAGTCACAAAGAAGAATGCATATCCTGTTCCTCCTATGTCATTACTTCTTACCCTTTTCAATGGTGCTAATTTCTTTTCTAAAATTGATCTTAGAGGCGCTAACAATCTTATTCGCATTGCGGAAGGTCATGAACCACTGACTGCAATGCGCACTAGATTTGGTAGTTTTGAATATTTAGTTATGCCTTTTGGATTATGTAACGCACCTTCAACTTTTCAAACTTTTGTTAATGATATCTTTCAAGATGTTGTTGAACAATTTGTAGTCGTCTATTTAGATGATATTTTAATATTCTCGAAAACACTGGATGAACATATTCATCATGTTCGACAGGTCCTAAATTGTCTTCGAGATCATGGTCTCTACGCCAAGCATAATAAATGCGAATTCCACCTCAAATCAATTGATTTTTTGGGTTTTACATTGTCCACTGACGGTTTAGTCATGGATGATAAAAAAACCCAGAAAATCCTGGAATGGCCTGAGCCCAAAAACATTAAATCACTCCAAGGATTTTTGGGTTTTGCAAACTTCTATAGAAGATTTATTAAAGATTACTCTAAAACTATTTCCAATCTTACTTCTCTTCTTAGAAAAGATATTCCTTTTGTTTTTTTAATTCTACAGCACGAAAGGAATTTAAAGCACTAAAAACGGCGTTCACCACAGCCCCAATTCTTCGGCATTTTAATCCTTCTGCCTCGACAATAGTTGAGACAGATGCGAGCAATTATGCTATTGCAGGGGTCATCTCCCAATTAAATCCTGAAACAAATTTGTTTCATCCTGTTGCTTTTGAGTCACGCAAACTCATAGCCGCGGAATTAAATTATGAAATTCATGACAAAGAGCTTTTAGCTATTATCTATTGTCTCAAAAAATGGCGTTCTTTTCTTCTCAGCCTAGATAGTTCTTTTCAAATTTTAACAGATCATAATGCTTTGAAATACTTCATGTCTTCTAAAGTGTTAACCAGGCGTCAAGCCAGGTGGGCTGAATTTTTGTCTGAATTTTCTTTCTCTATTTCCTATCGCCCAGGAAAAAACTGCATTGTCCCAGATATCTTGTCACGTCGGGACGACGTTTACCCACAGCGGGGGGACGCATTTGCTGACAAGAACCCAGCAAATGTGCAATAAATCTTCAACGAATCAATGTTAAGGACTCATCAACTTAATTTGATGACAATTCAATCTTTTCGAAATCCATTATCCAACATCCTCGAAGCTCATTCAAAGGACGATTATTGGTTAGGGTTAAAAGACAAAATACTCTCGAAGCAAGGGGCCAAAAGATTTAGTATTGAATCAGGTCTATTAGTCTTCAAAGGTAGAGTAGTCATACCCTACAACAATGAGATAAAATTATGGATTTTCAATAGTCGACATGATTCTCCGTTAGCTGGTCATTTTGGGGTTGATAAAACCTACCAGTTAATAGTGAGGGATTTCTTCTGGCCAGGTATGACCAAGGAAATCAAGGCCTATATAAAAGCTTGTTACGAATGTAATAGGAATAAGGCTCCCCGTCACCGGAAGCATGGGTTGCTTCAACCACTTCCTATTCCCTCTAAACCTTGGGAATCTTTATCTATGGATTTCATTTCTCAACTTCCTATTTCTAATGATTTTGATGCTATATTAGTAATAGTAGATAGATTTTCAAAAATGTCTATTTTTATTAAAACCACTACTACTTCTACAGAAGAAGATTTGTCAAAATTGTTTCTAGAATATGTATTTTCTAAACACGGCTTACCAAATGATATTATTTCAGATAGAGGCTCATTGTTTGTATCCACATTCTGGACCCAACTGTGTCGACAACTCAATATCACGAGGAATCTCTCCACGGCCTATCACCCTGAAACCGATGGACAAACAGAAAGAGTTAACCAAATCCTCGAACAATATCTTCAAATGTATGTCAGTTACCAACAAGACGATTGGACCACATGGCTACCATTGTCCGAATTTGCTTATAATAACTCGACTCATTCTTCAACACGACAATCTCCCTTCGAAACCATTTATGGACGACATCCTCGATTCAACTCAATTCATGTAGGAACTAATCATCCTGCGGAACATTATCTTCGAACTATATCACGACTCCAAGAAGAACTTAAAACAAATTTGGAATCAGCGATTCGAAGATACAAGGAACAGGCCGACAAACATCGACAATCTGCTCCTTCCTTTAAACCAGACGACAAAGTATGGCTCAATGCACGAAACATCCGAACAACAAGACCATCAAAGAAACTGGCTGAAAAGCGCTTGGGACCGTTAGAAATCGACTCTGAAGTCTCTAAAACTGCATTTCAACTCAAGTTACCTCCTAAATGGCAGGCGATTCACCCTGTTTTCCATGTATCTCTCCTGGAACTGGCTCGAGAAATATACCCGGGCATGAACCAACCCCCTCCGGAACCGGTCGAAGTAGAAGATCATCTAGAGTGGGAAGTAAGTAGTATCCTTGATTCAAGAATACGCAAGGGGAAACTTCAATACCTCGTGGAATGGGAAGGCTTCCTCAATGACTCAGACAAAACATCCTGGGAACCAGCCATCAATGTTTCTAACGCTCCTGAACTCCTAAAATCTTTTCATTCGAAATATCCTTTAAAACCAAAACCTTAAAATTTCTTTATTTAAAATTTTCTTTTCTTTTTCTTTCTTTCTTTAAAATCTAAAACACCTCTTAAATTTCTTAGCCTTGTTTTCTTCTTTCTCTCTTCTTTTCCTTCTATAAAATTTCCTCCAAAACCAACTAAAATTAAAATCAAAATTAAAAATCAAAATTGAAATTAAAATTAAATAAAATAAAATAAAATAAAATAAAATAAATAGAATAAAACATAAATAAATTTCTTTAAATATTTTCTTTCTTTTCATTTCAATTCTTTAAATACATTCTTTTCTTAAATTTAAAATTCTCTTTAAAATTTTCTCTTCCAAAAAATTTATTCTCTCTTTTTTTTTTAAAAAAAAAAAAAAAAAACTTTCTTTCCTTTGAATCATCAAATCTTGTACGACACGACCATTTCCTCGAACTTAATTTCAACCTCTAAATCTCCCTATAATAATTCTTCGAAACAAATAATTCTTCTTTTCAAATTCTCTTAAAATTCTAAATTCTGTTTTTTTTCTTTTCTTTCTTCTTCCTCTCTTTTCAACTAAAATTTAAAAAAAAAAAAAAAAACACTAAAACTTCCTTCAATTAAAACAACCTTTTTTCTTTCTTTAAAATTCTTCTTTCAAATTCTAAAATTTTTTATTTAAAACTTCATTTTTTCTTTTTTCTCTCTTCTTTTTCTCTCTATCTCAAATCTTATAAAATTAACAACATTCACCTACAATAAAAAAAATAATCATAATAAAATAAAATAAAAATAAAATAAAACTAAAATACAATTTTCTTTCTTTAAATCTCCTTTTCTTTTAACTTCTCTCAAACCAATCTTTTCATTTTCTCCAAAACTACCCTTATTTCCTTCCTGCATTTCTCAAACACCTCCTCCTCTCCTACCGGAACCACCTCTCCCATCTCCAATAGCTCCTCTGCCACGTCGAAGGAAGCAGCGTCAATAATAGTGTCGACCTCCCCACATAGTTCTTCCGCAAACCTTACTCGTTGACCTTGACGAGGTTTCTTCGACCACACCTGGTCCAGGGTGTCTTTGGGCTCTTCAACTACTTCCGTGGCTGGAGGGTTTGCCTCAGTTGGTATAACTGGCGCAGGCTCCGCAATCGGCTCTTCAAGGTTATTTGATGTCTAAAACAAAACTCATCAGTAACTTCATCCTTGAAATAAAAAAATTAAAACTTACCTCGAAGATGGGATCAGGCTCCAGAAATAAACTGGGCGCCACTTTGACTTCTACCTCTCTCTCTTCCTCATTGTCCTCGATGACCACCCGTCATTTCTTGGGTGCCCGCCCTGGAACAGGGACTTCATCTTCATCCTCCTCCACCAATTTGTCAACCTCATCCTCGACACCTCGCTTTGAACTCGTGGCCTGGGTTACCCAGGTTGAGATCTCTTTGTTCATCTCCTTATCATTTTCCCCCACCAATTGTTCATCTTCGATCGAGACATCCCAAATGTCTTCGACCACCTCTTTGGTCTTCGGAACTACCCAAAATTTAGTTTTTGTAAATCATTTTTCGATTTCCGCGTTCTTCGTCAATGCATCGCACGCCACTCGCCGCCAACAGCAAAACTCGCATTTCTGGAGAGGGCCTCGAGTCGCCGTACTTTCGACACAGAAATATTCCATGCTTTCACAAGCCGTGCAAGTCTGTGAAAACTGTCGTGTGATTATTCCCCCATCCGCTTTAGGGTGTGGAGACGTGGGTGTGGGAGTAGGGCAGTTCATTATAAAAAAAGTAATTAAGAGGTGAGGGAAAAAAGTATTAGACAAGGGAAATTAGTGTGGGAAGATGGCTCAAGCTCAACAGAGTTTGCGTTTTTTATACCCGGGCATCTGTCACGCGCCACGTGACACTCGAGGCGAAATCAACTCATTAAATCAATAATATTGAGTCCTAAATCTATACTCAAGGCGCAGAAAGCAATTCTCCATAGCAACTGCGATTTTCCTTTGTGTACTTACTATTTAACTGCGCTAGCCTAAACTCTAAATCTAAATTAGTCAATCTCCCAATGGGGTACCTTAGTCCTTTTCAATAAGCGACGCACAGCGCTAGGTTCAACAAAATAGTACATTAGTATTTTTTCATTAAAGTTTTTTTGTTAATTAATTAAAAAGGGGTAAATTGAGCATGGACGGATATTTAGTGAAGAGGGTCTAAGTGTATTTTAGTAATGGTCAATGGAATGGGAATGCTGCGATGGAAGGGAGGTCAATGCGAGGAGGAACAAAGGATATAAAAGGAATTGGGTATTTGGTTCGATATTCCTTAGAATTAAATTATAATATCGTATTTACATTAATAGTGGTAAATCCTTAAAAGTTAAATCATTGTTATTGTATCTTTCTTTTACCTCCTAAAATATTCATTTCTAAATCCTAAATCTTTGATTATTGAGTTACCAACCCTTCATGAGATTTTAAGAATTATTATTACCTTGGAACTAGTTTATAATTCTTCTCGATCGAACCTCGAACCTATAGCTATTACTTCGAGTGACCTTCAAATCATTTCCTCAAATCATTCCTCTGTGCTTCAAAGAAGTTTCTAAAAATCCCTCATCTCACTTACATGAACATCCTCAACCTTGTGCGTAGGTCGTCCGGTTACAAATAACCTCAACTGCATTATCTCCAATCATTCTTCTGACAACAAATGAACCACAAATGGAACTTTCAATTTGTTATTACCTTGTAAGTTGAAGTGGACTGTAGAAATCAACACTTCATCACCCTTTTTAAAAGTGTATTCTTTATGGGATTTGTCCTATCTCTTCTTCTCATATTCAAATGATTTTTCAATACATTGTTGTGCATGATTTCTGCAAAGTTGTTGCATTTGAAGAAAAGACTTTATGCCAGGGTGTATATCCAATTTAGGTATTTTGTTATTGAGAATTTGGGCAGGAGTGTTTGGAACATATCCAAGCCAGAGCTCAAAAGGCTTTCTTTGAGTAACAGAATGAACAGTGCTATTATAAGCAAATGCTAACCCAGGAAGTAAGGTAACCCAATCATGAGTGAATCTGTCAATATCTTTATACTCAAGGCCAAAGGCACAATATCTTCTTATCATGTCCTCTAAAGTCTGAATCGTTCTTTCAGCTAAACCATCAGTCTGAGGGTGATGGGCAGTAGAAAGTTTCAGATCACAACCACAAACATCCATCAGAGACATCCAAAATTCAGAAGTAAATTTAGGGTCTCTGTCAGAGATTATGGCTTCAGGAAAACCAGCAGTATTAAACATATGAGACCACCATAAGAAAGCTAATTCTTTAGTCGAAACATCCTTGTGGGTATACTCAAATACCAATGGTCCCTTTGATTTATGCCCTCAAATCACGATGGGCCGTCAATAATTCGGAAAGGCCTCCAATTGTCAAGGGGTCCTTTTGGGTCTAGAAGTTTATTCGAGGTTTATATGAGGAAAATTGGGGATTTAATGAACTCTCAAAGTAAAGTACATATTTTCTTAATCAAATTGATTTATTTGCTCAAGTATAAGATGTAGGTTTAAATATTAGTATAATTTATAGATTAGAATTACATTGTTGTAAGTACTAAGCTTATAAAATATAGAAATATGTATTGTTTTGTAATTGTTGTAATAAGTAATTGATGAATGAATGATCTGAAAAGCACAAAGTAAGAGGCCTTTTATATGCAAAACATGAGGGAATAAAATATACGGAATTTACACCATATATTTTAAGAATGTGAGAAAAAGAATGACTAAAAGGAGTACATATATGACATAAGAAATAAATAAACTGGTACGTCAACAAGGGCATCAAATTTATTAGCAATAAATTTTGAGTTTCTTGGACTGTCACAATTAATTACGCAATAATTAATTAATTATCTTACTTTCACGGGATTCCAGATCTCTCACTGAGGTAATATAATTGTTTTAAAGTTTTTTTATTAAAATTTTATTATTAAATTCTATTCCCATTGACTTATACTATTGAGCATGGTGTTAGGGAGTAAAATTGTAGGGGACATTTTATTTACACTAATTAATTATACTACTTATTGTACTTAACTAGTTAATTGTAAGTAATACATAAGTAGATAATTAATTATTAGTTAGAAGAAGGGGAGTGGTTTCAACTCAGTAAAATAATTAATTATTTTACCGGTTAAGTCTAGTAGCCTGGCTGACAATATTTCTACGTCCATGCCCTTCATGATCTTTATTAAATTCATTCAAAATACTAATGGTTTATCCCCAGCATTTGGATTATATCTGGCTTTCTCATACAATCTTTTTTGAGTCATTCTTAATTTTTGGCACCTAATTTCCTTTCAATTAGTGCCTTCTATTCAATCCAGGAGTAGTTAATTCTCTCACTCAATAAAGATTCAAACCATAATAAGGTTAAATCTGTAAATAAAGATATCGATTTTGATGTAATTTTACATAAGGTAATTTTTATGAAATGTTTAACTTATCAATTCTCTGAATGAATTGTTGCCAATCAGATTTTGAATCCTCATCAAAAGAAGGGTACTGATATAGCTTATACCAGTTCTTTTAGTTATTTTTTACTTTCCTAACCTTAGGAATATAAGGTAATTCACCTACTTTGGAGAGATGATCATTTATTTAATTATTTAATGATTTTATATTCTCAGAGCCCATGACACTATTTTCATGCTCAATAATTTGTTTACCATCTGAATGTTTCATATATACTGGTATTTTTTCCACATAGGATGTATTGTCCTTTAATTTCTCAGTATATTTTAAAATTTTAGCTACTTCAATTTCCACTTTTTGTAACCTATCGTTTATTAAAGTTACATGGTTTAAAGTATCATTCACATTTGAAAAAGACAATTTTACATGTTCCTTTATGGTAGCCATAATATTCTGAGAATTTTCTAATTTATCTTGTAAATTTTTAATCTCTGAGTTTAATGTTTTATTTTCATTTATTAATTCATTAGTTAAATTTTCAATGATTTTTAAGCTATTGGCTGTGGTACTCAATAATTGTTTAAGGTTTAATAATAAACTTTCTGTATTATTTTTTGACTTTTTAGAGAATTCTTCCAATTTCTCACTTCTTAATAACAATTTGCTAATGATTTTTGATTCTATTTTATTTTCTTTCCAAAAATTTTAAATTTTTTCCATGTACAACTCAGAAGACTTATCATCAGACTCATGTTCTACTTTATTTGGCTACATTTTAATATGTCTAGTATTATTCTGGTGATCAATAAAACTATGTACATTGTCATCATGTCAAGACAAATTTAAAATGCTATTTTCAAATGAATAATTTTTTAAATATTTATCAATAATATCCAATAAATCTCTATCAATATCATTACCTTTGATTAATTAATTTTTAGTGTCATATAATTGACCATGAGAAGATGGATTACTTACCAATGTCTTATTCCATTTCCCCTGCCTCTCCTTGCCTTTCCCCTGTAAATGTGTGACTGCTAGATCCCTGCTGTGGAGGTTTTTTGTAATTATGGGAATACCAGTCTCATTTCTGTTTTCTGACTGTAATTTTTAGATCCTCTTCTTGGGCTGGAGCTGTTGCTGTTGACACTGTGAAATTTTTTTGATACAACAGTTGTTGGTTGAGCCTTTAGTCCCACTTGAGCTCGTTTGACTTCTATAAAACCCTGTGCAGCTCTTCTCCAGATTTTTCATCTGGTCTACTATATTGTTGACTCTTATTGTTAGGGTGTTTAGAATAGTGGATAGGGAGTGAATTTTTTCTTACAAAGTATTTTTTGTTTTCTTTATTGATACTTGTTTTAAAATTCCTTCCCTTTCCTGCAGAGACATCTGTGGAGTGTTACTGTTGGTGGGAGAATCCTGGCCCTCCATTTGGATGTCCGGTAACAGGTCTTTCAGCTATAGTTCTTAAGTTACAAGATTTTTCCTTATTAATCACAATATCATTGTTGTTGTCACACATTTTTACATGGAATTTAAATCAAAAATTTAAATATGAGATATGTAAACTTCAAAAAGGAGTTTTTTCAGTATTAATAGACACCACTAAGTACAATTTTATTGCTCACTTTTAGGTATTATGAGAATTTATAAGTGTTAAAAGTCAAATATGCTTTTATGTGTTACTTGATTTAACTGGTCTACAATATGTAGCTGTGTTTATATATTGAAAAAGAAATATTTTCAGAAATATTTTCAAGGGGTGCTTTTTGTCTAAAAGATTTTATGGCAATCCAATGGCAATGAAAGGTGGGAAAAACTCAAGATTTCAAAAGAGTTACATTTTTTTATCTTTATAATTTAATACTAAATAAAAAGGTAAAAAAATTATTATTATTATTATTTTAAGGACTTAGAAATACACAGTTGTAAAAACTAAGGTGGTAATAGTAGTAATGGAATGGGTTGTGAATATAATATTTTTTAAGGTAAGTAAGAATGGAATGAATTAAAACAGCCAGATTGAGAGGCCTTATATAGGCAAAAAGGAGAGAAACTACAGAATTAAAAATTCTATATACATGAGTATCAGAGAAAGAAAAGTTCCAAAATTTGACATTTCAAATATTAAAGTTGTTATATAAAGAATGTACTCATATACTGTATTTAACTGTATATTTCCATTTTATTTGATTTATTATAATTTTATGTAAATTTAAAAGTAAAAATAAAAATAAATTTTTTTTCTATATTTAATATTTTTATTTTTATCTTCAGCTGTCATGAGGAAGCTGTCACAGAAGAAAATATATGAGGAAAAAATAGAATTATATATTTATTTATTTTTACCTATAAATTAGTCAAAAGTGTATAATTAATTTATAAAGTAAGTATAATTCATTAAATGAGAGGTAAAGGCATATCTCTACTCTAGTAAATAATTAATTACTTACTGGGTAGATTTAGTAGCCTGGCTGACAAATATTCTTCCTAAATATTAAATGAGCTTTAAAAACCAAGAAAAAGGGATTAAAAGTCCTTTAAAAAAGAATAAATTAATCAGTTTTTTTTATCTGGTTTATTACCTGCAAAGATCACAAAATTAATTTTTCTATTGATAGACTCCCACTAAGAACAATATTTATGTTAAATTAGTGGTAAAATTGTTGATTCAATATCACAATCTTATTATATAACAGGGTTGATTTTTTGAAAATCACTTTATAAGTGACCTCAACCTGTTATAATTATCCAAATATATCTATATGTAATTTATTTACTTGTAGCCTCTTTTTGAATTTTTACCTTCTGGAAGATAACCAACAGAATTCTTAAGGAGAGGTACCCAATTTTCAGGCTGAGTTCTAGTACAGAGACCTGAATAGCTTGATTATTCAGTTATCTAGAATATTTTAATGGTCCTATATGAATACTGTAGCACAAATCCAAAAAGTAATAAAATATAACTCAATTTAAGGGTCTCAGTAATTTAAATCTCACTAATAATGTCAGTGTATGCTAGTATCTAAGTATGATTTAGTAGTGAATATTAATGGTCCTACTACTTATTGATAAATTATTTAGTGATTAAAACTCAGAAGAAGACTAATAAAATAGTTATTCTGAATGTAAATGCACAATACTTAGATTTTTATGCGTGCTAGTGGTGGAAAATAGATCAATAAAATATAGTTATAGCTTATATAAAGATAATATCAATTTATAAATGCTTTATAATATATTTATATATGATAATAATTGTGTAATAGTGTTTTTTTAATGTTTAGTAAGAAAGTGATGTCCTATAACCTGTCAAATCCTCCCTTACTTATACCAAGATCCACTGGAGTGCACAGACCTTCAATCCAGATGATGTCACTTCTATCCCTAGCAATTACAGAACTATGAGGGCCCATCACCTCCCCATGGAATCCACTTCAAGTAGATTCAACACCCAGACCTCCAGTAAGTACCCTCCATCAAAATTAACGATACCATAGGCCCATACCATAAATAGAATAAACTGATAAATGTGGATACCATAAAGAAACAGGTAAAATAACTCATCCAAAGAGTATATAATGAAACCCAAAGCATATAAAGGAACAAAATTATCAGTCCAAGCCCCTAATAACATCCCCAAGCATCCATATTAACCCAGTAATGATATCCCAACACATAAATCTGTGAAAATCCATCAAAGGAAGCAGATTAATTTGTCCAAACTGGATATATGTGCCTGAAATAGGTGTATATGCTTGTCTAGGCATTGTGAGTCCACTGAATATGTCAATATGATCTAAATAAGCAGAAAAATAAAGTTGATAGGCTATTAAGAGGTTAAAACCCACTTATAGACCTAAATATACATAATATAACTACATATTTCACTGAATATGAGGTTTATGTATACATATAAGCTTATTTATGTCTATAATTACTTAATAACACTTAAGACAAGTATATTATGACCCCGTTAACACCTGAATAAGTATTATTAGGCTATGGATAAGCTATTGAAACTACTATAAGTCATATAATAGTGTAATAATTATATATATATGTATTATAACCATATATCTAAGTATTTCAAACTTATTTTTAAGGTATAGATTATTGTAATTAAGGTTATCTAATTTTAAACATAATAATTACTCAGTCCTGGGGATATCTATGCTGGAAAATAATATATGGGTTAGAATCTTATATTTGGTAGAAAAATAGATGTAATAATTCAGATACTATTCAAAGACTTAATAAGTACTATTGATAGGTATTGTAATTGTATTGGTTATATATTTCATTGTAATGATAAAGAATGTAGAAAACAAGACCAAATCCCCCCACCTTTTATACCCAATAATTCCTTCAATGAACCCCTTGATTTAACATCTCCATACACGGCTAATGATGCCTCATTCCAGCTAATAAACCACAGGGGGGAAAAAATGAGGACTTGTAGGCGAGTCGTTTTTCAGGTTTCCTGGAGTAATCTGTGGAGTTATCTCTTGATCCTAAATTTGATGTCTAGATATAGGTGTATAATTTGTTATCAATATCTGATAATTTTATGGGAAATCTCTACAACCAAACTTTTTTTCTTGGATACAGATTTTGGAATGGAAAAATCTTTGAAACTCTAAAAAACAGATATCATCAAATTTCAGACAATTTCAAATAATATTCTACACTTTCTTCATGAAAAACACAAATTATTTCTATCAAAAGACCAATAACAGGAAAAAGTGCCATGCTATGATTTATTAGAAAAAAAAGTCAAATATTATAACCTGTCATAATGTATTTTGCACTATTATTATTTTTTCATTAAACAAATGGATTACATATATTAAGGTAGAGATTCTTGTGCACTGAATTTACTTTATCTGAGCCATAAAAATGACCATGTCCACATCTTTTCTAAAGTTTATTTGGTGTTAAGTAATATTTGAAGTGTTTTCAAATTGCAAAAAGGCAAGCATAATCCAAGAGCTATTTTAAAATTTTGATCAAGATTAATTTTCTTATTCTAATCAAGACAATTCGCCTTCAGCTAATGTCAAAAGGTTAGAAATTTTTTATGTTTCCTCAGTCAAATGATAGTATCAATTTTTTGATATCATTATTCACCACAGAAAATTTGGGGGGGTATTGCTAGCAATACCCCTCATTTAAAAATGTTGGGAAGTGGTTGGAAAGCTGTTGGAAGGCTGTTGGGAGTTCATTGTGAAACCAGATTTTAATTAATTGGACAAAGATTTGGTAATCAGTTAGACCTAGGTTCAACCAAACTCAATCACAGGTTTCTTGGAGCTTGGTGATTACTTTGATTTTGAGCTGAGCACAGATTGAGCAAAGCTTGAACATATCACTTAACATATCATAATATTCACTTTCCCATCTTGTGGAAAGCAAAATTTGATATTCATTCTAAGAATATCTACATATATTTTCTTGCCAAGTTGGTAACAGAAGGTTAAACTGTAGTATCTCAATTATTACACTAGACTACATAGATATTTGATAAAACATACAATTCAAATCAATTTTAATATTATTGAGATCACCATAAGTGTCTTTCCAAAGACTTACAAAAAGTATGTTAGTATCAAGAAATCGTTCTAGGTAGTAGTTTCAATTTGGATTTTGAACTGACATCTAAAGCATTTTACTATTAGACAGAAACATAAATAAGTGTAATAAGAGTGAAATTATTCTATTTTGTGATTATAATGTAACAATAAAGCACATTTTTATTGAGAAAATTTTTCTTCCTCCACAAACCAAAATTTACTCTATAGGCTCAAGATTTATTTTTAAGCCATATTATTCATTTCAGTTATCATTGATTTACTTCCAATATTTATTAAAAAGATAATAATAATACATGTGAAAGAATTATGAGCTTAGCATAGCATATGCTAAAAAGTTATTTTGTCGTTTTATTCAAAACTGATTCTTCATTTTTTGCTTCAATTCATCTTTTAACAACCACTATCTTCAGATACTATTCTTACTTAATATGTCAAGTCTCAGATGTGTTGGACAGTTCTCAATAACAATCGATCAAATTTATATGAATGTAATTTCAAGATTTCAAAACTCACCGACCCGCACAATTTTACAGCGAGGCCAATCGAATGTTCATATTTTTGGACTATTTGAAGAAAGAAAACCAACCCTTGTTGGTAATCTTTCTCAAGTGCAGAGTCAGCACATTGGACCACTATTGGGTGACATTGGCTCTGGATCTCACCATTTAAACCAAAGAAGTGCCTTGAATCCTATGAAGCCTTTATATTTTCATGCTTACTTGGTTCCAGTTTTTGGTAATCAGTATCAACTTTGGGGATGCCTCTTTTCTTCAAGTACACTAATCAGTCTTGCTAAAGAAGCATTTTCTTCTGCACAAATCGATTTATGTCCAATCCTGAACTACGACTCCACTATCTTTTTTAATATCCCGCATGTAATTTTTGAAGGCTCTTTCCAAATATCTCAGAGTACTCAAGATTGGAAAGCTGATCAACTTATCTGAGGAATCAAAACAGATCTCAAAACACATCAACTTCAAGCAATAAATTTTATGATTGACAATGAACGAATGTTAAAGGAAAAGTTGGATATCATGTGGAGGCACCAGGACAACCATTGGCTTAGAACTGGATTCGATGACTATAAAGATCAGTTTCCTAACAATCAATTAACGCCTGAAGGAAACGGGTCAATACTTGCTGATGATATGGGTTTGGGAAAGACACTTTCAACTCTTTCTCTTATAAGTGCAACTCAAGGTGAAGCAAGACAATTCCAGGTATCAGAAAATCAAGAAGGTATTAATCGGAGTTCAGCCACACTGATTATATGCCCCCTGGCAACACTATTGAATTGGATCAATGAAATAAGTGTGCACTTTGAAGATAATGCGCTTCCTTTCAAGGTTCTTTATGGGAAGGATTGTCAAAATACTAATATCAATGAGCTACAGGACACTGCTATTGTTTTAATGACCTATGAAATAGCTAGCCCAACGATGTCAAAAAATCAAAGCCAAAAAAAGATACTGGTGACTCAAATGCTCTTTTGGTATAGAGTTGTTTTAGATGAAGCTCAGTTAGTGCCCATTTCTATATCTAAAACTTAAAACTTAATTTTGATAATCAATTTTTATAAATATTCTTTTAGTTACATTAAAAATCCTTACTCGCAGAGGGCTCAAACAATATTTGACTTGGAATCCCAACATCGACTATGCTTGACTGGAACTCCACTTCAGAACAGGCCCACTGACCTTCAAAGTCTCATATTTTTTCTTAGAATCGAAAAGTGGCAAGAAGACTGGTTATGGAAGAATTTCCTTTTTCCAGGTTTGCAAAAAGGAAAGGCTAATTCTATTAAATCAATCAATCACTTAATGAAAGTCATAAGCCTACGTAGAACAAAGGATGCAATTTTGTCTCTTCCAAAAAAGATTCAAAGGGGGATATCGGTTCAATTAGCAGATCCATGGAGGTCTAAACTTGATGTGCTTCAAGAAGGATTCACTGAGCAATATGGGCCCTCCAGAAGCACTGACTTCCCTTGGGACTCATCTGAGTTTCTAAGAGAGCTGACAATTTTAAGAAAATTCTGCAACCATCCAATCTACGAAAATCTGGATGAAACTCCAACTTTTGATTTCACCTGGCAGCATTCCGCAAAGATTTGTCATCTTATAGGCCACTTAAAAAACTTTTTGTCTGGTGAAAGGGATATAAATTTTCCAAAAGCTGTTATATTCTCCAACTTTGCAGACTTTTTGCAGATGTAAGTGATTCTATAATGAATTGTTTTACAAAATTGTGTTGGCTTATTAAAAACAATTTTCTAATATTTCAAAATAGAATAAAAATGGCTTTAGATGACCACAATATTAGGTATACCCAGCTTACGGGTGAACTCAGCTGGACAAAGCGAGACAAAAATATGCATGAATTCCATTTTAATAAAAATTGCCAAGTTTTGGTTGGAACGATTCAGGCTGCAGGAGTGGGTATAGATCTCAGGTGTGCTCAAAATGTATATATAATGGTGAGCTCAATGTCTTTTATTTCATATTAAGAACAAAAATATTAAATTTTTTATATGTTCAATGTTGAAATAGGAGCCAAATTGGAATCCAGCAGTTGAGCAACAGGCTGTTGATCGTCTGTATAGAATGGGGCAGCAAAATGAAGTAAATGTTTTGAATTATTTTGTACAAGGAAGTATAGAATTCAGCATGTATAAGATTCAAAGGAAAAAAATGGAGCTAACAATGTAAGCCAAATTTCATTTCTATAAATTTTAATGATAATAGTAATCATTAAAATTATGTTTTTGTTTTCAAGGCTAAGTGTCCCAAACAGTGGAAATGAGGAGTATGAGTGTGCAAACCTATTATTAAGGGAGTTTGTCAATCACTCACATTAGAGGAAGAAAGAATTTCAAGGAGAGCAGGTAAATTTATGGGATTTTGAGGATTTAAAAGTCTGAGTTGTTGAGGATTTAGAGATGCAAGATATAAGGGAGAATAACAGTCATTCGGCAAACCCCGGGGGACATGAGAAGGATTAAGGTTAGGGGATAATGTTGAAACCAAACTGATTCTTTTGTACAAGGCCAAGTCCTTTAGCACACTGCCAGAGTAGGTTGAATTATCTCGAATATCAAAGTGTTGTTGGTCAAGATATTGTGCAACTTTAGAAAAATCTTCAGACCTCCATTGCATTAAGATACGTCTTAACAATCCATCATTATCAATTTCGGTGTCTGAACAACACTTGATGTTTGTGAAAAGGTTGTGATAAGTTTCACAATGTGGAAGTTGTTTAAGAAGTTTAGTTTGGTTAACTGAATTCTAAGAATCTTTGTTATTTGAAATAAAGGTCATAAATAAAAACGGTTGAAAAAAAAGGGATTTTCATACTTTTTTTTTATTCTATATTTATGCTTTCTCACTTTGATTATTTCTTGAGAGCTATGAGAATCCTTCCCAAGTCTTAATCTATCAGCATGACCTAAAAACCAACGGTGAAGAACTCCTATTTGATTTGAGAAGCTAATTTGAGTTGAGTCAATTGGATATGCAATCAAATTATTGGTTTTTAAGGCATTGTCCCAGTGTTTAATGAGAATATTTGCCAAGACCTGGTTCCATTTGTCAAACCAATCTAGGTTCCAAGCGAAAGTTGATCCTGGGAAACCACACATGCAAAGGTTCTCAATAAAAGATTCACGGAAAATTGGTGGAAACTTTTCTGAAACCGCTGAATTTGATTCTGGATGAGGTAGTTCAAAGGCAATGTTGCAAGAATTCATGTCGAATGATGAAAATCTGTCTAATTGCTCTTCAGTAGGGTTTTGTTTCCATCCATTTGATTCTGGTGACATATCCAAAAGTGAACGACAAAAATTGTGTATAGATCTACAAAAGTGAGAATTGAATGGAGGCAAAGTCTCATTAAAAATTCTATTAAGTGTTCTTGTGTTTGTGGGGAGGTTTCCATGAGGAAAGTAAGAGCTACTAGGGTTCATAAATAATTAGATTAAGAAAGTGTTCAATTAAATTAAACAAAGAGGAAGGATAAATTGTTGAGCTACAAAACTTTATGAACAAAGTTGATTTAAGGAGAAATATCACAAAAATTAAGAATAAGAAATATTTCGACTTTATGGAATTATAATATGCATAAATTATATTTTTATATGCAACTTGAACTCAAAAGGAATGGTATAAAATAAAGAGAATGATTATGTGATAAAAGCAGACTCATTTAAGAAACGGATCTTTTTTTATTTTCAAAAAATGTTGCCACAAAAAAAATTTGATAAATGTGAGGCTATGTTCATTTTTTGATTACCAAAAAATTATTTTTGGTCCAATATGATAGTAATACATATTCCATTGAGTAATTTTTTTCAACCTGAATAAATAGACTAGAGTGTCACTCCATCACATTTATGTATGAAAATTTATACAAGGTTTCAGATTTTTTGTAATGCTTTAAGGTTTACACTTTTGTAGCATCTATTATTTGAGTATTTTTGATTATTTCTTTATGGAAAATTCTACCTACTACAGACCAATTTTCAAAGTGAAGGAAATATGTTTGTGATTGTTTTTTACAAAAAATTAACCTTATTTTTGGGTTCAACTTTGATTTTTGGGGTAATTTTTTAAATAATTATATTAAAAATATGGATTACTTTTCTTATAGTCCATAACTAAAATTTTTTACTAAAATCAAATAATTATAGGGTAGTTAGATATAACTCAGAAGAAATTTGATAGAAAAATAATTAAGATGCTTGTGTGTACAATAGAATTTCTTCTATGATAGAAAATATTCTGATAAGCATGCATGCATTGTTGTACAAATGCAGAGAGTATACAGAATACAAATAAAGTAGACTGCATAGCTTTTAATTAATATATAATTTATCTGATTAAAAATTAAACATTTAAACTTAAATAATTTCAACACATATTCCATCATATTCTTTTGATAAAAAAATATAGCTTATATTAGCTAGTTCCTTGCAAAAAAAGAAATACCTTCAATCGGTAACTTCCAACAGCTAACTTATTCCTACATTTATCACAATTACAATGCCTCCATTTTTTCATGTATGTCAATGTCAAGAGCTTGGATGTGTCAATAGAAAGTATCAATATTCTTCTATGTCCTTTGAAGTTGGTATGGCTTTCAAAAGCTCTAATTCTTATGCAAAACATCAAGAGGAAAGAAATAGGAAGGCTCATATGGTTATTTCTTCCAACAATCCACTTAACATTGGAAGTTCCAGCTCCACAGAAACAGCAAGCTGTATATCTATAGCTCAAAGTGAGAATAAAAGTCTTTATGATGTTTCGATGATTTATTATATAGGGGAAGTGGCTATTGGGGGCAGAAGTATCTTCAACAGTCTCTAGAAACTCAAATCTTGGGGAACGGTATAGCCAAATAATTATGTGGCAGGCAGCAAAGCTTTCTCTGATTCATTATTTGAGCAAAGAAGGTTGTACTCAATTTTTGGATGAAGAAATTGAGAAGCTCAAACTTCTAGGTGATAGTGGAATACTGGATTCTGATAGCATTGTCCGCCTGGTCCCACGCTCGATAGATACAGTTTTTAGTCGATTAAAGCTCAATCAATCATTTTTCACTAAAACATGCTGTCCTAAATGCTTTGCTCTTTATGAGTATAACTCTGAATCTCAACCATCTATACTATGTTGCAATCAACCGTTTCTTTCATCATCAAAGCGCTATTTAAAAATGTTTGGAGCAGGACAAATTGCAGTTAAATGTGATGAAAGGCTGTATTTGATGGAGGAACATCAAGAACATGTAAAATACTTATCTCTTAAAACATTTCATCACCATTTTTTTATCGACTGGCTTAAGGAAAAGATCAAACTGTTCAAATTTGAGCTTCTTATTGAGAAGAAAACCCCTGTGGTAGACAATGTAGAGTGTTATTTGCTGAAGGATGTTTGTGATGGTTCAATTTGGAAAATCTTTCCCATTACCACTCCAGCTCTCACTGGCAATGATGATGAATATACAATAACTTCAGGAAACTTAATGTTAAATTTATATGTTGACTGGTTTAGGCCTGGTGGCAATAGGATTGGAGGTCATCAGAAGTCTGTAGGCAATATTATGATGGTGTGTATGAACCTACCCCAAGAAGATAGATACAAAATGGAAAATCTTTTTTTATATTCTATTATACCCGGACCAACAGAACCCACAAGTGAACAGCTTAATCACCTTCTAAAACCACTGGTTAATGATCTACAAACTCTATGGGATGGTATATTGATTGAAAAGACACATCTTTATCCACGAGGCCGGAAATTAAGAGTTGCATTGTTCTCTTTGATAGGTGACATTCCTGCAATACGAAAATTGGCTGGCTTTTCGAGTCACTCTGCAAAAATGTTCTGCTCTTTCTGTAATCACTACGCAATATAGGGGGTGGACTTGCTAGCAAGTCCTCAACCTGAACTCAGATGGAACTCAGATGGAACTCAGACTGAACTCATACTGAACCCATACTGAACTCTACTTGAACACCCACCTAAAACTGTTCTGCTGAGTGGTGTTCATCCCTGATTGAATGGTTCCTTTATCAATAGCTCAATGTGTGTTCAATCTATGGTGAGTTTGGGTCCAAGGTTGCGGACTTGCTAGCAAGTCCGCCCCCCATATTGTGTGGTGAATATCTCTAAAGATGAAATTAGTGAAAAGAATGTGGGAAATTTTTCATTACGGAATCATGAGGATCATATGTGCTGGGCAACAAAGTGGAAAAATTCTAAGTCACATTGGGAGCGTGTATCAATTGTTCAAAATCATGGGTTACGATGGAGTGAGCTGAATAACCTTGAATATTGGCGTCCAACTGAATATTGCTCAATTGATGTTATGCATTCACATATGCTTGGCAACCTAAAAGATCACAGTCTAAGCTATTTTCAAATCCAAAATGCAGCAAAAGATCTAGAAAGAAAGCTGGAAAAGGATAAAAATTGGCATGTAAGAGAAGAAGATGATGATTTCTTTTCTGATACTTCACTGCACAAACATTCGAAAAAACGTAGAAGTAGCTTAAGCACCACAAATAATGATGATGATGATACAGGACACACGAGACAGCACAAGCGGCAAAGACGTAAGAGTTCAAGACAGTCATCAAGTCATCATGGACTAGATAATGAAGGATTGGGAACAAATCGATCAAGAAGCCAGAGTAGGTCATCCAGCTCCAAATTTATTCCTCCATATAGCGATGTGGCCTCAATACAGTCTCACAGCAGTGACAGTAGAAATTCATTGTATAACTTAAGGCAAAGAAGCATTAGCATATCACAGAGTGAAGGATCTCACTCATCAAATGAGACAGCTAGAGATGAAGAAAATAAAAGGAAAGGTAAGGAGAAAGAAAATGAAGGTAGTAGTAATCCACGAATCACAGCAGCAGAGCTGCAGGTTGTATGGAAGATTATTGATCAAGTAAGAAGACCTTCCTGGCTAACACGAGTTCCAAAATCAGTAGGATCTAAAAAGGCAGGATCCCTCAAGGCAGCAGAATGGCACATGCTGTATACTCTCTACTTCCCTTTGTCACTTATACCCCTTTGGTTTGAAAAATTTAAAGAATCTGAATCTTCAGCTTCCTCAGCTGATAAACCAAGAGAATATTATCTTCTCAAGTCACTTGTAACATTATGCTTGATCACCAATTTTTTGACATTAAAAAATATACAGACTAATGAGCTTAAAGATCTAGATCAATTTCTGTTAGAGTATCGTGAGTGCCTTGAAGAGGGTTGGAAGAATATTAATGCAAAGCCAAATCTGCATATCACTCAACATTATCCTGAAATGATAAAGCGTCTTGGTCCACCATCAGGTACAGCTACTTGGTCTGGAGAGCGGGTGAATCATATATTATCTGAAATTCCAAACAATCACCATCCACGTATGTAATGTTTGTAAGCAATGATTTAAAAACTCAGCTGTGCTAATTTATTAATATTTACCACAGGAGAGATACCGCTAACAATGCTCAAACATTGGTATCGGAAGTCTAGGGTATTAGATCTTGGTGAAGCTGAAGATAATGATCAATGTGAGACTAAAAAAATCCATATTGATCTCGATAAACAAAACAAATGGATCCATCTAAGTATGGCATTATTTACTAAATGGGTAAGGGCACGAATGGGAAAAGAAACTTCAAGACGGGCTTTGACACCATCGGAGAAAAGTGGGGATCGGGTAGTTGAAAATGTAGCAAGCATATTGATACATGGAAAGAGGTTTACTAGTTACCATCGACACATTGCTAATTCAACAATTGAATTCTACTATGGAAAAGATAGCCAGTTTGGGCAAATTGATGATCTTTTCAGATCAAAGGAAGAGATTGATCAAATATATTTAATAGTAAGTCCTTTCAAAGAGCTCCGTCCAGAAGAAACATCAAAGGATCCCTATGAGCTTTTCCCACAAGTGCATTGTCGGTTAGTAAGAGTAGCCAAAGCAACTCAAATTTTGATTAAGAAAGATGCAATAATTTGACATGCAGCTACTGTCGAGCACAAAAAAGGAATGTTTGGAATCAAAGACGAGGTTGTCACTTCCAATGAACTGAAGACAGTAGTGAGTGAAAAAATTAATCAAATTTATTTTCTGTTGACTAACATCTTTGTGTTAATTTGGGATTGGGGAAATTTTTTGAATTGGTGATATTTGTAAATGGTGAAAGAAATAATTCAATGCTCAATTAAAAAATGCAATGCATCCAACTTACCTTATCATAAATCAGTGAACAATTACTTTGGTTGCTTTTATTGCGAGAGAACCCATGCTTTCAATGAGTCATTTTTATCTTAAATGTAAGAATGAAAGAAATAAAATCATGATAATGAGAAATATGATAAAATTTTTACTTAATGAATGATCTTCTTGCTCATTCATCTACTATAAATAGTTTGACCTTCCAACTTTAGCTGATAGCTATATATTATTCACTTTATTTTTTGAAAAGAGAACATACACGTTTACAAGACTATATACATAGTATCTTTTTTTACTTTAGCTTTGATAGGTATAAATTTTAACAACTGATTATTTTTATTTTATTTTATTTTATTACAGCTCATTATGGATGATAATTTTGAAGGGATGTCTGTTGACCCAACCGATTCTGATTGTTTTCCGCCTCAACATACTAATACTGGAAATACTCCTCCACCACCCTCTGCTGATCCACCTCCAGATGCATCTCAATCTGTACCACCTAATCCTAACCCACCACCTAATCCCAATCCAGGCCAAGAGTCTAATTCAGAACCGAGAAATTTTAATCCCAATCATCCTTCTGCTTCTGAAAGTGCTGATCAGCAAGCTGATCAGCTAGGAAGAGATTGGGCTAGTGAAGTATTGAGGTAATTTTTTGGAGACCAATCATCATCTGCTCAGCCTAACCAAGGAGCAAGCACAAGTGGAGCAGGTAAGTCAAATTTGTAGTGTATTCTTTTATTGAAAAATAACCAATTTAATTAACTTATTTGAATTGTTAGTGAATCCCTCAATCATTATGGGTATCAGTGATTACCACAGACTCAATTCAGCAGAGTCTCATGAGCGAGAACGGGGGTTAAGGGCTGTAAGAGGCTTAGTTAGAAGGAATGATGTTCCCAGGAGCTTGGACAGTCTAAATAGAAATATTTACCACTTTCTGAAGTATTGTCTTGGGGGACCAACACAAATATCAAAATATCCTGCGAGCCCAACACCTTTGGAGATTGAAAATTGGAAAGATTGGAGCCAATTCAAACTAAAAACCATTCAAACTGTCCTAACCCAAGTCCAATCTTCTAACCGTGCCAATTCTGAAGCTGATTGACAATTTCTGATAACCAATTCTATAGCCTTCTTGCGATCCAAAATTCGACTACCCAAATTTTTTCCAGCACCTGAGCCTCGAGGACTAAAAGGAGGAGCACCGATCCCACTTTCTGTCAAAAGAAACTTAGAGCGTGAATTGCAAGAAAAAGGTTTTTGGAAATTCGCGTTTGATTGGACTTGCCGTGATTTTTCAGAATCAACTTGGAATCAAGTCATGGGAAGCATAGTATGCCACCACTGTACCAGATGGCTCACCACCTTGAATACAATCGATCAGTCAAAGCTTCAGTTCACTCAATGTGTTATTGAGAAATGGGTAGTTAATAAGGGGAAGGAGATGATAAGGTTGTTTGGGCAAGAAGAGGAAAGGGTAGCAAGAGAAAAGATTGAAAAGAGGGCAAGGGCACAAGTAAAACGTTATCGGACCAAGGTAAGTTTTTTATTTTACTTTGCTTTTTGTTATTATGAAGCTGATTTAGTTGGAATTCAGATTGCTAGTGCATGCTACAAGTTAGCAAGAGATCTCTGCAGTGATGTGCCAGGTTTTGTTGTGCTTTTTCATGATACTAGGTGCATCTCTGATATCGAGGAAGGCCCAGCACCAGCCCCAACTGCACCTATCCGAGCTATTCCTGGATGGCGAAATCCTGAACTCAATGATTTGTTTAAAAAAATGGATAAGATGACAAAGGACTTAGCCCATACACCAGCTCAAAAAAAATCAGAATTAAAAACATATTCACAGTCATCAGAAAGGACAGTTGCACAAAATGGTATATTCAATGTTCCCAAATACCTCCCCAAGAATTGCTATTCAGCAACATTTTTGCAAGGATTATCTGTGAATGAACGTGAGTCAGTTGGGGTTGGAGCTGATATTGATCTGGTAAAGATTCGGGAATCAATTAATAGAGCATCAACATCATCATAACTTAGGTATAACGGTGATCTTCTGTGTAATATAGCTATCTTATATTGAATTTTATGTATTCTGTTTTTTTTTAAAGCAGCTTGGTAAATGTTATAAAGTGATATTGAGAGAGAGTAACATTTTATTTAAGAAAACAAATAATGTATGAGATATAAAAATGTATTTTCAACAAATTGATGGTCCATACCTCTTTATGTCACATTTATGTATCCATATTAATTTCAATCGAATTTAATGTTGACCAATACATAGTGAATACACGCTATGCCACTTATACTTGCCAGGCATTGCTACCATTAAATATGCCAGTATCAAAAATTAATTTCGATCGAAATTAATGAGCATGATAATCATGAATTTCTG
This sequence comes from Hemileia vastatrix, assembly GCA_030280995.1. Taxonomy (NCBI): domain Eukaryota; kingdom Fungi; phylum Basidiomycota; class Pucciniomycetes; order Pucciniales; family Zaghouaniaceae; genus Hemileia; species Hemileia vastatrix. The sequence goes on along the minus strand of JASXTE010000006.1, from coordinate 16,429,185 downwards.
GAGTCAACTGCTTATTTTTATGCATGGTGCCTTGCCAACATTAATTTTGATCGAAATTACTTTTGATACTGGCATATTGCATGGTGTCTATTCCTGGAAAGTGTAAGTGGCATAGTGTGTATTCATTACGTATTGGTCAACATTAATTTCAATAGAATTTAATATTGACATTTTCATATTGAACCCAAACCAGCAAACGACCCAAAAAATTCTTCATAAAACTGCTCATTAATTTCGATCGAAATTAGTGAGCACCATATACATATTGAATGGTAGTTATATCTGGTGTGTGTAAGTTTTAAAGCTTGTGTTCAATGTTTATTGGTCAACATTAATTTTGATTGAAATTAATATTAATGTGTAAATGATATTTACATGCTCAATATGCATTGTAATGTGTTTACTTAAGAATAGAGTGCCCTACTTTTCATCTTACATAAAAATTCTTGGTGGCATGTCAAATTCAATTTTTATTAAAATTAATGTTGACATGTCACCATGCATAAGAGTAAGCAACTGACTGAATAAATTGATGATAATAATGAACCTTAATTTCGATCGAAATTAATGTTGCCAAGTGCAGATTGAAAAAAAGCTATGCCACTTACACTAGCCAGGCATATTTACTATTTATTATGTATTGGTCAACATTAATTTTTATAGAAATTAATATGGATATGTAAATTTTATATTTACCCTCAACATGTATAGTAAATTTCAATACTTAAAAATACTTGCCGTCCTTTACATGTCATGAAAAAAAGCATTATATCATTTCAACATTGATTTTGATCAAAATTAATGTTGGCATGCCATTATGCATTGAAACAACTAACTGACTGAAAAAGTTCATGATCAAAATGCTCATTAATTTTGATCAAAATTAATGTTGACCAATACATATTGAATATAAGTAATCTCCACTTACTTAGACCAGATATAACTACCATTCAATATGTATATGGTCAGCCTTAATTTCGATTGAAATTAATGGGAAGTTTTATGAAGAATCTTCTGGGTTGTTTTCTGGCTTGGGTTCAATATGCAAATGTCAACATTAAATTCGATCGAAATAAATGTTGACCAATACATAATGAATACACACTATGCCACTTACACTTTCCAGGCATATATACATGCAATATGCCAGTATCAAAAGTAATTTCGATCGAAATTAATGTTGGCAAGGCACCATGCATAAAAATAAGCAGTTGACTCCAGTAATTCATGATTATCATGCTCATTAATTTCGATCAAAATTAATTTTTGATACTGGCATATTTAATGGTAGCTATGCCTGGCAAGTGTAAGTGGAATAGCATGTATTCATTATGTATTAGTCAACATTAATTTCGATCGAAATTAATATGGACATGGACTATGCATAAAATTCCTATAAGTATAGGTAAGCTAAGCAGTTAGATAAACTGGTTTGATCAAGTACATCATATAAAAATTGATGTTTTAATGCCTTGGTTAATTTCGATCAAAATTAATTTTAAGCCATGCATGTTGAATTTTATCTATGTCTGTGTAGTCCATGTGAAATGACTTGTATTCAATATGCAGGGGTCTATATTAATTTCGATTGAAATTATGAGGTTCATTGCCTCATAAATTTGATGGTTTCTGTCAGTGTTTCATGCATGGTGCCATCTGATACTTGTTGATTCCTATCAAAATTAATTTCAACACCAATATATTGAATACAAACCATGGCACTTACAGTACTTGGTCATAGCTAAAATTCAATATGCTAGTCTCAAAATTAATTTCAATAGAAATTAATCAGGATCCATGAAGTTTATCAATAGTGTATGAGTTAAGTTTCAAGTCATATGTTTCATCATTTTCTTGCACGCATTTCTAGGTTATCTCAACAATTTTTTTCAAGTTTTATTATATTAATCAAAACTGTGGTAAGTTGTGAAAAATTAGCTAATCCAAATCTCAAATTGAATATTAATATTTTAATAATTTTGAATGTTGCTTAAGGTATTTCATTTGGTGATTCATAATAATATTTTATCAACTTCGTAGTCCTATAACTTTTGAAAAGTAACAATTTTTGTCAGCCAGGCTACTAGACTTACCCAGTGAAATAAGCAATTATTTACTGGATGAAGCCGCACCTTATCATCTTTAATTATTATTTAATTATCATTTAGTTACATTAAAATTAGTTATAAATTAACTAGTTACAGAATGTAAAAATTAAATTAATTAATTAAATAAATAAGTAAAATTAAAATTATAATTTTGTCCCTTATATTTTTCTCCAACACCGTGCTCAATTGACAGGTTGGGAAAAATCAAACTTTATATTTAAAGAAAATAAACTATAAAGATAAAATAAGATTTAAATATTCAAATAGTATTAAAATATATACAAACAAATCAAATTTCTTATTTGGGATTGACATTTACAGTAAATATTAAAAATATTGATGTATTTCTGACATACTCTGTAAATACATCTTTTTGACGCCTTCTTTTTAGAATAACTTTATTATTTGAAATACTCTTTCTGGAATTTTCTTTTTCTCTCTCTTTTCCTACTGTTTTTAGAATTTGTTTTCCGTGCTTTGTCTCTCCTTTGCCTATAAAAGGCCTCTCCTTTTGTTGTCTTTTGATCATTCTATTTTACCAACTCATTTTATTACAACAATAACCAACTAAACACTTATTCTTATATTCTATATTATTATTATTTACAATAGCGTAATTCTAAAGTATAATTTATATTAATATTTTAAAACCTACCTCTTTTATTGAGTAAAAAATTCAACTTGAATTAAGAAATACGTACAAATCTGTTGAGAACCCATTAAAGCCTTTTAAATCCTCGTAGAACTACGTACCAAATCTTCTAGACAAAAAGTATACCTTGACAATTGGGAACCTTTCCAAAATATCGATGGCGCAACGTTACTTGAGGCGTAATCGAGAGGACCATCGGCGTAGAAGCACCTGTAAAGGACGAGTGGAGGCAAGAAAACGACGAACGTCATACGTCACGTGATAAAAGTTTTTGCTGCGAACGGGAATCGAACCGCGCTCCAAAACTTAAGTTCATATACTGACTAAAGATCGTATATATCGTGGTAATTATTGTGATTACTATTTGTGGGTTACTCTTCACTCTTCATTGGCTACGTATTTCCTTTTACTCAGCACTCTGTAAGTGGCATTAATTTGCTCATTTTGCAGGGGGAGGTGTCTGGTAATTGGAATTTAATTTTATTATTATATTTTTTTTTATTTTTCCTGGTTGACCATAATAGAGCAAAAACTGTTCTTAGTCCCAGAGGTAATAAAATAATTATATATTAGTATTAATTATTATCATTTTTCAGTTGACAATTGTCCTGATTAATTTGAATTTTAATTGTTCCAGTTGACAAACTGTCCTGACAATAAAATATTTTATTAAATAAAATAATTATTATAATTTTTCAGTTGACATTTGTCCTGATTAATTAATTGTTCCAGTTGACAAATTGTCCTGACAATTATATTTTTTTTAATAAATACTTAACATTTCATTACTTCAGTTGACTTTGAGTCCTGGTAATCCAATAAATCTTTTTAAGTAATAAAATTCAGATTTAAATTACTTCAGTTGACATTAAGTCCTGGTAGTTAATTAATCAGTTAAAATAATTTTTATTGATAAAGATTCATATTTGATTATTTCAGTTGACAATAAATCCTGGTAATAAATTAGTTGATTTAAATCCTGAAAATAAAAATTAATAGAAATTCTAGTTTATTTCTACAGTTGATTGCATTATCCTGGTTTTAAATTTGTTTTTTTTATTAATTTTATTTAAGTTGATTTTTATCCTAAAAAGATTTTTTTTTTATTTATTTTTATTTTATTTCTGTAAAATAAAAATTTAAAATAAAAGACTAATTAATTTTGTCTCTTTTTCTTCATTTCAGTAGAATCTTAAAATGACTGATCAAAGTGGTTTTACTGCACGTGAAGAAGAACTAGACTTAATTGATTATGATGAGCCTACTTCTGTAAGTTCTCCTTTAACAAGAAGAATTTCTCAAACTAATAAATCCTTGCCCCAAACAGGATGTGGAAATGGAAGAAGTAGAAATCCTAGTGGACAATACTCAGGATCAGAAACCCAGGACAAACCCACCAGAAGAGCTTCCAAGAGGCTTCAAGATAAAAAAGATGCCGTTGTCCCAGCAGATAAAGAATCTGTCAACCCACATAAAGGAGTTAAAGACAGACAGCTTAAAACTAAAGGTAAGGGTAGATGCCTTGGAAGAATGGGAGAAAAGAAAAAATACTTCTCTCCAAGAGAAAAGGAAACCTCTTCCTCCCAGGGATCAACAACAATTGGCTCCCCAATCCCAAGAGATGGTAGAAGTGTCCAAGTGGCAGTGGGACTGGCTCAACACTCAGTGGGACTACTTGGCTCAAAACCAGCATCAGTTACCTCAGGTAGGTCCATCAAGGCCCACCCAGACCAATCCCACTCCTCCCCACCCTTATCAAGGAGGCAAAAGAAGAAGGAAGCCCAATATGGTGATACCCAGCAAACCCTGGTACGTCCCTCTATTGATTCTCAAGTGCCTTTTCTTGTGGCTGACTCTGTTCCTTCAGGTAAATCTGGAAGGCAAGATGAAACCTTGAGACCTATAGAGGCTGGGAATAGTAGACAGTTATCTCATGTATCAAATCCATTACTTTTAATTGCTACCTCAATGATTAATCCTGATATGGCTGTGATTGATGAAACTCTTGACCCTGAGTTCTATGAGAGTCTGGAAAGTTACTCAGTTTCCTTATTGAGAAACACTCCGGATGTAGCAAGAATTAATGATGAGCACTTGAGAGATATTATTGCCAAGCAAAATCATATAATAAACAATATGCAATTGACTCAGAGATATAATAGTTTGTTAACTGATCAGGGTTATCAAGCATTAAAAAGTGAAGCACAGAGAGTCTCTGATGAATTGTCTCATTACAAAGCAACACATGAAAAGAAAATTGCTTTATGGCAAAATATAAAAAATGATTTCTCTAAACTAAAAGATACTGTATCTGCCTGTTGCCAGGAGGTAGAGATAGATAAGATAAATCTGAAAAGATTGAGTGACCAGTTGTCATCTTTTCAACATAAAAATCAATTATCTTTTGCAACTGTCAATGAAAGTTTATCTAGTCTTCCAAGAATGAAAACAAGACTAACAACCATTGAAGAAACATTGAACTCATTGTTAAATGACCAAAAATATTCTGACAATTCTGTGAAGGAACATATAGTGCAGGATTCTCAACCAGTACCTGTGGCTAGTTCATCTAAGATAAAAATTGATCCAGAAATACCTGTTGATAACACTGAGTTTCCATCAAAAACTGATGATGCACCAGGATCTGCAACAGAAGGATTAAACAATGAGATTTCAGCACAATTAGAGAAATTACAGCTGCTTCTTACTCAGAAACAAGCTAGTACTAAGGAGACTCCTTCAAATCAAAAGAATTGGCCAAAACTTGACCAGTACCCAACATTTGATGGTGATTCTTCCTCTGATTGGCAACAATTTATTTGCAGAATTGATAATTTAAAAAATTCTTACAAACTCCCAGATGAGGAAATTGTGTCCAAATTAATTTCTTTGTTCACTAATGTTTCCCTGATGTGGTATGAATCTGTTCTCCTGGATGGGAATGACTACTCATGGGAGGATTGGAAGAAATTAATTAAAGCACAATTTGGTGGCTCCAAGTTCAGAATGGCTCAACAAAGGCAGTATGAGGAAACTAGATATAGCTCTTCTACTGATAAACCTATTGAGTTTTTAATGAAACTTGTAAAAATCTTAAGGGCAATGGACCCAAATATGGAGTTTGATTTATGGAAGGACAGGATCCTCTATAAATTACCAATGTCTCTGAGAGACTTGATTGTGGCTAGGACTGAGTTCTCCAAAGAACCCTCTTCTTTCATTAATACTTGCAATGAGATACTTCTAAACAATAAGTATGATGCAAGAAGATTCATTCCTAGGACCCCTTTGGAGAAACCCTCCACTTACCAACAAAAACCTCTGGAAAAGGTTGGTAAACCTTCTGCCCCTGTTGCACCAAAGAAGTATGCAACAAACACTTGCTTCAAGTGCAACAAGCCTTGGCAGAAAGGCCATGTTTGTGACAAGAAGATAAATCTTGTGGAACAAACAGAGGAGCATGCTGATGACACAGTGGCACTGGATGATACATCAAGTGATTGTGCCAGCAATATTTCATATGAATCTCAACAAGAAATCTTGATGCTGGAAGAAGATATTCATTATTTAAATACTATTGACATTGATAATAATGATTTATCTACAGTTGAGGATGCTGAGATCATAAAGAACATTGAGGATAACTCAATTGTTATTGCCCCTCTTAAGGCACCAGTCTTGATTAATGGAACCAGAATTGAAGTTGTTCTGGATTCTGGAGCTGGAGGAAGTGTGGTATCTGAAAGAGAACTTGCCTCAGTAGATCAAGACTATAAATCTAAACTGTTGCCTATCATTTCTGAAAATTGGAGAGGGTATGGCTCTGTTTTGTCCCCCATTGGTAAATACAAAGCCACAGTGTTTTTTAAATATAACCATGGTTTTGTAAGAGCTATTTGTGATTTTGTTGTCATGAAAAATGATAACTTGAGCAATTGGTTTATTGTAGGGAATGATATTTTAACCAAGTATGGCATAAAATTGGATCCTTCAAACCAATGTTTCACAATGGGGTTGAATGGGAAGAGAAAATTTAAAATTTCCTCCCCTAAAAAATTATTAAAACCAGAATTGAACACATGTAATTCTGTGGTTCAATATAAAGGAAGATCTACAAAGGGAATGCATGCCCTTATGTCTGAAATTGACAATGCTTCTTTTGGAGAACAACTTTCTGGTGAGGATAAAGATTCCATCATTAACTTGATAAAATCTTTTCCTATGGCCTTTGCTCATGGGTCACATGAACTGGGATTAGTTAAAGAGGAAATGAAACTTTCATTGTCTTGCCCATTAACTGATATACCACCTAGTTTAAAGAAGAAGCCTTATCCTGCTTCTCCCACAAAGAGAAAAGATATTGAAGATAATATCTCTACCCTTTTAAAAATGAATATTATTGAAAAGGTAGTTGAAACACCTAAATATTGTGTTATCTCACCTGTCCTAATTTCTTATGAGAAAGATAAAGCCAGGTTATGTGGTGATTATAGAGCACTAAATACTTATACTGTTGATGATATCTACCCTTTACCTAGAATCAGCTCTATACATGCTACTTTACAGGGTGCTAAATATATCAGCTGTTTGGATGGTAATAAGGGATATCACCAGGTACCTGTTGAGAAAAACTCTCAGAACTTTCTGATGATTGCCACTCATATGGGTATTTATAAGTATATTAGGATGCCATTTGGCCCTAAAAATGCCCCTTCTGTTTTCCAAAAAGTAATGGATAACACATTCCATCAAGAGATAATTGAAGGTTGGCTGATGGTTTATATTGATGATATCATTATATTCTCAAAAACATTTGAGGACCATCTTAAACACCTGTGTAAAGTATTCCAGAAAATGGACGAAATAAATATGACACTTGCTTTGAAGAAATGTAAATTTGGTTTCCATTCTTTAAAAGTTCTTGGCCATGTTGTTTCAGGCTTACAGATATGTGTTGACCAGAACAAAGTGGCAGCCATACAACAGGTGAAAGCTCCTACAACAGTAAGAGAGCTCCAAAGTTTTTTGGGAATGTGTGGATACTATAGACAGTATATTAAAAATTACCAAGTCATAGCTTTACCCCTTACCCAATTAACTAGAAAGGATGTTGCTTTTGTCTGGAATAGTGAAAGACAAAGAGCCTTTGACACTATGAAACACTGTTTGATGTCAGCACCAATTCTTGCTTTACCTGACTTTGATCAACCATTTGTTTTGTACACTGATGCCAGTTTCATTGGTCTAGGTGCTGCCCTCCATCAAAAACAAGTGACAAATGATAAAGTTTCAGAAGTAGTAATTTGTTATATTTCAAGAACCTTGAGAAATAGTGAATTGAAATATGGTGCTACTCAATTAGAGTGTTTAGCTGTAGTATGGGCTCTAGAAAAGCTTCATTATTACCTAAATGACCAGAAATTTGAACTTGTCACTGACTGCAGTGCAGTTAAATCCCTTTTAAACTTGAAAACACCTAATAGACATATGTTTAGATGGCAGCTGGCTGTTCAAGAGTACAGAGGGAGAATGACAATTATTCACAGAGCTGGTATTGGTCACTCAAATGTGGATATGTTATCAAGGTTACCCTTACCAAATGATGACTCAAATCCTGCATATGATCCTGAGGATGAAATTATCCATATCCATGGGATATATGTGGTTGATATGGAGGAAGAGCTATTACAGCTTATTCTGGAATCATATGATAAGGACACTGACTTGAAAAAGTTATGCACCATATTAAATGATCCAAAGAATGCTTCAATACAAGCATTAATTAAAACCCTTCCACCAAAGTACCAAAAAGGTTTGGAAAAAGGAAAATTTTCAATTGATGAAGGATATCTATATTATAGAAGAAAGTTGAGTAATGTTATTGTTATTCCTCCTTCTATGAAAGAAATCATCTTGAAAATTTGTCATGATGACATATTAGCTGGACATTTTGATCTTGACAAAACAATGATCAGAATTAAGAACACTGCTTGGTGGGCTAATATGTCTGAAGACACAAAATTATATGTTGAATCCTGTGATTCATGCCAAAAATCAAAAAGATTAACTGGTAAAAGAGCAGGATTAATGCAACATATTGAACCTCCTGATGCCCCATGGCAAATAATAAACATGGATTTTGTAACAGGATTACCTATTGCTGGTAAAGACAGTTATAACTCTTGTTGGGTTATTGTGGACAGATTCACAAAAATGTGTAAATTTATCCCTACCCACAAGGATGTTTCCACTAAAGAATTAGCTTTCTTATGGTGGTCTCATATGTTTAATACTGCTGGTTTTCCTAAAGCCATAATCTCTGACAGAGACCCTAAATTTACTTCTGAATTTTGGATGTCTCTGATGGATGTTTGTGGTTGTGATCTGAAACTTTCTACTGCCCATCACCCTCAGACTGATGGTTTAGCTGAAAGAATGATTTAGACTTTAGAGGACATGATAAGAAGATATTGTGCCTTTGGCCTTGAGTATAAAGATAATGACAGATTCACTCATGATTGGGTTACCTTACTTCCTGGGTTAGAATTTGCTTATAATAGCACTGTTCATTCTGTTACTCAAAGAAAGCCTTTTGAGCTCTGGCTTGGATATGTTCCTAATACTCCTGCCCAAATTCTCAATAACAAAATACCTAAATTGGATATACATCCTGGTGTAAAATCTTTTCTTCAAATGCAACAACTATGCAGAAATCATGCTCAAAAATGTATTGAAAAATCATTTGAATATGAGAAGAAAAGATGGGACAAATCCCATAAAGAATACACTTTTAAAAAGGGTGATGAAGTGTTGATTTCTACAGTCCACTTCAACTTACAAGGTAATAACAAATTAAAAGATCCATTTGTTGGTCCTTTTGTTGTCAGAAGAATGATTGGAGATAATGCAGTTGAAGTTATTCTGTATTCCCCATATGACAGAAAACATCCTGTTTTTCCAATATCTCTTTTGAAACCTTACACATCCAATAGTGATTTATTTCCAAGAAGGAGGGGTAGACCAAAGAAAACCCCAAATGAAATCACTGAGACAGCAGAAATTGAAAAAATTTTAAATGACAGAATAGTCACTGCTGAGAAAGGTACAGAATACTTATTGAGATTCAAGAATAAATCATCTGAATATGATTCTTGGATACCTGGGAAGGAGATATCTAATCTTCCTACTCTACTAAAAAAGTATAAAAAGAAAAAATCATAGCATTTTTTTTATTGTTTTTTTAGAGTGAGGGAGTGTCAGCCAGGCTACTAGACTTACCCAGTGAAATAAGCAATTATTTACTGGATGAAGCCGCACCTTATCATCTTTAATTATTATTTAATTATCATTTAGTTACATTATAATTAGTTATAAATTAACTAGTTACAGAATGTAAAAATTAAATTAATTAATTAAATAAATAAGTAAAATTAAAATTATAATTTTGTCCCTTATATTTTTCTCCAACACCGTGCTCAATTGACAGGTTGGGAAAAATCAAACTTTATATTTAAAGAAAATAAACTATAAAGATAAAATAAGATTTAAATATTCAAATAGTATTAAAATATATACAAACAAATCAAATTTCTTATTTGGGATTGACATTTACAGTAAATATTAAAAATATTGATGTATTTCTGACATACTCTGTAAATACATCTTTTTGACGCCTTCTTTTTAGAATAACTTTATTATTTGAAATACTATTTCTGGAATGTTCTTTTTCTCTCTCTTTTCCTACTGTTTTTAGAATTTGTTTTCCGTGCTTTGTCTCTCCTTTGCCTATAAAAGGCCTCTCCTTTTGTTGTCTTTTGATCATTCTATTTTACCAACTCATTTTATTACAACAATAACCAACTAAACACTTATTCTTATATTCTATATTATTAGTATTTACAATAGCGTAATTCTAAAGTATAATTTATATTAATATTTTAAAACCTACCTCTTTTATTGAGTAAAAAATTCAACTTGAATTAAGAAATACGTACAAATCTGTTGAGAACCCATTAAAGCCTTTTAAATCCTCGTAGAACTACGTACCAAATCTTCTAGACAAAAAGTATACCTTGACAATTTTGGTATAGTTAGGGACAACAATGCAATATCTTGTGCAGACTAAGATATATTGCAAAATAAAACTATTCAATTTTTTTTCCCTTAGTTGTATCCAAGTTTATCAAAGGTTTGGTCATGGTGCCCACACCCTAGCCTGACACTCCTCCTGTCACTTAAAAAGAAAATTCTTATCTTAAATTCTAATGTTACCAATTTTATATTTATAATTCATTTCTTGTTTGATGAGGCATATCAGTATATATGTGAATCTCGCATTGTCATCTGAAATTAAATTTAACAAATATTCATAAAGGATTATCCTTTTTTTTCATATAATATACTAATTAAGTGTATCTCCATTGTTTAGGAGTAAATTCTAATTTAAAAAATTTTGTATTTACCTGTGGCAATTTGAATATGGGATATAAATTTGTTATTATTTGTTTTTCACACTAAAAGTCCCCAAAGAATTACTAGTATTTTCTGTTAGCTACATCAAATTTTGCTTCAATATAAACAGATTGTGATTTAGCATGTTACTCAGTTTACCCCACTATGAATAATACATGTTAAAAAAAGCTCAAATAATATAAAATCCCCCTCTTTATGTTTTCTGTTTCTTTCATCCTCACTTTAATTTTAATCTTATTCAATTTTTTATCCTATTAAAATATCAACTTCAATTTTCTAGAATATAGTTTCTTATAATTATTCATCATATTAAATCATAATTTTTTGATATCGAATACTTTTTTTTAATATTCATTAATCAATATGTCTAGTATACAAAATCCTACACCTCCACTTTGTATGTATATCATGTTCCTCTCTCTTAATTTATATATTTCACTTATGTTCTTTTTTTTTTTCAAAAATTTGATTTTCCAGCACCCAAATGTGTTTCATCCCACTCTCTGATTGATACTTGCTTTGAAGCTTTTGAGCTTGCACCATGTCTGCCACATGGCATGGCACCTAACCCTCCTGTACTTAGCAATGAGAGGCAGGAAATAACAAGAGTTCAGTATCGCAATTTACTTGAATTGGCTAGAGATAAAACAGAAGAGCTTGTCAAGATCCTCAACAATAATCCTTCTCCTTCATATTTATCTAACCCTTGTAATGAATTACTCCAATATGTGAAAAGCCTTGAAAAATGTATGTTCATCACCTTTTTTGTCTCCTTTTAAATTAGTAGATAAGATTATTAATATTTTTTTTCTTCATATATATTTGTGGCTTATGAGGAGGGTATGATTCCTCCTGATGAAGTCATTGTCATTAGGGATGATGATGAGACAGATGAACCATCAGCTTCAACTCATGCTTCAACTTCTAAGGAAAATCTTGAAACACCTGTTATCCGCTCCAAGAAAAAGAGATTATCCCAAGGCTCCTCTTTTGTTCGACGTATTAAACCGGCTTCTGCTAATGAATTTTCTGATGTATCAAATAATAAATCTCAAAAAAAAAGCAAAGGTTTTGATAATGAGTATATTCTTGTTTCCTTTTTTTTTATTGTTATTCTTTTATCTTTAAAATTCAATCATATATCTCTTTTATTGCTTACATATTGTACTTTTTATCTTTCTTTTGATATTTTGTACCAGAAACTCACCTGCTGTAGATTGTTCCATCCATAAACGCCCTCTCCCTGATGAAGATGATGAAAAGAGCAATGAAAATAGCGATGATCAACTGTCAGAATATGAAGCTATGCTTGTTCATCAAAAAAAGCAAAGTTTAAAATCTTCTTCAAGACATGTTGATATGTTTGATAAAGATGATGATTCAAACAGCTCATCACCAAATTCCTTCATTTCTAAGAAGCAATACCCATCACCTCCTAAATTACCTACTTTGACCTCTTTGAAAGCTTCTCTACCAATGAAATCAACTCCAATCAAGATATCGAAAAAACCTCTAACTTATTCACCCTCAGTTCTAAAAGAATCTGATTTGCAGGAGGAATTCTGTAAAATTCATAATTTTTATAAAGTTAGAATCAGCACGGCAAAGGTCCTCAGGTCGTGGTTGGAAATTGTTACTCTCCTTGAATTACGCTCTTCTACTTCTTCCCAAGAACCCATGTCAAATATTCCAATGTTTACTTTTCATTGGGAAAAATCTTGTGGAGAAGATTGGCTTTCAAAACTTACTGAGTTATGTAAGTTACCATAATTTTTAGTCTTGACTTTTGTTCTTTTCCTTATTTTTTTTTCCTTTTGTAGCAAATATTTTTTTAGAGATTGATAGCTCACAGCTATGGGTACTCGATAATATTGATTTCAAAAAAATGGAAGAAATATGTGATCCTGATGGTTTAAATACTGAAATTCTTTCCTCAACAAAGAAAACGGATCACCCTGAATCCAATCTTATCCGAATGCTCATGAGATTAATGATCCCAAGTGACCACTGCCATTCTTCATGGGTATCTCTTATATCATCTTCACTTTATCTGACCGCGCATGAATTCAGCCAGCTTCCATCACATCAACACATTAACTCAGATTGTCCAATTGAACGTGGTCTTCAGCTTCTAGCTCACCTTTCAAATCTGAAGAGTCCGATTTCTGATGGCTTAGAATTTGTTCCCACTGCACTTCAAACCCGTGATATATCAATGTCAACTCTTCTTCAAATCAGCAATATTATCATTGATATAATTATGTTTATTATCATTCTTAAATCAAAATATTTTGCTGCAACAATATCAAGTGGCAAGACTAGTGAAGCTCAACAATCAAGTGAGAAAAACGAAAATACTGAACTGACTATAATGAGAGAGAAACAAAAGGCTGCACTAAACAAAATAAATTCTGAATACTCCCACCACCGATATCAATATTTCACATTCTATATAATTGATGGTGTCCGTGGTTTATTTCTGAGCTCTCAAGATCATAGATTGGCTTCAGCAGCTGATTGCTTGGAGGTAATATCAGAAGTTAAGTTTCTTAATTTACATGAAAAAAAAAATCATTTGATGGAAGAAATAATTTGGAAAAATTTAAATAACTATATTTTAACATTAATAAAACCTTTTATAGGCAAGTGTGATCCATTTCCTTTAAAATTTGATACCCCAAGTCCTCCGGGAATTGCTAGGGCTATTTCTGCAGATTTTCTTAATCACTGGAGCTCCATTCAGCCAGTATCACCTTTTTTTGCTAAACATAGCCTTTCAATAAATTAATATTCCAACATGTAAATAGATAAAGTTCTGTCTATATGATATATCTTGTATAATTCAAGTTATTTTCCTTCAAATACGTCAAAAATGTGACGATCTTTGAAATTTATTAAGTAACCATTGACATGATTTTCTAAATTAATTATTAAAAAAAATTATTGTAAGTCCAGCAATAACAAAGATTTTAAAATCTACTTATATGATTTCAAATACTTGTATTAAATTCTTAAATATTTTATTGTTTATATAAAAATATGATAACTGCTCTAGTTTTGTTACTTTACCTTTAATATTATATAATCTATTAATTATTACAAATATTTTCGTTGATTGTAACATTTTTAATCAGAAGTAGAACAATTTAAATAATTAAATGAGTACATTCTTAAAAAAATACAATTTAATCTATTATTGATTCAAAATTCTTTCTTCAACTCTTTATTATTAACTTTTTTATTAATAAGCCTGTTTGACCTAAAATACTATACAGTTAATTTGGTAGCATTAAAAGCACATTTTTATGGCTAATATATTTTAAATTCTTTATTATAGTTTTTTTATTTTAGAACCTTTGCTACCAATTTAATAAAAATGACATTTAAAGATTTCACAACTTATATGTTTCCTCAAAAGTAAATCAAATTTTCTTATAATATTATGAGAAAAAATTATTTTATTTCACAAATAAAAAAAAATAGATAATACTATAATTATCAAAACTGAAAATGTTACAGCTACTCACAGTATTTATCATGTTTAAATTTGCATTAAGTTGTGTATATATAATATAAATTTTTAATATTTATATATCTAGATTTTTTAGATTTGTCTTAACATTAGATAAATAATACTTTGCTGATTCTATTTCTTCCTCTATTAAGTCATCTCTTTTCAAAAAAACTCTCAAAGCACTAATCAAATATTCTAACCTAAATTTTTCTTTTTTAATTTCTAAGTATTCTGAAATATCAATATCAAAAACATTAAGCTTTTCTATAGCATGAAAAAGTCTAGTGCTGATTTGAATAGAAGAACCTATCCTAGTGAAGCCAGGAATTTCATGACATATTGAGGTAAAATGCCTTAGTTGATTGGCAGGCCATAATGTCACTGTTATTCCATTAGTTGCTTCAAATTTGATTTTACTTCAAATTTCGGGAAACATAAGTTCTCCACCTATTTGTCGTGGTTGGGTATTATCATACTTCATATGAATGGTGTTTTTTTCTGTATCTTTAGGAAAAAATATTCCTAAAGTATACTCACTTGCATCCTTATCGAGATGAACCTCATTAGAGAACCCATTACCATTCCCTCCAGATGTCCAAGTTAAATTACTAGCAAACGGTACACCCTCTTCTTCACTAGAAACTTTTGAAAATCCAGGAATACCAAGTTTTGCGCAAAGATTAGTTGCCTCATTGTACTTTACATATGATATTTTTTTAAAAAAATATTCAAAGTACATTGCAATCCTCTTCATTCGTTTTTTATATTCATCCGTTTTTACAATATCATCAGTGTATTCATCTGCAAAGAAAAGCATTCAAAAATTCAGTATTTAAATTAAAAAAAGTGATACTTACGAATATGTAAAGATTTCTTTCTATCTAAAATAAAGCCACCACCAAACATTTTTCCAAAACCACCAGCTCTTTGATGATAACCATTATTTTTAATTTCATGTTCGCAGTAAGAAAGATCCTTAATGCATTGCACCGTAGCTTCTAACATATCTAGTTCTTTGAGCTCATGAATTTCAAAAGTCTGCACAAGAACATTAGGTATTAAGACACCTTTTGGTTTATAAATACTACATCCAGGAAAAAAATTGTAATAATTATTGCAATCTGTCATATTATTTGCATAAGATCGTGCATAGAAATGAGGCTTCTTCCCGTTTGTATCCATTCCAAGAGCATTTACAAGTTTCATTCCAGTAGCAATGTCTTTCGCCCACCTATTGTTAGAGTTCTTCCCTGGCCTTTTTTTTTTTCAAATCGTTACTCATTGATGGTTCAATCCTAAGAGAATTCAATTTTGATTTAAAATAGAAAAAAATCAAAAATTAGAAAATAGTAACATAATTTCAATTATCAGTCAATGATACCTTTAACTTTATCATATCTTCAATATTAGAAATACAAAAGTTAGCATATCTACATATTAGTAAATTTATATACTTTTTCTTTATTTCAAATATTAAGAAAGCGTTTCAAAGGTATACTTTATTAAATTATACATATAAAGAGTATAGCTTTATCCTGTATGCATTCAGCAAGTACGAGATTTGGCTCTACACTTAATATTAATAATATAATGAAAGTATAACTCCAATACACTAGTAATATTAAAAAATTTACGGAATTATGATATCCACATATATAAAATGAAAAATCTTGCTCTGATCAATATATTGACTTAGAAATTTATACTTCAATAAATTATTAATTTTTAAATTGTAGCATTGTCCTGTATGCTTTCAGCAAGTACGAGACTTTGAAACAACTTAAAAATCAATAAATTAAAGGTAAAGTACAAACAATCTAATTATTATTATGAAAAGCAAAACATTATCCTGTATGCTTTCAGCAAGTACAAGATGATGTTTTACTTTTCATATTAATAATATAATGGTTGAGAAAGTATTAAAGAAATAAAGAAAAATGATAAGCAAAACATGAACTTACATGTCTATAAAATCTTCTTCCATTTGTAGCTCATTGATCAAAATTAATTATAAAGTTTATTTTATAATCACTGTTTTAAAAAATAAATGGTTAGATAAATAAATTGAACATTTTTGATAAGGAATAAAGAAAAGTAAATTGACAAACAAATAAAAAAACTTTAAGTTAACTGAAAAAGAATTATTTTATAATGAATCGAAAGGGTACAGTAAAAGATACCATAAAAATAAATTCAGAATTAGAATCATTAGATTAACTTGTCAAAAGTGTAAAAAAGTGTAACAAACCAAAATGATATGAAATGCAATAGCAAGAAAAATTTGCTTACCGGTAATCAGATAAGGTCAAGAAAATAGTACCAATAATTCAAAATGATAAAGCAAAAATATGATTGATAATTTTTGAAAAAGGTAAGTGAGAAAGAGAAAGGAAAAATAAATTGGGTGGCAAACAGATGTATATATCATGAATTTTCACTGATCACATTTTCAAAAAAATGCAGCTCTCCAAGTCATATGATAAACTTCATCTAAATTCCAAGAATGATGTTGCCAAGGCACTGTACACAGCATGATCATTTTTTCCTATGCATATACTAATTCCAGCTAGAATTTACTTGGCTGCATGTTGTACAGATGCACATTTGTGGAACACTGAATTTCACATCTAAAAAAAATTGACGCCACATAATTCTAGCTACCATGTTTCACGTAGCTAAAAAACATACACTCATCACATTTAAATTTACATTGCGCCAAAATTAATTCATTTTTGAATTTTTTTAAATGAAACTATAATGTGCACCACCTATTTCTAAAATATGAACCTCCGCACCATATTAAATTGGGAGACTTTTAATTATGCAATTTTTTTGCCGTGACCTTTTTCCTGATCTTACTTGGTTCAAAATATTGAAACATGGCCAATGTTGATGAAAGAAACATTTGATTTTGTTTCTATGTGTAACAATGGAAGGCTGTTTCTTACTGGCTGAAAAGTGTTGTATATTTTATTTGAACAAATTTTTATTTTTTTATGTATTTTATTTAAAAAATTTACTTTTTATTGCAGCCAGATTTATACTGGCTGCTTTTTAGAAACCTTAATTTATGACCCAAGCCTTTGAAATTGGCTTGGGTCCCTTACATTGCAATTTAGTACTTCCAGCCAGGTTTCCCCTGGCTGGAAGTGTCTCTTTCAAGCAATTGAAGTCGCTAAAAGCGACTTCGATTGCTTGCTGTAATGTTTGCCACCCTCCAAGCTAATTTACTAGGCTGGGAGGTGGCCAAAGCAGTGTGCAACGCGCGTTGCACAATCGCTACCATATTTCATGCAGCTGATATCAAGTCAGCTGCATGAGATATGCGCAGCATGTGCAATGCGCATTACTTGCAGCAGTGATGTGTTGTGGTAGCCTAAAGTTTAGTATGGCACCTAAGTACGTAAATGGAGTTATTACGGCGTGCAAGATTGGCGTTATTATTTTTTTATATATAAAAGGGTTTTATTTAATTTATTTGAGTTTTAAATATGAAGAAATTGGTCACGAGCAAATGCCTACACGAAAACAATTTATTTTACGGAGAAAACTTATTTTTTACGGTCTGAAAAATTCATAAGTATTAAGTCGAGTTACTCAAGAACCTTGGGAAATTTTCCCAGAATTTTTACTATTTTTCTTATATTTTTAAATGAATTTTAAAGTTTTATAGAAATATTTACGTTTTCAGAAATTACTTAACTTCGATGAATTTTCACAGGGTAATTAGAGCTGCGCAGACTACGAAAATTAGTTAGGTATGTAAAGGGGAAGTAGCTCTATTATGTGTAATTTTTCTACATTTTTTATTATAGTTTTAAGGTTCTAATTGAGTCCGGAAGTCCGGACGGACTCCCTTCGGACTCCGCTTTGACTCCGTACGGACTCCGTTTGGACTCCGTACGGTCTCCAGATTGACTCTGGAAGAGCTCTGGAGGGGAAAACTTAGGCACGTGACTAGGAATACTTAAGCACTTCTCAAACTCGAAATTGAGAGGGGAGGGACACATCATACAGCTTAATCTTTAACCACCACGGTCTCATTTTTTATTACTCAAAAAATTAAATAAATTGTAATACCCTTATAACTTTATATTTTATATAACATTTTAGAAATACTACTCAACAATTTAAATCATACTTCATACAGGGTATCTTTAGAAAGGTCTTCATCACTGGGACTTGATTATTGCTGTCTCATAAAAATTCAAATTATTATAAAAAAATAAAAGTCAATCTTTACAGATCTTTCACTGGTACACCTTAATTGTTGTTATCAGTATTTCTTTCTCAACAGCCACTTTCTTTTAATCTCAATAAGCGTTAAATATTTTAGAGTTTCATTATTTTCATCAATCAGATCCAAGTAGATTGGTTAGCTTAGTGATTTAGAATTCCCATTTTGTTATTTTTATTGGAAGGACGGGGTTTTTGGCTAAATCCACATATCTCCTCCGGATTCTGCTTACAGAAAGGCGACTGTAAGAGTTTACCTTACCATAGTTGGCGCCAAACGTGGGGTTCGAAATCTTTAGCTTTTTCTAGGACTTACTTGGATCTAGGACTTTCTTAGCCTGCAAGATGCTTATTCTCTGGAACTCTAATTGGATTTTGTTATTGGCATGCAAGAGGCTTGTTATTTTAATGGTTGTTAACACTTTTCTTATGTTTTGGGATGTCTTCTACTAGTGGAACTGCTGTGTTGGCTGCTGGTGTACCTGTTAGGCCATCAGTAAGGATTGTATCTTGGGTTGGGCCCAAGTTTTCTGGAGATGATTTAGAAGGATTTTTACATAGGTATGAAACTGCAGCTGCTATTGATGGTGCTTTACCTTTGGATATGGTGAAGCAGATTAGGTTCTTTATTTTGGACAGAGAGGTGGAAAAGGAGGTTATTTCTATGGATGGTTATAAAGATCAAGATTGGAGAGAGCTCAAGATGGAAATGGAAAAAAGGTGGCCAAAAGTTTATTCATTGGAGGATCTAAAGGATATAGCTAGGAAATGGGAATCAAAAGGTGGTGTAACATCTCTGCATCAGTATCATCAGTTTATGGTTGAATTTCAGGTGGTTCTGGATTATTTGTTGGAGTATGAAATTTTATTTCATGATAATGCATCAAAGTATGTTTTTTGGGATGCTATGGGGGAAAAGGTTAAGAAAGATGTTTCGATGGTGCTTATTAAAGCAAATTAAATGAAGGATCTTCCAGATGGAGAAACTAGGATTCCTGGTATGGAGGTGCTAAAGAAGGTTATTTTGGAACATCTGGATACTCATAACTCTGTTGATTTGGACTCTGGAGAAGACACTGAGGTCGCTCAAGAGATAGAAGAGGATGGTGTAAAAGAACTAGTTACTGATGAAATTTCGGATTCAGCCATTCCTGAAGATTTTGTCCAGCCTGAAGATATTATTTTTGTTGACTCTTCTGTTTGGAAAGAAGAGGTTTCTGAAGATGAAGATATTATTGTCACTGATGAAGAAAATTTGGATGTTGGGGATAATTTTGTTTTGGATAATTAGGAATTTGATTTAGAGGAATATTTACCTCAGGTTTTGTCTTCAAAAGCGGAGACTGTCTGCAATTCAGATGTGGATATGGTTTATGAATCTGGTATATGTATGGTGGATTTGTTTCAATCTCAGGAAGAGATTTTTATGGAGGATATGGTTTTTCCTGCAGTAATAGAGAGTGTAGTGCCATTGGACAATAGGGTGCATAAAGTGGATGCACTCATATTTTGGAAAAAGGTAGTTTATTTTTTATGCCCTTTTATAGGACAAATTCTGGGAATTTATTTTTGGGTTTTATGGAATCAGTGGATAAGCCCTTAGGGCAAAATTATGGATTATCTCCAGGGGATATCAAGAATATAATTCCTCCGAAATGAGGATAACTACCTAAACTGGGCTGAAATTTTCTTTTATTGTTATGTCTTCAATTTATTCAGGATTCAAATTATTATGAATGCCCTCATTTTTTGGGGTATCAGGGGCTGATCACTCTAATGTTGTAATCTCTCCTCAGGATGAGATCCCGGATTGCAATAGGTCAGCTCACTTGGAGATAATTCAAGTGGATTCTCAATTATTTTCTGTTAATATTACTTTGGAGTGCAAATACGTTTTGGACTTTTCTATATGTTTATTGGATTTACCCGGTTTTTCTATTAAATTTAAAAATGGTTAAAAAGGCAAAATGGGCCAAATTAGGTTGGATAAAAATTGGAAGGGTATGTTTTATGGCCTCCAGCAAGAGGTTAAACTGCAATTATCTCCTTCTATTTCGGACCTCCAGCAAGAGGGTAAACTGCAAATGTCACATCAAAATACGATTAAAAATCTTAGTATAATTAAAACACAAAAAAATAATTTTTGTGAAAATTCTATCACGGACCTCCAGCAAGAGGTTAAACTGCAATTATCTCCTTCTATTTCGGACCTCCAGCAAGAGGGTAAACTGCAAATATCACATCAAAATACGATTAAAAATCTTAGTATAATTAAAACACAAAAAAATAATTTTTGTGAAAATTCTATCACGGACCTCCAGCAAGAGGGTAAACTGCAATTATCTCATCAAAATCAAATAAAAATCTCGGCATAATTAAAACACAAAAAAATAATTTTTGTGAAAATTCAATTCCGGTTCTCCAGCAAGAGGTTTACCTTCCAACTTTCTTTACGGGTGATTTACTGTTGGATAAGGGAAGAAAAGGTGTTGGAAAATCTGTTTATAAATTAGACGAGGGAAAGGAGAAAAGGGTAAAATTTAAAAATGAAATAAAATATTTTTCTAATTTTTCTTATTCCGATTCTGACGATGAAGAAGATTCATTTGATGAAAGTTTTAATGGCGATGTTTTACCTCAAGTTTATTTAGATGTGGACGCAGCCAAATATAAGAAGGTAGCATATAAAGTTCGACCTATTAATGTACCGCTACCTGCTGAATTAAATCAACCTTTGAGAAGACCAAGGTTATCAAGAGATCCTTATGAAAGTCCCTTGGTAAAGAATCCGCCTGAATTTTCTGAGACGTCAAGAATCACTTTTGAGAGACTGGGTGTTGTTAATTTTGGACCTGATGGTTGGTTGTCTGGAGAAGAGAAGAAGTTGTTGTTGGATGTGATGGTCAAGGGAGAGAAGGCCATTGCTTTTGTAGAAGAGGAGAGGGGTGTGTTGAAGCATTCCTATGGGGAGCCTTACAAGATTCCTGTGGTATGTCATGAACTGTGGCAGCAGAAACCGATTCCTATTCCGGCTGCATTAAAAGAAGCCTATATTGAAGTTGTCAGAGAACGGATACGCACTGGACTGTATGAGCAATCAACATCAAGTTATTCTAGTCCGGTATTTTGTATCAAGAAACCAAATGGCAAGCTTAGAGTTGTTCATGATCTTAGGGAATTAAATAGGGTTACAATAAAGGATGCAGGGATACCTCCTAGTGCTGAGGAGTTTGTAGAAGCGTTTGCAGGGAGAGTGTGTTATGGTTTGGGAGATATTATGGGTGGATATGATGAGAGAGAGTTACATCCAGACTCAAGGCCTCTCACTAAATTTGATACGCCACTTGGACGTTTACAGTTAACAAGATTACCTCAAGGAGCAACAAATTTGGTTGCAGTTTATCAAGCTCAGATGGCTTAAATCCTTCAAGACAAAATTCCACAATATGCTGGAATCTTTATAGATGATGGAGAAATTAAGGGACCAACAACCGACTATGATAACCAGGTGTTGGAAGAGAATCCTGGGATACGCAAATTCATTTGGGAGTTTGCAATTACATTAGAAAGAATCTTGTTTCGAATTGAAGAGGCTGGTTTAACTATTTCAGGTTCAAAATTTTCATTTTGTGTGCCAGCCTTAGAAATATTAGGCCATGAGGTATGTAGAGAGGGTATGATTATGTCCAAGAAGAAAGTTAACAAAATTCAGTCCTGGCCAAGACCCAAGAATACGACCGAAGTTAGAAGGTTTTTAGGCGTTTGCGTATATGTTAGAATGTTTATCAAGGACTTTTCTTCATTGGCAGCTCCATTGAGACGGTTAACGAGAAAGGATGCAGACTGGGAGTGGGATGAAGAGTGTGAGAAGGCGTTTGTGAAGTTGAAGGAGGTTGTGGGGAAGGATTTAGTCCTGCACAAGTTGGATTATGGAAAAGATGCTGGCAGAATTTATTTAGCAGTTGATTCAAGTCAGGTTGCAGCTGGGGCGGTTTTGTCTCAGATGGATAAAGCTGGTTACATCAGGCCAGTTAGGTATGAATCTGTAGTATTTACTGAGGTCGAATCAAGATATTCTCAACCGAAATTAAAATTATGTGGTGTGGCGAAAATACTGAAGAAACTTCAGCATATTTTGTGGGGGCAACATTTTGAGTTGCAAGTGGATGCAAAATCGTTAATCCAGATGATTAATTACCCAAGTTTACGGAACGCACCCATGACAAGATGGGTAGCTTTTATTCAACATTTTTTGTTCGATTTAGTTCATAAGCCTGGCAAAACTTTTACTATGCCAGATGGTTTATCAAGGAGACCACCCACTGAAGAAGATTCAGACTCAGAAGAGTTCGATGAAGATATACCTATTATCAAAGCCAGCACTAAAGGAGCTGAAGACTTTCCATACCTCCCCCATGAGGTTAAACTGGCAGGACTATTGTGTTTAGATTATGGTGTTGATGACCTCCACCAAGAGGATAAACTGGAAAATAGTTTTTATGTTAATAAAGGTGTTGGAAAAGGTGTAGATAAATTTGGCAGAGAGGAGGTAGAAGAAGATGTGGTGTATGTAGAGGAAAATGGATTGGTAGTGTGGGATAGTAGTAAATTAAGGAATGGTGTATATGTTGGAGAATTAGAGAATTTAAATAAAAGGGTGGATAAAGAGAAAGAGGTGTTTTCAAATACGGTTTTCGAAGGATCCAAAGGTTCAGAAGAAAAACGTCGACATAGCTCGATTAAAGATTTATTTAGGGGTCAACGATTATTGGCTCATTCATGTGCAGGTGATATTGGTGATAGAGAAGTCCCTATTGATGTTATATTAATCGATTTTCAAGATGAAGTCTGGGGTCAGACTGGTTTATATTTTTTGTTAGTCAAATATTTGTTGACTTTAGAGAGGCCAGAAGATTGTGAAGACAATGAATGGGTGGCTATCAAGAGGAAGTCATCTACGTTTTACCTATCTGGTTGACGTTTAATGAGGAGAAAGTATCCAAATCCTCAAGTAGTTATAACTCAACAGAAGGGGCAAGAATTAGTTTTGAAATCACTGCATGAAGATCTCGGGCATAGAGGCATTGGAGAAACGTTTAGAAGAATTTCTGATCGATTTTGGTGGCCTGGCATGAAGATGGCTGTTAAACAGTGGTTTCAGTCATGCGAAGAATGTCAAAGATGAAGTTATTTAAGGCCAAAAGAACCTGGACACGCGACCGGTGAATATACGCTCTTTGGAAGAGTTAGTTTAGATGCCATTCATATAAAAGAGGGACGGTATAAATATTTAATTGTGGCCAGAGATGATTTATCTGGTTGGTAAGAGGCAGTGCCTCTTATTAGTTTAACTGCCAAAAATGTGGCAGAATTTTTTTTGAATAATTGGGTATATAGGTATGGGGTGATGAAGTTGGTAACGGTAGATGGAGGTCCTGAATTTGGGACAGAGTTTAAAGAGGCCGTATTGAAAGTTGGATCAAAGGTTAGGGTAGTAACCCCATATTATCCTGAAGCTGAAGGCATGGTTGAAAGAGGGCATCAAGTTATTAAGGATGCTTTAGTTAAAATGTGTGGGACAAGTGCCGAAAAGTGGAGGCACTATTTACCTTTAGTTTTATTTGCTGATCGAATCACTGCCAAAAGGACGACCGGATTTTCACCTTATGAACTTGTTTTTGGACAGAAAGCAGTTTTACCGGTTGATTTAGAAGCTGAATAATATCTTGGAGTTGACTGGGACACGGTCAAAACTACTGAAGAATTATTGTGTGCAAGAATTATGCAGCTAGAAAAGAAAGAAGAATATTTAGAAAAGGCATATTCGCGGATGATGAAGATCCGAAATCAATCAGTCAGATATTGGGATGAGCGGTTGGCACATCGATTAAGGAAACCTTTGAACCCAGGAGATATGGTCCTGGTGTATAATAGGAGTTTGGAAAGTCAATGGGGAAAGATGTTTGCAGATAGGTGGAATGGACCGTATAAAATCAAGGAGCAAGTTTCCGGCGGTTCATATGTGCTAGAAGAGTTGGATGGAGTAGTATTGAAGAAGAGGGTAGCAGCCGATCAAGTGAAACGGTTCTATCCTAGAGGCACCAGGAGTGCCGAAGTCTTCCTCCGCAATGAGGATAAACTATGATATCAATGAAACTTTATGGATTCCTCCGCAATGAGGATAAACTATGACATTTATGAAATTATATGGATAACTCCGAAATGAGGATAAACTACAATTTTAATGACATTTATCAAATTTTATGGATTCCTCTGCAATGAGGATAAACTAAAATATCAATGAAACTTTATGGATTCCTCTGCAATGAGGATAAACTATGACATTTATGAAATTATATGGACGAACTCCGAAATGAGGATAAACTACAATTTTAATGACTTTTATTAAATATTAACCTCCGCAATGAGGATAAACTATGATATCTACGAAATTTTATGGATTCCTCCGCAACGAGTATAAACTATCTTCTTATTTTTATCAAAAATACTTTACTATCATTACACTGCATATGGGCGACGAAACTGTGATGAAACATAACGAAATGCAAGAAAACCTTCATTGAAAATTTTCAAAATTAAAAATTCTTAAAATATGTGTGAAGATAGTGTTGGAAAAATTTTAAAATTTATTGGAAGAAGTGTTCACAGGGGAACCTTCTTAATTAAATATTGGCAAGTGTGGGGGTAATTGATGGGCTGGCTGCTCTATACACAATTACCCCATAATGTTGGTTTCCAAAATTTTCCCTGTTTCTAGTTGAATCCTGGCTTTGTCTTTTAATTTTAGGAAGTCCACTAAGACTATAAACTGGAACAAATCAAGAGACACCGCTCTCAATGCCGGATTCAAGTTTATTTTTATTTTATTTTGTTTTTGATTTTTTTTATGTTAGATTGTGATTTCTTTTCTTTAATATATATTATGAATTATTGTAAAGGTGATGCTCACTGGTGGTCTCTAATCATTTTTATAAATTGGAGGGAGCCCACCCAGTGATCATCATTATAAAAATTATCTTCTAAAAACTTTCATTTATTTTCTTTTATTTTCAATTTCTCAAAATTGTGTAACCACATCAAGTTTCACTTGGATGTGGGTATGATGTCGAGGGTACGGCTCATCAAATGGCCGGCGGGCATCTTTTAAAAATTTTATTTTGAAATTTTTTATTATTATTACTTTTTTTATCTTTCTTTTCACATTCATTTATCTTTCTTTAAAAATTAAAATTTAACTTTTATTTCAAAACTATCTTTTCTAAAATCATTTATTTTAAATTAAAAAAAAAAAAAAATTAAAATTAAAAATAAATAAAATAAAAATAAAAATAAAAATGAAAAAAAATAAAATAAAATAGATAAATAAAAATAAAATAAAATAATTATAAAAATAAAATAAAAATAAAATTAAAATTAAAATAATAAAATAAAAAAAAATAAAAAAATGAATTAATTAAACCAAAATTATTATATTTCTTAGTTTTATTTTTCAGTCTTCATTCTTTTTAGTTTAATTCATTTAGTTTATACAGGAAACAGGGTCTAGGGGAACTCAATACCTATGGGATTTTACTTCAAGACAGCTGTTAGTCCTCCAAGACTTTAAACTGGCCACTCTTCAAGACGTTCTTTAAGGTATTTTATACGTATTTTGGATCTGTTAGTCCTCCAAGACTTTAAACTGGCTACTTTTCAAGACGTTCTTTAAGGTTTTTTTATATATACGTATTTTGGATCTGTTAGTCCTCCAAGACTTTAAACTGGCTACTGTTCAAGACTTTCCTTAAGGTTTTATACGAATTTTGGAGCTGTTAGTCCTCCAAGACTTTAAACTGGCTACTGTTCAATACTTTCCTTAAGGTTTTATACGAATTTTGGAGCTTTTAGTCCTCCAAGACTTTAAACTGGCTAAATTTCAAGACTGTCATTAAAGATTTTATATTGGAGCTGTTAGTCCTTCAAGACTTTAAACTGAATTTCAAGGATGTTCAAGATTTTATGGATATTTTTGGAGATGTATTTTTTTTATTTTTTATATCAATCAAATGTTAGGTCCACCAAGACCTTAAACTGGACTATTATCAAGTGTTGGGTCCACCATGACCTTAAACTGGATTTCTTATCGATTAAATGTTTGGTCCACCATGACTTTAAACTGGTAGTTCATTCATTGTTTAGTCCACTATGACTTTAAACTGGAAAATTAATATCTGCAGGATAATTCAACATTCATTGGACCACTATGGCCTTATACTGGATTACTTGTAGATCAAATGTTTGGTCCACTATGACATTAAACTGGATTATCAAATTTATTCAATCTTTGGTCAAGCCTAGGCCTTACTTAGGAATATATCAAGATATTTATGCACTTAAACGATCTTTGGTCCACCAAGACCATAAACTGGCAATCGAATATATGTTTGGTCCACCAAGACTTTAAACTGGAATGTCAATCTTGTTTGGATAACTCAATTCAATCTTTTAATTTATCACTGTCCACTAAGACTCTAAACTGGTTATTCAATTATTTCTGGAATTGGGTGCTGATAGCTTTAGGAGGTTAAAATTTTAGGTGGTAATGATGCTAAAGAAAGCATAATGGTTAATTAGGTGAAATTTGTGGCGCTTTAACATGGTCTAAAGTTAATATTATTATTGGAAGCCTGGCAAAAGTATTTTATGGGTTTGCTGTATAGCAAAGTTTGAAAATTGTGATGAAGGAATCAGAAGTTAGGATGGTAGTTGGATTTTAGGGAATGATTTTTTTAGTGCCTCATAGTTAGGCCATTTTTTTTGGTGTGAAGCTTGGAGGACCTTATGGCGAGATTGGAATCATAGAATTCGGCTCAGTGGGGGGCCCTATGAGGTTGGAATCAGGAGTATTCGGCTCATAGGAAGATCCACTCTCTCAATGCTGTGACAAGAAGGAAGACTGGTATATGGGAGTCTGAAGGGATTCAAACCTTGCTCTCAGTAGTGGAATCATCACAAGATTTATATTATTTTATGTTATATCAAGCCAGAGAAGAAGAAACAACGTTTTTATTATAAAGAATTTAAAAGAAGACCAGCTAAAACAAATTTATCAAATTATTTTATTAGAAAAGATAATTCTTTTGGAATTGCTCAACCACTTATGCAAAGTTATAAGAATGGGGACATTCTCAATTGGAGGGAGGATGTGGTAGCCTAAAGTTTAGTATGGCACCTAAGTACGTAAATGGAGTTATTACAGCGCGCAAGATTGGCGTTATTATTTTTTTATATATAAAAGGGTTTTATTTAATTTATTTGAGTTTTAAATATGAAGAAATTGGTCACGAGCGAATGCCTACACGTAAACAATTTATTTTACGGAGAAAACTTATTTTTTACGGTCTGAAAAAATTCATAAGTATTAAGTCGAGTTACTCAAGAACCTTGGGAAATTTTCCCAGAATTTTTACTATTTTTCTTATATTTTTAAATGAATTTTAAAGTTTTATAGAAATATTTACATTTTCAGAAATTACTTAACTTCGATGAATTTTCACGGGGTAATTAGAGCTGCGAAGACTACGAAAATTAGTTTGGTATGTAAAGGGGAAGTAGCTCTATTATGTGTAATTTTTCTAGATTTTTTATTATAGTTTTAAGGTTCTAATTGAGTCCGGAAGTCCGGACGGACTCCGTTTCGACTCCGTTCGGACTCCGCTTCGACTCCGTACGGACTCCGCTTCGACTCCGCTTCGAATCCGTACGAACTCCGTTCGGACTCCGCTTCGGCTCCGTACGGACTCCGTACGGTCTCCAGATTGACTCTGGAAGAGCTCTGGAGGGGAAAACTTAGGCACGTGACTAGGAATACTTAAGCACTTCTCAAACTCGAAATTGAGAGGGGGGGGACACATCATACAGCTTAATCTTTAACCACCACGGTCTCATTTTTTATTACTCAACAAATTAAATAAATTGTAATACCCTTATAACTTTATATTTTATATAACATTTTAGAAATACTACTCAACAATTTAAATCACACTTCATACAGGGTATCTTTAGAAAGGTCTTCATCACTGGGACTTGATTATTGCTGTCTCATAAAAATTCAAATTATTATAAAAAAATAAAAGTCAATCTTTACAGATCTTTCACTGGTACACCTTAATTGTTGTTATCAGTATTTCTTTCTCAACAGCCACTTTCTTTTAATCTCAATAAGCGTTAAATATTTTAGAGTTTCATTATTTTCATCAATCAGATCCAAGTAGATTAGTTAGCTTAGTGATTTAGAATTCCCATTTTGTTATTTTTATTGGAAGGACGGGGTTTTCGGCTAAATCCACATATCTCCTCCGGATTCTGCTTACAGCAAGGCGACTGTAAGAGTTTACCTTACCATAGCGTGTTGCATGTGCTGCATGCAGTGCATTGCACAGCCAGTTTTTTTCTGGCTGTGCAATGCACCCAGAGAAACCAAAGTCCCTGCAAGGGACTTTGGTCTCTAAAATGGAAGCGACTTTCCCTACCAGGTGCAATCTGGTGGGAAAGTGAGAGAAACGTTAGACCGAAGTTGTTTGAAAGCAACTTCGGTCTTAAAAACATTAAAAATCATAAAAAAAAAATGAGAAATGAAGAAAAAAAAATTAAAAATTAAAATGTGAGTATAAGAAAAAAAATAAGTTCTAGTGATACCAAAAATCCAAGCCAATTTCATTTGGCTTGGTTATTTAATAATTATTTTTTAATACATTAAATTTAAAATTCAAACACCATAAAATATATGAATTTTTTTATATGAATATTATAAATTTAATCTACCTCTTTCTCATAATTATATTTATAATTTTGTTTTTTTAATTTTTGACATTTAAGTTTATTTTTTGGAAATACAAAATTAAATTTTCAACTAAATTTTTTAGTAAGGTAAAATAAATTATAAATTTGACATTTTGTAATTGAATAATGAAAAAAATTTTAAATTTATTTAAAAAATTTTTTTGTTAGAAGAATACAAATATTTTAAGGGTAGAAATATGGTGCAAATTGTAAGTAAAAAAATTATATTTTTTTTTGTGAGGGGTTATTTCTATTTTTAAAAATATTTTTCAAAAACATTCGTTAAATACTGAATTAAATTACTTTGAAACTCAAATTTTTTGTAAAATAATTAAAAATGAAATAATAATATTGTTGTATTTGATATAAAATTTGAATTGGTAATATTAATGTCTCTTTAAGTAAATTTGAAAATCATTTAAAAAGACCATGTTGATAAGTACTTCATTTTTGATATACAATGGTTATATATATATCTTATATATATTTCTTGAGTGTTATTTTTATATACATTCAATAAAATTTGTAATATAAAATGCCATTTAATAATTAATTAATGTTCAACTTAGTTATAACAACTTCATATTTAATACCAGCCACTAGTATTTACTTTTTAATTTAAAACTCCAATATAATATGAGAGTATCCTTATTTTGTCTGTATGTAATGAAAAACAATAACAGACCATAAATGAGTGGGTAATTAATTACAATAAATAGTTGAAGAATAACCTATAAGAAATGATAAGTTAATTAAAAAGAGTACATTAAAAAATATACTTTTGAATTTTTTTTGATATAATTTGGGTAGTTAAATGAAAATTTAAATTATCAGACATCAAAATGGATAAAATCTAAAAGTAGTGTTTATATAATAAGCCTCATATAAAAAAAGGATAAAAAATCTACTATGTAACTAAATTATTAAATATTAAGGTATTATTAAAATTATTGAAAAACTTATTTTACAGTTATAATGAAATCTAAATGTGAAAATAATGGTGGGATAATAGTAAGACTATGTGGAAACACTTTAATTTATACATACTTTCAACTATGTTCAGATAAAAAAATTGTTAAAATTGTATAATAACATCTAGTTAATAGTGATGCAATTTTATTTAGATCAAGAATAAATTTTTTGAGGAAAAACTAATTAAATTGAGATATGGCCATCTCCTTTCAAGAGATAGAATAATAATAAAAATTTAAAAAATTATAATAAGTATTCTTAATCACCATTTTTGAAAAGTCTCTAGTAAAATTCATTATAATATATCATTCATTGATTACATTATATGGAGTTTCATCTTGAAGTAGTGATGTGCAGCTTTGAACTTATGTTATGAAAAACAAAAAAGTTAAAAAATATATAGTTATACTAATGAAAAAGCCAAAAATAAAAATACTATTATAAATTAAAAAAATAAAACTACATAAATTTTATTCTGCTCTAATGATGGAAGGGTACTATGTATGAATTTCCACATGTTAAATCCAAACCTGCTTTAAGGCTAGTTTACAGGTAGAGCTATTAAGTTTCCTTAAATTCTAAAAATAACTTATGCATTTTACTAATTATTTTTTTCTTGTTTTCTTTCCAAAGTTGTTAGAGTTGCTTAATTAATACTGTTATCTTGATTGTAAGATATATAATTTTTTTTGAATACATGATTTATTGTTTCAAAAATTATATTATAAATTTAAATCATTTATTTCATTTTCTAAAGCTTCATTTTCAAAGACACAACTCCATTTTCTATTACTTAACAAATATATAAAATGTGATAGTAAAATTTGAGGAATTTTCTTTTTGAGAGGGTCAAACTATATTGTGAAGATTTTTATCTAGAAATTCTTGTACTCTAAAACAAAATAATTTTCTCCCTTAAGTAAGCCATTTCAAAAATATGAGAATATAAACAAGAATATTAACTTATTTTATTTTATTTTCTTTACTGAAAGTTTTAGTTCAATCCCTTTTTTTATATGACATTAGCATAAAAACATGGTTAAATGCTACTATATAATTAATTTTTATTATATATATATATATATATATATATATATATATATATATATATATGAAATATTTAGAACGTCATCCTTTTTTATTTACTTGAATAAATGGCTCAATTATAATACCCAACACTTATTAATGTTTCCCAAACTCAATAACAAATTTCTCATATGAAATATTAGCTTCTAATATAAGAAGTTTATCTATAGATGATATTCAACATGTGATTTTACTTTTTAGATTCAGCTAAAATTAAACAAAAGGAGAAATCATGCATATGTGCATAAATGGTAGCCATATGTTACTTAGAGGATTGTGAAATTCACTCATCAAAATGGTTTAAGTATTAAAATAATTTGAGGTCATTATTTTCTAGTATTTAAAACTAATTAGGAAATTATTCTAAAAATATATTTTAATGTGTATCATGTTTAAAAAGTTGGAAATATGATTTTTGAAAATTGTGAGTTTCTTATGAGATACCAAGCTTTAGTTTACATTGTTTCAAGTAGAATAGAATTTTAGTATTAGAAATTGAAAGCAATGTACCATTATCAGATTTTAACTGTGTTCTACTTATAGAATGATTACATAACATTAAACATTATTTAAATCAAAAAGGTTTAAAAGATATTTAGAATTTTACCAAATTTCACCATTTATTAATCTTTGATTTGAAAACAAACTATGATGTACACTCACTAGAAATAAGCAGTCCCAATTTTAACATAATTTATCAATCCAAAAATAATGAGTCAATTAACATGAAAATATATATTTTTTCAAAACCAATTCTCTAGATTTAAAATATGATGCTTTAATGAAAAATTATTACAAAACTTTAATGCAATGAAGTCTCTTAAAAAATTCAAAAATAGAATATCAAAACAAGTAATTTCTGCAAAAAAAACTACTAACTATTGTAGATAAAGCATAAAAATAAGTCATATTTTTTAAAAAAATGATCTAACAATATTTATTTTTGTCAAAAAAATCAAAACATTGTTAAGTTTGCTTGTTATAATAATGTTAAAATCCACTAAACATTATCTAAAGGTGGTAAAATATGTTAAAAATAAGTTGAATTTTATGAGATAAAAATCAACAATTTTGTATCATTTCCTGTTGTGCTATGACTTTATTCCACCCTTTTTATCTGATTCTTCCAGTATTACTTTGCTATGATCACTAGTTTTCAAGTTAAAATTTACAAATGTTCATTATACTTGATAATATGAAAAATAACTCAAACTTTTATAACTACAAAATAAGATTTTGTAACTCCTTCTTTTAATCAATATTTGTAGAAATTTTTAGTTTATTTGAGTAATGATTTTAAGAATAACAAAAAATTTGAAATTCACAAGGAATTATTTCCAGAGACTATAATTATTTACTTGTGTAATGCGTGAGCTACTTATCAATGATGTAAAACATCAGAAAAGTAAGTTATAGTTATAAATCTACAGATTATACTGTTTCTGGTATATATATCTTCAATAAATCTTTTAAACTTATCTTAGCCTACATACCACACAATAGAAAATCATTATATTAAAAAAGGAAAAAATTCTATGATAATATCATAAAGAATGATAACCATGGATTAATATTCCATAAAAATGGTTAATAATATTTTAAGAGAACCTAAATCAGTATTCTTTCATCAAAATATATCCTTTTTGTCTTTGTAATTTATTCCAAACAAATTTTTTGAAAGTTGAATCTATATATCTAATTCCAAAACCACTATTAAGTTCCCTCTTAGACTTTTTAAGAAATTATATATATATATATATGTATATATATATATTATTTATCAAAAATTGAAATAAAGAATAAAAACATAATTTTATTTACCTTTAATTATTTAAATATAGAGTATTTTCAGAATGCATTGTGGTTACTTGTGAAGGTCAGAAGATTTGAAGTTGGATTTATGAGTTTTTAGAAGGGCAAATATTGTAAAATTCTTTCATAAATATTTATTTCATAGTTTCAAATGTTGAAATCTACAAACTAATGGGATTTAAAATTATATTGAGATTTAAAATCTGTTTTCTACTCAAGTAAAATAAAATAAAATGATGATATCAAAATTGAAATTAAGTTTAAACTTTTGATATGCTCTATCTTCAATTTTATTGATACTGCATCAAAAATTTAATAATATTTTTTTCCTTCATCACTTTTTACATAAAAGATAGTTTTATCATTTTATGAATTAAAGATTGCTTATATAAATTTAACATCTATGTCAACTGTTTATGACTATTAATCTATATAATAAATTTTTTAGAAGAAAAAATAACATCAGTATATACTGACTTTGAAATTATTCAATTTAAAATAGTTTACAGGTAGATAATGAAGGGTGATTTCATTTTTGAATATGAACTATAGAAGTCTTATTTTATCAATTTTAATTCTTTTTGAGCTCAAATGTATCCACCGCAACTTAAGTAAGAATAAAAATTATTTTTATTGAAATTTACATGAGAAAGTATGCCTATTATTCAAAATCAAACTTGCTCTAATGGTGTTTTTCAATCATTATTTCCATTCATAACAATAAAAAACATTTCAATTTGCTGATGTTTTAGTTTTTGATATCCCCAAGTTTATATCTCAGGTGTACTATTCACAAAATTATTAAAAATATAATTTTCGAAATACATGATAAACTTGAAAGTGAGGGGGCATTAAATTTTTAAAAATGAATTCTAAATTCAGGATGGATAGTATTTTTTCTATTTTCACAAATGAACAATTTTTTGTTTCAATTAATCCAGAAAGAAAATTTTGTTGTAAGCATATTATATTATATTTATTATGATTTTAAATACTATATTTTCAAGATTTGTGTTTAATATTTCCTGTGAAAGTTAATGTTAATGTGAATTTAAAGTAAGCTTGAAGAAATTTAATCAATAGGCATATTGGATATTTAAAATAATATTTTGCTTCAATCTTGAATCATCCTGGGCTAAAAAATATCCCAAATAAGGTTTTTGTGGGTCAATTTGGATTTAAGTAGGATTAAGTGAGGTTTAATAAAGGACAGATAAAAGGCTAAATTCATTACTAGTGACTTTTTTCTCAAAATAGTTATAAAATAAGTATCATTCTGGAATCAAGCTTCAATAAAGTTGAATTGAAACAGAGATAATTTCTAGCAGCACAACACCATATTTACAAAGGTGTAAAATACCTCAAATATTACTCATAATATAGGAAGGCAAGGAATCTACAAAATTCACATTTCAAACGAGGATTTATATTTTGAATTTGAAATTGAGAAATGGAATATTATTTTCCAATTTAAATATCTATTAGTCATTTTAACAAAAGTTTTCAGTAATCAGATTGAATTTTGATGGTATTTTGTTGTAGATTAATCATTTTGATGAGACATTTACTCAAAATTACTGGTTTTGTTTCTAATATTCCATGTGAAATTCATTACAAATCTTTTTGAAAGTGAATAGTTGACATATTGGATATGCAAAAGCTTATATTAGATCAAAGTGAGATCAAAGGGAGCTTAACTGATGATCAAATTAGGATTTTACAAGATCAAACGGTGATCAATGTAGGTTCATCTTGAGCTCAATTTGTGACAAATCTCTGACTAAATGTAAGGCCAAACAATTTCCTACATGGTGATGATGTGTGCATAATTCAAGCATAGATTTGTGGCTCAACGGAGTTCAAGCAAGGGGTATTGCTAGCAATACCCCCCCATTTTTTCTGTGGTGATTTCTCCAACTTCAGAAGTTTTTTTTTGTTTTGTTTTGTAAGATTAATAATAAAACTGAAAAGTGTTTGCACTTTTAATATAGATATAGGTTAGTCTTTATCATTTTTAATATGAAACTGAAAATTCATGTTAGGAATATTATTTTTTATGATTTATTTTTCCTTTTTTCACTTATAATATATGAAATATAAAAATTTTTAAAAAAAAAGCATTTCTTCCACAAACAGATTACAGAAACATCAGAAGCTCAGAAAAAAATTTCTAAAATATAAAATATCAAAAGCAGAAATTATTTTGATATGGAAATTGATGCACTATTTCATATAAAGACTAATGGCTTTGAAATAAGAACAATTCTTCCTCTTCTTCATAGATGCTCCTATTATAGACTTTTTATTTGATCTAAAACTTTTTTTCATATCACTCTCCTTAGTGCTTGGAAAATTCTCCTCTTTATTACCTCACTCAGACCTAGAAAAAATAATCATCTTTTTTTCACCTTTCTCTCAGCAATAATTCTTCTAAGCTTCAAATATTTTTGGAATTACATAGTTATTTTTTATTTTTTTTATTTTTTGTAAATCATTCATGTTTACCCATCAGGCTATGTTTGCAACTGGTTAAATTTTTTTTAAGTTAAAATATATTTCAGATTTAGATTAGGAAATAACTTAAGTTTACATATATTTGTTTTTCTGATAAATCAAATATTAATAAAATAGCTCTTGAAAATTCAAGCGTAGCTAAATACTCTGAATAAAGCTCCAGTAAAATTTTGTACAAAATTTTTAGCTATATTTTCTTATCATTAGATTTTACAACGACAAAAAATTGATTTCGGCTCACATAATCAGGTTTTTTTTATTGAAAAATTTAAATGAATTATTTATTTTGAAGAATTAACAAAATTAAAGATCACATCAGTAAAATCTTATGAAACCTACACCAGGTAGATTTTGACTTTTTCAGAAAAGTAGAAAAAGAAAAAAAAATCTATTATGGTTTACAACTATGTAATTCTCTTACGATCAATTCTACTTTTTTAAATAGGAAATTTCCATTTTACATGGAATATTATTGTAAAAAGATTTATGTAGATGTACTATTGTTGATGTAGTGGGTTTAAAAATATCATGGGGACAAAAACAATTCAACTGCTTGTTTAAATTACAAAGATAAAATTTTTAACAATTTGGAAAAAAATAGTGAATTACTAGTGACAGTGAAAGGAGTGATAATGATGGTTGTGAAATAAAATTTGAATTTTTAGGGCTGGGAAAGATATTTGAGGCTGTGAAAAACAATAGAGGCAGTGAAAGAAAATTGTAGATGACTGAAAAAATTTTATTGAAAAATTCAAAAAAAATTAACAAAATAATGGAGAGCAATTTTAACCCACCATAGATTATATAGTGGAATATAGATATAAAAAAAATTAAGAGATGGGGAGAAAATGATTGTAAATAGTGAATGGAAAATGATTGGAGCCTAATGAGGGATGATTGAGATAGTAAAAGAAATTGTATATTGGTGATATCCATGTTTGTATTTCTTCAAACTAATGTCTCTAGCCCTTGTATATACTATATATCCATCTTTTTCAAAAAATAAAAAACAAAACTTTAAATAGCACATTTCCAATGCAGTAAAAATTATTCAAATATCACTAAAATAAAAAAATCATCTTTTCAGATATTCTATTTGCTTA
Source organism: Hemileia vastatrix (assembly GCA_030280995.1). Lineage (NCBI taxonomy): Eukaryota > Fungi > Basidiomycota > Pucciniomycetes > Pucciniales > Zaghouaniaceae > Hemileia > Hemileia vastatrix. Next base: position 16,391,874 of record JASXTE010000006.1, on the reverse strand, counting down.
GAAGTTAACATAATCTCACTACCAGAACAGTGATACTCAATAACTTCAGCTAACTCCTTCAAATCAATATCACTTTTATTATCTACACACAATTTTTCTATTACACTGAGTTTGCTATAATATTCATCATCAACATAAGCTTTAGAAATACAATTGGGAAGAGGTCTATCATCAATTTCATATTTAATGGGACAATTGCTAGGCCCTGCTTCAGGTTGATTTCCCTCAGTTGTTGGTGGTAAAACTTGTTTTAGAGGACGAGTGACCTTGGCCCTCACAGAAGCTTTTGGCTGTTGATGATTTTGCTTTCATCATTGATTTCTTGACCCAGCCTTCATTGAGTGAATCTAAACATCGTACAATTGCTGGACTTTTCCAAGGAATTATTCTCTTAGTGTGAGTTCCACTAGCACTTACCTCTGTTTCTGAATGAAGCTCAGCATCTTTGAAAAGCCCAGCCTTATCAGGAACCAATAATGAAGCAGTAATCTCAATTCGACGGTCACGCAACTATATAAGTCAAGAATCAATTTATTTATATACTACTGTGATAAATTAGTTCACTTACCTCTCTTCTCATCTTAGCAGTCTGGTGTTTCACACTTTTTATCTTCTGCACTTGGGCAAGATCAGAATCAGATTGTTTTTTTTGGCTTTATCCCTGAAAATTTTTTCCTGTCCAGATATCCATCTCTGAAGAATGCTTAAAACTGCTTCATTACTGAAAATGTCTTGAGAAATCGGAAAATTTTGGAAACCTTTGCCCTGATAACAAGCGATCCATCCCGAGACAATTTGAGTGAGGATGGTTGAGTTCCAATCATCATCATCACTTTTTCCCCAGTCATAAAAGAAGCAAGAGATCCCAGTTTGAGCCAATTTAGCTTCAGCTTGACGCTTCCAAACAACTTTAATGCTCTGGCCTGGTGGAAGGGGGTAGTCAGAAGTGGGTGTAAAGGTAGGATTTTTGAAGGTAGAAACAAGCTGATCAAGTTCGGATTTGATAATAATTTTTTTGAGCAAAATCCAGGCTAGGATGGGGCTTATTTCGAGTCTCTTGAATCATTTTTTCCCTTTTCTGGTGCAGGCTTCTTCATTCGTTGACTAGCCCTGGTTCAGGGCACAGCAGAAATTTTTGCTTTGAGGGGTCAAAGCCTAAAATAAATCTTGCAAACATGATGACAGATTGTCCTAATGGAGAGGATGCAGATGGAATTTGATCCTTTTTGGCTAAAGAAGTGACTTTTCTCCTGGAGGAATTTTCAGACTTTCTCTTCTTTGCCTGTGATTCTTTGTGCTGATGCCATTGAATATAAGACTCTGGATCCAAAGCTGATTCCACTTTAAATTCAATTAATAAAGATAAAATGAAACAATAAATATATGAATTTGTACTTACCATCATAATCACCAGATGAACCTTGAAGAAAATCCTCGATGTTCCTTTTTTCTTTTTCTGGTTAAATAAAAATCATTTGAAATAAGCAAATGAAAATTTTGGATTTCCCATTTACTTACCTGCTACAACCACCAAAAAATTGATTTGAAAAAAATAAATATTGATGAAATTGTGAGTATAAAACATGTAATATCATGTTGTTATAAGGTAGAGCTATTTACCTGCAGAAGGGTTACTTCTTTCACTCTCTCCATGTTCAGGATTAGTTCCTTGTGATTTCTCAGGCAAGGGTGAAGCAGGTGGTGGTGCCATACTCTCCTCTTCTTGTCTATTTGGTGATGCATGTGATGAGTTGGGTTGGGAGGAATTGTCTCTACTATCTCTTGGAGAATCAACCATTGGAACTTTTTTTCCTGTGAGTACAAGAGTTGAGATGACAAACATGAAAAATAATTACCATCTGTACTGATGTGCATTTTTGAGGATAACTTCGCTTAGTAAAAAAAATAATAATTTGATACTCTTGAAGGTAGATGTTGAATGTGGTTGTTATTAGGAAATAAGGCAAGTTTTGAAATATCATAGAACCTTCTTAGAACAAAATAATTATAATATGCATTATTCATTATATCTGACAAGAAGAAATAAATTTATAGTAAGACTTTTAAAAAATCCATAATAAGATAGCAATTAGGTAAAAAAAAATTCAATTGATTCTTTCTGGTCAAAAATATGAAATTCTACTCAATATTATTAATTTGTAAAATATATTTCACTCTTCCATGGAAATGGAAATTAGTAATTCATAGCCATCAATTGATCTTTTTATAAAATATATTAAGATGGAAAAAACTTTAGATTCAGGCAAGCAAACATGAAAAAGATAATCAGATCATATTTTTTTAAAAAAATAAATCAATGTATTTACAAGCTTGTACTAGGAGGCTGATCTTTTTCCCCCCTTTCCAATCCATGGAAGTTCCTGGTTTTTAGTATCTACAGACCATTGCTCTAAAAAATCTAAAACAATAGCCATTGAAATTTCTTCAATACTCATACTAAACTTATTGAAAAAATTTTCAGAACCCAGACAGGTAAAAATAATATCAACAATTTATTTATGTGTCCTGGGCCACTTGACTCTATCCCTGTTTTTGTGACTCTTCTTGAGCCAATCGGTGACCTCAATTAGCTCAGCACAAAAAACATATCTTGCCTTCCTGATATCATCCTTGCACAAAAACAAACCTTTTACCCCACCAGCTAAGAAAAAAGCTAGATAATAATAGTTTTTATCCTGGTTTTCTGACTGAAGTTTTGTGTTTGTTTTTGATTTAACCAAAGTATCCACAGTTTTTTCTTCCAAAAAAAAGTCATGTTTTTTGGAGTATCCCTTCAACGTAGTCAAACATTGAAGCATAAAAAGGATTTGGTCATGAAGAAGAGTGAGATGTCCAGTAGAAACCTTCTTACTAGTTGACAGTGCATCTGATTTCTCTTCATTGTTGACATCTTTCTGTATCTTCAAGCTCTCCATATATGAGATAGCATCTAGGACACTATCTTCAGTGCTGCCAGTCTGAAAAGTTTCTCTTGAAGAATTCAATCAGGGTCCGGATAAACTGATTGCTTCCATTATAAGATGAGCCCAAGAATTCTTCTAAACCTTGGATGTCTCATTTAGCTGGAGAATAGCAGTAAATAAGTAGGTTGAATTCTTGAATTTACTGATGATAAAGCCTGTATGGAAGATGTCACGTCGATGCCATAGTTCAGATTCTGAGGGAAGGAGGTAATAAGGTGCTGTAAAAAATTTCAACCACTGCTATTATAATTCAGATGAAAATATGAAATAACATACCTAAAGTCAAAACCTGCTGAAGCCATTTCCCTATAGAGCAGCTTTCTTGCTGCCATGCACAGTTTTTTGAATTATTTGTTTCACTAGAGGATTCAACCTTGATAGAGTGATGATACTCCAATATACTGTAAGAATTTAATGCCATTTTCCTCCAGGCATCTCGATCCATTCTACCTGAAAATGTGGAACAAGTTTTTTCCACAGATTCTCTATGCTGGGCCAAGACAAAGTGGTGATTTGAATTAGCAGTAGATGATGATGCCTCATTATCTGGATTGGATGTAGAAGCTGGGGCAGTGGAAGGAACAGCAGTTGAAGATGAGGCAATGGGAGCTGAAGTGGGTTAGGGAGGGAAAGATGTAGAGGAAGCAGGTGTATGAACTGAAGCAGGGATAGAACTTTGTTCTTTTGAAGTTGAAGAAGATTCTGGAGGGCCAACCAGTTGCAATGAAGTTGAAGCAGATAAGGGTCTTGAGGATTCATCAGCGATAGATTTTTCAGCTGGAGAATTAACAGGAGTTTGAGTTGAGGGTGACTGAGCAGGAGATTTAACAGGGGGAGATGGATCAGGGGGAGATGTAGCAGTGGGAGATTTAGCAGGGGGAGGTTTAGAAGTGGGAGGTTTAGAAGGGGTTAATTGGATGATAGATTTGGTAAAATTTGCTTTAGAACCAGAAAGTTTCTTTGAAGGGAGTGATGGAGCTTCAATATTTTTAGCAGGTTCAGGAATAGAGACAGAAGGATTGTGGATACAGGGAGCTGATGAAGTTTCCTCTGGGGGAGGAGGTATCTCGGAGGTTGAGGCTTGTGGTAGTGAAGAATCTAGATTAGCTGATAACCTTTGCCTCTTGGGTGCATCCTTTTTGTATAGTGAACGTAGCTTTGAGTGAGGCTGGGAGTCATCCTCTGAGTCAGATAGAACAGGATGGCTGGAAATTTTAATGGTCTGTTTTCTTTTTGAAGCCCTTCTTTCAGTTTTGTTTGTGAGATCAATGATGACAATTTGATCATTTGTTGGAAGCTGTTTTCCACTAGCAACAGCTAAAATTGAAGAAATTAGTTATTTGAAAATAATTAATACTAGAATACATACTTTTTTTGTATTTTTCACATGCAAGTAGAAGCTCTTGAACCTTTTGCTTGATTTTGCCTGAAAGAATCTTCTTGCCAGAAAGTTTCTCCACTGATGCTTGAAACTCAGATACAGATGTGAGGAAATGATCCTTTGAGATTTGAATGACTTCATCCTTCAAAATTCTGTCCTCGTGCTCTTCAAAGTCTTCCATTTTGTGAGCGTGATCTGAAGCACCATCTGAAGTAGAGCTTGTTAGCTCAAAATAAAACTAATAATGATACAAAAAACTCACCAGAGCCTCCACCTGATTCTTGAGAATCTTTTATAGAGGAGAGAGGGCTAGATATATCCATGGACTTAGAAAACTTTCGAGACTCTAATTGATACAAGAAGAGACCAAAGTAAAAAAAAAGAACTCAAGAGGTAAAAATTACAAATAAAATTATACTTGCCTGTTCCAGCATTATCTTTATCTTGAGTAGAAACTTGTGCTGTAGCAGGTACAGGCAATGCTGCTTCTTCAGCCCTAGAGGGAGAGCTTGGAGGGGCTTGGCTAGGGGTTGAAGTCTGGGAAGGCATAATATCTGAATGAGTTGAGAGAATTGAGCCTGATTGTGGTTAAAGGAAGAAAGAAGCAGCTGCAGATGTAATTGCGCATGAATCTCAATGTGAAGGTCATCTCATATTCATTATTCACATTGAAGTTGAATACAATACATTTTAATTTATGCACAAATTTATATATATTAATTTAAATTGAAATATAATATTATAAAAATTAAATTGAACTCATATGTGCATAGCACAGCCATGTTATTTCACAGCCCGCCTGATTTTGTTTTTTCTTTGTGGTGTTTTTCATTTTTTTGTGATTAATTTGAGCTTAATATAAATTAACATATACTTAAGTTAATTGAATTTTACTTTAAATTTTTATTAACTCTCAATTTTTCTATATTATTATTTATTTTGCCTAATGGCACATTTAAATTTTTTATTATTTTTTATTTTCATTTTTTAGCCATATGAAAAAAGGTATAACTGATACTTTTTTTCATATGGTCATTTCTTTTTCTCACACTATAGCTAGATGAACCAGAATATCTGGTCCATCTAGCTATTTCCCTTTTTTTTCACTTCTCACCTCTAGGTCACGTGCAGCAAAGTATTGCAGCAATATTTTGCTGCACGTGACAAGTAATGGTTTAGGTGGCCAGGTCAAATGGACCATATCATAAAACAGATATGGTTCATTTGACCCAGCCTTTGGTGGCTAGCTGCTGGTCACATGCAGCAAAGTGTCGCAGCGATACTTTGCTGCACATGACTAAGTAGCAGGCACCAATCCTGGCTCAAAAATGAGCCATAAGAAATTGAATTTTTGATTAATATAGCAAAAATACGTGAGTTAAAATACTGTGGTCCCATGAAAATAAAAATAATTGTGAGATTTTTTTCATTGGATCAGATAATGTGAGTTTAAAAAAAGGTTCAATGCACCATAATTTAAACATTATGGTCCATCAAACAATGAATAAGGGAACTGGGACAGGTGATGACTTTGGAATAAGTATATAGGTAATTCTTTTTTTCAATGTGAAAAGTGAGTAATTGGGGAGTTTCATAGGACTAAATCAACAAAAAATTTAATTTTTTCAACTACATTTTACTACATATTTGATGGGAAATAACATATATATAAATTTGTGACTGGCAACATGGAGAGAGAGAAAAAAAGTAAGCAGAGATTAAACATAATATTTATATAAGGTTATGGATTTTAAGTTTATGGAATTGAGAAAGGTTTTTATGAGGGGTTTAACAGAATTTTACTAAAGAGAAACACCTTTGCGCAGCCTTTCCTGGCACTTTTTAAGCCCCTTTTTCACCCCCAGTAGGCCCCAGGGGGGCCCCACTGGGGGTGAAGGAGAGGCTAAAGGGGGGCTTCAAAGGTTTAAAATAAGTGATTCAAAGGGGTAAGTCAGAGGTAATGAAGGTAAAATTAATAATATACTGTTATTAAAATATAAAATAATAAAAATTTATTTTTGATTTTTATAAAATTAAATTTTTTATGTCAAATTTTTTGTATAATTTTTTGGTGTTGAAGATAGCAATTTTCAAGATTCCCAATATCAAGGTACATATAAATTCCTTAAAATTTCATTGGGAAATTAAAAGCTGTTTTTGAATTTTAATAAGCTATTTCATAAGTTAAAATTTAATCAAATGTACTAAAATATATGGTGATATTATTCTATACACTGAACACATCTAGCCTTCAAATCTAAAACCATTTCTAGGAAACAGGTTCTTAGAATGTTGCGAGATGATTGTTCAAGTGAAATATGAAAAAATATAATCATTATTAGTTTATGTAAGCAGCTTTAAGCTAAAGTAAATGTAGGCAAATCAGTATTATTTAAGTATTGATCTCTCAAACTATATTTGTTGACCTTTTTTTACAAAATATGAATTTAATTTATTAAATGTACCTCCAAAAAATTAAAAATAAAGTTCCTTGAAAGTTTTTACTATTTAAAAATGAAGATTTATTATGTAGTACATGTAGTTTTTATATATAATTGAAGGATTTACATTATTAATTTAGCCCTTTATACTTCTGCATTAAATTAAAACACTTCCAAACAAAAAAGTCCCTTTGTTCCCAAAATATAAAGTCCTATATATAGGGCTCTGCTTCCTCAAAAAATTGTCCCATCTTTTATTTCTTTACCATCATAAATGTTTCTACTATCAAACCCATTTGTATTGGCATCTTGAGGTCCTACACCACAACTAGTCACAATACAGCTTCAGTTCAGAAACAGCATGTTTCTATTTATTTATCTAAAACTGAAAATATTATCAAAATATTTTCACAGAAGCCAAAGTTTTGTGTGGGAAATCTTATCTCTACACATGCAAAGGTGCTCTACACTCTTCTTGGAAAACCATCCTCCTCAACAACTATAGCTCCAGTTGGTGGTTGGAGGCCTTGTCAAGAAACACCTCTTCTACTCATTGAGACTCTTCTTGTTCCTCACCTAGATCTCACCCTTCCTCCAAAAATCAATATATTACTTTTCTGTTTACTGGCACATATTTCTTCCCTCTACACCTTCCTTCTTCCTATCAAAGAGGATATTTCTGAACCAACTAACTATACACCCTCTCTTCACTTGGGCTGTGAAGTTCAATATCCGTTTTCAACTCAGCTTGACGGTTCACTCATTCACATACAGGAACTCCTCTCCATCAAATTCAGTCACCCAGCTTGTGTGGATCAACCCCAACATTTGAAAACACGCCTTTTACCCCATCAAAGCCAGGCTCTTGCATTTATGCTACTTCAGGAATGGAGTACTGAAACATATTTATGGAGGTGCTGTGGAGATTTGAATTGGGAAAATGAATTGAGTGGAAGAGTTACCAACACACTTCCGAAATCAATTCTATTAGCAGATGACATGGGCCTTGGGAAGACAGTGTTACCAATTGCTCTGATTGTTAGTACTTTAAATGAAGCTGCTGAATTTTCACTTCTTCAAAACCCTTCATCAAGCACAAAGAAGGTGAAGGCAACAATCATAGTGGTACCCTCAACTTTATTGAAACAATGGGAACACATAATTTTACGACATACTGATCCTGATTTGATGATTAAAGTGATTATTCATCATGGAAAGGGAAGAAGTGAAAATTTCATAAGCTTTTATGAGGCTGACATTGTTTTAACATCATATGATATTATGATAAATGATTTTGGAAGTTAAGAGAAGGAAGGTTTGTTCCATGTCCAATGGTTTTGTGTGATTCTGGATGAAGCACAGTAAGTTTTTAATCACTATTAATTTAATAAATTTGATTCATTTTTCTATAGTCAGATACGTGATCCATCTTCAAAGTCCTCCATATCTGTTACTGAACTAAAGACATCTTGCTGTCTTAATCTAACTGGAACTCCCATCCAGAACAAAGTCCAAGATTTATTTCCCATATTTCAATTTTTACGTCTTGAGCTACTATCAACCTCTGAAGGATGGAATAAATACATTGGAGCTCCAGCAAAGAAAGGCCAATTTACCGATGTCAAAAAGATTATTCAAAACGTCTTAGGGGACATAATGATTCGAAGGACAAAGAATTCTATATGACTGGATCAGGGGGATGTTAACTTCATAAATAGAGTTAAATATAAAAACTTCATTATCAATTTGACGGGTCAACTTTCAGAAATGTACATCATGCGGCATAATACCTTATTCAAGCAGCTCAACATTGATGAAAACAGCCTACCTGCTAAATATCCTTCTGGATTAGTGGCTCTATCAGCATTGAAACATTTCTGCAATCACCCTCAGTTCTCACACAATTCAGAAATATCTGTGGTGGAAGAAATGGACTGGAAGGAGAGTCCAAAATTTGTCCACCTGGTCAACTTCCTTCTCAAATTATACTCTATTGAAAAAGAAATGAAATGTGTCATTTTCTCTGAGTGGACTGACACACTCAAATTGTAAGTTTTTCTTTCAATGAAAAATATTAAAACTAACCTTCAAAATAATAGAATTTCATTTGCTCTTTCTGAGTACAATATCCGAAATCCCAGATTTGATGGTTCACTTGACATGAGTGCACAGGAAATTGTCCTCCAGTTATTCTCTACCATTGATTCCTGTTGTGGTAGCCTAAAGTTTAGTATGGAACCTAAGTACGTAAATGGAGTTATTACGGCGTGCAAGATTGGCGTTATTATTTTTTATAAAAGGGTTTTATTTAATTTATTGGAGTTTAAAATATGAAGAAATTGGTCACGAGCGAATGCCTACACAAATACAATTTATTTTACAGAGAAAACTTATTATTACGGTCTGAAAAATTTATAACTATTAAGTCAAGTCACTCAAGAACCTTGGGAAATTTTCCCAGAATTTTTACTATTTTTCTTATATTTTTAAATGAATTTTAAAGTTTTATAGAAATATTTACGTTTTCAAAAATTACTTAACTTTGATGAATTTTCACGGGGTAATTAGAGCGGCGCAGACTACGAAAATTAGTTAGGTATGTGAAGGGGAAGTAGCTCTATTATGTGTAATTTTTCTAGATTTTTTATTATAGTTTTAAGGTTCTAATTGAGTCCGGAAGTCCGGACGGACTCCGTACGGACTCCGCTTTGACTCCGTTCCGGCTCCGTACGGACTCCGTATGGGCTCCGGATTGACTCTGGAAGAGCTCTGGAGGGGAAAACTTAGGCACGTGACTAGGAATACTTAAGCGCTTCTCAAACTCGAAATTGAGGGGGACACATCATACAGCTTAATCTTTAACCACCACTGTCTCATTTTTTATTACTCAACAAATTAAATAATTTGTAATACCCTTATAACTTTTTATCTTATATATAACATTTTAGAAATACTACTCAACAACTTAAATAACACTTCATACAGGGTATCTTTAGAAAGGTCTTCATCACTGGGACGTGATTATTGCTGTCTCATAAAAATTCAAATTATTATAAAAACATAAAAGTCAATCTTTTCAGATCTTTCACTGGTACACCTTAATTGTTGTTATCAGTATTTCTTTCTCAACAGCCACTTTCATTAAATCTCAATAAGCGTTAAACATATTAGAGTTTCATTATTTTTATCAATCAGATCCAAGTAGACTGGTTAGCTTAGTGATTTAGAATTCTCATTTTGTTATTTTTATTGGAAGGATGGGGTTTTCATCTAAATCCACATATCTCCTCCGGATTCTGCTTACAGCAAGGCGACTGTAAGAGTTTACCTTACCATAGTTGGCGCCCAACGTGGGGTTCGATTTCTCTAGCTTTCTTTAAAGACTTACTTGGATCAAGAACGTTCTTAGCCTGCAAGAGGCATATTTTCTGGAACTCTAATTGGATTTTTGTTATTGGCCTGCAAGAGGCTTGTTATTTTATCGATTGTTAACGCTTTTCATTACATATTGGGATGTCTTCTTCTGCTGTTGCTTCTGGATCTTCTAACCCTCTTACTCCCTCAGTTAGAATTGTTTCTTGGGATGGCCCAAAGTTTTATGGGGAGGAGGTTAAATGGTTCATTAGCAGGTATGAAGCTGCTGCTGCTGTTGATGGTGCTTCTCATGTGGATATGGTGAAGCAAGTTAGGTTTTTTATTGCTGATAGGGATGTGGAAAAAGAGGTTATTGCTATGCAGGCATTCAAGGACAAGGATTGGGTTAAGCTTTCTAAAGCTATGGTTGATAGATGGGGTGTTAGGTTTACTATGATGGACCTCAATAAAATTGTTGGAGACTGGCAAGCAAAAGGTGGAGTTTCTTCTATGGCTGACTTCAAAAAGCTCTGTGTTCAGTTTGAAGAAGTGGTGGAATATCTCATACTGGTGGACGAGTTAGTGCATGAGAACCAAGCAAAAGATTTGTTTTGGACAGCATGCAGCAGGGATATTTGTATGGACGTCTTGAAGGATCTTTCAAGAAAAGATTTGATGAAGGAACTTCCGGCTCTGGAGGTTATCAAGGACAACATTCAAGCCCATCTAAAGTTATTGGCGTTGCACAAATATCAAGAGTCATGCACTCGATATGTTAGCAAGGTTAGCGAAGTTTTGGCCAAAAACAATGATATTATGGTCAAAGCCCAGGAGGCCAAGAAGGCTCAAATGGGACTACCTGCTTCAAAAGTTGAGGGTAGTGTAGATAACAAGATGGTCGATCATTTGGCCGATTTAACGAAACAATTAAAAATATTTGTTCAAGAAACCCAGAAGCTAACAAGGCCCCAATCGCTTCTTCGTCGACGTCGACTTCTTATCAGTCCAGAGGTTATGAACGTCAAAATTATAATGGCAATAATAATGGTAACCGCTTCCCAGGCAATGGGAGAAATGGTGGGAATGGTAGTAATTATAGAGGTGGCTATGATGAGCCAAAGGTGTGCTCCTATTGTAATAGGAGAGGGCACAGAGCAACAGTTTTTTTTGCTTTTGATAAGGATATGGATGCTGGGCAAGTTTTATTTGATGGTAAAGTTTATAAATTTCCTGATGGTTCGTTCATCAAGCCCAGTGATGGACAGTCTCCTTCTGATTTGGTCAGAAGAAGTTTAACGGCTGAAAGGAGAGCCAGGTTTGAAGAGGTGACGGATGAAGATGTTAATGCCAAGAGTGGCAAAAATGGTAATGGTAATGGTGTTAAAGCTGACAAGGGTAAGGAGAAAGAGGTCAGTAAAGCCACATTTTCTACTTCTTTTGGTGGTTTAGAGCTGGCGACGGTTGCCCAGGTGGAGGGTAGCTGTATGGCCGGCAAATACGATGTTAATGCTGCTAGAAGAGCAGCTGCTACTAAGGCAAAAAGTAGCATTCAGAGCCAATTGAGGGCTAATCCTGGCAAGGCCAATAACAAAGTGAACCCTTACTCTAAGGACAAGAATTCTAGTTCTCAAACTGCCGCCAACAAATTGAACCCTTACTCTAAGGACGAATTATATAAAATGCAGAAGGGGATTGCTGATATGGGGCCCCCTAGTTATGGCAAGTTTGATTTAAATGGTGAGCCTATGCCAGAGGATGATTCAGATTCTGAGGAGGACGTACCGTTGGCGTCTCTACCCAGACCAAGTTTTAGCGGTCCCGTCCCAATGGAGGGAGTAAGAAGGACTAGCAATGGATCAGGATTAGTGCAAGAAGCTGGTGACGGAGTTAGGGTTATAGAAAGTGAAGATGTTATAATGGGGGGTGAAGATGGCTCGGTTGGACCTCAAGAGGTACCCAGAGCCAAGGTTGTTAAATCAAAGGTCCAGTATGAGCGGCCAGTAGTTTCTGGTCAAGCTAATGCGATGGACACAGTTTTGAATAGGGTGAATCAACTGCAGATTCCCTTATCTTTGGGGGAGTTATTTACGATTAGTCCGGCGCTTGCTGAAAAGCAAAAGAAGCATTTGACGAGGCGTCGGGTTTCCACTGGAGAGGTGAAATATATATGTGAAAATGCTGAAAAGTTTGGGGAAGATGTAGATACACATTTTTCTGCTCCCCTGGGTTACCTGGTGGTAACTCTTAATGGTAAAGAAGTAAAGGCCTTGGTCGATTCAGGGTCTCAAATTAATTTAATTTCATTGGAGCAAGCGACAAGTATAGGCTTGCCAATTAAAAGTGGAACTGGGGGGAACCTCAGAGGCATCGGAAGGCATGCAACAGAGCTGATGGGTACAGCTGAGCATGTCAGGTTAGGCATTGGTGGATCTGTTGGTAAGGTTCACTTTTATGTGGCCAGAGGAGCAGTCAAAACTGTTCTTGGCGGTCCTTTTTTGATGTATTTTGAGGCTAGGATAGGGTATCAAGCTGGCATGGGGATTAGTTTGGAGATCACTGGTGAAGATATGCGGAGGTTACATATGCGGTTAGCGCCTCCTGGAGATGAAGGTTGGGAAACACGGCCAGGGATTACTACTCTGTGCCAGTGTTGTGTTTGCACCAAGAAGCGGCATATAAAACGGACGGCTTCTGGTGAATTATTTTTGTTGGGAAGGAATGAATGCCCTCATTTTTTGGGGTAGCTGGGGCTGATCACTCTAATGTTGTAATCTCTCCTCAGGATGAGATCCCGGATTGCATTAGGTCAGCTCACTTGGAGATAATTCAAGTGGATTCTCAATTATTTTCTGTTAATATTACTTTGGAGTGCAAATACGTTATGGACTTTATTATATGTTTATTGGGTTTACCCTGTTTTTCTATTAAATTTAAAAACGGTGAAAAAGGCAAAATGGGCCAAATTAGGTTGGATAAAAATTGGAAGGGTATGTTTTTGGACCTCCAGCAAGAGGTTAAACTGCAAGTATCTCCTTCTATTATGGACCTCCAGCAAGAGGGTAAACTGCGAAAATCTTATCAAAATCCAATAAAAAATCTCAGTATAATTAAAACACAAAAAAATAATTTTTGTGAAAATTCAATTTCGGTCCTCCAGAAAGAGGTTAAACTGCCAACTTTCTTTACAGGTGATTTACCGTTGGATAAGGGAAGAAAAGGTGTTGGAAAATCTGTTTATAAATTAGACGAGGGAAAGGAGAAAAGGGTAAAATTTAAAAATGAAATAAAATATTTTTCTAATTTTTCTTATTCCAATTCTGGCGATGAAGAAGATTCATTTGATGAAATATGTAATGGCGATACAAAAGTAAATGTTTTACCTCAAGTTTATTTAGATGTGGACGCAGCCAAATATAAGAAGGAAGCAAATAAAGTTCGACCTATTAATGAACCGCTACCTGCTGAATTAAATCCACCTTTGAGAAGACCAAGGTTATCAAGAGATCCTTATGAAAGTCCCTTGGTAAAGAATCCGCCTGAATTTTCTGAGACGTCAAGAATCACTTTTGAGAGACTGGGTGTTGTTAATTTTGGACCTGATGGCTGGTTGTCTGGAGAAGAGAAGAAGTTGTTGTTGGATGTGATGGTCAAGCGAGAGAAGGCCATTGCTTTTGTAGAAGAGGAGAGGGGTGTGTTGAAGCATTCCTATGGGGAGCCTTACAAGATTCCTGTGGTATGTCATGAACCGTGGCAGCAGAAACCGATTCCTATTCCAGCTGCATTAAAAGAAGCCTATATTGAAGTTGTCAGAGAACGGATACGCACTGGACTGTATGAGCAATCAACTTCAAGTTATTCTAGTCTGGTATTTTGTATCAAGAAACCAAATGGCAAGCTTAGAGTTGTTCATGATCTAAGGGAATTAAATAGGGTTACAATAAAGGATGCTGGGATACCGCCTAGTGCTGAGGAGTTTGTTGAAGCGTTTGCAGGGAGAGTGTGTTATGGATTGGGAGATATTATGGGTGGATATGATGAGAGAGAGTTACATCCGGACTCAAGGCCTCTCACTACATTTGATACGCCACTAGGACGTTTACAGTTAACAAGATTACCTCAAGGAGCAACAAATTCGGTTGCAGTTTATCAAGCTCAGATGGCTTGGATCCTTCAAGATGAAATTCCACAATATGCTGGAATCTTTATAGATGATGGAGGAATTAAGGGACCAACAACCGACTATGATAACCAGGTGTTGGAAGAGAATCCCAGGATACGCAAATTCATTTGCTTCATCATATTTTGTGGGGGCAACATTTTGAGTTGCAAGTGGATGCGAAATTGTTAATCCAGATGATTAATTCCCCAAGTTTACCAAACGCACCCATGAAAAGATGGGTAGCTTTTATTCAAAATTTTTCGTTTGATTTAGTTAATAAGCCTGGCAAAACTTTAATATGCCAGATGGTTTATCAAGGAGACCACCCACTGAAGAAGATTCAGACTCAGAAGAGTTCGATGAAGATATACCTATTATCAAAGCCAGCACTAAAGGAGCTGAAGACTTTCCATACCTCCCCCATGAGGTTTAACTGGCAGGACTATTGTGTTTAGATTATGGTGATGATGACCTCCACCAAGAGGATAAACTGGAAAATAGTTTTTATGTTAATAAAGGTGTTGGAAAAGGTGTAGATAAATTCGGTAGAAAGGAGGTAGAAGAAGATGTGGTGTATGTAGAGGAAGATGGATTGGTAGTGTGGGATAGTAGTAAATTAAGGAATGGTGTATATGTTGGAGAATTAGAGAATTTAAATAAAAAGGTGGACAAAGAGAAAGAGGTATTTTCGAATACGGTTTACGAAAGATCCAAAGGATCAGAAGAAAAACGTCAACATAGCTCAATTAAAGATTTATTAAGGGGTCAACAATTATTGGCTCATTCATGTGCAGGTGATATTGGTGATAGAGAATTCCCTATTGATGTTATATTAATCGATTTTCAAGATGAAGTCTGGGGTCAGACTGGTTTTTATTTTTTGTTAGTCAAATATTTGTTGACTTTAGAGAGGCCAGAAGATTGTGAAGACGATGAATGGGTGGCTATCAAGAGGAAGTCATCTACGTTTTACCTATCTGGTCGACGCTTAATGAGGAGAAGGTATCCAAATCCTCAAGTAGTTATAACTCAACAGAAGGGGCAAGAATTAGTTTTGAAATCACTGCATGAAGATCTCGGGCATAGAGGCGTTGGAGAAACGTTTAGATGAATTTCTGATTGATTTTGGTGGCCTGGCATGAAGATGGCTGTTAAACAGTGGGTTCAGTCATGCAAAGAATGTCAAAGACGAAGTTATTTAAGGCCAAAAGAACCTGGAAACGCGACCGGTGAATATACGCTCTTTGGAAGAGTTAGTTTAGATGCCGTTCATATAAAAGAGGGACGGTATAAATATTTAATTGTGGCCAGAGATGATTTATCTGGTTGGTAAGAGGCAGCGCCTCTTATTAGTTTAACTGCCAAAAATGTGGCAGAATTTTTTTTGAATAATTGGGTATATAGGTATGGGGTGATGAAGTTGGTAACGGTAGATGGAGGTCCTGAATTTGGGACAGAGTTTAAAGAGGCCGTATTGAAAGTTGGATCAAAGGTTAGGGTAGCAACCCCATATTATCCTGAAGCTGAAGGCATGGTTGAAAGAGGGCATCAAGTTATCAAGGATGCTTTAGTTAAAATGTGTGGGACAAGTGCCGAAAAGTGGAGGCACTATTTACCTTTAGTTTTATTTGCTGATCGAATCACTGCCAAAAGGACGACCGGATTTTCACCTTATGAACTTGTTTTTGGACAGAAAGCAGTTTTACCGGTTGATTTAGAAGCTGAATCATATCTTGGAGTTGACTGGGACACAGTTAAAACTACTGAAGAATTATTGTGTGCAAGAATGATGCAGCTAGAAAAGAAAGAAAAATATTTAGAAAAGGCATATTTGCGGATGATGAAGATCCGAAATCAATCAGTCAGATATTGGGATGAGCGGTTGGCACATCGATTAAGGAGACCTTTGAACCCAGGTGATATGGTCCTGGTGTATAATAGGAGTTTGGAAAGTCAGTGGGGAAAGATGTTTGCAGATAGGTGGAATGGACCGTATAAAATCAAGGAGCAAGTTTCCGGCGGTTCATATGTGCTAGAAGAGTTGTATGGAGTAGTATTGAAGAAGAGGGTAGCAGCCAATCAAGTGAAACGGTTCTATCCTAGAGGCACCAGGAGTGCCGAAGTCTAACTCCGAAATGAGGATAAACTACAATTTTAATGACTTTTATTAAATTTATACCTCCGCAATGAGGATAAACTATGACATTTATGAAATTATATGGATACCTCCGCAACGAGGATAAACTATGATATCTACGAAATTTTATGGATACCTCCACAATGAGGATAAACTATCTTTTTTTTATCAAAATACTTTACTATCGTTACACTGCATATGGGCAACGAAACTGTGATGAAACTTGACGAAATTCAAGAAAACCTTCTTTGAAATTTTCAAAATTTAAAATTCTTAAAATATGGGTGAAGATAGTGTTGGAAAATTTTTAAAATTTATTGGAAGAAGTGTTCAAGGGGGAACTTTCTTAATGAAAATATTGGCAAGTGTGGGGGTAATTGATGGGCTGGCTGCTCTATACACAATTACCCCATAATGTTCGTTTCCAAAATTTTCCCTGTTTCTAGTTGAATCCTGGCTTTGTCTTTTAATTATAGGAAGTCCACTAAGACTATAAACTGGAACAAATCAAGAGACACCACTCTCAACGCCGGATTCAAGATTCTTTTTATTTTATTTTGATTTTGATTTTTTTATGTTAGATTGTGATTTCTTTTCTTTAATATATATTATGAATTATTGTAAAGGTGATGCTCACTGGTGGTCTCTAATCATTTTTATAAATTGGAGGGAGCCCACCCAGTGATCATCATTATAAAAATTATCTTCTAAAAACTTTTATTTATTTTATTTTCTTTTCAATTTCTCAAAATTGTGTAACCACATCAAGTTGCACTTGGATGTGGGTATGATGTCGAGGGTATGGCTCATCAAATGGCCGGGGGGCATCTTTTAAAATTTTAATTTTGGTAATTCTTTTTTATTACTTCTTTTCACATTCATTTATCTTTCTTTAAAAATTAAATTTTAAATTTTATTTCTAAACTATCTTTTCTAAAATCTTTTATTTTAAAAAAAAATAAAATAAAATAAAATAAAATAAAATAAAAATAAAATAAAAATAAAAATAAATAAATAAATAAAATTAAAAATAAATAAAAAAAATAAAATAAAAAAAAATAAAAATAAATAAATAAAAAATAAAATAATAAAAAAATCAAAAAGAAAAAATCAATTAATTAAATCAAAATTATTATTATAATTCTTAGTTTTATTTTTCAGTCTTCATTCTTTTTAGTTTTATTCATTTATTTTAGACAGGAAACAGGGTCTAGGAGAACTCAATACCAATGGGATTTTACTTCAAGATATCTGTTAGTCCTCCAAGACTTTAAACTGGCTACTGTTCAAGACGTTCTTTAAGGTTTATTTTATACGTATTTTGGATCTGTTAGTCCTCCAAGACTTTAAACTGGCTACTGTTCAAGACGTTCTTTAAGGTTTATTTTATACGTATTTTGGATCTGTTAGTCCTCCAAGACTTTAAACTGGCTACTGTTCAAGACGTTCTTTAAGGTTTATTTTATACGTATTTTGGATCTGTTAGTCCTCCAAGACTTTAAACTGGCTACTTTTCAAGACTTTCCTTAAGGTTTTTATACAAATTTTGGAGCTGTTAGTCCTCCAAGACTTTAAACTGGCTACTGTTCAAAACATTCTTTAAGGTTTTTTTTATACGAATTTTGGAGCTGTTAGTGCTCCAAGACTTTAAACTGGCTAATTTTCAAGACTTTCATTAAAGATTTTATAATGGAGCTGTTAGTCCTTCAAGACTTTAAACTGAATTTCAAGGATTTTCAAGATTTTATGGATATTTTCGGAGACGTATTTTTTTATATAAATCAAATGTTAGGTCCACCAAGACCTTAAACTGGAGTGTTATCAAATGTTAGGTCCACCAAGACCTTAAACTGGGCTGTTATTAAGCTGTTGGGTCCACCATGACCTTAAACTGGATTTCTTATCAATCAAATGTTTGGTCCACCATGACTTTAAACTGGTAGTTCATTCATTGTTTAGTCCACTATGACTTTAAACTGGAAAATTAATATCTGCAGGATAATTCAACATTCATTGGACCACTATGGCCTTATACTGGATTACTTGTCGATCAAATGTTTGGTCCACTATGACATTAAACTGGATTATCAAATTTATTCAATCTTTGGTCAAGCCTAGGCCTTACTTATGAATTTATCAAGTTATTTATGCACCTAAACAATATTTGGTCCACCAAGACAATAAACTGGCAATCGATTATATGTTTGGTCTACCAAGACTATAAACTGGAATGTCAATCTTGTTTGGATAACTCAATTCAATCTTTTAATTTATCACTGTCCACTAAGACTCTAAACTGGATATTCAATTATTTCTGGAATTGGGTGCTGATAAGCTTTAGGAGGTTAAAATTTTAGGTGGTAATGATGCTAAGGAAAGCATAATGGTTAATTAGGTGAAATTTGTGGCGCTTTAACATGGTCTAAAGTTGAAATTATTATTGGAAGCCTGGCAAAAGTATTTTATTGGTTTGCTGTATAGCAAAGTTTGAAAATTGTGATGAAGGAATCAGAAGTTAGGATGGTAGTTGGATTTTAGGGAATGATTTTTTTAGTGCCTCAGTGTTAGGCCATTTTTGGTGTGAAGCTTGGAGGACCTTATGGCGAGATTGGAATCATAGAATTCGGCTCAGTGGGGGGCCCTATGAGGTTGGAATCAGGAGTATTCGGCTCATAGGAAGATCCACTCTCTCAATTCTGTGACAAGAAGGAAGACTGGTATATGGGAGTCTGAAGGGATTCAAACCTTGCTCTCAGTAGTGGAATCATCACAAGATTTATATTATTTTATTTTATGTTATATCAAGCCAGAGAAGAAGAAACAACGTTTTTATTATAAAGAATTAAAAGAAGACCAGCTAAAACAAATTTATCAAATTATTTTATTAGAAAAGATAATTCTTTTGGAATTGCTCCATCACTTATGCAAAGTTTTACGAATGGGGACATTCTCAATTGGAGGGAGGATGTGGTAGCCTAAAGTTTAGTATGGCACCTAAGTACGTAAATGGAGTTATTACGGCGTGCAAGATTGGCGTTATTATTTTTTTATATATAAAAGGGTTTTATTTAATTTATTTGAGTTTTAAATATGAAGAAATTGGTCACGAGCGAATGCCTACACGAAAACAATTTATTTTACGGAGAAAACTTATTTTTTACGGTCTGAAAGAATTCATAAGTATTAAGTCGAGTTACTCAAGAACCTTGGGAAATTTTCCCAGAATTTTTACTATTTTTCTTATATTTTTAAATGAATTTTAAAGTTTTATAGAAATATTTACGTTTTCAAAAACTACTTAACTTTGATGAATTTTCACAAGGTAATTAGAGCTGCGCAGACTACGAAAATTAGTTAGGTATGTAAAGGGGAAGTAGCTCTATTATGTGTAATTTTTCTAGATTTTTTATTATAGTTTTAAGGTTCTAATTGAGTCCGGAAGTCCGGACGGAATCCGTACGGACTCCTCTTTGACTCCGTTCCGGCTCCGTACGAACTCCGTACGGGCTCCGGATTGACTCTGGAAGAGCTCTGGAGGGGAAAACTTAGGCACGTGACTAGGAATACTTAAGCGCTTCTCAAACTCGAAATTGAGGGGGACACATCATACAGCTTAATCTTTAACCACCACGGTCTCATTTTTTATTACTCAACAAATTAAATAAATTGTAATACCCTTATAACTTTATATTTTATATAACATTTTAGAAATACTACTCAACAATTTAAATAACACTTCATACAGGGTATCTTTAGAAAGGTCTTCATCACTGGGACGTGATTATTGCTGTCTCATAAAAATTCAAATTATTATAAAAACATAAAAGTCAATCTTTTCAGATCTTTCACTGGTACACCTTAATTGTTGTTATCAGTATTTCTTTCTCAAAAGCCACTTTCATTAAATCTCAATAAGCGTTAAACATCTTAGAGTTTCATTATTTTTATCAATCAGATCCAAGTAGACTGGCTAGCTTAGTGATTTAGAATTCTCATTTTGTTATTTTTATTGGAAGGACGGGGTTTTCAGCTAAATCCACATATCTCCTCCGGATTCTGCTTACAGCAAGGCGACTGTAAGATTTTACCTTACCATACTGTGTTCTTTTGGTTTCTTTGAAGGATGGAGGAGATGGTCTTAATCTGACAATGGCATCACATGTTTTCTTAATTGTAAGATTTCAATTTCTCAAATTATGATTAATCTAAATTTTATTTTTAGGAACCTTACTGGAACCCTTTGATGGAGAAACAAGTCATTGACAGAGTTTTCAGGATAGGTCAAACTAAAGAGGTCCATGTTTACAGATATATTGTGGCCTCTACAATAGAAGAAAACATTACACGAGTGGGTAATTTTCCAAGAATCTTTATTAATATTATTACTCAATAATTTAAAATTTTAGATTCAATCAAAAAAACTGTACTTGGATGAGTAAGCTATTTTCATTTTCAACTGTGATTCTTTGAGACTGAATTTGAAATACTTTTATCTTGGCTGTTCCTGAGAGCAGCATCTAGATGGGCAAAAATATCTTCATAATCATCTTGTAATCACATGTAATTTTAATAAAATGTTTGATTTTATTAGTTTGATTAAAAAATGTTTTTAGGTTCACAAGTACACAAAGGAAAAAAAATTTATTAGGCCCTTTCAAAGTTATTAACAAGGGGAAAATGTTAAAATTTGATATATAAGGTGTACTTATCCCCTCTTTTCCCCCATTTCCCCTGATTTGTACATATTTTTAATTACCACAAACAATGTCTTCATGTAAGTTTCCTATTTGATAGGCTATAATTTTTTCACTAATGTAAAATTTTAGATTCTACTTTAATACCAGCAACAGGTTTCAAAAGCTCTAGGGCATTCAATAAAATTGTTGCTGAAATAGGTGGTCCCAACTCCAAGGCTACCTCAACTGCTTCTATAATTGATTTTATAAAGCTTATCCTTGTGAAATGCAAGAAAGAGGATACTTATCCATCTTCTCCGACTGCTTCTGAAATCTCTTCTCTTGTCAATCCTTTACCTTCTACTTCCCTTCCAACAATATCCGAAGCAACTGAAACCATGGAGGAACTGCAGTTATTTCCCTCTGGGAGGCAAAAAACAATTCCACTTGTTTTTCATCATATTTGTCATAATGATGCTAAAGCAGTTGGAATACCTTGACTATGCTTTTCTATGAATGATGACACAGAATGGAATCAATTGGTTATCTCTCATCTGACAAAGCACTATTGCTATGCCTTCAAAAACCAAGCATTTTGATATTATGTCTTTGATCATAATGAGTACCAAGAGGATTTCGTGCCACTCATAATAGAACAATGGCTCCACACCCAACAGGGACAGTCCAGATCACCTCCAATTTTCTGTCCTGGAAAAAAAATAAGGAAACTAGAAGAAAGTGAGTCAAGTTTTTTTTTCTAGAGGAACTTTCATTGAAACTCTACTTCAGTTACAAAAATCTCGGCTCCATACTGTGATATCTGTACTGGATCAAGAATATCTCTTCTTATTTGATAACCCAAATTATCACTCTGACACTGAGCAGGATGAGGAAGGAAATCTTTGGAAGAGAGAATTGAAATGGAGATCAGATGAACTTTCCAATTTTTATTCCCAGATTGATCAGATTACTTTGAATAAGTTAAGAGGAACCAGAAAATGTAAATCTTTGTATAAACATGTTGTTTCACTTAGAAAAGAATCATCCATTATGTTGGAAACATCATCTTGTCCAAGTAATCTTCCACTGTGTTGCTATAATACTGATTCATTAACTACATCACAGTTTTTATTCCTTGCAGGAATTGATCCTTTAAAATACCCTCTCTTTTGAATTTATTATAATATTTATTCTATTATTTATAACCTTATTTATTTTAAAATATGTGTACATTCAATAGCAACAAGAAAAATTATTTCACTGTATTAATGAATTTTGCAATTTTAAATTTTATCCATTCACAAGAATTCCTTGAATGATGAAAATTTTTTAAAAAAAAACACTGAATATCATTTTTCATAATTGCACCTGAAAATTACCTTTGAATGGTATAATTTTTAAGTTTTGACATGTCATTGCTTAAATATCATTTTAAATTCACAACTTCTTTCATTTAAATTCTATTCACTCCATAAACGTGATTTTAGAAGTAAACTATATGGTTCATTATCTATGGTTAAGCTGAATATACAAATATGATTTTTGAACAAAATTTTCCTTTTTCATTTTCCTAACAATATAAATTACAGTCTTTAAATTTTAAATTATACTTCCTTTTTTCATTGACCAAAATACTCAGAGAATCATGCAGTACAACAAAAAGTACTCTAATTTTTAAATGAAAAAAGTTTAGTATCTTGTCAACCATTTCTTATACATGTATGTTCAATATCCCTGATTGATTATGGTACAGAATTTTTTACTTTTATCTGTATCTTCTACCATGCAGTTCATGAAATTTCATGCTCCTACACCTTTAATATTAAACCCATGAAACTTGAAAAAAAAATTAATTCAATTTAGTATATTATTCAAATTGAATAATCAGTTATGATACATATTTTGGCATGGAATACATCAAATTTAATTTCCCCCTTGTTCCTCTATCACCACCATCCTAAGTATTATATTTTTATAAGCCATTTAAAAATGCCAACTAAGTACAAGATTTGCATTTGCTCTGAACTTGGCTGTGATAAAAAGACATTTACTAATCCTAATGGTGAAATTGAAAGAGGTTTTTCAATGTCTTCTACAACATTTTATAAACATCAACAAAAAATTTTACTCTTTAAAAAAAATCAAGAAAGACAATCACCAACAATTTCCAACATTCCATCCTCACTTCCTTAAACCTCCAATCCTGAAGTAACTTTGAGCTCATGTCCAATTTCCAGCCACCAGGTCAAAATTTTGATGACTTGCAGTCAAGTTGTTGTTTAGTACCTGTGGTCTAACCTGAGTCGAACCTGTGTTGGAACTTTGGTGGGACAATTTTTCATCATGACACATAGCTCATAGCTGAATCATTAGGACCAATTTGAATTCTTCATATAGTGCTGTTTGCATAATTTCCAACAGGAAATAGATCATACTTTGGTGTCTAAAAGGCATATATTGAATTCATAATGGATATTACAATGGTGATTAATAGGTGCCAGCTATACTAATTAATGACATTATATAGACAGTATCAGATAAAACACAACCAAAGCCACTAGGATTGAGAGTTCTTGAAGCATGTCCAATAATATCTTTATGAGTAATAATAAAATTTTTAGACCATCTATTTTAGCACCAAAATGTTTTGAATCCTGCTTTGGAGAAAGGATTTTCTATTTTTTTTTCAACAGCATCATACAATCCAACTAGAATAAAGATTTGATCTGGGAACTTCTTTGACTCCCACATTCTTAACACAACTCCAACCTTGTTGCCTTTTGATAATTTGATCTCAATTTTCCCATTCCCTTGATGTTTTGAGTATAGTGAGAAGTATTTACCACAAAGGTTAAAGTATTTGAGATCAGTAATTTTATATGAAAGAAATTCTAAAGCACCAGTCAATTTATCTTTTTCAAAAATATTTGAAAAACGCTTTTTACCATCAATCTTGTTTAAATAATCCAGACATAAAATATATTCTTCATGGAGTAGTTTAACAGTTGATTTTGAAGTCTTTTTTTTTCTATATCAAAAACATCTTTCATTTTGTTTTAAAATCGATTGTCATTCCTCTCAAGAAGAGATTGAAGCTGCCCATTCAAGATAAACATTTTCATAAATGTTTTGTCCATTTCATCTAAAATAAAAAATATTAAAGTAAATAATTATGAGGAACAAAAAGATTATAGGAGCACATACTTTTTTTATTATTGTGTGAGATAGATCCCAACATTCCATTTATATGCTCATGAGCCCAAGCTGCTGATGATGGTGCTGGCCCAAATTGTCGCAGAACTTCAGGAAAATGTTGGGCTAAGTGGACATTAGGTTTGATGTCAATATGTGGCCAAAATTCTTTAAGAAAATTCATATACTCTTTTAGATGATCCTGAAGAGATACAATTTGTTCTTCATTTAATTCAAGGGAAGTTAAAAGGTTGATAATAGATACCAACAGGGAAAGACACTTTATCAACTTCTTCTCTTGAGATTCAGAATTTTCTATATTCCAAACTGGGAACAAAGCAACCATGTAATTAATTTTGTTTAATAAAAGCCATTCAGCTGCCTTGAGATTTATTCCAGTCTCCCCTACATGGTGTGGAACACAGTGTGGTGATCCAAACCTGGTTAGGCCTTTGGAGTGCATATTTGGAGGTATTTGGTATGTAGGGTGTTATTGGGGTTATGGTGTTATTAGTGTTTTTTTTCATCTTTAGGTGATATTTAGTAGTGTTTATGGAGGCTTAAGCTAGGGTCACTTCTTTTGTCTCAGCTTAATGTCCTTTCTTTTCTCTTCATTTTGGTATCCCTTATGGGTGGTTACCTTGCTTTATAGGGTAGTTATGGTGTTATTATTGGTATTTATCGGATGTTTATCGCTTAGTGGTGCTTATGTAGGCTTAAGTTAGGGTCACTTATTATGTCTCAGCTTATTGTTCTTTATTTTCTTTTTATTTTGGTATGTCTTATGTGTGTTTATCTTGTTTATTAGTGAAGTTATGGTTTTTTAGGGTTTTTAGGGTTTTGATGGGTTGTATGGGTGTTTTAAGGCCTAGAAGCGGCCCGCCCACCCCCAAGCGGCCTGCCAACTCCTAAGCAGAGCCGCCTCCAAGCGCCCTGGCCGCCTGGGCACTGGGGAAGCGCTAAAATGCACTATTATGCATGAAAAAGGCTGGGAAAGTTGGATTTTGGCTGGGGAATTGGTCAGGGTGGTCTGTGCGCTGGCTGTATGATGCGTGTGTGTGAAGATTTATAGGGGAATAATTTTATCTCTTTACTCATAGCCTCTCTGTTCCTCACTGTCTCATTGGCTGGTTTTTTTTTGGAATATATTACTGTTCATTTCAACTCTTTCTGGTAGTCTGTCTGGGACTATTATCTTCACTTTTAAAGAGGTCAAGAGTGTTTAATTAGAGGGTTTAGCAAACAGATCTCCAATTTGCTGCAACAGGTCAATCTCACTTATTTTTCTTAAGGGACAGGGGATTTTCTCTCTGGTTTTACTCCAACTCCCTTGATCAAGGCCTATAGCTAGTACTATAGGATTGTCTACATTTCTGGCGCCCAACGTGGGGTCAAATCTGTTGGCTTTTTGGAATCTCTGTTGATCTAGGCTTCTCTCTTTGGTGGATCTCCTTTGGTGGATTTTGAATTTGGTGCTATATCTCCTTGTAGTTGGTCTAGGGGTCTTCTTTTCTGTTGGTTTTGGTCCCTCCTAGGTCTGTAAGGCTACTGGGGGGGACTTTGGCTATCTTTGGTGGAGATTGGAGGCTGTAACTTGGAATTCCTAGGATGGTTAGGATTCATTCTTGGGATGGTTCAAGGTTTTTGGGGGAGGATGCAAAGGGGTTTTTGGCTAGGTTTGAGGTTGCTGCTGAGATTGATGGGGCCTCACTGTTGGACATGGTTAGGTAAGTAATCTTTTTCATTGGTAATAGGGAGGTGGAGAAGGAAGTTTCTGGCATGGCAGGATATAGGAGTCAGGACTGGGGAAAGTTGAAGGTTGAAATGGTTAAAATGTGTCCTACTACTTTCTCAATGGTGGATCTTCATGGGATTTCTAGAAAGTGGGAATTGAAAGGTGGTGTAACCTTTTTTTCTCAGTATGGGGAATTTATGGAGGAGTTTGGGGAGGCTCTGGATTATCTGGTATATAATGATATATTACCACATGACAATGGAGCCAAGTATGTATTTTGGAGTGCCATGGGTAGGAATGTAAAGGTGGAGTTTATGGAGATTCTTTTCAAGGTTGACTTGATGAAGACTCTTCCAAATGGGGAAAATAGGATTCCTGGTATGGCTATTCTGAAAGAGGTTATTTTGGGATATTTGGATGGTATTATGGATAGGGATGTGGAATCTGGAGAGGAAATCCTGTTGGATGGAGAAGTTCAGGAGACTGTGGTGGAAAATTCAATTTCTGGGGAGGTGTTGGAGCCATCAATTTTAGAAGATGGGTACTCTGATGATGTTTGTGAAACTAATTTTTCTTTTCCAAAGGATGCCATGGGATCTCAGGAATGTGCTTCACTGGATTTTTTGGAAATGTACACACTGGAGGATCAGTGTATTTCCTCAAGTTTGGGTGAATTATGTGGGAAGGAGGACTTGTCTGGTCATGAAGAAGGATTTTGGGATATTGAGAAGGAATCTGTGGTTGATGAATGGTTGCTGTGGGATGATTATTTTTCTTTCAAAAGTTCAGATAATGGCTTATTGGAGGAAGATGTATCAGTTGAAGTTTTGGATGGACAGAAAGATTCTGTCTTGGATCTTTTTCTCATAGAGGAAGATTATTTTCAGGTGGTTCCCTCAAAGTCTGAAGCTCTCTGCTTGGAGGAGGATTTTTATTTTGATGTTATGGATGTTATTCTGGATGATTTTCAAGATTATAAGCAAGATTCCTGTAGGAAAGGGGAAAATTGTGATGTTTTGGATGTCACTGGTATGAAGGTTGATTTTAAAGATGTGGTGGAGGTTCCAGATGGTTCACAGGGTGGAGAATTTATTGATTCTGGTAATGTGAAATATGGAATACTCAGTGTATGGAGGAGGATGGAAGATTTGTTTGGAGGTCTGATTTTGGGATATCAGAATTGGAAGAGGAGCTTAGGGGGTTCAAGCCCTAGGGGCAAACTTATTGGTTTCAACCTTGGCATTTCAAGAATATGATTCCTCCAAAATGAGGATAAACTACTTAATTTGTTTTGGTTTTGCTTAATTTGGCCTCTATGTATTTGGTCAGGATTTTTATTTGTTTTGTCCAATTCTTTTCAGTCTCTCTGGTTCAAGTCTATATATAAAAAAAAGGGAGGCTGGGCCACTTCAGGCGGCACCTCCGACGTCGGGCGGCCCGCCCGTAATGAAAAAAAAAATCTTAGTATAATGAAGATGGAAGAAAAGAAAAATTCAAGTGAAGATTTATATTTTATTTAAAAGAAAATGAAGGTAAAAATGAAGATTATTGGTTTTATTTCACCTCCAGCATGAGGTTAAACTGCAAAATTTTATTTCTAAATTGGATTTTTTTTGGCTTTAAAGAATTTTAATGGTTTTGGTTTTTTACGGGAGAAGATTTGTGTTGGAAAATTCTTTTTGTTAGAAGGTACCCAGGGGTGGGGCTTCTAGATTTTATTTTGGCAAGTGTGGGGGTGACTGATGGGCTGTCTGCTCTATCAACAGTTACCCCAGATTGTCTGTTTCCAACCCCTTCTCTTAATTTTGTTGAATTCTAGTATTGGTTTTTTTTCTTTAACAGGTTTTTAGTCCACCATGACTTTAAACTTGAAATTCTTTTGTTCTTCAAGTGCTTGACCCCTCAAGTTTATTGGTTTTGTTTAATTTTGTTGGATGTTGTGTTTTTTTTAGAAGGTACCCAGGGGGGGGGGCTTCTAGATTTTATTTTGGCAAGTGTGGGGGTAACTGATGAGCTGGCTGCTCTGTAGAACAGTTACCCCAGAATGTCTGTTTCAAGCCTTTGGTTTTTTTTAGTTGAATTCTAGTGTTGTTTTTTTGTGATTCAGGTTTTTAGTCCTCTATGACTTTAAACTGGATTGCCTTGGATGTCTTTTGGTGATCACTGGTGGTCTCCCATCATTTTTACTTATTGGAGGGAGCCCACCCAGTGATCT
This sequence comes from Hemileia vastatrix, assembly GCA_030280995.1. Taxonomy (NCBI): domain Eukaryota; kingdom Fungi; phylum Basidiomycota; class Pucciniomycetes; order Pucciniales; family Zaghouaniaceae; genus Hemileia; species Hemileia vastatrix. The sequence continues at coordinate 16,363,600 of JASXTE010000006.1, read as the reverse complement.
CTTCTGTTGACCTGGAGCTGGCTTTGCTATGTGGTTCTAGGGTGTTGGCTGTGAAAGTGGTGGATTCAAGATTTTTTTCTTTTTTTCTCTTTTTTTTCTTTTAATTTTTTTATGGAGGCTTTGTTTGTTCAAAGGCTCAACATAGGGCTCTGGCAATGTTTTTGGTAGAAGAGAAGGAGTCAAAATAAAAATAAAAAAATTAAATTTTTTTAGGTGTGTCCACATCCAGGTGCTCTTGGATGTGGGTAAGGTATCAGGGGATCAGCTCATTAATTGGCTGGGGGATACCATTTTATTTTGTTTTATTTGTTAAAGGAGGTTAAATGTTTTGGCTTTGAAGGTTTTTGCTTTGGGGATTTATGGGATATATCTTCAAGATTTTTTTTTCTGGAAGGTCCTTCAAGACTTCAAGCTGAATTTTTTTTAATTATGGGATATATATTCAAGATTTTTTTTCTGGAAAGTCCTTCAAGACTTTAAACTGATCTTTTAATTACGGGCTCAAGATTTTTTTATGTCCATCAAGACTTTAAACTAAAAATTCTGTTAGTCCTCCAAGACTTAAAACTGGCTGGTTGTTAAAGATTTATTCAAGAATTTAATTTTACTACTGTGGATCTAGTAGTCCTCCAAGACTTTAAACTGGCTGGTTTCAAGATTTTTTCAAGAAGTAGTCCGTCAAGACTTTAAAATGAACACTTTGTTAGTCCCCCAAGACTTTAAACTGAGGATGGTTGATGGTGTAGTCCCCCAAGACTATAAACTGAAGAATGGGAGGCAGTGTGATGTGGAAGTGTAAAGGAAGAAGGATCCAAGGGGGAACTTCTGAATTTTGTAAAGGCAAGTTTGAGGGTGACTGATGGGCTGGCAGCTCTATATACAGTTACCCCAGAAAGTTAGTTACTTCTCTAAATCTTTTTCTGGTTGATCTCTGGTTCTGGGTTCTGTGATTCAGGTTTTTTCAGTCCCCCAAGACTATAAACTGAAGATTTTTGGAGTCCCCCAAGACTTTAAACTGAGGGCTGTTAGTTCCCCAAGACTTTAAACTGAGGGCTTTTAGTCCCCCAAGACTTTAAACTGAGGGTTGTGAGTCCCCCAAGACTATAAAATGAGGAAATTTTTATGCTGGTAGAAGTTTATAGTCAGGAAGACTTGTCAATTGGATATCACTTTTCATTGTTGGAAGCTGGTACAGCCAGATTTGGAATTCAGGAACAGAAGAAAGAGATTCTTTTCACAGAGATAGATTTAATTTAAAGGCATGGTGCAAGAGAAGTTTTAAAGAAGTAGCTTGGATTGCTGGTTCAGAAGTTCACTTAGGATGGAATAAGATCTGGTGGAAGAGAGAAATGGGCTGTTTGTAAAGATTCTGAAGAGGTGTTTTAACATGGCTGTTGGCGAAGGAAGAATGAGGACATTCTTGATTGGAGGGAGGATGTGGTGATCCAAACCTGGTTAGGCCTTTGGAGTGCATATTTGGAGGTATTTGGTATGTAGGGTGTTATTGGGGTTATGGTGTTATTAGTTTTTTTTTTCATCTTTAGGTGATATTTAGTAGTGTTTATGGAGGCTTAAGCTAGGGTCACTTATTTTGTCTCAGCTTAATGTCCTTTCTTTTCTCTTCATTTTGGTATCCCTTATGGGTGGTTACCTTGCTTTATAGGGTAGTTATGGTGTTATTATTGGTATTTATCGGATGTTTATTGCTTAGTGGTGCTTATGTAGGCTTAAGTTAGGGTCACTTATTATGTCTCAGCTTATTGTCCTTTATTTCCTTTTCATTTTGGTATGTCTTATGGGTGTTTATCTTGTTTATTAGTGAAGTTATGGTTTTTTAGGGTTTTTAGGGTTTTGATGGGTTGTATGGGTGTTTTAAGGCCTAGAAGCAGCCTGCCCGCCCCCAAGCGGCCTTCCCACTCCTAAGCAGAGCCGCCTCCAAGCGTCCTGGACGCCTGGGCACTGGGGAAGCGCTAAAATGCACTATTATGCATGAAAAAGGCAGGGAAAGCTGGATTTTGGCTGGGGAATTGGTCAGGGTGGTCTGTGCGCTGGCTGTATGATGCGTGTGTGGGAAGATTTATAGGGGAATAATCTTATCTCTTTACTCTTCCCCTCTCTGTTCCTCACTGTCTCATTGGCTGGTTTTTTGTTGGAATATATTACTGTTCATTTCAACTCTTTCTGGTAGTCTGTCTGGGACTATTATCTTCACTTTTAAAGAGGTCAAGAGTGTTTAATTAGAGGGTTTAGAGCACAGATCTCCAATTTGATGCAACAGGCCAATCTCACTTATTTTTCTAAAGGGACAGGGGATTTTCTCTCTGGTTTTACTCCAACTCCCTTGGTCAAGGCCTATAGCTAGTACTATAGGATTGTCTACAACGGGTTAACCATGAGGGAATGAGTGTATGCCAAATACAATTTTGAACAATCATCAATTTGCTAGGCCTTAGATTTAAATCAGAAGTTAAATCATTTGGTGCTGCAGCTGATCCCAAATTGATTTTAGGTCAAAAACGGGCAGAAAATTCCTGAAATGTGGACTCTAAAGAAAATATTTATTAGGAAAATGTTTAATTAAAAGTAATTCAGTGTAACTTACTTGAACTATCTACATCAGAGCTTGATTCTTCTTTCTCTGAGCTGGCTTCAACACCCTGTGGATTAGTACTTCTTGATGGCCCAACCATTTTTAGAGCATTTCGTGCCTTCTCCTGACCAATTTCATCATAAGATAGTTTTTGTTTGAGGTTTTTTCTCAATGGCGGTATCACTACACAAACTGTACTTTTTGTCTTTCTACTTTTACTTGAATCATGAGAAGTAGAATTTGAGGGGAATGATGGTAGTTTTGAAATCTTTTTTTTGTTAATATCTTAAATAAAGATGGATTAGAGGAGGATCTGGAAAATGAATGGTGACTTGATTTTGAAGAGAATGAATGGTCATCCTGAAAGCCTTTTTTTGAAGATTTTTTCTTTTCTTTTTGAATGTAATCACCAGCTGCTGTAATAAGAAGGTAATTTTTACTGAAGTCTTTGGCAATACCAAGAAGTAAGCACTGCATAAGCTCTATTCCAACAAAAGAGACTGGTTGCCAATATGGAAGTTCAAGAAGAGACAAATATCGAACACCTTTGTTATCAAAGATCTTCTTTCTTTCTTGGGAACTGGAAGCATTTTTCCATTTAATAGCTTGAGTTCGGTGGTTGGAATCAGTGCGTGATAGGAACTCAGCAGGAAGTTTACCAGATTTCAAATCTTCTTTAGAAATAAAGCAAAATGAGCATGGATTATTTGAGCTATAGCTGGAAAAACCAGAGAGCTTCTGGATAGCTGGTAGGTCACCAATTAAAGGAAATATTGCAGCATGTATTGGTCTTCCTTCAGGATAACAAAATGTCTTTGAAAAAAAGCATCCTTTCCACAGCTTTTGAAGTTCTTCTGAAAGAGGTGAAATAACATGATTAAACTGGTCCAAACTAGGTTCATGTGGCCCAGGTTTGATTCCTGCCAAGAAAACGTGTTGCTTTTTATATCGTAAATGTGGTGGAAGATTTAGACAAATCAAAATAATAGATTAAAATGACACCTGACTATGACCACCAATTTTATTCCCAAAAGGATTAAACCAATCAATATACAGGCTGAAAACAAGATTACCACTTTTATTTGTAAAATAATCTCCTTTTATATCTTTAAATTCCTTCCAGACTGAACCATCCCAAACATCGCACATTTTTCCTCGTGTATTATGTGGCCTCCTTAATGAGTAATCCAGATCGTCCTCAAACCCTGGAAGAAGAAGAAGGCGGGCTAGCCAAGATATAAGAGATTGAGTTGTAAATGTTTGGACTGGAACTAAATCCAATGTTCGATTATCTTTTTGCTGAAACAATGGATGATTGCATTTCAACACAACATTCTTTTTACGAGGTATGGCATTGAGCAAAATTTGACTACAATGGGCATGTTCAAAGTTGTATTAGTTAGCTGTTTTGAAAGGTTGATGAAAGCAATTTGGACAACATAGAATAGTTGTAAGCGGCGCATGTAGATTGAGTCGGTTGAGAACAGTGTAAATTCTATGAGGAAGTTGTTTAGACTCATGCAGGAGTTTTTTGGCATCTTTATAAGTTTTAGATATTAAATTGATCTTGAAAAATTCAGCTTGAATCCGTATTTTAATTTGCCTATGTGATAAGTTTTGAACCAGAAGGCCATGTGCCAGATCAATAAGTATAAAGGAAATCAATGGTGATAGATGTGCAAGAGCAGGAGGAGCAAAGGCGGAGGTTTTAATTCGTAATAAATTTAAAAAAGAAGAAGAAGAATTTTTGAAACTTTTCGATTTTTCGACAATTGAGGTGATTGACTCAGCATCATCAGCATCAAGACTTAATGAGTGTTTTTGGCTAAACTGATGAGATAAATATGTTAAAAAAAAGCAAGAAATTAAAATAATTATAAATTTAAGTAAACTTTAGGTGCTTACCTCCTCAGTAGTGGGTAAGAATACTTCATTTGAAGAGCTTTCCACAGGAAAAAAAGAAGAAGAAGATTCTTGGTGAGAGCTACTTTTGGCCAGTGGTTGGTGCTCAGGAGCTGTGGATTGGTTGATCAATTGACTTTGTTTCCTAAAAAGCTGAATTTTATCTTGATGCTTGTAATATGCAGTTGTAGACATTGAAAGCCCCTGAACTATCTCACGTTCACTATTGGTGAAAGATTTTTTATTGCAACAAAGCTCAGAGCAAGTGCTTACAACATATCTAGTAGGAATGTTCAGCAGAGAGTATGTTAAAATAATAAGAAAACAATTTTTAAGTGGTGATATTTGGACAAGATGGCATAAAAAGGAGAAAATAATGTATTCAAATTCTAAAATAATTTTACTATTCAAAATGGCTATTCAATACAACTTCACCAGGAGGAAAATTCTAAACAAAATTTACAGGTGAAACACTAAAGCAGATGGGAGAGAGAAGGGATTGTAAAAGAAGGATTATGGCATATAAGTAAAAACTGAGTAAGGCTGAGATTATCAATGTTTTAACAATTGGTGGGAAGATCACTAGGACACACAAGTGTATGTGAAGCAATACTTGAGTCTTTTCTAAGAGATACAATATTTTTAGAAATATGTCCATGATTTTTAGATCCTCTTATCAAGTTAAGAGTAATTTGATCAACTTTTGAGTAAAAATTTGACAATTCCTTAGAGCTCCAAGATGGTTTCCTTTTTCAAAGATTTCCTTCTTGATCTTCTTCAGTGTCAGAGTGGAAGCAAGGATTATCAAACAAAAAGAGATGTTTGGTGTCAAGACAAGCTACAGCTGTTTTCCTACGAGAAGCATGCAACTGAGAAGACAATTATTAATAGAAATTTACAAAAAAATAAATTCTCGCTCACTTTCCGCCTAGTATCCATCATTCTTCTTCTATTTAGCTTAGAAACATCTAAAGATTTACTGGTTGAAATTTTTCCTCAAAGCCATCGTTCCAGAATTAGAGGCACAAACTTTATTATTTCTTCAGAATGATCTATGTGATACTGATCAAATGCCTGGTACTTATGGGCATAGCAATAGTGCTTTGTCAAGTGTTGAATGATTCTTTGATTCAAATCTCTGTGCTCCATGTTGAATGAGAGGCATAAGCGGGGAACCCCAACATTAATGGCATCTTGATGGCAAGTATGGTAAAAAACCAGGGGAATAGTTTTTTAGTGTCCAGATGGTGATAAAGAGATTTCTTCAAGGGTGTACGTATTTTCAGGTGGTGGAGATAAATTAGTAGTAACTAGTTCATTTGAAAGAGATGATAATTCAGCAGTGGTTGGTGGAGGTGGGAAATCATCCAGCTTTTGAAATTTTCCCAAGACAAGTTTCATGAAGTCAATAACTGAAATGGTGGAAGGATCCTTAGAACTTGGAACACAAATTTGGGAAATAATTTTGTTAAAAGCACGTGTGCTCTTGAAGCCTGTGGTAGGAATCAAAGTAGAAGCTAATACAAGAGGTGAACAAATTACTTTTAAAAAAAGAATGAAAGCCTTACATGTTGAAAGCATTTTTGAAGGTGTTTTTTCTATAATCTATAAATGTGAAATGTTTCTAGATTATTAAAATGTAAGGGTATAATCACCTCCATATATATTATTTTAAAAATATGCCCCTTTGTGTAAAATTAACAAAGGAATATAACATAAAAAAATTTCCTTTGTATTTGTGACACAGTAGAAAATTTATAAAAAAAATACATGGGTAAGCTACCTAATTGATAGTGGTCAAGTACACTGAAGACTTCAAAATTTTCTTACGGAAAATAATAAAAAAAAGAAAGTTTAAAATTTAATGTTTCATTCAGGAAGGGAAAGACTAATAAAAAAAATAAATTTTAGTTTGATGGTGATGAGATGGTAGAGTTAATGAAACATACTTAGCAACATCTAACTTAATGGTTTTTGCCTAGGTCAACAATAATTAATAAGAGAGAATTTTTAAATGAATGTGAAAGAAATGGTGCTGACACGTGAAATATTTTCCTCAATAGTAGATTCAACAATATACTTGTATACATAAACTTCTTTTTCTTGGCCAATGAGATTAACACGACCAATTGCCTGCTTCTCAGAAGCTGGGTTCCAAGTTGGCTCCTAAAGAAAAAAATCTTATAAATAAAGGTTCTTGCTAAAATTATAAATTCTTACCATTAAGAACACATGAGATGCCATAGTGAGATTCAATCCTTCTCCACCTTCCTTGAGATTCATCAGGAGTACACCAGTCTTGATAAGTGAAAATGACTTGAGAACGTTCTTGCGTGTACTTTCATTGGTTGTGCCATCAAATAGAATGTGACGTATTTCATAATCATCAAGTGCAAATGAAATCCTATTTTTTTTGAAAAGATATCAGTTTTAACAGCAATGAAATGGATTTAGGGATCCAGTATTAATTTCCAAAAAACCTACAACTTCAGGGTAGTAGTCCACTCTGAGAAAACAATGCACTTCACATTTGAATCCTGTGAAATTAAGTTGTGAAGTGTTTTAATAAGGTGAACCAATTTTGGACTATCCCTCCAATTCATATGCTCAACAGATTTTATCTCTGAGTCATATGGCATTTTGGGATGAGTACAAAATCTGCGCAAACCAGTCAATTTCGCTAAAGTTGATTGATCTTTTGAATGGAGATTGTCACTACTACCAATTCCAAGAGATTGAAAAGTTTTTGAATGCCTTTCAGATTAAAGACAAGCAAGGTCCTCAGTAAGCTTGATGAATATTGTATTTTCATGTATAGAGGGAGTGAGCTGATCATAAATCGTGTCTAGGCCAAATGATTGTTGGGATCGTCTGATCATTAAATCACCCAAGATATCCTGGATAAAATTTTTGACCTTTGTGTAATTTCCTTCTTTTTCATGCTGTGCCACATGCTGATTCCACCCAGCAGGAGTAGTGAATGGTGCAAGTTGAAGGAACCTGAAGATGGCATACAAATCTTGACAGTTATTTTGAATTAGTGTTCCAGTAATTCACAGCCGTTGAGAGGCCTTCAAGCCAAGGACTGCTGTTGAGGCCTTGTTTCTTGATTCACAAATGTGGCTTCAAAAAAAAATTGGACTTAGAAGTGAAAAACTAAGAGTAGGAAAATTTTCAACTTACTGAGCTTCATCTAGAATAACACAAAACCAGCGAACATGATATAACCCCTTGCTTGTGTTGATATCCTCCAAGTCATTTATCACCAGATTGTAGCTAGTCAGAACTACATGTGAATCAGGCCAGCTGTTGAAAGTTTCGTGTTGTCCTCTGCCATGGTAGATAGTGATTTTGAGATTGATATCAGCTGATACATGCCGGATGATTTCATCTTTCCATTGCTGAAGCAAGCTTCTAGGGACAATTATTAAGGTTGCCTTTAGTCTTGGAGTGCTTGACTGTGCATCAACAAGGTGGGAAAATTGAGAAGCTTTGTCTAAGGTGTTGAAAATTAATGCAATAGTGGTAAATGTCTTTCCTAGACCCATTTCATCTGCTAGAAGAATTGATTTGGAAGGAGGATTCTGGAGGAGTTCTTGGCTCAAATAACTTTCCCAGCTATTCTCCCCTGTCTGTTGCCAAAGGTAAGTTTGGGTGCGGGATTCTTGAGAGAGCATAAAAGAAAGCGCATTCTTTTCGTGGGGTAGTAGTGTTGTATTTAAATTTTGAACATTGATTTTGTGTATAGGATGATAAGGTGCAGAGGGAAGTAAGGAATCGGTGGAGATAGATGGTAGTTGATTGCTTTGATTGAATAAATCTTGTATGGGACAGTACAAGTGAATTGATGGGTTATATCCAGGTGGAAGAATAACTATGTTGGAGATGGATGCAAGTGCATGGGGGATGGTGACTAAGAATGTAGAAATACAGAAAATCAAAATATTAATTTTTAAGGGACATTCAGCACCCGTTTGGGGTAGCAATGTAGCTTCAACCCATAAAGGGGGTGAATCCTGCCCAGGAAGCCAACCCCCAACAGGAGCAACTAAAGTTTGATAACCTGGTTGGCCAAGTAGGTCATATAGGATTTGAGAATGAGTAGGGCACAGTTTACCAATGTTTATATGAGGTGATTGTGCCCTGACCCTTATAGTATGTTTTTTATGAGAGAGATAAAGTGATACAGGTTGCTCCACCAAACCTGGGAAGCTAAAAGAGTCAGATATTTGAGATTGAAGCAAGCCAATGCAGACAGGAGAGGTAGAAGAAGATGATTCCATCTTAAATAGAAATAAACTTAGAGAGAAAAGAAGATAATTCAGGAAGAAGTGGGTATTTACGCAAGATACAAAAATTTCATTGCCAAGAAGTCACATGATCTAAATAAAAACTAAATTTATCCATGTTGATTAAAGTTGTGCCAAACTCTTAAGGTCCAGATAAAATATGACAAAAAAGATCAGCAAGTGATATTAACTGTGTTAAACTTTTTACATAGATTTAAATCTCAGGAGTTACACATAAGTCATAAGAGATTTTTAAAATTAATTATTTTTTTATTCATCAATAATCTAAACAGCACTTGTAGGATTTGTGAATTTAGTTTATCTCCCAAATAAAAGCATATATTTGGAAACTAAAAAAACAAGAATATATTGAATGTTCAACCTTTTCAAGTGGAGAAAACAATTTTTGGACTGAATAAAAGTTTCTATGGACACAGAACTACATCCATTAATTTTTATGTTTCCATTACACAGAATGGCAATAAGAAGGCAGGATCATGAATATTAGAAATATGACTTCATTTACAAAACTTCTGTTCTTACACTGTTCACTTCACTTGGTTAAATTATCTGTAGATCACAGCCAATGAGTATGGAAAATCTGATATTGTACAGAGCTTATAATTTAACTTGTGGGATCTTGTAAATACAAACCACGGATTACACTTAATAGAGTAAAACAAGTGCTGGAAAGTTCACAAGATCATTTATTTTCATTAATATAATGAATTATTTATATAAAATATAAAATATATACTCCTCCCCTTTATTTTTCACAAAAACATTCCAAAAATTGAAACTACATTTTAATTCAATATATTTATCATCCAGTACATACATATGAGTAAAAATAAAAATTAAACTTATAATATTAACACAACACTTGCACAACTGGAGGGGGGGTACACTAGTGTCCAGGGGTGCACCACCCAGCCCCTTCCAGGCAGGTGCTAAGCCCTAATCAAGAATTTCAAAATGTCACTCACTTCTTTTAAGTTAAATATTATGACAAATTTCTTTATTAAAATGGACTATCATGTTTTACTTAAAAATTTTCTTATTAATAAATCTTTTGAGCTTTTTCAAAAAGCAACTTCTGTTGATATAACCAATCACATATTCAAGAAATAATAACTATATATATATACAGTAAAAACACGCAGATGGCAAGGACAATGCATTATGTAATCACAATAATTGAAACTAAATATTAATCAAGCAAAAGGCTAGTGGAGATGAAATAAGAAGCATACATACAGGGTAAAACATTTTCCCTCATGCATTTCTCTTTTCAATCAGCATTCGAGAGACATAGTTTTTTTCTTTTCATACACCATCATCAAAATGAGAATCAAAATTAAAAAAAAAAAATTATACATTTAATACATAGAAATAATATGTATACATGCTGTTGTGTCTTATATTTTTTTGGGGCACCAATATTGCATACATGAGGCGACATGTTTCCTCATGTATGCATGTAAGTCAAATATTTCAGGGCTACTTTAAACCTAAGAAGTAAGCTAAGTTTGAAATTGCATACATGAGGCGACATGTCGCCTCATGTATGCATTATGGGCTCTCCTATATAGATGAAACATAACAGCACTTATACATTTGTCTGTTGAAACATGCATACATGAGGCGACATGTCACCTCATGTATGCATGCATGTGTAATAGTATTAATTTGGTCATTTTTACCTATATTTTTTGTCCCTAGCAGAGGCCCTGCATGCACATATGAGGCGACATGTCGCCTCATATATGCATGCTTGTAATTGAACAATATTATATATTTATTACCTTGTATTCCACATGCATACATGAGGCGACATGTCGCCTCATGTATGCATGTGTGTTAGCCCATGTAAATATACAAAATGACTGTTTAACATATACAATAAAACACTATCCTTGCCTTTGAACTTTATTAGTAGCCTGGCAATGCCTTTACTTAACTGCATACATGAGGCAACATGTCGCCTCATGTATGCAAAGTACATGTTTTTGTAGTGGCTATTAATAACCCTGCTTACTATTTTGCATACATGAAGCGACATGTCGCCTCATGTATTCAATTTAATGCATTTTGATCAATTTTGCATACATGAGGCGACATGTCGCCTCATATATGCAACTTGTAAGTAAAATATAAAATTATACATGTAGAGATATTGAATACATGAGGCAAGGTAGAGATATTGCATACATGTTTAATTGTATATAATACATAGTTATTTTGTATATTAAAATGGGCTAACACACATGCATACATGAGACAAAATTTTGCCTCATGTATGCATTTGGAATACAAGGTAATAAATATAAAATATTGATCAATTACAAGCATGCATATATGAGGCGTGTGGAATACAAGTTAATAATTATATAATATTGATCAATTACAAGCATGCATATATGAGGCGAGATGTCGCCTCATGTATGCAAATTTCAAGTTTTTGTAGCAGCTATTAATAACCCTGCTTACTATTTTGCATACATGAGGCGACATGCTATACATGGTGCTAAAAGTTATGTATATAGTCTCATAAAATTGCAAAAAGATGCAATATTTTTAATTTATTTGTATTTGGCACATTATAGTATGAGTTATGCTTTACTTTTTTACATTAGTTGCACAAATGTAATGCAACCTTCCTTAGTCATGCCTGCAACCTATGCAACCATATTTTGCATAGAATTTCTTAATATAAGCTGAGAAGTCTACCTGTCTCATCCACAAAATTCTCTACTCTTAACCACCTCTTTTCAAAAACTATCAACGCAGAACACAGATGTCTCAACAAGCTCAATCCTCAGCCTCAACCCCCAGTCAGGCACCTCCCAGCTCACCCTCTTGTCCAGATGTAGAGCTGCCTCAACAAAAATCCAGTTCTAATGATTCATACCATTCCCTGTTGTCAGCTCAAGATGTGGATCCTCAGGTAAATGTGACATCTGGTGAGTAATTTTTTTTATATATTAGTTAAAACTTTTATTAAACTTTCATTTTATACATTGTTTTTATTGATGTAGAAGCTTTAACTGTTGCTCCTCATCAACCCTCCAACACTGTGGAGTCCGGTGATGCAGTGAACAGTGAATCTGACACATTAGGTCAGAACCAGTAACATTGTTCTTTCTACAGAAGCTGATTGTTTTTTCATAGATGACATACCTCTTGCTCAAGAAGCCAAAGAAAGAAAACCATCTTCTTCAAGTCGTGTATTGAAAAATGAGGTGTATAAAATGTCTACTGAGGAGTTTATCTTGCAGTACACCAAATTTCAAACTGGTGTTGAATCACTCTTAAATGGAACTTTACTTGCAGATTCAGCTATGAAGAAGTTGCAGGATCTTTTGGATCTTGTCCAAGAGCAGAAAAATGGTCAGTTTTTTTCACTGTTTTCATTATAAGTATTTAGTAGTAATTTTTTCTTTCAGGTGTTTCTTCTGGGTCTCAGCTTCCTCCAGAGGAAAAAATGGTTATCATTGACCTCACCACTGATGATCAACCCTCTAGGTGTCCAAAGAGAAAATCAGCTACAGCAGCCCCTAACTATAATATACCTACTGATTCTGAGGATGACACCTTCAACCCTGCTTCAAAGAAGAAGAAACTTACAAAAAAATCACTCACCACGACAACCACCAACCCTGCAACCCAATCTTCAGCTCCTTCAACATCCAAAATTGTGTCTGATAAAGCCATCCCTAATACTGCTTCTCCAACTGCTCCTCTCATCCCTATCTCTGCTGCTCCTGCTCTTTCTCAACCTGTAGTTTCCACCCTTACAACTGCTTCCCCTCATCCCACTTTACCAGCCCCAACTTCATCAACCTCAGCTCCTATAAATGTTGCTTCCATACCTCCACCACCAAAATCAACCCAGCCTCCAAGTGCCAAAGATACCACTGTTCTACTCTCTAAATCCAATACCCCAGCTTTTACCACTAGACCTCTCCCCTCTGTCACTACTTCTGTCACTACTTCTGTCGCAGCTGCTTCTCCACCTTTAGCCACTGGTCCTACTTCTATCCCACCTTCACAGCCTGCCCCCGCCCTCACACCCACCTCAGCTTCACAGACTCAGTTGGGACCCTCTCCAGCTCCCCCTCTCCCTGAATCAGCCTCAACTTCTAGCAAAGAAAGTGACAACTACATTCCCCCCTTTGAGAGATCCTACCAGTTTATCTTTCCAGAATTCAGAGACAAAATCACTGAAATTTGTAAAATATATGAAACAAGATTACCCAACAAGTCCTGGAGAAACTTGGCATTCCGCTCCTATGAAATCCTCAATCAACATTCTGCTCTTAAAGCTCAGTCGCCAATGGATTTAAGAAACATTAACCTTAAATTCAAGTCATCATCTTCTACTGTTGGAGAGTGGCTCAGTGAGGTCACTACACTTGGTAAATATTTTTTCTTATTTTTCACTTTTATTTTTTTTATCTGGCTTACAAGTTCCATAGCCCCTTCGTTCCTCCAAGCATCTATCTTTGAACTTTGGAACAGAAAGGATGTTTTTGACATGAAGATTTTGAAGCAGAGGTATGCTAATGTTACTAGTTTATTCATCAACCTTTCTTCTCTTGCACTTCCATCCGAATCAAGTAAGCGTGATTGGGCCAGCTTAATCATGGAATCAATCCAGCTATCAGGAAATACATTTGACTCATCCATAAGAGATGTTTCCAATGAAAATGCAAATGAAGAAAGTGTTTTTAATATTATCCAGGACATTGAGAAGATGATGTACAAGCAAAAAGTTTACATTGCGAAAATCGGCTCAGCTTCTGATGAATCATCTCTCACTATTTCCGTCAAGCATCTGGCTAATCTATACAACAAGATTCTTTACATGGTTCAATGTCTTGCACTCTTAAAAGGATATTCAAATTGTGATGACTTCCTTCAAGATAGAGTAGCATCAGGCTCATCAGTGCAAGAGAGCTCAGCTAGGGCAGGAGCAGGACCTATCCTTGCTACTTCAAGGTCAAAGTTAATTTTTTCCCACCTTGCTTACTTTTTTGCTGCTGGTGTTTGGGGACTCTTCCTGAGCTCAAATGATGCTAGAAGGAAAACTCAATCCACTTGTGGGGAGTTGATTGAGGTAACTAACCTGTTGATGGGAAGTATTTCACATCAGAATGATGTTGCATGGCCCAGGACCCATGCTCTCATTGTTGATACCATAGTTAACTCACTATGTCAAAAACAATTTTACATTCCTGTTTCTCTTTCTCTGGAGCAGGTCTCCAAATCTATTTTACATGACTTTATAGAGCAATGGACTATTGAAACAAGTGAAGGGGAAATACCATGGATAACAACATCTGCTAAAAGATCTAGACAACCACAACTTACTTTGTAATTAGATTTATTGATTTTTTCTTGAAATTCATTTATGTTAATTGTGTTGTTGAAACCATAGTTCAAAAATATGAGTTTCAGTTGGCTGCATAAAATACACTTTTTTTAAATTTTTTTTAACATTTATCACTTTGTTATTCACTTGTTGATATTTAATGAATTTTATTTGATTATTTCTACATATGATGGTGTTACAATGAAATTTTCCAAAATCTAATAATATGAAATGTAATTATGAAGTGTATGAATTTATATGAAACTTATTTTTTTGTATGTTGATTATTGGATTTGATAGCTCACAAATGATAAAAGTAATTGTGTCTTTCTCTTTTCTCACATTTCTGTTCATAAATTTTTTGGATCATTTTGGTGAAGCCAAACTTACAATGCATAATGCATGAAAAATATTTTTGCTCTAAATAAAATGTTGGAATTTTTACACCTTCCTTAAATCTTATTTAAAACATCCACCATTTACAGTCTTTGGTTCAAATTTAATTTAATTTTATAACAAGCCAATACATTTAAGATGGAACCTATTAGGGAAGGTATGTCAATTTTATTTTTATATTTCTAATTTTCAAATATTGACAAGTAAAAAGTTGTTATGACTGATCCTCAGGAAGACCCTGAGTCACCACACTCTCAATCATCTGAATCTGTAATTAGAGAACGCCTGCGGCACCAACACAGTCATCAAAGAAGCCTTTTTCAACACCCAAATCCTTCTGAACATGATTCTCAATTACGCTACTATTTTGATCCATATATTGGTTCACCTAGTACTAGATCTGATTCTATCCCTTTTACCCAAGACTCCCCTGGCCCATCACATACTGTTTCCCCATATCCACCACCACCTATACAACTCCCAAAATTCTCATTCACCCCTCAACCTCCTCCTCCTCCTCCTCCTCCTCCTCCTCCTCCTCCATCCCCATATCATCAATCACCTTTACCACCACCTGGTCCACCAGGTCCACCAGGTCCACAAGGCTCACCACCACCAACACCAGGTCCACCACCTCCACCACCTCCACCTCCACCACCTCCACCCCCACCAAATCCTCCCGATGTACCATCCAATCCACCTGGTCCCAGTGGTGAGGAAACTGGTGAAAATCCAAATTGTAAATAAAATTAATGTTTGATTTTTTTATTGCAAATAATATAAACTTATAACTTATTAAATCTTTTTTTTTTTGGTAAAAGGTTAGTAATTTTAAATGATTGGTTCTTTCATATGGAACAATGACAGATAATCACATTTTATCTTTTTCAGAAACAGCACAATCTCCTGATGATAGAGAATTTTCAGAATTTTTTGCTAGTGATGATGATTCTGCAGAGTGTGGTATGTTTGAAAGATTTATTATTTTTGTATATAATTTCTAATCTCTATGTGGCCCATTTCAGGTACAGCTGGCTTGGATCCTAAGTCATATATAAAATTTCACAAGCATCATGAACACACCTCCAAGAAGAGAAAAACTGAAAATGCTACAAAAAAGAAAACTGCCAATTTGGCTTTTAAATCACCTATTCCTTCTGCCTCCGCTCCATGGGGTCGCTCCATTATTTCTTTTGCTAGACTCCTCCTAGGAATTGACCCAGCTACTCATAAAATTCCTGATCCTCCTTCCAATGAGATAGTCAATCAATGGCGCACTTCCCAAACTGAGAGGGAGAAGATGATTAAAGCAATTCAGGATAAGCCACGTACAAACTTAACCCCAGCTCAGCGACAGTTAGTCATTAAAGCCAAAACCCAAAAACTTGTTTCAACCTTCAAAAATCCAAAATTTGTCCCAACTACTGACTATGCTTTACCTCCTGGCCAGATGATTAATACAAAGTGGAAACGTTAAGCTGAAGCACAATTGGCCCAAACTGGTATAAGCTGTTTTCGTTATCTTTGGGGATCTAGTATGGATGGAGAGTGGAACTCTATCATAATCACTCACATTGTTCTTGGATGGAAGGCCTGCTATCATGGGAAGGGTTTGATAAACTTTTCAGTTTCAGATGAGTCTGTTACAGATGAAGCAGTTTTTAGCATCCTAGAGAGGTGGGTCTCTGGGCAGTCTAAAAAATTTGCTGATATGTCAAAAGATAAATCATCTGAAACTCAAAAGATTGAAAAGGTGAAGTTGAAAAAAATGAAGGTTCAAATGTCTAAAAGAAGAAGAGAGGTAAGCATGTTCATTTTATAGCTTTTCAAATGTTTTTGAGACTAAATATAATATTTTTATAGTTGCATGATGGACAAATAAACATGGCTTCATCTTTTTTGGTCCCTGATATGGCTGGATTATTCAAAGATATCTGTATTCACTCTGATACTGAGGAAGGCCAAGATGGGAGTAGATTAAAACTTCCAATTCCTTGGAGAAGTGCAGGTTTGGTTCGATGTTTAAATGGACTTGACAGGGGGTCAATGTCCAAATCACTTGCAAATTCTAAATCTCAAACAGCCAAGGCAGCTATCAAAAAAAATTTGATCAAAAATTGAAGGTCCCTCAACCCCCAGGAACGGAAGGTGGTCAACCTGTTGCAGGTCCCAGAAGTTTCCCTATGGATGATATTGGTGAAGAAGCTTTTCCTGGGGATCTTCCAAAAGTCTTTTTAGATGAAACATACTACAATAATTTGTCTGTGGTAGAGCAATCCCTTGTTGAGACTGAGACAAAAGTCAATTTTGAAGATTTAGCAACTGTTATAGAATTTTACTGTTGCAAAAGTCAAGCTACTTTGAATGCAGAACAACTTAAATTGTTAAAAAAAATTGAATGCATTACTTGTTCAAACTTATTGAAGCTATACTATATTTGGTAAAAAAACTTTCTAAATATTAACCTTATTTTTCATCATAGCTTGGAGGATACATGTAATTCCTTTTACATACTCTTAATTTCCTTTCCCTAAGTTTATAAAGCTTCCTATAAGCTAAAAAATATTTAAAAACAGAACTAAAATTAGAATGAGTATTAGAAGGGGTTTGATTGACTATTGATGATTAGTGAAAATATTTAATTTTTTCACCTTTTTATAACTCTAACTGCAGTGTAATATTTTTTTACAACTCCTTTTGTTTATTGCTATAGGTGAAACCTCACTTGAACAAATCATATAAGTTTTTTTTTTGAACATGGTGAACTATATCCCTGAAACTATGATGCAATTTTATACATTACAGGTTTGAGTATAATCTGAGTATGTTCTTTCTATTGTATATATTTGTTTTTAAAAACTTTATAAGTATAAGTCTATTTTCAAATTGATATTATACCTTTTCTACCGTCAAAAAGTCACTAAATCATTCTAAAAAATTGACATTGTTGGCCATTATTCATCTTTGAAATACAGTAATATTAAGAAGATTATAATAGTCCCTGTAGGATAAATTTTCATGACTGAATCATAATTACCTTTGCTTAACAATAACAGGGTATGGGACTTTTCTATTTGCCTCCATTGATTTTTGTTCTGGTAAAGTCTATGATGCCAACCTACAGAATGAAAATTATGAAACTTTATTTAATCGGCCTTCAATAAATGGTGTAAGCATAGCTAAAATGGAGGACTTCTTACCAGGAAAAAAAGCTAATAGAGCACTGAGGCACAATTTCCAGAAGTCACTCAAGATAAAATAAGATAGAAAGTTTTAACAATAAGCAGTGCAATATACTTTCACTAATATTCTTTTAGGTACAGAGACACTAAGAGTTTTGGTCTGGCTTGTAAGTTATTTAAGCACTGAAGTTACTTCAAAGGTTACTTCTGATGTTACTTTAAGATACCTGAAAAAACACTTGACTGAAAGTCGTCTAACTTTTGACCTGGTGAGCACTTCACAACAAAGAATCCCCCTCTCAGAAGAGGTATGCAATTGAATTATTCTCTAATTTTATATCATTTCTAACCACCAAAATAATTTTTATCATCATAGCCAACCCACCAACCCATTTTAACACCTGATACTTTGAATACCGACTCAACTACCCCTATTTTAAGAAAATCTAATATCTCAAAATAATCTAGTTTTTCAAACTCAAATTTCACACGTGTTGATTCCTCTGATTTTTCTCCACCTGCTCTTGCCCATCTCTCACCTTATATTTTCTTTACCCTCATTGAAATCGCTCATGGCCACTTGGTACAAAACCTATCTAGGGACCAAATTGAAATAAGAATTAAAGCTGAATTTTTCAAAATTCAACTAATTTCCAGAAGTTTTGGAAATCCTGCTAGTTTTGAACGAGAATCTTAATTACTTCCACACAATATATACACTATTATCCAGAGACTTAATCTTGAAGCCCCTTTAAAAATGTTACTCTATTGTCCGAATTGCTTTCATCAACCTTTCAAATCAGTCAATGAGTACAGCTATGATCATAGTCACTGCAAAAAACTTCTACTAAATCCCATTCCTAAGAAGGATGAAGATTTACTGATATGTAACTACCCCTTTTTCAAAGTGAAAAATAATAAATCCTTACCAGCACAAACTTATACAACTCAGTCCCTTATATCTTGGCTTGCACGTCTTCTACTTCTTCCTGGATTTGAGGATGATCTTGACACTTCTTTGAGGAGACCACGGCAGACACGTGGAAAAATGTGTGACATATGGGATGGGTCAGTGTGGAAAGAATTTAAAGATTCTAGTGGAGGTTATTTTATTAAAAAAAGTGGGAATTTGGTTTTTAGTTTGTATATGGATTGGTTTAATCCATTTGGGAACAAAATCGGTGGTCATAATAAGGTATCATTTGGTTCAATCATACTGATTTGTCTCAATCTCCCACCTCATTTACAATATAAAAAGCAACATGTCTTTTTGGCCGGAATTACACCTGGGCCTCATGAACCCAGTTTGGACCATTTTAATCACATTATTACACCACTTTTGGATGAACTTCTTGCCTTGTGGAAAGGATGTTTTTTCTCCAAGACTTATAATCACCCAATTGGACGTTTAATCCATGCAGTGATATTTCCTTTGATTGGCAATCTTCCAGCTATCCAGAAGCTTTCAGGATTTTCCAGCTATAGCTCTAAGATCCCATGCCATTTTTGCTACATTTCAAAGGAGGAACTGAAATCTGGCAAAACTCCTTCTGAATTTCTTTCTTGGACTGATTCTCACCATTGAAAATACACTCTCAAATGGAAAACTGCTTCCAGTGCACAAGAAAGGAAAGAAATCTTGGAGAGTAAAGGTTTATGATATTCATCACTTCTTCAGCTTCCATATTGGAAACCAATTCCATTTGTTGGAATTGAGTTGATGCACTGCTTACTCCTTGGAATGGCAAAGGACTTCAGAAAAACATACCTTCAGATACATGTGGCTGGAGAATGAATTCAAAAACAAAAGAAAAATAGATCAAAAAGAGGCTTTAATGATTTCGATCCAAATCCTTCCATATCAAGCCAAAATTCATTTTCTAGTGCCTCTAGTAATTTCATATATTAGTTTTCAACTGAAAGGAAAAAATCAAAGTCTCCTTCTTACCCTCATTCATCCTCTCAACCTTCGAGAAAATCTAATAAATCAAAAAGTTCTGTTTGTGTACTTCTACCTCCGCAAAAAAGTTTTAAACGTAAACCTTCTCATCAAGATAGTTTTCATGAGCAGGTCAAGAAAGTAAAAACGGCTGGTCCATCAAAAAGTCACAATCAACTTCCTGAAGATATCTGTTTGGATGAAAATGATTCTAGATCCAATTTTTCTAGTTCAAGTAAGTTAAAATGAGCTATCATTAGATGAAAATTGTATCTCACAATATTTTTGTAGATTACACCTTTCAGAAATATTCAGATTTATCAAGACCCAAAGTCACTTTGAAACCAGCACAAAACCCAGATGCATCAACAGATAATTTGTGTCTACAGTCAAGTGAATTTTTAATTTTTCAAACCTGTATCTGCAATACTAAGACCCCTTCATGGCTAACCCGTGTTCTTAGTAGTCTAAGAGAGGCTGGTACAAATATTAAAGCTGCTGAATGGTTTGTACTATGTAAAATTTACTATGTGGCAGCTTTGATACCAGTTTGGGATATTGAAAATTCTGACGCACGAGAGAAGAAGTTGATTAAATGTCTTTCACTTCTGGTTTCAATAATCAATATTCTGACTTCCTTGGAGATACGTAAAGCTCAAATTTCATCTCTTAAAGGTCAGTTAAAAGATTATATGAAGTGTCTTAAGGAATTTTGGCCAGATATCAATATAAATCCAAACATCCACTTAGCACAACATTTTCCTGAAGTTCTGAGAAGATTTGGGCCAGCACCATCAAGTGCAGCATGGGCCCACAAGCATATAAATGGAATGTTAAGCTCCATTCCAACCAATAAGAAAACATGTATGTTTTCCTTAATTAAAGCTACTTAACTTTATTAATTTCATTTTTTTAAAGATCAAATGGACAAGACCATTATGAAAAGGTTTATTATGACCAGTCAGCTTCAATCATTAATGGAAAGAACTAATGATCGATTTGAGAATGAAATGAAAAATGTCTTCAGTTCAGAGAAAAGAAAAATTCCCTCAAAATCATCTCAACTACTGTGTGAAGACTATGAATTGTGGATAGAGTATCTCAACATGATTGATGGTAAAAAAATATTTTCCAGTATTTTTACAAAAAATCAACCATCTGTTTCATCTCAAATTTTATCACCTCAAATTATTGAAGTAGATAACTTGTTACTGGATGGAAAAAACTACTCATTATACTCAACAAATCAAGGAAATGGCAATGTTGAGATAAATTCATCAAAAGGAAATGTTGTTGGGGTTATATTGAAAATGTGGCAGTCAACAACATTTTCAGGTCAAAATTTTATTTTAGTTGGCTTATATGAAATTCTGGATCCTAAAATTGAAAATCTTTATTTAAAAGCTGGGCTTAATGTTTTTTGGTGTTATGATAAATGGTCAAAAAAATTAGTTATGAATAGCAAGGAAATTATTGGTCATGTTTCAAAAACTACACATCCTAGTGGTTTTACAAATTTTTTCTCAAATACTTGTTGTATGATATCATTAAAAAATATAGCCAGCAGCTATTCTGATTTTTAATGTGGTTTTAGAATTGTATATTTTTTGTGGACAATAAATATATATACAAATATTTACTGCCAGTGATTGAGCTAACTAATAAAAGTAAAAAGTATGGACTCCAAATTTCACTCCCTGATTCATGAGAGGCAGTTTTGAATATGGATCACTTGAAGTTCTAACCAGGTTACAGCAAGGTTAGTCAGAAATACAAAAAAACGACTTGCCTACAAGTCCTCATTTTTTTTCCCCTGTGAACCTGTCCAACAACATAAAGAGTGACCAATAAGATAGTTAGAATGCTATTAACTGCCAAAATCTTGTATTAATAGGGATAATCCATCAAAAATAAAGAATAAGAAAAAAAGAGAGTGTATGCATGTAACAACTTAAAATAAAAGACTAAAGAGAGAAATGATAACACTAAATATTACACAATATTAAGAGTGATTAACAGTAGAAATGATGGGGCTAATTATGACAATAAACTACATGAAATCCCCATTCAAAAATAACCAATATTGACTGAGAAACCACTGAGATCCCCAAAAAAGGGTGTGAGATGTGGGGTAACTCTATGCACTCCTTGGAAGGCTCTTTCATGGGTAAATCCTCCTCTAATTTAGGTGAACTTAAGCGTGGTAGTGAATTAAAGGTGCCAAGATTGAGGTTATTAATGAAATTAGTGCATATAATAAGGTGAATGCACCTATAATTAAATTAGGACACTAAATAAGCACCTGTTGCCTCTTTCAGTGTGTTTCCCCACAGTGGGTTTAGAATGTGGGGTAATTATAGTTTAAAGAAGCTAAATTTTCTAAAAATGAAGCTATTCACATGGTGAAAATGTAGGCAGTATGTGGCCAGTACACAGAAGCCATTTTTGGCGTAAAAAACACCAAATTTTAAAAATGTTATTTTTATGTATTTAAGTAGCCAAATCAATAGTCATAATTAAGAAAAACTGTTCTGTCAAGGCGTATTTTTAATATTATTAAACTCATAGCACATATATTCAACTTTTAAGTGATTTAAAGCACATTCTTGTTTTTCACATAAAAAATGAAAATAACAGCTTTAAGTCTACTTAAAATTATGTAGCCTTATATTTAAGGTTCTAAAGATTACCCTAACATATTCTCACTTAATATTAGGTACATAAGACTTATAAAAGGTGGATATATGCATGTATATAAGGTGTTATAATGGCATATATTGTATTTGATCATAATTTTTACTTATGTATACAACTTGCGTACTTTAATTTGTTGCTCCCATGTATAGTACATGTGTTTAACATAATTTATAAGTACTTTTTACTTGGTCCTGGGGATATCCAAGCTGACAGGTTTGGTACCTTTTTTGCAGTGTGTTTTCATGGTATATTTGGTAAGGTCTAAGACCCCCTATCATTAAACTCAAAAAAACTCATAAAATTAAATTCTTATTTAATATTGTTAGAGACTTATGATAAATCATATAACCTATACTTTTCATTTTACCTTATTTCATTTTTTTTGGTATTAAAAATTTATTTTATGAGTTTTATGAAACATTTAATAAAAAAACACTAAATAAATATCATAGAGGAAATATTTAAGACTTACATCCCAGAAAAGTGGTAAGAAAAAATAACACAAAAATGATAAATGCATGAAATATAAGTGTAAGAAAAATATTTTTCAATCATGGGTGCTTTCAATAAAAATAGAAAAAATAGTCAAAAATAATAATGATAAATCATTTTATTGAGATTAATAAATAATAAAACAAAAATTCTCATGGTTACAAAAATATTTTTCTTGCACTTATTTTTTTCACACTTATTTTTCTTACATTTATTTTTTCACACTTATTTTCCCTACACTTGTTCCTCTGACCTTTTATCCCTCCAAGAATACCCGCAAGTCATGTGTGAATATAACCATTAGAGATATCTTTGTGAATAGAGTTTAGACCTTTGTCAGTGTTTCCACAAAGTATCTTAATAATAGTGAGGTTCCAACCTAATAGCAAAGTGAGGCGGCTCAAATAAATATTAGGGTGTATCAAAGTTAGAAATATTCCATTTCAAGATACCTTTTTTCCTACCAAATTAACCGTGATAATTTGATAAATTATGGCATATTGTGCCCCAAAAACACCTTTTTACTTATAATTAATTTCAAATTTTTTGCTTTCTTTTTGTGTTGTGAAATACCTTTTAAATAATTACAAATTTCTAACTTTGATACCCCCTAATATAAAAGATTATAACTTTCAACACTCCTCATCTCACTCCCACACTTGTTTGATCGCACGAACATTGAGCCGCGGATAGTTTTTGACAGTTGTACTTGATTTTATGGCATTGGATCCGATTTCCTCCTTATCTCGCCCCATTTCTCTCATTTCAGTACCGCAAAATGAAGTATAGCTGTCAAAAAAAAAATTGCGCTCAATTTTTTCCTGCCAATTTTTTTTGAAATTTCTTGTTTTCTTTACAGCATTTTCAGATGTAGCTGTATATATGCATTCAAAACAAATAGTTTTAATAAGTGGTTTGAGTGACACTAATGTTTTTCTGCTCTCATTTTAATAATATGATCTTTGGCACTTGGTTACTAATTCATTTTCTAGTAAATATTTTATCCTAACATATTTTCTCACCGCTGATGCCAGTAGCTTATGAACTACATTTCTTCTTAGCCATTTGAATTTTTTATTTTAAGAAAACAACAAGCCTATCCTGAATTCCTATAATTTCCCCCGCAATTTAGCTGCAGCTAAGTCGGAAAGCTTGCGCAATTTTTGACAAAAAAATTAACTTTAGTCTCACGAAAAAATGATAAGCTTATTCAAAAGGGCTAGAGATAGGTCAGGGGTATTTTTTGTGCGGTGAATTTTTTTTTTCGTCAGAATTTCTGCAACCTTTTCCAACTTAGCTGCACTGTAAGACTTGTTACAGGTATATTGAAAAGGAAGCGTCGGCTACATTTACTGAAGTTTCACGAAAGAAATAAATTCTCAAGCTATAACATAAGTCATTAACGCTAAATCTTCAAGCTAATCCCAGTGTTAAAGCTAAAGAATTAGTAATCTGTCATTTTCTTCCATATAATTAATCCTCCTTTCAGGACATTTTTAAAACTTCAGTGATCCAATATAAAAATATTTCCCAGAACAGAGAATCAAATTTTAACATTCCCACTTTTCTGATAAATCGATGTTCAATTTATTTAATTTATTGTTGCTGTCACAAGTACTTCAAAACTATTACAGCCTATCAAACCCCTTACATATAAACAATTTTCCTGAAAAAAAGAGCCAAGTATATGCGATTTTGCCTCCCCTCCTTATAAATGATCATGGGGGGGACCAGTCACATTATCCATATTATCATCAGGAAACGGGATTTACAAGTACTTCAAATTCTCACATCACCCCTCAACATTATCCATCTAAAAGTCAGCTTGTAAGTCATTTAGAATTCTCTCTGAATGAGTAGGGTTAAGTGACTCTCAAATTTGTCTTTTAATAATAAAGTTAGACAAGGGTCTATATTTCAGTAGTTTTGATTCCGCACCAGGGAAAAGGCCGCCAACAACATTACTAAGTACTACCTATCATCCTGAGAGTTCACAGTCATACTCGGTACAGAGGAATCATCAATTAAAACATACCCCAATAGTTAGTTACTCATATTCTTGATCAGACATAACATGATAGTTAAAGAACTATTTAGGCAATTTATTTGGGACACCAACCGCCAGTTCATTCATACGGCAATGCTCAAAGTCTAGCTTATCAAATCGAAACAGCTGTTTATCCAGTCGGCCAGCCAGAAGCTTCTTTGGTTTATTCGAACAGCAAGGCAAAGTTACAAGGTGTGAAAGAAAAGTTTTTGCACAAGGAAAATAAATTATTGGAAAGTAATCGTGAAGCCGGTGCTCCACTGGAAGACCAAGTAACAGCGCGTGTCCGAGAGGCAGCACGGATACGCCATGTACCATCCACTGCACGAACATTTATGCTAATGAGGAAACCTTCGAAGAATATCAAAAAAGAGAGGGTAAAAATTATAAATAATCCTTTTCCTAAGTGGAAACAAGTTATTCAAGGATATTCAAGCTATAAAATAGTCAAGGTGCTGCAAGAAGATCTCATGATGCTGTACGATAGATCCAATAGAGGCTTTTATAGAGCAACCCATGAGAAATCAGACGCTTGGCCTCGCGGGCCAGTGGAGATCTACCAGCCTTATCATGAAGGGATCGAGGATTTTATCTTATCTTTGCCTAAAAATCGTTTAGATTTACACCAGTTGAAGCTTTCCCAAACTTTGATTTTTCAAGATGTTCAGAGAATCACTCTCAAACTTGAGCGTCTGAGGAATCCTCCCAGTGGAGAGAAAGGAGATACTAATTTTTACTGGAAAACGTATACGGAAACTTTAAAACTAATGAATCAGGGTCTTCACGTCAGTGTTGCACTCCGCATAGCTAAATATGCGGAACTATTCCTAACAGCGATGTCAGATACAATCGATGGCCCTCAGGACAAAATCTACGTCTACAAAATTCTGAGTACCATTATTCATGAATGGCTTAATGATACTAGTAGCCAGGAAATGATAGATATGATTGCTGAGCGACTCATGAAGGACCCCAAGTTTCGCAGTCTCCCACCTGTTGGCGTAAATGATGCTGAACGACACAGACAAATTTTTCTGCTTTTGATTTCACATCGGCTACGTTTCAACAGTAAGACACAACGATTTATCGTCAGCGACTTTGGGGAGATTTATAAGTCTCGGATTATCTCAAGATTAGGCGCGACGCAAAATGCTCGCTCAACAAACGATTTTACTTTTCGAAGATTATTTGAATCTCAGTTGATGACATACTTAGAGTCAACATATAAAGTAATGCCAAAAAGTCATCATTTAGAGGTGATGACAATCACTCCTGAGAATGGAGCCTTTCGTCATTTAGCGGATATCAGCTTTGATTTCCCGTTGAAGAAAAAAAACTCAAAGCATTAAATGTGTGACTAAACAATTCATGACTTCGGCTAAATGATTTTTCAATTTGATTTTCTGTTGTCATCTAGATTATCTTTAATTTTTAATTTGGTTAAGGGATACATTAACCTATCTAACAGGTATTGGAAATTTTTTAATGTAGTTACGATTTCAAGACCAAAACCCAAAAGGCCAAACAGGATCCTTTTTGGTGCTTCCTGATTACTTAAGGATTTTTTTTTAAAGTTTATCCATCCGCTTGGAATTAATTAAATCTTATGTTGAAGTTGTTTTATTATTATTTTTTCAAATAATGAAATTAAAAAAAACTCTTTTCACTTTCAATAGTTTTTGTGTCTCATTTACTGGCCAGAATAAAATAGTGTTTTATAAATTTTATGATTAAAATGCTGGGAAAAGAAGCGTATAATAGGGGGTGTCAGTTCTGGCAAATCCGCACTTAACTTAAGTGCGGATTTCAACCCCAATCAGCACTTACAAACCAGCACTTAAATTTTGCAAATAAGTCACTTATTTCACAAATGGGTGTCAGTTCTGACCTCAAATCAGCACTTTTTTTGTCATTTTTTTTCACAACCACATGTTGGCCACATCATCCCTTCCTTGCCCATACCATCCCTGTCACATGTGAAACACTGATTTCCATCCCCTCCTCCATCCTCACTGAGATTTGAAACATTTTATTGCAACATTTTAACTAGGCATGTTTTTTCCCTTGTTTTTTTTAACCTCTTTATTAATCTCTTTTCTTGTAACATACCAGTTTCATAATGCCTCCCCAAAAATTCAACACTCAAAAGGCATCTCAAAAAAATTATTCATCACCAAAGTCTCCTTGTAATGCTAGCCCCTCACCTGAGAAACTAAAGTCTGGACAGCTAAAAAAGGAAGATCATCTCATCATCATCAACTTCCTCAAAATAAAATCAAATAATGATGCATGTTTTCAATGTGAGAAGTCCACCCGCATTGGACATCCACTTTCATCAAAGGTAAATGGCTTCTTGTTGATGGCAAATGAAGTAAAGAAAAAAACAAAAGGGAGAGTTGACATCACTCCTAAGCAAATGAAGGAGAGGTTCAAAAGTTCTCAATCAAAATATAAAAAGGCTTATTTTGCTTCCACTTCCACTGGATTTGGTGTCAATGATGAGGATTTAGAGATTGGAATTACTACTGTTTCAAAAAAGATCAATGTCATTTGTCCTTACTATGAGGAAATGGATATTCTTTTTGGTTCCTGAGTTGATGTCAACCCTTTGTTTCTACACAATACTACTAAGGGTATACCCTCTGGATCCAAACCTTCCTATAATCCTCCTGGCACACCTTTACTTGAAGGAAATCAATACCTTGAAGCCTCTCATCATAGTTCAGCCAAAGATGATCCTGGCTATCAAGCAGAACAATTAGTTCCGAGAAGATCTGAGTCCTCAGAGCCACAATTATTAGGGGGTGTCAGTTCTGGCAAATCCGCACTTAACTTAAGTGCGGATTTCAAACCAAATCAGCACTTACAAATCAGCACTTAAATTTTGCAAAAAAGTCACTTATTTCAAAAAAGGGTGTCAGTTATGACCTCAAATCAGCACTTTTTTCCTGTTTTTTTTCACAACCACATTTTGGCCACAAAACATCCCTTCCTTTCTTACCCCATCCCTGTCACATGTGACACACTGACCTTCCTCACTACCTACCCATCAATCCTCGGCACACACCCCTTCCTGACATTTTCAATATTTTGACCAGGCATGTTTACATTCTTTTTTTCTTATTTCTTCTACTTTTTAATCTTTTTTCTTGTTATGTGCCTGTTTCATAATGCCTCCCAGACATTCCAAATCTCAAAAGGTAACTCAAAAATCTGCTTTGTCACAAAAGTCTCCTCGTAAAGCAAGCCCTACACCTGAAAAATCAAAGGCAGGTTCAGGTCAGCTTAAAAAGGATGATTATCTCATCATAATCAACTTCCTTAAAATAAAATCAAATTTTGAAGCATGTTTTGGATGTGAAAAGTCCACTCGTATTGGACGTCCACCTTCTTCAAAGGTTAATGGCTACTTGTTGATGGCCAATGAAGTAAGGAAGAAAACAAGGGGGAGAATCGATATCAATCCTAAACAAATGAAAGAGAGATTTAAGAGTTACCATTCAAAATATAAAAATACTCATCATGCTGCAAATGAAACTGGCTTTGGTATTGACGATGATGATTTGGAGATTGTAATTACTACTGTTTCCAAAAAGCTCAACGTCATGTGTCCTTTCTATGAGGAAATGGATAATCTTTTTGGCTCCCGAGTAGATGTAAACCCTTGGTTTCTAAACAATACTACTAAGCATATACCCTCTGGATCCAAACCTTCCTATAATCCTCCCAAAACACCTTTACTTGAAGAAGATCAATCCCCTCCACCTTCTAACCAAAGTTCAGCTGAAGATGATCCCAACTATCAAGCAGAACAATTATATCGCAGAAGATCTGAATCCTCCGAGGCCCAAAATTTAAATGTATGTTTACTTTTTGTTTTTTCTTCAATTCTTCTCTGAATTTCTCTTTCTTTCTAGTCTCCTCCTACTCAAACTCAATCTCCATTAAATAATCTCAATTCTGGAAATGTGAATCCCACTTTAGAAGCTGCTTTAGATGAACTTCCTGAAGCCTCTTGTTCAAACTCCAAACTAAGGCGTCAAGCCTCAACTTCAATGAACTTGAACCATCTATTAAAACGTGGTAATACTTCAACAAGCTCATTTGGCTCCCTTGAGGATTATTTTGAAAAAAAAGATATAAATAAGTTTCGTTTACTATATATCTTAATCATTAACTCATTTATTTATTTATTTCAATTTAATTTTCTCAGCAAAATCAACTATTGAAAATAATGCCCTTGACTTTAAGAAGATGAAGTTTGATAATATGCTAAGGAAAGATCAGCAAGCCTTAGATTTGGAAGAAAAAAATTTGAGGCAGAGAAGATGGAAAGAGTAAATGACCGTCAATTTCAAAGAGAAATGGCTACTTGTGAATTGGAAAAACAAGAGAGTTTTAAAAAAAAGATTTCATTATGGAATGTGTTAAAAATGGCCAATCTTATGAGGACATTAAAAAATTACTTTACCTTTTCAATTGATAAATTGTTTTTCTAGTTAATTTAATTTTGTTTGATTTATTTTTGGTAATATTTTCTTATATTCTGACTTATAAAAGGTCTTCAATATAGTACGTTATTTTTGACAAAAATTTGAATGTATAATAAAAATTTTCTATCTTTACTTTTTAGTCAATAAGTTTGCTTATCTAAATTTTTCTAAGTCATCAATTTCACATTTCAGATTTAAAAAATTGGCAACACCCTCCCCTGCATTTTATTGAAACAAGGGGTGGGTACCACCAAATTTTTCTAAGTCATCAATTTCACATGTCAGATTTAAAAAATTGGCAATACCCTACCCTGCATTTTATTGAAACAAGGAGTGGGTACCACCAAATTTTTCTAAGTCATCAATTTCACATGTCAGATTTAAAAAATTGGCAATACCCTCCCCTGCATTTTATTGAAGTAAAGGGTGAAAGTCATCAAAATTTAATATAATTACATAAATTAATTAATATATAAATAAGATATGTCAAATATACTACTTTTAAAGTAATGACAATTCCTCAAGCCAAAATGCAGATCAAGTCTAGAAACTAGGTTTGCGACTTTCCACAGGTATAGGCTAGAGGAACCCCATGAAACAAATTAATGTTATCATGATTACCATTTATACAACACAAGGTCGTGGGCCCATTACTTTAATTTCATAAATTGAAATATCATATTTATTTATTAAAAATTTATGGAAGAATATTAAATATTTGGTGACTCTACAAATCCCCATACTTTTTAGATCTAGCTAAAGAATGTTTAAATTTATTACCTTTTTCTTCTTTTTTTAACTTGTTTATTTGTTGGATTAACTTTTGACTGATCTGGAAAGAGCAACCAAAATGCGTGAAGTCTTGACAAGATTCCAAACCTGGAGGAGCCTTTGTGGTTTGGTGATTATCGTAAGAAGAATTCCAAACTGTTTTGATGATTCCATTTCCTAATCAAAAATCTATTATACATCTATGATCCGGGAAATATAATCCATGTCCTTTAATTTTAGCAGGTGACGTAATAGGTTGTCCAGTGATAGGATGAATATATGTGAAAATTCCATATATGAGGTAATTGGCATCATTTGAGTCGATGTGATTTTGGTTATGAAATCCAGAATGAGTGATTATAACATTTGAAAACATTAGATAATCACTGCTAATATTTTCCCATTCAGAGTTGCACCAGTTTGGTATTCCAAATCTCGTAGCAACTTCATGATTTTTTTCAAAAGCTTTATTGAAGAGTTTTTTAAGTGAAAGAGCAAGAAATGAATTAAATAAAGGTAAAGTATTCCATTTTCAAAAATCATTATCTAATTCAGCTTTAGATAAAGATCTGAGTAAAGAATATATGCCTATTTGAATTAAATTCAGTAAAATGATATTAAAAAATCCAGAAAAATCTTTAAACATACCAAGAGAAAAACCTTTAACAAATCCTGGTCTCCATCCAATTCCAATCATGATTCCACACAACAAATTCTTATTCCTTAAAGATAAGCAAATCAAAGCCATTTGATAGAGTGTTATGATGAGATTGCAGAGTTGATTAAATGATTCATCTTTAAAACCATTAAAAGAATGGTTTTCGTAAATAAATTGAGGTTTGAAAGTATTATTAATAACAGCTTTAACTTCATCACCTCCAGTTTCAGTTAAATAATGTATATTTTCAGGTAACGTTTTCGGATATTTTTTTTTCTTTCAACTTTAGTTTTATAGTACTTGATTTTTGAAATATGGCCAAATAATTGATCCAAGTGAATTTTTATTTTATAATTTCTTTTATTTCGATACTGTTCATTTTTTGACAATGTTTTAGATGATGATTGAAAAGAAGCTGAAGTTGAAGAAGGTGAGAGTGAGGTAATTGGTGAATCTGAAGTTAAAGTCATGTATTTTTCTACTTAAAAATTTGTTACTTTTCAAACACCCAAAATTATACATTAAAAAAAAACTCACTTAATTTAAATTTAAAAATAAAAATTCCTCAAAAGACTAATGAGAATTTTTTTTATTTCACTTGAACTTAATGAATATTTTTCTCTAAAATTAAAAAAACAAAATCAAAAAACAAAAAAAAAATCAATAAACTGTTAAATTTTTTTAACACTTCCCCATTCCCCTAAATTCCCCTCTCCAAAGCCCTCTCCCACCTCCCAGAAACCCTTGGAAAACCCCCCCTCCACCCCCCACCAAATCCCCCAAATCCCCCCACCAAATCCCCCAAATCCCCCCTTCAAATCCAACTCCAAATCCCCTCCAAACCTCCCTCCAACCCCCCACCAAACCCCCCTCCAACCCCCCTCCAAACCCCCCTGCAAATCCCCCTCCAAACCCCCTGCAACCCCCCCAAACACCCCCTTCAATCCACCTCCTTTCACCCCCTCCAAACCCCCCTTAAGCCCCCTCCAAATCCCCCTTGAAACCCCCCCAACCTCCCCTCCATCTTACTTAACGATTTGCTAACAAATTGTTAAGTTAATGAATGATTGCTGCTAATCATTCATTAACTTAATGATTCGCTAACGAATCGTTAAGTTAACAAACAATTCACTGCAATCGTTCATTAACTTAATGATTTGTTAGCAAATCGTCAAGTTAATGAATGATTCGCTGCAATCGTTCATTAGCGAATTTTTAAGTTAATGAACAATTTGTTGCAATCGTTCATTAACTTAAAGATTCGTTAACGAATCATTAAGTGAAGTTTAAGGGGGGGTAGGAGGGATATGAGGGAGGATTTGGGGGTGTTTTGAGGGGGATAGGAGGGGGGGTTAGAGGGGGGGTTAGAGGCGGGTTTGGTGGGGATTTGGAGGGAGGATTTGGGGGATTTGGGGGATTTGGTGGGGGTTGGAGTGGAATGAGGGGAAGATATGAGGAGACCAACAAGGGGGAGAAAGGGAGAGATGAGACCAAAGAGGGAGAAAAGGGAGGTTAGAGTGAGCCAAGGAGGGGGGAATAAGGCAGCCAAAGGGGGGAAAAGGGGGATGTATCCATTCCAAGGAGAGGGTAAAGGTGGGAAAAAGCCCAGGCCAAGGGGGGATAAAGAGAGAAAAGAGGGAGAGAGAGAGAGAGAGAGAAAAAAAAAGGTTAATTTTACCTATAAATTTAAAAACAACCACTTACAAAAAAAAAAAAAAAAAAAAAAAAAAAGCAAAAAAAAAAAATTAGCAAAAAATTAAGTAAAAAAAATAAAATGACTTACCTGTAGAGATGAGTTGAGAAAAAAGAAATATAAGTGAAATTGATTGAGTGATGTAGGAAGAGAGGAGAAAACGGATATGAGTGAAGAAAAAAAAGAGAGTGACTGAAAAAATATGTGTTTGCTGAAAATATGTGATTTCATGTTGAGTTGATGAAAGAAAACACAGAGAGAAAAAAAATAAGACTTTAACAGAAAATTCAAAAACCAAAAAAATATGCAAAAAAATTTACCATTCTCAGTGAATAACACATGCAAATTGATAATTTGAAGAGAAAGAAAAAAAAATTAAAATTGCATTAAAAAATGTTGGAGTGTTATTGGAAGAATTTTCGCCCTTATACTAGTTGATTGGGAAATAGAAGTGTTGGATATAGTCGGAGGTGAATCAACTTGTTCATCTTCATACAGCTCTAACCATTGATCTTTGAGGTCAGCAAGTAGGTTATGAAGTATAGTGCAACACAGAATCCAGTTGATCACCGCCTCCATTTCAAATTTATTTCTAAGAGGACTTCTTAATTCTCTTAAACTAGAAAAACGGCCTTTCAAGATTCTAATAGAAGGTTCAATACGGATTCTTGACTTTGCCAAAAGATTGTTGAATTTGGCATTTTGACTGTCTTCTGAAGCTGCTTCCCGAAAAGCAGGAAGTACATATTTTCCACTCACATAAGCAGAATCTGCAAGAAGATACTGATCTTCTTCAAAGAATTTTTCAGGTTCATTTGAAATTTGCATTCTTTGGAAGACGTAGGAGTCATGACATGAGCCAGGATAGCCAGCGAAGAATGATATAAATTTTTTGTTTACGTCACATATAAGCTGAACGTTAATTGAATATCTATAAAGAAGATATATTTGTTTGTGTTAGTTTCAAAGAGAATGAAAGGAGTTGAAAATAATCTACCTCTTTTTACGGTCAAAGTAATTGTTTCCACCTTGAGCAGGTTTCTGGCTCAAAGGAATGGTAGTACCATCAACAAAACCAATACATCCTGGGAAGCCCTCTGCTTGCATAACCTGAGATGATTCAAGTTGCTCTTCTTTTGTTGGCCAGGTGAGAAGTTGAGATTCCAAGGAGTTGATGGCAGTGATACATTGTTTGGTATAAGTGTTAACTGAACCATACCCTAAATCAAAGACATTTTCTAAACGTTTCAAAGCGGCTCCATTACCATTTGAACCCAAACGACATAGTGTGATGGCCAATTGAATTGAAGGATGTTGTTGTTCTTTTTGAGAATTATTTTGAAATATGGGATGATCCTGAATAAGCTCAAGCAATTTAAGGAAACATTCCTGAGAAGTCCTGAACAGCTGTCTAAAACTGGGTGTAGATAGGTTAAGAAGTGTTTGGATGGTGTACTTGGGGGTATGAAGTACTTGAGGCTTTCTGGGAAGAAGGTAACGTTTCCTGGCCATTTTTGATAAAACGACAAAGTCTTCTTCTAGATCAGAATCGGAATCAGAGTCCAAGAGCAGTTCAAGAGCCATGAAAGTCATTGATTTATGTAATTTATCACGATTTGAAAGTGAGGAAGGCATAACTCTTATATGATATGATATGAAGATGTAAGTGATGTACGATGTTTTGAGTTATGAAGTGTTATTCTGCGGAGTGCTGCGTATGAATGGGATGATGCTGACAAATCAGTGAAATGGGACTTGATGGTGAAATCAGCACTTTTGGTTGAGAAAGTGCGGATTTAAGTGAAATAAGTGACTTATTTCATTTTGAAATCCACCAGTATTGGGGCTAGTGTGTTTTGGAAATCTGCACTTATTTAAGTGCGGATTTGTAAGTGCGGATTTGCCAGAACTGACACCCCCTATTTGATGTATGTTTACTTTTTCTTTTTTTAAAAAGTCTTCTCTAAATTTCTCTTTCTTTCTTTCTTTCTTTCTTTCTTTCTTTTCTAGTCTCTTCCTACTCCTAATCAAACTCAAATTCTAAAAAAAATTATCAATCCCACAAATGAGAATCAAGCTTTGGAAGCTGCTTTAGATGAGCTTCCTGAACCCTCTAGCTCAAATTCCAAACTAAAGTGTCAAGCCTCAACATCAATAAAATTGAACCATCTTTTAAAACGTGGTAATACTTCATCCAGCTCTTTGGCTTCCCTTGATATTTATTTCAAAAACAAAGATATAAGTAAGAATAAGTCACTATATATCTTATTCAATATCTTATTTTTTTCATTTCTCTTTTTGTAGCAAAATCTTGTATTGCGAAAAATGCCCTTGACTTTGAGAAGATGAAGTTTTATCATATGCTAATGAAAGATCAAAGGGCCTTAGATTTGGAGGAAATTTTTTTTGCTTCAATCTAATTTTGAAAAAGCCAGATTTGAGGTGGAGGAGATGGAAAGAGTTCATCTTTTCTCAGAGAAATCAAAAAACTGTCAATTTCAAAGAGAAATGGTAAGTCATGAATCGGAAAAGCAAGAAAATTAAAAAAAAAATTATTAGGGAATGTATAGAAAATGGCCAAACTTATGAGGACATTAAAAAATTATTTAACTTTTTTAATCGATTAATTGTTATTTCAGGTAATATGAAATTTTTTCACATTTATAGTCTTTTAAAAAAATTTTTGTACATTTTTTGATTATTTTTATTCTTGAATTGTTATTGAGTCATGTGCTGAAAAGAGAAAGAATTCTTTCATTCATGTGACTTTATTTCAATCTCTGTAGTTCAAGTTGTCAGCTAGACCTCATTAATTTCTTTCAAATTTATTGGTGCAATGCAAAACCTTCAAGTGAGAAAAAAGATGCTGCATCTTTTCAGCATGTTACCTGTTCTTTCTTAACACTACATTATTTTTTTCTTCTTTTTGATTGACTATACAAGATGCTAACTCAAGTTTTATCTGTCTATTCTACCTCATTAATTTCTTTTAAATTTACTGGTGAAATGCAAAACTTTCAAGTGAGAAGAAAAGATGCTGCGTCTTTTCAGCAAGTGACCTGTTGTTTCTTAACACTACATTATTTTTTTCTCCTTTTTGATTGACCATACAAGATGATAACTCAAGTTTTATCTGAATATTCTTGATTATTGAACAAGATTCTGGTAAAATCATTGAAAATGATGAAGTATGATGCTAGTATTACATTTCTTTTACTTAGTTAAACCACAATTTTACTTTCCTGTAGTCCATCTGAAATTTTGAACCAGAGAAATGGAAATAAAGTCATGCAACAGAAAAGAGGCTGTGTCTTTTCAGCACATGACTTCAATCAAATTTCAAGCATAAAAATAATTAAAAAAAAGAAATAAAAAGAAAAAAATTGTAAATTAATAAGAATACCAAAAAAACTACATTCTTGACCACTGTGGATCTTGAAGAATCTTGAGGATGGTATCTGGCCCATAACTAGCAACTTTTTCTCCCTCTACTGGAGCCATACTACTACCAGGCCTAGACAAAACCTAATTAATAAAAATAAATTCATGTCAAGAGAGAGCACATAGCATCATTTTTTTTGAGACATAAAGTTTTCAAGCAAGAGTTTTTTTGGAAAGTTGCTTTCAAATGCAAGCAACTTGTTCCAAGTAATTTCCCCAGGAGAAGCAAGTCTGATGGGGCAACCATGTAATTTTTTTTACCCCAGAAGACTTGTCTCTGCTGGGGAAAGCTTAAATGGGGCTAAAATAATTTTTTTTCTAAAAATAAAAAGTTTCCCCAGAGGAAGCAAGTTTCTGGGGCCAAGAAAAAAAAATTCTAAAAAAAAATAAAGCCCCAGAAGAAGCGAGTCTTCACGGAAATAAAAAGTAAAAAAAAATTGACTAAAAAAAACTGCTGAGGCAACAAAAAATTTTAAAAATGGGGCTTTAACAAAATCTGAAGGCATAAAAGGTGGGCCTTTTCCAGACACTCTGAAGAATCTTTCCTAAACCCAAATAGGACTAAATCGTTTTGAATTTCATTTCAAAATTTTCTTAAGATACTCTGAATGTTAGTTTAATTAGTTGTAGACCTCATTCTATCATAAAATGTTGCTGAAATTTTTTTTGCTTTTTTCTTTTCTTTTATTTCATTTTTCTTTTTCTTTTATTTAATTTTTTATTTATTTCAGAATTATATTAAACCCAACCAGGACAAATTTTTATTCATTTTAAATTCAAAATTTGTTGAGATACTGAGAATGTTGGTTTAATTAGTTATAGACCATATTCCATCATAGTAATTTGCTGTTTTTTTTTGGTTTTTTTTTCTTTTCTATATAATTGATTAGTAAATGATTTTTAGAAATTATTATGTGATTAAAAAGTCTAAAGAGAAGAAAAAAGTGTAAGAATAAATCATAGCTAATACTCCCAATGTGATAGTGTGATTGGAAGAATTTTTGCCCTTATGCTAGTGGTTTGAGAAGTTTTAGTGTTGGATATAGTTGGAGGTGTTTCAACTTCTTCATCTTCATACAACTATAACCATTGATCTTTGAGGTCAGGAAGTAGGTTATGAAGTATGGTGAAACACAGAATCCAGTTGATGACAGCCTTCATTTTGGAACTATTTCTAAGAGTACTTCTTAATTCTTTAAACTAGAAAAACTAACTTTCAAGATTCCAAAAGAATTTTCAATACGGTGTGGTAGCCTAAAGTTTAGTACGGCACCTAAATATGTAAATGGAGTTATTACGGCGTGCAAGATTGGTGTTATTATTTTTTTATATAAAAGGGTTTTATTTAATTTATTGGAGTTTAAAATATGAAGAAATTGGTCACGAGCGAATGCCTACACAAATACAATTTATTTTGCGGAGAAAACTTATTTTTATGGTCTGAAACACTTATAAGTATCAAGTCAAGTCACTCAAGAACCTTGGGAAATTTTCCCAGAATTTTTACTATTTTTCTTATATTTTTAAATGAATTTTAAAGTTTTATAGAAATATTTACGTTTTCAAAAATTACTTAACTTTGATGAATTTTCACAGGGTAATTAGAGCTGCGCAGACTACGAAAATTAGTTTGGTATGTAAAGGGGAAGTAGCTCTATTATGTGTAATTTTTCTAGATTTTTTTATTATGGTTTTAAGGTTCTAAATTGAGTCCGGAAATCCGGAGGGACTCCGTACGGACTCCGGATTGACTCTGGAAGAGCTCTGGAGGGGAAAACTTAGGCACGTGACTAGGAATACTTAAGCGCTTCTCAAACTCGAAATTGAGAGGGGGGACACATCATACAGCTTAATCATTAACCACCACAGTCTCATTTTTTATTACTCAACAAATTAAAATAACTTGTAATACCCTTATAACATTATTATTTTTACATAACATCTTAGAAATACAATTCAACAGTTTAAATAACACTTCATACAGGGTATCTTTAGAAAGGTCTCTATCACTGGGACTTGATTATTGCTGTCTCATAACAATTAAAAATATTATAAAAACATAAAAGTCAATCTTTTCAGATCTTTCACTGGTACACCTTAATTGTTGTTATCAGTATTTATTTATCAACAGCCACGATCATTTAATCTCAATAAGCGTTAATTATTTTAGAGTTTCATTATTTTTATCAATCAGATTCAAGTAGATTGGTTAGCTTAGTGATTTAGAATTCCCATTTTGTTATTTTTATTGGAAGGACGGGGTTTTCAGCTAAATCCACACATCTCCTCCGGATTCTGCTTACAGCAAGGCGACTGTAAGAGTTTACCTTACCATAGTTGGCGCCCAACGTGGGGTTCAATTTCTCTAGCTTTCTTTAAAGACTTACTTGGATCTAGGACTTTCTTAGCCTGCAAGAGGCTTATTCTCTGGAACTCAAATTGGATTTTTGTTATTGGCCTGCAAGAGGCTTGTTATTTTATCGATTGTTAACGCTTTTCATTACTTATTGGGATGTCTTCTTCTGCTGTTGCTTCTGGATCTTCTAACCCTCTTACTCCCTCAGTTAGAATTGTTTCTTGGGATGGCCCAAAGTTTGATGAGGAGGAGGTTAAATGGTTCATTAGCAGGTATGAAGTTGCTGCTGCTGTTGATGGTGCTTCTCATGTGGATATGGTGAAGCAAGTTAGATTTTTTATTGCCGATAGGGAGGTGGAAAAAGAGGTTATTGCTATGCAGGCATTCAAGGACAAGGATTGGGTTAAGCTTTCTAAAGCTATGGTTGATAGATGGGGTGTTAGGTTTACTATGATGGACCTCAATAAAATCGTTGGAGACTGGAAAGCAAAAGGTGGAGTTTCTTCTATGGCTGACTTCAAAAAGCTCTGTGTTCAGTTTGATGAAGTGGTGGAATATCTCATACTGGTGGACGAGTTAGTGCATGAGAACCAAGCAAAAGATTTGTTTTGGACAGCATGTAGCAGGGATATTCGAATGGACGTCTTGAAGGATCTTTCAAGAAAGGATTTGATGAAGGAACTGCCTAATGGTGAGCAGAAACTGCCGGCTCTGGAGGTTATCAAAGAGAACATTCAGGCCCATCTCAAGTTATTGGCGTTGGACAAATATCAAGAGTCATGCACTCAATATGTTAGCAAGGTTAGCGAAGTTTTGGCCAAAAATAACGATATTATGGTCAAAGCCCAGGAGGCCAAGAAGGCTCAAATGGGATTACCTGCTGCTAAAGTTGAGGGTAATGTAGATAATAAGATGGTCGATCACTTGGCCGATTTAACGAAACAATTAAAAATATTTGTTCAAGAAACTCAGAAGGCCAACAAGGCCCCAATCGCTTCTTTGTCGACGTCGACTTCTTATCAGTCCAGAGGGTATGAACGTCGAAATTATAATGGCAATAACAACGGTAACCGCTTCCCAGGCAATGGGAGAAATGGTGGGAATGGTGGTAATGGACATAGAGGTGGCTACGATGAGCCAAAGGTGTGCTCCTATTGTAATAGGAGGGGTCATTGAGCAACAGTTTGTTTTGCTCTTGATAAGGATATGGATGCTGGGCGAGTTTTATTTGATGGTAAAGTTTATAAATTTCCTGATGGTTCGTTCATCAAGCCCAGTGATGGACAGTCTCCTTCTGATTTGGTCAGAAGAAGTTTAACGGCTGAAAGAAGAGCCAGATTTGAAGAGGTGACGGATGAAGATGTTAATGCCAAGGGTGGCAAAAATGGTAACGGTAATGGTGGAAAAGCTGACAAAGGTAAAGAGAAAGAGGTCAGTAAAGCCAAATTTTCTACTTCTTTTGGTGGTTTAGAGCTGGCGACGGTTGCCCAGGTGGAGGGTAGCTGTATGGCTGGCAAATATGATGTTAATGCTGCTAGAAGAGCAGCCGCTACTAAGGCGAAAAGTAGCATTCAGAGCCAATTGAGGGCTAATCCTGGCAAGGCCAATAACAAAGTGAACCCTTACTCTAAGGACAAGAATTCTAGTGCTCAAACTGCCGCCAACAAATTGAACCCTTACTCTAAGGACAAATTATATAAAATGCAGAAGGGGATTGCTGATATGGGGCCCCCTAGTTATGGCAAGTTTGATTTAAATGGTGAGCCTATGCCAGAGGATGATTCGGATTCTGAGGAGGACGTACCGTTGGCGTCTCTACCCAGACCAAGTTTTAGCGGTCCCATCCCAATGGAGGGAGTAAGAAGGACTAGCAATGGGTCAGGATTAGTGCAAGAAGCTGGTGACGGAGTTAGGGTTATAGAAAGTGAAGATGTTATAATGGGGGGTGAAGATGGCTCGGTTGGACCTCAAGAGGTACCCAGGGCCAAGGTTGTTAAATCAAAGGTCCAGTATGAGTGGCCAGTAGTTTCTGGTCAAGCTAATGCGATGGACGCAGTTTTGAATAGGGTGAATCAACTGCAGATTCCCTTATCTTTAGGGGAGTTATTTACAATTAGTCCGGCGCTTGCTGAAAAGCAAAAGAAGCATTTGACGAGGCGTCGGGTTTCCACTGGAGAGGTGGAATATATTTGTGAAAATGCTGAAAAGTTTGGGGAAGATGTAGATACACATTTTTCCACTCCCCTGGGTTACCTGGTGGTAACTCTTAATGGTAAAGAAGTTAAGGCCTTGGTCGATTCAGGGTCTCAAATTAATTTAATTTCATTGGAGCAAGCAACGAGTATAGGCTTCCCAATTAAAAGTGGAACTGGGGGAAACCTCAGAGGTATTGGAGGGCATGCAACAGAGCTGATGGGTACAGCTGAGCATGTCAGGTTAGGCATTGGTGGATCTGTTGGTAAGGTTCACTTTTATGTGGCCAGAGGAGCAGTCAAAACTGTTCTTGGTGGTCCTTTTTTGATGGATTTTGAGGCCAGGATAGGGTATCAAGCTGGCATGGGGATTAGTTTGGAGATCACTGGTGAAGATATGCGGAGGTTACATATGCGGTTAGCGCCTCCTGGAGATGAAGGTTTGGAAAAACGGCCAGGGATTACTACTCTGTGCCAGTGTTGTGTTGCACCAAAAAGCGGCATATAAAACGGACGGCTTCTGGTGAATTATGTTTGTTGGAAAGGGATGGATGCCCTCATTTTTTGGCGTAGCAGGGGCTGATCACTCTAATGTTGTAATCTCTCCTCAGGATGAGATCCCGGATTGCAATAGGTCAGCTCACTTGGAAATAATTCAAGTGGATTCTCAATTATTTTCTGTTAATATTACTTTGGAGTGCAAATACGTTATGGACTTTTCTATATGTTTATTGGATTTACCCTGTTTTTCTATTAAATTTAAAAATGGTGAAAAAGGCAACATGGGCCAAATTAGGTTGGATAAAAATTGGAAGGGTATGTTTTATGACCTCCAGCAAGAGGTTAAACTGCAATTATCTCCTTCTATCACGGACCTCCAGCAAGAGGGTAAACTGCAAATATCTCATCAAAATCCGATAAAAAATCTCAGTATAATTAAAACCCAAAAAAATAATTTTTGTGAAAATTCAATTCCGGTCCTCCAGCAAGAGGGTAAACTGCCAAATTTCTTTACGGGTGATTTACTGTTGGATAAGGGAAGCAAAGGTGTTGGAAAATCTGTTTATAAATTAGACGAGGGAAAGGAGAAAAGGGTAAAATTTAAAAATGAAATAAAATATTTTTCTAATTTTTCTTATTCCAATTCTGACGATGAAGAAGATTCATTTGATGAAAGTTTTAATGGCGATGTTTTACCTCAAGTTTATTTAGATGTGGACGCAGCAAAATATAAGAAAGTAGCAAATAAAGTTCGACCTATTTATGAACCGCTACCTGCTGAATTAAATCCACCCTTGAGAAGACCAAGGTTATCAAGAGATCCTTATGAAAGTCCCTTGGTAAAGAATCCGCCTGAATTTTCTGAGACATCAAGAATCACTTTTGAGAGACTGGGTGTTGTTAATTTTGGACCTGATGGTTGGTTGTCTGGAGAAGAGAAGAAGTTGTTGTTGGATGTGATGGTCAAGCGAGAGAAGGCCATTGCTTTTGTAGAAGAGGAGAGGGGTGTGTTGAAGCATTCCTATGGGGAGCCTTACAAGATTCCTGTGGTATGTCATGAACCATGGCAGCAGAAACCGATTCCTATTCCAGCTGCATTAAAAGAAGCCTATATTGAAGTTGTCAGAGAACGGATACGCACTGGACTGTATGAGCAATCAACTTCAAGTTATTCTAGTCTGGTATTTTGTATCAAGAAACCAAATGGCAAGCTTAGAGTTGTTCATGATCTAAGGGAATTAAATAGGGTTACAATAAAGGATGCTGGAATACCACCTAGTGCTGAGGAGTTTGTTGAAGCGTTTGCAGGGAGAGTGTATTATGGTTTAGGAGATATTATGGGTGGATATGATGAGAGAGAGTTACATCCGGACTCAATGCCTCTCACTACATTTGATACGCCACTAGGACGTTTACAGTTAACAAGATTACCTCAAGGAGCAACAAATTCGGTTGCAGTTTATCAAGCTCAGATGGCTTGGATCCTTCAAGATGAAATTCCACAATATGCTGGAATCTTTATAGATGATGGAGGAATTAAGGGACCAACAACCGACTATGATAACCAGGTGTTGGAAGAGAATCCCGGGATACGCAAATTCATTTGGGAGTTTGCAATTACTTTAGAAAGAATCTTGTTTCGAATTGAAGAGGCTGGTTTAACTATTTCAGGTTCAAAATTTTCATGTTGTGTGCCAGCCTTAGAAATATTAGGCCATGTGGTATGTAGAGAGGGTAGGATTATGTCCAAGAAGAAAGTTAACAAAATTCAGTCCTGGCCAAGACCCAAGAATACGACCGAAGTTAGAGGGTTTTTAGGCGTTTGCGTATATGTTAGAACGTTTATCAAGGACTTTTCTTCATTGGCAGCTCCATTGAGACGGTTAACGAGAAAGGATGCAGACTGGGAGTGGGATGAAGAGTGTGAGAAGGCGTTTGTGAAGTTGAAGGAGGTTGTAGGGAAGGATTTAGTCCTGCACAAGTTAGATTATGGAAAAGATGCTGGTAGAATTTATTTAGCAGTTGATTCAAGTCAGGTTTCAGCTGGGGCGGTTTTGTCTCAGATGGATAAAGCTGGTTACATCAGGCCAGTTAGGTATGAATCTGTAGTATTTACTGAGGTTGAATCAAGATATTCTCAACCAAAATTGGAATTATGTGGTGTGGCGAAAATACTGAAGAAACTTCAGCATATTTTGTGGGGGCAACATTTTGAGTTGCAAGTGGATGCGAAATCGTTAATCCAGATGATTAATTCCCCAAGTTTACCGAACGCACCCATGACGAGATGGGTAGCTTTTATTCAACATTTTTCATTTGATTTAGTTCATAAGCCTGGCAAAACTTTTACTATGCCAGATGGTTTATCAAGGAGACCACCCACTGAAGAAGATTCAGACTCAGAAGAGTTTGATGAAGATATACCTATTATCAAAGCCAGCACTAAAGGAGCTGAAGACTTTCCATACCTCCCCCATGAGGTTAAACTGGCAGGACTATTGTGTTTAGATTATTATGATGATGACCTCCACAAAGAGGATAAACTGGAAAATAGTTTTTATGTTAATAAAGGTGTTGGAAAAGGTGTAGATAAATTCGGCAGAGAGGAGGTAGAAGAAGATGTGGTGTATGTAGAGGAAGATGGATTGGTAGTGTGGGATAGTAGTAAATTAAGGAATGGTGTATATGTTGGAGAATTAGAGAATTTAAATAAAAGGGTGGATAAAGAGAAAGAGGTATTTTCAAATACGGTTTTCGAAGGATCCAAAGGTTCAGAAGAAAAACGTCGACATAGCTCGATTAAAGATTTATTTAGGGGTAAACGATTATTGGCTCATTCATGTGCAGGTGATATTGGTGATAGAGAAGTCCCTATTGATGTTATATTAATCGATTTTCAAGATGAAGTCTGGGGTCAGACTGGTTTTTATTTTTTGTTAGTCAAATATTTGTTGACTTTAGAGAGGCCAGAAGATTGTGAAGACGATGAATGGGTGGCTATCAAGAGGAAGTCATCTACGTTTTACCTATCTGGTTGACGTTTAATGAGGAGGAGGTATCCAAATCCTCAAGTAGTTATAACTCAACAGAAGGGGCAAGAATTAGTTTTGAAATCACTGCATGAAGATCTCGGGCATAGAGGCATTGGAGAAACGTTTAGAAGAATTTCTGATCAATTTTGGTGGCCTGGCATGAAGATGGCTGTTAAACAGTGGGTTCAGTCATGCGAAGAATGTCAAAGACGAAGTTATTTAAGGCCAAAAGAACCTGGACGCGCGACCGGTGAATATACGCTCTTTGGAAGAGTTAGTTTAGATGCCGTTCATATAAAAGAGGGACGGTATAAATATTTAATTGTGGCCAGAGATGATTTATCTTGTTGGGTAGAGGCAGCGCCTCTTATTAATTTAACTGCCAAAAATGTGGCAGAATTTTTTTTGAATAATTGGGTATACAGGTATGGGGTGATGAAGTTGGTGACGGTAGATGGAGGTCCTGAATTTGGGACAGAGTTTAAAGAGGCCGTATTGAAAGTTGGATCAAAGGTTAGGGTAGCAACCCCATATTATCCCGAAGCTGAAGGCATGGTTGAAAGAGGGCATCAAGTTATTAAGGATGCTTTAGTTAAAATGTGTGGGACAAGTGCCGAAAAGTGGAGGCACTATTTACCTTTAGTTTTATTTGCGGATCGAATCACTGCCAAAAGGACGACCGGATTTTCACCTTATGAACTTGTTTTTGGACAGAAAGCAGTTTTACCGGTTGATTTAGAAGCTGAATCATATCTTGGAGTTGACTGGGACACGGTCAAAACTACTGAAGAATTATTGTGTGCAA
The DNA here is from genome assembly GCA_030280995.1 of Hemileia vastatrix. Taxonomy (NCBI): domain Eukaryota; kingdom Fungi; phylum Basidiomycota; class Pucciniomycetes; order Pucciniales; family Zaghouaniaceae; genus Hemileia; species Hemileia vastatrix. The sequence goes on along the minus strand of JASXTE010000006.1, from coordinate 16,318,750 downwards.
GAATGATGCAGCTAGAAAAGAAAGAAGAATATTTAGAAAAGGCATATTCGCGGATGATGAAGATCTGAAATCAATCAGTTAGATATTGGGATGAGCGGTTGGCACATTGATTAAGGAAACCTTTGAACCCAGGAGATATGGTCCTGGTGTATAATAGGAGTTTGGAAAGTCAGTGGGGAAAAATGTTTGCAGATAGGTGGAATGGACCGTATAAAATCAAGGAGCAAGTTTCCGGCGGTTCATATGTGCTAGAAGAGTTGGATGGAGTAGTATTGAAGAAGAGGGTAGCGGCCGATCAAGTGAAACGGTTCTATCCTAGAGGCACCAGGAGTGCCGAAGTCATCCTCCGCAATGAGGATAAACTATGATATCAATGAAACTTTATGGATTCCTCTGCAATGAGGATAAACTATGATATCTACGAAATTTTATGGATTCCTCCGCAATGAGGATAAACTATGATGTTTATAAAAATCTTATGACGACCTCCGCAACGAGGATAAACTATCTTCTTTTTTTTTTTATCAAATAATTTACTATCGTTACACTGCATATGGGCAACAAAACTGTGATGAAACTTAACGAAATGCAAGAGGACCTTCTTTGAAATTTTCGAAAACTTAAAATTCTTAAAATATGGGTGAAGATAGTGTTGGAAAATTTTTAAAATTTATTGGAAGAAGTGTTCACAGGGGAACCTTCTTAATTTAATATTGGCAAGTGTGGGGGTAATTGATGGGCTGGCTGCTCTATAGACAATTACCCCATAATGTTCGTTTCCAAAATTTTCCCTGTTTCTAGTTGAATTCTGGCTTTGTCTTTTAATTTTAGGAAGTCCACTAAGACTATAAACTGGAACGAATCAAGAGACACCGCTCTCAACGCTGGATTCAAGATTTTTTTTATTTTATTTTGTTTTTGATTTTTTTATGTTAGATTGTGATTTCTTTTCTTTAATATATATTATGAATTATTGTAAAGGTGATGCTCACTGGTGGTCTCTAATCATTTTTATAAATTGGAGGGAGCCCACCCAGTGATCATCATTATAAAAATTATCTTCTAAAAACTTTCATTTATTTTCTTTTCTTTTCAATTTCTCAAAATTGTGTAACCACATCAAGTTGCACTTGGATGTGGGTATGATGTCGAGGGTACCGCTCATCAAATGGCCGGGGGGCATCTTTTAAAATTTTATTTTGAAATTTTTTTTACTTTTTATCTTTCTTTTCACATTTGTTTATCTTTCTTTAAAAATTAAATTTTAACTTTTATTTCCATACAATCTATTTTTTAAAATCTTTTATTTTAAATTAAAAAAAAAAAAAACAAATTAAAATTTAAAAAAAAAAAAATAAAAAAAATAAAAAAAAAATTATTAATGAAAAAAAAAAGAAAAATAATAAAATAAAATAAATAAAAATTAATAAATAAATAAAAATAAAATAATAAAATAAAAATTAATTAGTTAAACCAAATTATTATATTTCTTAGTTTTATTTTTCAGTCTTCATTCATTTTAGTTTTATTCATTTAGTTTATACAGGAAGCAGGGTCTAGGGGAACTCAATACCTATGGGATTTTACTTCAAGACATCTGTTAGTCCTCCAAGACTTTAAACTGGCTACTTTTCAAGACATTCTTTAAGGTTTTTTTTACACGTATTTTGGATCTGTTAGTCCTCCAAGACTTTAAACTGGCTTTTGTTCAAGACGTTCTTTAAGGTTTTTATACATATTTTGGATCTTTTAGTCCTCCAAGACTTTAAAATGGCTACTTTTCAAGACATTCTTTAAGGTTTTTTTACACGTATTTTGGATCTGTTAGTCCTCCAAGACTTTAAACTGGCTTTTGTTCAAGACGTTCTTTAAGGTTTTTATACATATTTTGGATCTTTTAGTCCTCCAAGACTTTAAACTGGCTTCTGTTCAAGACGTTCTTTAAGGTTTTTATACATATTTTGGATCTTTTAGTCCTCCAAGACTTTAAACTGGCTACTGGTCAAGACTTTCCTTAAGGTTTTATACAAATTTTGGAGCTGTTAGTCCTCCAAGACTTTAAACTGGCTAATTTTCAAGACGGTCATTAAAGATTTTATATTGGAGCTGTTAGTCCTTCAAGACTTTAAACTGAAATTAAAAGACGTTCAAGATTCTATGGATATTTTCGGAGACGGTTTTCTTTTTATATAAATCAAATGTTAGGTCCACCAAGACCTTAAACTGGACTGTTATCAAGCTGTTGGGTCCACCATGACCTTAAACTGGATTTCTTATCGATTAAATGTTTGGTCCACCATGACTTTAAACTGGTAGTTCATTCATTGTTTAGTCCACTATGACTTTAAACTGGAAAATTAATATCTGCAGGATAATTCAACATTCATTGGACCACTATGGCCTTATACTGGATTACTTGTCGATCAAATGTTTGGTCCACTATGACATTAAACTGGATTATCAAATTTATTCAATCTTTGGTCAAGCCTAGGCCTTACTTAGGAATATATCAAGATATTTATGCACTTAAACGATCTTTGGTCCACCAAGACCATAAACTGGAAATCGATTATATGTTTGGTCCACCAAGACTTTAAACTGGAATGTCAATCTTTTTTGGATAACTCAATTCAATCTTTTAATTTATCACTGTCCACTAAGACTCTAAACTGGTTATTCAATTATTTCTGGAATTGGGTGCTGAAAGCTTTAGGAGGTTAAAACTTTAGGTGGTGATGATGCTAAAGAAAGCATAATGGTTAATTAGGTGAAATTTGTGGCGCTTTAACATGGTCTAAAGTTAAAATTATTATTGGAAGCCTGGCAAAAGTATTTTATGGGTTTGCTGTATAGCAAAGTTTGAAAATTGTGATGAAGGAATCAGAAGTTAGGATGGTAGTTGGATTTTAGGGAATGATTTTTTTTTTTTAGTGCCTCATAGTTAGGCCATTTTTTTTGGTGTGAAGCTTGGAGGACCTTATGGCGAGATTGGAATCATAGAATTCGGCTCAGTGGGGGGCCCTATGAGGTTGGAATCAGGAGTATTCGGCTCATAGGAAGATCCACTCTCTCAATGCTGTGACAAGAAGGAAGACTGGTATATGGGAGTCTGAAGGGATTCAAACCTTGCTCTCAGTAGTGGAATCATCACAAGATTTATATTATTTTATTTTATGTTATATCAGGCCAGAGAAGAAAGAAAACATCATTTATGTTGAAAGTTTAAGAAGACCAAGCAAAAACAAAATTTTATCAAGTTATACTGTTAGAAAAGATAATTTCTTTGAAATTGTTCAACATCATTATCAAAGCTTTGCATTAAAATTCTTCTTTTCATGAGGTCTTCATGGTTATTAGCTGGAGTTTCTTGAAAATAGGCCAGCATTTTTTGTTTCAACTCATTAGTAAAGTCAAGAAAAAGATAGCGATGAAAATTTGGGTAATGATTGATATAGTCCGTCTTCACTCTACCAACATCATCAGTGTTGGTTATTTCGACAGCTAGAAGTTCAAATATGTTATTAAGTTATAGGTTTAGTCAATTTTGATTAAAAGTTTTTTTTAGTAAGATAAATAGGGTCTTACATTTAGAGCCAGGAAACATAGTCTCAGCAAAGTTAGTTGGGGGTACTGGCGTTATAGGATTAGGATCTTGTGAAGGCAAAATTAGGCCGGGATCCGTTGATGAAGATTGAACTTTTGAAGCTGTTTTTGATCTTATTCGTTTTAAGAAGACAGGAATTTTGGATCGCTTTTTAGAAGTTGAGGGATCAGGGAGAGCTGCTGGTCCTAAATATACGTTTGTTTTAGAAGGAACTATTGGCCGGTTGCATTTGACTTTTTTCACACAGCATAAGTCGCAAGCTGTTCTGCCAGGAAGATTAGGGTTGGACATTAAACAAGGTACCTGGTATCGAGCGCAGAGTTCACATGGAGCGACAAGTTCTTTGGAAGACATATTGATGAAGATGAATTTTATAGTTGATTAAAGAAGATGGTGGTTGAAGGTTAAAGATGAATATTGTGTTCAACCACTTATGCAAAGTTTTAAGAATGGGGACATTCTCAATTGGAGGGAGGATGTGGTAGCCTAAAGTTTAGTACGGCACCTAAATATGTAAATGGAGTTATTACGGCGTGCAAGATTGGCGTTATTATTTTTTTATATAAAAGGGTTTTATTTAATTTATTGGAGTTTAAAATATGAAGAAATTGGTCACGAGCAAATGCCTACACAAATACAATTTATTTTGCGGAGAAAACTTATTTTTATGGTCTGAAAAACTTATAAGTATCAAGTCAAGTCACTCAAGAACCTTGGGAAATTTTCCCAGAATTTTTACTATTTTTCTTATATTTTTAAATGAATTTTAAACTTTTATAGAAATATTTACGTTTTCAAAAATTACTTAACTTTGATGAATTTTCACAGGGTAATTAGAGCTGCGCAGACTACGAAAATTAGATTGGTATGTAAAGGGGAAGTAGCTCTATTATGTGTAATTTTTCTAGATTTTTTTATTATGGTTTTAAGGTTCTAAATTGAGTCTGGAAGTCCGGAGGGACTCCGTACGGACTCCGTACGGACTCCGCTTTGACTCCGTACGGACTCCGGATTGACTCTGGAAGAGCTCTGGAGGGGAAAACTTAGGCACGTGACTAGGAATACTTAAGCGCTTCTCAAACTCGAAATTGAGAGGGGGGACACATCATACAGCTTAATCATTAACCACCACAGTCTCATTTTTTATTACTCAACAAATTATAATAACTTGTAATACCCTTATAACATTATTATTTTTACATAACATCTTAGAAATACAATTCAACAGTTTAAATAAAACTTCATACAGGGTATCTTTAGAAAGGTCTTTATCACTGGGACTTGATTATTGCTGTCTCATAACAATTAAAAATATTATAAAAACATAAAAGTCAATCTTTTCAGATCTTTCACTGGTACACCTTAATTGTTGTTATCAGTATTTCTTTATCAACAGCCACGATCATTTAATCTCAATAAGAGTTAATTATTTTAGAGTTTCATTATTTTTATCAATCAGATTCAAGTAGATTGGTTAGCTTAGTGATTTAGAATTCCCATTTTGTTATTTTTATTGGAAGGACGGGGTTTTCAGCTAAATACACACATCTCCTCCGGATTCTGCTTACAGCAAGGCGACTGTAAGAGTTTACCTTACCATAATGGACTCTTGACTTTGCCAAATGATTTTTGAACTTAGCATTTTGACTTTCTTCTGAAGCTGCTCCACAAAATGCAGGAAGTACATATTTTCCATTCACATAAGCTGAATCATCCAGAAGATACTGATCTTCATCAAAAAAAAATTCAGGCTCTTTTGAGATTTGCATTCTTTGAAAGAGGTAGGAATCATGACAAGATCCAGGATAGCCAGCAAAGAAAGATATAAATTTTTTGTTGAAATCACAAATAAGCTGAACAGAAATTGAATATCTATAAAAAAGATATATTTTCTTGTTTTAGTATCAAAGAAAAATAAAGAATGAAATTAAAATTAAGCTACTTCTTTTAACGGTCAAAGTAATTATTTCCACCATGAGCAGCTTTCTGACTCAAATGAGTAGTAGTACCATCAACAAAACCAGTACATCCTGGGAGGCCCTCTGCTTGCATAACCTGAGATTATTCAAGTTGCTCTTCTTTTATTGGCCAGGAGAAAAGTTGAGATTCCAACAATTTGATAGCAGTGATGCGACATTTTTTATAAGTGTTAACAGAGCCATAGCCTAAATCAAAGACATTTTCCAAATGTTTAAAGGCAGCTCCATTACCATTGGAACACAAAAAACATAGTGTGATGGCCAATTGAATTGATGGATCATGTTACGGCTTTTGAGAATTATTGTGAAACATGGGGTGATCCTCAATAAGATGAAGCAATTTAAGGACACATTCCTGAGAACTCCTAAAAAGCTGTCTAAAAATGGGTATGGATGGGTTTAGAAATATTTGGATAGTGCACTTGGGGTTATGAAGTACTTGAGGCTTTCTAGGAAGAAGGTTACATTTTGTGGCCATTTTATATAAAAAAAGAAAATCTTCTTCATGGTCAGAATCAGATTTTCAATCAGAGTCCAAGAGCAGATCAAGAGCTATGACAGTCATTGCTTGATTTAGCTTATCACAATTTGAGAGTGAGGAAGGCATGACTCTTATATGGTAGAAAAATGAAGATGATGCATGATGTTAAGAGATATGAAGTGTTATGCTGTGGATTTTTGTGTATGAATGAGATGATTCTGAAAAATCAGTGAGATGTGCAGAATAATTAAACCAGCACTTTTGGTTTAGAAAGTGCAGATTTGATTGAAATAAGTGACTTATTTGGCTTTTGAAATCTACCAGTGTTGGGGCTAGTGTGTTTCATAAATCCGCACTTAGATAAGTGTGGATTTGGTCAAATTTATGTGCGTATTTCAAAGAAAATCAGCAGTTAAATTTTGCAAAAAAGTCACTTATTTAAAAAATGGGTGTCAGTTATGACTTCAAATCAGAAATTTTTTCCCAAATTTTTTTTCACAACAGCATGTTGGCCACATCATCCCTTCCTTTCCCACCCCATCCCTGTCACATGAGACATCCAGACCTTCATCCCCTCATCAATCCTCAGCACACATTCCTCATTGAGATTTGAAACATTTTATTGTGACATTTCAACCAGGCATTTTTTTCCTTCTTTTTTTATATTTTCAACCTCTTAACCTCTTTTCTTGTAACATACCAGTTTCATAATGCATCCCAGAAAATCCAATACTCAAAAGGCAAATCAAAAAAATTCTACATCACAAAGTTCTTCCGGTAATGCAAGCCCCTCACTGGAGAAATAAAAGTCTGGACAGCTAAAAAAGGGAGATTATCTCATCATCATCAACTTCCTCAAAATTAAATCAAATTATGATGCATGTTTTAGATATGAGAACTCCATCCAAATTGGACATCCACCTTCATCAAATGTCAATGGCTTCTTGTTGATGGCAAATGAAGTAAATAAGAAAACAAAAGCAAGAATCAACATCAATTGTAAGCAAATGTAGGAGAGGTTCAAAATTTATCAGTCCAAATATAAAAAGGCTCATTTCACTTCCACTTACACTGGCTTCAGTATTGATGATGATGATTTGGATATTGGAATTACAACTGTTTTGGAAAAGCTCAATTTCATGTTTCCTTTCTATGAGTAAATGGATAATCTTTTTGGTTCCCAAGTTAATGTCAACCCTTGGTTTATACACAGTACCACTAAGGATATACCCTCTGGTTTTCAACCATCCAATACTCCTCCTGACTCACCTGTACTTCAACAACAACAATCCCCTTCAGCTTCTAACCATAGTTCACCTGAAGACGATTCTGACTATGTGGAAGAAAAATTATTTTGGAGTAGATCTGAGTCCTCAGGGTCCTAAAATTTTAATGTATGTTTACTTTCTCTTTTTTCTTCAATTATTTGCTAAATTTATTATTCTTTCTTTTCTACTCTCCTTAATACTGACACATGTCTAAAAGTCCTCATTACCATCATAATTCTATCACCTCACCACCGATTTGCATTTCTAAATAGTGCTAAGTCAACAAAATCTATATCTATTTGAAAAATTTGGAAATACCATTCCCTGAATTAGGTGGGGCATTGGTGAGGTGAGGGAGGGTAAAGGTACCCAAGCTAGGCAGCAAAGCTTCCTGTCTCGGGTTTCTGAGGCAAGTGGAGGGAGAGAGGTGGAGGTGGGGTGGAGGTGAGATGGGGGAGGGTAAAGGTACCCTGGTGGGAGAGGGAAAGGAACCCCTGCTAGGCAGGAAAGCTGCCTGGCTGGGGTTTTAGAGGAAAGTGAGGTGGGGGATAGGTGGGGGGCATATAAAGCCCATTCAGGCAGGGGGTAGAGGTGGAAGGAAACCAAGGAGGGGGGGAAGGGGGGATGATGGAGGGGAAGAAAGAAAAAAAATTGGTCTAACTTTGAAAACAAAAAAATCACTAACAGAACAAAAAAAGAAAAAAAAAGAATTATTAAATATAAAGAAAAATTAAAAGATGACATACCTGGGGAGATGAGTTGAGAAAGGATGATGCTGACAAATCAGTGAAATGAGATGTTGTGGTAAAATCAGCACTTTTAATTGAGAAAGTGCAGATTTGAATGAAATAAGTTACTTTTTCATTTTTAAATCCACCAGTGTTGGGGCTAGTGTGTTTTGGAATTCTTCACTTAAATAAGTGCAGATTTGTAAGTGCAGATTTGAAAGAACTGATACCCCCTAATACAACCTGAGTCATAAAGAACTCACTAGGGGGTGTCAGTCATGTTAAATCTGCACTTATAAATAAGCACTTAAATTTTACCAATTGGGCACTTATTTAAGTGTGGATTTCCAAAACACACTACTCCCAACACTGGTGGATTTAAAAATGAAATAAGTCACTTATTTCACTCAAACTTGCACTTTATCAACCAAAAGCACTGATTTCACCATAATATCTCAATTTATTGATTTTTTAGCATCATACCATTCATACAAAGCACTCAAAAGCAAAACACTTTATAACTCAAATCATTGTACATAACTTACATTTTTATACCATATAAGAGCCATGCCTTCCTTGCTCTCAAATCATGATAAGCTATATCAAGAAATAACTTTCACAGCTCTTAATCTCCTTTTGGATTCTGATTGAAAATCTGATTCTGATTTTTAAGAAGATTTTCTTTTATTATAAAAAGTTTCCTGGAAACATTACCTTCTTCAAAGAAAGGCTCAAGTACTTCATACCCCAAAGTACATCATCAAAACACTTCTTAACCTATCTGTATCCAGTTTTAGAATGTTTTTCAGTACTTCTCATGAATTTTTCCTTAGAATGGTCATTTTTATTTGCATATTGAATTTGATTTTGAATTTTCTCTTATTGTCTCTTTTTTTCAGGTCTCTTTGTTTTTCTTCATCAACTCAAAATGAAATCACATATTTTCTATAATTGCATAATTTTTCACACATTCTTTTTTTCTTTCATCAATCATATCCATTACCTCCTCTCCTCTTTCATCCCTCAAGTAATTTGAAGTGAATTGTTTTCTCAACTCATATCTCTAGGTAAGTCATTTTTTCATTTTTACTTATATATTTGCTAATAATTTTGTTTTTATTTTTTGCAGCTAAATTTATTTAGTAAGTGTTTGTTTTTTGATTTTAGAGGTAAAATTAACTTTTTTTTCTTCCCTCTTTTCTCTCTATTTTTAGCCCCATCATCCTACTCTTTATCCCTGCTTGGCATGGCAATTATTCCCCCTTTCCTCTATTTCATTTTTTTTTTTGGTTCCATATCATTTAAAAACATTCATTTCACAATCTTTAAGCATTACACTTGCTCCATATTCAGTTTCCCCCAAATTCCAACTTAAATCTTTTTCACTCTATTTTTCAAGCATTTAATCAAGGTAAGTTTCATCTCCTTTTTTCATTTCTATATGATATCTCCATCATTCTATGAAAATTTCATACTTTAATATATGTAGAACCAATATCTGTAAAACAGTGGACTTATTCAGCTCCTCATGTTGTCCTTTTTATTATCACCTTTCAAGATTTAAAATTTTTTTGAAAATAAGACTTGGAATTAGAGTTAGGTTTACTTGAATCTAATTTCATTTTAACTGAATACTATCCTGAAAGCTATCTTTCATTTTCTACAAATGAATTTGAATTTGGTTCAGTGGTTGCTGAGATATTTCCCTTTAAATTTGAGCCTTTTATTTCCAATTTGACTTTTTTCATTCATGTTTTTATATAAAAAATTAGGATTAGGTTTATTTAAAGCAAATTTCATTTAGATTAAGATTCTCCTGGAGCCTACCTATTTTTTTCCCCACAAAAAGTCTTGAATTAGTTTCAGTGGTTTCTGAGATTTTAAACTTTAAAGTTGAGCCTTTTTTTCAAAATTTCACCTAATTTATTTCAGGTTTTTATTTTGGATAAATAGAGAACAAGGCTTCAGAAAATCTTATCTGATGATTATTTAGGTATTTATCTCCCTCTTATTAAAATTCTCATCATCACTCTTCAAGTTTTTGTGAAATTTTGAAAATCATAGTCAGTATTAGGGTTGAGGTTATTCCAATATACTTTCCTTTTAGCTGAAGTTACTTCTGAAGTCTATCTTTTAATTCCAGCAAACTTATTTGAATTTGGTTTAGTGGTTGCTGAGATATTGATCTTTAAAGTTGAGAATTTTTTTCCAATTTCACCTTTATTTATTTCATAATGCATATCATAACTCTGTATAAAATCCTATAGTACTAGCTATAGGCCTTGACCAAGGGAGTTGGATAAAAATAAGAGAGAAAATACCCTGTCCCTTTGAGAAATACCAGGTGAGATTAATTTTCTACAGAAAGTTAGATACTGTTAAAATCCCCCTTTCAACACACTCCTTGACTACTTAACAAGTCAAGAAAGTAGCCTAGATAGACCACAGAACAAAACAAACCTGAAATGCAGAAAGATCCACACCGGAAAACCAAAACACTGTGCAATTGATGCACAAAAAGAGCAATAATACTTGATACAGGTTGCAAAGCTACACCAGAGAAACCATTTTCCAAAGGTAAGTCAAATAAATAACTCACCTTGCAACAAACACAGCCAATTGTGGCCAAAAAACAGTGAAAACTGAGTGAGAAACAGTGATCTAATAACCAGATGGTTGTGTGATAATTATAGTTGCCCCAAACTGTCTTATTCAGTATGTACACGCAGACCCCCATCTAAAAATCTATGCTACAGCAACAAATTTGGTAATTCTGAGAGCCATATTTCCTAAAAACCCTCTATAAACACTCGTGGAATGCTATTACTGAGGCGGCCAGGCCCCCTGAAGCCATAAAACCACTAAAAACCACTAAAAAACCATAAAACAACAGAAAACACCTTTAACATTAAAGTATGCTAAAAAATCCACAATACATATAACATAGAGAAAAACTAGCTCTATCCATTGGTACTAAGAACCTAACCCTAAGACTTTATTTTAGCCCAAAAAACATGAAAAACAAAAATAAACAGTTATAGGAAAAAGTGAAATCTGCCTATTTGATCCCTTAAACCCAAAAATACCAAAAATACCCTTAATACATAAAACATAAAGAATAACCAGGGCTATTTAATGATAATAGCCTCATCTCTGTAGCTTCAATATTCAGCCGGTGATTCTTGAAAAACACCATAAACAGAAATTAATGCCATTTAAGACATCACCAAAGTATACCAAACTACACAACAAAGGCCCCAGAAGATGATAGATGACCACATCCTCATTCAAATTAAGAATATCCAAATTTTTCCTTCTTCATCAACCACCATGTTCAGAAAATTTTCAAAATCAAAACCTGAAATGGATCTATTTCAACACTGTATTGAACATAACCTTATCGGTACCATAACACCACCATCTCATCCATACAGAACTGCTTGTGATGCCTGCTATTCAAGAAATAAATCCTAATAAACTCTTTGTCCCTATTCCTCTTCATCAACTTCATTTACACCTCAACCTGGTCTATCTTCCAAAAGAACCAAAAGATCTAGGCCTTCCATCCGGATTCCTAGATTAATCAACAAAATACACCCTTCCAAAAAGAGTTCCAACACCGTTACAAACTCTAGTTCCATCATACCTGGTTTTCTAATAGAAAAAACAATATTTCCCATACTGAATTTAAAACTAATGACTTTCCAGTATATTTTCATCCAGACAGTGATGATGAAAATGTGGGAACCATTAAAACACCAACACCCAATAATTTCCCACCATTAAGGCCAAATTTCAACAACACTCTTCTCAAAAAAAATATCTCATACTTAACTACTTCCAGTCTACTCCTGTTAAAGATCCACAGGACATTGAGAAAAGAAGACACCTCATCCACCAGCTGAGAGCTAATGCTGAACACTTTGTTTCATATCTTTATTCTCTTCTATAATTTGATTCTTGACTGAAACTCTTGACTTAAAAATAACAAATTTGACAACTGTCCAGACTTCCTGAATGTAGCCAACATAAAAAGAAACCTCAGTTTTAATTCTTGTGGGACTCAGCCTCAGTTTAAAGTCTTAGGAGACTAACAGCCCTCATTTTATAGTCTTGGGTAACTCAAAACCTAAATAAAAAAATAGAACCAGAGATCAAACCATAAAAGACTCAAAGAAACAAAATGACATTCTGGGGTAACTGTTCTACAGAGCATCCAGATCATCAGTTACACCCACACTTGCTTTAACAAAATTCAGAGACTACCCCTTTGGATGCTGAAGGACTCACCCATCACCAATCCTCAGTTTATAGTCTTGGGAAACTCACATTCCTCAGTATAAAGTCTTGGGGGACTCCAGAATTTTCAGTTTAAATTCTTGATGGACTACAGCATTTTTTCATAAGAACTTTGCACCTATTCTCATGCATACACACCCATATTCAACTTGTTGAATTTCAAAATCCACTTCATCTTCTACCCATCAATGATAAAACTTATTCTTCTTATCTCTTTTGTTTTTTATTCCTGTTCCACAAAAGATCATATTAAGTCTTGGATCCCCTGATTTTGACCCATCATCTCTTCCTTGCTTCACTTCCCCCAAGGACTATGCTTGAAAAAAGTGCATTCACATGTGCAGACCCTGCACTTTCACTCTACCAACCCTAGAAGCCAAACTATACACAAGGGCTTGTGACATTTGCACCTCCAAAAATGAAAAATGTGATAGTGACGCCAAATATCCTATACCTCCACATTCACATTCCCACAAATACATTTCCAGATCCCCTAAAAGATCCCCAAAACTAGGTCCAGCCTCTTCTTCTTTATCTTCAGCTCCTTCCAGAAGATCCAGGCAATTATTCTATGCCAAAACACTCTCCAAAAAGCCAGCTTTAAATTCCAAAAAATCTACTTTTCCCTCTTTAAATTCAGCTCTAAATTATTCAAAATCAGCTCCTAGGCTTCTAAACCGCATCCAGGCGGCCTTCCTGCCTCACTAGGAAGTGAATATTAGGCTCAAAACTTCCAAATTCAACCAGAAAACATCCAAAGTTATCAAATGAACAACAACACTTTTATGAAACAACCTCTTAGTGCTCCCAGAGAAATTCAAACAACAATTTAAAGGTTCAATAATGCCAAAACTTCACAAAAACTCTAAAAAACCTGCTAGAGCTCCCCAAGGAAGAACCAGAACTCCCAAAACTTCTCCAAACCCAAAATTTTATCCTCCATCCAGAAGAAGAAGCTACATCTCTCTTTTTCCTGCCAACTACTCTTCTGAATGTTCATTTTCTTTAAGAAATTCATCCAGAAGACAAAATTTGGCCCCTAGTTCACCTTCACCTGCCCCATCATACAACAACTTTGATTCTCCAGCACCAGAGACCAATCCAATTGAGAAGAATATCAATAATAACAAAAACCTAAGCAAAAACTCTCCTTCTCCAGCTAGGCCCCAGGAACAGTTCCATCTCAGTTCATCTTCTCAGCACCCAATGGAAGAAGATCAATACAGCCCATATTTATCTCTGGCTGATCCTCCAACAACACACATCTCCATTCTTTCAGAAGTCTAAATCCCTAAAGCTTAAAATTTTAACAAACTACCCATCTGTAAGTATCATAGAACTTCATCTGATTTCATTGACAAAAAAAATTCTGAGAAAAATTATTTTTTATAGATGGCACCCCTCCTCCTGAAACTACTATTGAGGTTGGCCAACTCTTTGGACTTCTTTAACCCTAGATTATGAGGATATGAAAAAAAACCAAGCATCATGTGTTTGAACATGCTAAAGGCTTTTTCTCTTCAAGGACCGTTGAATGAGTTTGAAAAGACCCTGAGAAAGAAACTTCTGGACGCCCACTGAAATATTTCATGAATTATCAAGCACACCTTCCAAAAATCTATTCCAGCCTCTTCTTCTTTCTCCTGAAAACTATCTTTCAAAACTGTCACAGAAAATTAAAACCCATAACATCTTTCCTGAATAGTTCACTTTAAAGAACACAGTGCATCCACCAACCTCCAAAAAAAACAAAAGCATCAACACAATCCAAGCCAAACTCCAGAGGCATGTTCTTCCAGACTTTAATTTATTGAAAACAGAAAATAAATTAAATTAATAAATAAAGAAAACAATTAATAGTTAGATATTCAATTTTTTTTACAGATTACTGCCTATAACTACTAAAATACTAAAATAACTTGAAAAGAATTAAAACCATAATGCGCAAAAAAATATGAGAACTGAGAAAAAATGAGTAATAATAATAATAATAATAATAAAATAAAATAAATAATAAATATAAATGGTGTCACCCAGCCAATTTATGAGATGATCCCCTGATACCTTACCCACATCCAAGTTCACCTTGGTGCAGATACACTTTTAAATATTTTTTCAATAATATTGAACTGAAATAAAATATAAATAATACTGAAAAATTAAAAAATTAAAAAAAAGAAACTGATAAATAATAATAATAATGAAAAAGAAAAATCGCATTGCCAAGCCAATTGATGAGTTTTTTTCCACCAATGCTTTCCCACATCCTGGCGACCCTGATGACTATAAACTGATGATGGGATTTGGTGTGATTCTGGCAGAGGGCATCCAAGGGGGAGTCTCATAATTTTGTTAAGGTAGGTGTGGGGGTAACTAATGAGCTGGCTGCTCTGTAGAACAGTTACCCCAGAATATTAGTTTGTTTCTTTGGTCTTTAATGTTTTTATCTCTGTTTCTGTCTTTTTTATTTAGGTTTTGAGTCCCTTGAGTCCCCCAAGACTATAAAATGAGGGCTGTTAGCACCGCAAGACTTAAAACTGAGGATTAGTCCCCCAAGACTTTAAACTGAGGAAATTATTTTATTTTCTTTATTTCTGAATTGAGATTTTTAGGCAAAAAGAAATTATAGAAAAGAATCAAGAGATGTAACAAAATGTTCAGCATTGGCTTTGAACTGGTGAATGAGGTTCTTCCTTTTCTCAAGGTCCTATGGATTCCTGGAAGGAGTGGATTGGAAGTAATTTAGAATGAGATGCTTCTGTTGAGAAGAATTCTGTTGGAATTAGTCTTTGATGATGTGAAATGGATTAGGTGGGGGTGCTTTAATGGTTCCCACATTGTCATCATCACTTTCAGGATGGAAATGAACTTGAAATTTGTCAGATTGAATTTCAGTATGAAGAAGTATTGGGATTACCATCAGAAGGACCAGGGATGGTAGAGCTAGTGGTTGTAGCGGGGTCAGCACTCTTTTTCAAAGGGTGTAATTTTTTGACCTATCTGGTGATCAGGATGGATGGTCTGGATCTTTCGGTGCTGGTAGAAGGTGTATCAGGTTGTGGAGGAGGAGAAGAAGTTGAAGAGGACAATGGAAAAGTTCTGAAACAAGTCTCCTTCCTAGAGCGATAGGCATCACATGAGGTTATGTAGGGATGAGCCGGTGGTGTGATGGTACATATGAGATTCTTGTCAATGCAGTATGAGCAAGGACCCATGTCAGTAGAAGATTTGGAAAGCAAGCTGAACATTGTGGTTGTGATGAAGGCAAATGTGGAAATTCTCTATAGGAGGGAGGATGTGGTCTTGCAAAATTGGAGGAGCCCTTTGTTGGTCTATTTGGTTTTGTTTTTATGTCTTAAATGGCATTATTTAATAATTAGGTGTTTTTCTGAAATTATTCAGAAAATATTGGGATGGCAGAAATTTTAATACTACCATTGGATAGCCCCAGGTTTTTTCTATATTTTATGTCTTGTGGAAATTTTTTAGATTTTAAGTATTAAGAGGATAATTTCTCATTTTTGGTTTAACAAGATAGCTGTTTGATTTTGTTTTTTGTGTTTTACAGGCTAACCTTAGGTCTTAGGGTTAAGTGCTTAGTACTGTTAGAATGGGCTAATTTTTCTCTACATTTCATGTCACAATGTTGTTATAGCCTAATTATGTGTTTTAAAGGTTTTAGCAGTTGTAGTAGATTTTTCTAAGTATTTTGGGTATTTTTGGAGGTTTTTTGTGGTTTTCTGGCTTCAGGGTGGTCCAGACACCTCAGGCGGCCCTCACAACATAGGGCGCACTGCCCACCTTGGTGCTAGAAGGCTGGGAAGCATTTCTAGAGGGGTTTTATGCAATTTGGCACTCAAAAACGCCAAATTTGTTGTTGTGCAGGGGCTCTTAGATAGTGGTCTGTGTGTAAATAGTGAATAAGGCAGTTTGGGGCAACTTAAATTATCATACAACCATCCAGAGGTGATATCCTTGTTCCTCACTCAATTTTCACTGTTTTTTGGCCACAATTGGCTGTGTTTTTTGCAAGTTGAGTTCTTCATTTAACTTAACTTGGAAACTGGTTTCTTTGGTATAGTCTTACAAGCTATATCAAGTATTATTGCTGTCTCCGGTGTGGATTTGCAGCCTACATCAAGTATCATTTCTTTCTCTGGTGTGGACATTGGTCTACATTTAAGTTCCTTGGTTTGATAGTCTGTCTTGAGACTAATTTCTTGGCTTATCAGGCAGTCAAGTGTGTTGGAAAAGGGGCTTTATCAAACAGGAACCAATTTACTGTAGCAGGTAAATCTCACTTTATTTTTCTAAAAGGACAGGGGATTTTCTCTCTGGCTTTTCTCCAACTCCCTTGATCAATGCCTATAGCTATTACTATATGATTGTCTACAAAATATCCTTATAGCACACTTTTGTTATTTGCAATTTCATATTTTTGGAAATGTCTTTCTCTCACATTCCTGTGTGTAGGTGTTAACTCCGTGTGCTCTCTCTCTCTTTTTGCCTATAAAAGGCCTCCCCTTTTGTGCTGTTTTATTCATTAATTACTTACATTATTAAATTACCATTACAACAAATATTTATTGCTACTAGTTATTGGTTCTAGTATTTACCTCTACGTCATTTTAAATCATTGATTATAATTATAATGATACAACTTCTACCTCTTTTAAATGAGTAAAATGATATAAAAGATAAAAAATATGTACCTTGACATTGAAATCTTCAAACTCCACATTAAAACACCTTTTACCTCCACCAAAAATCTTCTACACCCAAAGGAGCACCCAATACTTGAGGCCCTTTCCAAATATTCAACCGCTCATCATTATCTTGAAGCCAGTGATGGAGGGACCATTTAAGTCAAGGTACATGTAAGGACAAGTGGACGAAGAAAACAAAGAACATCATCAACCACATGACTTATTCTTTTTTTCTGCAACTGGGAATTGAACCACGCTCCAAATTTTAGGTTTATATATTGGCGATAGTCATATATATTTGTGGTAATGATATTAATTACTATTTGTGGGTCACTTTGCACATTTCATAGTCTATGTATATCTTTTTTACTCAGCACTCTGTAAGTGGCATTTACTTGTTCATTTTACAGGGGGAGTTTCCTGATAAATAAATAAAAAATTTCCTAGTTGATCAAGATAGAAACATATAGTTCTTAGTCCTAGAAGTGATATTTGTAAGGAAGTAAAGAACAGGTAAGTAAAGGTTAAATAAGGTCAAGAAAAGTGAGGTCAAAGTAATAGGTCAAGGTCAAAAGAGGTTAAGTGAGGAAAAAGCTAGAGAGGTTAAGTTAATAGAGGAATATGTTTAAAGGTTAAAAAGGTATAAGAGTAGAGAAAGATGGATATATTGCAGTCATGAGCACACGTAAAAGTTACCTGTAAGGAAGTAATGAACAGGTAAGTAAAGGTTAAATAAGGTCGAGCAAAGCAAGGTCAAAGTAATATGTCAAGTGAGGAAAAAGATAGAGAGGTCAATTTAATAGAGGAATAAGTTTAAAGGTAAAAAAAGTATAGGAGTAGAGAAAGATGGATGCCAAAACTAGGGGAGAGGCACCCATCCTTTATAGTAATGAGGAGTGATAAAATTAAATAAATAATAGAGAACGTTATGGTAAGGTAAACTCTTACAGTCGCCTTGCTGTAAGCAGAATCCGGAGGAGATATGTGGATTTAGCTGAAAACCCCGTCCTTCCAATAAAAATAACAAAGTAGGTGTTCTAAATCACTAAGCTAACCAATCTACTTGGATCGGATTAATAAAAAATAATGAAACTCTAAAATAATTAGCGCTTATTGAGATTGAGATAAAAATGGCTGTTGATAAAGAAATACTGATAACAACAATTAAGGTGTACCAGTGAAAGATCTGTAAAGATTGACTTTTATGTTTTTATAATAATTTGAATTTTTATGAGACAGCAATAATCAAGTCCCAGCGATGAAGACCTTTCTAAAGATACCCTGTATGAAGTGTTATTTAAACTGTTGAATTGTATTTCTAAGATGTTATGTAAAAAAATAATAATGTTATAAGGGTATTACAAGTTATTTTAATTTGTTGAGTAATAAAAAATGAGACTGTGGTGGTTAAAGATTAAGCTGTATGATGTGTCCCCCCTCTCAATTTCGAGTTTGAGAAGCGCTTAAGTATTCCTAGTCACGTGCCTAAGTTTTCCCCTCCAGAGCTCTTCCAGAGTCAATCCGGAGCCCGTACGGAGTCCGTACGGAGCCGGAACGGAGTCCGTACGGAGTCCGTACGGAGTCGAAACGGAGTCCGTCCAGACTTCCGGACTCAATTTAGAACCTTAAAACTATAATAAAAAATCTAGAAAAATTACACATAATAGAGCTACTTCCCCTTTACATACCAAACTAATTTTCGTAGTCCGCGCAGCTCTAATTACCCCGTGAAAATTCATCAAAGTTAAGTAATTTTTGAAAACGTAAATATTCCTATAAAACTTTAAAATTCATTTAAAAATATAAGAAAAATAGTAAAAATTCTGGGAAAATTTCCCAAGGTTCTTGAGTGACTCGTCTTAATACTTATAAATTTTTCAGACCGTAAAAATAAGTTTTCTCCGTAAAATAAATTGTATTTGTGTAGGCATTCGTTCGTGACCAATTTCTTCATATTTTAAACTCCAATAAATTAAATAAAACCCTTTTATAAAAAATAATAACGCCAATCTTGCACGCCGTAATAACTCCATTTACGTACTTAGGTGCCGTACTAAACTTTAGGCTACCACATCCTCCCTCCAATCGAGAATGTCCCCATTCTTAAAACTTTGCATAAGTGGTTGAACAATTCCAAAAGAATTATCTTTTCTAATAAAATAATTTGATAAATTTGTTTTAGCTGGTCTTCTTTT
This sequence comes from Hemileia vastatrix, assembly GCA_030280995.1. NCBI lineage: Eukaryota > Fungi > Basidiomycota > Pucciniomycetes > Pucciniales > Zaghouaniaceae > Hemileia > Hemileia vastatrix. Next base: position 16,299,490 of record JASXTE010000006.1, on the reverse strand, counting down.
AATTCTTTATAATAAAAACGTTGTTTCTTCTTCTCTGGCTTGATATAACATAAAATAAAATAAAATAAATCTTGTGACGATTCCACTACGAGAGCAAGGTTTGAATCCCTTCAGACTCCCATTAACCAGTCTTCCTTCTTGTCACAGCATTGAGAGAGTGGATCTTCCTATGAGCCGAATACTCCTGATTCCAACCTCATAGGGCCCCCCACTGAGCCGAATTCTATGATTCCAATCTCGCCATAAGGTCCTCCAAGCTTCACACCAAAAAAAATGGCCTAACTATGAGGCACTAAAAAAAAATCATTCCCTAAAATCCAACTACCATCCTAACTTCTGATTCCTTCATCACAATTTTCAAACTTTGCTATACAGCAAACCCATAAAATACTTTTGCCAGGCTTCCAATAATAATATTAACTTTAGACCATGTTAAAGCGCCACAAATTTCACCTAATTAACCATTATGCTTTCTTTAGCATCATCACCACCTAAAATTTTAACCTCCTAAAGCTTATCAGCACCCAATTCCAGAAATAATTGAATAACCAGTTTAGAGTCTTAGTGGACAGTGATAAATTAAAAGATTGAATTGAGTTATCCAAACAAGATTGACATTCCAATTTAAAGTCTTGGTGGACCAAACATATAATCGATTGCCAGTTTATGGTCTTGGTGGACCAAAGATCGTTTAGGTGCATAAATAACTTGATAAATTCCTAAGTAAGGCCTAGGCTTGACCAAAGATTGAATAAATTTGATAATCCAGTTTAATGTCATAGTGGACCAATGAATGTTTAATTATCCTGCAGAAATTAATTTTCCAGTTTAAAGTCATAGTGGACTAAACAATGAATGAACTACCAGTTTAAAGTCATGGTGGACCAAAAATTTGATTGATAAGAAATCCAGTTTAAGGTCATGGTGGACCCAACAGCTTGATAACAGCCCAGTTTAAGGTCTTGGTGGACCTAACATTTGATAACACTCCAGTTTAAGGTCTTAGTGGACCTAACATTTGATTTATATAAAAAGAAATCCATCTCCGAAAATATCCATAAAATCTTGATTATCCTTGAAATTCAGTTTAAAGTCTTGAAAATTAGCCAGTTTAAAGTCTTGGAGGACTAACATCTCCAAAATTTGTATAAAACCTTAAGGAAAGTCTTGAACAGTAGCCAGTTTAAAGTCTTGCAGGACTAACAGATCCAAAATAGGTATAAAAAACCTTAAAGAACGTCTTGAAAAGTAACCAGTTTAAAGTCTTGGAGGACTAACAGATGTCTTGAAGTAAAATCCCATAGGTATTGAGTTCCCCTAGACCCTGTTTCCTGTCTAAACTATATGAATAAACTAAAAAGAATGATGACTGAAAAAAATAAAACTAAGAAATATAATAATAATTTTGATTTAATTAATTAATTTTTTTCTTTTTTTTTATTTTATTTTTATTTTATTTTATTTATTTTTTAATTTAATTTTTTTTTTTTTTTTTTTTTTTTTAATTTAAAATAAAAGATTTTAGAAAAGATAGTTTTGAAATAAAAGTTAAAATTTAATTTTTAAAGAAAGATAAACGAGTGTGAAAAGAAAGATAAAAAAAGTACTAAAAAAAATTTTAAAATAAAATTTTAAAAGATGCCCCCCGACCATTTGATGAGCCGTACCCTCGACATCATACCCACATCCAAGTGCAACTTGATGTGGTTACACAATTTTAAGAAATTGAAAAGAAAAGAAAATAAATGAAAGTTTTTAGCAGATAATTTTTTTATAATGATGATCACTGGGTGGGCTCCCTCCAATTTATAAAAATGATTAGAGACCACCAGTGAGCATCACCTTTACAATAATTCATAATATATATTAAAGAAAAGAAATCACAATCTAACATAAAAAAAATCAAAAACAAAATAAAATAAAAAAAATCTTGAATCCGGCGTTGAGAGCGGTGTCTCTTGATTCGTTCCAGTTTATAGTCTTAGTGGACTTCCTAAAATTAAAAGACAAAGCCAGGATTCAACTAGAAACAGGGAAAATTTTGGAAACGAACATTATGGGGTAATTGTGTATAGAGCAGCCAGCCCATCAATTACCCCCACACTTGCCAATATTAAATTAAGAAGGTTCCCCTGTGAACACTTCTTCCAATAAATTTTAAAATTTTCCAACACTATCTTCACCCATATTTTAAGTATTTTAAGTTTTTGAAAATTTCGAAGAAGGTCTTCTTGAATTTCGTTAAGTTTCATCATAGTTTCGTCGACCATATACAGTGTAACGATAGTAAATTATTTGATAAAAAAGAAGATAGTTTATACTTGTTGCGGAGGAATCCATAAAATTTTGTAGATATCATAGTTTATCCTCATCTCGGAGGTATAAATTTAATAAAAGTCATTAAAATTGTAGTTTATCCTCATTTCGGAGTTGATAAAATTTCAGAAATTTCATAGTTTATCCTCATTGCGGAGGAATCCGTAAAATTTCATCAATATCATAGTTTATCCTCATTGCGGAGGAATCCATAAAATTTAAGAAGTTTCATAGTTTATCCTCATTGCGGAGGAATAAATTTAATAAAAGTCATTAAAATTGTAGTTTATCCTCATTTCGGAGTTGATAAAATTTAAGGAATTTCATAGTTTATCCTCATTGCGGAGGAAGACTTCGGCACTCCTGGTGCCTCTAGGATAGAACCGTTTCACTTGATCGGCAGCTACCCTCTTCTTCAATACAACTCCATCCAACTCTTCTAGCACATATGAACCGCCGGAAACTTGCTCCTTGATTTTATACGGTCCATTCCACCTATCTGCAAACATTTTTCCCCACTGACTTTCCAAACTCCTATTATACACCAGGACCATATCACCTGGGTTCAAAGGTTTCCTTAATCGATGTGCCAACCGCTCATCCCAATATCTAACTGATTGATTTCGGATCTTCATCATCCGCGAATATGCCTTTTCTAAATATTCTTCTTTCTTTTCTAGCTGCATCATTCTCGCACACAATAATTCTTCAGTAGTTTTGACCGTGTCCCAGTCAACTCCAAGATATGATTCAGCTTCTAAATCAACCGGTAAAACTGCTTTCTGTCCAAAAACAAGTTCATAAGGTGAAAATCCGGTCGTCCTTTTGGCAGTGATTCGATCAGCAAATAAAACTAAAGGTAAATAGTGCCTCCACTTTTCAGCACTTGTCCCACACATTTTAACTAAAGCATCCTTAATAACTTGATGCCCTCTTTCAACCATGCCTTCAGCTTCGGGATAATATGGGGTTGCTACCCTAACCTTTGATCCAACTTTCAATACGGCCTCTTTAAACTCTGTCCCAAATTCAGGACCTCCATCTACCGTCACCAACTTCATCACTCCATATCTATATACCCAATTATTCAAAAAAAATTCTGCCACATTTTTGGCAGTTAAATTAATAAGAGGCGCTGCCTCTACCCAACCAGATAAATCATCTCTGGCCACAATTAAATATTTATACCGTCCCTCTTTTATATGTACGGCATCTAAACTAACTCTTCCAAAGAGCGTATATTCACCGGTCGCGCGTCCAGGTTCTTTTGGCCTTAAATAACTTCGTCTTTGACATTCTTCGCATGACTGAACCCACTGTTTAACAGCCATCTTCATGCCAGGCCACCAAAATTGATCAGAAATTCTTCTAAATGTTTCTCCAACGCCTCTATGCCCGAGATCTTCATGCAGTGATTTCAAAACTAATTCTTGCCCCTTCTGTTGAGTTATAACTACTTGAGGATTTGGATACCTCCTCCTCATTAAACGTCGACCAGATAGGTAAAACGTAGATGACTTCCTCTTGATAGCCACCCATTCATCGTCTTCACAATCTTCTGGCCTCTCTAAAGTCAACAAATATTTGACTAACAAAAAATAAAAACCAGTCTGACCCCAGACTTCATCTTGAAAATCGATTAATATAACATCAATAGGGACTTCTCTATCACCAATATCACCTGCACATGAATGAGCCAATAATCGTTGACCCCTAAATAAATCTTTAATCGAGCTATGTCGTTGTTTTTCTTCTGAACCTTTGGATCCTTCGAAAACCGTATTTGAAAATACCTCTTTTTCTTTATCCACCTTTTTATTTAAATTCTCTAATTCTCCAACATATACACCATTCCTTAATTTACTACTATCCCACACTACCAATCCATTTTCCTCTACATACACCACATCTTCTCCTACCTCCTCTCTGCCGAATTTATCTACACCTTTTCCAACACCTTTTTTAACATAAAAACTATTTTCCAGTTTATCCTCTTGGTGGAGGTCATCATCATCATAATCTAAACACAATAGTCCTGCCAGTTTAACCTCATGGGGGAGGTATGGAAAGTCTTCAGCTCCTTTAGTGCTGGCTTTGATAATAGGTATATCTTCATCGAACTCTTCTGAGTCTGAATCTTCTTCAGTGGGTGGTCTCCTTGATAAACCATCTGGCATAGTAAAAGTTTTTCCAGGCTTATGAACTAAATCAAATGAAAAATGTTGAATAAAAGCTACCCATCTCGTCATGGGTGCGTTCGGTAAACTTGGGGAATTAATCATCTGGATTAACGATTTCGCATCCACTTGCAACTCAAAATGTTGCCCCCACAAAATATGCTGAAGTTTCTTCAGTATTTTTGCCACACCACATAATTCCAATTTCGGTTGAGAATATCTTGATTCGACCTCAGTAAATACCACAGATTCATACCTAACTGGCCTGATGTAACCAGCTTTATCCATCTGAGACAAAACCGCCCCAGCTGCAATCTGACTTGAATCAACTGCTAAATAAATTCTGCCAGCATCTTTTCCATAATCCAACTTGTGCAGGACTAAATCCTTTCCTACAACCTCCTTCAACTTCACAAACGCCTTCTCACACTCTTCATCCCACTCCCAGTCTGCATCCTTTCTCGTTAACCGTCTCAATGGAGCTGCCAATGAAGAAAAGTCCTTGATAAACATTCTAACATATACGCAAACGCCTAAAAACCCTCTAACTTCGGTCGTATTCTTGGGTCTTGGCCAGGACTGAATTTTGTTAACTTTCTTCTTGGACATAATCCTACCCTCTCTACATACCACATGGCCTAATATTTCTAAGGCTGGCACACAACATGAAAATTTTGAACCTGAAATAGTTAAACCAGCCTCTTCAATTCGAAACAAGATTCTTTCTAAAGTAATTGCAAACTCCCAAATGAATTTGCGTATCCCGGGATTCTCTTCCAACACCTGGTTATCATAGTCGGTTGTTGGTCCCTTAATTCCTCCATCATCTATAAAGATTCCAGCATATTGTGGAATTTCATCTTGAAGGATCCAAGCCATCTGAGCTTGATAAACTGCAACCGAATTTGTTGCTCCTTGAGGTAATCTTGTTAACTGTAAACGTCCAAGTGGTGTATCGAATGTAGTGAGAGGCCTTGAGTCCGGATGTAACTCTCTCTCATCATATCCACCCATAATATCTCCCAATCCATAGCACACTCTCCCTGCAAACGCTTCAACAAACTCCTCAACACTAGGTGGTATCCCAGCATCCTTTATTGTAACCCTATTTAATTCCCTAAGATCATGAACAACTCTAAGCTTGCCATTCGGTTTCTTAATACAAAATACCGGACTAGAATAACTTGACGTTGATTGCTCATAAAGTCCAGTGCGTATCCGTTCTCTGACAACTTCAATATAAGCTTCTTTTAATGCAGCTGGAATAGGAATCGGTTTCTGCTGCCACGGTTCATGACATACCACAGGAATCTTGTAAGGCTCCCCATAGGAATGCTTCAACGCACCCCTCTCCTCTTCTACAAAAGCAATGGCCTTCTCTCGCTTGACCATCACATCCAACAACAACTTCTTCTCTTCTCCAGACAACCAACCATCAGGTCCAAAATTAACAACACCCAGTCTCTCAAAAGTGATTCTTGACGTCTCAGAAAATTCAGGCGGATTCTTTACCAAGGGACTTTCATAAGGATCTCTTGATAACCTTGGTCTTCTCAAAGGTGGATTTAATTCAGCAGGTAGCGGCTCATTAATAGGTCGAACTTTATTTGCTACTTTCTTATATTTGGCTGCCTCCACATCTAAATTAACTTGAGGTAAAACATTTTCTTTTGTATCGCCATTAAAACTTTCATCAAATGAATCTTCTTCATCACCAGAATCGGAATAAGAAAAATTAGAAAAATATTTTATTTCATTTTTAAATTTTACCCTTTTCTCCTTTCCCTCGTCTAATTTATAAACAGATTTTCCAACACCTTTTCTTCCCTTATCCAACAGTAAATCACCCGTAAAGAAAGTCGGCAGATTAACCTCTTGCTGGAGGACCGGAATAGCATTTTCACAAAAATTATTTTTTTGTGTTTTAATTATACTGAGATTTTTAATCGGATTTTGATGTGATTTTCGCAGTTTACCCTCTTGCTGGAGGTCCATGATAGAAGGAGATAATTGCAGTTTAACCTCTTGCTGGAGGTCCAAAATAACATTATCACATAAATTATTTTTTTGTGTTTTAATTATACTGAGATTTTTAATCGAGTTTTGATGTAATTTTTGCAGTTTACCCTCTTGCTGGAGGTCCATAAACATACCCTTCCAATTTTTATCCAACCTAATTTGGCCCATTTTGCCTTTTTCACCGTTTTTAAATTTAATAGAAAAACAGGGTAAATCCAATAAACATATAGAAAAGTTCAAAACGTATTTGCACTCCAAAGTAATATTAACAGAAAATAATTGAGAATCCACTTGAATTATCTCCAAGTGAGCTGACCTATTGCAATCCGGGATCTCATCCTGAGGAGAGATTACAACATTAGAGCGATCAGCCCCTGCTACCCCAAAAAATGAGGGCTTTCATCCCTTTCCAACAAACATAATTCACCAGAAGCCGTCCGTTTTATATGCCGCTTCTTGGTGCAAACACAACACTGGCACAGAGTAGTAATCCCTGGCCGTGTTTCCCAACCTTCATCTCCAGGAGGTGCTAACCGCATATGTAACCTCCGCATATCTTCACCAGTGATCTCCAAACTAATCCCCATGCCAGCTTGATACCCTATCCTGGCCTCAAAATCCATCAAAAAAGGGCCACCAAGAACAGTTTTGACTGCTCCTCTGGCCACATAAAAGTGAACCTTACCAACAGATCCACCAATGCCTAACCTGACATGCTCAGCTGTACCCATCAGCTCTGTTGCATGCCCTCCAATACCTCTGAGGTTTCCCCCAGTCCCACTTTTAATTGGCAAGCCTATACTCGTTGCTTGCTCCAATGAAATTAAATTAATTTGAGACCCTGAATCGACCAAGGCCTTTACTTCTTTACCATTAAGAGTTACCACCAGGTAACCCAGGGGAGCAGAAAAATGTGTATCTACATCTTCCCCAAACTTTTCAACATTTTCACAAATATATTCCACCTCTCCAGTGGAAACCCGACGCCTCGTCAAATGCTTCTTTTGCTTTTCAGCAAGCGCCGGACTAATTGTAAATAACTCCCCCAAAGATAAGGGAATCTGAAGTTGATTCACCCTATTCAAAACTGCGTCCATCGCATTAGCTTGACCAGAAACTACTGGCCGCTCATACTGGACCTTTGATTTAACAACCTTGGCCCTGGGTACCTCTTGAGGTCCAACCGAGCCATCTTCACCCCCCATTATAACATCTTCACTTTCTATAACCCTAACTCCGTCACCAGCTTCTTGCACTAATCCTGATCCATCGCTAGTCCTTCTTACTCCCTCCATTGGGATGGGACCGCTAAAACTTGGTCTGGGTAGAGACGCCAACGGTACGTCCTCCTCAGAATCCGAATCATCCTCTGGCATAGGCTCACCATTTAAATCAAACTTGCCATAACTAGGGGGCCCCATATCAGCAATCCCCTTCTGCATTTTATATAATTCGTCCTTAGAGTAAGGGTTCAATTTGTTGGCGGCAGTTTGAGCACTAGAAATCTTGTCCTTAGAGTAAGGGTTCACTTTGTTATTGGCCTTGCCAGGATTAGCCCTCAATTGGCTCTGAATGCTACTTTTTGCCTTAGTAGCAGCTGCTCTTCTAGCAGCATTAACATCGTATTCGCCAGCCATACAGCTACCCTCCACCTGGGCAACCGTCGCCAGCTCTAAACCACCAAAAGAAGTAGAGAACGTGGCTTTACTGACCTCTTTCTCCTTGCCCTTGTCAGCTTTACCACCATTACCATTACCATTTTTGCCACTCTTGGCATTAACATCTTCATCCGTCACCTCTTCAAATCTGGCTCTTCTTTCAGCCGTTAAACTTCTTCTGACCAAATCAGAAGGAGACTGTCCATCACTGGGCTTGATGAACGAACCATCAGGAAATTTATAAACTTTACCATCAAATAAAACTCGCCCAGCATCCATATCCTTATCAAGAGCAAAACAAACTGTTGCTCTATGACCCCTCCTATTACAATAGGAGCACACCTTTGGCTCATCATAGCCACCTCTATAACCATTACCACCATTGCCACCATTTCTCCCATTGCCTGGGAAGCGGTTACCATTATTATTGCCATTATAATTTCGACGTTCATAACCTCTGGACTGATAAGAAGTCGACGTCGACGAAGAAGCGATTGGGGCCTTATTGGCCTTCTGAGTCTCTTGAACAAATATTTTTAATTGTTTCGTTAAATCGGCCAAATGATCGACCATCTTATTATCTACATTACCCTCAACTTTAGCGGCAGGTAATCCCATTTGAGCCTTCTTGGCCTCCTGGGCTTTGACCATAATATCGTTGTTTTCGGCCAAAACCTCGCTAACCTTGCTAACATATTGAGTGCAAGACTCTTGATATTTGTCCAATGCCAATAACTTGAGATGGGCCTGAATGTTCTCTTTGATAACCTCCAGAGCCGGCAGTTTCTGCTCACCATTAGGCAGTTCCTTCATCAAATCTTTTCTTGAAAGATCCTTCAAGACGTCCATACGAATATCCCTGCTGCATGCTGACCAAAACAAATCTTTTGCTTGGTTCTCATGCACTAACTCGTCCACCAGTATGAGATATTCCACCACTTCATCAAACTGAACACAGAGCTTTTTGAAGTCAGCCATAGAAGAAACTCCACCTTTTGCTTGCCAGTCTCCAACAATTTTATTGAGGTCCATCATAGTGAACCTAACACCCCATCTATCAACCATAGCTTTAGAAAGCTTAACCCAATCCTTGTCCTTAAATGCCTGCATAGCAATAACCTCTTTTTCCACCTCCCTATCGGCAATAAAAAATCTAACTTGCTTCACCATATCCACATGGGAAGCACCATCAACAGCAGCAGCAGCTTCATACCTGCTAATGAACCATTTAACCTCCTCCCCATCAAACTTTGGGCCATCCCAAGAAACAATTCTAACTGAGGGAGTAAGAGGGTTAGAAGATCCAGAAGCAACAGCAGAAGAAGACATCCCAATAAGTAATGAGAAGCGTTAACAATCGATAAAATAACAAGCCTCTTGCAGGCCAATAACAAAAATCCAATTAGAGTTCCTGAAAATAAGCCTCTTGCAGGCTAATAACGTTCTTGATCCAAGTAAGTCTTTAAAGAAAGCTAGAGAATTTGAACCCCACGTTGGGCGCCAACTATGGTAAGGTAAACTCTTACAGTCGCCTTGCTGTAAGCAGAATCCGGAGGAGATATGTGGATTTAGCTGAAAACCCCGTCCTTCCAATAAAAATAACAAAGTAGGTGTTCTAAATCACTAAGCTAACCAATCTACTTGGATCGGATTAATAAAAAATAATGAAACTCTAAAATAATTAGCGCTTATTGAGATTGAGATAAAAATGGCTGTTGATAAAGAAATACTGATAACAACAATTAAGGTGTACCAGTGAAAGATCTGTAAAGATTGACTTTTATGTTTTTATAATAATTTGAATTTTTATGAGACAGCAATAATCAAGTCCCAGCGATGAAGACCTTTCTAAAGATACCCTGTATGAAGTGTTATTTAAACTGTTGAATTGTATTTCTAAGATGTTATGTAAAAAAATAATAATGTTATAAGGGTATTACAAGTTATTTTAATTTGTTGAGTAATAAAAAATGAGACTGTGGTGGTTAAAGATTAAGCTGTATGATGTGTCCCCCCTCTCAATTTCGAGTTTGAGAAGCGCTTAAGTATTCCTAGTCACGTGCCTAAGTTTTCCCCTCCAGAGCTCTTCCAGAGTCAATCCGGAGCCCGTACGGAGTCCGTACGGAGCCGGAACGGAGTCCGTACGGAGTCCGTACGGAGTCAAAGCGGAGTCCGTACGGAGTCCGTCCAGACTTCCGGACTCAATTTAGAACCTTAAAACTATAATAAAAAATCTAGAAAAATTACACATAATAGAGCTACTTCCCCTTTACATACCAAACTAATTTTCGTAGTCCGCGCAGCTCTAATTACCCCGTGAAAATTCATCAAAGTTAAGTAATTTTTGAAAACGTAAATATTCCTATAAAACTTTAAAATTCATTTAAAAATATAAGAAAAATAGTAAAAATTCTGGGAAAATTTCCCAAGGTTCTTGAGTGACTCGTCTTAATACTTATAAATTTTTCAGACCGTAAAAATAAGTTTTCTCCGTAAAATAAATTGTATTTGTGTAGGCATTCGTTCGTGACCAATTTCTTCATATTTTAAACTCCAATAAATTAAATAAAACCCTTTTATAAAAAATAATAACGCCAATCTTGCACGCCGTAATAACTCCATTTACGTACTTAGGTGCCGTACTAAACTTTAGGCTACCACAACGTGCTCAAATTAGTCTGATAGTTAAATAGCTCTAGTATAGATGAGAGATAAATAAGAATTAGTCTGATATTTAATAACTCTAGTATAGATGAGAGATAAATAAAGTAATTATTTAGAGAAGAAACAGAAAATAATTAGAGTAGTTAGGCTTAAGTAATAGAAGTGATTTAAGTTAGAGATTAGTATTAACCGATATTTAATAGAGTAGTTAAATGTACATATAAGATGAGATAGATAAGAATAAGATATAGTAACGGAGAATAGTATTATCTTTGACACCCCCCATGCTAATGACAGCAAGGTAGATAGTCCTAGGGAATCCCTAAGTTCAGTTAGTTTAACTTGAGGTAAGGATTTTGTTAAAATATCAGCTGGCATGGAGTTGGTGTTAATGTATTTGGCTAGAATAGTGCCATTGTTGAATAAGTCCCTTAACCAGTGTAGTTGAGTGTTGATGTGTCTTGTATGGTGTAGGTATAGAGGATTTTTGACTAAAGCTAAGGCACCCTGATTGTTGCTGTAAAGAGTTATTGACTTGAGAGGAATTTGGATTTCTTCAAACAGTTGTTTGAAACAGAGGAGATCTTGGCCTGTGTCAGACATGGCTTGATACTCAGATTCAGTGGTAGACAGGGCAACAACAGGTTGTTTGGAGGCTCTCCAGCCTATAAGGCCAAGATAGAAGATTAGACTACCTGATGTGGAGCAAGAGTCAGCAGATGAATTAAATTCAGCATCATCATATCCAACCAGTCATTCATTGTTGTTCTTTGAAAAGTTGCCAAGAGTGAGGCTTAAGTTTTTGGTACCGCTTAGATAGCGTAATACATGCTAATAAGCATTAATTTGTTCATTTCTTAGATAGTTGAGGTATTGTGCCAATAAACTATCAGGATAGGCTAGATAAGGAAGAGTACAAGAAACTAGGTAGTTTAGTAGGCCTATAGCTTGATGATAGTTGAAGTAAAGGGGGGTAGAGTTTTTGTTGATAGGACTGAACTTGGTGTTAGGGACAAGAGGTATGCAGAATGGTTTGAAGTTTCTCAGGTTGAATTCTTGTAGTAGATTTTCAATAGGGGGTGTCAGTTCTGGCAAATCCGCACTTACAAGTCCGCACTTAAATTTGACCAAATCCGCACTTAAATAAGTGCGGATTTCCAAAACACACTAGCCCCAATACTGGTGGATTTCAAAATGAAATAAGTCACTTATTTCACTTAAATCCGCACTTTCTCAACCAAAAGTGCTGATTTCACCATCAAGTCCCATTTCACTGATTTGTCAGCATCATCCCATTCATACGCAGCACTCCGCAGCATAACACTTCATAACTCAAAACATCGTACATCACTTACATCTTCATATCATATCATATAAGAGTTATGCCTTCCTCACTTTCAAATCGTGATAAATTACATAAAGCAATGACTTTCATGGCTCTTGAACTGCTCTTGGACTCTGATTGCAATTCTGATTCTGATCTAGAAGAAGATTTTGTCTTTTTATCAAAAATGGCCACGAAAAGTTACCTTCTTCCCAGAAAGCCTCAAGTACTTCATACCCCCAAGTACACCATCCAAACACTTCTTAAACTATCTACACCCAGTTTTAGACAGCTGTTCAGGACTTCTCAGGAATGTTTCCTTAAATTTCTTGAGCTTATTCAGGATCATTCCATATTTCACAATAATTCTCAAAAAGAACAACGACATCCTTCAATTCAATTGGCCATCACACTATGTCGTTTATGTTCAAATGGTAATGGAGCTGCTTTGAAACGTTTAGAAAATGTCTTTGATTTAAGGTATTGTTCAGTTAACACTTATACCAAACAATGTATCACTGCCATCAACTCCTTGTAATCTCAACTTCTCACCTGGCCAACAAAAGAAGAGCGACTTGAATCATCTCAGGTTATGCAAGCAGAGGGCTTCCCAGGATGTATTGGTTTTGTTGATGGTACTGCTATTCCTTTGAGCCAGAAACCTGCTCAAGGTTGAAACAATTACTTTCACATTCTTGTCAAAAATTTTCACCAAAATATTTACAAGTCAAAAAAATTCCATATCTGTTTTAAAAAATTTGCAATACTCTCCCCTGCATTTTATTGAAGCAAGGGGTGGATATCACCAAAATTTTTCTTAGTCATCAATTTCACATGTCAGATTTGAAAATTTGGCAATACCCCCCCCCCCCTGCATTTTATTGAAGTAAGTGGTGGAAGTCATCTAAATTTAATATAATTACATAAATTATTAAATAAATATCTAATATATATCAATTTCACTAGTTTAAAGTAATGACAATCCCTCAGCCAAAATGCAGATCAAATCTAGAAACAAAAGTTTGGGACTTTCCACAAGTATAGGCTAGAGGAACCCCATGAAACAAAAAAATGTTATCATGATTACCATTTATACAACACAAGGTTGTGGGCCCATTACTTTAGTTGAGGAAATTGATACATAAAAAATATTTATTAAAAATTTACGAAAAATATAAAATTTTTGATGACAACTCTAATCCCCATACTTTTTGGATCTAAATAAAGTTTTTTTAAATCGATTAAATTTACCTTCTTTCATTACCTTATTGATTCTTTGAATCAACTTATGACTGATTTGAAATGAGCAACCAAAATGTGTTAAATCTTGACAGGATTCCAAACCAGGAGGAGCTTTGGTTGTTTGATGATTATCCTTAGAAGAATTCCAAATAGTTTCGATGATACCATTTCCCAAACCAAAATCAATTATGCACTGGTGGTCTGGAAAATATAAACCATGTCATTTGATTTTAGCTGGAGATGGTATTGGTTGGCCAGTAATCGGTTTGATATATGAGAATATACCAAAAGTAAGAAAATTGGTGTCCTTGGTATCGGTGTGAATTTTATTGTGAAATCCAGAATGAGTGATAATAACATTAGAAAATAAAAGATATTTGTGGCTGATATCTTCCCATTCGGAGTCACACCAATTTGGTATTCCAACTTTGGTTGCAAGTTCATAATTTTTTTCAAATGCTTTATTACAGTGCTTTTTGAGTCGAAGAGCAAGAAAAGAGTTAAAGGAAGGTAGAGTGTCCCATAAGCAAAAATCTTCATCTTTTTGAGCTTTAGTGATATTTGTGAGCAACGAATATATGCCTATATAATTGAAATGCCTAGATAATAATCATATAAGAGTTTCAGAATCCTTATCCTCTAAATATTCAATATAAAAATGTGAAATAAGACAAGTGAAATTTGGAAAAAAGGCTCAACTTCAAAGGTCAAAATCTCAGAAACCACTGAACCTAATTCAAACCTGTTTGTGGGAAATGAAAGATATGCTTTAGTAGAATCTTCAGTTAAAGGACATGTGATTTAAATAAACCTAACCCTAATTTGTTACATAAAAAAATGAAATAAAAATTTAAATTGGGAAAAAAAAGGCTCAACTTTAACGGTCAATATCTCAGCAACCACTGAATCAAATTCAAATCTGTTTGTAGGAAATGAAAGGTAGCCTTCAGGAGAATCTTCAGTAAAAAGAACATTAGATTTGAATAAACCTAACCCTAATTCCGAGTCTGATTTTCAAAATTTTACAAAAACTTGAAAAGTGGTAATGAAGATGAGATCAAAAGGAGTTTTATAAGTTCACTGTTATCCAGATAAGAGTCATACATATATTTAAGTATGAAGTTTTCATAAAAAGAGTTAGATATCATAGTAATTGTGGGGAAATTGAATATGGAGTAAGTGAAATGCATAAAGAATGTGCAATGTATGTGTTTCAATGAAATGGAGCCAAAAAAAAATGAAATAAGGGAAAGGGGGGATAATGACCATGCCAAGGAGGGATGAAGAGTAGCGTGATGGAGCTAAAAAAGAAAGTAAAGAGGGAGAGAAAAAAAAGGTTAATTATACCATTGAAATCCAAAATAACCACTTACAAAAAAAATTTAGATAAAAAAAATAAAATAAACAGAAAAAAACAAAAAAAAATTATAATTAGTAATCAAAAAATCAAAAAAAAAAGAATAAAGTGACTTACCTGGAGAGATGAGATGACAAAATGAATGAAACCAAATTGTTTGAGGGATGTTGTAGGAGAATAGGAAAAGGATATGAGGGATGAATGAAAAAAAAAAATCACTGACAAAATATGCGATTTCAGAAAATATGCAATTTCATGTTGAGCTGGTGAAAGAAAACCAATGAGCCATCCAAAAAAAAAAAATTTCACCGTAAATTCCAAAAATAATGAATATGCAACAAACCAAAATACCAACCCAAGTGAATGAAGTACACAAAGAGGACATTTGGAGAGTACAAAATGGTATAGGAAAGAAAGGGATGATGTGGCCAACATGTGGTTTTGAAAAAAAAAATCACAAAAAAAGTGCTGATTTGAGGTCAGAACTGACACTCATAGAAAAAAGATTAAGAAGTAGAAGAAATAAGTAAAAAAGAATGTAAACATGCCTGGTCAAAATATTGAAAATGTCAGGAAGGGGTGTGTGCCGAGGATTGATGGGTAGGTAGCGAGGAAGGTCAGTGTGTCACATGTGACAGGGATGGGGTAAGAAAGGAAG
The DNA here is from genome assembly GCA_030280995.1 of Hemileia vastatrix. Taxonomy (NCBI): domain Eukaryota; kingdom Fungi; phylum Basidiomycota; class Pucciniomycetes; order Pucciniales; family Zaghouaniaceae; genus Hemileia; species Hemileia vastatrix. The sequence continues at coordinate 16,284,075 of JASXTE010000006.1, read as the reverse complement.
GGATGTTTTGTGGCCAAAATGTGGTTGTGAAAAAAAACGGGAAAAAAGTGCTTATTTGAGGTCATAACTGACACCCTTTTTTGAAATAAGTGACTTTTTTGAAAAATTTAAGTGCTGATTTGGTTTGAAATCCGCACTTAAGTTAAGTGCGGATTTGCCAGAACTGACACCCCCTGATATAAAGTTTTTGAGATAGAGAGATGGTTTTTTTTGACAATTTTGTGTAACTTTCATGCCTAGTAACCATTTTAGTTCACCAATATTGTCCATTTCAAATACTGTTTTTAATTTAGTTTTGGATTTGTTTAAGAAGGGTCCAGCTATGACCATGTCATCTACGTGAATGAAGACGTAGCACGATTTAGACTTGTCCTTATGAAAGAAAAGACAGGGATCAGCAGAGCTAGGCTTGAAATTCATGGAATCAGAGAACTTGAGTAATTTGTTATACCAGCAGCAAGGAGACTGTTTTGGACCGTATAAGGATTTCTTTAACTTAAGGCAAGATTTGTGTTGTTTAGAGAAGTAAGCATTGGGGATACGTAAGTAAAGTTCCTTGTCAAGGACACCATGAAGGAAAGTGGATTTCACATACATTTGGTGTAAATTCCAATCTTTAGATGCTGCTAATCCCATCAAGAAATGTAATTGACAGTCTGCCAGTGGGGGAAAACGTGTTGTTATATTCAATTCCTTCTATTTGCGAGTATCCTTGGACACACAGTCGGGCCTTGTACTTAACAATTTTAACTTCAGAATCTGTTTTATTTTTGAACATCCAGGTAGTACCTAGCAGGTGAGAATTATTAGGTATATTAACTTTGTCCCATACATTTTGCTTAGAAATGCTTTTTAGTTTGGATTCAATGGCATCAAACCAGTTGGAGCTTTCATGAGATTTAATGGCTTCATGGTAGGATTTCGGAGTATTGTAAGTAGCAACAGCCAGATTAATAAATTGAGATCTTCAACTTGTGGGAAGGATATTTGAAGCATCAATTTTGCTACTGATGTCCTTGGGAGCTGCAGTATCTTTATCCACCCAAGCATAATGTTTGTAGGAGGGTAGTATATTCAAGTTGGGGGTATCTTCCTTTGACTTATCTTCAGGAATTAAGTTATCATTCAAAATTTCAGGTGAGCTGAGGTTTTTCAAGGAAGGATTATCATTGGATTTCATAGTTTTGTAGTAGTTAGCTGGTTCAGTAGCGGCATCTTCATTGAAATATGGGACTTCTGGAAATTGGGCTGAATCACTAGCTTTTTTTTCTGATGATTGAGCGGTGTTAAAGATGTTGAAGAAAGAAATATTGTGACAGGTGAGTAAATTTGATAACTTTGATGACCAGTCACATAACCGACAAACATACCCTTTTCACCTGGACTTTCAAATTTACCTTTTTGTACACTTTTGAATATGTGATAGACCACATCACACCCAAATGGAACATACTTCTTTAAAGACACCAGTGGACCAGACCAGAGTTCAGTTGGAGAAGAGTTGTTAGGTAGATTAAGTGAAGGAGTGCTATTGAGGAGGTAGATAGCTTCAGCCCACCATTCCCTGGGTAGACCAGACCTGAGAAGAAGGCATCGGGATTTTTCAACCAGTGACCAATTTCCTTGTTCAGAAATGGGATTTTGCTGGGGCCAATAGGGAGCAGTGAGGAAATGAGTTGTACCATTTTGTTCCAGTTGTGACCTTAAAACTTGGTTGCAAAACTCAGTACCATTGTCTGATACAATGGATTTGAAATTTTTATTAAATAGGTTTTTGACCATAGCTTCAAATATTTTATACTTAGAGAAGGTTTCAGACTTGAGGGTTAGGAAATAGACTTGAAAAAACCGGGAGAATTGGTCAACTATTTGAAGAAAACAATTAGGTCCTCCTTTTGATGTGGGGTTGACCGGACTGCATAAATCCATATGGATCACATCTAGAGTGGCAGAAAAAGTAAGGAAGGACACAGAGTAGGGTAAGACATGTGATTTAGATAAGGCACATGTTTCACAGGTAAGAGATTCAAAATTTTTACCTGGATACAATTTCTTCATAACCTGAGAATTAGGGTGACCAGCTGCATGGTGCATCAGGAGAAGGTTGTCAGAATGAACAGAGTTAACTAATTGTTGCTTGAGAGATAGACAAATTACATCATCCTCGACAAGACAATCAGTGATGATTTTGCCGTGGTACTTGATAAGGTAAGCACCTTTGCTATTTTTGAGTGACCAGCCGTCCAATAGCATTTGAGTAGCGGATATTAAGTGAGATTTAGCTGATGGGACATGAAGAGCTTTGAGAAAGGTTAGGTTATGACCATTTTGCAAATGGAGAACAACTTTGCTGTGACCAAGGGCTTTAAGTTTGTCTCCATTGGCAAGCTTTAGGTAGGAAGTTTCTTTGATGTAGGATGTGAATAGGGTGATGTCATTGAAAATGGAGATAGAAGCACCGCTATCCAGAATGACGTAGTTGGGAGGAACAGAGGTAGTTATGGAGTAAGCTTTGGCATTCTTCTACATTGCTGATTTTTTTGCTTGTATTCTTCCCGTTTTTCTGGATGTAGTTTGAAGCAAACTGACTTGGAGTGAGGAGCTAGAGGATTGTGTTTACCATTGTAACACAGTTTCTTTTTATCTTTTCTGACCTTGAGTACAGTGCCGGAAGTTGAGATTTAAATGGAGGCCTCTCATTGTTTAAGTTTGGTTTCAAGATCTGAGAAAACACTTTCAACAGTGGGATTAGTATTGGCCATGTTAGTAGTTTTGACTATCATCATGGCCAGTGTTTGGATAGAATCAGGTAAATGATTAAGAATGTAATAGGCAATGGAGTGAGAGACATTGTTTGTGGAGAACTTTTTGGGTGCCACCTCTTTTAGTAGTTTAAAGTTTCCTTGAAATTTCTTCATCATAGAGACAAGATTACTTTCACTAAATTTGGTGGAGTACAGTTAATTGAAGATGAAAGAGCATTTTTGAGCAGAGGATGAAGCATAATGGCTCTTGATATTGTTCCACAGTAGACTGGGTTCATTTTTTGTGGAGGAGTTGATGAAAAGATTTGAGTTATCAAGATCCAGATGCATGCAAAGAATCATGACTGTTTGTTTCTTGCAAAGTTCAAAAACTTGCTTAGCTTCTTCCTTTGCTGGAACAGGGGTAGAAGGATTTAGGAATTGTTCCAAGAATTGCAGCCCCAAGGCACACTCCATATTGTTGCTCCAGGACAGGTAGTTAGAGTCAGTGAGTTTTTCAACATTTTTAATTTCAGAAAAAATTAAGTTTTCCATATTGTTAATGAGAGGAGGATTAAAATTAGAGGCAATGGAAGGGGTGGGAGTCGTGGATTGGTCGGATAAAGAAGCTGGGTCAGTCAGGGTAGGCGAAGCCAGATTGTCTTATAGTCTGATAAAGGACTGGAGCGCTGGGCCCATAACCCTGTAAGGAAGTAATGAACAGGTAAGTAAAGGTTAAATAAGGTTGAGAAAAGCAAGGTCAAAGTAATAGGTCAAGTTCAAAAGAGGTCAAGTGAGGAAAAAGAAGTTTCTTGTAAGGAAGTAATGAACAGGTAAGTAAAGGTTAAATAAGTTCGAGCAAAGAAAGTTCAAAGTAATAGGTCAAGGTCAAAAGAGGTTAAGTGAGGAAAAAGCTAGAGAGGTCAAGTTAATAGAGGAATAAGTTTAAAGGTTAAAAAGGTATAAGAGTAGAGAAAGATGGATATATTGCAATCATGAGCACACATGAAAGTTACCTGTAAGGAAGTAATGAACAGGTAAGTAAAGGTTAAATAAGGTCGAGCAAAGCAAGGTCAAAGTAATAGGTCAAGGTCAAAAGAGGTTAAGTGAGGAAAAAGCTAGAGAGGTCAAGTTAATAGAGGAATAAGTTTAAAGGTCAAAAAGGTATAGGAGTAGAGAAAGATGGATGCCAAAACTAAGGGAGAGGCACCCATATTTTATAGTAATGAGGAGTGGTAAAATTTAATAAATAATAGAGAACGTGCTCAAATTAGTCTGATAGTTAAATAGCTCTAGTATAGATGAGAGATAAATAAGAATTAGTCTGATATTTAATAACTCTAGTATAGATGAGAGATAAATAAAGTAATTATTTAGAGAAGAAGCAGAAAATAATTAGAGTAATTAGGTTTAAGTAATAGAAGTGATTTAAGTTAGAGATTAGTATTAACGTATATTTAATAGAGTAGTTTAACGTACATTTAAGATGAGATAGATAAGAATAAGATATAGTAACAGAGAATAGGATTATCTTTGAAAATATTAAAGTTAAATAAATTATTTTATATTATTATTTTTTTAACTATTTCAGATGACCTCTGTCCTGATAATTAAAAAATTATATTATTGCTTCAGTTGACAATAGGTCCTGGTAATTAAAATTATTCTCAGTTGAAATTAAGTCCTGGTAATTAAATTGTTCAGTCGACTTTTAGTCCTGATAATTATCAACATATACATTACTAATTAATAAATTATTTTATTATTTTAGTTGATTTATTTTAATCCTGGTTATAAAATTATCTTAATTTAATTAATGAAAATTTTTATTATTATTTCAGTTGAATTTTGTCCTAAAAAACATTATATTTTAATTATTCAAGTTGATTACAAAATCCTGATAATTACTTGTATACTAGAAGTTTTTTTTTTCTTATTTTTCTTTTAATAAAGTAAAAATAATAACTGATTAAAATATTTCTTTCTCTCAGTTCTGGTTAATTATAACTATGACTGATCAAGGTGCTTCTGCTGGCAGTGATGAGGAGCTGGATTTAATTTATTATGATGAAGCTTCTTCTGTAAGTTCTCCTTTGACTACAAAACTGGCTCAAATTAATCAATTACTGGACCAATCAGGATGTTAAATTGCAGGAGATGGAGATATTAGTGGAGAAAACTACTCTCAATCAAAAGCCTTAAATCAATCCCCCAAAAGAGCTTCCAAAAGGATTCAAGATAAAAAAGATACCCTTGAATCAGCAAGTCATCAATCTCTCCACTCAAATCAAGGAGTTGAGATAAGAAGATCTTAAACTGAGGTCAAAAACAGACTCTCTAGAAGACAAGGTAATAAAAATAAAGTCTTTCATTCAAGAGAAGAAGAAACCTCCTCCTCCCCCAAAAGCCCTTCCACAATTGGCCCCCCAGAAACAGTAAAAGGTGGAAGTCTCAAAGTGGCATTGGGATTGGCTGAAAACCCGGTGGGATTATCTGTCCCAACAATAAAAACAACAACAACAAGTACCTCAGGCAGGTCCTTCAAGAACCAATCAGTTCAACCCCACACCTCCTCACCCCTATCAAGGAGGAAAAAGAGAAAAAACGATCACATTAAATTCTTTCCCAAGCCATGGTAAGCCACCCTTTTTAATCTCAAGTACCATTTCTTGTTACTGATTCAGCTCTTTCAGGTAATTCTGGAAGAGGAGATGAGACTGTGAGACCTTTAGAGGCTGAGAGTAGTAGAAAAATTTCTCAATATTCTAATGTATCTAATCCTTTGGTTTTGATTTCTACTTCAATGATAAGTCCTGATATGGCTATTATTGATGAGAAACTTGATCCTGAGTCTTACGAGAATCTGGAAAGTTATTCTGTTTCCCTATTGAGAAATACTCCAGAGGTGGCTAACATCAATGATAGATATTTGAGGGATATTATTGCTAAACAAAATCATATAATGAACAACATGCAATTGATTCAGAAATTTAATAGTTTCTTAACTGAACAGGGTTATCAAGCATTGAGGAGTGAGTTACAGAGAGTTTCTGATGATTTGTTTCATTACAAAGTAACTCATGAGAAGAAAGTTGCTTTATGGAAAAATATCAAGAATGATTTGTTTAAATTACAAGACACTGTGTACATCTATTTCCAGGAGCTAGAGGGACATAAATTGAACTTAAAGAGATTAGGTTACCATTATTTATCTTTACAAAATAAAAACCAGTTATCTTTTGCAACCATCAATGAGAGTTTATGTAGTATTCCAAGAGTGAAAACTAGGTTAACAAACATTGAAGAGAAATTGAATTCATTTTTACATGAAAAAAAGTTTTCTGAAATTTATTTGAAAGAACCTGTTGTACAGGATATCCCAAGTGTACCTGTCCCTATTTCATCTAAAGTAAAATTAGTGCCAGAAATGCCTGTTGATACCACTGAGTTTCCATTAAAACTTGATGATGTACCTGGATCATCTACAGAAGGATGAAACAATGAGATTACTGCCCAATTGGAGAAGTTACAGCTCCTTCTCACTCAGAAACAAGCTTGTAATAAGGAGACAACTTCAAATCAAAAGAATTGGCCAAAACTTGACCAATATCTAACATTTAAAGGTGATCCTTCTTCTGATTGGCAGCAGTTCATTTGCAGGATTGATCATCTAAATAATTCTTAAAAACTCCCAGATTATGAAATTGTGTCTAAATTCATTTCTTTTTTTACCAATATAGCCCTAATGTGCTATGAATATGTTTTCTTGGTTAAAAATGACTACTCATGGGAAGATTGGAAGAAATTAATTAGAGCACAATTTGGTGGTTCCAAGTTTAGGATAGCTCAACAAAGGCATTATGAAGAAAATATGTATAACTCTTTTACTGAAAAACATATTAAGTTCCTGATGAAACTTGTGAAAATATTGAGGGAAATAAACCCAAATATGGAGTTTGAGTTATGGAAGGACAGTATCCTCTATAAATTACCTATGTCTCTGAGAGGCTTAATGGTTGCTAGGACTGAGTTCCCAAGAGAACCTTCTTCTTTAATTAATACTTGTAATGAGATCCTTCTAAACAAAAAGTTTGATTCTATAAGATTTATTCCTAGAACTTCATTGGAGAAAACCTCCAATTTCCCAAAAAAAAACCTCTGGAAAAGGTTGGTAAACCTTCTGCCCCTGTTGCACCCAAAAATTGTGCAACAAACACTTGCTTCAAATTCAGAAAGCCTTGGCAGAAAGGCCATGTTTGTGACAAGAAGATAAATCTTGTTGAACAGACAGAGGAACATGCTGATGACACAATATCACTGTATGATACTTCAAGTGATTTTTCCAGAAATATTTCATATGAATCTCACCAGGAAATTTTAATACTGGAATATGATATTCATTACTTAAATAATATTAATATTGAGAATAATGATCTATCTAAAGTAGAGGATGCTAAGATCATAAAAAACCTTGAGGACCGCTCAATTATTATTGCCCCTCTCTAGGCACCAGTCTTGATTGATGGAAATAACATTGAGGTTGTCTTATATTCTGGAGCTGGAGGAAGTGTAGTATCTGAAAAAGCACTTGCTTCAGTGGACCAAGATTATAAATCAAAACTTATGCCTATCATTTCTGAGAATTGGAGAGGTTATGGTTCTCTTTACCCCCCCCCCATTGGTAAATACAAAGCCAAAGTATTTTTCAAACATAACCATGGTCTTGTATGAGCTATATGTGATTTTGTTGTAATGAAAAATGATAACTTAAGAAGTTTGTTCATTGTGGGAAATGATATTTTAACAAAGTATGGCATAAAATTGGATCCTTCAAACCAATGCTTCACAATGGGGATGAATGGGAAGACAAAATTTAAGATCTCCTTTCCCAGAGAATTATTAACACCAGGATTGAACACATATCATTCTGTAGTTCAATATAAAGGAAGATCTACAAAAGAAACGCCTGCCCTTATGTCTGAAATTGACAATGCTTCTTTTGGAGAACAACTTTCTGGTGAGGATAAAGATTCCATAATTAAATTTAAAAAATCTTTTCCTATGGCCTTTGCTAATGGGTCACATCAATAAGGATTGGTAAAATAAGAGATGAAGCTTTCATTATCTTGCTCATTAACATAAATACCACCTTTTTTAAAGAAAAAGCCTTATCCTGCTTCTCCCACAAAGAAAAAAGATATTTAAGACAATATCTCTACCCTTTTAAAAATGAATATTATTGAGAAGGTAGTTGAAACGCCTAAACATTATGTTATCTCACCTGTCCTAATACCTTATGAGAAAGATAAAGCCAGGTTATTTGGTGATTATAGGGTATTGAACACTTATACTGTTGATGATATCAATCCTTTACCCAGAAGTAGCTCTATACATGCTACCCTACAAGGTGCTAAATGCATTAGCTGTCTAGATGGTAACAAGGGATATCAGCAGGTACCTGTTAAGAAGAGTTCTCAGAATTTTCTGATGATTTCTACTTATATGTGTATTTATAAGTATGTTAGGATTCCATTTGGCCCTAAAAATTCCCCTTCAGGTTTTCAAAAAGTTATGGATAATACTTTCCATAAAGAAATAATTGAAGGATTGCTGATGGTTTATATTGATGATATCATCATATTCTCTAAAAATTTGAAGGCCATCTTAACCACCTGTGTAAAGTTTTTCATAAGATGGATGAGATAAATTGGACACTTGCTTTGAAGAAATTTGAATTTGGTTTTCATTCCTTAAAAGTGCTTGGCCATGTTGTCTCACGCTTACAGATATGTGTTGGCCAAAATAAAGTGGCAGCCATACAACAGGTGAAGCCTTTTGCCACAGTTAGAGAGCTCCCAAGTTTTTTGGGAATGTGTGGATACTATAGACAGTATATTAAAAATTATGAAGTCATAGCATTACCCCTTACCCAATTGACTAGGAAAGATGTTGCTTTGTCTGGAACAGTGAAAGACAAAGAGCTTTTGACACTATGAAACATTGTTTGTTGTCAGAACCAATTCTTGTTTTGCCTGACTTTAATCAATCATTTGTTTTATACACTGATGCCAGTTTTATTGGCCTTGGTGCTTCCCTCCATCAAAAAAAAGTGATGAATGATAAAGTATCAGAAGTAGTAATTTGTTATATTTCAAGAACATTGAGAAATAGTGAATTGAAAAATGATTCCACTCAACTTGAATATTTAGCAGTTGTGTGGGCTCTAGAGAAGCTACATTATTATCTGGATGACAAGAAATTTTAACTTGTCACTGACTGCAGTGCAGTTAAATCCCTCTTAAACTTGAAAACACCTAAAAGACATATGTTCAGATGTCAGCTAGCTGTACAAGAATACAGAGAGTGAATGACAATAATTCATATGGCTGGTATTGTTCACTCAAATGTGGATATGCTATCAAGGTTACCTTTTCAAAATTATGACTCAAATCCTGCATATGTTACTAAAGATGAGATAGTTTACATTCATGGAATATATGTGGTTGATATGGAGGAAGAGCTGTTACAGCTTATTCTGGATTCGTATGATAAGGAAACTGAATTAAGAAAGTTATGTACCATATTAAATGATCCAAAGAATGATTAAGTACAAGAATTAATTAAAACCCTTCCACCAAAGTACCTGAAGGCTTTGGAAAAAGGTAAATTATCAATTGATGAAGGCTACCTATATTATAGAAGAAAGTTGATTAATGTTATTTTTATTCCTCCTTCTATGAAAGAGATCATCTTGAAGATTTGTCATGATGACATATTGGATGGACATTTTGATCTTGAGAAAACAATGATCAGAATTAAAAATACTGCTTGGTGGGTTAATATGTCTGAAGACACCAAACTATATGTTGAATCCTGTGATTCTTGCCAAAAATCAAAAAGATTGACTGGTAAAAGAGCTGGATAAATGCAACATATTGAAACTCGTGATGCACCATGGCAAATAATAAACATGAACTTTGTAACAGGACTACCCATTGCTGTGAAAGACAGTTATAACTCTTGCTGGGTTATTGTGGACATATTCACAAAAATATGTAAATTTATTCCTACCCACAAGGATGTTTCCACTAAAGAATTAGCTTTCTTGTTGTGGTCTCATATGTTTAATACTGCTGGTTTTTCTAAGGCCATAATCTCTGAACAAGACCCTAAATTTACTTCTTAATTTTGGATGTCTCTGATGGATGTTTGTGGTTGTCACTACGCAATATAGGGGGTGGACTTGCTAGCAAGTCCTCAACCTGAACTCAGATGGAACTCAGATGGAACTCAGACTGAACTCATACTGAACCCATACTGAACTCTACTTGAACACCCACCTAAAACTGTTCTGCTGAGTGGTGTTCATCCCTGATTGTATGGTTCCTTTATCAATAGCTCAATGTGTGTTCAATCTATGGTCAGTTTGGGTCCAAGGTTGCGGACTTGCTAGCAAGTCCGCCCCCCATATTGTGTGGTGTGTGATCTGAAACTTTCTACTGCCCATCACCCTTTGACTGATGGATTAGCTCAAAGAATGATTCAGACTTTGGAGTCATGATAAGAAGGTATTTTGCCTTTGGCCTTGAGTACAAAGACAATGACAGTTTTACTCATGATTGGGTTACCTTACTTCCTGGTTTGGATTTGCTTATAATAGCACTGTTCATTCTGTTACTCAGATAAAGCCTTTTGAGCTCTGGCTTGGATATGTTCCAAATACTCCTGCCCAAATTCTCAATAATAAAATACCTAAATTGCATTTATCTTCTGGTGTAAAATCTTTTCTTTAAATTCAAAAACTTTGCAGAAGTCATGCTCAAAAATGTATTGAAAAATCCTTTGAATATGAAAAGAAGAGATGGGAAGAATCCCATATAGAATGCACTTTTAACAAGGGTGATGAAGTACTAACTTCTACAATCCACTTCATTTTACAAGGTAATAACAAATTGAAAGACCCATTTGTAGGTCCAATTTTTTTTAGAAAAATGGTTGGTGATAATGCAGTTGAAGTTATCTTGTATGCTCCATATGACAGAAAACATCCTGTTTTCCAATATCTCTTTTGAAACCTTACACATCCAATATTTATTTATTTACCAAAAGGAGGGGAAGACCAAAGAAAACCCCTAGTGAAATCACTGAGACAGCAGAACTTGATAAGATTCTAAATGACAGAATAGTTACTGCTGGAGAAGGTAGAGAATACTTATTGAGATTCAAGAATAAATCATCTGAATATGATTCTTGCATACCTGGGAAGGAGATATCTAATCTTCTTACTCTGATAAAGAAATATAAAAAGAAAAAATCATAGCATTTTTTTATTGTTTTTTTTAGATTGAGGGAGTTTCAGCCAGGCTATTAGACTTAGCCCGTAAAATAATTAATTATTTACTGGGATGAAGCCACACCTTTTATTTCTTAAGATATTATTAATTATATTAAATTTACTTTATTATTACTTTCAATGAACTAACTAATTACAATAAGTATATTTAGTAAATATTTAAAATTAATAATAATGTCCCTCATATTTTTATTCCCTAACATCATGCTCAATAGCAGGTTGAAAGAGAAATAAAAATATATTAATACTAAATTTTAAGAATTCAAATTTCTTTATTTAAACATAGTTTAAAATTCTATTAATACTAAAATTTCATTCAAATTATTTTATACTAAATGTGACCTTTAAAAGTGAACTCTAAAGTATATCAAATAATTTGATATATACTAAAAATATTTTATTGATGCATCCTTCACCACACAATATTTGGGGGGGACTTGCTAGCAAGTCCTCAACTTGAAGTTAGATGGAAATCAGATGGAACTCAGACTGAAGTAATACTGAACTTTCACTTGAATTATCACACAAATAATAATGGATCTATATTGAAAACATAGTGAAAGTGTGAGGATAACTGAATGGAAGCCAGAAAAAATCATTCCATGAGTCTACTCAATGCACAGTATTTTTTTAGGCAACTTATTTAAAAAATACTATATTTAATTAGGTTGATTAATAAATATCAATTGGCAATATCACAATTCTTAAATAAAATAATTTTATTAAAAACTTTCAGATTAAATATAAAAAAAATCAGTGACATTTTCTATTACCTACAACTGTCTTTACAGAATTGAAAACTATGTTTCAGCTAATATTTTATGGAAGTGAACTCTGTTCTTCTCTAGAAGAACAGAGTTCATCCTCCTATTTTCACACTATGTTTGAACCAATCCGCATCCCTTTCAATTTTAACAACACATGCTTGTCTTCCCTCCCCACCCCTTACGCTATCCTCCCAGCCCCATTGTATTCAATCCTCTTTTGATCCCCATTTTACCCCTCTCAACTTCTCCCCAACCCTTTTCTTCATTCAAAACGCCTTGGAACCCTTAATCTTCCGTTCCAACTCTTTCCCAACCTTTTTGCTACTCCATATACCCTGTCAGTCAGTCGTCTAGAAGAGAGGAAGAAAAATGGGAAGAAGTAGAGGAGGAGATGGAGGAAAGGATTATGGGTAATAAAAGAAATAAAAATTATAAAAATTATTTAATTTATTGAGGAAAATCAAAGACGTTTTCTTGAGAGGTGACAAAAGTGAGGTTCTTATTAAATAATAATATTATTCTAATGTAAGGGCTATGCGCAGCAGACACTGTGATTACTATCAGACTTAAAGCAACCTTTAAATTGTTATATAGAATTTTAATTAGAATTTTATTACTAATAAAAAGAATATAAACGTAATGTAAAAGTATATTTAATCTGTTGAGTGTATAGTAAGTGATGCTTCTACAGGGGATTGTCCAAGGCCCTTTTATAGGCAATGGGTCCTCTGAAGCGCTACAAATGACTATATACAAAAAAGTAATGAAGTAAAACAAGAAGATAAAAGAAGACATTTGTAACATAGTAATTAAGAGAAAAATATACGAAAAATGATAAGTATCCCAATTAAGAATGTAAAATTCCCATCCTAAATTCCCCAAATCAGTTAATATAAAATAATAAGTAACTAAACAACCATTTGATCTAAGAACTATTAGAAAAACAAATAAAAACAAGTATTACAATCCGTTTTCATCATTTCTAAGTGAAAAAAAAACATTTTTTGACGCAAGAAGGTATGCAATCAATTTAATTCAGTGTAAATTTATATTATTTAATTGTTTTCACTTATGTAATTAAATACTAGTATAACTGAAACAATCAATTAATTTAATTTGAGAAATTATAATACTATTTTATAAAATAAGTATTATAATTTATTTAATTTTCTTCCTGACACAATTAAGGGTCAAAAGAAGCGCCATTAATTATTGTTTAATACTATATGAAAGATGTTATTTAATATATAAATGTAAATAATTAATTTAATTATATTATAAGTCAATTTTACACTTATAATTATAATATATGTTTTTAATTAATTAAATATAAGTTTATAATTATTAAATACATAAAAATGCGCCATTATTTGTAGAATATAATATATATTATGTTTTATTTAAATGTATAAAAATTTATATAAACAATAAAATTAATATAACACTTATATGTAATAAGATACTTATATAATTTTATTATGCAATAAAATATTAATTTATATACATTAAATACAATTCTTACGCCCTCTTTCAGGTCCTATAAGTTAACATATCATTTACTGGGCTCCTGGAATAGCCTGGCTGACACTCCCTCACTCTAAAAAAAACAATAAAAAAATGCTAAGATTTTTTCTTTTTGTACTTTTTCAACAGAGTAGGCAGATTTGAAATCTCCTTGCCAGGTATCCATGCATCATGTTCAGATGATTTGTTCTTATATCTCAATAAATATTCAATACCTCTTTCAGAAGTGATAATTCTATCATTGAGAATTTTATCAATTTCTGCTGTTTCTGTGACTTCCTGAGGGTTTTTCTTAGGTCTTCCTCTTCTTTTGGGAAATAAATCACTGTTGGAAGTATAATGCTTAAGCAAAGAAATGGGAAAAACAGGATGTTTCTTATCATATGGAGAATAAAATACAACTTCTACTGCATTATCACCAACCATTCTTTTAACAACAAATGGTCCTACAAAAGGATCTTTTAATTTGTGGTTACCTTGTAAATTGAAATGGACAGTAGAGATCAACACTTCATCACCCTTTTTAAATGTGTATTCTTTATGGGATTTATCCCATCTTTTCTTTTCATATTCAAATGCTTTATCAATACAGCTCTGAGCATTTTTCTTCATAGCTGTTGCATTTGCATGAAAGATTTTACACCAGGGTGTAGTTCCAACTTAGGTAATTTATTATTGAGAATATGAGCAGGAGTATGTGGCACATAACCTAACCAAAGCTCAAAAGGCTTTTTCTTAGTGACAGAATGAACAGTGCTATTATATGCAAATTCAAGACCAGGCAATAGAGTGACCCAATCATGAGTAAATCTGTCATTGTCTTTATATTCTAAACCAAAGGCACAATACCTTCTAATCATATCTTCCAGAGTTTGAATCATTCTCTCAGCTAGACCATCAGTCTGAGGATGGTGAGCTGTAGACAATTTTAACTCACAGCCACAAATATCCATCAAAGAGGTCCAAAACTCAGAAGTAAATTTAGGATCCCTATCAGAGATAATGGCTTTTGGAAAACCAATAATATTAAACATGTAAGACGACCATAAGAAAGCTAATTCTTTGGTGGATACATCTTTGTGGGTTGGAATAAATTTGTACATTTTTGTGAATCTATCTACTATTACCCAACAAAAGTTAAAGCTGTCTTTACCTGCAACAGGAAGACCAGTGACAAAATCCATATTAATGATTTGCCAGGGAGCATTAGGTGCTTCAATATGTTGTAATAACCCTTCTCTCTTACCTGTCAACCTTTTAGATTTTTGGCAGGAATCACAAGATTCAACATATAATTTTGTGTCTTCAGACATATTAGCCCACCAAGCAGTGTTTTTGATTCTAACCAATGTTTTCTCAAGATCAAAATGACCAGCCAATATGTCATCATGACAAAGTTTGAGGATAGTTTCTCTCATAGAAGGAGGAATTACAATCTCATTAGTAAGCTTTCTTCTATAATATATATAACCATCTTCTATAGAAAACTTTCCTTTACTCAAAGCATTTTGATACTTTGTAGGAAGAGTTTTTATTAATGCTTGAATAGAAGAATTCTTAGGATAATTTAAGATAGTAACCAATTTATTTAAATCAGAATCCTTCTCATATGAATCCAGTATTAATTGCAATGACACTTCTTCCATATCCACTACAAATATACCATGGATATGAACAGTATCATCTTCAGGTACATAAGCAGGATTTGAGTCATTATTTGGCAGAGGCAATCTGGAGAGCATATCAACATTGGAGTGAACATTTCCAGCCCTATGGATAATTGTCATCCGTCCTCTGTAATATTGAACAGCAAGTTGCCACCTGAACATATGTCTGTTAGGTGTCTTCAGGTTTAAGAGGGACTTCACAGCACTACAGTCAGTTACCAATTCAAATTCTTGGTCATCTAGATAGCAATGAAGCTTCTCAAGAGCCCAAACAACTGCTAAGCACTCTAATTGAGTGGCACCATATTTCAATTCACTATTTCTCAAGGTTCTTGAAATATAACAAATTACAACCTCTGAGGATTTATCATTAATAATTTGTTTCTGGTGAAGGGCAGCACCCAGACCAATAAATCTAGCATCTGTATACAGGACAAATGGTTTGTTAAAATCTGGAAGAGCCAATATAGGGGCTGTCATTAAGCAACTTTTTAATGTATCAAAAGCTTTTTGACAGTCATTATTCCAGAGAAAGGCAACATCTTTTCTGGTCAGTTTTGTAAGAGGCAAGGCTATTACCTGATAATTTTTAATATATTGTCTATAATAGCCACCTATACCCAAAAAAATTTGGATTTCTCTTACAGAAGTTGGTGCTTTCACATTTTGAATGGCAGCAACTTTGTTTTGGTCTACACAAATTTGTAAGCCTGACACAACATGGCCAAGGACTTTCAAAGATTGAAAACCAAATTTACACTTTTTTAAGGATAAGGTCATATTGATTTCATCCATTTTTTGGAAAACTCTATTCAAGTGAATCATATGTTCATCAAAAGTTTTAGAAAAAACAATGATGTCATCAATATAAACCATGAGCCATCCTTCAATTATTTCTTGATAGAAAGTGTTATCCATGACTTTTTGGAAAACTGAAGGAGCTTTTTTAGGGCCAAATGGCATCCTAACATACTTATATATTCCCATATGAGTAGCAATAAGCAAAAAGTTTTGAGAATTTTTCTCAACTGGAACTTGATGATATCTTTATTACCATCCAGACAACTAATAAATTTTGCACCTTGCAAGGTAGCATGTATTGAATTAATTCTGGATAAAGGATAAATATCATCAACCGTATAAGTGTTTAAAGCTCTGTAATCTCCACATAATCTAGCCTTATCTTTTTCATAAGAAATTAAGACTGGGAAGATGACACAATATTTGGGGGTGACATCTACTTTCTCAATGATATTCATTTTTAATAATTTTTCAATATTATCTTCAATATCCTTTCTTTTTGTTAGAGAAGCAGGATATGTTTTTTTCTTAAGACTACGAGGAATATCACTTAAGTTACAGTATAAGGTAATTTTCATCTCTTCCTGAACAATTCCCAAGACATGAGAACCATGAGCAAAAGCCATTGGGAAAGAGGTAATAGAGGCAATAATAGAATCCTTTTGGTCACTAGTTAACTGATAACCAAAAGAAGCAGTATTTATTTCATTTAATAAATCATCCATTTAGGTTGTTGTTCTGCTTTTACACTAGATTAGTGAGTTGCAAGACTTCAACAGATGCCCAGAAGGTTTTCTAGAAGAAGAAATTTTGAATTTCCTTTGGCCATTCATTCCTAAGGTAAAGCAATTATTTGCTGGGTCCAATTTCACACCAAACATGGTTAAAATATTGTTTTTCAAATATAAACAAACTGCTTAAATTATCATTTTTCATGACAACAAATTCACAAATAGCTCTGACAGAACCACCATTATATTTGAAGAATACAGAGGTTTTGTATTTGCCAATAGGAATTAAGGTATAACCATACCCTCTCCATTTCTCAGAAGTTATAGGTAATAATTTACTCAAATATTCCTTATCCACTGAAGCTAAAGCTTTTTCAGACACTACACTTCCTCCAGCACCAGAATCAAGAACTACATCAACATTTTTACCATTAATGATAACAGGTGCCTTCAAAGGGGATATAGGTATAGAATTGTTAGTAATATCTTTAATTATCTCAGCATTTTCTACTGAAGATAAATCCAATACACATTCTTCAGATATATTATTTAAGTAATGGAAATCCTGTTCCAAAATTAAAACATCTTTAACAGATTCATTGTCATGGGAGATATTACTTTCACAGTCACTAGAAGAATTATTGACATCAAGTTCAACTTCATCAGTGTCTTCATTTTGTTCAACAAGATGAATTTTCTTGTCACAAACATGACCCTTCTGCCACGGTATGTTACATTTATAACAAGTATTTGTTGCATATTTTTTAGGTGCAACTGGGGCAGAGGGTTTACCAGATTTTTCTGGGAGCTTTGTTGAAGGTTTATTCTGATCATTATAAGATTTACCAAGGCAATTCTTTGGTTCATATCTATGGTTGAGTAGTACCTCATTACAGATATTAATGAAAGAAGAATTTTCCCTTACATGCTCAGTTCTAGCCACAATCAAATCTCTAAGATAATTTGGTAATTTATACAAGATTTTATCTCTCCAAATATCATAATCTATCTTTGGATCAATTGCTCTTAGGATTTTTGTCACTTTCATAAGAAAAAAAATTGGCTTTTCGACAGAGGAGGATACATATCTAGTATTCTCATACAGTCTTTGCTGAGCTAACCTAAATTTTGAACCACCAAACTGATTCTCAATCAAGGATTTCCAATCATTCCATGTATAATGACTGTTATCTAAAAGAACAGATTCATACCACATCAAGGCTACATTGGAAAATAAAGAAATTAGCTTAGAAACAATTTCCTCATCAGGTAGTTTATAAGATCTCTTTAAATTATAGATTCTTTGGATAAAGTGTTGCCAATCAGAGGAAGAATCACCATCAAAGGTAGGATATTGGTCTAAATTAGGCAAATTTTTCTGACTACTGTGATGGTCCACTTCTTGGTTTGAATTATTCATCATTAATAATTCCTGAAGTTTAGCCAGGTGTTCAGAAATTTCATTATTTACAGAAACAGCTGGTGCATGACCATCACAAGATTTTTTGCTAGTAGCAAAAGATTTTACAGACTCATTTTCAGTTTGTCTAATGGTTGAAATATGAGGAAGAAAGGAGGAACTACGCTCAGGTTCTCTTCCTTTATTTTTATGCAGCTTATTGACAGCATTCTCATTCAATCCATTATTGATGGTTAAGGTTGAGAATTTTTCCCGCAGGTCAGACACATAGTTTCTTATTCTTGGAATTTCAGACATCTGGTCATTTACTTTTTGCAAGAGATAGAACATATCTGTCCTCAGAAACTGTGTGTTTGGAACTTAGTGCATGGAAATCATTCTTTAGCTTTTTAAACTCATTTTGTAGAGATTTTATTTCATTCTTTAATGAATAATTTTCTTCAATAAGGGGTTTAAATTCACTCAAGGTCTTATGTAGATTGATATTTCTATCTGAGATAGCTCTATGGTCACTCCTTATTTGTTTTTGTTGACTAAGAAAAATATTCAAGGTTTCTTTTATTTTAAAAAAAGCTGTATCCTGTACAGAAGAACTCACTTTAAATTGCAAGTGAAAATTATTTAATCTATCATTTTCATAGATTAACACATCTCTCAAATGTTTGTCTTTCACAACATTAAAATCAAGGGTATCTTTCAATATTTCCTCAGAAGTTTTCTCAATTAAGGTATAGACTTCAGGGGGAACAGAATCATTCTTAATTGCAAGAGAAGGATTAATTAAAGAAGTAGAAGTTAAATGTAAAGGTTCATTAAATGACAATTTGCTAATTACATCAATACGGCTACTAGTTACAGGAAGCTGTCTTTTAACAGGTTTAACTGTTCTTTCACCATGTTCAATAATATTACCTGCAGAAGAAGTTTTATTAGAAAACATACCCAAGTGACTATCAACCTAATTACTTACCATGGCAGAGGAGGAAACTTCCCCTGAGACTGAGTTTGGGATTGTGCTTGGGCCTTTTTTCTCCTGCTTAGTTGGTAAGGATGAGGAGGAGGATGGAAATTGGGTGTTCTGGATGGGCCAGGCTGATAATGAGGAGGATGTTGCATATTCTGCTGGTAGTGACTCATTAGATAATCCCATTTCCATTGCTCTACTTCCATAGTACTTTGATTTTGTGTGAAGGAGCTGGGGGGCTGTGAAGGTTGAGCCTGAAACTGAGGCTGATTGGGAGGCAACTGAGGAGGGGCCTGGGCCTGATTTTGGTTCCTGAGTTCCTGAACTTGATCCCACAAGGTGTCTACTTTTGCCTTGTATTTCATGTTTTCTGTCCTCAGTTCTTTGATATGACTGGACACATTGCTGATTTGTTGGGGCAGAGGAAGCTTTTTTATTTTGAATCCTTTTGGAAGACCTTCTTGAGGTACTGGAGGTTTTAATTCCTTCTGTTGTGCTGGGGGAAGGGGGTTTGATTTGTTTACTTCTCCTGTCATTTCCACATCCTGAATTATGTGAATTTTTCTTGTTAGCATAAGATTTTTTATGTTCAACTTTAGAAGAACTCACAGTATCAGCATCATAATCAATTTCAATTTCATCCACTTGCATGTTATCCATTTTTTCAGCCAAATTGTTGGAAATAATAGTGGGAAGATTAATTAACTTCTTAAAAAAAATTAATAAAAGTTAGTTAATAATTGCTCCAAAAATAAATAAAAATTTTATTAATTTAATTATATAAAAAAAATTTTTTTAATATAAAGTAATATTTTTAAAAAATTAATTTAGAAAATGGATTGCAAAGTTAAATTGGGAATAAGCAATTAAGTTAATTCAACCAATTAAATTACCAAAATTAAATATGGCAATATATGGGACTAAGTACAAAGTACTATTTAAGTCAACCAAAATGAACAAAAATTAATAATAATAAAATTAATTTAATAATTCAAATTTTATTAATAATAATGTTAATTTCTTCTAGGACTAAGAGGAATTAAACACTCTATAATAGTCAACTAGGTAAAAAAAAATTATAATAAATGAACACTTACACTCAGTGAATCAGCAATTAAGCCACAATCACTGTTATTGCAGTAAAAATATAGTAATATGAGTGAGAGGTGCAAAGGTGAACTTACTATAGTGATCGAAAAATCACTTCAAAATAATATATGAATTAAAATAATATAAACCTAATATATCGAACCCAAGTTCAAAACACGGTCGGGGCAAAAGTTTCTTTTTTGCTAGGTGGTCTGTGCGTTTGTTGTTCATTGCCAGGCTCGATTGTCGTCGTCGTTTAGGAAAGGTCCCCAGTTGTCGGTCAGTCATCTAGAAGAGAGGAAGAAAAATGGGAAGAAGTAGAGTAGGAGATGGAGGAAAGGATTATGGGTAATAAAAGAAATAAAAATTATAAAAATTATTTAATTTATTGAAGAAAATCAACGACTTTTTCTTGAGAGGTGACAAAAGTGAGGTTCTTATTAAATAATAATATTACTCTAATGTAAGGGCTATGCGCGTCAGACACTGTGATTACTATCAGACTTAAAGCAACTTTAAATTGTTATATAGAATTTTAATTAGAATTTTATTACTAATAAAAAGAATATAAACGTAATATAAAGTATCCCAATTAAGAATGTAAAATTCCCATCCTAAATTCCCCAAATCAGTTAATATAAAATAATAAGTAACTAAACAACCATGTGATCTAAGAACTATGGGAAAAACAAATCAAAACAAGTATTACAATCCGTTTTTAGCATTTCTAAGTGAAACAAATAACATTTTTTGACGCAAAAAGGTATGCAATCAATTTAATTCAGTGTAAATTTATATTATTTAATTGTTTTCACTTATGTAATTAAATACTAGTATAACTGAAACAATCACTTAATTTAATTTGAGAAATTATAATACTATTTTATAAAATAAGTATTATAATTTATTTAATTTTCTTCCTGACACAATTAAGGGTCAAAAGAAGCGCCATTAATTATTGTTTAATACTATATGAAAGATGTTATTTAATATATAAATGTAAATAATTAATTTAATTATATTATAAGTCAATTTTACACTTATAATTATAATATATGTTTTTAATTAATTAAATATAAGTTTATAATTATTAAATACATAAAAATGCGCCATTATTTGTAGAATATAAAATATATTATGTTTTATTTAAATGTATAAAAATTTATATAAACAATAAAATTAATATAACACTTATATGTAATAAGATACTTATATAATTTTATTATGCAATAAAATATTAATTTATATACATTAAATACAATTCTTACGCCCTCTTTCAGGTCCTATAAGTTAACATATCATTTACTGGGCTCCTGGAATAGCCTGGCTGAAATACCCTTCCTCACCCCTCTCTCCAGCCTCCCCAACCCTTGTAGCCCCATTCCTCCCCTTAAACTCGCCTCCACTATCCTTACACCCCAATTTCCTCCCTTTCAACTCAATCCCTATTTCTGTATATGAAAAAAAAGTGTTAGGGAGAAATGGGGAGGTAAGCAAACTGGAAGGAGAGGAGTGTAGAGGGGTAGAGAGGTGTGGAGAGGGAGAGGCAGATGTGGATAGGCGTTGAAAATGATGACAAAGGGAGTGAAAAGGTTGTGGAGAAAGATGAGGTGAGGATAAAGAACTATTTCAAAGGGAAAAGAGTGGGGTATTCTTGAGAGGGAGTAAAAAAGACGATAAGAGAAGATAGTAATACAAAATAAATATACCAAAAGTGTAAAATATTTAATATATGTTACAAAGAGTGGGCACAGAAATTCCTTGAATCCTAAAAATCCACAATTCCTATACTGTTATTCTCTTCATTTACTTAAATCAAATAAAAATCTACATTTTAATATTTTAAAAATTTTGAAGAAGAGGGGAAATAAATTTTAATAAATATTAGTATGAATTTTTTTTATTTAATAGTGAAATATAGTATGTCAATTTAATTTTAAAATTATATGTCTAAGTAAAGTCTTTGTAATATCATTTTTAAGATTTTTGCACCTTCTTTAGATATTTTAATGATTTATAATATTCAATCTTATCTAGTCATAAAATAAGTATATAATTTTTTCAATTCTTGAAAATAATACAATAAATAATATAAATGCACAAAATAACCATTCATGAACAAATTGACATATTTCAAATTGTAGTTTCTCTATGTTTTATTGGCCAAAGAAACTTATATTATAATGTCAGATGGTATCTTGCTGGATCTATACATTGGTGTTCTTTTTTTTAATTGAAAAGAAACTGCTTAAATAGTTTAAAATATGTATTTTTCAGATTAATTTGAGTGTGGTCTGCAATGTATTAAAATTTCTAAAAAAAAAAATCTCATTCTTCATATCTCAAGATTTGTTCAAAGTATTATTACCTATGCTTCATTAAATGTTCAAGTTGTATTTATATTGAGTTCACCAGAATGTCAATATTTTTTCTTGGTGGTTTCATCACTAATTCAATGTGGGCTCAAAAAGATATGAATTAGGGTTCAAGGTTTTGGACTTACTAGCAAGTCTGCCCCTCAAATTGTGTGGTGCTTGTAGCACACTTTTGTTATTGTCGATTTCTTAATTTTGGAAATGTCTTTCTCTCACACTCCTGTATGTAGGTGTTAACTCCATGTGCTCTCTCTCTCCTTTTGCATATAAAAGGCCTCGCCTTTTGTGCTGTTCTATTCATTCATTACTTACATTATTAAGTTACCATTACAACAAATATTTATTACTACTAGTTATTGGTTTTAGTATTTACTTCTATTTAATTCAAAATCATTGGTTATAGTAATAATTATAAAACTTCTACCTCTTTTAATTGAGTAAAATAATATAAAAGATAAAACATACATACCTTGCCTTTGAAAGCTTCAAACTCACCTTACAGCACCTTTTACCTCCACCAAAAATCTTCTAGACAAAAAGGGGCACCCAATATTTTTTATTTTGTGGATCAAGTTTTGACTTATTTGAAATGAGAATACAAAACGTGTGAACTCTTGACAAATTATAAGCCAGGTGGATCTTTGGTTGTTTGGTGATGATCCTGAGAGGAGTCTCAAATTGTTTCAATAATGCCATAAACCAAACCAAAATCAATCATGCACTGATGGTCTGTAAAATAAAAGCCATGTCCTTTAATTTTAGCTGGAGATGGTATTGGTTGGACAGTTATCGGATTGATATATGAGAAAATTCCAAAAGTAAGATAATTAGTGTCATTCCTATCAATACAAATCTTATTGTGGAATCCTGAATGAGTAATAATAAAATTTGAAAATGAAAGAAATTGGTTTCTAATTTCTACCCATTTGGAGTCATACCAATTTGGTATTCCAACTTTGGTAGCAAGTTGATGATTCTTTTCAAAAGCTTTATAACAGAGTCTTTTGAGGCAAAGAGCAATAAAAGTATTTAAAGGAGTTAAGGAGAAGAAATTGTCATCTTTTTCAGATTTAGATAAATTTTTAAGTAAAGATTAGATGCCTATGGAAATAAAATTAGTGACATGATTTTAACAAAGAAACATATATTATCAGACATACCAAGAGAATAGCTTTTAACAAATCTTGGTCTCCGACCAAACTCAATCATAATACCACCAAACAAATTTGTATTCCTTAATGGTAAACTAGCCAAAGCTGTTTGATATAGTGTCATTATGAGATCAGATAGTTGATTAAAGGTTTAATTTTTTGAACCATTAAAAAAATGATTTTCATAAATAAATTGAGGCTTAAAAGTATTACTGATTACTGCTTTAATCTCATTGTCTCCTTAGTTGGTTAAATATTTTGAATCTTTTGGTAACTCATTTGGATATGAATTTTTTTGATCCACTGTAGCTTCATAGTACATGATATTTGATATATGGTCACATAAACAATCCAAATGAATTTTCTTTTATTAATTTCTTTTACTCTTCTGACTTCAAACATCATTATTTTTTTTTGATATCTTTGATGATTATTCAAATGAAGTTGAATTTGAAAAAGATGATAAAGAGGATAAAGAGGATGATGATAGAGAAGTAAGAGGTGATTCTGACAAAATAGACATTTCTTTCTCTGAAAAAAAATAAATATTTGTGTCAAAACCAAAAAAAAATAATATATGCTAAAAAAATTATTACTCACAAAATTTAGTTTGTTCATTCAACCCTAAGAATGTTATTGATAAAAATTAATCCAAATAATTGTTATTTGAAAAAAAAAAAATCAACTACTAAAACTGTCCTTGAAAAAAAAAAAAATTGAAACAATAATAAAATTAAAAAATAAACATCACTAAACATGTCAGCCTAAATATCCTTAGGACTGAGTATTTCTTATGCTTAAAATAAGATAACCTTAACTAGATTAAGCTTATATCTTAAAAATAAGGTTAAAATAATAATATATATTATTTTATTATATATATATATAATTATTATTCTATTATATAATTTATAATAGTTTAAAAAGCTTATCCATGGCCTAATAATACTTATTAAGGTGTTAATGGAGTCATAATATACTTATCTTAAGTGATATGAAGTAATTATTGACATACATAAGCTTATATGTATACATAAATCTCATATTCAGTGAAATATGCAGTATATTATGTATATTTAGGTATATAAGTGGGTTTTAGCCCCTTAATAGTCTATAACCTTTGTTTTTCTGCTTATTTTAGGTCATATGGACGAAATCAGTGGACTCACAACGCCTACAGAAGCATAGACACCTATATCAGGCACATACACCCAGTTTGGACAACTCAAATTACTTCCTTGGATGGTTATTCACGGATTTATGGGTTAGAAGGATGTTTCTGGGTTAATGTGGATGCTTGGGGATGTTATTGGGGGCTTGGACATTTTATTTGTTTCCTTTATATGCTTTTAGTTTCATTAAATCTCTTTTTGATCATTTATTTTACCTGTTTCTTTATGGTATCCGCTTTTATCTGGGTTTTCTATTTATGGTATGGATCTATGTTATTATTAATAGTGATGGAGGGTCCTTACTGGAGGTCTGGTTGTTGAAAATGCTTGAAGTGGACGCCATGGGGAGGTGATGGGCCCTCACAGTGCTGTAATTGCCGGGGATAGCAGTGACATCATCTGGATTGAAGGTCTGTGCACTCCAGTGGATTTGGGTATAAGTAAGGAGGGATTTTGACAGTTTATTATCATCATTCAATTACTACACTTCAAACAAACACTAAAATACAATTATTAGTATTCAGAAATATATTATAAAGCCCTTATAAACTGATATTATCTTTATAAAAGCTATAACTATATTTTATTCTTCTATTTTCCACCACTAGCACGCATTTAAATCCAAGTATTGTGAGTTTTATTTGAGTATAACTATTCTATTAGTCTTCCCCTGAGGTTTAATCACTAAATCATTTATCAATAAGTAGTAGGACCATAAAATAACACTATTATATCATACTTATATACTAGACTATACTGACAATTGGGGGTCTTTCCTTATATTTTACTTATTATTTAGTATAAGCCTTGGGACGTGATTTTTACCTTAGTACAGCTCAAAATTAACCAAATATTTGGGTATGCTGCATATTAGTGGGTCATCATAACTCATTGATTGCGGAAAAGAACCCTTAAAATAATTGTACTACATTTTTATCATAAAAATTAGATATTTACAGTAGTAACTGTACCCAATATAAACGCAATTTCACTTGGTATTTGGACACCAATATAACACCCAATTAAATTGGTATTTTGCTAAAGCTTGGTAAGCTAATTATTCACCCTTATAGAGGTCTAGTTAAACTTATTATTATATTTTTAACAGATTTTTTCGAATTTTTCTTACATTTTATTTTAATAAATAAAGATATAAATTCAGGGTAAGCTCCATTGCTTTTTTATTAGTAATATAATTACTAATATCTTTTGTCTACTAATTCCATAGAGTTTTATCCTTTTTGTAGACGTAAAATATTGTTATTCTGAACAATATGATTGCTCCCCAGGACAGTGTAAGTGAACAGCCTGCTTATAATACCAGGTCTAAAGCTAACAAAAGCTTTCCAGGACTTCACCATGGAGGGACAACAGTACCCCCAACCAGAAAGCATGAGTATAGAGGAAAAGGACGCCCTCTTAAAAAAGATAACTATAAAAAAGACGTCTCCTCCTCTTCAGGATCAACTGTCCCACCTGGCCAAACAGGTTCTGAAGTTGGAGGAATCAAAATCTCTCATGCTCAAAGAAGTAGAGCAGTTGCAAAACAATTGCAAGGTAGGATTTCAGCAGATGAATCAGGCAATGGCAGAATTAAAGGGAGGCCAGCCCAGTCAATCAAATCAGAAACCCCCTACCCAAGGAGGGTCCACTCACTCCCAGGAGAAAATCCTGGTAGACAAATGGAAATGGGACTGGTTTCACCAACAGTGGACAAGCCACAGTTGCAACAGGGATCCACCCCCTCATCTGACTTCCTCAGCTCACCCTTACAAGGGAAAAAAGCGCCAAAAATCAGGACTGGAAACCATCCCTTGGTAAGTAACTTACCCTCTCAGATTAGACATAATACTGATAATTACAATATAGGTAATTCTATTGATGTTAAATCTGTACAAAAAATAGAGGAGGATTTAAGAAATTTAGGTTTTAGAGTAGATACACCTGACTTGTCTTTTGTCCATAATAACAGTACTATATACAATGATAATACAGTTAATCCTCAGTTGCAACCACCTACTAGTGAGATGAGAAGTTCACAGGAGAGTGAGAGAATTGGAAAGGAGGACATGGAATATTTTAACAATAATCCAACTGTCCATAGAGTTGTTTCAGCATTGTCACCACACAATATGGGGGGCGGACTTGCTAGCAAGTCCGCAACCTTGGACCCAAACTCACCATAGATTGAACACACATTGAGCTATTGATAAAGGAGCCATACAATCAGGAATGAACACCACTCAGAAGAACAGTTTTAGGTGGGTGTTCAAGTAGAGTTCAGTATGGGTTCAGTATGAGTTCAGTCTGAGTTCCATCTGAGTTCCATCTGAGTTCAGGTTGAGGACTTGCTAGCAAGTCCACCCCCTATATTGCGTAGTGTGTGGAATAGAATGACTGATTGTGAGGAACAGAAAGTTAAGCTCACTAGTGATACAATTTCATCCTTGACATTGAACATCTCTCAATTAGCAACACGTAATAAAGAATTAGAGAAAGAACATTTGTCTCTAACTCTTAAATATGATTCATTGAGTAATAAATATAATGACCTTTCAAAAAAATTTTGTGAGTTAGAAAAATTATATGAAACACATTTATTAAAGACTGATTCAAGAACAAAGTTATCTTTTGCCCAGACAAATCAAAGTGTCTCTGAGTTGCTACAAAGATTAACTAAAGTTGAGATTGAAACTGCCAATCTACTGATGAACCAGAATAATCATAAGTATAATCAATATAATAATAATCCTTTCATTGGCAAAAGTGAATCTCATTCCTTCCCTGTACCACCACAATTAAAACCATCTGGTGGTAGTGTCAAATCTGAAGATATAAGTCACAAATTCGTGCAGGAAGAAATACAAGACCATTTATCAAAAGTGAATGAGTTGTTGAATTTACCTAAGATTAGTGAGATAAAATCCAATAAGAAGAACTGGTCTAAGATAGATCAGTACCCAACTTATGATGGGGAAGCCAGCTCTGATTGGCAACATTTTATTCAAAGAATTGACAACTTGAAATTCTCATATAAGTTACCAGATGAAGAGATAACATCAAAATTAATTTCTTTATTTAAGGATGTTGCTTTATTATGGTTTGAAGCTGTCTTAAGTGAGGGTAGAGACTACTCTTGGGCTGAATGGAAACAACTTATTGAAAAACAATTTGGAGGTTCTAAATTCAGGCTTACTCAGCAGAGACTGTATGAGAAGACAAGGTATAATCTGTTGAATGGTGACAAACCTATGGTATTTTTAATGAATTTAAACAAAATATTAAAAGCCATTGAGCCTCGTATGGATTTTAACTTATGGAAAGATAAGATAATATACAAATTACCTATATCTGTCAGAGACATTGTTGTAGCTAGGACATTAAATGTTACTGAATATTCTGACTTTATTAATATTTGCAATGAAATATTATTAAACCATAAGTATGAATCAAGGTATTCCACTTATAAGCAAAATGTTGAACCTGTAAAAACTCAGAATTCAAAAACACTTCAGGAGAAGCAGAAAAAACCTACTGCACCTGTAGTACCTAAAAAGTATGAAACAAATACTTGTTATAAGTGTAACAAACCTTGGGTAAAAGGTCACAAATGTGAGAAAAACATAAATATTGTTGAAAATCAACGTGAATCTGAAACTGAAACTGAAAAAAGTAAAGAATCAAGTGATTATGACAGCAATATCTCATATAGTGATGAAAATGAAGTCTGTATGTTGGAAGATGATTTGTCCATCTTTGAAAATCCAATATTGAATATGGACTCAAATGAATCTTTAATGAATTTTGAGGATGCTGAAATCATTAAGGATATACAAGCTGATAACTTTAGAATGACACCTATCACGGTTCCAGCTATCATTTCTGGTGAAAATGTTAATATAGTATTGGACACAGGAGCTGCTGGTTCAGTTGTTTCCACTAATACATTACAGAAAATTGATAGTGAATATAAGTTTAAGCTTGAACCACTTCAAAATAAAAATTGGAGAGGTTTTGGATCAGTACTACACCCCATTGGTAAATACAAAGCTTCTGTTTTCTATAAACACCAACATGGTTATGTAAGGGTAACTTGTGACTTTGTAGTAATGGATAATACTAATTGTAGTAACTGTTTTATCATTGGAAATGATATTCTGACTAAATTTGGTGTAAAATTAGACCCTGCTAATAACAATTTTACAATTGGCATGAATGGTAAAAGGAAATTTAAAATAAATTCTTTTAACACAGTCTTACACATTGAGTCAGTAAGAAATTCCCCGTCTAAAGGAAGAGAATCCAATGAGATGGAACTTCTGGAAACAGAAATTTCAAAAGCATCATTTGGCACTCAGATAAGTGAAACTGAGAAAGATAATATTTTGGAATTAATTAAAGCTTTTCCAATGGCTTTTGCACATGGTACAAATGAACTTGGCCTTGTAAAAGATCATGAAATGAAAATTAGTTTAACCTGTGATATGGATAATATTCCTGCTAGTCTTAAAAAGAAACCATACCCTGCTTCACCAATGAAGAGGAAAGACATAGAGGATAATATTAAGATGTTATTGAAAATGAACATTCTTGAGAAGGTTGAAACTACGCCAAAATATTGTGTAATATCACCAGTGCTAATTTCTTATGAACAAGATAAAGCAAGACTGTGCGGTGATTATAGAGCATTAAATACATTTACAGTAGATGATATTTATCCCTTGCCAAGGATTGCCTCTATACATGCTACCCTTAAAGGTGCTAAATATATAAGTTGCCTAGATGGAAATAAAGGGTACCATCAAATTCCTGTTGAAAAGAATTCACAGAACTTTTTGTTGATAAAAACACACATGGGAATTTATAAGTATGTCAGAATGCCATTTGGACCAAAAAATGCTCCATCAGTATTTCAGAAGTTAATGGATATAACATTCCATAATGAAATGATTGAAGGATGGTTAATGGTATACATTGATGACATCATAGTGTTCTCTAAATCTTTTGATGAACACTTAATCCATTTAGGGAAAGTATTTCAGAAAATGGATGAAATAAAAATGACCCTTGCATTGAAAAAATGTAAATTTGGGTTTGAATCTTTAAAAGTGCTTGGTCATATTGTATCTGGCTTACAAATATGTGTAGACCAAAATAAAGTGGCTGCAATAACAAATATTGGCATTCCTCAAAATGTGAAGGATGTACAATCTTTTCTTGGAATGTGTGGTTATTATAGAAAATATATAAAAAACTACCAATCAATTGCTGCACCACTGACCACACTGATAAAGAAATCAGAAGCTTTCATTTGGAATAATGAAAGACAACAAGCTTTCAATAAGTTGAAGGAATGTTTAATGACAGCTCCTATCTTGGGATTACCAGATTTCCAATTACCTTTTGTATTATATACAGATGCAAGCTTAATTGGACTGGGTGCTGCTTTACATCAAAAACAACTTATTGATGGTAAAATGTCAGAAGTAGTAATCTGCTATATTACACGTACTCTGAGAAGTGGTGAATTAAAATATGGTGCTACTCAACTTGAATGTTTGGCAGCAGTATGGGCTCTTGAGAAGCTACATTATTACCTTGAAGACCAAAAATTTGAGTTAATAACTGACTGTAGTGCAGTTAAGTCACTCTTAAACATGAAAACTCCTAATAGACACATGTTTAGATGGCAATAAGCTGTACAAGAATACAGAGGACAGATGACTATTACACATAGAGCAGGAACCTTGCACTCTAATGTAGATCTGTTATCTAGAGTACCTCTGCCTAATAATGATGATAATCCTGCTTATGTTCCTGAGTCAGAGATTATTAACATTTATGGCATTTATATTGTAGATCTTGAGGATGAATTTATGCAATCAATTCTTGATAATTATAATTCAGATCCTGACTTAAGTAAATTAACTACAATATTAAATGATCCATCTAATGCTTCAATGAATTTTTTAATAAAAACATTACCAATTAAGTATAAAGAGGCATTAGAGAATGGAAAATTTTCCATTGAGGATGGTTTTATATATTACAGGAAAAAATTAAGTAATGTAATTGTGATTCCCCCTTCAATGAAGGAGTTAATGTTAAGTATATGTCATGATGATATATTAGCAGGTCATTTTGACTACCATAAAACATTAACCAGGGTAAAAAACACAGCTTGGTGGATTAACATGTCTGAGGATGTTCAGAAATATGTTGAAACATGTGATTCTTGTCAAAAATCTAAAAGATTAACAGGAAAAAGAGCTGGTTTATTACAACAAATTGAGCAACCAAAAGATCCATGGGAAATCATTAACATGGACTTTGTAACAGGTTTGCCAATAGCAGGGCATAAGAGTTATAACTCCTGCTGGGTAATTGTAGATAGATTTACAAAGATGTGTAAATTTATTCCTACCCACAAAGAGGTTTCTGCAAAGGACTTAGCTTTTTTATGGTGGACACAAATGTTAAATACAGCAGGTTTCCCCAAAGCAATAGTTTCTGACAGAGATCCTAAATTTACTTCTGAGTTCTGGACGTCACTTATGGATGTTTCAGGGTGTCAATTAAAACTTTCTACAGCACACCATCCACAAACTGATGGGCTAGCAGAAAGAATGATACAAACCTTGGAAGATATGATAAGAAGATACTGTGCTTTTGGTCTTAATTTTAAGACAATGACAAATTCACGCATGATTGGGTAACCCTTATCCCAGGTTTAGAATTTGCATATAATAGTACAGTACATTCTGTCACTGGCAAAAAGCCATTTGAGTTATGGTTGGGTTATGTACCTATTACCCCTGATAAAACTCTTAATAAGTTACCTAGATTGGATTTTCATCCAGGTACTAAATCTTTTCTTCAGATGCAGGAACTATGCAGAAAACATGCTCAAGAATGTATAAATAAGGCTTTTGAGTATGAAAAGAAAAGATGGGATAAAGCCCATAAAGAACAAATGTTCAAAGAGGGTGATGAAGTCCTTATTTCAAAGCTACATTTCAATTTAAATGGTAATGTTAAATTGAAGGATCCATTCATTGGACCATTTGTAGTTAAAAAGATGGTTGGTAATAATGCTGTTGAGGTTATTCTATATGCACCTTATGATAGAAAACATCCAGTATTTCCTATTTCTCTTATAAAACCATACCATTCTAATGATACTGCTCTATTTCCAAGAAGATCAGGAAGGCATAAACAGCAACCTGAAGAAATAGTGGAAAAAGCAGAAATTGAAAAGATACTTAAAAAGAGACACCTTACTAAAGAAAAGGGAGTTGAGTATCTATTAAGATTTAAAAATAAATCAAGTGAATATGACCAGTGGATTCCAGAAAATGAAATCTCTGATCTTAAAAATCTCTTGAAAAAATTTAAATCTAAATAATACTGTTCATTCAGTATATGTATTATAAAAATTATTTTTTATTTTTTATTATTTCACTCTTTAAGTTTAATTAAAATGTCTTAACATTTTTTTTATTGTTTTTTTTGGGGTGAGGGAGTGTCAGCCTAAATATCCTTAGGACTGAGTATTTCTTATGCTTAAAATAAGATAACCTTAACTAGATTAAGCTTATATCTTAAAAATAAGGTTAAAATAATAATATATATTATTTTATTATATATATATATAATTATTATTCTATTATATAATTTATAATAGTTTAAAAAGCTTATCCATGGCCTAATAATACTTATTAAGGTGTTAATGGAGTCATAATATACTTATCTTAAGTGATATGAAGTAATTATTGACATACATAAGCTTATATGTATACATAAATCTCATATTCAGTGAAATATGCAGTATATTATGTATATTTAGGTATATAAGTGGGTTTTAGCCCCTTAATAGCCTATAACCTTTGTTTTTCTGCTTATTTTAGGTCATATGGACGAAATCAGTGGACTCACAACGCCTACAGAAGCATAGACACCTATATCAGGCGCATACACCCAGTTTGGACAACTCAAATTACTTCCTTGGATGGTTATTCACGGATTTATGGGTTAGAAGGATGTTTCTGGGTTAATGTGGATGCTTGGGGATGTTATTGGGGGCTTGGAAATTTTATTTGTTTCCTTTATATGCTTTTAGTTTCATTAAATCTCTTTTTGATCATTTATTTTACCTGTTTCTTTATGGTATCTGCTTTTATCTGGGTTTTCTATTTATGGTATGACTCTGTGTTATTATTAATAGTGATGGAGGGTCCTTACTGGAGGTCTGGGTGTTGAAACTGCTTGAAGTGGAAGCCATGGGGAGGTGATGGGCCCTCACAGTGCTGTAATTGCCGGGGATAGCAGTGACATCATCTGGATTGAAGGTCTGTGCACTCCAGTGGATTTGGGTATAAGTAAGGAGGGATTTTGACGGTTTATTATCATCATTCAATTACTACACTTCAAAAAAAACACTACAATACAATTATTAGTATTCAGAAATATATTATAAAGCCCTTATAAATTGATATTATCTTTATAAAAGCTATAACTATATTTTATTCTTCTATTTTCCACCACTAGCACACATTTAAATCCAAGTATTGTGAGTTTTATTTGAGTATAACTATTCTATTAGTCTTCCCCTGAGGTTTAATCACTAAATCATTTATCAATAAGTAGTAGGACCATAAAATAACACTATTATATCCTACTTATATACTAGACTATACTGACAAAACTTATTTTGCCAAAAAAGAAAAAAAAAAAATTAATTTTAAATTTATTTGGTGTAAGATTTACCAACAAAAGTTTTTGAAAAAAAAAAATGATAATCAAAAAATTAAACCAAAAAAAAAAAAAATTATATCAGAAAATTTTTTTCCCAAAAATAAATATCAAAATTATAATCACATAGGAAATTTATTTATGATTCAGCTTGAACTGTAAAAAAATTTTTTTATAATATTCTGTAGACAAGAGAGAAAAGAGGGAGATAAAAAAACAAAAAAAAATCAGTTTAACCTTGAAAAAAAAAAAAAGAATCACTTACAAAAAAAAAAAAAAAAAAAAGAAAAAGAAAGAAAAAAAAATCATGATTAGCAAATAAAAAACCAAGAAAAAAGAAAAAAAATGACCTACCTGGTGAGTTGAGTTGAGAAAATAAATGCAACCAAAAAAACTTAGGGATGTTTGAGGAGTGGAGGAAAAGGATATGAGTGAAGAATGAAAAAAAGAAACACTGAAAAAATATATGATTTCAGAAAATATGGGATTTCATGTTGAGCTGGTGAAAGAAACCCAATGAGCTATCCAAAAAAAAGATATTCACCATAAATTCAAAAAAGAAAATGAATATGCAACAAACATTTAAATGAGAAATGTTGAGAATGGAGTGGAGATCATATCTGGGATCATGATAAAGATTTGGCCCCCTTGGGATGTCATAATGCTTTTTGGAAAGAAAAGATATACAAGCTAAAGTGTTTTCAACCCAGATTCAGAGTCAGAGTCAGGGGCTAAAACTAAAGTGATAGCATTCATAGCTGTGTGAACTTACTTCCTAGTAGAGAGGTGTTTCATTATTTTTTGGTAGAAAAAGGTTGTTGGTGGAAGGTTTAGGTGATGAATGGAAAGTGGGAATTTGCCACCGAATGAGCAGGTGGGGTGTGTAGATAGAAAAAAATGTTATGTGTTTGCCACCAAAATTAAGTAGGATAGAGTGATAAGATACATAAGGATGGAATCCACAATTATGAGTCATGTGACTTACTTTTAAATCAATAATGGATGTGATGAGTTTGGGATCAGGAATTAGGAATAGTAATTGGGGTATAAGTGGTGGGATAATGCATTATTGTGCAATCCTTATCCACTAGACCTGGGGCTGGTGGATATGAATCTTCCGCAATTAATAATGTCTGATCCCAGGAAAAAATATTCCTGATCCCTAATTGCAGATCCCTGAAAATTGATACCTTGTCATATGGCATGTATCTAGAATTAAATTTTGAAAAGAAGAGATATTTGGAAAAATTGTACAAAAGTTGATTCACAAGGTACTACTATGTATAAAATATCATTATTCTAGCTTCTTTTGATTTTTTAATGATCTAACAATAAGGAAGATTTCCCCAATAACATTCTTACTGTAGGCAAATAGAAAAAAAGTGTCAAAAAGCTAATAGGGGGTATCAAAGTTAGAAATCATCCATTACAAAATACCTAGTTTTTCCACCAAATCAATCATGCTAATTTTTTTAAATATGCAATAGTGTGGCCCAAAAAACACCTTTTTACAATGTCAAGTTTGTGGCTTTCTTCTTTTTTTGTTGTGAAATCCCTTTTAAATAATTAAAAAAATTTCTAACTTTGATACCCATTAATCTTTCCCTTGTGAATCACTCAAAGTTTGACTATGTCTCATATTTTCTTTTGAGGAAAATCTTTTTTTTTATTTTTATTTTTATTTTTATTTTTATTTATTTTTATTTTTATTTTTATTTTTATTTTTATTTTAGTTTTAATTTTAATTTTAATTTTTTTTTTTGCTTTAGTCTTTAAATTTCATTTGAAAATCATAATATAGGTGTTTCAAAAAATCATTATCATATGAGTTGTTTCAAGAAAACTATTTTTTCATTGGATATTGAAATTTCTTTCTTTTTTTTATATTTACATTTATGTGAAATTAGGTTTGAATAATAATTTTGATTAAAGATAGTTTATGATATTGATATACAATTACACTATTTCAAATTTCAAAACCATCTTCAGACTTTTTGGAGTTAAAGAATCAGAGATCAAAAAAAGCCAAAAATAAAAAAATAAAAAAATGAAATCACAGATAAATAGAAGACTCTCATTCAATAATTTCCATCATATGCAATGAAACTTAAAATTTATGTGAGAAAATTTCCAAAAAAAAACAAACTAAAAACTAAAAATAAATAAATAAATAAAATAAAAAAGTTCTCTGGTGTTCCAAGAAATCATGATATATCTATAAATCTTTGGTCAAAAATGTAAAATATTGTTGTAGTATTTGTTCGTGGTGTTCCACACTTTAGCCTGATTTATATCAATATTTACCCAAATATTGTGAGCCAAGGATTTTTTTTTTTTTCATTCTCATTAAGTGAAAATGAATTTTTTAAGGTATTTTTATATGGCACAGTGCTTATGTGGAGCTCATTTTTCCTGTTTGATATGCATCATACTTGGGTTTTTTTACTTTTATATAGCTAAGAAAGTATTAAAATATTTTTTTCTTCTTGTTTGTTCCCATTGGGAAAAAAAGATCATGAGTTCTGAAATAAAGATGTATTGGGTATTGGTGTAAAGTGTTAGATTAAGATAATGATTGGGAAATAATATAAGGAAATAATGTTGTGTAGTATCTGATGTGATATGAAACAAGGAGAATACAAAGAATAATATAAAAAAAAAAGAACAATCAGTAATATGTGAGAGGGAAGACAAGATTCTATGTTAGTTTCCAAAGAAGTTTCAGAAGAGAGAATTGAATCTTCAGAACACATCAGGAATGTTGGGTTAAAAGGCTTGTAGAATCTACATACTTACTTTAATCATCTGAGTTTTTTTTTCCAATAGGGATTTAAAGTTTTCAGAAAATATAGTAAATTATGAAGAATAGATTAATTTAACAAGGCAGAAGTATGTATATGATTTTTTTGTCAGTACTCAGTAAGTACTCACACAATATTCAGGCCAGAATTCAATCAGAACTGAGTGATTTGTTTGGGTGGAGCTCCGAGCGACTGGGCGATTTTCTTGGTGAGTGCGCAAGAGCGAGGCAGTGCGGTGTGACAGGCCAAGTCGTTGGTTGTTTGGTTTCCGACTTTCCTCCCCTGTTTCTTTTTTTAGGCTCTTTTCCATCCGCTTTTTTTCGCTCTTTTCCTTCCGCTTTTTCTCTCCTCCAATGGCAATCAAACCTGGAATCCACTGGCTGTTCTACGGATTAGTTTGTGTTTGTGGATGGATTGCTCGTCAGCTTATCTTAACTATCTTCATCCATCATCACATCACATCCCTCATCTCTTCTCTTCCTCAGCTCCCATCGCCGTCCTCGTCAGATTCGGTCCTGGTCGGTGTTCTTCTCCTCCTACTCTCTTCATTCTACCCTTTCACTGAGCTCTTCCCATCCCCATCATCAGGCACCGATTTCTTTCTCAATGTCTTCTTGACTCTGGCCGGTTATTTCCCTGGTTGCTTTCCTTCTCTTTCAATTTCTTCTTCCTACTCTTGTATATTAACTCGATTCTACCCATTCAGGTCAGATCCATAATTTCATTCTCCAAAACATTCGTAACAACGAAACTCGTGGCCGAACTCCCAAGTGGGCTATCAAATATGGCTTGGTCAAGATCAAAGATAAAAAGGTATTGCTTACTTAATTTTTATTCTCTCATTTTCAAACTTTTGCCCCCCCCCTGATTTTGAGATGTTTTCAGAGCAAACCCAAACATCAGTGGTCTAATCGTTATGAAGAGCGGACACCTCACAGAGCTGATGGTTATGAAGATGATGACCTAGTCCACGGTTATCAGAACAACACATGGGATGGTAAAGGTCCTATGCCTATCCGGCGTACCGATTCTGCCCAAACTAGTTCTGCTTCTAGTTCCCGTGCCTCTCATCCTCTTCAACCCTGGACCGATGATGCTATTGATGCTGAACCTTCTTCAAAGCCAAGATCAGTTCCTACTGGCCCGGATCCAGAAGAATTTTATGATTCCCACTCTATCCATTCCACAAATGTCGAAGAGCCCTCTCACAAGCTTCGTAAAAAGCCGTCATCCTTCAGGAAATTTATCACTGGAACTACTTCTGCGACTCACAAAGGCGATAACCATAGCCACCGTCAATCAAGTAAATCGGATCGGTTCTCGAAAATGAATCAAAACTCATTGAAGGAAAGAGGTGACCCAAACGAGGATAGACGCAATAGGTTGGGTTATTATAATGAATGGGATCAAGATGATTTACTCAGCCGTGAACGGAGTACTCCCATTACTGCAGGTGATCGTGGCAAGTTGTTTTGGTTTAGTAAAAGCATCGTTTTGTCTATTGATTCTAATTTTTCGTTATCTTTTAGATCTTGCTCATGACTTTTAGAGCCTGCAGCTGCGCATCTGGATATGACCCTATGTCATATTGCAAGTGAATTTATATGATGAACTAATAATTGCTACACATGTATATCAGTTTCCTTTTTTTATTGTATAAACATATGATGCTATCTTTTTATTTGCCTGAATTTATTCATGAAGACTCCGCCGCTCTGACGCTTCCTCACGGTTTGCTGTCATGTTTTACCTCTTTATTTTTTTCAGTTCATGTTTTCGACATTTTCTTGCACTGTCGCTTTTGATTACCATCAAAATACCGTCTCATAGTGTCATCCTACGGGAGGATTCTCTTTTTTTCTTCTTTGGAATTATTTTTGGTTTTGGATGATATTCTTGAGCTTAATAAGCCATGTGTAGGCCACACACTGTGAGCTGGTTTTGGATTTCAGGTACAATATTTTATAAATGTATGTTTATATTTTGTGTATAGCCAAATGTTAATGCAGGGCAACATGGCCATTGATTGTTTTTGTTGTATTTATATACAAATACAATAAACAGACATGATTTCTTAAGCTGATTCTGGACAGTATAAGATTTGTATTGATTTGAACAAGTGTTTATGATTGTTTATGTAATTACACCAACAAGTGAGGGAAAAGATCAAAACTTGGTATAGCTGGTGAGGAGAGAAGAAGGAGAGAGAAGGGATTTCTTGTTGTAGTTTTAAACATTATTTTGTGCTGTTTAACAGAGGTGGGGCTAAGAGGGGGGGGGGAGTCAGATCCACCATTCATTTTGAATAGATCTGAAATTACATTACATTAGCCTGTGGGGATGTGGGGGCTTGCCATGTGTTATGTGACACTTGAAGCATAAGTTCCTCAACTACCTCACTATTCAAGCTCTAACTCCACTAGCGATGTGTGAAAAGCAACCTTATGGCAATTACATTCTATTGTGTTCTTGAATTAGTTGTGCTATTCAAACTTTAAAGTATGCTAAAAGTAAAGATGGTTATACTTTTCAAGCATAAGTAATGTACACGCAATCTAGCGGTAAGATTAAGGCAATATTCAAACAGGAGGGGGGGGGGGTAATTGATGGATCTGAGGGTAAATTAGGAGGTCTGTGAGTGTCATCGGACGATCTACGCACAAGGTTGAGGGTGTTCCTGGAAGTGAGATGAGGAGAGTAGTTTAGAAACTTCTTCAAAGCACAGAGGAAATGTTTAAGGAAGTGATTCAAAGATGAATTGAAGGAAGAGCTACTGCTTTGAGATATGTTTGATAAGAATTCTAATATAATTTAAAGGTAATATTAAGATTCTTAAGATCTCACAAAGGGTTGAAAACTCAATTATCAAAGATTTAGGATTTAGAAATGATTACTGAGAAAATAAGGAAAGATACAATAATTATGATTTAACCTGAAGCTTTACCACTATTAACTATATATACGTTTTATAATTTAATTCTAAAGAATGTCAAACCAAAATCCAACCCCTTTTATATCCTTTACTCTTCCTTGCATTGACCTCATACCCATCCACTATTCCCCACACCACAGACCATTAAAAAATACACCCTTTACACCTGGACCCTCCTCACTAACATCTGTCAACCCTTTAATCCTCCGCTAACCATCCTGTCCATGCTCACTACCCCTTTTTAATAACCCACAGATATTTAATAAACCTTTTAGCGGACTATGACATTGACTACTGGGCTGTGTGTTGCTTATTGAGGAAAAGACTAATACACACTATTGAGAGATTGACTAATTTAGATTTAGAGTTTAGACTAGCACGGTTGAATAGTGAGAACACAAAGGAAAGTCACAGTTGCTATGTAGAATTGCTTTCTGCGCTACAAGTATGGATTTAGACCTCTATATTATTGATTTAATGAGCTGCTTTTGCCTCAAGTGTCACATGGTGCGTGACAGATGCCCAGATATAAAAACACAAGATCTGTTGAGCGTGGGACATACTTTCCCACACTACTTTCTCTCCCTTCTTGCTTTAATACTTTATACTTTATTATGTTGACTTGTCCTACCCCAACTCCCACGCCTCCACACCCCAAAGCGGATGGTGGAATCATTACCCGGCAGTATTCTCAAGCCTGCACAGCCTGCGAATAGATGAAATACTTCTGCGTTGAAAGCACAGGGACACAAGGTCCTCGCTAGAAATTCAAGTTTTGCTGCTGGAGATGGGTGGCATGTGATGCCTTATTGAAAAACAAGGATGTCGAGCATTGATTTACAAAAACCAAATATTGGGTAATACCAAAGACCAAAGAGGTGGTCAAAGATATCTGGGATGTATTGGTCAGGGACAATCAGTCGGTGGGAGAGATTGAGGAGGAGGTTGAAGATACTGTGGCAACCTGGGTAACCCAGGCCACAAGTAAGAAACAAGGGGTCAAAGAAGAGGTAGATGAGTTAGTTGAAGAGGATGAGGATGAAGTCACTATTTCAAGACGGACACCAAAGAAGCGGCGTATGGTCATCGAGGATGACAAAGAGGAGAAGGAAGTGACGGTGAAAGTCACCCCAAAATTATTCTTAGAAGCTGACCCATTGTTTGAAGTAAGTTTGTTCTTCTTCTTTTTTTTTTTTTTTTTTTTTTTTTTTTTTTAAATTTTGTTACTTATGACCTATGTTTTAGAATTCAGATGTCATCACGGAAGCTCTGATTGTGGAAGCTGCACCATTGCTGCCAGTTGAGGCAAATCAACCAGTGGTTGATTCAAGGGAGGACAATGAAGAGACTCTCAACCAGGTATGGTCGAAGAAACCTCGGCAAGGTTGACGAACTTGATTCATCAAAGATTTAAGCGGTGAGGTTGACAAGATTGTCTATGCTGCCTCCTATGATGTGGCCAAAGAATTACTAGAAATTGGGGAAGTGATACTGGTAGGAGAGGAGGAGGTATTTGAGAAATGCAGGAAGGAAGGAAATAAGAGTGGTTTTGGAAAAAATAAAGAAGTTGGTTTGGGAGAAAATACAGGAGAACATTTGAAATGGAAGGAAAAAGAAAAGAAAGAAAGAGGGAAGGGAAAAAAAATAGAAATCAATTTGTGTATTTATTTATTTATTTTTTTTACTTTGTTGTTTTAATTGAACATGTTGATATATATTTTATAAGATTTTGAGAAAAGAAAAGATAAAAAAACCGGAAGAAAAAAAAAATTTGAATAAAATGTTGTTTTTAAATTTTGAAAGAAGAAAAAGAAAGAATGTTTAACTGAAAGAATTTTAGTTTTAAGTTTTGAAAAAGAAAAAAAATTTAAGTAAGAAAAAAAAAATAGTTGATTGAAACAATTCGGGTTTGAAATTAAAATTTAATGAGAGAAACAAATTTTTGTTATTTGTGAAAGTTTTATTTATTGAAGTTTTGAAGAATTTTAGTTATTTGAAAAGAAAGAAGAAAAATATTTTTTTTTTTTTTAAAAAAAAAAAAAAAAAAAAAAAGAATTTGAATGAAAGAAGTAATTTTATTCAAAGAATTTTAAAAGAGAAATTTAAAGGTTGAAGTGAAGTTTGAGAAACATTGTTGTTGTCAGCCTGTATATCCCCAGGACTGAATAAAAACTACTTATAAGTTATGTTAAACACATGAAATATACATGGGAATAAT
Organism: Hemileia vastatrix; assembly: GCA_030280995.1. Taxonomy (NCBI): domain Eukaryota; kingdom Fungi; phylum Basidiomycota; class Pucciniomycetes; order Pucciniales; family Zaghouaniaceae; genus Hemileia; species Hemileia vastatrix. The sequence goes on along the minus strand of JASXTE010000006.1, from coordinate 16,242,615 downwards.
AATTAAGAGTACACAAACAGTATATATAAGTAAAATTATGATAATATACAAAATATGCCATTATAACACCTTATATACACACATATATCCATCTTTTATAAGTCTTATGTACTTAATATTAAGCTGGAATATGTTAGGGTAATCTTAAGAACCTTAAGTATAAGGCTACATAATTTTTAAGTACACTTAAAGCTGTTATTTTCACTGTTTTATGCAAAAAACAAGAAATGCACTTTATTTCACTAATAAGTTGACTATATGCGCTATAAATTTGAAAATATCAAAAATGCACTTTGACAGATCAATTTTTCTCATTTAGGACTATTGATTTGGCTATTTAAATGTATAAAAATAACACTTTTCAAATTTGGTGTTTTTTAAGCCAGAAATGGCTTCTGTGTACTGGCCACATACTGCCTGCTTTTTTCCCATGTGAATAACTTCATTTTTAGCAAAGTTAGCTTTTTCACACTATAATTACCCCACATTCTATGCCCACTGTGGGGAAACACACTAAAATAGGCGACAGGCGCTTTTTTAGTGTCCTAGCTTAATTAATAATGCATTGACCCTGTTTATATGCACTAATTTCATTAATAACCTCACTCTTGGCGTCTTATTTCATAACCACGCTTAAATTTGCCTAATTTTAGTCAAGGATTTACCCGTGCAAGCGCCTGCCAAGGACTGCATGTAGTTACCCCACATTTCACGCTCTTTTTTGAGTTTTTGGGTGGTTTCTCAGTCAATATTGGTTATTTTTGGATGGGAATTTCATGTAGTATAATGTCAGGATTAGCCCCTCCATTTCTACAGTTAATCCCCCTTTTTATTGAGCTATTATTAAACTTAAAAAGTCTCATTTAGTCTTTTATATTATTGTTTTATATGCATATACTCTCTTTTGTCTTTTTCTTTAATTTTGATGGATTTCCCTTATTATTACAGGATTTTGACAGTTTTTATTTGTCTAATTATGTCATGGGTTACTAGGGATGTTGATGGGCAGGTCTATGAATTGTTTTGAGGCGTCATTAACTGTGTATTGGATGGTAAATTAAGGGAATCATTGGGGAATTCAGTGTGTATAAAAAGAGGAGGTTTTGGGGTCTTGTTTCTTCATTCTTTATCATTTACAATTTAACCAAAAAAACCAAATAAATTACAATACATATCAATTAGTACTTTTATAAGACTTTTGAATAGTATCTGGATTATAAAATCTATTTTTCTACCAACTACAAAGATTGTAAGCCATATATAAAAATAGTGAGAATTATATTACTGAGACCTTTAATTTTGATTATCTTTAACTACTTATTGGATTTACACTACAGTATTCATATAGGACCATTTAAATCTTCTAGACAACTGACCATTCAAGCTAGTTCACATCCTTGTACTTGACCTCAGCCTGGCAGTTGTATTTATTTTCCACCACTAGCACACATAAAATCCAAGTATTGTGAGTTTATATTGAGAATAACTATTTTATTAGTCTTACCCTGAGGTTTAATCACTAAAAATTTAACAATAAGTAGTAGAACCATTAATACTTAATATTAAATCATACTTAGATACTAGCACACACTGAAAATTGGGGTCTTTCCTTAGTTATTACTTATTATTTAGTATAAGCCTTAGGACATGATTTTTACTCTAGTATATCTCAGAAAAACCAAATAATTGGGTCTGCAGCCCATTAGTAGGTCATCATAACTCAGTGATTGCAGAAAATAAACCTTATAATAATTTTAATAATTTTTTATAATAAAAATTAGGTATTTACGGTATTAACTGTACCCAATATAAACCCGATTTCACTTGGTATTTGTTCACCAATATAACACCCAATTAAATTGGTATTTGGTTAAATCTTGGTAAGGTAATTATTCACCCTTACAAAGGTCTAGTTAAAATTATTATTTTATTTTTAACAGATTTTTTCGAATTTTTATTACATTTTATTTAAATAAATAAAGATATAAATTCAGGGTAAGCTCCAGTGCTCTTATTAGTAATTGTATTGCTAATATTTTTTGTATACTAATTAACATATAGGTTTTCCCTTTTGTAGACGTGAAAAATTGTTATTTAAGACACAATGAGTGCTCCACAGTACAATTTTGGTGAAAAACCTGCTTATAAAACCAGGTCTAAAGCTAAAAACATTGCTCCAGGACATCACCATGGAGGGTCAATCCTACCCATAATCAGAGTCTATGAGTATAGAGAAAAATGAAGCCCTTCTAAAAAGATAACAATCAAAAAAACTTCACATCCTCTGCAGGATCAACTGTCCCATCTGGCCAAACAGGTTCTGAAACTAGAGGAATCAAAGTCTACCATTCTAAAGGAGGTAGAGCAGTTGCAAACCAACTGCAATGTGGGGTTCCAACAGATGAAGCAAACCTTGGCAGAGTTAAAGGTAGGGAAGCCAAGCCAACAATCCCCTACCCAAGGAGGGCCATATCATTCCCAGGAAAAATCTTGGTAGAGAAATGGAAGTGGGATTGATTCCACCAGCAGTGGTCAAGCCACATTTGCAACAGGGATAAACCCCCCCATCAGACTGCCTCAGCTCACCCCTACAAAGAAAAGAAAAAGCACCAAAATTCAGGGCTTTCTCCTATCCTTTGGTAAGTAGATTACCCTCTCATATTAAACACAATACTGATTATTACAATATAGGTGTCACCGGACGATCTACGCACAAGGTCAAGGGTGTTCCTGGAAGTGAGATGGAGAAAGGAGTTTAGAAACTTCGTCAAGAAACAGAGGAAATGTTCAAGGAAGTGATTCAAAGATGACTTGAAGGAAGAACTACTGCTTTGAGATATGTTCGAGGAGAATTCTAATATAATTTAAAGGTAATAATAAATTTCTTAAAATCTCACGAAGGGTTGGAAACTCAATAATCAAAGATTAAGGATTTAGAAATGATTACTGAGAAAATAAGGAAAGATACAATAATAATGATTTAAGCTAAAGCTTAACCACTATTAACTATATATACATTGTAGACAATCCTATAGTACTAGCTATAGGCCTTGACCAAGGGAGTTGGAGAAAAACCAGAGAGAAAATCCCCTGTCCCTTTAGAAAAATAGAGTGAGATTTACTTGCTAAAGTAAGTTGGTTCCTGTTTTGCTAAAGCTCCTGTTTAACACACTTGACTGCTTGATGAGCCAAGAAAGTAGTCACCAGATAGACTGCCAGACCAAAGAACTGAAATTTAGAACAATGTCCACACCAGAGACAGCAAAGATACTTGATGTAGGCTGCAAATCCACACCAGAGACAGCAATAATACTTGCTATAGCTTGCAAGACTATAACAGAGAAAAAAGTTGCCAAAGTTAAGTTAAATGAAGAACTCACTTGCAACAAACACAGCCAATTGTGGCCATAAAACAGTGAAAACTGAGTGAGGAACAATGATATCACCTCTGGATGGTTGTATGATGATTAAGGTTTCCCCAAACTGTCTTATTCACTATGTACACACAGACCACTAACTAAGAGCCCATGCGCACCCACCCATCTGGCGCCTGTACCCGCCAAATTGCATATAAAACCCTCCTGAAGCGCACCCCAACCTCCTAAAACAGAGGCAGGTGGGCCGCCCGACGTCGGAGATGCCGCCTGAAGCAGCCCGGCCTCCCTGAAGCCAGAAAACCAATAAAAACAACTAATCTACTTAGAAAAATTAGCTACAACTACTAAAACCTTTAAAACATGGAATTTCACTATAAAAACATTGTGACCTGAAATATAGAGAAAAATTAGCTCTATCCAATGGTACTAAGCACTTAACCCTAAGACTTAAGGTTAGCCCTTAAAACACAAAAAACAAAATTAAACAGCAATCTTTTATAAATGAAAAATGAGGAAATGACCCCTTAAAACTTAGAATATAAAAAATGTCTTCAAGACATAAAATATAGAGAAAAACCAGGGCTATCTAATGATAGTACCCACATACCCACAGACCCAATATCCACGGAATAAAACCAGAAAAATACCCAATTCCTTAACAGATGTCAATTAAGACATGCACAAACAGCGCCAAATCACACAACAAAGGCCCCTGCCAATGTTGGAAGACCACATTCTCCCTCCAATTGAGAATGTCCACATTATTTCTTCATCCAACCACAATGTTTAACCTTCTTCCCAAATATGCCTCTGAAATGGGTCCCTGCCAATACTGCATCGACAATATTTTAATCTGCACCATGACACCACCTGTCCATCCATACAGAACGTCCTGCAATGTCTGCCAATCTAGAAAAAATACCTGCCACAGACCTGGTCCACTTTCTTCTGCAACAGATTCAACTCCACCTCAACCTGGCCCATCTTCTGCCAGCACCAAAAGATCTAGGCCGTCCATCCTGATACCCAGATTAATCAAAAAACTCCACCCTTCCCAGAAGAGTGCCACAACCCATAAAACAACTAGTTCCCCCATCCCTGGTCCATCTGATGGTAAAGAATGTTCATTTCTTCCTTCAACTTTAAAACTGATGACTTCTCAGTTCTTCCATCTTCTGATAGTGATGATAACAATGTAGGATCCATTGCACCACCAAAACCAATGCACTTGCCCACTATCAAGGCCAAGCTCCAACAACACACATCTCAACAGAAACAAGTTCTGCTTCACTACTTCCAATCCACTCCTGCTAGAGATCCACAGGACATTGAGAACAGAAGACACCTCATTCACCAGTTCAAGGCTAATTCTGAACACTTCATTTCATCTCTTGATTCCCTCTGTAATTCCACTAGTACCTGAGTTTGATTCAGAAAAGAAAAATTGACCACACCCTCTATAGGATGTAACCACAAACAACCCTCAGTTTTAAGTCTTGGGGGACCATCCTCATTTTATAGTCTTGGGGGACTCAAAAACCCTCAGTTTAAAGTCTTGGGGGACTCAAAAACCTAAATCATAAACCCAGAACAAGAGATCAACCACATTAAGACACAGAGAAAAAACTAACATTCTGGGGTAATTGTAAATAGAGCAGCCAGCCCATCAATTACCCCCAAACTTGCCTTTGCTAAATTCGGAGGCTCCCCCCGGGGATACCCTCCACCAATCTTTCAAAACCAACTCCAACTACAAAAACTTTTCATCAGTTTATAGTCTTGGGGGACTTACAACCCTCAGTTTAAAGTCTTGGGGGACTAACACAGTGTTCAGTTTAAAGTCTTGATGGACTAGTCTTGATAAAATTTTGAAACCAGCCAGTTTAAAGTCTTGGAGGACTAAAAGAAACCAGATTTCAGTTTAAAGTCTTGATGGACTGGCGGAATTTTGCATAAAATAGATGCAGCCAATTTCATACAGACCACCCCTACAGCAAATCTGCTGAACTCCCACCTTCACTTCATCATCTACCCATCACTGACAAAAAAATCTCCTCCTATCCCTTTTTATCATCTTTTCTCACCACAGATCATGGCTGGATCTCCTGATGTTAACCCTTCTACTCTCCCTTGCTTCACTGCTCCCAAGGACTATGCCTGCAAACAGTGCATCCACATGTGCAGACCTTTCACATTCACTCTTCCAACTCCTGAATCCAAATTCTACAACAGGGCTTTTGTTTCTTGCTATTCCAAAAAGAAAAGATGTGACAGAGATGACAACTACCCTATTCCTCCTCCTTCACCTTCCCACAAATACATCTCTAGATCCCCTACTAGATCCCCAGAGCTTGGTCCTTCCTCTTCCTCTTTATCTTCAGCACCTTCCAGAAGATCCAGAAGCTCCACTTCCAGAACTCTTCCCAAAGACCAGCCTAAGCTTCCCAAGATACTGCTTTTATCTCCGCCAAAATAGCTCCAAAAGCTTCAAGATCAACTCCCAGGCTTCTAGACTGCATCCAGGCGGCCTGCCCGCCTCACTGGACAGTGAAAATCCGGCTCCAAATCACCAAAAACGACCGGAAAACAGCCAAATTCCATCAATCAACAAAAACAACTCTACACAATCGCCTCCCACTGCTCCCAGGGCAATTCAGCCAACTCTTACAAAGTCCAAAAACTTAAAATTTTCCCAAACTTCTAGGAGACCTGCCAGAGAACCCCAAGAAGAGACCAGAACACCACACACTGCACCCAAACAACAACTTCGTCCCCAACTAAGACAAAGAAACTACACCTCTCGTCTGTCAGCCAACTACTCTTCTGACAGTTCCATCTCTTCAAAAGCTCCATCCAGAAGAGATCAATCTGCTTCCAAATCCCCCTCTCCTGCCCCATCCTTTAACAACCCTGGTACTCCATCACCAGCACCTCCTCCAGCTGAATCCAACACATATAACAACCACAACCACAACAACAATCACCACGGGAAATCTAGGGGTGAATTGCTAGCAATCCCCTCTCTTGAAATTTAGAGTGTCCCTTAAATATGCCAGGTTTATGAATACTTTATAAACATAAGTAAATTAGAGTTAGATTTACATTTATTCTCAGATTGATTATAGACAGAATATCAACTTATTCCAAATTATGCACAAGTTGATCCTCCAGAACTTGATTTTGGTCCTCTAATGAGCACAAATTGATCTAACCTAAGCTTATGCATATATAATAATTCAGGATACCTGCTCTATTAAATTTGATAATAAAATAAAATATTGATGAATTTATATAAAAAAATTATTATGTAAGATATTAAATTATAAATTTAGGCATCATAGGAGGGCACGTAATAGAACTTAATTATACTATGTGACACCATAATACTGTATCATGCAGTTTGAAACATTTAAAACAAAATGAGTCATGATGGGCAATGAAATTTCTTGGACAAACACTTTCAAAATTAATACTGACCATAATACACAAGTATGAAACCTTGGCATCTATCCAATAAAAGATTTTCCTTCTGATAAATGGATTTTCTCAGTTACTACCTGCTAAAAAGTGTCCTTCTGAGGTTTGTCTGACCTTCAGGGGGGTAATTTGGCCACATCACACTACTTCTATTTCCATGATTGACCAAAACATCATCCTCATTCCCATCTAAAGAGTTGATCTCATCTGACTGTGGCTGATCAAAGGGGTCCACCACAAGTTTAGCCAAAATTTTTGTGAACACTTTTTTGATGGATAGTGACTAACTGGTGCTTTCCAAAATTGTCCACCTGAAGTTAGGCTAAACTTCAGGAGGATAAATTTATTATTAATACCAAATTAACTGAAGAATACTTTTGCCCTAGCTACTCTGCATCATAAAAGTGTCCAACTGAGGTTTAGCCATAATTCAGGTAGACACTTTTGGAAAGGCACAGTCTGATGGGTTTAATATCTATATATGGCAATAAGTATCAGTTTTTTATCAACATGGAACTAGAATTAATTTATATGGCCAAATTGTCCACATGAAGTTTGGCCAAAATACAGGTGGAAATTTTTATGAGGATTACTTGATGTAATGAAGAAGACTTGCAATTACTTTCCATCATAAAATTTTCAAACTTAAGTTTATCAAAAATTGTGGTGACACTTTTGCTAGATCCAGTCATATGGGATCAACTCTCTATATGGAAATGAGAATCAATTTTTAGTCAATCATGGCATTAGAAGTAATTTTATATGGAAAAACTTTCCGCCTGATTTTTGGCCAAAAATAAGTTGGAAATGTTTATGAATACTAGATTAACTAAAGAAGACTTGCACCCTACTACTGTCCATCATAAAGGTGTCCACCAGAAGAATTCTCAAACTTGTGGTTGACACCTTTGGCCTGGTCCAGCCATATGGGATCAATTCTGCATATGGAAATGAGGATTTAATTTGGTCAATCATGGTACTAGAAGTAATTTGATATAGATAAAGTGTCCAACTAAATATTGGAAAAAAATCAGTTGAAAACTTCATTTAGTTTTTCAAAAAATCAAATTAAGTAAAATTTTATTCCTGATGATGCCCATTTCATCCAACACCTCTTCTGAGCCTTGAAAGTAGGCATTTAGCTTGAATTTTAAAATTTCATATAAAATCCCTATTATTCAACCTATTTATTTTTATCCCTTTTTTTCTTTTAGATATCAATTAATTTTATGTAAAACAAATCATTTTCATAATTTTTTACCTGTATTTAATGGAATTATTAAAGGTTTAACATCACCCTGTAAGCATTTGGCACATGTTTTTTTGCTATACTAACAAAATTAATAATATACTGGTAACAAAAAAATGATCGAATGATAAAATATTAATAAAACAGAAAGATCAAGTACCAGTGGATATGTTTTTAAAAAATACCAGTTGCACTGAAGAAGAGCTGCACCCTAGATACTCACCATCAAAAAAGTGTCCAGCACAAGTTCGGCCGAACTTGTGCTGGACACTTTTGGTCAGTTGCAGTCATATGAGATCAATTCTTGCTATGGCAATGAAAAAAAATTTTTGGATAAAAAACTTCACTAGAAGTAGTTTTACATAGCCAAATTTTCTACCTAGATTTCATCCAAACCACAGGTGCACAATTTTTTATCTTTGAAAAAAAGTCAATTTAGTACAATTTATCCCTGATGGCTCTCATTAGCTTCAACACCTCTACTGGCCTTTGATAGTAGGAATATTACTTGGATTTCTTTTTTCATATTTGATCCCTTTAACTTAATTTTTTATTCCTAATATTGCTTTAGGATATCAATTAATAATTTTTAAAATAAACTATTTTCATATTTTTATACATTTATTTAATAATATTATAAATGGCATAACATCACCTGGTATGCATTTGGCACATGAGTTTTTTCTATACTTATAAAATTAATAATATAATGGCGACCAAAAATTAATCAAATGATATTGATGAGTGAGGAACAAATATAAAATACCAGTAGACATGTTTGTAAGAAATACTAGATGAACTGAAGAAAAATTCTACCCTAGCTACTATCCATTATAAAAGTGTCCAGCACAAGTTCGGCCCAACTTGTACTGGACAATTATGGTCAGGTGCAGTCAGTTTGGAGCAATTCTCTCTATGGAAATGAAGATAAATGTTTGATATAAAATTACACTAGAAGTAGTTTAATATGGCAAAATTTTCATGCTGAAGTTTTGGTAAAGCTCAAGTGGATTTTTTTTTATTTTTACAAAAAAGAAAATTTAGTGCAAGTTTAGCCCTGATTGTTCTAATTTAATTCAACATCTCTTTTTTCTGTTTATGGCAGGAATTTAACTTGGATTTTAATTTTCATCTTTGATTTCTTTTATTTTACTTTATTCCTCTCATATTGCTTTTGGATAGAAGTTTATTTTTTGTAAAATAAATCATTTTCATATTTTTTTACCTTTATTTAATAATATTATAAAATGTGTATCATCACCCAGTATTCATTTGGCACACAATTTTTGCTATACTGATAATATTAATAATATAATGGTGACAAAAAATTAATCAATTGATAAATATGAGTGAGGCACAAAGATTTAATAACAGTGGAAATGTTTATAAGCAATTTCAGATGATTAAAAATGACTTGCACCCTGGCTACTCTTCATGATAAAAGTGTCCAGCACGAGTTTGGCCAAACTTGTGCTGGACACTTTTGGTTGCATTCCGTCAGATGCGATCAATTCTTTTTATGGAAATGAGACTGAATTATCACTCTATCATTGCACTGAAAGTAGTTTTATATAGACAAATTGTCCCCTGGAAGTTTGTCCAAACCTAAGGTAGACAATTTTTTCCTTTAGTAAAAAGTAAATTTGATCCATGTTAATCTATGATGGTGCCCATTTTTTCTGAAGCCTCTACTGGCTCATGATAGCAGAAATTATACTTAATATCTTTATTTCATGTTTGATCTCTTTAATTTTAATCTTACCCTTTTATTTATCCTTTAGCTTTTAAATATCAATTTTATTTTGGTAAAACTGATAACTTTTACATTTTTTTATGTTTATTATATTATATTATTAAATTTGTAAAATCATCCAGTGTACATTCATTACACATTTTTTTGCTATACTAAAAACATTAATAATATAATGGTGACTAAAAAATAATCAAATAATAAATATGGATGACAAAGAAAGATCAAATACCCATAGATATTTTTAAAATGAATATAAGATTAACTGAAGAAGACTTGCACCCTAGCTACTCTCCATCATATAAGTGTCCAGCACAATTTCAGCTGAGCTTGTGCTGGACACTTTTGGTTGCATGCAGTCAGATGGGATAAATTTACTCAACGGAAGTTAAAATGAATTTTTGCTCAATCATTGCACAAGAAGTAGCTTTATACTGCTATACTATCCTCCTGATTTTTTTGGGAAACATCAGGTGGACACTTTTATTAATTTTAAAAAAAAGAAAACATATTCCAAATCTAGAACTGGTGGTGCAAATTTGGTCTGAAAACTCAAATTATCTTTGATGGCAGAAATTTTATTTGAATGTTTAATTTCATATTTAATCACTTTTGTTTTACTTTTTTATTCCTGTTTTTGCTTTCAAATATCAATTTATTTATTGTAAAACTAATAATTTTCATATTTTTTTTACTTTTATTTAATAAGATTATGAAAGATGTAGCATCTCCCAGTATGCATTTAGCTTACAAATTTTTTCAATACTAATAACATTAATATTATAATGGTGAAAAACAATGAATCAAATGATAAATATGAATGACACAGAAAGATCATATACAAGTGGATTTGTATATAAGGAATACCTGATGAACTGAAAAAGACCTGCACCCTAGATACTCACCATCATAAAAGTGTCCAGCATAAGTTCGGCCGAACTTGTGCTGGACACTTTTGGTTGCATGCAGTCAGATGGGATAAATTTACTCTATGGAAATGAAAATGACATTTTGCTCAATCATTGCACAATAAGTAGTTTGATATTGCCAAAATGTCCTCCTGATGAATTTTCAAAACTCATCAAGACACTTTCTTTGTTTTAACAAAAAAGAAAATATAGTGCAAGTTTATCCCTGGCGGTGCACATTTGATCTAACACCTCTACTTGTTATTGATAGTGGTAAATTTCCTTAGATTTTTTTTTCTTATTTTATCCCTTTTATTTTACTTTTTTATTGCTCATATTGCTTTGGATATCAATTTTTTATTTTTAAAATAAATAATTTTCATACTCTTATACCTTTATTTAATAATATATGATTAAAGGTGGAACACCACCTGGTATGCATTTTTCACACAAGTTATTACTATAGTAATAACGTTAACAATATAATGATGACAAAAAATTAATAAAATGGTAAATTTAAATGACACAGAAAGATCAAATTCCAGTGGAAATGTTTATAAGAAATCCCTTTTGAGTTTAAGAAGATTTGCTGTATGCCTACTCTCAATTATAAAAGTGTCCAGCACAAGTTCGGCCGAACTTGTGCTGGACACTTTTGGTTGCATGAAGTCATATGAGATAAATTCTCTCTATGGCAATAAAAATGATATTTCAATCAATTATTGAAGTAAAGAATGTTTAATATTGTAAAATTTTCCCCTGGAAGTCTGTCCAAACCTAAGTTCAAAATTTGTTAGCTATACATAAAAGTAAGTTTAGACCAAGTCTTGACCTAGGGGTCCCCAACTGTCCCAACAACACTTCTAGCTCTTGATAGTAAAAATTTTACTTGTATTTTTTATTTTGTATTTGATCCCATTTATTTTCATTTTACTTTTCTATTAATCTTTTTAATTTTAAATATCAATTTATTTTTTTAAAAACTAAACATATTCATATTTTTTTAACTTTATATAATAATATTATTAAAGTTGTAACATCACCGATTTTGCATTTGGCATGCAGGTTTTTGCTGTACTAGAAACATTAATAATATATATGGTGACAAAAAATTAATTATAAGATAAATATGAATGATAAAAAAAAGTTAAAAACCCAATAGAAATGTGAAAAACAAAAAACTGATGTACTGAGAAACACTTCCACCCTAGCTACTCTCCATCATAAAAGTGTCCAGCACAAGTTCAGCCAAACTTGTGCTGGACACTTTTGTTCAGGTGCAGTCAGATGGGATAAATTCTCTCTGTGGAAATTAAATTAAAAAAATGCTAAATAATTACATTAGAAGTAGTTTGGTATGGCTGAATTATCCACCTTGAGTTTTTCCAAACCTCAGGTGAAAAATTTTTTATCTTTAAAAAAAATTAAATTTTATCAAATTTAGCCCTGATGGTACCCATTTGTTTCAACACCTCTACTGGCTCTTGAAGGCAAGAATTTTTCTTTAATTTTTCTTTTTCATATTTGATCTCTTTTACTTTACTTTTTTATCACTCATGTTACATTTGGATATTAATTTATAATTTTGGAAAAGAAATCATTTTCATATTTTTTTAACATTTTTTAATAATATTATAAAAGGTGTAATATAACATGGCATGCATTTGGCACACAAGTTTTTTCTATACTAATAAAATTAATAAAATTCTAATGACAAAAAATTAATCAGATAATAAAATATGAATAACACAGAAAGATCAAATACCATTTGACATGTTTTAAAAAAATAACAGTTGTACTGAAGAAGACCTGCACCCTAGCTACTCTCCATCATAAAAGTGTCCAGCACAAGTTCGGCCGAACTTGTGCTGGACACTTTTGGTCAGGTGCAGTCAGATGGGATCAATTCTCTCTATGGAAATGAAAGAAATTATTTGATAAGAAACTTCACTAGATGTAGTTTAATATAGCTGAATTATCCACCTAGAGTTCATCCAAACCACAGGTACACAATTTTTTATTTTAAAAAACAATCAATTAAGTACAATTTATCCCTGATGGCTCTCATTTGCTTTAACATCTCTACTGGCCTTTGATATTAGCAATAATACTTAGAGTTTGTTTTTCATATTTGATTGCATTAAATTAATTTTTTATTCCTCATATTGCTCTTGGATATCAATTTATAATTTTTAAAATAAATTATTTTAATATTTTTATACATTTTTTAATAATATTATAAAAGGTATAACATCACTCAGTATGCATTTGGCACACAATTTTTTGCTATACTTATATAATTAATAATATAATTAAGACAAAAAATTAATCAAACAATATGTATGAGTGAGGCACAAAGATAAAATACCAGTAGACATGTTTGTAAGAAATACGAGATGAACTGAAGAAAAATTCTACCCCAGCCGCTCTCCATCATAGAAGTGTCCAGCACAAGTTTGGCTGAACTTGTGCTGGACACTTTTGGTCATGTGCAGTCAGATGGGATCGATTCTCTGTATGGCAACAAAAAATTTTTTTTATCAAATTTCACTAGAAGTAGTTTGGTTTAGCTGAATCATCCACCTGCTGTTCTGCCCAATATCAGGTGTATAATTTTTTATCTTTAAAGAAAAGGTCACTTATTACAATTAAGCCCTGATGGCTCCCATTTGCTTTAACACCACTACTGGCTCTTGATAGCAGGAATTTTACCAGTATTTTTTTCATATTTTAACTCTTTGACTTTTATCATACTCTTTTATTACTCTTTTTACTTTTAAATTTCTATTTAATTTTTGTAAAACAAATCCTTTCCATATTTATTTACGTCTATTTTAAAAAATTATTGAAGGTATAACTTCACATGTTATGCATTTGGCACACAAGTTTTTGCTATACTAATAACATTAATAATATAATGGTGATAAAATATTAATCGGATGATAAATATGAAAGATACAGACTGATCAAATACCAGTAGAAATGTTTATGAGAAATACAAGATGAAAGAACTGAAGAAAATTTCCACCCAAGCTACTCTCCATCATAAAAGTGTCCAGCACAAGTTCTGCCGAACTTGTGCTGGACACTTTTAGTCACGTGCAGTCAGATGGGATAAATTCTCTATATGGAAACAAAAAAACATTTTTTTATTAAACTTCACTACAAGTAGTTTTGTTTATCTGAATCATCCACCTGTTGTTCTTCCCAACCTCAGGTGTATAATTTTTTATCTTTAAAAAAAAGGTCACTTATTACAATTTAGCCCTGATGGCTCCCATTTTTTTCAACACTTCTACTGGCTCTTGAGAGCAAGAATTTTACTAGTATTTTGTTTTTCATAATTGATCTCTTTGAGATTAATTTTACCTTTTTATCCCTCATATTGCTTTTGTATATCAATTTATTTTTTTTAAAACAAATCATTTTCATATTTTTTTACCATTATTTAATAATATTTTAAAAGTTGTAACATCACCTGGTATGCATTGGGCACACGAGTTTTTGCTATACTTATAATATTAATAATATAATGGTGACAATAAATTAATCAAATGATATATATGAGTGAGGCACAAAGATAAAGTACCAATGGACATGTTTATAAGAAATACCAGATTAACTAAAGAAAAATTCTACCCTAGCTACTCTCCGTCATAAATGTGTCCAGCACAAGTTCGGCCAAACTTGTGCTGGACACTTTTTGTCACATGCAGTCTGGTGTGATCAATTCTCTCTCAATCATTGAACTAGAAGTTGTTTGATATGGCTAAATGGTTATGCTGGAGTTTTTTTAAACCTCAGATTGGCACTTTTTTGTTTTTCAAAAAAGCAATTATAGTACAAGTTTAGCCTCACTGGTGGACATTTGCCCCAACATGTCTACTTGCTCTTGATGGCAGTAATTTTATTTTAATTTTTTATTTCATATTTGATTCCTTTAATTTTACCTTTTTATCCCTCATATTGCTTTTGTATATCAATTTATTTTTTGTAAAACAAATCATTTTCATATTTTTTTACCTTTATTTAATAATATTATAAAAGGTGTAACATCAACCAGTATGCATTCGGCACATGAGTTTTTGCTATACTTATAATATTAAAACATAATGGTGAAAAAAAATCAATCAAATGATAAATATGAGTGAGGCACAAAGATCAAATACCAGTGGACATGTTTATAAGAAATACCAGATGAACTGAAGAAAAATTCCACCCTAGCTAACCTCCATCATAAAAGTGTCCAGCACAAGTTCGGCCGAACTTGTGCTGGACACTTTTGGTCACATGCAGTCTGATGTGATCAATTTTCACTATTGCAATGAAAATGAATTTTTCTTCAATAATTGCACTAGAAGTTGTTTGATATGGCAAAATTGTCATCCTGAAGTTTTGGTAAAGCTCCAGTGGATTTTTTTTTATTTTTACAAAAAAGAAATTATAGTCTAAGTTTAGTGCCACTGGTGGGCGTTCACCCCATCATGTCTACTTGCTCTTGATGGGAGGAATTTCACTTTAATTTTTTATTTCATATTTGATCCCTTTAATTTTACCTTTTTATCCCCCATATTGCTTTTGGATATCAATTTATTTTTTGTAAAACAAATCATTTTCATATTTTTTTACCTTTATTTAATAATATTATAAAAGGTGTAACATCACCCGGTATGCATTTGGCACACGAGTTTTTGCTATACTTATAATATTAATAACATAATGGTGACAAAAAATCAATCAAATGATAAATATAAGTGAGGCACAAAGGTCATATACCAAGGAATCAATAGTTCTTTTTAATATTATAAATTTTTTGATTAAATAAAATGGTAATAATGAATTATATTTTTCATCCACAATTCCACTCTAATGATTCCCACTGCACAAAAAGGGTTCTTTTGGTCCTTTCTTTACTGCTTGTGCATATATTTTATTGCCCACAGTACTACAATTTTTTGTAGTGATTATCCCACATCTGATTCAGGAATATTTTTAAACAATATAAGTTTTTTTTACAAAAGACCTTATCATATCCAATATCCCACAAAAAATACAACCTGTTTTTGTATTAAAGCCCGTTAATTATTAAGAAATTGTTAAAATAATTAGATTAGCCCCTGGCACAGCCAGATCCATACCAACCGACCTAAAGTCTTTTCAATATTGAAAACAATTAAATAAAATTATGATATCATACTAAATTATGGGCACCAACCATAATTCAGCACTTCTCATTTGCTCTGCTACAAAATGAGTGCATGTAGCATTTTTCTAATGTCAGACTGTTTTTCTTCCTTCCCTCACACCTTTAGTCCAGAATGAAAATTTAGTATGAGTTTTGGTCAAAATGGTTTGCCAGTGTTATCTGTATGCAATATGAATTCATATTGCATATTTCTATTTATGCATAAAATATACTTGTTAAGCATCATTTTTTTTGCATTTTTCAATCATTATGCATATTTATGCATATTCATATTCATATTCATTATACAGATTTATATGCATATTAATATATTTTATTCATATACATATATGCACCTTTTTTTGCATATTCAATATGCATATTTTTAATGCATATTCAATATGCATATTTTTATGCATATCCAATATGCATATTTTTTATGCATAATCACAATGCATATTTTTTATGCATATTTTTATGCATATTTTTTATGCAAATTTATTCTTCATAGTCATTATGCATACACTTTGGATAGGCATTTCACATCAATTTTTAGCATGCAATAAGTATCCACCATGCAAATTCAAATGCATATGCATCTATATCATACACGCAACATATATTCAAGTTTAATATTTGAATATTAAGGTATGCTAAGTGATGTTGTTCAACCTTTTGCCAAACCTGAGATTAACTGATGTTCAATGTGGTTCTTAAGCTCTGCTCAAGGAGGGATTGTTCTGGATTCAATCTGTGACAGTTTATTTTTTCAATGTTTTTTCATCAGATTTAAAAACATCTTTCTGACAGTTTCAGGATGGTTTCCCAACAGTTTCCTGACAAATTCATAATAGTTTCAAAAAGAGGGAACTGCTAGCAGTTCACCCCCAGATTTCCCGTGGTGAATCCCACTGCTCCAACTAAGCCCCAGGAACATCAGCCTCCTAGTTCACCTTCTCAAAATCTTTCAGAGGAAGACCATGAGAATCCATATCTTTCCCTAGTTGATCCACCCACTATGACCATTACAAAATCGTCAGAGATCCAAATTCCAGCTGCTTACAAATTTGATGAGCTTCCAATCTGTAAGTATCAAATTAATTATCCCATTTCTTCAACAAAAATAATTACTGATCCAATTCTTCTTGTCTAGTTGGCACCCCTCCTCCTGAATCTATTATTGGAGTTGGCCAACCTTTTGAAACTTCTTTGACCCTGGATTAAGGAGACATAAAGAAACACCTAAGAACCATGTGTTCCAATATGCTAAAAGCCTTTGCCCTCCATGGACCTTTGAATGACTTTGAAAAATCCCTGAGAAAGTGCCTGTTGGACGACCACTGGAAAATGTCTAGGATCATTAATCACACCCTCCAGCACTCCATTCCTGCCTCTTCTTCCTCCTCTGAACTTCCCTCTAATCCAATTCCTGACCATTACAATCCCTATCATCTCTCCAGCAGGATGCACTTCAAAGAACACAGTGCTTCCCACAATCCCAACAAAAAACAAAAACGTCATCACAATCCGGACCAGCCTCCAGAAGCCTCATCATCCAGACAATGAGTTCCTGAAAAAGATTAGAAACATAATAATAATATAAAACAATTAATAAAAATAATTTCAAAATTTTTTTTTCTTTTTTTTTCTGTCTACTAATATACTAAAATAAAAAAATTAATAAATAAAATGAAATGAAATAACATAAATGAAATAAAATAAAATATAAAAAATAATACAAATGGTATCCCCCAGCCAATTGATGAGCTGATCCCCTGATACCTTAACCACATCCAAGTGCACCTTGATGTGGATACACAATTAAATCTTTTAAATGATTAACAGAAAACAAAATTCAAAAAATTTAGAAATTCAGAAGATAATAAAAATAATGAAACACAGAAACACCTGAAATAAATAATAAATAAAAAAGAAAATAGCATTTCCCGGCCAATTGATGAGCCTTTCCCCACCAATGCTTGCCCACATCCAGGTGACCCTAATGTTGTAACACCCTATATTTTTGATTTAATAATTTTAAACAACCCCTATAAAAAAATTAAAAGAATAAAAAGAGAAAAAAAGAAAAAAAATCTAAAACTGCTATCTAGCAAAAACATAATTGCAAAATCAAAGACAGTCAAGCTCCATAGATGGTCCAATAAGGGAAAGTCCGATCCATAGAAATGATCACTGGGTGGGCTCCCTCCAATAAGTAAAAATGATGGGAGACCACCAGTGATCCACCACCAATCTAAAAGAACCAAAGATAAAGAAGCCAGTCCCAAACCAGTTTAAAGTCATGGTGGACTTGAAACCTGAATAATAAACAACAGAACAAGAATTCAACTAGGAAAAAAAAAGACTTGAGACAGACATTCTGGGGTAACTGTTCTACAGAGCAGCCAGCTCATCAGTTACCCCCACACTTTCCAAAATAAAATCTAGAAGCCCCCCCTGGTACCTTCTAACATAAAACACAACATCCAACACAAAAAAAACCAAAACCAATAAACAGTGAAGATTCCAGCACTTGAAAACCAGAGGAAATTCCAGTTTAAAGCCATAGAGGATTAAAACCTGTGAAAAGAAACCAATACTAGGGTTCAACCAATTAAGAGAAAGGGTTTGGAAACAGACAATCTGGGGTAACTGTTGATAGAGCAGCCAGCCCATCAGTTACCCCCACACTTGCCAAGACAAAATCTAGAGGCCCCAGCCATGGGTACCCTCTAACAAAAGTTTCCAACAAACAGATGCATAGAATCACCACAAAAAAAAAAACAAGATTAAAGAATGGTCCATAGTTTATCCTCATTGCGCAGTCAATCTTCTTCATGCCTTGTGCCTCTGGGATAAAACCTCTTCACTTGGTCTGCAGCCACCCTCTTTTTCAAGACTGCACCATCCAACTCTTCCAAAACATAAGAACCTCCAGACGCCTGAGATCTGACTCTGTAAGGTCCATTCCATATGTAAGCAAACATTTTCCCCCACTGACTCTCCAAACTTCTATTATACACCAAAACCAAACAACCAGGTCTCAAAGGATTCCTGAGTCTATGGGCCAACTTCTTGTCCCAGTAACTGACTGATTGATTCCTAATCTTCATCATTCTAGAGTATGCCTTCTCTTGACATTCCTCTCTAAATTCCAACTGTTGCATCCTGGCACAGAGCAAATCTTCTGTTGAGCGCACGTCATCCCAATCAATTCCAAGATAAGAGACAGCTTCCAAGTCCACTGGTAGAACGGCTTTCTGACCAAACATTAACTCATAAGGAGAATAGCCAGTTGTCCTCTTCACAGTGACCCTATCAGCAAATAACACCAAGGGTAAATAATGCCTCCACTTTTCAGCACTATCTCCACACATCTTCACCAAAAAATTCTTGATAACTTGATGGCCTCTTTCAACCATGCCATCAGCTTCAGGATAATACGGTGTAGCCACTCTAACTTTAGAACCAACACTAGCCACAGCTTCTTTAAATTCGGCACTAAACTCTGGCCCACCATCAACAGTGACCAACTTCATCAACCCATACCTATAAATCTACTCCTTCTTCAAAAACTCTGACACATTCTTGGCAGTTAAATTAACCAGAGGCACTGCCTCAACCCAACCAGGCAAATCATCCTTCGCAACAATCAAGTATTTATACCTGCCCTCTTTAATATGGACAGAATCCAGACTGACCCTTCCAAAAACAGCTGATTCACCAGTAGTAAGGCCCACCTCTTTAGGTTTCAAGTGACTTCTTCTTTGAAATTCTTCACAAGATTGAACCCAACCCTGAACAGCCAACTTCATACCTGGCCACCAAAATCTATCTGCTACTCTTCTATAAGCCTCCCCAAAGCCTCTATGACCAAGGTCTTCATGCAAAGACTTCAAAACCGATTCTTGACCCTTCTTCTGAGTCACCACCACTTGAGGATTTGGATGTCTCCTCCTCATCAACCACCTTCCTGACACATAAAATCCAGGACTCTTCTTCTTGATTGCAAACCAAGTATCATCATCATAACTATCTGGCCTCTCCAAGGTCAACAGATATTCCACTAAAATAAAATAAAACCCAGACTGACCCCAGGTCTCATCTTCAAAATCCAACAACACCACATCCAAGGGTACATTTCTGTCATCAAAATCACCAGTATGAACATGAGCCAATTGAGCAGCCCAACCAGGACACCAATCCTTAAATTTTGGCACGTCCTTCTCTTTCCACTGAACCTTGTGAGAATCCAGTTCACTAACAAAAACACCCTTTTCCAATTTCGAGATGTCTTAAACAACAACTCCATCTTCATCAACAAAAACATCCTGATCACCAGAATCAAGATCAGATCCAGCCAGTTTAGCCTCTTGGGGGAGGTCAGAAAAATCTTCAGCACCCTTTGTGCTGGCCCTAACCACTGGAACATCCTCATCAAACTCTTCAGCCTCAGAATCTTGATCTGTAGGTGACCTCCTTGATAATCCATCAGTCATAGTAAAAGTTTTACCTGGTTTGTGTACCAGGTCAAAAGAAAAATGTTGAATCAATGCCACCCACCTAGTCATTGGAGCATTTGGAAGACTAGGTGTATTGATCATCTGAACCAAAGATTTTGCATCCACCTGCTGCTCAAAATGCTGCCCCCACAAAACTGTCTGTAGCTTCTTTAAAATTTTAGCTACGCCACACAATTGCAACTTAGGTTGAGAATACCTAGATTCCACCTCATTAAACACCACAGACTCATATCTTACTGGCCTGACCCTCCCAGTCTTATCCTCCTGAGACAAAACAGAACCAGCAGAAATATAACTTGAGTCCACTGCCAGATAAATTTTTCCAGCACCAAAACCATAATCCAACTTGTGAAGAACAATATCTTCACCAACAATCTTTTTCAACTTCTGAAAATCCTCTTCACACTCTTTAGTCCATTCCCAATCTGCTTCTTTTCTGGTCAACCTCCTTAAAGGTGAAGCCAACAAAGAAAAATCCTTAATAAAAATCCTGACATATACACATACACCCAAAAATCCCCTGACTTCAGTAGTATTTTTAGGCCTTGGCCATGACTGGATTTAATTAATATTCTTCTTCGCCATAATCCTTCCCTCTTTACATACCACATGACCCAGAATTTCCAAAGCAGGAACACAACAACAGAATTTTGACCCTCCTTATGCCAGGGTTCTCCGCTAACACCTCATTACCATAATCAGTGGATGGTCCTTTAATTCCACCATCATCAATAAAAATACCAGCATGAGTAGGAACCTCATCCTGCAAGATCCAAGCCATCTGTGCTTGATAAACTGCCACTGAATTAGTTGCTCCTTGAGGCAACCTAGTGAGCTGAAATCTTCCCAAAGGAGTCTCAAAAGTTGAGAGAGGCCTTGAATCCGTATGGAGTTCCCTCTCATCATAACCACCCATAATATCACCCAAACCATAACACACCCTTCCAGCAAAAACTTCAACAAAATCCTCTGCACTTGGTGGCATACCAGCATTCTTGATAGTGACTCTATTCAAGGCTCTAAGATCATGAACCACCCTCAACTTTCCATTCTTCTTTTTTACACAGAAACCCGGACTTGAGTAGCTGGAAGTCGATTGTTTGTATAACCCAGTCCTGACTCTTTCCCTAACAATCTCTAAAAAATCCTCTCTAATAGCGCCTGGAATCGTAATAGGTTTGATTTGCCAAGGTTCATGGCAAACCACAGGAATCAAGTAAGGTTCCAAATAAGATTGCTTCAATACACCCCTTTCCTCCTCAACAAACGCCACAGCTTTTTCTTTAGCACAATAACGTGAAACAACAACTTCTTTTCTTCCTCAGACAACCACCCATCAGGACCAAAATCAACAACTTTGAACCTTTCCGCGGTCACCCTAGCCGTCTCTACAAATTCTGGAGGATTCTTCACCAAAGGAGTACAGTATGGATCTCTCGACAAAGGCGGTCTCTTCAAAGGCGGATTCAAGCCCACAGGCATAGGCTCATCAACACGCCTAATCTCTGCGCTACCTTCTTATACTTTGCCGCTCCACCTTCAACTTGAGGGATCTTCAGGAAATCTTCACCACCAGACCTGGAACAAAAACCAAGGGTTTCCCCATTGCTCACATGTGTGGCCAAGGTAACATTTTTGAAAGGTGTAGAAGAAACCCTAGCGGTGCACAATTGGGAGGACTTACTTTTACACCCCAATCTCACCACTCCAAAACTTTTCCACAATTCCACATCTTCATCCTCACTTCCAACTTCCAAATCTTCAAATCTTGATTCATCTTCTGAATCACATCTTCTAAAATTGTGCAGTTTATCCTCATGCTGGAGGCCCAAAAATCGATCTTGATGATCTTCTCTCTTCATGATTTTCTGCAGTTTAACCTCATGCTGGAGGGCCAAAAATAGATCTTGACGATCTTCACAAAAATATTTTGCATCTTCTTTCTTCATTATCTTCAGATTTTTTTCTTGATTTTCATGAATTATCTTGAAATTTTTATCTTCATTTCTTGAGTTTTCTTCTGACCTACAAAAATAACCAGGGGTTTCCCCAATGCTCACAAGTGTGGCCCAGGTAATGTTTTTGAAAGGTGTAGAAGAAACCCTAGCAGTGCACAATTGGGAGGACTTACTTTTAGACCCCAATCTCACCGCCCCAAATCTTTTCCGCATATCTTTCAATAAAGATATATAACCAATCTTCTTCCTTGAACTTGAATTAAAAATAATTAAGAATCTTGAGAGAGAACAGAGACTTGATAAAAAACTTGATGAATACTTGCAGAGAAGAGAAACATTAAAAAGAGAAAGTTGAAAATCCACTTGGTATATCTCCAAGGGAGCTGACCTACTACAACCTGGGATTTCCTCATCTTGGGGAGAGGTTGTAGCACTAGGGTGATCAGCCCTTATTACTCTAAAAAAGACAGACTCTCAATAGAGCCTGAGCTGCACTCCAAAAAACCAGAGGCAGCACCCACTTCCTTCCTTCTCCTGCAGCAGTCCATGCACTGGCACATTGAAGATAAACCAGACCTGGTCTCCCAACCATCCTCTCCAGGGGATGATAACCTCATGTGAAGCCTCCTTTTGTCTTCACCAGTCAACTCCAAACTGATTCCCAAATGAAATTGATAACCAATTCTTGCCTGAAAATCCATCAAGAATGGCCCACCCAAAACTGCTTTTACATTACCTTTAGCAATGTAAAAATGAACCTTCCCTGAGGCTCCGCCAACATCTAACTTCACAAACTCTGAAGTTCCAACCAATTCAGTGACATGGCCACCGATCCCTCTCAAATTCCCACCAATACCAGTTTTGATGGGGAGGCCCATATGAGTTGCCTCAAACAAAGAAATCAGGTTTATCTGAGGACCTGAATCCACCAATGCCCTTGCCTCCCTGCCATTCAGAGTGACATTGACATATCCCAGAGGAGCAGAAAAATGAGTTTCCAACCCCTCACCAAACTTTTCAGCAGAATCAAAAATGTATTCTACCTCACCAGAAGAAACTCTTCTCCCGGTCAACAACCTTTTCTGTCTATCAGCCAACCCTGGACAGATAGCATACAATTCCCCATAAGATAGGGAAACCTGGCCCGTATTCATCCTTTCCAGGACAGAGTCCATAACATTAACTTGATCAGACACTACTGGACTCTCAAAGTGAGCCCTTGGCTTCACCACCTTGGTCCTAGAAGCTTCTTGAGGACCAGCACCACCAACAGATTTACCATTAACAGGAACCAAACCAGATACCTCACCAGAACCTCTGACTCCAACAGGCTTTGGCAATGAAGCCAAAGGGACATCCTCCTCAGAGTCAAAATCCACCTCCATTGGCATTGGCTCACCATTCATGTCCAATGCGCCAAAACTAGGGGGGCCCATGTCAGCCATACCCTTCTGCATCTTGTACAGCTCCTCTTTGCTGTACCTCTTACTAGCTGCACTCAGCTTAGGATCCACCTTTGAAGCATTTGGCTTTGCTTGAGCCTGAGAACTGCTCTTAGGCCTTCCCACCTTTCCTGCTTCCACATCATAAACACCAGCAAAGCATTCACCACTTGACTGTCCACCACAAGAATACAACTCCAAACCACCAAAGGAAGTAGAAAAAGAGACCTTATTGACCTCCTTCCCCTTTGCCTTAGTATCCTCATTCTCCTTACCAGAAGACTTCCCTTGATCAAGAATCTCCTCAAACCTTGGCCTCCTTTGATTGAGACCTCCCCTTCTCCTGACCAAATCAACAGGAGCCTGCCCCTCACTAGGCTTAACAAAAGAACCATCAGGGAACTTGAAAAACCTGCCATCAAATTCCACCTTTCCTTCATACACATCTATGTTCAATGCCCAACAATCATTTGACCTGTGCCCCCTCCTGCTGTAATAAGAGCAGACCCAAGGATCACTCCTACCAGCCCTCCTATCAAATTCTCTAGGCTGAGAAGGTGCCTTATTGACCTTCTTAGCCTCCTGAACAAAAATATGCAGCTGCCTTGTAAGATCAGCCAACTGCTCCACCATTGAGTCCCTCTCCTGTTTGGGAACCTGCACCAAATTCTTCTCCTCCTTCTTCTCCCTAACTTCCTCTTCAGCAAAAGCCTCACTGACTTTGCTGACATACTTGGCACACCCCTCCTGATAGGTGTCCACAGCCAATAACTTCAAATGGGCCTCAACAGCCTCCTTCACCTTATCCAAGGCAGGCAACTTCTGGTCCCCATTAGAAAGAGTCTTCATCAATTCCTTTCTTGACAACTCCTTCAACACATCCATCCTGACATCTCTAGCCAGGGCAGACCAAAAGACATCCTTGGCAGCATTTTCATGTGCCAACTCCTCTACATCCACCAAATATTCCACCACAGGATCAAACTGTAGCAGAAACTTCCTGTAACTATGTAAGTTACCAACACCACCATAAGATTGCCATTCACTGACAACCTTTTTCAGATCCACCATAGTGAACCTGACACCCCATCTATCCACCATCACCCTACACAACAATTTCCAATCTCTCTTCTTGTAGCCAGACATGGCCACAATCTCCTTCTCCACTGACCTATCACCAATGAAGAAGATAATCTGCTTCACCATGTCCAGGTAGGAAGCACCATCCACCCCAGCAGCAGTTTTATACTTCTCCAGAAACCACTTGACATCCTCCCCATTAAACTTGGTACCATCACAAGTTTTAATCCTCACACACTCGCTAACCATCGCAGAAGGAGGACCATCCCCCCCACTGACAGTCACCACAGGAATAGAGGAACCAGAAGCCATTCCTCCAGACCAAAACACCAAAAAGAGCCAACCAAAGAAAACAGAGATTCCAAAGAACTAGCAAGTTCCACCTCCACGTTGGGCGCCAGAAATGTAGACAATCCTATAGTACTAGCTATAGGCCTTGACCAAGGGAGTTGGAGAAAAACCAGAGAGAAAATCCCCTGTCCCTTTAGAAAAATAGAGTGAGATTTACTTGCTAAAGTAAGTTGGTTCCTGTTTTGCTAAAGCTCCTGTTTAACACACTTGACTGCTTGATGAGCCAAGAAAGTAGTCACCAGATAGACTACCAGATCAAATAACTGAAATGTAGAACAATGTCCACACCAGAGACATCAAAGATACTTAATGTAGGCTGCAAATCCACACCAGAGACAGCAATAATACTTGCTATAGCTTGCAAGACTATAACAGAGAAAACAGTTGGCAAAGTTAAGTTAAATGAAGAACTCACTTGCAACAAACACAGCCAATTGTGGCCATAAAACAGTGAAAACTGAGTGAGGAACAATGATATCACCTCTGGATGGTTGTATGATGATTAAGGTTGCCCCAAACTGTCTTATTCACTATGTACACACAGACCACTAACTAAGAGCCCATGCGCACCCACCCATCTGGCGCCTGTACCTGCCAAATTGCATATAAAACCCTCCTGAAGCGCTCCCCAACCTCCTAAAACAGAGGCAGGTGGGCCGCCCGACGTCGGAGATGCCGCCTGAAGTGGCCCGGCCTCCCTGAAGCCAGAAAACCAATGAAAACAACTAATCTACTTAGAAAAATTAGCTACAACTATTAAAAACTTTAAAACATGGAATTTCACTATAACAACATTGGGACATGAAATATAGAGAAAAATTAGCTCTATCCAATGGTACTAAGCACTTAACCCTAAGACTTAAGGTTATCCCGTAAAACACGAAAAACAAAATTAAACAGCAATCTTTTATAAATGAAAAATGAGATAATGACCCCTTAAAACTTAGAATATAAAAAATGTCTTCAAGACATAAAATATAATGAAAAACCAGGGCTATCCAATGATAGTACCCACATACCCGCAGACCCAATATCCACGGAATAAAACCAGAAAAATACCCGATTCCTTAACAGATGTCAATTAAGACATGCACAAACAGCGCCAAATCACACAACAAAGGCCCCTGCCAATGTTGGTAGACCACAACGTTTTATAATTTAATTCTAAAGAATGTCGAACCAAAAAACCAACCCCTTTTATATCCTTTACTCCTCCTTGCAATAACCTCATACCCATCCACTATTCCGCACACCACAGACCATTAAAAATACATCCATTACACCTGGACCCTCCTCACTAACATCTGTTAACCCTTTAATCCTCCACTATCCATTACGTCCATGCTCACTACACCTTTTAATAATTCACAGACATTTAATAAACCTTTTAGTGCACCATTACATTGACTATTGCGCTGTGCGTCACTTATTGAGGAAAAGACTGAGACACACTATTGAGAGATTAACTAATTTAGATTTAGACTTTAGACTAGCACGGTTGAATAGTGAGTACACAAAGGAAAGTCACAGTTGCTATGTAGAATTGCTTTCTGCGCTTTGAGTATGGATTTTGACCTCTGTATTATTGATTTAATGAGCTACTTTTTCCTTGAGTGTCACGTGGCCCGTGAAAGATTCCCGGGTATAAAAACGCAAGCGCTGTTGAGCGTGAGACATATACTTCCCACACTAGTTTCCCCTTATTTAATTCTTGTTTATTTATTTATTATTGTTATTTCAACTTGTCCTACTCCAGCTCCCATGCCTCCTCACCCCAAAGCGGATGGTGGGCTTGTTACTCAACAGTATTCCCAAGCATGCACAGCTTGTGAATCAATGGAATACTTCTGTGTGGAAATCACAACTACTCAAGGTCCTCTCCAGAAATGCGATTTTTGTTGATGGAGATGGGTAGCGTGAGATGTGTTAGTGAAAAATTCGGACATCAAATGAAGGTTTACAAAGACTAAATATTGGGTAATACCAAAGACAAAAGAAGTGGTTGAAGACATATGGGATGTGTCGATTAGGGAAGACCGATAAGAAGCAGCTTAGGAGGAAGTCAAGGACAATACAGCGTCCTGTGTAACTCCAGCCATGGGTAGACAAAGGGTAGAAGAGGAGGTAGATGAGTTGGTGGAGGAAGATGAGGAGGAAGTCCCCATTTCAAGGCGGACACCAAAAAAAGCAGCAAATGGTCATTGAAGATGACAAGGAAGAAAAAGAAGTGGCAGTGGAAGTCACACTGAAGTTGTTTCTAGAAGCTGACCCATTATTCGAAGTAAGTTTGATTTTATTTTATTTTACTTTAATTTTATTTTCCAAAGAAAAATTTAACTGATGACCATATGATTTAGAATTTAGATGTCATTGCGGAAGCTTCTACGGTGGAAGCCTCGAGTGTGGGAGCCCCTATTGTGGAAACCACTGCTGTGGAAGTGGTGCTGTTGGTCCCTATCAAAGAACAGTTACCAGTGATTGTCTCAAGCTAAGATCAACTAAATGGACGTAAACTAGATTGATAATTCTTTTTCTAGAAGATTTAAATGGTCCTATATGAATACTGTAGTATAAATCCAACAAATAGTAAAATATAATTCAGAATAAAGGTTTCAGCAATATAATTCTCACTATTCTTATATGTGGCTTACAATCTTTTTAGTTGGTAGAAAAATAGATTTAGTAATTTCAGATACTATTCAAAAGTCTTATAAAAGCACTAAATGATGTGTATTGTAATTTATTTGGTTATATTGGTTCAATTGAAGTGATAAAGAATGTAGAAACAAGACCTAAAATCCTCCTCCTTTTATACACACTGAGTTTCCCAATAAATCCCTTGATGTACCATCCAATACACAGTTAATGACGCCTCAAACAGCTAATAGTCCTGCTCATCAACATCCCTAGTGACCCATGACATAATTAGACAAGTGACAACTGCCAAAATCCTATTAATAATAAAGGAAATCCATCAAAATTAAAGAAAAAGACAAAAAGAGAGTATACGCGTATAAAACAATAATATAAAAGACTAAAGTAGACTTTTTAAGGTTAATAATAGCTTAATAACAAGGGGAATCTACTGTGGAAATGGAGGGGCTAATCCTGACATTATACTATGTGAAATTCCCATCCAAAAATAACCAATATTGACTGTGAAACCACCCAAAAACTTAAAAATAGCGTGAGATGTGGGGTAACTACATGCAGTCCTTGGCAGGCACTTGCACGGCTAAATCCTTGACTAAAATTAGGCAAATTTAAGCATGGTGATGAAATAAGATGCCAAGGGTGAGGTTATTAATGAAATTAGTGCATATAAACAAGGTCAATGCACTATTAATTAAGCTAGGACACTAAATAAGCACCTGTTGCCGATTTTAGTGTGTTTCCCCACAGTGGGTGTAGAATGTGTGGTAATTATAGTGTGAAAAATCTAACTTTGCTAAAAATGAAGCTATTCACACGGGAAAAAAGAAGGCAGTATGTTGCCAGTACACAGAAGCCATTTCTGGCATAAAAAACACCAAATTTGAAAAGTGTTATTTTTATGCATTTAAATAGCCAAATCAATAGTCCTAAATGAGGCAAATTGATCTTTCAAAGCGCATTTTTGATATTCTCAAATTTATGGCGCATATAGTCAACTTTTAAGTGAAATAAAGTGCATTTCTTGTTTTTTGCATAAAACAGTGAAAATAACAGCTTTAAGTGTACTTAAAAATTATGTAGCCTTATACTTAAGGCTCTTAAAATTTCCCTAACATATTCCAACTTAATATTAAGTACATAAGACTTAAGAAAGATGGATATTTGCGTGTATACAAGGTGTTATAATGGCATTTTTTTGTGTATTATCATAATTTTACTTATGTATACTGTTAGTGTACTCTCATTTACTGTTCCCATGTATAGTTCATGTGTTTAAAATAACTTATAAACACTTTTTACTCAGTCCTGGGTATATACAGGCTGACACTTGCCCACCCAAAAAAACAATAAGAAAATGATAAGTTATACATTTTATTTATTTATTTGTAATTTTCAGGTATTCAGATTAATTCTGTAGCATTAAAGATTATACTTTAAAGAAATAAAACATAATAAAATATTTTGAGTACTGGTTTTTAACCCCTCAGCTGGCTGAACAGAAATTTATTTCTGTTTAAATTTTTTAAGAAGGGTGGATAAATTAGAAATTTCTTTTTCAGGTATCCATTTATCAAATTCATTTGATTTCCCTTTAAATCTTAGTAAATACTCAGTTCCTTTTTCTTTAGTAAGGATTCTTTTCTTGAGTATTTTTTCAATCTCTGCTTTTTCCACAATTTCTTCAGGTTGCTTTTTAGGCCTTCCCCTTCTTTTTGGAAACAAGTCAGGATCATTTGCATGGTAAGGTTTCAATAATGAGATAGGGAAAACTGGATGTTTCCTATCATATGGAGCATATAATATGACTTCCACCGCATTATTACCAACCATTTTACTTACTACAAAAGGTCCTACAAAGGGATCCTTTAATTTAACATTACCTTTTAAGTTAAAATGTAGTGTTGATATTAGGACTTCATCTCCCTTTTTGAATTCAAATTCTTTATGAGATTTGTCCCACCTTTTCTTTTCATATTCAAATGCTTTTTGGATGCATTCTTCTGCATGCTTTCTACACATTTGTTGCATATGAATAAAGGATTTAGTACCAGGGTGTATATCCAACCTTGGTAATTTATTTAAATGATTTACTGGGGTATTTGGTACGTATCCCAGCCAGAGTTCAAATGGTTTCTTCTCTGTTACAGAATGAGTTGTGCTGTTATAAGCAAATTCAAGGCCAGGAATTAATGTTACCCAGTCATGTGTGAATTTCTCATTGTCTTTGTATTCTAATCCAAAGGCACAATATCTTCTGATCATGTCTTCTAGAGTTTGTATCATTCTCTCAGCCAGCCCATCAGTTTGTGGATGGTGTGCTGTAGACAGTTTTAATTGACAACCAGATACTTCCATCAAAGATGTCCAGAACTCTGAAGTAAATTTAGGGTCTCTGTCAGAGATTATTGCTTTGGGGAACCCAGCAGTATTCATCATCTGTGTCCACCATAGTAATGCCAAGTCTTTTGCAGATACCTCTTTATGTGTAGGGATAAATTTACACATTTTTGTTAATCTATCCAAAATTACCCAGCAAGAATTGAAACTTTCTTTTCCTGCTAATGGAAAGCCAGTTACAAAATCCATGTTTATAATTTCCCATGGAGCTTTTGGCTGCTCAATTTGTTGTAACAACCCAGCTCTCTTCCCAGTTAATCTTTTAGATTTCTGACAAGAGTCACATGTTTCAATGTACTTTTGTACATCTTCTTTCATGTTTATCCACCAGGCTGTATTTTTAACTCTGGTTAATGTTTTGTTAAAGTCAAAATGAACAGCTAAGATGTCATCATGACAAGTACTCAACATTAACTCTTTCATAGAAGGTGGTATTACCATAACATTACTTAACTTTTTCCTGTAATATATATATCCATCTTCAATTGATAATTTACCTTTTTCCAACGCAGTTTTATACTTTGGAGGCAAGGTTTTAATTAATGCACTCATGGAGGCATTTGTTGGATCATTAAGAATGGTAGATAGTTTAGAAAAATCTTTATCAGATGAATAATTTTCTAATATAGTTTGCATAAACTCCTCTTCTAAATCCACTATATAAATCCCAAATATATGTATAACCTCATTTTCAGGAACATAAGCTGGGTTGTCAGCATCATTTGGCAAAGGACTTCTGGATAATAAATCCACATTAGAATGCAATGTTCCTGCTCTGTGAGTGATTTTCATTCTTCCTCTGTACTCTTGTACAGCTAGTTGCCATCTAAAAATGTGCCTATTAGGTGTTTTCATGTTTAGTAATGATTTTACTGCACTGCAATCTGTTATAAGTCCAAACTTCTGGTCTTCCTGATAGTAATGAAGCTTCTCCAAAGCCCACACCACGGATAAACATTCTAGCTGTGTGGCACCATACCTTAATTCAGTTCTTCTTAAGGTTCTGGATATATAACAGATAACTACTTCAGATAATTTTCCATTTATTATCTGTTTATGCTGTAAAGCAGCACCTAAACCTATGAAGCTTGCATCAGTGTACAAGATAAAAGGTATGGTGAAATCTGGCAGTCCCAATATTGGGGCTGTCATTAAACATTCCTTTAATTTATTAAAGGCGTGTTGTCTTTCATTATTCCAAATGAAAGCCTCATTTTTCCTGATTAATGTTGTTAAAGAAGCTGCAATAGATTGGTAATTTTTAATATATTGTCTATAATATCCACACATACCCAAAAAACTTTGAATTTCTTTTACATTTTTAGGTATACCAATGTTTTTAATTGCTGCCACCTTATTCTGGTTAACACAAATTTGTAATCCAGATAAAACATGTCCAAATACTTTCAAGGATTGAAATCCAAATTTACATTTCTTTAATGCAATTGTCATATTAATTTCATCCATTCTTTGAAAGACTCTTTTCAGGTGATTTAAATGTTCATCATATGTTTTTAAAAACACTATGATGTCATCAATATAGACCAATAGCCATCCTTCAACCATTTCCTGATGAAAAACACTATCAATCAATTTTTGGAAGACTGAAGGCGCATTCTTTGGGCCAAATGGCATTCTCAAATACTTATATATACCCATATGTGTGGTTATTAATAAGTAATTTTGAGAATTTCTTTCCACAGGAATATTGTGGTAACCTTTGTTTCCATCCAGACAGGAAATATATTTTGCTCCTTGTAAAGTAGCATGTATAGAAGCTATCCTTGGTAGAGGTTAAATATCATCTACTGTGTATGTATTCAGAGCTCTATAATCACCGCATGATCTTGCCTTATCTTTTTCATAAGAGATCAATACTGGTGAAACGACACAATACTTAGGTGTTGTGTCCACTTTTTCAACAATACCCATTTCCAACAACAATTTTATATTGTCTTCAATATCTTTCCTTTTTGCAGGAGATGCTGGGTAAGGTTTCTTTTTTAGGCTGCCATGAATATTATCCAAATCACAGCTTAGAGAGATTTTCATCTCATGGTCTTTGACCAATCCTAGTTCATTTTAACCATGAGCAAATGCCATAGGATATGATTTAATCAATCTCAAAAAATTTTCTTCTTCAATTTTTGAGAGTTGAGGACTGAAAGAGGCCTTTTGGATTTCATTTTCCAATTCAACCACTTCAGTGGTGGTTCTTCCACCTTGCAGTTATTCTTCTCAAGGAGAAATGGCATACACTGAATTTTCAGAACATATCTTGAATTTTCTCTTAACATTCACGCCTATGGTGAAAAAACTGTTTGCAGGATCTAGTTTAATGCCAAATTTTTTCAATAAATCATATCCAATAATAAACCAATCACTACAATTATTATTATCCATTACTAAAAATTCACAAACTGCTCTTACATATCCATTATTATATTTAAAGAATACAGCAGTTTTGTATTTGCCAATTGGATTTAATACTGAACCAAAACCTCTCCAGTTCTTTGTTTGAAAATGTTCTAGTTTTTCCTTATACTTACTGTCAAGTTTCATTAATGTATTAATAGAAACTACACTACCTGCAGCCCCAGTGTCAAGAATGGCATTCATTTCTCTTCCACATATAATAAAAGGTGCTCTGATAGGTGTTATTTTGTAATTATCATGAGTTACATCTTTAATTATTTCAGATTCCTCAATGGAAAATAAAGATTTGTCTGTATGAGGTATAGCATCATTCAGGAACATTATATCCTGCTCTAATACAAATATATCATTTTCATCATCACTGTAAGATATGTTACTTTTGCAATCCTCACTGGATTGCACATTTTCATCTTCATGATTACTTTGTTCAGAATACTGTGAGGGTTCAATAACATTTACTCTCTTCTAACACGTGTGACCCTTAACCCAAGTTTCATTACTTTGTAACAAGTGTTATTTTCTTGTCTCTTAGGGACAAGGGGAGGTGAAGGTTTTTTCTTTTCCACTGGTAATTTACTTGTAGTAGGTTTTACCACGTCAACACTTTGTCTGTAACTACTATACTTGGTTTCATACTTGTGGTTTAATAATATCTCATTGCATATATTAATGAATCCAGAGGTATCTCTGATGGTTTCAGTTCTAGCTACAATAATGTCTCTAACTGATATAGGCAACTTGTATATTATTTTTTCTTTCCACTCTTCATAATCCATTTTTGGATCCATAGCTTTCATGATTCTTATTAAATTCATTAATAAGACCATGGGTTTATCTCCAGCATTTGGATTATATCTTGTTCTTTCATAAAATCTTTGTTGAGTGATTCTAAATTTTGAGCCACCAAGTTGCCTTTCAATTAGTGCCTTCCATTCATTCCAGAAGTAATTAATTCCCTCACTCAATACAGATTCAAACCATAATAAGGCCACATCTGTAAATAAAGATATTAACTTTGAAGTAATTTCTTCATCAGGTAATTTGTATGAAAATTTTAAGTTATCAATTCTTTGTATGAATTGCTGCCAATCAGATTTTGAATCCCCTTCAAAAGAAGGGTACTGATCTAACTTAGGCCAGCTCTTTTGGCTAATTTTTGCTTCCCTAACCTGAGGAATATTGAGTAATTCACTTACATTAGAAAGATGATCATTTATTTCATCTTTTACTTATTTTATATTCTCAGAGCCCATGACACTATGTTCATGTTCAATCATTGGTTTATTATCAGAGTGTTTCATAAAAACTGGTACTATTTCCACATAAGAGGTATTATCTTTTATTTTTTCAGTGTTTTTCAAAATGTTAGCTACTTCAATTTATACTCATTGTAACCTATCTTTTATTACAGGTACATGAGTTAAGGTATCATTTACATTTGAAAAAGACAATTTTACACGTCCCTTTATGGTAGCCATAATATTCTGAGAATTTTCTAATTTATTTTCTAAATTTTTAATCTCAGAATTTAATCTTTTGTTTTCATTGATCAATTCATTATTTGAATTCTCAATAATCTTTAATTTATTGGCCGTTGTGCTCAATGATTGTGTGAGGTGTAATAATACACTTTCTGTATTATTGTTGGACTCTCTAGAGAATTCTTCCAATTTTTCAATTCTTAATAATACTTTACTAATTATTTTAGATTCCATTGGGTTTCCTTTAGAAAATATTCAATTTTGTCTGTGTCCAATTCAGAAGACTCATCATCAGGGTCAAGATTTAATTCATTTGGTTCCATTTATATATAAATATTATTTTCCTGGTGGTCAATAAAACTATGTACATTGTCCTCATTTAAAGACAAGTTTAACAAGCCATTTTCAAATGAATAATTTTTTAAATCCTTATCAATTATATATAATACCTCTCTATCAATTTCATTACCTATAAGTAATTCATTGTTAGGATTATATAATTATTCCTGAGAAGATGGATGACTTACCTTGGTCTTATTCCATTTCCCCTGCCTCTCCTTGGCTTTCCCCTGTAAGGGTGACTGCTGGAGTGCTGCTGTTGAGGATTGTTGTAGTTTTGGGAGTACAAATCCCATTTTCATTTGCTTACTGTAATTTTTTGGTCCTCCTCTTGGGCTGGAGGTGTTGCTATGGAATTGTTGGGTGCCACTGTTGTTGGTTGAGCCTTTATGTCCACTAGAGCTTGGTTGACTTCTATGAAACCTTGAGCTGCTCTTTTCTCCAGATTGATGATCTGGTCCACTATATTGTTGACTCTTATTGTCAAGGTGTTCAGTAGGGTGGATAGGGAGTGAACTTGTTCTTGAAAAGTATTTTTTGTTTTATTTATTGAAACTTGCTTTAAAAGCTTTTTCCTTTCCTCGAGAGACATTGCCGGAGTGTTGTTGATTATGGGAGAGTCCTGGCCCTCCATTTGAATTTCCTGTAACAGGTCTTTCAGCTCTAGGTCTTAAGTTAAAAGGCTTTGCCTTATTACTTACAATGTCATTGTTGTCACAAATTTTTATGTGGAATTTAAAGAATTGAAAGTTTAGATATAAAAAATTTAAAAAGGAGTTTTATCAGTATTTATCAATACCCCTGAAGACAATTTTATTGATTACTTATTGGTATGAAGTGAATTATTAAGTGCCAAAAGTCAAATATGCTTTTATGTGGTCACTTGATATAACTGGTCTACAATATGTAGCCGTGTTTTTATATTTATAAGAAAATAACTATTAGTAAGATTCCATCTAAATATTTAATGAATGTTATAAACCAATAAAAAGAAAAGATTAAGAGTCCAGTTAAAAGAAAACAATTAATCAGTTTAATTGGTTTATTATCTGCAAAGATCACAAATTTAATTGGTCTATTGAAAGACTGCCACTAATAACAATTATATGTTTAATTAGTGGTAAAATTGTTGATTCAATATCACAATTTTATTATATAAAAGGGCTTCTTTTTCTGAAATCACTATATAAGTGACCCCAACCTGTTTTAATTATCCAAATATTTCTATAGGGATATTATTTACGTGTACCTTCTTTGAAACTTTTACTTACTGGATTATACACTACACAATATAGGGGGTGGACTTGCTAGCAAGTCCCCAACCTGAACTCAGACTGAACTCAGATGGAACTCAGACTGAACTCATACTGAACTCATACTGAACTCTACTTGAAGACCCACAAAAACTGTTATGCTGAGTGGTTTTCATCCCTGATTGTATGGTTCCTTTGTCAATAGCTCAATGTGTGTTCAATCTGTGGTGAATTTGAGTCCAAGGTTGCGGACTTGCTAACAAGTCCGCCCCCCGTATTGCGCGGTGATAACAGAATTCTTGAGGAAAGGTCCCCAATTGTCAGGCTAAGATCAACTAAATGGACGTGAACTAGCTTGAAATGTCTTTGTCTAGAAGATTTAAATGGTCCTATACGAATACTGTAGTATAAATCCAACAAATAGTAAAATATAATTCAGAATAAAGGTTTCAGCAATATAATTCTCACTATTCTTATATGTGGCTTACAATCTTTTTAGTTGGTAGAAAAATAGATTTAATAATTTCAGATACTATTCAAAAGTCTTATAAAAGT
Organism: Hemileia vastatrix; assembly: GCA_030280995.1. Lineage (NCBI taxonomy): Eukaryota > Fungi > Basidiomycota > Pucciniomycetes > Pucciniales > Zaghouaniaceae > Hemileia > Hemileia vastatrix. Next base: position 16,206,199 of record JASXTE010000006.1, on the reverse strand, counting down.
ACTAATTGATTTGTATTGTAATTTATTTGGTTATATTGGTTCAATTGAAGTGATAAAGAATGTAGAAACAAGACCTAAAATCCTCCTACTTTTATACAGACTGAGTTTCCCAATAAATCCCTTGATGTACCATCCAATACACAGTTAATGACGCCTCAAACAGCTAATAGTCCTGCTCATAAACATCCCTAGTGACCCATGACATACTTAGACAATTAACAACCCCCAAAATCCTATTAATAATAAGGGAAATCCATCAAAATTAAAGAAAAAGACAAAAAGAGAGTATATGCGTATAAAAAAATATAAAAGACTAAAGGAGACTTTTTAAGGTTAATAATAGCTTAATAATAAGGGGAATCTACTGTGGAAATGGAGGGGCTAATCCTGACATTATACTATGTGAAATTCCCATCCAAAAATAACCAATATTGACTGAGAAACCACCCAAAAACTTAAAAAGAGCGTGAGATGTGGGGTAACTACATGCAGTCCTTGGCAGGCACTTGCACGGCTAAATCCTTGACTAAAATTAGGCGAGTATAAGCGTGGTGATGAAATAAGATGCCAAGAGTAAGGTTATTAATGAAATTAGTGCATATAAACAAGGTCAATGCACTATTAATTAATCTAGGACACTAAATAAGCACCTGTTGCCAATTTTAGTGTGTTTCCCCACACTGGGTGTAGAATGTGGGGTAATTATAGTGTGAAAAAGCTAACTTTGCTAAAAATGAAGCTATTCACACGGGAAAAAAGCAGGCAGTATGTGGCCAGTACACAGAAGCCATTTCTGGCATAAAAAACACCAAATTTGAAAAGTGTTATTTTTATACATTTGAATTGCCAAATCAATAGTCCTAAATGAGCCCAATTGATCTGTCCTAGCTCAATTTTGATATTCTCAATTTTATAGCGCATATAGTCAACTTTTAAGTGAAATAAGGCGCATTTCTTGTTTTTTGCGTAAAACAATGAATATAATAGCTTTAAGTGTACTTAAAAATTATGTAGCCTTATACTTAAGGTACTTAAGATTACCCTAACATATTCCAACTTAATATTAAGTACATAAGACCTATAAAAGGTGGATATATGCATGTATATAAGGTGTTATAATGGCATTTTTTTGTGTATTATCATATTTTACTTATGAATACTGTTTGTGTACTCTCATTTATTGTTCCAATGTATAGTTAATGTGTTTAACAAAGCTTATAAGAATATTTTACTCAGTCCTGGGTATATACAGGCTGACAGATTGCCTCGAGGGAGGATAATGAAGAAACTCTTGACCAGGTATGGTCAAAGAAACCTCGCCAGGGTTGACAAGCTAGGTTTATTGAAGATTTAAATGGTGAAGTCGATAAGATTATTGATGCTGCTTCCTTCAATGTGGCTGAAGTACTACTGGAAATTGGGGAAGTGGTACCGGTAGGAGAGTAGGAGGTTTTTGAAGAATGTAGGAAGGAGATAAGGAAGATTTTGGAGAAGATGAAGAGATTGGTTCAAGAGAAAATAAAGGAGAAAGGAAAAGAAAGAAAGAGGAAAAGAAAATTAGAAACAAATTGTATTTTATTTATTTTATTTTTGTTGTTTCAATTCAAAATTCTTAATATTTATTTTATTAGATTTTGAGAGGGAAAAAAAAGAAAAAAAAGAAAGAAAAAGTTTAAATAAAAGTTTGTTTTAAATTTTGAAAGAAGAAATTTGAATAAAAGAAGAAAAGAAAGAATATTTAATTGAAGGAGTTTTAGTTAAAATTTTGAAAAGGAAAAAAATTTAAGTAGGAAAAAAGAAATAGTTGATTGAAATAATTTTATTGGAAATGAAAATTTAATGAAAGAAAAAATTTTTATTTATGAAAGTTTATTTATTGAAGTTTTGAGGAATTTTAGTTATTTGAAAAGAAAAAAGAAAAAGAAGAGAAGAAATAAATTAAATAAAAAAGAATTTGAAAGAAGGAAGTAATTGTTTGAAGAAATTTTAAAAGAAAGATTTAGAGGTTGGAGTGAAATTCAAGAAGGATTGTCATGTTGCATTTGTGAAAAATTTTGATAGTTTGAGGAAAAGAATTTTTTAAGGAAAGAATGTAGGTAGAAAATTTGAAAAGAAAAGAAAAGAAAATTTAAAGAAATTTTAGAAGTTATTATGAATTTATTATTTAATTTGTTTTAAATCTTATTTTGTTTTAATTTTATTTTATTTTACTTTAATTTAATTTAATTTAACTTTAATTTAATTTAATTTAATTTAATTTAATTTTATTTATTTTAAAGAAGGTTGAAAAACTTTTGAAAGAAAAAAAAGAAGAAAGAAGAAAAGAAAAAATAAATATGTAAATTTTAGAGGTAGAAATGTTTTAGATTTTAAAGAGAATAGGAAAAAAAGAAAAAAAAGAAAAAAAAGGGAGTTTTAAGGTTTTGGTTTTAAAGCATATTTAAGATGAAAAGATTTTAGGAGTTCAGGGGCTTTAGAAACATTGATGGCTGGTTCCCAGGATGTTTTTTCTGAATCATTGAGGAAGACTTCCCATTCAACAAGGTATTGAAGTTTCCCCTTGCGCATTCTTGAATCAAGGATATGGCTTACTTCCCACTCTAGATGGTCTTCTACTTTGACCATTTCCAGAGGAGGTTGGTTCTTGCCCGGGTATGTTTCTTGAGCCAGTTCCAGGAGAGATACGTGGAAAACAGGGTGAATAGCCTGCCATTTAACAGGTAGCTTGAGTCAAAATTCAGTTTTAGAGACTTCAGAGTTGATTTCGAATGGTCCCAAGCGCTTTTCAGCTAGTTTCTTTGATGGTCAAGTTGTTCAAATGTTTCATGCATCGAGCCATACTTTGTCGCCTGGTTTAAAAGAAGGAGCAGATTGTCGATGTTTGTCGGCCTGTTCCTTGTACCTTTGAATTTCTAATTCCAAATATGATTTAAGTTCCTCTTGGAGTCGTGATATGGTTTGAATATAATGTTCAGCAGGATGACTAGTTCCTACATGGATTGAGTTGAATTGAGGATGTCTTCCATAAACAGTTTCCAAAGGAGATTGTTGTGTCAAAGAATGAGTCGAGTTATGATAAGCAAATTCGGCCAATGGTAACCATGTGGTCCAATTGTCTTGTTAGTAACTGACATACATTTGAAGGTATTGTTTGAGGATTTGGTTGACCCTTTCCGTTTGCCCATCAGTTTCAGGATGATAGGCCGTGGAGAGATTCCTTGTGATATTGAGTTGCTGACACAGTTTAGTCCAGAATGTGGATACAAACAATGAGCCTCTATCTGAAATAATATCTTTAGGTAAGCCATGTTTGTAAAATACATGTTCTAGAAACAATTTTGACAAATCTTCTGCTGTAGCAGTAGTAGTGGTTTTAATAAAAATAGACATCTTTGAAAATCTATCTACTATTACTAATATAGCATCAAAATTATTAGAAAGAGGAAGTCGAGAAATAAAATCCATTGATAATGATTCCCAAGGCTTAGAGGGAATAGAAAGCGGTTAAAGCAACCCATGCTTCCAGTGACGGGGAGCCTTATTCCTATCACATTTGTAACAAGCTCTTATATAGGCCTTGATTTCTCTGGACATTCCTGGCCAGAGGAAATCCCTCGCTATTAACTGGTAGGTTTTATCAACCCCAAAATTACCAGCTAATGGAGAATCATGTCAACTATTGAAAATCCATAATTTTATTTCATTGTTGTCGGGTATGACTACTCTACCTTCAAAAACTAATAGACCTGATTCCATACTAAATCTTTTGGCCCCTTGCTTAGAGAGTGTTTTGTCTTTTAACCCTAAACAATAGTTGTCCTTTGACTGAGCTTTGAGGATGTTGGATAATAGATTTTGAAAAAATTGAATTGTTATTGAATTAAGTTGATGAGTCTTTAACATTGATTTGTTGAAAATTGATTTCACATTTGCTAGGTTCTTGTCAACAAATGCGTCCCCCCGCTATGGGTAAACGTTGTCCTGATGTGACAAGATATCTGGGACAATGCAGTTCTTACCTGGGCAATAGGAAATAGAAAAAGTAAATTCTGAAAGAAATTCAGCCCACCTGGCTTGAGGCCTGGTTAATACTTTGGAAAACATAAAGTATTTCAAAGCATTATGGTCAGTTAGAATTTGAAAAGGACTATTTAGGCTGAGAAGAAAAGTGTGCCATTTTTTAAGACAATGAATAATAGCTAAAAGCTCTTTGTCATGAATTTCATAATTTAATTCTGCTGCAATGAGTTTACGTGACTAAAAAAAAACAGGAAGAAACAATTTTGATTTAGGTTTAATTGAGAAATGACCCCTGCAATAGCATAATCACTCGCATCTGTCTCAACTATTGTTGAAGCAGAAGGATCAAAGTGTTGAAGAATTGGAGCTGTGGTAAATGCAGTCTTCAAAACTTCAAATTCCTTTTGTGCTGTAGAAGTAAAAACAAAAGAAATATGTTTTCTAAGAAGAGAAGTAAGATTGGAAATAGTTTTAGAGTAATCTTTGATAAATCTTCTATAGAAATCAGCAAAACCCAAAAATCCTTTGAGGGATTTAAGTGTTTTGGGCTCAGGCCATTCCAGACCTTTTTGGACCTTTTTTTCATCCATGACTTAACCATCAGTAGACAACGTAAACCACAAAAAATCAATAGATTTATGATGAAATTTGCATTTATTGTGCTTGGTGTAGAGACCGTGATCTTGAAGGCAATTTAGAACCTGTTGAACATGATGAATATTTTCATCAAGTTTCTTCAAGAAAATTAAAATATTGTCTAAATAGACAACAACAAATTGTTTGAAAACATCTTGAAGGATGTCATTAACAAATTTTTGAAACATAGATGGTGCATTACACAATCCAAAAGGAATGACTAAATATTCAAAACTACCAAATCTAGTGCACATTGCAATCAGTGGTTTATGACCTTCCACAATGCGGATAAGACTATAAGGGCCTCTAAGATCAATTTTAAAAAATAAATTAGCACCATTGAAAAGGGTAAGAAGCAATGACATAGGTGGAACAGGATATGAATTCTTCTTAGTGACTGTGTTGAGCTTTCTATAGTCAACACACAATCTAAGGCTACCATCCTTTTTCTTTACAAAAAGAACAGGGGAGCCAGTTGGAGATTTACTGGCTCTTATGAAACCTTTGGCTACATTCTCTGCAATGTAGTCTCAAAGAACTTGAGATTTGTCCTTCAACAAAGAATAGACAGAACCTGCCGGAGGTACTGGACCTATTAACTCTATTTGATGGTCGTAGGGTCAATGAGGTGGTAACTTATCGGCCTTGGGGATTGAGAAAACATCGAGGAAATCATAATAGATTTCTGGTAGAGTTAATTTAATGGCTTCAACCTTGATTTGGTTGTCCTCATCATCTTTGAGAGAATCTGTTGAGGGAAGACAGGAATTGAGAGAGCATAATTTGATTACTTTGAGGCAATTTAAATACTCTTTGAGTAAAGTCATTGAGCTAGAAGAGTTAGCCAATTTCTCATTTAGAGAAAGATCAGATGCTTGCAAGTCATCTGGCAGAGATTTGTCCTTTAGAAGGACACTGTCAGGCGGGTTGTTTAACTCCCTATTGACCTGCATTGAAGAATTAGAAATATACTTAGTGCGTGGGGTGATCAATCCTCGTGACCAATCAATATCAGGATTCCAATGTGTTAAAAAGTCATGGCCAAGGATGGTATCTTCAATTCTTGAGGCGTCCAAGACTGATAATTGCCACTCAAAGGGGGGGAAGTTTGGAAAGTTGAAAACCCATAAAAATTTATTACTTATACAATATTTAGGTTCCTCTGATTTGACCAAGTAAATTGGAATTCGATCAATATCTGTAAATTTTAGTTGTAACTTCTTGGCAAAAGATAAACTAACAAACGAAATTGAAGCTCCAGAGTCTATAAGACAACTTAAGGGGGTATCCCCCTTAAAAAGAATGAATCTCAAGCGGTTTAAGGCAACTCCAGTCCTTAAGACATGGAGGTTCTGTGCACTGGGTGAGATAAGATAGTTTGCTTTGCACACAAGTAAACTATCTACTAGTTTTTTGACCTTGAACTAGTACCTTCTCTTTCCTTCAACTTCACAAAATATTCTAGCTTGTGCTTACCCCCACAATACATACATAACCCATTATCTGCTCGCCTCTTCCTCTTGGCTTCTTTAAGTTCCCCTTTAGGATCCAGTACTTTACTGATATCACCTGGGTTTGAGCCTTTTGTTCGAGGTTTGTCCTTTCCCTTATTGGGTTTGAATTGAGTTGTCCGCGGGTGTGAAGAAGGTCCCAATTTAAAATTTAGGCCTTGAGATTTGTTGGCGTATTAACAATGTTGAAGTCATTCTTGGTAAAAGCCGTTGAATCCAAGGGTTTGATCCATTAAATCCATTAAAGTAGTCGTCTTCTGACTGTGAAGATTTAACTGATCCAGAATCCTCGAAGGAAGTCCTTTTTTGAAATGATACTTGAGGGCAGCATCATTCCAACTTACTTGAGTTTGAAGTGCTCTGAAGTTCGAGATATATTCGGAGGCTTTACCATTATCACTCATGCAAAGAAAATCAAGTTCAATTTCTGCATTGTCAGTTTCTTTAGAGTCACCGAACAAGGTAAAGAGTTGGTCTTCGAACTTTTCCCAGTTATTAATAAGTAAGTGGGTTTCGGTCGAAGAGAGCATGAGAAGATAAGGTTTGAACCATCTTGCTGCTTTTCTGGCTAGGAATGAAGAAGCTTAAAAAACCTTCGATTGGTTGTTATTAAAGGTTTGAGGGTCATTATTGAACAGGAGCTTGCAGGTTTGCAAGAAGGGCCGCAATCTGTCTGGATGTTCTCCATCAAATTTATCAGGAGATTTCATAGATGGAGTTTTGAATTTAGATCCCTCTGAAGACGTTAAATTTGAAAGGTTCTTCATGAAAAGTCTCATGAAATCTTCCAGAGAATTAGATGGTCCATATTCTGAAGGTTGACCAGAGTGGTGAGTAGTAGGGGCGGATGGTGCCTTGTGCATTGTATCCTCTCCTTCTTCATCATCACTAGAGTCATCAAAATCTTATGGGATGTCTTCTACAGATTGTACTGAATGTTGCCGTTCCATTAGGTCGAGTGGTTCCAAGGAGTGAGTGCCGGAAACAGGCTGTGTGTCTGTTGGCCTGCCTCGGGCGCGAGCTCTAGTAGTAGCACCCATAGGAGGAGTGCATTGAACAGGGGCCATTTTAAGAATTTAGAGAAAAAACACCTGAAAAGGGATGTAGTAGTGCAAAGAATGAGAACTACAGAGAATTAAATTATATTGTCACCGGACGATCTATGCACAAGGTCGAGGGTGTTTCTGGAAGTGAGATGGAGAAAGGAGTTTAGAAACTTTGTTGAGACACAGAGGAAATGTTTGAGGAAGTGATTCAAAGATGACTTGAAGGAAGAACTACTGCTTTGAGATATGTTCAAGGAGAATTCTAATATAATTTAAAGGTAATATTAAATTTCTTAAAATCTCACAAAGGGTTGGAAACTCAATAATCAAAGATATAGGATTTAGAAATTATTACTGAGAAAATTAGGAAAGATACAATAATAATGATTTAACCTAAAGCTTTACCACTATTAACTATATACACGTTTTATAATTTAATTCTAAAGAATGTCGAACCAAAAACCCAACCCCTTTTATATCCTTTACTCCTCCTCACATTGACCTCATATCCATCCACTATTCTGCACACCACAGACCATTAAAAAATACATCCATTACACCTGGACCCTCCTCACTAACATCCGTTAACCCTTTAATCCTCCACTATTCATTCTGTCCATGCTCACTATACCTTTTAATAATTCACAGACATTTAATAAACCTTTTAGTGCACCATTACATTGACTATTGCGCTGTGCATCGCTTATTGAGGAAATGACTGAGACACTATTGAGAGATTGACTAATTTAGATTTAGAGTTTAGACTAGCACAGTTGAGTAGTGAGTACACAAAGGAAAGTTGCAGTTGCTATGTAGAATTTCTTTCTGTGCTTCGAGTATGGATTTAGACCTCTGTATTATTTATTTAATGAGCTACTTTTGCCTCGAGTGTCACGTGGCGTGTGACAATAGGTAATGTTAATGATGTAAAATCTGTACAGAAAATTGAGGAGGACTTAAGACAATTAGGTTTTGATGTAGATACATCTGATTTATCTTTTTTTAATAAAAAAAGTACTATTTATAATAATAATAAAGTTAACGCTCAGTTGCCACCACTTACTAGTGAGATGAGAATTTCACAAAACAGTGAAAAAATTGAGAAGTAAGACATGCAGTATTTTAATAATAAAACAACTGTCCATAGAATTGTTTCAGCATTATGGAATAGAATGACTGAGTGTGAGGAACAGACAATTAAGCTCACAAGTAATACAATTTTGTCCTTGAAATTGAACATTTCTCAACTGGCAACAAAAAATAAAGAATTAGAGAATGGACACTTGGCTCTAACTCTTAAATATGATTCTTTAAGTAATAAATATTGTGAACTTTCAAACAAATTCTGTGAGTTAAAAAAATTGTATGAAACACATTTATTAAAATCTGAATCAAGAACTAAGTAATCTTTTGCACAAACAAATCAGAGTGTCTCTGATCTGTTACAAAGATTAAGTAAAATTGAGATTGAATATGCTAATCTAATAATGAATCAGGATAATCATAAGTATACACAGTATAATAATAATCCTTTCATTGTAAAAAATGAATCTCAATCATTTCCCATACCACCACAAGCAAAACCATCTGGTGGTAGTTTCAAGTCTGAGAAAACAAATATGTTAGTCACCAATCCATGCAAGAGGAAATATAAAACCATTTATCCAGATTAAATAAGTTATTGAATTTACCTAAGATTAGTGAAACAAAATCTAATTAGAAGAACTGGCAAAAGATTGATAGGTACCCAACTTATGATGGGGAAGGCAGCTCTGATTGGAAACATTTTATTCAAAGAATTGGCAACTTAAAATTCTAATATAGGTTACCAGATGAAGAAATAACATCAAAATTAATTTCTATATTTAAGGATGTTGCTTTATTATGGTTTGAAGCTTTTTTAAATGAGGGTAAAGATCACTATTCGGCTGAATAAAAACAACTAATTGAAAAAAAATTTGGAGGTTCTAAATTTGGGCTCACTAAGCAGAGACTTTATGAGAAAACTAGGTATAATTGTTGAATGGTGACTAACCTATGGCATTTTTAATGAACTTAAAAAAAATATTAAAAGCCATTGAGCCAAACATGGATTTTAACTTATGGAAAGATAAGATAATATATAAATTACCTATATCTGTCAGAGACATTGTTGTAGCTAGAACAATAATAGTTAATGAATATTTTGAACTTATTAATATTTGTAATGAAATATTATTAAACCATAAGTATGAAGCAAGGTACACCACTTATAAAAAAATAATGAACCTGTGAAAAATCAGAATTCAAAAACACTTCAGGAGAAGCAGAAAAAACCTACTGCACCTGTAGTACCTAAAAATTATGAAACTAATACTTGTTATAAGTGTAATGAACCTTGGGTAAAAGGTCACAATTGTGATAAAAATATAAATATTGTTGAAAATTAGCATGAATTTTAAAATGAAACAGAAAAAAGTAAAGATTCAAGTGATTATGATAGTAATATCTCATATAGTGATGAAAATGAAGTCTGTATGTTGGGACTTTATTTTTCCATCTTTGAAAATCCAATATTAAGTATTGACTCAAATTAACCTTTAATGAATTTTGAGGATGCTGTTATCATTAAGGATATACAAGCTGAAACTTTGAAAATGACACCTATCACGGTTCCAGCTATCATTTCTGGAGAAAATGTAAATATAGATTTGGAAACAGGAGCTTCTGGTTCTGTTGTTTCAACAAAAACATTACAGAAAATTGATAGTGAGTATAAATCAAAGATTGAACCCCTTCAATAGTAAAAATTGGAGAGGTTTCGGATCAGTACTACACCCCATTGGTAGATACAAAACTTCTGTTTTCTTTAAACATCAACATGGTTATGTTAGAGTAACTTTTGACTTTGTAGTAATGGAAAATACTAATTGTAGTACCTGTTTTATCATTGGAAATGACATTCTGACAAAGTTTGTTGTAAAATTAGACCCTCATAATAATAATTTTACAATTGGCATGAATGGTAAAAGAAAATTTAAAATAAATTCTTTTAACATTGTCTTACACATTGAGTCAGTAATAAATATTCCTTGTAAAGGAAGAGAATCCAATGAGATGGAAATTCTGGAAACAGAAATTTCAAAAGCATAATATGGCACTCAGATAAGTAAAACTGAGAAAATAAATATTTTTCACTTAATTAAATCATTTCCAATGGCTTTTGCACATGGAACCAATGAGCTTGGCCTTGTAAAAGATCATGAGATTAAAATTAGTTTAACCTGTGATATGGTAATATTCCTTCTAGTCTTAAAAAGAAAAAATACCTTGCTTCACCAATAAAGAGGAAAGACATAGAGGAAAAGATTAAGATGTTATTAAAAATGAACATTCTTGAAAAGGTTGAAACTACACCAAAATATTGTGTAATATTGCCAGTGCTAATTTCTTATGAAAAAGACAAAGCAAGACTGTGCGGTGATTATAGATCATTAAATACATTTACAATGGATGATATTTATCCCTTGCCAAGGATTGCCTCTATACATGCTACCCTTAAAGGTGCTAAATATATAAGTTACCTAGATGGAAATAAAGGGTGCCATCAGATTCCTGTATAAAAGAATTCACAGAACTTTTTGTTGATAACAACACATATGGGAATATATAAATATGTGAAGATGCCATTTGGACCAAAAAATTCTCCTTCAGTATTTCAGAATTTAATGGATATAACATTCCATAATGAAATGTTTGAAGGATGGTAAAAGTTATACATTGATGACATTATAGTGTTCTCTAAGACATACAATTAACACTTAATACATTTAAAGAAAGCATTTTTAAAGATGGATGAAATCAAAATGAACCTTTCATTGAAAAAATGTAAATTTGGTTTTGAGTCTTTAAAATTGCTTTGTCATATTGTATCTGGCTTACAAATATGTGTAGACCAAAATAAGGTGGCTGCAATGAAGAATATTGGAATTCCTTAAAATTTAAAGGATGTACAATCTTTTCTTGGTATTTGTGGTTATTATAGAAAATACATAAAGAACTACTAAATAATTGCTGCACCATTGACTACACTTATAAAGAAATCTGAAGCTTTCATTTGGAATAATAAAAGACAACAGGCTTTTGATATGATGAATGAATGTTTGATGACAGCCACTATCTTGGGATTAACAGATTTCCAATTGCATTTTGTATTGTATACAGATGCAAGTTTTATTGGTCTGGGTGCTACTTTGCATCAAAAACAACTTATTTAAGGAAAAATTTCAGAAATGGTAATTTGCTATATTTCACTTACTCTAAGAAGTTTTGAATTGAAATATGGTGCTATTCAACTTGAATGTTTGGCAATAGTATGGGCTCTTGAGAATCTACAATATTACCTGGAAGACCAAAAATTTGAGTTAATAATTGACTGTAGTGCAGTTAAGTCACTCTTAAACATGAAAACTCCTAATAGACATCTGTTTAGATGGCAATTAGCTGTACAAGAATACAGATGACTGATTTAGAGAGTTCTAAAGTATTAAGCAGTAGACACAATGTGAAATGGGTTGGTTCTCCTTTTTAATTTCTAAAACAAAGCCACTGCCACTCTTATTTTTAAAGACAATGCAATAATGTGTAGCACAAATATCTGATTAGAAATTTTATAAGTTGAGAGATAAGTAAAAGATCAGAAAAAAAACAAATATTACTATCTGGATATTTCTATTCTTAACAAGTGCTAATATCCACAGCTACTCCCTCTTGAAGCACTCTATTTGAATATGCCTTATTATAGCAATAAAATAACTCTAATAATAGTCAATCCTACTGAATATATATATTCTCTCTATGCTGCATTTTTCCACTGTACTATATGAAATACACACACAGATGCGTGAATGACAAAGACTCATAAATATCTCTAATATTATTCTCAAACAAATTACCACAGAAAAATTAATATCTTATACTTGACTTCACAATTATTAACTAATTATTTGTCAATTGTTATTATTTTTCCTTTATTTGTCAATTTTTATTATTTTTCCTACTCGATGTCCTTCTTTTTTCGTATAGTCCTCCTTTTTATATTTTTCCAGCGCTCAAGACACAGTTCCGTAGTGGATCTCCAGCGCTGGCTCTAGCGCCACATTAGTAAAGCAATAACTATTCTATTATTAAACTACGTACATTGCTTGTAGCAACTACAGGACCTAATCGCACCCTATGCTTACTAGAACTAGTTTTTAACTTGTTTCACTCATACTCTATATACGCGCGCTTGACTATACCTTTCTTTTGTTTCAGCGCTACTTCCAGGTTTGACCCATTCTAACACTGATCCTAGTCGCCTTGACTCTTGGGTAGTTTTATTTTGTGAATGAGTCCCCATGCTCCTTGCCTCATTACTATTGGATAGTCCTGGTAATTAACTTGACTAGTTAGACTCTTCAACTTACGTTTCTTGTCTCAATAATTATAGCACTTTCTGAAGTTCAGTATATTATGCACTTGAGTTCTCCTTAATCCATAACTCTTTCCTTAATGCGTAACATAAAATTATTGGAAAAACCAAATACATATTGTTTAGCGCTTGCGGTCCTAAATTGATAACACAAAATTCCCCATTGTGCGGCACATCCCGCTGCAAAATCCGAGTGCACAGACCCTAAATCCTTTTTTGTGCTTCTATTTCCCTTTTTTGAAACACACAAATACATATTATATTTTAATACTATCTACGGCGCTAACTCCCCTTTTGTTCTTCCTGGACTATGTGCGTTGATTAGTCCAAAACCACGCTTCCTGTGAGACGCGTACCACACCAATGAGTATTACACATAGAGAAGGAACCTTACACTCTAATGTAGTTCTGTTATCTAGAGTACCTCTACCCAATAATAATGATAATAATGCTTATGTTCTTGAAACAGAGATTAAGGGGTATCAATGTTAAGGGATCCACAATTAAATTAATTTTGGATAAAAATCCTTTTACCCCAATTATCTTCCTCAATTATTTTTGCTAATAATTGGGTTATTAGACACTTTACGTGATAATGTTCACCTCTTATCTGACATTTTTCTACTCAATTTTTCATAACCACATCTTGGACAGCTTTCTTTCATAGCCACATTTTGCACAACTTTCTTCCATAAACACATCTTGTACTACTCTCTGGATATGCCTCATGGATGTGATGAGTTTGGGATCAGGAATTAAGAATGGAAATTGGGGTATAAGAGGTGGGATAATGCATTATCCTGGATGCCTTATCCACTAGCCCTGGGGCTAATGGATAAGAATATTCCCCAATTAATAATGTCTGATCCTGGGAAAAAAAAATTCCTGATCCTAAATTGCAGATCCCTGAACATTGATACCCCCTATTATTAAAATTTAAGGCATTTATATTGTAGATCTTAAGGATAAATTCAGGCAATCTATTCTTGATAATTATGCTTCAGATCCTGAATTAAGTAAGCTTACTACAATATTAAATGATCCATCTCATGCTTCAATGAGTGTTTGAATAAAAACACTACCACAAAAGTATAAAGAAGAATTAGAAAAAGGAAAATTTTCCGTTGAGGATGGTTTTATATATTACAGGAAGAAATTAAGCAATGTAATTTTAGTTTCCCCTTCAATGAAGGAGTTAATGCTAAGCATAGTCATGATGATATATTAACAGGTCATTTTGAATTCCATAAAACCTTATCCAGAGTAAAAAATACAGCTTGGTAGATTAACATTCCTGATGATGTTCAAAAATATGTTTAGAGATGTGATTCTTGTCAAAAATATAAGATATTAACAGGCAAAAGAGCTGGTTTATTACAAAAACTTGAGAAACCAAAAGCTCCATGGGAAATAGTTAACATGGACTTTGTAAAAGGTTTGCCAATAGCAGGGCACAAGAGTTATAACTCCTGCTGGGTAATTGTAGATAGATTTAAAAAAATTTGTAAATTTATTCCTACCCACAAAGAGGTTTCTGCAAAGACTTAGCCTTTTTAAGGTGGATACAAATGTTAAGTATAGCAGGTTTCCCCAAAGCAATAGTCTCAGAAAGAGATCCTAAATTTACTTCTGAGTTCTGGAAATCACTTTAGATGTTTCAGGGTGTCAATTAAAAATTTCTACAGCACACCATCCACAAACTGATGGGCTAGCAGAAAGAATGATACAAACTTTAGAAGATATGATAAGAAGATATTGTGCTTTTGGTCTTGAATTCAAAGACAATGAAAAATTCATGCATGATTGGGTAACCCTTATCCCAGGTTTAGAATTTGCATACAATAGTACAGTACATTCTGTCACTGGCAGAAAGCCATTTGAGTTATGGTTGGGTTATGTACCTAATACCCCTGCTAAAACTCTTAATAAATTACCAAGATTGGATATCCATCCAGGTAAAAAATCTTTTCTTCAGATGCAAGAATTATGAAGAAATCATGCTCAGGAATGTATAAATAAGGCTTTTGAGTGTGAGAAGAAAAGATAGGATAAAGCCCATAAAGAAGAAATGTTCAAAGAGGGTGATGAAATCCTTATTTCTACACTACATTTCAATTTAAATGGTAATGTTAAATTGAAGGATCCATATATTGGACCATTTGTAGTAAAAAAGATGTTTGGTAACAATGCTGTTGAAGTTATTCTATATGCACCATATGATAGAAAACATCCAGTATTACCTATTTCTCTTATAGAACCATACTATTCTAATGATAATGCTCTATTTTAAAGAAGATCAGGAAGGCATAAACAGCAACCTGAAGAAATAGTTGAAAAGGCAGAAATTGAAAAGATACTTAAAAAGAGACACCCTACTAAAGAAAAGGGAGTTGAGTATCTATTAATGTTTAAAAATAAATCAAGTGAATAAGACAAGTAGATTCCAGAAAACGAAATCTCTGATATTAAAAATCTCTTGAAAAAATTTAAATCCAAATAATACTTTTTAAATAAGTATATGTAACATAGAAATTTAAAAATTATTTTTCTATTCACTCCTTACTTATTAATTAAAATGTCTTAACATTTTTTTATTCTTTTTTTTGGGTGAGAGAGTGTCAGCCTAAGTATCTCCAGGACTGAGTAATTCCTATTCTTAAAATAATATAACTTTAATTACATTTAGCTTATTACTTAAAAATAAGGTTAAAATACTTATATATATGGTTATAATACATATATATGTAATTATGACACTAATATATGACTTATATTAGTTTTAATAGATTATCAATAGCCTAATAATTCTTATTAAGGTGTTAATGGAGTTATAATATACTTATCTTAAGTGATATTAAGTAATTATAGACATACATAAGCTTATATGTATACATAAACCTCATATTCAGTGAAATATGTAGTTATATTATGTATGTTTAGGTCTATAAGTGGGTTTTA
Organism: Hemileia vastatrix; assembly: GCA_030280995.1. Classification (NCBI taxonomy): domain Eukaryota; kingdom Fungi; phylum Basidiomycota; class Pucciniomycetes; order Pucciniales; family Zaghouaniaceae; genus Hemileia; species Hemileia vastatrix. Next base: position 16,190,576 of record JASXTE010000006.1, on the reverse strand, counting down.
ACCTCTCAATAGCCTATAATCTTTATTTTTCTGCTTATTTTAGGTCATATGGACGTATTCAGTGGACTCAAAACACCTACACAAGTATATACACCTATTTCAGGTGCATATATCCAGTTTGGACAACTTAATCTGCTTCCTTGGATGGATTTTCATGGATTTATGTGTTGGGATATGATTACTGGGCTAATATGGATGCTTAAGGATGCTATTGGGGGCTTGGAAAGTTAATTTGCTTCATTTTTATGCTTTGGGTTTCATTATATACTCTTTGGATGAGTTATTTTACCTGTTTCTTTATGGTATCTGCTATTATCTGTTTATTCTATTTATGGTATGGGTCTGTGGTATCATTAATTGTGATGGAGGGTCCTTACTGGAGGTCTGGTTGTTGAAACTGTTTGAAGTGGACGCCATGGGGAGGTCATGGGCCCTCACAGTGCTGTAATTTCCAGGGATAGCAGTGAAATAATCTTGATTGAAGGTCTGTGCACTCCAGTGGATTTTGGTATAAGTAAGGGGGGATTTGACATGTTATTGAACATAAATTACTTACCAAACTTCAAAAAATCATTATAAAACAGTTATTATCATATATGAGTATATTATAAAGCATTTATAAATTGATATTATCTTTATATAAGCTATAATTATATTTTATTGATCTATTTTCCACCACTAGCACGCATAAAATCCAAGTATTGTGAGTTTATATTAAGAATAACTATTTTATTAGTCTTCCTCTGAGGTTTAATCACTAAATTGTTTCAAAATAAGTATTAGGAATGTTAATATTTAATATTAAATCATACTTAGATACTAGCACACACTGACACATATAAATTTATTAGTAGAGACTTCTCAATTTTTTTAAAGATTAATTATGTCTTCCATATAAAGTTGAGGTGATTTTTGAATACAGTTTCAGCAACAAACTGGTACTAAAATTTCCATGGAACCTAAAATTTACCAACTAATTATAGGTATATATATATTATATAATTTTAAAAAAACATTTAAATTAAAAAAAATACTTTATCTTCTGTAATTTTGATTGTATTTAAGGAAGGATCAATGGTTATGTAGATATATGTTTTTGGTAATCAAATAAAAAATAAAATATTTGTAACTAATTGATTTTCAATTCCATAAAATTCTTTTTGTGAGACAGGTTTTCCATTTAAAGCAAAAAATAACTAAAATTTTAATGAAAAAAATCTCACCATTTTTATAATGCCATTTGAATGTACATTACCAAAGTAGAAAATGAATTAAATTTTTTGGACTATTTTAATGTACATGGACTTTTTTTTAATAATTCAATATATTTTTTGGTGAATTTTTATATATAAAATAGCAACATTCACCTAATAGAATTATGTCACATGCTAGCTAGTGACTCTCCCACATGAGCTGCCATTATTTAGTCAATGATGGGGACCTTCTAGCAAGTTCCCCCCCCAATCTGAGCATTTATAGTTTATTCAATGATAGGAACCTGAAAGAAAGTGCTAATTTTTTCATTCTGGAAAGAAACACTAAGTTTAACCAATCTTTCAAAATCATAATACATTGAAAAATAGAAATTCATTTTAATATCTACAAATTAATGTTCGAGACAAGTTTTTGGGATAAAAAAATCATCTACAATATAGATAGAATTTTTTTTTGAGAGTTGAGATTCATGGTTCTACATCATTAAGTTTCAATAATTACAAAAATTTTGTAAAAATATTTATAGACAGAAATAAGTTTCTATTTAGAGCCCTACTAAATAAATTTTGTAATCTATATAAAATCAATTAAGTCCACCTGAATGAAGAAGAATTTTAAAAATTATGCACCAGAACTTTCAGACATAAATTTAATGTAATTGAACTAAATAATTAGAATAATAACTAAATATTTATGCAATTATCTTTTTTTTTTAATTTCAGCTTTATTTTTCTCATTCTGATGACATACCAGAATTATCATTTTATATGGTGTTTCATCTTACCACAGTAAACATATACTGGAAGGAATTTAATGCCTGTTGTTTTTCCACAAGTATAAATTTAAACAATTTTTTTTTAAATTTAACAAAAGAATTCATTTTTGATAGAAATAAATTAATATATACATAAAAAGGATGGTTTTTCACTAGCTCCATAAGTACTTTCATTTTGGCCCTTTATTTTTCCTGTATAGTTTTTTCATAGCCCCTTTGTCACTCCTACAGGGCTTCCACTCAGTGTAAATAGCTTAAAATGTGCAAAAATTATCCCTTTAACAATTTTTATGCAATATAAAAAAATTTAATACCTATTGGCCAGTCATCTAGAAGAAGGAGAAAAAGAAGAATGAAAATAATAACAAGAGGAAAAAGTGCTGGAAGAGAAAATAAGAGGGAGAAGAACAGTTAAAAAAGAATAAAGGAAATGATAATGGCAACAGAAACAATAATAATAATAACAGTAAACTATGGTAACAAATACTAGGTAACAGGGGTTTTCAATTAGTGAGTAAGGATTTAGCTATTTCATATTAAACAAAACAGCTATTAATATAAAAAGTTTTTAATTACACCTTTAAATCAAATCTCCTTTATATTTTAAAGGGAAAAAAGGCCTCAATAAAAACAAATATATATATATAATTATATTTAAATATAAATAAGGTAATGTAAACAATGGTAAGACTAAAGGGGGTTACTCAACTCCTTTAAATGGGAAAAGGGCCCTCTGAAGAGCCACAATAATATATATAAAATTAAAAAAACAGTAATAACTATAAAAAAAGCCTGAGAATAATGTAAGGGGAATAAGTAAAATTTATACGTAAGAGTCAAAAAACACCAAAATAATTCCAAACTCGAAATTTTGATTTAGTGGGTAAATTAATAAGTTTTTGAGATGTAAAAATAACTATTTTATTTAAAAAATTGTTTTATTAATTCTAATCAATAACTTATTTGGAGTAAAACATTAAAATATACTATTTTCATTAGCCAGGCTGTACCAGGAGCCCAGAAAAAGCTATTTTAATTTATTGGACCTTAAAGAGAGAGTAAAACTATGCATTTTATGTATATAAAATAATATTTTATTGAATAATAAAATTATATAAGTATCTTATTAAATATAAATAAAATAAGTGTTGTATTAATTTTATTTTTATATAAATTATTTATACATTTAAATTAAGCATCATATATTTTATTTTACATAAATTATGGCTCATTTATATTTATTTAATAATTATAAATTTATAATTATTTAATTATAAACATATATTATAATTATAAGTGTAAAATTGACTTATAATGTAATTAAATTAATTAATTTAATTTATATATTAAATAAAACCTTTCATATCTTATTAAAAAATTATTGGGCACTTTTTTTGACTCATAATGGTGTCATCAAAGTATTAAACAAGTTAAAACACTTTATTAAATAAATTATTAATGTTTTATTTTAAAAATTAGTAATTTTGTTAGAATATGTACTTTTTTAACTAAAATTAGTTATTAAACTAATAAAAGTAGTTAAAATAATTAATTACTCATATTTTATACTAAATTAATTAATTAAACTATTTTATGTGTTAAAATAGTTTATTTTCATGTTTCACTTAAAATTGGTTTTTTAATAAAGGTTTATCAGACATGTTTTAAATCAAATTAGTTGTTTTTATGTGTCTCAAACTTATTTAATTACTCCCTAATTTTTTTGTAACTGTTTGAGAGTAAATTAGTTGATTTTAGGCTCTTAATCATGTGTCTTAGTTAATTTTATCATGGGTTTCCCCTTACACTTACTCAAAATTGGTTACATATTCTTTTTATTTTATATTACTAATGTGGTTCTTCAGATGGCCTCTTGACTATATAAAGGCCTTAGGTACCCCCTGTAGCCTCACCCTTTATTACTTACTTTATTTTTTTATTATCATTAATATCTTTATTAATATAAAATGTTATATTTACATTATTTTTACTTATGGCGCTTTTTCGCCTCTGAAATCTAGTATAATATATATATATAAAGTTTGCTTTAAGATTTTTTAATATTAGCTTTTTTTACTTAGCTAGAGAGAATAAAATAATTACCATATATCATCCCCTTAATAACTTGTTATAAGTTTTGTGACTTCCCAAGTTCAATTATTGTTAAGTCATTGTTGTTACCATTTCTTTCCTTCTTTTCTTTCTTCTCCTTCTTCATCTTCCTTTTTTTCCTCCTTCTTCTAGAAGACCAGCCAACAATTTTAACCTATAACAATAGTTTAATTAATTAATTTAGTATAAAAATGAATAAATAATTATTTTTAATAAATATTATAAGTTTAATAATATCTTAAGTTTAAAAAAATTTTTTTTAAACAAAATTCCTAATTTTTAGAGTAAAACATCAACAATTTATTTAATAAAGTTTTTTAACTTATTTAATAGTTATATGACACAATGAAGAGTCAAAAAAGCACAAAATTTGTTTTTATTATAGGATATGAATTTTATTTTAATATATATAACCAATTTATTGATTAATTGAATTATAAGTCAATATTATACTTATAATCTTTATATTAATTTTTAATTAATTATTTAATTTTGGACAAGTGAATATGCACACACTTTCAAAAAAATGGTGGTCACTAAATATTTTTTGAAGATTTTCACCACCTCCCCATGGGCTGTATAATTTGTTTGAGTTTTTATGTCCTAAAGCTCATATTAGAGGGCTTCAGTTTCAGAAAATATGCACTTAAAAATCTAAAAATAATTTTGGCAAAATCTGCATTTATCTAAGTTCATGTTTCAAAAACACACTATCTCCAAAACTGGTAAATTTCAAAAGTGAAATAAGTCACTTATTTCACTCAAATACACACTTCTCAACCAAAAGGCTGGTTTCAACATAAAGTAAAATTTCACTGATTTTTCAGCATAATCTCATTCATTCGGTGTAGAAAGACTTTTACAGTTGGCTTTCTGTAAGTAGAATCCAAGGGAGTTAAATAAACCTAAGAAAACCCTGTCCCTTTCTGTTAAATAAGAGCTCAAAATTTCTTAAGCTATAATGTCTAATTGATATTAAAATGACTTTTTTGACAATTAATTTAGATGGTGTGGTACACATTCGGGAAAGACACAGAAAAAGTCTCCAGAGCTCATCAAAGACTCAGCTCTCTAAAGTGCAACAATGGGGTTTCCAAGAAGGATGGTTATGGAAGCGCATTTATGGGGTCTTCAAAAGTGCGTGAAATGATAGACACTCCACACACACTTTTTTAGGGGAAGTATGGATATGTGAGCAGTGGAAATTGGAGAGAAAGCTGAAGTGTATAGTGGACTTTAAGGCAAGACTATAATATGTATTTGAGGAAGCTATGACCAGCACTAGAAACATAGTATAGATTAAGGGGTATGCAGTGATAAGCAAGAGTATGAGTTTCACACATAGAGATATGCAGTAATATTTGAATGTGAGCTATAAATTCACAGTAGTAATAGAAGCCTTGATAAGAAAAAGTAGCACTAGAAGGACGATTGGGTCAATGATCAGTGCTCAACTAATAGAAGAAAAGGAAGTAAGACTCAAAGAAGGGGTATTACTTACCACAAAGGGTTTCACAATTAGTGTATACTCACATGGAAAGCTCAAGCTATTATAATAGGCATGAAAGGAAGTTCAGTACTTATTATATAGTTTGTAATCTCAATGAGTATAGGGTGTGTATGGAAAGGTATAGCATTGGATGTTAATAGTAGAACTACAATAATTTTTCAAGAACTATTAGAACTAGGACTTACTCTAACAATTTTACATAGATTTCTGAGATATTTAGATACCTTTTGATATTTTTGAATTGGCGTTGAACTTGTGTAGGAAAACCTTTAGGGAAAAGAAACATAGGGGAGAGGTGCTGAACATACAATATATATAAAAGGGCACTCACTTTTAAAAGGGGGGCTAAAGAAAAAAATTGTAGGCAGGGTAGTATAGAAAAACAGAGAGTGAAATAGAATTATTATTCATATAAAATGAGTTTAGACATAATTTATTTTTTTTTTTCACATTGGGTTTGCATACCAGAAGTAGCGCTGTAGAGTTTTTTTATTGCTACAGTAAGGATAGTATTAGATAGAATGCTTCAAGAGGGAGTTACTGAGAATACTAGTTCTTACTGAGAATATATCTAGCCAACAGATAGATTACTTATATTAAAATATATTATTTCTTTCTTTTAAAAAACTCTCTATTAACCCATTCTACTTTCTTCCCCAAAATATATAACCACACTTATAATACTTTCTTTCACTGTATTTATATATTAGAGTGGCAGACGCTTCTTTTTAAGTTAGTTTTAGAAAGGAGAACCATATTATCTCAGATTGTGTCTATATCTTAGTATTATAGAACTCTCTTTCTAAAATTGGTGTCCCAACAGTGGCAGCCAGATTATAATTTTGGTTATTATTTTGTTTTTCATGGTTTCTTCACAGAGGATATAATCAAGCTGGTGCTTCAAGGAAGAGTCATAGGGTCTACAATGAGTGGATCAAGCCCTTATCAAAGGATAGTGTAGGGCTGTATTAAAGAATATAGTTGGTATTAGTTTTTAGTGCTTATTTTTAATTTTTTTTAGTAGTTAAAAGGTAGCATGGAACCTACAGCTACTACTTCTAAAGTCACTTAGAAGAGGGAAAAAATGCCCAATCCTACAGTGTTGATACCACTTAGGGGTTTGACAATAATTAGGTGAAAGGATGAAAGCTTGCATTTTACTGGAATCAAAACTCAAAATTTTTTGAGAAGTTTTGAACAAGTGATTGAAGTTCATGGAGAATAAGACTATGAGATGATGTGCCAAGTGTTATTTTTTGTTGCTTATGAATGTAAGGAAATTCTGGAGGAACTTGGTAATTACAAAAAATGGGGTTAGACAGTGCTGAAAGCGCAAATGCTAAAAATATGGCCTAAATTTACTGAGGAAACAAGGTATATGATTAAGGAATTCAATGTTTTAATGAATTAAGTTAAAGCTAAAGGGGGTGTCAGATACCTTAAAGAGTTTAATTTTTTTACAAGAATTTTATTAAGTAGTAGGTTATTTTGTCAGTAACAAGGATTTTAGTGACACTAGTGCCTCATTACCTTGTTTTTGTGAGGCATTAGCGCCTGAGGTCAAAGATTTAGTGAAAAGGTGCCTAGATAACAAAGGAAAATTGTTTAGAAAGAAGAATGGGGATTGTAAGTACGCAGGATTGGAGGCAGTAGAAACAGTGGTGGAAGCTGAAATTAATTTGTGTTGGGTAGAGCACTAAGAAGCTAGATTTTTGTTGGAAAATTTAGTGGTGATTGATTTTTTGTCTAGTACTAGATCACCTTCTTCAGTACCAAACCCAAGAGCAAAGACAACATCTCATGATTCAAATTCAGTGATGGCAAGTATCAAAGAGTTGGAGAAGAAGTTGAGAGAAGAGGCTTTACCCGAGCCAAGGTTTACTCCTCTACTGTTGTTGTTTTCATCTATGGTATTTTATTACTGTAATAAAGAAGGCCATACAAGAATGAGATGTAATGTGCTTCAGAAGGATAAGGAAGACAAGGTTTTTTTCAAAGATGGTAGAGCGCTGATGTTAGAGGATGGCACAGAACTTGTTATGGATAAGAATCAAGGGATGCAAGCTAAAGTCATTGATCATATTAACAAGAAGCCATGGAAGTAAAGACTAGTTAGTGAAATAAGCCTTTGGATAAAAACACAAAGTCAGTTAATCTTTCAGTCACTTGTGAAGTATTGGATTTTAATGCCAAAGAGGAGGCAGTTGCAGTGCCACTCACTACAGCACGGTTGAAGATTTTTTCAGCAAAATATAAGAAAATGGCTCCACTAACTTTTTTAGGCCGAAATGGGCTGGCACCAAGTATGCATATCTAGAAGACACCAAGGAGGTAGGTTATACTACAAGAGAAAATACACCAGTACCACTTGAGGATGAATCTCGGAATAAAATGGATTATGACATGGATCAGTGTATCAAGGAACAACTATTAGAAGAGCCATAAGTAGTTCAACTGAGAGTGGTACCAGCACAATAAATTCCAGGAGCACAACATAATAATCCAATGAATCCTACAGGTAGAGAATATAAAAGTGGATAAGTGTAGGAATAAAAGAATTGCTAATTGTGTTGAGTATGATATGGCAGAACATTTGCCTCAAGCAATTGCGTGATTACCAAGGGTACCACACTATGCAGGGCCATTAGGGTATTTAATGGTCACAATTAATGGGAAGCAGATCAGAGCACTAGTAGATACTTGATCTCAGATTAATGTAGTTTCTGAAGAAGATGTGGTGGATCTAGGTCTTCCAGCTAAATATGGAAAAGGAAATGTCGCAGGTATTGGAGGTGGTAGGTCACCGGTTATAGGGTAGCTGAATATGTCAAGATGCAGGTTGCAGGAGCTTCAAGAGATCTTTAATTTTATGTTCCTATGGGTGTATTAAAACCAGTCTTAGGAACACCATTTTTGATAGATTATTCAGAAAAAATAGATTATTGTTTGAATAAAACTATATGGATCAGGATTATGGATGAAGATGGTATTCCAGTGACAGCATTTAAAGTAGTACCTAAGGATGGTGGCTGTGAGACTTTGTATTTAGGATCTGTGAGTTTAAAGAAAGAAAGATCATTTTATGAGGGTGAAGTGAATGGGCTACCACCAGGTAGGCACCAATTTTTCCATTAGGGGCTGGAATCTTAGGTTTTACTATCTCCCAAGATGAAAGGAACCCAAATAGTGATCAGTCAGTCAAAGCAGGGATACATAAAGTGGGGCTACACAGTTTTCTTGGTAGTACTACTATAAAGTGTATTGTGCCTAGACTTTTTAATTTCTTTGATTTTAGATTTTTATAGGCTTATATTAAAAATAAAAGACAAAAATACAATGTAAGTACAACTCAGAGCTATATTAGAAAATGTCTAATATTAAGTAATGAAGGCAGCAGCTGGTACTGTTTAGCCTCAAAGTATAAACCAGTAAATGTACTAATTCCAGATTTGAACCCTCCATTTCAGAGGCCGGCACTATCAATAAATCTTTATGAAACACCTTTAACAAAGCTTCCACCAGAATTTATGCCTACAAATAGGATAGCTTTGGAAAGAATTAAGCTGGTTAATTTTAGGGCCAGAAGGTTGGTTGTTTCAGGAAGAAAAGAATTTACTTTTACATGTTATGATACTTAGGGAAAAAGCTATTGCATTTTCAGAAGAGGAAAGAGGTTTATTGAAGCACTCTTATGGGAATCCTTAGAGTTTTACAGTTATAACTCATTATCTGTGGAAAAAAAGCATTTCTTATACCAGCAGCAATAAGAGAAGGATAAATTGAACTAATTAGGGAAAGGTCAAGTTCTGGCTTGAATGAACAGTAAATGTCTAGGTTCTCAAGTCCAGTATTTTTTTTTGTCAAGCATAACAGCAAGTTTAGGGTAGTTCATGATTTGAGAGAAATGAACAAGGTTACAGTTAAGGACACAGGATTTACTTCAACACCAGAAGAATTTGTGGAATCTTTTGTAGGACAAGAATTTCATGGATTAGGAGATATAATGGGAGGATATGATGAGTGCAAGTTGGATCTATCATCAAGACCCATGACTATGTTTGAAACTCCATTGTGGTGTTTCAGGTGAACAAGGTTACCACAAATCCCTACAAACTCAGTGGAAGTATATCAGGCTCAGATGATGTGGATATTACAAAATGAAATTATGGAAAATGTAGGAATCTTTATTGATTAAAGTGGCATAAAAGGGCCAAAAACTGATTATGACAGAGAGGCTCTAGAGGAGAACCCAGATATAAGGAGGATTTTTTGGGAATATGCTAATACTCTTGAAATGGTACTTTTTAGGATAGAAGAGGCTGCTTTGACAGTTTCAGGGTTAAAACTTTCTTGTTTTGCACCAGTAGTTGATATTTTTGGTCATTTTGTATGTAGGAAGGGAAGAAAAATTTCAGGAAAACAGAAAAACAAAGTACTTACATGGCCAACACCAAGAAACACTATGGAAGTTAGTGAGTTCATAGGTATTTGTACATATGTAAGAATTTTTATTTGATATTTTTCCTTGTTATCTTCTCCATTAAGGCTCTTGACAAGAAAAGATTTTGTATGGGACTGGGCAGAGAAATGTGAGGAATCATTTGAGTTATTAAAAAGAATTGTAGAGAAAGACATTCTTTTAAAGAAACTGGAATATGGACCAGGCACTGGAAAGATTACTCTAGCAGTGGATTCAAGTGTGTCTGCATTAGGTGCAGTTTTAATGCAAGAAAAAAAGGAAGTAAATGATAGGCCTGTCCTTTATATTCCAAAGACTTTACAAAGATGAAGTCTAGATATTCACATTCCAAGCTTGAGTTGTGTTGGGTTGCAAAGATTTTTAAGAAGTTGAAATGGATGCTTTGGGGCAAACATTTTGAGTTGCAAGTTGATGTGCTATCTTTGGTGCAAATGATCAGTAGTCCAAGTTTACCAGATGCACAAATGAGTATAGATTAGTTTATTTTCTTTTGATTAATTCCACAAACCAGGAAAATCTTTCACAATCACATATTCTTTATCTATGAGGCCGTTGTGTGAAGAGGATTCTGAGGCAGAAAACTTTGAAGAAGATAAGAAATGGATAAATGGACTAGCTTACTGCTATCAGTGGTTTAGAAATAAGAAAAAGGTTGTCCTTGAAGATGTAAAACTAAAAACTGGCATCTGGGAAGACAATAAACCATCATCAGCTTTTTTAGGCAGCATCTGAAATGATGTTAAACTTAAAGAATTTAAGGAAAGCAGTCATGACAAAATGAAAGCCCAAGAATTAGATGTTGAAGCCAATATAGTAGCTAGAGTAACATCAGAAAAAGTGGTACAGGAATCAGACAAAGAGGATAATGGATTGACATCAAGTGATGAAAAGTATACACTGTCAGAAGATGAAGATTTGGTCAAGGAGCCATTTGAGAAAACAGATTGGCTGAGAACATATCTGGAAGGAGATAGCTGACCAGAAAATTGTGAAGGGAATACGTGGCAACAGATAGGGAATTGCACTAAAGAATATTTTACTAAAGATGGACAGGTATGGAGGGAATGCTCTTTTACACTGGAATTAGTAATAATAGATAGAGCCAGGAAAGAAAAAATTCTTTGAGAATTACATGACGCTTTGAGACATAAGGGAAGAGATGAGACTTATAGAAGTGTCAAAGAACAATTCTGGTGGCCAAATATGAGAGCTGAGGTCAAGAATTAGGTTTAATCTTTCCTGGAATGTCAGGGAAGAAGTTAAAGAAAGCCTAAAGAAAAAGGACAGGCAATGGGTGAGGATAATATTTTTGGTAGGCTTAGCTTAGATGCAGTTCATATTAAAGAATGATGCTTTAAGTAATTGGTGGTGGTCTTGGATGATCTGTCAGGATAGGTTCAAGCAGTGCCCTTAATAAACCTTAAGGCGAGTAATTTAGCTGAATTTTTAAAGAGATAATGGGTGTATAGACATAGGGTAATGAAATGGTAGCTGTGGATGGGTGAGCTAAATTTTCTGGTGAATTTCAAGAATTTGTTAAAGGGATTGGTGACAAGATTTGAGTTTCAACACCATATTGTCCAGGGGTATAAATTATGATCAAGAGAGGGCATCAAGTGATAAAATATGCATAAGTTAAGCTATGTTTAACTAAAGGGGAAAAATGGAAGAATTTTTTTCCTTTAGTATTATTTGAAGATAGGATTTCAGTGAAAAAAAGTCAGGTTTTTCACCTTATGAGCTTATGTTTTGTCAAAGGGCAGTATTACCTATTAATCTGTAAGTTGGATCTTTTCTAGGATGTTATTGAGATCAAGTGCAATTTTACAAAGATTTAATTTGACAAAGACTAGCGCAGCTTAAAAGATAGGGTGAGTTTGTGGAAAAGGCATATGAAAGAATGATGTGAATTAGAGACAAATCAGTGAAATATTGCAATGAGCACTTAGTGCACAGATTAAGGGAACCATTGAAACCAGTGGACTTGGAATTAGTATACAACAGAAATCTTGAAAGTTAATTGGGTAAACTGTTTGTGGACAGATGGAATGGTCTTTATAGGATCAGAAAACAAATTACTGGTGGTTCTTACTTATTGGAGGAGTTTAATGATACTGAATGGAAGAAAAATTTAGCAGCTGAACATATCAAAAGATTTTACCCAAGAGGGGTACACGTTATGGTAAGGTAAACTCTTACAGTCGCCTTGCTGTAAGCAGAATCCGGAGGAGATATGTGGATTTAGCTGAAAACCCCGTCCTTCCAACAAAAATATTAAAGTAGGTGTTCTAAATCACTAAGCTACCCAGTCTACTTGTATCTGATTGATAAAATTAATATTATGAAACTCTGAAATATTTAACGCTTATTGAGATTTAAATAAAAGTGGCTGTTGAGAAAGAAATACTGAATACAACAATTAAGGTGTACCAGTGAAAGATCTGAAAAGATTGACTTTTATGTTTTTATAATAATTTGAATTTTTATGAGACAGCAATAATCAAGTCCCAGTGATGAAGACCTTTCTAAAGATACCCTGTATGAAGTGTGATTTAAATTGTTGAGTAGTATTTCTAAAATGTTATATATAAAATATAAAGTTATAAGGGTATTACAATTTATTTAATTTGTTGAGCAATAAAAATGAGACCGTGGTGGTTAAAGATTAAGCTGTATGATGTATCCTCCTCCCCAATTTCGCGTCTGAGAGGCTCTTAAGTATACCTAGTCACGTGTCTAATTTTCCCCTCCAGAGCTCACCCAGAGTCTATCCCGAGCCCGTACGGAGTCCAAGCGGAGTCCGTCCGGAGTCCAAGTGGAGTCCGTCCGGACCACCAGACTCAATTAGAACCTTTAAAACTATAATAAAAAATCTAGAAAAATTACACATGATAGAACCACTTCCCCTTTACATTCCCAACTAATTTTCGTAGCCTTCGCAGCTCCAATCACCCGTGAAAATTCATCAAAGTTAAGTATTTTCTAAAAAACGTAAATATTTCTATAAAACTTTAAAATTCATTTAAAAATATAAGAAAAATAGTAAAAATTCTAGAAAAATTTCCCAAGGTTCTTGAGTGACTCGACTTGATACTTATAAATTTTTCAGACCGTAAAAATAAGTTTTCTCTGTAAAATAAATTGTTTTTGTGTAGGCATTTGCTTTAGACCAATTTCTTCATATTTAAAACTCAAATAAATTAAATAAAACCCTTTTATAAAAAATAATAGCACCAATCTTGCACACCGTAATATCTACATTTACGTACTTAGGTGCCATACTAAATCTTAGGCTACCACACCTTAAGTCAAGAATAACCTCTGGGATGAGGATAAACTAGAAACATTATTTAAAACTGCTCTCGAAAGAGTATAAAATATCATAAGTATGTTTAGTTTTTTAGGACTCATAGGATGCTATGAAACAGCTGTGATGGATAGGTAGCTAGTAATGGTGAAGTGACTATGGCTGAAAAAGCAGTTGGAATTAGAAACTAGAGTAGATTTTATGGGGTGAATAATTAATGTTGTACAAAAGGATATGAAGAAGTGGATGAACTAGATAGAGAAATTGTATTCTGGGAAAATCAGATGGATACTGGGGACTTAGCAGAAGGTGGTAACTTTAGCTATAGATATTTAGCAGATGGAGCACTCAAATTTAGGAATCTGGATTCTTGTAAAATCTTTTATGGTGATGGTTAATTAATGGGGTTGAATTTATTTGAAGGTAGTAGAGTTAGCATAAGCAAGTGCTCTCTGAAACTCTAAGAAAGGGTTATCCCCAGATTGATCCAGCTCTCTCTGATATCTACATGCACAAAACAGTTTCTAGAGACTTTCACACTTGCAGGTGGCGGCTGCACATAGGCAGGAAGTGGCTTCTAGGCCTGAAAACTCCCAAAAACACCCAAACAACCTCTCAAACAACCAAAAACCACAAATACTCATAGAAAACAGCTAATCACACATAGAAAAAACCAAAATGATGAGAATAGAAAGGAAAATAATCTGAGACATAATCAGTGATCCCAGCTTAAGCCTACAGAAATACAACTAAACACCTAAATAAAAACAAAACACCAATACTAAAAACCATTAACCTAACTAAACCCTACATACCAATACACCTAAATACACATTCCAAAGACCTATGCATCTTTGGAACTTAAAATCCTCCCTCCAATCCAAAATTTGCTTATTCTTTATCCTCTAACAACCATTTTCATGCACCTCACCAGACAAGCCTCTGACCTTGGCCCTTTCCAATACTGCATTGACAAGAATCTCATCTGTTTCATGACTGGACCACTTCAAATCTAAAGAACCTCTTGTGATTCTTGCTATTCAATAAAGAGAAAATTCCATAGACCTGGCCCACTATGCTTTTCTTCAGCTTCCTCCTCTTCTCAGCCTGGTCCATCCTCTTCTACAAAAAGGTCCAGACCATCTATCACCATTCAAAAAATAATTAACAGACTCCATTCCTTCAAAATAAAGCCAGTAACTCCTTCAGCCTCTTCTTCCTCTTATCACCCTGAGTCCCCAAAAGGTAGGATTCCATTTCTCTCTGAAAAACTAGACTGACCATTTTCTCAGCCTCTCTTCCACCAGTTATTGATGATGGTGACAATTTAGAAACTATTGAAAAACCACCCCCAAACTCAATTCCTCTTTTCAAAGAAGAAATTCAACATCATACCCAACAAAAAAACCAACTCCTCCTTTCCTACTTCCAATCAATTCCTGCCAAAGACCAACAAGACAATGATTAGAGAAGGAACCTCATTAGAAAGTTCAAGGTCAGTTCAGAACATTTTTTCTTCTCCATTAATACTCTTCTGTAATTACACTATATCTTGAGTTTGACTTAGAAAAGAAAATATGATCACTTACTCTATAAGATGTTACCACCAAAAAACCTTAGTTTAAAGTCTTGGTGGACTATCCTCAGTTTATATTCCTGGGAGACTCAAAACCTAAATAATAGACCCAGAACCAGAGATCAACCACATTAAGACACAGAGAAAATAACTAACTTTCTGGGGTATCTTTATATATAGCTTCCAGCCCATCAGTCACCCCCAAACTTTTCATGCGCCATGTGACACTCAAGGCAAAAGCAGCTCATTAAATCAATAATAAAAAGGTCTAAATCCATGTTTGAAGTGCAGAAGAAACTATACATAGCAACTGAAACTTTCCTTTGTGTACTCACTATTCAAACGCGCTAATCTAAAGCTTTAAAACTAAATTAGTTAATCTCTCAATAGTATGTTCAGTATTTTTCTTTGATAGGCAACACACAGCGCAAGGGCCAATTCAATATTCTGTTAAAGGTTTGTTGTGTGTCTGTGGGTCATTAACAGGAGTAGTGAGCATGGAAAGGATGGTTAGTGGAAGCTCAATGGGTTAACAAACGTTATTGAGGAGGGTCTAGGTGTAACAGGTGTTTTTTGGAGGTCTGTGGTGTGTGGAATGATGAATGGGCATAAGGTCAATGCGAGGAGGAGTAGTGGATATAAAAGGGATGGGATTTTGGTTTGACATTCTTTAGAATTACATTATAAAACGTATATATAGTTAATAGTGATAAAGCTTCAGGTTAAATCATTATTATTGTACATTTGCTTATTTTCTGAGTAACCATATCTAAAAACTTAAATCTTTGATTATTGAGTTTTCAACCGTTTTTGAGATCCTAAGAATATTGATATTACCTTTAAATTATATTAAGATTCTTATCAAAAATATCTCAAAGAAGTAGCTTTTCCTTCAACTTATCTTTGAATCACTTCCTCGAATATTTCCTCTGTACATTGAAGAAGTCTCTAAACTCTTTTCTCCATCTCATTTTCCAGGAACACCCTCAACCTTGTGTGTAGGTTGTCCTGTGACAGTATAATTTAATTCTCCGTAGTTCTCATTTTTTGGCACTACTACATCCTTTTTCAGCTGTTATAAATTCTCTAAAATGGCACCAGTTCAACGCACTCCTCCTACGGGGGCTACTACTAGGGCTCGCGCCAGAGAAAGGCCACCAGCCACACGGCCTGTTTCCCGCACTCACTCTCTGGAACCTCTCGACATTAGGGAAGGGGAAAACTCAGTCCAATCTGTGGAAGACATCCCCCAGGATTTTGATGATTCTAGCAATGAAGCAGAAGGATAGGATACAATTCATGAGGCACTGTCTTCCCCTGCCACTCACCCTTCTGGTCAACCTTCAGAACCTGGACCATCTAATTTTTTAGAATACTTCATGAGATTTTTCATGAAAATGCTTTCAAATCCAACATCTTCAGAGGGATCAAAATTCAAATTTCCTTCCATGAAATATCCTGACAAATTTGATGGAGAATACCCAGACAGATTGCGCCCCTTCTTGTAAACCTGAAATCTCCTGTTCCATAATGACCCTCAAACCTTCAATAACAACCAATCAAAGGTTGTTTATGATTCTTCTTTCTTAGAACAAAAAGATGCCAGATGGTTCAAACCTTATCTTCTCATTATCTCTTTGACAGAAACCCACTTACTTATCAATAAATGGGAAAAGTTCAAATACCCACTTTTTATGTTGTTTGGTGGCCCTAATGAAACTGACAACACAGAAATCAAACTTGATTTCATCTGTATGAGTGATAATGGTAAAGCCTCTGAATATATCGCAAACTTCAGAGCACTTCAAACTCGAGTAGGTTGGAATGATGCTGCCTTCAAGTATCATTTCAAAAAGGGACTTCCTTCAAGGATTCTTGATCAATCAAATCTTCATGGTCAGAAGATGACTACCTTAATCAATTTTATGGATCAAACCCTTGAACTTGTTGGCTTTTACCAAGGACCACTACAACATTGTCAATACGCTAACAAATCTCAGGGCCTAAATTTTAAATGGGGACCTTCTTCACACCCACCGCCAAATCAATCCTCCTTGACTCAATCCAAACCCAATAAGGGAAAGGACAAACCTCTACAAAAAGGCTTGACCCCAGGCAATATCAGTAAGGTAGTGGACCCAAAAGGGGAACTTAAAGAAGCTGAGAGGAAGATACAAGAAGATAATGGGCTATTTATGTATTGTGGGGGTAAGCACAAGCTAGAAGAATGTGTAAAGTCAAAGGAAAGAGAAGTTACTAGTTCAAGGTCAAAAAACTAGTAGATAGTTTACTTTTGGGCAAATCAAACTATCTTATCTCTCCCAGTGCACAGAACCTCCATGTCTTAAGGACTGGAGTTGTCTTGAACCACTTGAGATTCATTCTTTTTAAGGAGGATACCCCCTTCATTTGTCTTATAGACTCTGGAGCGTCAATTTCTTTTGTCAGTTCATCTTTATCAGAGAAGTTAAAACTGACATTTACAGATATCAACTGAACTCCAATTTATTTGGTAAAATCAGAAGAACCCAAATATTGGGTAAGTAAGAAAGTTCTATAGGTTTTCAACTTTCCAAATTTTCCCCCCTTTGAGTGTGAATTATCAGTCTTGGACACCCCAAGAATGGACAATACTATTCTTGGCCATGACTTTTTAACGCATTGGAATCCTGAAATTGATTGGTCACGGGGATTGTTCACCCCACGCGCTAAGTATGTTTCTGATTCTTCAATGCAGGTCAATAGGGAGTTAAACAACCCACCTGACAATGTCCTGCTAGAGGACAAATCTCTGCCAGATGACTAGCAAGCATCTGATCTTTCTCTAAATGAGAAATTGGCTAACCCTTCTAGCTCAATCACTTCACTCAAAGAGGATTTAAATTGCCTCAAAATAGTCAAATTATGCTCTCTCAATTCTGGTCTTCCCTCAACATTTTCTCTTGAAGAAGATGAAGATGACCAAATCAACTCTACTGGAAATCTATCACAATTTCCTTGATGTTTTATCAATCCGCAGGGCCAATAAGTTACCACCTTATTGACCCTAAGACCATCAAATAGAGTTAATTGGTCCAGTACCTCCAGCAGGTCCTGTCTATTCTTTGTTGAAGGAAGAATCTCAAGTTCTTTGAGACTACATTTCAGAGAATGTAGCCAAAGGTTTCATAAGAGCCAGTAAATCTCCAACTGGCTCCCCTGTTCTTTTTGTAAAGAAAAAGGATGGTAGCCTTAGGTTGTGTGTTGACTATAGAAAGCTCAACACAGTCACTAAGAAGAATGCATATCCTGTTCCACCTATGTCATTGCTTCTTACCCTTTTCAATGGTGCTAATTTATTTTCTAAAATTGATCTTAGAGGCCCTTATAGTCTTATCCGCATTGTGGAAGGTCATAAACCACTGATTGCAATGTGCACTAGATTTGGTAGTTTTGAATATTTAGTCATTCCTTTTGGATTGTGTAATGCACCATCTACGTTTCAAAAATTTGTTAATGACATCCTTCAAGATGTTGTCAAACAATTTGTTGTTGTCTATTTAGACAATATTTTAATTTTCTTGAAGAAACTTGATGAAAATATTCATCATGTTCAACAGGTTCTAAATTACCTTCAAGATCACGGTCTCTACACCAAGCACAATAAATGCAAATTTCATCATAAATCTATTGATTTTTTGTGGTTTACGTTGTCTACTGATGGTTTAGTCATGGATGAAAAAAAGGTCCAAAAAGGTCTGGAATGGCCTGAGCCCAAAACACTTAAATCCCTCAAAGGATTTTTGGGTTTTGCTGATTTCTATAGAAGATTCATCAAAGATTACTCTAAAACTATTTCCAATCTTACTTCTCTTCTTAGAAAAGATATTCCTTTTGTTTTTACTTCTACAGCACAAAATGAATTCAAAGCATTAAGGACTGCGTTCACCACAGCTCCAATTCATCATAATTTTGATCCTTCTGCTTTGAAAATAGTTGAGACAGACTCTAGTAATTATGCTATTGCAGGGGTCATCTCTCAATTCAATCCTAAAACAAATTTTTTTCATCCTGTTGCTTTTGAGTCACATAAACTCACTGCGGCAGAATTAAATTATGAAATTATAGACAAAGAGCTATTAGCTATCAATCATTGTCTTAAAAAATGGTGCTTTTTTCTTTTAAGCCTAGATAGTACTTTTCAGATCCTGAATGACCATAATTCTTGGAAAAATTTGATGTCTTCCAAAGTGTTAATCAGGCATCAGGCCAGGTGGGCTGAATTTCTTTCTGAATTTCCTTTTTCTATTTCCTCTTGCTCAGGTAAGAACTGTATTGTTCCAGATATCCTTTTACGTCAGGACAATGTTTACCCACAGCGGGGGGACACATTTTCTGAAAAGAACCCAGCAAATGGGAAATCAATATTCAACGAATCAATGTTAACAACTCATCAACTTAATTTGATGACAATTCAATCTTTTCAAAATCCACTATCCAACATCCTTCAATCTCAGTTAAAGGACAATTCTTGTTTAGGGTTAAAAGACTAAATACTCTTGAAGCAAGGTGCCAAAAGATTTAGTATTGAATCAGTTCTATTAGTCTTCGAAGGTAGAGTAGTCATACCCGACAACAATGAAATAAAATTATGGATTTTCAATAGTTGAAATGATTCTCCATTAGCTGGTCATTTTGGTTTTGATAAAACCTACAAGTTATTAGCGAGGGTTTTATTCTGGCCAGGAATGACCAGAGAGATCAAAGCCTATATAAGATCTTGTTACGAATGTAAATGGAATAAGGCTCCCTGTCACCAGAAGCATGGGTTGCTTCAACCACTTCCTATTCCCTCTAAACCTTGGGAATCTATATCGATAGATTTTATTTCTCAACTTCCTCTTTCTAATAATTTTTATGCTATATTAGTAATAGTAGATAGATTTTCAAAAATGTCTATTTTCATAAAAACCACTACTACTGCTACAGCAGAATATTTGTCAAAATTGTTTCTAGAACACATATTTTCCAAGCATGGCTTACCTAATGATATTATTTCAGATAGAGGCTCATTATTTGTATCCACACTCTGGACTCAATTGTGTTGACAACTCAATATCACAAGGAATCTCTCCACGGCCTATCATCCTGAAACCAATGGGCAAACGGAAAGGGTCAATCAAATCCTCGAGAAATACCTTTAAATGTATGTCAGTTACCAACAAGACAATTGGACCACATATTTACCATTGGCCGAATTTGTTTATAATAACTCAACTCATTCTTCGACACGAAAATCTCCTTTTGAAACTGTTTATGAAATACATCCTTGATTCAACTCAATCCATGTAGGAACTAGTCATCCTGCAGAACATTATCTTTGAACCATATCACAACTCCAAGAAGAACTTAAATCAAACTTGGAAGTAGCAATTTGAAGGTACAAGGATCAGGCCAACAAAAATTGACAATCTGCTCCTTCCTTTAAACCAGGGGACAAAGTATGGCTCAACGCACAAAAAATTCAAACGACTTGACCATCTAAGAAACTGGCCAAAAAGCGCTTGGGACCATTCGAAATTGACTCCAAAGTCTCTAAAACTGCAGTTTGACTCAAGCTAACTCCTAAATGGCATGCTATTCACCCTTTTTTCCACGTATCTCTCCTGGAACTGGCTTGAGAAACACACCCATGCAGGAACCAACCTCCTCCGGAACCGGTTGAAGTAGAAGACCATCTAGAGTGGGAAGTAAGCCATATCCTTGATTCGAGAATGTGCAAGGAAAACTTCAATACCTTGTGGAATGGGAAGGCTTCCTCAATGACTCAGCCAAAACATCCTGGGAACCAGCCATCAATGTTTCTAACGCCCCTGAACTCCTAAAATCTTTTCATCTTAAATATTCTTTAAAACCAAAACCTTAACACCGCGCAATACGGGGGCGGACTTGTTAGCAAGTCCGCAACCTTGGACTCAAATTCACCACAGATTGAACACACATTGAGCTATTGACAAAGGAACCATACAATCAGGGATGAACACCACTCAGAATAACAGTTTTTGTGGGTCTTCAAGTAGAGTTCAGTATGAGTTCAGTATGAGTTCAGTCTGAGTTCCATCTGAGTTCAGTCTGAGTTCAGGTTGGGGACTTGCTAGCAAGTCCACCCCCTATATTGCATAGTGTAAAACTCTCTTTTATTTTTATTTTTCTTCTCCTTTCTTTTATTTTCTTTTCTTAAAATTATAAAAACTTCTTCTCTTCTAAAAATCCTTACTCCATTTCTTTTTTTCTTCCTCTCTTTCTAAAAAGTTTTTTCAACCTTCTTTAAAAATAAATTAAACAAAATGAAATAAAGTTAAAATAAAAGAAAATCAAATTTAAATTAAATTAAAATTAAATCAAAATTAAAAGATTAAAATAACAAAAAAAAAGACTAAAAAACCGCGCAATACAGGGGGTGGACTTGTTAGCAAGTCCGCAACCTTGGACTCAAATTCACCACAGATCGAACACACATTGAGCTATTGACAAAGGAACCATACAATCAGGGATGAACGCCACTCAGCAGAACAGTTTTTGTGGGTCTTCAAGTAGAGCTCAGTAGGAGTTCAGTATGAGTTCAGTCTGAGTTCCATCTGAGTTCTGTCTGAGTTCAGGTTGGGGACTTGCTAGCAAGTCCACCCCCTTTATTGCGTAGTGAAACAATTCATTAAAATAAAATCTTAAAAAATCAATAATTCCTTTAATTTTCTTTCTTTTCTCCTTTCCAACTTTTTTCTTTTCAAAACACAATTTTTATTTCCTTATTTCTTTTTCTTTGAACTATCAAAATTTTTCACAAACTCAATATGAAAAAATTCTCAAAACTTCAAAAATAACCTCAAATAAATTTTCACAAATAACATTTTTCTTTTTCTTTTTTCTTATTAAATTCTCATTTAAAAACATAAAACCGAAATTTTCAATCAAATATTTTTTTTTTTACTTAAAAAAAATTTTTTTTTTTCAAAAACTTGAACTAAAAATTCCTCAGTTAAATATTCTTTCTTTTCTTCTTTCATTCTAATTTTCTTCTTTCAAAATTTAAAACAAAATTTTTATTCAAATATTTTTTTCTTTTTTTTCTTTCTTTCTCTTTCAAACTCTTATAAAACATCTAATAAAATTTTAATTAAAACAACAAAACCAATAGAATAAATAAATACAAAAATTACATTTGCTTTCTTTTTTTTTCTCTCTTTTCTTTTTTCTCTACCCATTTCAAATCTTCTCCTGCATTTTCTCCCAAACCAATTTCTTCATTTTCTACAACACCACTCTTATATCCTTTCTGCATTTTTCAAATAACTTCTCCTCTTCTACCAGTACCACCTCTCCAACTTCAAGTAACTCTTCTGACACATCAAAGGAGGAGGCATTGAAGATCTTGTGGATCTCATCACTTAAATTTTTGACAAATCAAACTCGTCAACCCTGCTGAGGCTTCTTTGACCACACCTGGTCAAGGGTTTCCTCATCCTCCTCCCTTAAATCAACTGCCAGTTGACTGGCCTCAACTGGCAGCGATGGAACAGCCTCCACAATCGGAGCTTCTTCAATGACATCTTAATTCTAAAATTATAACATATAGTCATCAGTGTAAACTAAAAAACTTGAAACAAGAAAAAGGTAAAACTCACCTCAAAAACAGGATCGGGTTCTAAAAATGACCTTTATTGTCACTCCCTTCTCCTCATCATCATCCTCAATGATTATCTGTCATTTTTTTGAAGGACGGTTCAAGATTTTAACCTCATCCTCATCCTCTTCAAATAACTCATCCACCTCTTCTTCCACCCCTTGTTTTTGACCTGTAGCTAGGGCTACCCAAGTCACCGCGGTATCTTTAACCTTGTTTTCCTCTTCTTCCACCGATTGATCATCCCTGACCAATACGTCCCAAATATCTTTGACCACCTCTTTGGTCTTAGGGATCACCCAGTACTTAGTCCCTGTAAACCTCCTCTTTATATTTCCGTTTTTTGTAAAGGGATCACAGGTCACCTGTCTCCAGCAACAAAATTTGCATTTCTGGCAAGATACTTGTATGGCCCTGCTTTCAACACAAAAATACTCCATCAATGTACAAGCTGTGCAAGTGTGAGTATATTGGCGAGTAACAATACCGCCATCAGCTTTGGGGTGTGGAGGCATGGGAGCGGGAGTGGGGCATTTAGACATAATAAAAATTTTTAAAGAAGAAGTAATTATAGTGTGGGAATAATGTGTTCTCATGCTCAACGGAGCTCACCTCTTATATCCAGGCATCTTTCACGTGCCACGTGACACTCGAGGCAAAAGCAGCTCATTAAATGAATAATAACAAGGTCTAAATCCATGTTCAAAGCACAGAAGCAATTATACATAGCAACTGCAACTTTCCTTTGTGTACTCACTATTCAAATGCGCTAATCTAAAACTTTAAAACTAAATAAGTTAATATCTCAATAGTATGTTCAGTATTTTTCTTTAATAGGAGATGCACAGCGCAACAGCCAATTCAATATTCTGTGAAAGGTTTATTGTGTGTCTGTGGGTTATTAACAGGGGTAGTGAGCATGGACAGGATGGTTAGTGGAGGGTCAAGGGGTTAACGAATGTTAGTGAGGAGGGTCTAGGTGTAACAGGTGTTTTTTGGAGGTCTGTGGTGTGTGGAATGATGGATGGGTATGAGGTCAATGCAAGGAGGAGTAGTGGATATAAAAGGGATGGGATTTTGGTTTGACATTCTTTAGAATTAAATTATAAAACGTATATATAGTTAATAGAGGTAAAGCTTCAGGTTAAATCATTATTATTTTACATTTGCTTATTTTCTCAGTAACCATTTCTAAAAACTTAAATATTTGATTATTGAGTTTTCAACCGTTTTTGAGATCCTAAGAATATTAATATTACCTTTAAATTATTTTAAGATTATTATCAAAAATATCTCAAAGAAGTAGCTTTTCCTTCAACTTATCTTTGAATCACTTCCTCGAATATTTCCTCTGTACTTCGAAGAAGTCTCTAAACTCCTTTCTCCATCTCACTTTCCAGGAACACCCTCAAACTTGTGCGTAGGTTGTCTGGTAACAAAAATTGCCTTTGCTAAATTCAGAAGCTCCCCCCCAATGGATACCCTCTGCCAAACTCCAAAATCTAATACCAAAAACAACACTTATTCCTCAGTTTACAGTATTGGGAGACTAAAAAATCCTCATTTTATAGTCTTGGGGGCTGTATAACCTTTTTTCAGTTTAAAGTCTTGATGTAAAGATGAATTTTTCAGTTTAGAGTCATAATGGACTAATGCATATTCAGCTGCCTTCCCCTGCTGAACTCTCACTTTCACTTAATCATCATCCCATTACTATTAAAGAAACTTTTCCCTATCTCTTTCTCATTTTCATCAACAAAGATAATGTCAGACTTTGGATCACCCCCCTTCAACCCTTCTAACCTTCCTTGATTTACTACACCTAAGGATTATGCTTTCAAGAATTGTATTCACATGTACAGACCTTGCACATTCACTCTTCAAACACCAGAAGTCAAATTGTACAATAGGGATTGTGACTCTTCAAATTCAAAGAAGAAAAGATGTGAAAGATATCTTAACTATCCTATTCCTCTACCTTCACCATCTCATTAGTATATCTCCAGATCCCCTACCAGATATCCAGAACTTGGTCCTGCTTCTTCTTCTTTATCTTCAGTTCCTTCCAGAAGATCCAGAAGAGCTTCCACAAGAGATCCATGAAAAAGAACACCTCTTAATTCTTAATAATCAGATTTTATCTCCTCCAATTCTGCTCCAATTTCATCAAATTTGACTCCAAGGCTTCTGGACCACCTTCAGGCAGCATACCTGCCTTTCTTGGAAGCTAAAAGCAAGCTACAAACATTCCAAAACACCATGAAACCCAGAAAAAAATCTTCTAAAACTAACCGAAACAACTTTTCACAAGACCCTCCTCTTGCTCCTAGAGCAATGAAAACAAAAAACTCAGAGGAAAACCTCAACAAAAGCTCCCAAATTCTAAAAGGCCTGCCAGAGCTCCCAAGGATACTCAAAAGACAAAATCACCTTCTCCTCCTTCTAAAAGATAAAATTGAACCACCCCTCTTCCTGCAGAATTTTCTTCTGACAGTTCCTTCTCTACCAAAAATTCCTCCAGAAGGAAAAAGTCAGCCCCTAGATCACCTTAACCTACCCCATCCAATAACAACATTAAGTCACCAGAACCAGCAACCAATCCCACTGGGAAGGACAACAATAAAAACAATTCTCCCTATTTAACTTGGCCCCAGGAAGAGTCACCTCCTAGTTCACCTTCTCTGAATCTATTAGAAGAAGACCAAGATAATCCGTATTTATCCTTGTTTGATCCTTCCCCAACAGATCTTCAAAATCTTTCAGACATCCGAATTCCTAAGGAATACAATTTTGAAGAGCTTCCTATCTGTAAGCACCATAAATTTACATAAATTTCATTAAAAAAAAAACTTCTGAACTAAACTCCTTCTTGTTAGATGGCACCACTCTTCCTGAGTCTACCATTGGAGTTGGCCAATCTCTTTAAACCACGTTGACACTGGATTATGCAGATATGAATCAAAACATAAGTATGATGTGCTCCAACATGCTTAAGGCCTTTGCTCTTCATGGGCCACTGAATGAATTTGAGAAGAACCTGAAAAAGAAACTTCTTGATGACCACTATAAGATTTCCAGGATAATTAGGCACACCTTCCAACACTCCATCCCAGCCTCTTCTGTTCCCACCCAAAAATTACCTTCTAAACCAGTTCCTGACCATTTAAACCTCTAAAACTTCAACAGAAGACTGCACTTTAAAAACCACAGTGCATCCTCCAATCCCAACAAGAAACAAAAATTCCAACATGTCTCAAAGAAACCTCCAAAAGCTTCTTCTTACAGACATTGTATTATAGTAAACAGAACATATTTTAAATTAATGAATAGAGAAAATATTTTTATATTTATTTTTATTTTTTATTTTATTTTATTTTTTATTTGTTTATTTTTTATATAACAATTACTACTTTAAACTACTAACATAATAAAAAAAACTTGAACTCACCCACATCCAAGAACACTTTGATGTCGAAATCCCTTTAAGAAATTTTAATATTTAAATATAAAAAAAACCTTGAAAATGAAAGGAAATGATATAAATAAATAAATGAAACTTGAAGTTTAATAATAAAAGAAAAATAGCATTTCCTGTCCAATTGATGAGCATTTCCCCACCAATGAGTGCCCATATCCAGGTGACCTACATTCAATAGTTTTTTTTTGGAAAACAACCTTCACTAACAAAATAAAAGAAAAAAAAGAGAGAAAAAATTAATCTAAAACCACTATAATTATTCCATCACAACAAATCATAGAAGAAGATCCACATCCAAAGAAAAGATCACTGGGTGAGCTCCCTTCAATAAGTAAAAATAATGGGAGACCACTAGTGATCCACCACCAAGTAAGATCCAAGAACCAAAATCCAGTCCAATCCAGTTTAAAATCATAGTGGACTAAAAAACCTGTATAAAAAGAAGAGAACTAGGATTCAACTAAATAAAACCAAGGACTTGAAACAGACATTCTAGGGTAACTGTTATACAGAGCAGCCAGCTTATCAGTTACTCCAACACTTTCTTAAAAAAAATCTAGAAACCCCTCCCATGGGTACCTTCTACTAAAAACATACATCCACACATAATTCAATCACTCAACTCAACATGCGAGAAAAAGACCAGAACTTGAAGACAAAAGAAATTAAGTTTAAAGTCATAGAGGAGTAAAAAACCTAAAAAAATAAACCAATACTAGGGTTCAACCAAAATAAGAGAAAGGGTTGGAAACCAACAATCTGGGGTAACTGTTGATAGAGCAGCCAGACCATCAGTTACCCCCCCCCCACTTGCCAAGATGAATTCTAGATTCCTCCCCTTGGTACCATCTTACAAAAAATTTTCTACACAACAGATGCACTGCATCACCAACAAAACAGTCAAATAAAAAATGATTCATATTTTATCCTCATTGTGGAGTTAGTCTTCTTCCTTTCTTGTGACTCTTTGATAAAATCTTTTCACTTGGTAAGCAGACACTCTTTTCTTCAAAACTTCTCCAATCAACTCTTCTAACTGATATGATACACCTGAAAGTTGAGATCTGACTCTGTAGGGACCATTCCACTTGTCATAGAATATTTTCCCCCACTGACTCTCCAAACGCCTATTATACACCAATACTAAACACCCAGGCTCTATAGGATTCAACAGCCTGTGATCACCAGCCAGTTTAACCTCATGAGGGAGGTTAAATAAAACCAATAATCTTCATATTTATCTTCATTTTCTTTTATATAAAAAAATATCCATCTTCACGTGAATTTTTCTTTTCCTTCATCTTCATTATACTAAGATTTTTTTTGAAAATTGAAGCAGAGAGACTGATAAGAATTGGACAAAAAAAATCCTGACCAAAAAAATAGAGTCCAAATCAAACAAAACCAAAACAAATTTAGTAGTTTATCCTCATTTTGGAGGAATCTCATTCTTGAAATCCTTAC
The DNA here is from genome assembly GCA_030280995.1 of Hemileia vastatrix. Taxonomy (NCBI): domain Eukaryota; kingdom Fungi; phylum Basidiomycota; class Pucciniomycetes; order Pucciniales; family Zaghouaniaceae; genus Hemileia; species Hemileia vastatrix. Next base: position 16,162,999 of record JASXTE010000006.1, on the reverse strand, counting down.
TGGTTGAAACCAATAAGTTTTCCCCAAGGGCCAGAACCCCCTAAGCCCCTCTTTCAATTCTGATATCCCAACATAAGACCTCAAAAAAACCTTCCATCCTTCTACATACACTGAATTTTTCATCAATTTCAATCACAGTTTCCAAAAAACTCTGAATCCTTTGAGATTGAAGGAGCATTCACCAAGTATTTAATTTCTCTACAATGAAAATCTAAAATGAAATCTTCCATGTAAGGGAAATTTAAATTACCAATAATCCCCCCTCCACCCTACAAAAATCATCTTCATTTGAGTGAAGCAGCTGAGAATCCACTGACTCTAACTCCAAATCATCCATCACAAAATTGATCTGAATTTTCAAAAATTCCTCAAAAAAGAACCCAGAACACTAAAAGAATAATCTTTCCCAAAGCAAACATCTTCTGATCTTGAGGTAACCAGTTAAAATTATATTTTTCCAACAGACATACATCCAGATGATGATCTTTCTGAACATCCCAACCTCCAACAAAGAGATTCTTGCCACTACTTCCATCCTCCGAGCTTGAAAGTACCAATTGATAATCTTTTGTATGAAGATACAAATCATACAGTGAAGAATCACTTCTAGAATCTATAAATTCCTTCAGAATATAATTCATAACATCAAAGTTAAAATCCTGCTTCAAGCATACATCTTATGATCTTGAAGGAGCCACCTGAAAACAATCTTCCTCTAGGAGCAATAGATCAAAGATAGAATCTTGCTTCCCACCACAAAATCCAATTCACACATCCTCTTCCAAACAGCTATTATCCACCATAGATTCCTTCTCAACATTCCAAAACACCTGATCATGACCAGCCATGGTTTTCTCCCAACATAATCCATCAAACTTTGAGGAAATACATTGATCTCTAGTGAATACATCTCCAAAACATCTATTGAAGAAAATCCCTGAGATCCCATGGAATTCTTGGAAAAAGAAAAATAAGTTTCAAAAACATCATCAGAATCACCATCTTCTAAAATTATAGGCTCCAAAACCTCCACAGAAGTATAATTTTCTACCACAGTCTTCTGAACCTCTCCATCTAACAGAATTCTCTCTCCAGACACCACATCCCAACCCTTCATACCATGCAAATATATCAAGATAACCTCCTTTAAAACATCCATAGAAGGAATCGTATTTCCCCCATTTGGAAGAGTATTCATCATATCAGCCTTGAAAAGAACCTCCAGAACATCCACCTTAACATCCCTACTCATGGCACTCCAAAATACATACTTGACCTTATCTTCATGTGGCAATATATCATTATATAACAGATAATCCAGAGCCTCCCCAAAATCCTCCATAAGTACCCCATACTGAGAAGAAAAAGTTACAACACATTCAAATTCCCATTTCCAAGAAATCCCATGAAGATCCACCATTGAGAAGGTAGTGGGCCACCTTTTAACCATCTCCATCTTCAACTTCCCCCAATCCTGACTCCTATATCCTACCATACCAGAAAATTCCTTCTCCAATTTTCTATAACCAATTAAAAAGATCACTTGCCTAACCATATCCAACAGTGAGGCCCCATAAATAATAGAAGCCAGCTCAAACCTAGCCAAAACAGCCTTTCCATCCTCCCCCAAAAACCTTGACCCATCCCAAGACTGAATCCTAACCATTATAGAAACTCCCAATTACACCTTTCAATATCAATCATAGATATCCAAGGTACCCCCAATGGCCTTAGTGACCTAGAAGGGACCAAATGCAACATATGGTAAGACCCCTGTACCAACCACAAGGAGATATAGCACCAAAATCCAAAATCCACCAAAAGTAAGTCACCAAAGAGAGAAGCCTAGATCAAGAGAGATTCCAAAAAGCCAAAAGATTCTAAACCTCACTTGGGGCTTCTGAAATGTAGACAATCCAATAGTGCTAGCTATAGGCCTTGACCAAGGGAGTTGGAGAAAAACCAGAGAGAAAAACCCCTTTCCCTTTGGAAAAATACAATTGAGATTTACTTGCTAGTAAAATTGAGTCTTGTTTGATAAAGCTTCTTTCAAAAACACTTGACTTCTTAATGAGACAAGAAAAAAGTCTTCAGACAGACTACCAGACCAAAGAACTGAAACATAGACTAATGGCCACACAAGAGAAAGAAATGATACTTGATGTAGGATGAAAATCCACACCAGAGACAGCAATAATACTTGATATAGGTTCCACAACTATACCAGAGAAACTTTGACAAGAGTTGAGGTTAATTAAGAACTAACCTTTTCACAACCTAGCCAAAAAACACAAAGAGTGAGACACAGAGTTCCAGACATCAAAGATGGTAGATGATCTCCTCTAACTTCACACACAGACCCCCTAGCCAGTTCCCCAGCTTGATAAAGCTCTCCCAGCTATATAAATGCATAAAACAGTCTCTAGAGACTTTCATTCTCACATGCAAACGGGCGGCCTGTAGACAGCAAGCCGCTTCTAGGCCTAAAAACGCCCAAAAACACCAAAACAACCTCTAAAACAACAAAAAAACACTACTACTCATAGAAAACAGCTAATCACACATAGAAAAAACCATAATGATGAGAATAGAAAGGAAAATAATCTGAGACATAATCAGTGACCCCAGCTTAAGCCTACAAAAATACAAATTAGCACCTAAATAATAAAAAAACACCAATACTAAACATCATTACCACAACTAAACCCTACATACCAATACCCTCAAATACACATTCCAAAAGCCTAATCACCTTTGGAACACCAAAGCTCTTGATGAATAGCTGACTCATTGAGTTCAATGTCAAATAATTAGAATTGAAAGTGGCAGCGGTGGTAGCAGTAATGGTAGGAACACCATTGAGGCTGCATCTCTTCTTGTGACTCTTGAAAAAATTGCATGACTAGCAAAATACAAGAAAAAAAGGAAAAAAAATAAGTGTTGTAGACAATCCTATAGTACTAGCTATAGGCCTTGACCAAGGGAGTTGGAGAAAAACCAGAGAGAAAATCCCCTTTCCCTTTAGAAAAATAGAGTGAGATTTACTTGCTAAAGTAAGTTGGTTCCTGTTTGCTTAAGCCCCTTTTTCAACACACTTTACTGCTTGATGAGCCAAGAAAGTAGTCCCCAGACAGACTACCTGACCAAAGAACTGAAATGTAGACCAATGTCCACACCAGAGAAAGCAAAGATACTTGATGTAGGCTGCAAATCCACACCAGAGACAGCAATAATACTTGATATAGCTTGCAAGACAATACCAGAGAACCTGTTGCCAAATTTAATTTAAATGAAGAACTATCCTTGCAACAAACACAGCCAATTGTGGCCAAAAAACAGTGAAGACTGAGTGAGGCACAAGGATATTACCTCCGGATCATTGTATGTTAATTAAAGTTGCCCCAAACTGTCTTCTTCACTATGTAAACACAGACCACTATCTAAGAGCCCATGCACACCAATGAATTTGGCACCTGTACCAGCCAAATTGAATAAAAACCCTTCAGAAGTGCTCCCCAACCTTCTAAAACAGAGGCGGGTGGGCCACCTGAAGCGGTCCGGCCTCCCTGAAGCCAGAAAATCAATAAAAACACCTAATCTACTTAGAAAAATTCACTACAACTTCTAAAACCCTTAAAACCCAAAATTACACTATAAAAACATTGTGACATGAAATATAGAGCTAAATTAGCCCTATCTAATTGTACTAAGCACTTAACCCTAAGACTTAAGGTTAGCCCGTAAAACATAAAAAACAAAATCAAAAAGCTATCTTTTGTAACTGAAAAATGAGGAAATGACCCCTTAAAACTTAGAATATGAAAACTATTATCAGTACATGAAATATAGAGAAAAACCAGGGCTATCCAATGATAGTACCCACATCCCTTCAGTCCCAATATTCACCAAATAAAACCATAAAAACACCCAATTCTTCAACAGATGCCAATTAAGACATGCACAAACATCTCCAAAAAACACAACAAAGGCCCCTGCCAATATTGGAAGACCACATCCTCCCTCCAATCAATAATATCCACATTCTTCTTTCATCAAACCACCATGTTCAACCTTCTTCCCAAATATGCCTCTGATATGGGTCCTTGCTAATACTGCATTGACAATAATCTTATCTGCGCCATCGCACCTCCTGTCCATCCATACGGAGCATCCTGTGATGTCTGCCAATCTAGAAAGAAGACCTGCTACATACCTGGTCCATTATCTTCTGCAACAGCTTCACCTCCACCTCAACCTGGTCCATCTTCTACCAACACCAAAAGATCTGGGCCATCCATCTTGATTCCCAGATTAATCAAAAAGCTACACCCTTCTCAGAAGAGTGGCAAAACCACTAAAACAACAAGTTACACCATCCCTGGTCTATCTGATGGTAAAAACTTCCATTTCTTCTTTCCACTTTATAAAACTGATGACTTCTCAGTTCCTTCATCTTCTGACAGTGATGATAACAATGTAGGATCCATTGAACCAACAACACCAAACCACTTGCCCACAATTAAGGCCAAGTTCCAACAACACACATCTCAACAGAAACACCTTCTTCTAAACTACTTCCAATCCACTCCTGCTAGAGATTCACAGGACCTTGAGAACAGAAGACATCTCATTCACCAGCTCAAGGCTAATTCTGAACACTTCATTTCATCTCTTGATTCCCTCTGTAATTCCACTAGTACTTGAGCTTGATTCAGAAAAGAAAAATTGACCACACCCTCTATAGGATGTAACCACAAACAACCCTCAGTTTTAAGTCTTGGGGGACCATCCTCATTTTATAGTCTTGGGGGACTCAAAAACCCTCAGTTTAAAGTCTTGGGGGACTCAAAAACCTAAATCATAAACCCAGAACCAGTGATCAACCACATTAAGACACAGAGAAAAAACTAACATTCTGGGGTAATTGTGAATAGAGCTGCCAGCCCATCAATTACCCCCAAACTTGCCTTTGCTAAATTCAGAGGCTCCCCCTGTGGATACCCTCTGCCAATCTTTCAAACCCCTTCCAACAACAAAACCCATTCCTCAGTTTATAGTCTTGGGGGACTAAACCATCAAACAATCCTCAGTTTAAAGTCTTAGGGGACTAACACAGTGTTCAGTTTAAAGTCTTGATGGACTATTCTTGAAACAATAGATTTTTCAGTTTAGAGTCTTGATGGACTAACAGAATTTTGCATAAAATAGACCCAGCCAATTTCATATAGAATACACCTACAGCCAACCTGCTGAACTTCCACCTTCACTTTATCATCTACCCATCACTGACAAAAATCTCCTTCTTATCTCTTTCCATCATCTTTTCTCACCACAGATCATGGCTGGATCCCCTGATGTTGACCCCTGCAATCTTCCTTGCTTCACTTCTCGCAAGGACTATGCCTTCAAACAGTGCATTCACATGTGCAGACCTTGCAAATTCACTCCTCCAACTCCTGAAGCCAAATTATACAACAGGGCCTTTGATTCTTGCTACTCCAAGAAGAAGAAATGTGACAGAGATGCCAACTACCCTATTCCTCCTCCTTCACATTCTCATAAATACCTCCCCATATCCCCTACCAGATCCCCAGAGCTTGGTCCATCCTCTTCACCTTTATCCTTAGAACCATCCAGAAGATCCCGGAACCCAGTCTCCAGAACTCTCCCCAAAAGGCCTGCTTTAACTTCCCAAGAGACAGCTTTTATCTCTACTAAACTAGCTCCAAAAGCTTCAAAAGCAGCTCCTAGGCTTCTAGACTGCGTCCAGGCGGCCCGCCCGCCTCACTAGACAGTGAAAATCAGGCTCAAAACCTCCAAAAACAACCAGAAACAGCCAAACTCCTCCAATCAACAAAAACAACTCCACGCAACCACCTCCCACTGCTCCTAAACCAATTCAACCAACCTTTTTAAGGTCCCAAAACTCCAAAATTTCCCAAACTTCTAGGAGACCTGCCAGAGGACCCCAGGAAGACACCAGAGCACCCAAAATTGAACCAAAGAAACAACTTTTCCCCCAGTTAAGGCAACAAAACTACACCTCTCCTCTGTCAGCCAACTATTCTTCTGACAGTTCCATTCCTTCAAAATCTCCATCCAGAAGAGATCAATCCGCTTCCAGATCACCCTCTCCTGCCCCATCTTATAACAACCCTGGTACTCCATCACCAGCACCCTATCCAACTGAATCAAGCAGAAATATTAACAACAGCAACAACAGGCTTGCTACTCCAACTAGGCCCCAGGAACATCAGCCTCCTAGTTCACCTTCTCAAAACCTTTCACAGGAAGACCAAGAGAATCCATATCTTTCCCTGATTGATTCACCTACTATCACCATTCCAAAATCTTCAGAAGTCCAAATTCCGGCTGCATACAAATTTGATGAGCTTCCAATCTGTAAGTACCACATTAATTCATCCAATTTCTTCAACAGAAATAATTACTGATCCAATTCTTCTTGCCTAGTTGGCACCCCTCCTCCTTAATCTACTATTGGAGTTGGTCAACCTCTAGAAACTTCTTTGACCCTGGATTATGGAGACATGAAACAAAACCTCAGCACCATGTGTTCAAACATGCTGAAAGCCTTTGCCCTCCACGGACCTTTAAATGACTTTGAGAAAACCTTGAGGAAACAACTATTAGACAACCACTGGAAGATGTCTAGGATCATTAAGCACACCTTCCAACAATCCATTCCTGCCTCTTCTTCTTCCTCTTCTAAACTTCCATCCAAACCTATTCCTGCCCATTATAATCCATATAATCTCTCCAGCAGGATGACTTCAAATAACACAGTGCTTTCCACAACCCCAACAAAAAACCAAAATGACATCACAATCTGGACCAGCCTCCAGAAACTTCATCATCCAGACATTGAGCTCCTGCAAAAAGATTAAAAACATTATAATAAATAAATAAAAATTAATTAATAACTATAAATTCTAAATTTTTTTTTTTACAATCTACTAACATACTAAAATTAAAAATTAATAAATAAAATAGAAATAAGTGAAATAAAATAAAAGATAAAAAATAATACAAATGCTATCCCCCAGCCAATTGATGAGCTGATCCCCTGATACCTTGCCCACATCCAAGTGCACCTTGATGTGGATACACATTAAATAATTTAAATGATTTTAAATAAGAAACATAAATTAAGGGTAATAATGAGAATAAAAAATAAAAAATAAAATTAATGAAAATAAAAATAAAATAAAATAAAATGATAAAATAGCATTGCCCTGCCCATTGATGAGCCCTTCCCCACCAATGCTTGCCCACATTAATGTGACCCTGATGTGGTAACACCCTATATTTTTGATTTTATAACTTTAACAACCCCCATAAAAAATTAAAAGAAAAAAAGAGAAAAAAGAAAATAATCTTAAACTACTATCTAGCAAAATCATAACTAAAAATAAAAGAAAGTCCAGCTCAATGGATGGTCCAGATTAAGAGAAGGTCCAGTAAGAGAAAGTCCAGTCCATAGAAATGATCACTGGGTGGGCTCCCTCCAATAAGTAAAAATGATGAGAGACGACCAGTGATCCACCACCAACCCAAAAAAAACCTAAGATAAAGAAGCCAGTCCCAAACCAGTTTAAAGTCATAGTGGACTTGAAACCTAAATAATAAACAACAGAACTAGAATTCAAATAGGAAAAAAAAAGACTTGAGACAGACATTCTGGGGTAACTGTTCTACAGAGCAGCCAGCTCATCAGTTACCCCCACACTTGCCAAAATAAAATCTAGAAGCCCCCCCTGGGTACCTTCTAACAAAAACACAACATCCAACACAAAAAAACCAAAATCAATAAGAGTGAAGAGACCAGCACATGAAAACCAGAGGAAATCCAGTTTAAAGTCATAGAGGACTAAAACCTGTGAAAAGAAACCAATACTAGGGTTCAACAAAATTTAGAGAAAGGGTTGGAAACAGACAATCTGGGGTAACTGTTGATAGAGCAGCCAGCCCATCAGTTACCCCTACACTTGCCAAGATCAAATCTAGAAGCCCCACCCATGGTTACCTTCTAACAAAATGTTTCCAACACAAAAGTTGCTCTGCAACACCAAAAAATCCAAAATTTAAAGAATGTTCCATAGTTTATCCTCATTGCAGAGTCAATCTTCTTCATGTCTATGCCTCTGGGATAAAACCTCTTTACTTGATCTGCAGCCACTCTCTTCTTTAAGACTGCACCATCCAACTCTTCCAAAACATAAGAACCTCCAGACACCTGTGATCTGACTCTGTAAGGTCTGTTCCATCTGTCAGCAAACATTTTTCCCCACTGACTCTCCAAACATCTATTATAAACCAAAACCAAACAGCCAGGTTTCAAGGGATTCCTGAGTCTATGATCCAACTTCTTGTCCCAGTATCTGAGTGATTGATTCCTAATCTTCATCATTTTAGATTATGCCTTCTCTTGACATTCCTCTCTACATTCCAACTGTTGCATTCTGGCACAGAGCAATTCTTCTGTTGAGTGCACCTCATCCCAATAAATTCCAAGATAAGAGACAGCTTCCAAGTCCACTGGTAGAACAGCTTTTGACCAAACATTAACTCATAAGGAGAATAGCCAGTTTTCCTCTTCACAGTGACCCTATCAGCAAATAACACCAAGGGTAAATAATGCCTCCACTTTTCAGCACTATCCTCACACATCTTTACCAAAGCATTCTTGATAACATTTGGCCTCTATCAACCATGCCTTCAGCTTCAGGATAATAAGGTGTAGCCACTCTAACTTTAGAACCAACACTAGCCACAGCTTCTTTAAATTCGGCACTAAACTCTGGCCCACCATCAACAGTCACCAACTTCATCAACCCATACATATAAATCCACTCCTTCTTCAAAAACTCTGCCACATTCTTGGCAGTCAAAGTAACCAGAGGCACTGCCTCAACTCTTCTTTGACATTCTTCACAAGATTGAACCCAACCCTGCACAGCCAACTTCATACCTGGCCACCAAAATCTTTCAGCTACTCTTCTATAAGTCTCTTCAAAGCCTCTATGACCAAGGTCTTCATGCAGAGACTTTAACACAAGTTCTTGACCCTTCTTCTGAGTCACCACAACTTGAGGATTGGGATGTCTCATCCTCATCAACCTTCTTCCTGACACATAAAATCCAGGACTCTTCTTCTTGATTGCCAACCAAGTATCATCATCACAACTATCTGGCCTCTCCAAAGTCAACAGATATTCCACAATAATAAGATAAAACCCAGACTGAACCCAAGTCTCATCTTCAAAATCCAACAAAACAACATCCAAGGGTACAACTCTGTCATCAAAATCACCAGTGTGAACATGAGCCAATTGACCAGCCCAACCAGGATACCAATCCTGAAATTTTGGCACATCCTTCTCTTTCCACTGAATCTTGTGAGAATCCAGTTCACTAACAAAAACACCATTTTCCAAATTTGAGCTTTCCCAAACAACAACTCCATATTCATCAACAAAAACATCCTGATAATTAGAATCAAGATCAGATCCAGCCAGTTTCACTACGCAATATAGGGGGTGGACTTGCTAGCAAGTCCTCAACCTGAACTCAGATGGAACTCAGATGGAACTCAGACTGAACTCATACTGAACCCATACTGAACTCTACTTGAACACCCACCTAAAACTGTTCTTCTGAGTGGTGTTCATTCCTGATTGTATGGCTCCTTTATCAATAGCTCAATGTGTGTTCAATCTATGGTGAGTTTGGGTCCAAGGTTGCGGACTTGCTAGCAAGTCCGCCCCCCATATTGTGTGGTGTTTAGCCTCTTGGGGGAGGTCAGAAAAATCTTTGTCACCCTTTGTGCTGGCCCTAACCACTGGAACATCTTCATTAAACTCATCAGCCTCAGAATCTTCATCTGTAGGTGGCCTCCTTGATAATCCATCAGGCATTGTAAAAGTTTTGCCTGGTTTGTGTACCAGGTCAAAAGAAAAATGTTGAATAAATGCCACCCACCTAGTCATAGGAGCATTTGGAAGACTAGGTGTATTGATCATCTGAACTAAAGATTTTGCATCCACCTGAAGCTCAAAATGCTTCATCGACAAAACAGTCTGTAGCTTCTTTAAAATTTTTGCCACACCACACAATTCCAACTTAGGTTGAGAATACCTAGATTCCACCTCATTAAACACCACAGACTCATATCATACTGGCATGACCCTCCCAGTTTTATCTTACTGAGACAAAACAGCAACAGCAACAATATAGCTTGAGTCCACTGCCAGATAAATTTTTCCAGCACCAACACCATAATCCAACTTGTGAAGAACAATATCTTCCCCAACAACCTTTTTCAACTTCTGAAAAGCCTCTTCACATTATTCAGTCCATTCCCAATCTGCATCTTTCCTGTTCAACCTCCTTAAAGGTGAAGCCAACAAAGAAAAATCCTTAATAAAAATCCTGACATACACACACACACCCAAAAATCCCCTAACTTCAGTAGTGTTTTTAGGCCTTGGCCATGACTGAATTTTATTAATCTTTTTCCTTGACATAATCCTTCCCTCTTTACATACCACATGACCCAGAATTTCCAAGGCAGGAACAAAACAACAGAATTTTGACCCAGAAATGGTCAAACCAGCCTCTTCAATCCTAAACAACACTCACTCTAGAGTTATTGCATATTCCCTACAAACCTTCTTATGCCAGGGTTCTCTGTTAACACCTCATTACCATAATCAGTGGATGGTCCTTTAATTCCACCATCATCAATAAAAATACCAGCATGAGTAGGAACCTCATCCTGCAAAATCCAAGCCATCTGTGCTTGATATACTGCCACTGTATTAGTTGCTCCTTGAGGCAACCTAGTGAGCTGAAATCTTCCTAAAGGAGTCTCAAAAGTTGGGAGAGGCCTTGAATCCGTATGAAGTTCCCTCTAATCATAACCACCCATAATATCACCCAAACCATAACACACCCTTCCAGCAAAAGCTTCAACAAAATCCTCTGCACTTGGTGGCATACCAGTGTCCTTGATAGTGACTCTATTCAAGGCTCTAAGATCATGAACCACCCTCCACTTTCCATTCTGCTTCTTTACACAGAAAACAGGTTTTGAGTAACTGGATGTCGATTGTTTGTCTAACCCAGACCTGACTCTTTCCCTAACAATCTCCATAAAATCCTCTCTGATAGCAGCTGGAATTGGAATAGGTTTTATTTTCCAAGGTTCATGACAAACCACAGGAATCAAGTAAGGTTCCCCATAAGAGTGCTTTAAAACACTCCTTTCCTCCTCAACAAAAGCCACAGCTTTTCTCCTCAGCAGAATAACGTGTAACAACAACTTCTTTTCTTCTTCAGACAACAACCCATCAGGACCAAAATTAACAACTTTCAACCTTTTCACAGTCACCCTAGCCGTCTCTACAAATTCTGGAGGATTCTTCAACAAAGAAGTACAGTACGGATCTCTTGACAAAGGAGGTCTCTTCAAGGGTGGATTCAAACCCACAGGCATAGGCTCATTGACAGGCCTAATATTCTGGGCCATCTTCTTATACTTTGCCGCTCCACCTTCAACTTGAGGGATATTCAGGAAATCTTCACCACCAGACCTGTAACAAAAACCAAGGGTTTCCCCATTTCTCACATGTGTGGCCAAGGTAATGTTTTTGAATGATTTAGAAGAAACACTAGCAGTCACAATTGGGAGGACTTACTTTTAGACCCCAATCTCACCACTCCAAAACTTTTCCACAATTCCAAATCTTCATCTTCACTTTCTTCTTCCAAATCTTCAAATCTTGATTAATCTTCAGAATCTACTCTTTTAAAATTGTGCAGTTTATCCTCATGCTGGAGGCCCAAAAATTGATCTTGATGATCTTCTTTCTTCAAAATTTTCTGCAGTTTAACCTCATGCTGGAGGCCCGAAAATTGATCTTGACAATCTTCACAAAAATATTTTCACTCTTCTTTCTTCATTATCTTCAGATTTTTTCCTTGATTTTCTTGAATTTTCTTGAAATTTTTATCTTCTCTTCTTGAGTTTTCTTCTGACCTACAAAAATAACCAGGGGTTTCCCCAATGCTCACAGGTGTGCCCCAGGTATTGTTTTTGAAAGGTGTAGAAGAAACCCTAGTGGTGCACAATTGAGAGGACTTACTTTTAGACCCCAATCTCACCACCCCAAATCTTTTCTGCATATCTTTCAATAAAGATATATAACCAATCTTCTTCCTTGAGCTTGAATTAAAAGTAATTTATAATCTTGAGAGAGAACAGACACTTGATAAAAAACTTGATAAATACTTGCAGAGAAGAGAAACATTAAAAAGAGAAAGTTGAAAATCCACTTGGTATATCTCCAAGGGAGCTGACCTACTACAACCTGGGATTTCCTCATCTTGGGGAGAGGTTGTAGCACTAGGGTGATTAGCCCTCCTCATTCTAAAAAAGATAGACCCTGACTAGAGCCCGAGCCACACTCCTAAAAACCAGAGGCAGCAACCACTTCTCTTCTTCTCCTACAACAATCCATGCACTGGCACATTGAAGATAAACCAGGCCTGTTCTCCTAACCATCATCTCCAGGGGATGATAACCTCATGTGAAGTCTCCTTTCATCTTCACCAGTCAACTCCAAACTGATTCCCAAATCAAATTGATAACCGATTCTTGCCTGGAAATCCATCAAGAATGGCCCACCTAAAACAGCTTTAACTGTTCCCTTAGCAATATAAAAATGAACCTTCCCTGAGGCTCCACCAACATCTAACTTCGCAAACTCAGAAGTTTCAACCAATTCCTTGACATGGCCACCAATCGACCTGGTCTCCCAACCATCATCTCCAGGGGATGATAACCTCATGAGAAGTCTCCTTTCATCTTCACCAGTCAACTCCAAACTGATTCCCAAATCAAATTGATAACCGATTCTTGCCTGAAAATCCATCAAGAATGGCCCACCTAAAACAGCTTTAACTGTTCCCTTAGCAATATAAAAATGAACCTTCCCTGAGGCTCCACCAACATCTAACTTTGCAAACTCAGAAGTTCCAACCAATTCCTTGACATGGCCACCGATCCCTCTCAAATTCCCACCAATACCAGTTTTTAAGGGGAGGCCCAAATGAGTAGCCTCAAACAAAGAAATCAGGTTTGTCTGAGAACCTGAATCCACCAATGCCCTTGCCTCCCTGCCATTCCGAGTGACATTGACATAACCCAGAGGAGCAGAAAAATGAGTTTCCAACCCCTCACCAAACTTTTCAGCAGAATCAAAAATGTATTCCACTTCCCCAGAAGAAACTCCTCTCCTGGTCAGAAATATTTTCTGTCTATCAGCCAACCCTGGACTGATAGCATACAGTTCCCGATAAGAAAGGGAAACTTGACCCTGATTCATCCTTTCAAGAACAGAGTCCATAACATTAGATTGACCAGAAACCACTGGCCTCTCAAAGTGAGCCCATGGCTTCACTACCTTGGTCCTAGAAGCTTCTTGAGGACCAGCACCACCAACAGATTTACCATCAACAGGAACCAAACCAGATCCCTCTCCAGAATGTCTAACTCCAGCAGGCTTTGGCAATGAAGCCAAAGGGACATCCTCCTCAGAGTCAGAATCAACCTCCATTTGCATTGGCTCACCATTCATGTCCAATGTACCAAAAATAGGGGGGCCCATGTCAGCCATACCCTTCTGAATCTTGTACAGCTCTTCTTTGCTGTACCTCTTCCTAGCTGCACTCAGCTTAGGATCCACCTTTGAAATCTTTGGCTTTTGTTGGGCCTAACAACTGATTTTAGGCCTTCCCACCTTCCCTGCTTCCACATCATAAACACCAGCCAAGAATTCTCCACTTGACTGTCCACCACAGGAATACAACTCCAAACCACCAAAGGAAGTAGAAAAAGAGACCTTATTGACCTCCTTCCCCTTTCCCTTTCCCTTGACATTATCATCCTCCTTACCAGAAGACTTCCCCTGATCAGGAATTTCTTCAAACCTTGGCCTCCTTTGATTGAGACCACCCCTTCTCCTGACCAAATCAACAGGAGCCTGGCCCTCACTGGGCTTCACAAATGAACCATCAGGAACTTAAAAATCCTGCCATCAAACTCCACCTTTCGTTCAGACACATCCCTGTTCAATTATCAACAATCATTGGAACTGTGCCCCCTCCTGCTGCAATAAGGGCAGGCCCAAGGATCACTCCTACCAGCCCTCCTATCAAAATCTCTAGCCTGAGAAGGTGCCTTATTGACCTTCTTAGCCTCCTGAACAAAAATATGCAGCTGCTTTGTGAGATAAGCCAACTGCTCCACCACTGGGTCCCTCTCCTGTTTGCAAACCTGCACCATATTCTTCTCTTCCTTCTTCACCCTAACTTTCTCTTCAGCCAAAGCCTCACTGACTTTGCTGACATAATTGGCACACCCCTCCTGATAGGTGTCCACAGCCAATAACTTCAAATGGGCCTCAACAGCCTCCTTCACCTTATCCAAGGCAGGAAACTTCTGGTCCCCATTAGAAAGAGTATTCATCAAGTCCTTCCTTTACATATCCTTAAACACATCCATCCTGACATCTCTAATTAGGGCAGACCAAAAAACATCCTTGTCAGCATTTTCATGTGCCAGCTCCTCTACTTCCACCAAGTATTCCACCACAGGATCAAAATGTAACAGAAACTTCCTGTAACTATGCAAGTTACCAACACGACCATAAGATTTCCATTCACTGACAACCTTTTTCAGATACACCATAGTGAATCTGACACCCCATCTATCTACCATCTCTCTACACAATAACTTCCAATCTCTCTTCTTGTAGCCAGACATGGCCACAATCTCCTTCTCCACTGCCCTATCACCAATGAAGCAGATAATCTGCTTTACCATGTCCAGGTAAGAAGAACCATCCACTTCAGCAGCAGTTTCATACTTCTCCAGAAACCACTTGACATCCTCAAAATTAAACTTGATACCATCCCAAGTTTTAATCCTAACACACTCCTTGACCATCTCCCCCACTGACAGTCACAACAGGAATAGAGGAACCAGAATCCATTCCTCCAGACCAAAACACCAAAAAGAGCCAACAAAAGAAAACAGAGATTCCAAAGAACTAGCAACTTCACCCCATTTTGGGCACCAGAAATGTAGACAATCCTATAGTACTAGCTATAGGCCTTGACCAAGGGAGTAGGAGAAAACCCAGAGAGAAAATCCCCTGTCCCTTTAGAAAAATAGAGTGAGATTTACTTGCTAGAGTAAGTTGGTTCCTTTTTGCTAAAGCCCCTTTTTCAACACACTTGACTGCTTGATGAGCCAAGAAAGTAGTCCCCAGACAGAATACCAGACCAAAGAACTGAAATGTAGACCAAAGTCCACACCAGAGAGAGCAAAGATTCTTGATGTAGGCTGCAAATCCACACCAGAGACAGCAATAATACTTGATATAGCTTGCAAGACTATACCAGAGAACCTGTTGCCAAAGTTGAGTTAAATGAAGAACTAACCTTGCAATAAACACATCCAATTGTGGCCAAAAAACAGTGAAAACTGGGTGAGGAACAAGGATATCACCTCCGGATGTTTGTATGATAATTAAAGTTGCCCCAAACTGTCTTATTCACTATGTAAACACAGACCACTATCTAAGAGCCCATGCACACCAACAAATTTGGCACCTGTACCAGCCAAATTGAATAAAAACCCTTAAGAAGTGCTCCCCAACCTTCTAAAACAAAGGCGGGCAGGCCGCCTGACGTCAGAGGTGCTGCCTGAAGCAGTCCGGCCTCCCTGAAGCCAGAAAACCAATAAAAACACCTAATCTACTTAGAAAAATTCACTACAACTTCTAAAACCCTTAAAACCCAAAATTACACTATAACAACATTGTGACATGAAATATAGAGCTAAATTAGCCCTATCTAATGGTACTAAGCACTTAAACCTAAGACTTAAGGGTAGCCCATAAAACACAAAAAACAAAATTAAACAGCTATCTTTTGTTACTGAAAAATGAGGAAATGTTCCCTTAAAACTTAGAATATGAAAAATATTATGAAGACATGAAATATAGAGAAAAACCAGGGCTATCCAATGATAGTACCCACATCCCCGCAGTCCCAATATTCACCAAATAAAACCATAAAAACACCCAATTCTTTAGGAGATGCCAATTAAGACATGCACAAACAGCGCCAAACAACACAACAAAGGCCCCTGCTAATGTTGGAAGACCACAGAGTCAAATATTTAAAAAGGAAAGGTAAGGAAAAGAAAAAAACTTACAGTGAAGAAGCTGGTAACACAGCAAGCTATTGAAAAGCAACATGGGGTAATGACATTTTTGGTGGAGCACTGGCAATGCTTGGCTCCAGTGAGAGTAAATTTGACAGAAGTAGTGGGTTCCATTTCAGCTTGTTGAATTTCAACAAATTAACAAATGGAATTGACAATATTATGGTTGTTATTCATAACAATAAAGAAAGAAAGTAGAGGAAGAAAATAGAAACTAGTTAAAGAAGACTAGAGGAACTAATATGAGATGGAAGAAGAGAAGAAGGATGAATAAGGAAAAATTGTGAGATATGCACCTGGGGACAGTAGTAAGTAGAGGGGACTGTGGTACACATCTTGCAAAGTGGCGGAAAATTTCTCAGGACCACAGCAAAGTTTCAATTCTCTAAAGCACACCAATGGGGTTTTTAAGAAGGATGGTTACAGAAGCGCAACTATAGGGTCTTCAAATGCGCAGGAAAAGATAGACTATCTGAACACACTTTTTCAGGGGAAGTATGGATATACACGTAGAGACAATCAGAGAGAAAGCAGAAGGGTATACTGGACTATAAGGCAGGACTATAATATGTATTTGAGGAAAGTATGACTAGTACTAGAAGCAAAGTATAGATTAAGGGGTATGCAGAAATAAGCAAGGGTATGAATTTAATGCTTAGAGATATATGATAATCTCTGAATGTAAGCTATAAATTCACAAAATTAATAGAAGCATTGATAGAAAAAAGTTGCACTAGAGGGACAAGTGGGTCAAAGGAAATAGGCAATAAAAATCAGGCAAAAGATTCATTTTGGTCTTCTTTCAGTAGGGATATTAGGATGTATTTCTTGAAAGAACTGTCTAGGAGAAACAAGATGAAGGATCTTCCAAATGGGGAACAGAAGATGCCTACTTTAGAGATTATAAAAGTTACATCCATGCATATCTAAAACTAATGGCTCTGGAGAAACATCAACAGTCTTGTGCTCAATACTTTAGCAAGGTTAGTGAAGTTTTGGCTGAAAAAATCAATATTATGGTCAAAGCTCAAGAGACAAAGAAGGCTCAGATAAGTCATCCTTCTGCTAAGGTTGAGGGAAACACTGAAAAAAATATTTCTGATCACTTGCATAATTGAACTAAGCAACTCAAAATATTTGTTCAAGAAACTCTGAATGTCAATGAGATGCCTGTGGCCTCATATTCTACTTATTCTTTATATAAATATAGGGGTTTAGAGAGGAGGAACTATGATTATAAAGGCAATGGTAACCAGTTTTCTGGGAAATAATCAAACTCCTATCCAGCTTCAAAAGATTAAGTATCACAACATTCAAATAAATTTCCAACCCTTTAAATAACACAAATTTTTTTTCAGAATTTTCATATTTACCAGACCATCTTTTAACCTTTATTTCAAGTCTTTAAAATCTATATTTTATAATACGTTTTAATATACACCTTTCTTTAACCATAAAATTAATTTTATCCATTTGAAAACTTCATTCCCTAATTTTAGTTGCACCATATTCATATAAGATTAATTTTTCAAATGAGTGAGTATCAGTATGAGTGCTGATGAACCAGTGATAAACTAAAAATTATTGAATTGAATATCCAACTAGATTAGCAATCCCCGCTAAAAACCTTGGGGTAAACAAATTTTTAATAAATTTTCTAGTTTATAGTCTTGGTGGACTAATCTTCTAAAAATTCTAACATAAATTGTTCATATAAAGAATGATATACCATTTTAAAGTCTTATTGGACTAAAGAGAAAGTAATTCTCAGTTCAAGGCCATAGTTGACCAAAAATACCATTTATTCCAGGTGCCTACTAATGTCCTTGACCTCAAATTTTTGCTACTATCCTTTTTCTACATTCCCTATTCTCATATCCAGGTCATCCTTTCCATCCTAATTATCTAATTTTCAAGATGGCTCCTTCCAACTTCAGTGCTTCTAATGACAAAACCTGTGACTACTGCTTCTCATCCATCAAGAGTGCACATATACCTTTAAGCTGAAAAGAAAAACATAAAATAGGGCCTTTTCCAACTGTTATGAAAAGAAAAGAAAATGCTCTGGCCTCAAATATGGCTCACTCCCTCTTTCAGCCACCAGCTTTGCTTCCCATTGCCAATCATTTACTCCATCTTCTAAATCCTCCATCTCCTAAATTACAGCTACTTTTACACCTTCTTCCTTCTTAAACATTCCTTCTGACTCTGAATCCATTGTTTTTACTCCTTCATCTGCTCCCATTTCTGCTCCAACTCTTCAATAAAGGCTCTCTTCTTCCCTACCTAGAACTCCTACTTCTCCTAAAGATATGCTAAGTTTACTTCCATCTAACCTAGTTCCAGATGTTTCTCCTTCTCCATCTTCTATCTTTTTTTCTTCTAAAACCAAGCCTATACCTTCTCATTCTGATTTCAGCAGCCCCCATCCTCTTTCTTCTTTTACTTCTTCAAAGAAACCAAGATCTCCCAATACGTCTATAATAATCCACAAAAAAAGGAAAAGTCATATAGTCAAAGTTTCAGCTATTCATACTTCACCTTCAGCCGCTCTGAATTTCTTAAAAATTCCTTCTTATCACAACATAAAAAACCCCTATTCTTCCTTCCTGGAAGAAAAATGTCTTCCAAGCCTGCTTTTAAATCTTGAGCATGGCACAGTTGACTCTAGTAAGTATTTAAATCTTTCATTTCTCTTTAAAATGGGGTGTCAGTTCTGGAAAATATGCACTTAAATTAAGTGTGGATTTTAACCCAAATTAGCACTTACAAACCATCTATTAAATTTTTCAAATAAGTCGCTTTTTTGGTTCCTGAGTTGATGTCATCTCTTTGTTTCTACACAATACTACTAAGGATATACCCTCTGGATCCAAATCTTCCTATAATCCTCCTGACACACCTTTACTTGAAGGAGATCAATCCCCTGAAGCCTCTCACCATAGTTCATCCAAAGATGATCCTGACTATCAAGCAGAAAAATTAGTTTGGAGCAGATCTGAGTTTTCAGAGCCTGATGTATGTTTAATTTTTCTTTTTTCTTACATTCTTCTCTAAATTTCTCTTTCTTTCTTTCTTTCTTTCTTTTCTAGTCTCCTCCTACTCATACTCAAACTCAAAACCCAAAAAAGATTATCAATCCCACAAATGAGAATCACACTTTGGAAGCTGTTTTAGATGGACTTCCTGAACCCTCTAGCTCAAACTTTAAACTAAAGCGTAAAATCTCAACATCAATGAACTTGAACCATCTTTTAAAACGTGGTAATACTTCATCCAGATCTTTAGCTTCCATTGATGATTATTTTGAGAAAAAAGATAAAAGTAAGAATAAGTCACTATATATCTTATTCAATAACTTTTTTTTTCATTTCTCTTTTCATAGCAAAATCCTGTATTGTGAAAAATACCCTTGACTTTGAGAAGATAAAGTTTGATCAAATGCTAATGAAAGATGAAAGGGCCTTAGATTTGGAGGAAAAATTTTTTTTGCTTCAATCTAATTTTTAAAAGTTCAGATTTGAGTAAGAGGATATTGAAAGAGTTTTTCTTTTCTCAGATAAATAAAGAGACAATGAATTTCAAAGAGAAATGGCAAGTCAAGAATTGGAAAAAGAAGAAAATTTAAAAAAAAAAGAATTTATTACAAAATGTATAAAAAATGGCAAAACTTGTGAGGACATTAAAAAACTACTTGAATTTTTTAACTGATTAATTGTTATTTCAGTTAATGTTACATTTTTTCACATTTATAGTCTTTTACAAATTTTTTTTGTAACTTTTTTGATAATTTTTATGCCTAAATTGTGATTGATTCATTTTCTGAAAAGACACAGTGTCTTTTCCATCATGTGAATTTATTTCAACTTCTGTAGTTCAGGTTGTCAACTAGACCTCATTATTTTTCTTCAAATTTACTGGTGCAATGCAAAATTTTCAAGTGAGCAGAATAGATGCTGCATCTTTTCAGCACATGACCAGTTGTATCTTAACACTACATTCTTTTTTTCTTCTTTTTGATTGACCTTACAAGATGCTAACTCAAAGTTTATCTGTCTATTCTACCTCAATAATTTATTTAAAATTTAATGGTGCAATTCAAAATTTTCAAGTAAACAGAAAAGACACTGAATTTTTTCAGCACATGACCTCTTGTTTCTTAACACTGAATTCTTTCTTTCTCCTATTTTATTGACCGTACAAGATTCTAACTCAAGGTTTATCTTTCTATTATACCTCATCAATTTCTTTCAAATTTACTGGTGCAATGCAAAACTTTCAAGTGAGCAGAAAAGACGCTGCATCTTTTCAGCACATGAGCTTTATTTTCTCAACACTACATTCTTTTTTTCTTCTTTTTGATTAACCATAAAAAATTCTAACTCAAGGTTTATCTGTCTATTCTACCTCATTAATTTCTTTCAAATTTACTGGTGCAATGCAAATCTTTCAAGTGAGCAGAAAAGACGCTGCTTCTTTTCAGAAGGTGACTTGTCTTTTCTCAACACTACATTTTTTTTCTTCTTTTTTATTGACCATACAAGATGGTAACTCAAGGTTTATCTGTCTATTCTACCTTATTCATTTCTTTCAAATTTACTGTTGCAATGCAAAACTCTCAAGTGAGCAGAAAAGATGTTGCTTCTTTTCAGCATGTGACCTGTTTTTTTTTAAACTACATTCTTTTTTTCATCTTTTTTATTGACCATACAAGATTCTAACTCAAGGTTTACCTTTCTATTCTACCTCTTTAATTTTTTTCAAATTTACTGGTGCAATTAAAAACTTTCAATTGAGCAGAAAAGACTCTGTGTCTCTTCAGAATGTGATCTTTTATTTCTTAACACTACATTATTTTTTCCTCCTTTTTAATTGACCATACAAGATGCCAACTCAAGTTTTATCTGACTATTCTTGATTATTGAACAAGATTTTGGTGAAATCATTGAAAATGATGCACTGTGATGTAAGTATTGCATTTATTTTACTTAGTTTCACCACAATTTTATTTTCCTGTAGTCCATCTGACATTTTGAACCAGAGAAATAAAAATAAAGTCATGCAACAGAATAGATGCTGCATCTTTTCAGCTCATGACTTCAATCATATTTCAAGCACAAAAATGATTAAAAAAAAGGCAATAAAAAATTTAAATTATAAAAAATTCTAAAAAAAAACTAGATTCTTGACCACTGCGACTCTTGAATAATCTAGAGGATGGTATCTGGCCCATAACTAGCAACTTTTTCTCCCTCCACTGGAGCCATACCACTGCCAGGCCTAGATAAAACCTAATGAATAAAAATAAAGTCATATAAAGAGAGAGTACACAGCATCATTTTTTTCTTTGAGAGATAAAGTTTTCAAGCAAGAATTTTTTTTCCAAGTTGCTTGCAAACGCACACAACTTGTGCTAAGTAGTTGCCCCAGTGGAATTTTCTCTGCTGGGTAAATCTTGAATGGGGCTAAAAAAAATTTATTTTCCAAAAATAAAAAGTTGCCCCAGAAGAAGCAAGTCTACTGGGGCCAAAAAAAAATATAAAAAAATTCTAAAAAAAAATGAAGCCCCAGCAGAAGTAAGTCTGCTGGGGCAAAAAAAGCAAAAAAAAAAATTGGCTAAAAAAAAACTGCTGGGGCAACAAAAAATTTTTAAAAATGGGGCTTTAAAAAAATCTGAAGGCATAAAAGGTGGGCCTTTTCCTGGCACTCTGAAGAATCTTTCCTAAAACCCAACTAGGACAAAAAATTTTCCAATTCCTTGTCAAAATTTTCTTAAGATACTCTGCATGTTGTTTTAATTAGTTTTAAACCTTATACTATCATAAAAAGTTGCTGACAATTTTTTTGTTTTTTTCTTTTATTATATTATATTTTATTTTTCTTTTATCTAATTTTTTTTATTTCAGAATTATATCAAACCCAACCAGGAAAAATTTGTATTGATTTTAAATACAAAATTTTTTTGTGATACTGAGAATGTTGTTCTAATTAGCTCTAGACCTTATGCCATCATAAAAATTTGCTGATTTTTTTTTTGGTTTTTTCTTTTCTTTTCTATATAATTGAATTTTTTTTAATTTCAGAAATAAATTATCTAAATGGGTTGAAAAAGACACAATGGTTGACCAATAAAGCTTCTCAAACGCAAATGGCTGGTGAAAGTTGGAAGGATGATTTTATTTCTGACTTTGAAAAGGTTTGGTATAAGGAGTATCTACTTCTGGAGGGATTCAAAACAAATGAGCAGATACCTTCATCATGTTCTGGATCACACAACACAGGCACCTACCAAATTACAGATGTCTCAGAAAAACCTTCAGTAATTCAAGTTTAAAATTAAAATATTCATCCTGTTATAGTGAAGTCATTTGAACTAAAGGAATAGGCTGATATTTTTAAAATGGAGGATGCTAAGAAATGCTACAGGTACATGAAATTATTAAGATACCAAATAAAGACCAATGGTTCTTATCTGGAAGCAGGGGGAAAAGGGAATATTTTTGCTTCTGGAGAGTGGTTAGGGAGTGAACATGTATTTGATATAAGTAAGTTACAAATTTTAAATTTCCAAATTAAAAAATCTGAATGATGCTTCAGGTATCTACCAAAATTTGAAAAAAGATGATGGGGAGGTGAGAGAGTCACTTGGATTTATATTTTCATATTATTCTTATCTATTTATTCTATTAGAAAAAAAGTACTATGAGGAATCTTTGAATCTTGGAGCTGAAATATACCTTCCTTGTTATGATTGGGTGGAGGCTTTTGGGGTAAATCTAACATGGACTTCAGATGGGTTTTCAAACTCCCCCCATAAGTATTTGGACAACAGTGAACTTAGTTTAGGTATCTGGTTTCCAACAAATTTAGATGGAATTTTTGATGAATGCTCATGGGACAGAAATAGGCCAAGGCAGAATAGAGGTTACTTGTATTTCCTGAATTGAAATACATGGTTTAGTTCAAAAATTGTGATGGAATATGGGTTTTTATATGGCCAGCTAATATGCTATACCATCAAACAACACCTGTCAAAGAGTTTGGAAATTTTTTACCGCTTGGGTCATCCATCCAGATAAGTGAAAAATTAGCCAATTCTGTTAAAACATTAAAAATGTTAATTCCAAATATAGATATGTCAGACTATATCTCTATGAAAGAAAAAGAAAATTTGGAATTTTAGCATGATAACTCTCTTTCATCAATTTTAGATGATAATACTAAAAACATGGAACAAGTGTATTATTTTTACCAAAAAGCATTTAAATCATTAGAAAATTATATTTACTAAATGATTTTTAGAAAATATAATGTGATTAAAAGTATAAAGAAAAGATAAGAGTTTAGGAATAAATCATAGCTAATACTCCCAACGTGCTAGTGTGATTGGAAGAATTTTTGCCCTCATGCTAGTGGTTTGAGAAGCTGTAGTGTTTGATATAGTTGGAGGTGTTTCAACCTCTTCATCTTTATATAACTCTAACCAATTATTTTTGAAGTTAGCCACAGGGTTATGAAGTATGGTGGAACACAGAATCTAGTTGATGAAAACCTTCATTTCAGAACTATTTCTAAGAGAACATCTTAATTCCCTTAAACTAGAAAAACAAACTTTCAAGATTCCAGTTGAATGTTCAATACAGGCTCTTGAATTTGCCAATTTATTGTTGAACTTGGCATTTTGACAGTCTTCTGAAGCTGCTCCAAAAAATTCAGAAAGTACATATTTTTCATTAAAATATGCTGAATCAGCCAGAAGATACTAATCTTCATCAAAGAAATTTCAGGCTCTCATGATATCTGCATCCTTTGAAAGATGTAGTAATCATGACTTGATCCAGGATAGCCAGAAAAGAAAGATATAAATTTTTTGTTGACATCACAAATAAGCTGAACTGAAACTTAATATCTATAGAGAAGATATAGTTGCTTGCGTTAGTATGAAAAATAATGTAAAGAATTTAAAATAAGCTACCTCTTTTTAATTTAAAAGTAATAGTTCCCTCCATGAGTAGGTTTCTGATATAAAGAAATAGTAGTACCATCAACAAAACTAATACATCCTGGGAAGCCCTCTGCTTGCATAATCTGAGATGATTCAAGTCGCTCCTCTTTTATTGGCCAGGAGAGACATTGAGATTCAAAAAAGTTGATAGCAGTGATGAAACATTTTGTATAAGTGTTAAAAGAACTATAGCCTAAATCAAGACATTTTCCAAATGTTTCAAGGCAGCTCCATTACCATTGGAACCCAAACGACATAGTATGATGTCCAATTTAATTGATGGATCAATTTGTGGATTTTCAGAATTATATTGAAAGAAAGGTTTATCCTCAATAATATGAAGAAATTTAATGAAATATTCCTGAGAAGTCCTGAAAAGCTGTCTAAAACTGGGTATGGATAGGCTTAGAAGTATTTGGATAGTGTATTTGGGGGCATGAAGTACTTGTGGCTTTCTATGAAGAAGGTAACGTTGTGTGGTCATTTTAGATAAAAAAAGAAAATATTCTTCAAGGTCAGAATCAGATTTACAAAGAGAGTCAAAGAGCCAAAACCGTCATTGCTTGATGTAGCTTATCACAATTTGAGAGTGAGGAAGGCATGACTCTTATATGGTAGAAAAATGAAGATGATGCAAAATGTTAAGAGATATGAAGTGATATGCTACACATTGCTGTGTGTGAATGAGAATTTTTATGCTGCGGAGTGCTGGGTATGAATGAGATGATGCTAAAGAATCAGTGAGATGTGCCAAATTGTGAAACCAGCACTTTCGGTTGAGAAAGTGCAGATTTGAGTAAAATAAGTGACTTATTTCACTTTTGAAATCCACCAGTGTTGGGGCTAGTGTGTTTCATCAATTCACACTTAGATAAGTGCAGATTTGGTCAGATTTAAGTGTATATTTTCCAGAACTGACACCCCCTAATTTCTTTATTTCATGACTTTTATTGATGACCTGATCTAGATTCTTCTGGATCCCATTATTCTCCATCTGTGTCTAATATTCATGATCCAGAACCCACTTCAGCTACAGTAAAATGTAATGAGGTTTCTCAACAAATTTTTTCAACTTTTAATGTTAACTTGGTCTGTTACAAAGAATATCCTCCCAAAGACCAAGCAGAAGTTTTTTCAAGAGCAAAAGTACTGAATGGTCACTTAAGAATGGCCACTTGGCTTGACCATAAACAATGTTGTCAATTTGAAGAAATTGAAAAATTTTCTAGAGCTTCTCCTGAAACCTTGATTGTGCCCTCTTTTTCAAAAGTAAAAATTCCTTAGCTCCTCAGAATACTGCTAGAAACTCTTAAAGAAACTAAAAAAAACTATATATATAAATCATAAATGTTTACTACTACTACTTTTTTTTGATTTTTTAATTTTTTTAACCTGCATTCTTTTGAAAAAATTAAAATTTGAATCTTGAAATAAAATATATCTTAAAAATTTAAAATCAAAAATATTTATTGAGGTCCTTAACATTTAAAAATATCAAAAAAATAGAAGATGCCCCCCAGCCATTTGATGAGCCATACCCCTGACATTATACCAACAATTATGTGCACCTTGATTGTGGGACACACAGAAAAAAAATTGAAAAACAAATATAAATAATTTTGTAAATTTTGAAAAAAATGATAAACAAAATAGAGAAATGATCACTGGGTGGGCTCCCTCAAATTTATAAAACTTATTGGAGACCACTAGTGAGCATAATACCTTAGAAATTAATTTTAAATAGAATTTAAAATGAAATTAGAATAAAATCCAAACATAAAAACTTCAATAATAAAAATAAAACATAAAAAAAAAATCTTGAATCCTGCTTTGAATAAGTGTGATCATGGTAATGTTTTAGTGATCCAGTTTTTAGTCTTATGGGAATACATATATAACAAAAAAAAAATAGAGGATTCAACTAGAAATAGGTAAACTATGGCAACAAGAATTTTATGTTAATTTTTTATATAGCAGCCAGCCCATAAATTACCCCCATAATTGCCAATTTATAATTTATAAGTTTCCCCTGTGAACCCTTCTTCCAAAAATAATTACATTCTATCAGAATTCTTCTCCATAAAATTTTGACATTGAAACTTATCAATTGGTTTCTACATCATGATGGAAATAATTTATCCTCATTCTGGAGGAATCTTGATAAATGATAGTGGGTAGTGTATCCTCATTTTGGAGTTAAACTTTGGCACTCCTGGTTCCCCTAGGATAAAACTGCTTGACTTTTTCAGAAGCTACTCTCTTTTTCAAAACGAGTCCATCCAACCCCTCTAACTCATATTAACCAACAGATACTTGATCTCTAACTCTGTATGGTCCATTATCCCTATCAGAAAACATCTTCCCACACTGAATTTCAAAACTCCTATTATACACCAAGACAATATCCCCATTTATAAAAGGTTTCCAGAGTCTATGATCCAACCTCTTATCTCATTATCTAACTGAATTATTTCAGACTTTCATCATCCATGAATATGCCTTCTCAAAATTTTCTTCTTTCTTCTCTAACTGACCATTCTTGCACATAGTAATTCTTCATTAAATATTTATATATACCATCTTTAATATAAACAGCATCCAAACTAAACCTACCAAAAAAGTATTTTCTCCAGTTGCATGTCCATGTTCTTTTGAAATTAAATAACTTTCTTTGACATTCATCACATGACTGAACCTATTTTTTAGTAGCCAACTTCATTCCAGGCCAACAAAATCTATCAAAAAATTTTCTATAGGATTCTCTACCTCCTCTATCCCCAAGAGCTTCATGAAGTGAATTCATAACCAGATCTTGCACATTTCTTTAATAACAACATGAGGATTTGAATACCTCTGCTTAATCAATCTACAACCAGATTTATAAAATGCTGGTGACTTCCTTTTGATAGCTACCCATTCATTATTATCACAACTATCTGGTCTTTCCAAGGTTAACAACTATATATCCATCTTAAAATAAAATTCTGTTTTCCCCTGACTTCATCTTTATATTCCGTTAATACGACATATATGGGAACTTCTGTATCACCAAAATCACCTACACATGAAAGAGCCAATGATTTTAATTCTTGACTTTGCCTATTTATCATAAAATATTTTGAATTTTCCCCCTTTGAAACTTTCAACCTTTTAATAACAAAGCTTCCTTCTATCAATTTCACACCCCTTCAGTATCAACATCCACTTCTTTGTCAAACCTTCTTCTAACCAAATTTCTACAATCGCCCAACCTCTTTTTAACCAAATTTTTTAATAAGCCAAAATATACACTGTTTACCAACTTTCTACAATCCCACACAATATCATCATCCTCAGAATAATATAAAAAAAAATCTCCAACCTCTTTTTTACTGAATCTATCTACACTCTCATCAAACTCCCAAAGCACATTAATTAACATATTTTTACATTTAGCCATTTTTTCCTTATGGTGAAGTTCTTTACTATCTACAAATATTAAGCCCACCAGTTTAACCTCATGGGGGAGGTAATGAAATTATTCTGCACCTTTTGTGCTTGCTTAAATAACAGGAATATCATCATAAAATTCTTTTGAGTCAGAATCTTCTTCAGTAGGAAGTCTTCTTGATAATCCATCTGGCATAGTAAACATCTTTCCAGGCTTGTGAACTAAAGCAAAAGAAAAATGTTGAATAAAAGCTTCCCATATGGGCAAGGGTGCATTTGGTAGACTTAAGGAATTTATTATTTGAGTCAAAGATTTAGCCTCCACAGGTAATTCAAAGTTTGTCCCAATAAAATATTTTGAAGCTTCTTTCTTGTTCTTTCCACTCCACAGAGTTCCAATTTTTCCAAGAATATCATGATTCTACCTCAGTAAAAACCACAGATTCATACCTGACTGGTCTAATATAGCGAGTTTTATCCATCTGAGACATAATTTCCCCTGCAGTAATTTGACTTGAGTCCACAGCCTAATTAGTCCTACCTACTCTGTCAGTGTATCTAGTATTTAAGTATGATATAAAAGTATTTATTTATGGTCCTACTACTTATTAATATATGATTTAGTGATTAAACCTCAGGGGAAGACTAATAAAATATTTATACTCAAATAAAACTCACAATACTTGGATTTAAATGTGTGCTAGTGGTGGAAAATAGATGAATATAATATAGTTATAGCTTATATAAATATAATATAAATTTATAATGGCCTTATAATATATTTCTAAATTTTAATAATCTTGTTGTAATTTTTGTTTGAAATGTAGTAAGTGAATGATGTCTAATAACCGTCAAAATCCTCCCTTACTTATACCAAAATCCACTGGAGTGCACAGACCTTCAATCCAGATGATGTCACTGATATCCCCAGAAATTACAGAACTTTGAGGGCTAATCACCTCCCCATGGAATACACTTCAAGCAGATTTAACACCCAGACCTCCAGTAAGGACCCTCCATCACAATTAATGATAACACAGACCTATACCATAAATAGAAAATCCAGATAAAAGCGGATACCATAAAGAAACAGGTAAAATAACTCATCTAAAGAGAATATAATGAGACCCAAAGCATATAAAGGAAACAAATGAAATTTCCAAGCCCCCAATAACATCACCAAGCATCCATATTAAACCATAAATGACCTCACAACCCATAAATCCGTGAATATCCATCCAAGGAAGCAGATTAAGTTGTCCAGACTGAGTGTATGCGCCTGAAATAGATGTTGATGCTTCTGTAGGCATTGTGAGTCCACTGGATACGTCCATATGACCTAAAATAATCAGAAAAACAAAGTTTATAGGCTATTAAGGGGCTAAAATACACTTATATACCTAAATATTTATAATATACTGCATATTTCACTGAATATGATATTTATGTATACATATAAGCTTATGTATGTCAATAATTACTTAGTATCACTTAAGATAAGTATATTATGACTCCATTAACACCTTAATAAGTATTATTAGGCTATGGATAAGCTATTTAAACTACTATAATTTATATAATAGAGTAATAATTATATATATATGTAATATAATTATATATATTATTATTTTAACCTTATTTTTAAGATATAAGATTAATGTACTTAAGGTTATCTTATTTTAAGTATAAGAAATACTCAGTCCTAGGGATATCTAGGCTGAAATAATCCTTTACAATAATCTAATTTTTTTAGCACAATATCTTTGCCAACCACCTTCTTCAACTTCACAAAAATCCCCTTCACAATATTCACCCCTCTCCAAATCAGTATCCTTCATATTCAACTGTCTTAAAGGAGCAGTTACAGCCTAGATATCCCTAGTACTGAGTATTTCTTATACTTAAAATAAGATAAACTTAAGTAAATTAAGCTTATATTTTAAAAATAAGGTTAAAATAATAATATATATGATTATATTACATATATATATAATTATTACTCTATTATATAAATTATAGTAGTTTAAATAGCTTATCCATAGCCTAATAATACTTATTAAAGTGTTAATGGAGTCATAATATACTTATCCTAAGTAATATTAAGTAATTATTGACATACATAAGCTAAAATGTATACATAAAGCTCATATTCAGTGAAATATGCAGTATAATATGTATATTTAGGTCTATAAGTGGGTTTTAGCCTCTTAATAGCCTATAACCTTTGTTTTTCTGCTTAATTAAGGTCATATGGACGAAATCAGTGGACTCACAATGCCTGCAGAAGAAAAGACACCTATATCAGGCGCATACACTCAGTTTGGACAATTTAATTTACTTCCTTTGATGGTTATTCACGGATTTATGGGTTGGAAGGACATTTCTGGGTTAATGTGGATGCTTGGGGATGTTATTGGGGGCTTGGAAATTTTTTTTGTTTCATTTATATGCTTTGGGTTTCATTAAATCTCTTTTTGATTATTTATTTTACCTGTTTCTTTATGGTATCCGCTTTTATCTGGATTTTCTATTTGTGGTATTGATCTGTGTTATCATTAATTGTGATGGAGGGTTCTTACTGGAGGTCTGGGTGTTTAATCTGCTTGAATTAGACGCCATGGGGAGGTGATGGGCCCTCACAGTGCTGTAATTTCCGGGGATAGCAGTGACATCATCTGGATTGAAGGTCTGTGCACTCCAGTGGATTTCAGTATAGGTAAGGAGGGTTTTTGACGGTTATTTATCATCAATTACTTACTACAATTCAATAAAACACTTCAATACAATTATAAACATTTAGAAATATATTATAAATCCTTTTATAAATTGATATTATCATTATATAAGCTATAACTATATTCTATTTATCTATTTTCCACCACTAGCACGCATTTAAATCCAAGTATTGTGAGTTTTATTTGAGTATAACTATTTTATTAGTCCTCCCCTGAGGTTTAATCACTAAATCATTTATAAATAAGTAGTAGGACCATAAATAAATACTATTATATCATACTTATATACTATACTATACTGACAATTGGGGGTCTTTCCTTATTTTTTACTTATTATTTAGTATAAGCCTTGGGACACAATTTTTACTTAGTATAGCTCAAAAACAACCAAATATTTGGGTCTTCTGCATATTAATGGGTCATAATAACTCAGTGATTTCGGAAAAGAACCCTTATAATAATTTTACTAATTTTTTATAATAAAAATTAGGTGTTTACAGTAGTAACTGTACCCAATATAAACCCAATTTCACTTGGTATTTGGTCACCAATATAAAACCCAGTTTAATTGGTATTTGGTTAAAGCTTGGTAAGCTATTTATTCATCCTTATAAAGGTCTAGTTAAACTTATTGTTTTATTTTTAACAGATTTTTTTGAATTTTTCTTTTATTTTATTTAAATAAATAAAGATATAAATTCAGGGTAAGCTCCAGTGCTTTTTTATTAGTAATAACATTGCTAATATCTTTTGTCTACTAATTCCATAGAGTTTTACCTTTCTGTAGAAGTGATATATTGTCATTATTAACAATATGAGTGCTCCTCAGGACGGTTTAAGTGAAAATCCTGCTTATAATACCAGGTCTAAAGCTAACAAAAACTATCCAGGACATAACCATGGAGGGTCAGCACTACCCCCAGGCAAAGAACATGAGCATAGAGGAAAAAGACGCCCTTTTAAAAAAGATAACCATAAAAAAGACGTCTCCTCCTCTTAAGGATCAACTATCCCACTTGGCCAAACAGTTTTTGATGTTGGAAGAATCCAAGGCACTCATGTTCAAAGAGGTAGAGCAATTACAGAACAATTGCAAGGTAGGGTTTCAACAAATGAATCAGAAACTGGAAGAGCTAAAGGGATGCCAGCTAAGTCAACCAAGTCAGCAACCCCCTATCCCAGGAGGGTCAACTCACTCCCAGGAGAAAATCCTTGTACACAAATGGAAGTGGGACTGGTTCCATCAACAATGGACCAGCCACAGCTGCAACAGGGATCCACCACCTCATCAGACTTCTTCAGTTCACCCTTAAAAAGGAAAAAAGCGCCAAAAATCAGGACTGGCATCTATCCCATGGTAAGTAGATTACCCTCTCAGATTGAACACAATACTTATAATTACAACATAGGTAATCCTATTGATGTTAAATCTGTTCAGAAAATAGAGGAGGATTTAAGTAATTTAGGTTTTAGAGTAGATACACCTGACTTGTCTTTTGTAGACAATAACAGTACTATTTACAATGATAATAAAGTTAATCCTCAGTTTCCACCACCTACTAGTGTGATGAGAAGTTCACAGGAGAGTGAGAGAATTGAAAAGGAAGACATGGAATATTTTAACAATAATCCAACTGTCCATAGAATTTTTTGAGCATTGTGGAATAGAATGACTGATTGTGAGGAACAGACAGTTAAGCTCACTAGTGATACAATTTCATCCTTGAAATTAAATATTTCTCAATTAGCAACACGTAATAAAGAATTAGAGAAAGAACATTTGTCTCTAACTCTTAAATATGATTCATTGAGTAGTAAATATAATTAACTTTCAAACAAATTCTGTGAGTTAGAAAAATTGTATGAAACACATCTATTGAAAACTGAATCAAGAACTAAGTTATATTTTGCCCAGACAAGTCAAAGTGTCTCTGAGCTACTACAAAAATTGACTAAAGTTGAGATTGAAACTGCCAATCTACTAATGAACCAGGATAATCATAAGTATAATCAATATAATAATAATCCTTTCATTGGCAAAAGTGAATCTCATTCCTTCCCTATACCACCACAACTAAAACCATCTGGTGGTAGTGTCAAATCTGAAAATGTAAGTCACAAATCTGTACAGGAGAAAATACAAGACCATTTATCAAGAGTGAATGAGTTGTTGAATTTACCTAAGATTAGTGAAATAAAATCCAATCAGAAGAACTGGCCTAAGATAGATCAGTACCCGACTTATGATGGGGAAGCCAGCTCTGATTGGCAACATTTTATTCAAAGAATTGACAACTTGAAATTCTCATATAAGTTACCAGATGAAGAAATAACATCAAAATTAATTTTTTTATTTAAGGATGTTGCTTTATTATGGTTTGAAGCTGTATTGAGTGAGGGTAAAGATTACTCTGGGGCTGAATGGAAACAACTTATTGAAAAAAAATTTGGAGGTTCTAAATTCAGGCTTACTCAGCAGAGAATTTATGAGAAGACTAGGTATAATCCATTGAATGGTGACAAACCTATGGTATTTTTAATGAATTTAAATAAAATATTAAAGTCCATTGAGCCTCACATATATCTGTCATAGACATTGTTGTAGCTAGAACATTAAATGTTACTGAATATTCTGACTTTATTAATATTTTCAATGAAATAATATTAAACCATAAGTATGAATCAAGGTATTCCACTTATAAACAAAATGTTGAACCTATAAAAAATCAGAATTCAAAAACACTTCAGGAGAAGCATAAAAAACCTACTGCACCTGTAGTACCTAAAAAGTATGAAACAAATATTTGTTATAAGTGTAACAAACCTTGGGTTAAAGGTCACAAATGTTAGAAAAATATAAATATTGTTGAAAATCAACGTGAATCTGAAACTGAAACTGAAAAAAGTAAAGAATCAAGTGATTATGACAGCAATATATCATATAGTGATGAAAATGAAGTCTGTATGTTGGAAGATTATTTGTCCATCTTTGAAAATCCAATATTAAATATGGACTCAAATGAATCTTTAATGAATTTTGAGGATGCTGAAATCATTAAAGATATACAAGCTGATAACTTTAGAATGACACCTATCACGGTTCCAGCTATCATTTCTGGTGAAAATGTTTATATAGTATTTGACACAGGAGCTGCTGGATCTGTTGTTTCTACTTATACATTACAGAAAATTGATAGTGAATATAAGTCTAAGCTTGAACCACTTCAGGGTAAAAATCGGAGAGGTTTTGGATCAGTAATACATCCCATTGTTAGATACAAAGCTTCTGTTTTATTTAAACACCAACATGGTTATGTAAGAATAACTTGTGACTTTGTAGTAATGGATAATACTAACTGTAGTAACTGTTTTATCATTTCCAATGATATTCTGACTAAGTTTGGTGTGAAATTAGACCCTGCTAATAAAAATTTTACAATTGGCATGAATGGTAAAAGGAAATTTAAAATAAATTCTTTTAACACAGTCTTACACATTGTGTCAGTAATAAATTCTCCGTGTAAAGGAAGAGAATCCAATGAGATGGAACTTCTGGAAACAGAAATTGCAAAAGCATCATTTGGCACTCAGATAAGTAAAGCTGAGAAAAATAATATTTTGGACTTAATTAAAGCATTTCCAATGGCTTTTGCACATGGTACAAATGAACTTGGCTTACTAAAAGATAATGAAATGAAGATTATTTTAACCTGTGATATGGATAATATTCCTGCTAGTCTGAAGAAGAAACCATACCCTGCTTCACTAATGAAGAGGAAAGACATAGAGGATAATATTAAAATGTTATTAAAAATGAAAATTCTTGAAAAGGTTGAAACTACACCAAAATATTGTGTAATATCACCAGGGCTAATTTCTTATGAACAAGATAAAGTAAGACTGTGCGGTGATTATATATCATTAAATACATTTACAGTAGATGATATTTATCCTTTTTTAAGGATTGCCTCTATACATGCTACCCTCAAAGGTGCTAAGTATATAAGTTGCCTAGGTGGAATTAAAGGGTACCATCAAATTCCTGTTGAAAAGAATTCACAGAACTTTTTGTTGATAACAACACATATGGGAATTTATAAATATGTCAGAATGCCATTTGGACCAAAAAATGTTCCATCAGTATTTCAGAAGTTAATGGATATAACATTCCATAATGAAATGATTGAAGGATTGTTAATGGTATACATTGATGACATCATAGTGTTCTATAAAACTTATGATGAACACTTAATCCATTTAAGGAAGGTATTTCAAAAAATGGATGAAATAAAAATCACCCTTGCATTGAAAAAATGTAAATTTGGGTTTTAATCTTTAAAAGTGCTTGGTTATATTGTATCTGGCTTACAAATATGTGTAGACCAAAATAAAGTGGCTGCAATAAAGAATATTGGAATTCCTCAAAATGTAAAGGATGTACAATCTTTTCTTGGTATGTGTGGTTTTTATAGACAATATATAAAAATTTACCAATCAATTGCTGCACCATTGACCACACTGATAAAGAAATCAGAAGCTTTCATTTGGAATAATGAAAGACAAAAGGCTTTTGATAAGTTGAAAGAATGTTTAATGACAGCTCCTATCTTGGGATTGCCAGATTTCCAATTTCCTTTTGTATTATATACAGATGCAAGTTTTATTGGTCTGGGTGCTGCTTTGCATCAAAAACAACTTATTGAAGGAAAAATGTCAGAAGTAGTAATTTGCTATATTTCACATACTCTAAGAAGTAGTGAATTGAAATATGTTTCTACTCAACTTGAATGTTTGGAAGTAGTATGGGCTCTTGAGAAGCTACACTATTACCTTGAAGACCAAAAATTTGAGTTAATAACTGACTGTAGTGCAGTTAAGTCACTCTTAAACATTATAACTCCTAATAGACACATGTTTAGATGGCAATTAGCTGCACAAGAATATAGAGGATGGATGACTATTACACATAGAGCAGGAACCTTGCACTCTAGTGTAGATTTGTTATCTAGAATACCTCTGCCTAATAATGATGATAATCCTGCTTATGTTCCTGAGTCAGAGATTATTAACATTTATGGCATTTATATTGTAGATCTTGAGGATGAATTTATGCAATCAATTCTTAATAATTATGATTCGGATCCTGACTTGAGTAGACTCACAACAATATTAACTGATCCATATAATGCTTCAATGAATGTTTTAATAAAAACATTACCAAATAAGTATAAAGAAGCATTAGAAAAAGGAAAATTTTCCATTGAGGATGGTTTTATATATTACAGGAAAAAGTTAAGTAATGTAACTGTAATTCCCCCTTCAATGAAGGAGTTAATGTTAAGTATATGTCATGATGATATATTAGCAGGTCATTTTGACTTCCATAAAACATTAACCAGAGTAAAAAGCACAGCTTGGTGGATTAACATGTCTGATGATGCTCAAAAATATGTTGAGACATGTGATTCTTGTCAAAAATCTAAAAGATTAACAGGCAAAAGAGCTGGTTTATTACAACAAATTGAGAAAGCAAAAGCTCCATGGGAAATTATTAACATGGACTTTGTAACAGGTTTGCCAATAGCAGGAAATAAGAGTTATAACTCCTGCTGTGTAATTGTAGATAGATTTACAAAGATGTGTAAATTTATTCCTACTCATAAAGAGGTTTCTGCAAAGGAATTGGTTTTTTTATGGTGGACACAAATGTTAAATATAGCAGGTTTCCCCAAAGCAATAGGTTCTTACAGAGATCCTAAATTTACTTCTGAGTTCTGGACATCACTTATGGATGTTTCAGGGTGTCTGTTAAAACTTTCTACAGAACACCATCCACAAACTGATGGGCTAGCAGAAAGAATGATACAAACTTTAGAAGATATGATAAGAAGATATTGTGCTTTTGGTCTTAACTTTATAGACAATGAAAAATTCACACATGATTGGGTAACCCTTATCCCAGGTTTAGAACTTGCATACAATAGTACAGTACATTCTGTCACTGGCAAAAAGGCATTTGAGTTATGGTTTGTTTATGTACCTAATACCCCTGCTAAAACTCTTAATAAATTACCTAGATTGGATATTCATCCAGGTACTAAATCTTTTCTTCAGATTCAAGAATTATGCAGAAAACATGCTCAAGAATGTATCAATAAGGTGTTTGAGTATGAAAAGAAAAGATGGGATAAAGCCCATAAAGAACAAATGTTCAAAGAGGGTGATGAAGTCCTTATTTCAACACTACATTTCAATTTAAATGTTAATGTTAAATTGACAGATCCATTCATTGGACCATTTGTAGTTAAAAAGATGGTTGGTAATAATGCTGTTGAGGTTATTCTATATGCACCCTATGATATAAAACATCCAGTATTTCCTATTTCTCTTATAAAACCATACCATTATAATGATACTGCACTATTTCCAAGAAGATCAGGAAGGCATAAACAGCAACCTGAAGAAATAGTTGAAAAGGCAGAAATTGAAAAGATATTTAAAAGAGACACCTTACAAAAGAAAAGGGAGTTGATATCTATTAAGATTTAAAAATAAATCAAGTGAATATGACCAGTGGATTCCAGAAAATTAAATCTTTGATCTTAAAAATCTCTTGAAAAAATTTAAATCAAAATAATATGGTTTGTTCAGTATATGTATTATAGAAAATTTTGAAAATTATTTTTCTATTTCACTCCTTACTTGTAATTAAAATGTCTTAACATTTTTTTTTGTTTTTTTTTTGGGTGAGAGAGTGTCGGCCTAGATATCCCTAGGACTGAAATTTATTATACTTAAAATAAGATAATCTTAAGTTAATTATGCTTATATTTTAAAAATAAGGTTAAAATAATAATATATATGATTATATTACATATATATATAATTATTACTCTATTATATAAATTATAGTAGTTTAAATAGCTTATCCATAGCCTAATAATACTTATTAAAGTGTTAATGGAGTCATAATATACTTATCTAAAGTGATATGAAGTAATTATTGACATACATAAGCTTATATGTATACATAAATCTCATATTCAGTGAAATATGCAGTATATTATGTGTATTTAGGTATATAAGTGGGTTTTAGCCCCTTAATAGCCTATAACCTTTGTTTTTCTGCTTATTTTAGGTCATATAGAGGTATCCAGTGCACTCACAACGCCTACAGAAGCATAAAAATCTATTTCAGGTGCATACACTCAGTCTGGACAACTTAATCTGTTTCCTTGGATGAATATTCAATGATTTATGGGTTGTGAGGTCATTTCTGGGTTAATATGGATGCTTGGGGATGTTATTAGGGGATTTGAAATTTCAATTTTTTCCTTTATATGCTTTGGGTTTCATTAAATCTCTTTTTGATTGCTTATTTTACCTGTTTCTTTATGGTGTCCGCTTTTATCTGGATTTTCTATTTGTGGTATTGATCTGTGTTATCATTAATTGTGATGGAGGTTTCTTACTGGAGGTCTGAGTGTTGAATCTTCTTGAAGTGGACGCCATGGGGAGGTGATGGGCCCTCACAGTGCTGTAATTTCCGGGGATAGCAGTGACATCATCTGGATTGAAGGTCTGTGCACTCCAGTGGATTTCGGTATAGGTAAGGAGGGTTTTTGACGGTTATTTATCATCAATTACTTACTACAATTCAATAAAACACTTCAATACAATTATTAACATTTAGAAATATATTATAAATCCTTTTATAAATTGATATTATCATTATATAAGCTATAACTATATTCTATTTATCTATTTTCCACCACTAGCACGCATTTAAATCCAAGTATTGTGAGTTTTATTTGAGTATAACTATTTTATTAGTCTTCCCCTGAGGTTTAATCACTAAATCATTTATAAATAAGTAGTAGGACCATAAATAAATACTATTATATAATACTTATATACTAGACTATACTGACAAGCAGCCAATGAAGAAAAGTCTTTGATAAACATTCTGAAATACACACATACACCTAAAAATCCTCTGACTTGGTCTTAATCTTGGGTCTTGGCCAGGACTAAATTTTATTTACCTTATTTTTTGGAAATAATCCTACCCTTTCTACATATGACATTACCAAGAATTTCCAAAGCTGGTACACACAAAGAAAAATTTGATACAGAAATAGTTAATCCAGCATCTTCAATCCTAAAATAAATCCTTTCTAAGACAATGGCATATTCCATGATAAATTTTTGTATCATTGAATTCTCCTTCAACACTTCATTACTATAATATGTTTAAGGACCTTCAATTCCACCATCATCAATAAATATACCAGCATATTGTGGAATTTCATTTTGAAGAGTCTATGCAATCTGAGCCCAATATACAGCTACTGAATTTTTAGCTCCTTGAAATAATCTTGTCAGCTTTAATCATCCAAGTGGAGTATCAAAAGTAGTGAGGGGTCTATAATCAGGAAGTAATTCTCTCTCATCATATCATCTCATAATATCTTTCAAACCATAACACACTCTTCAAGAAAATGCCTCTACAAACTCCTCTGCACTAGGTGTTATTCCAGCATCTTTTATTGTAACCCTATTTAATTCCCTAAGATCATGAAGTACCCAGAGCTTGCTATTAGGTTTCTTGATACTGAAATCTGGACTTTAATAACTTTATGAAGACTTTTCATATAATCCAGTTGAAATTTTTTTTCTAATGACCTCTATATAATCATCTTTTAAATCAGCAGGAATTGGAATTTGTTTTTTTTCCCTGGTTCATGACCAACTACAAGAATCTTGTAAGGCTCCCTGTAAGAATTCTTCAAAACACCCCTCTCTTCTTCAAAAAAAGAGATGGCTTTTTTCCTTTTTACCATCACCTCCAAAAACAACTTCTTTTCTTCTCCTGATAGCCAATCTTCAGATCCAAAATTGACAACACCCAATCTCTCAAAATTAATTCTTAATGTTTCAGAAAATTCAGTAAGATTCCTGAATAAAGGATGGTGATAAGTATCTCTAGATAAGTTTGGCTTCTTATAAGGTGGGTTCAATTCAGTTGGAAGCGGCTCATTAATTTGAGTCAACTTATTAGCTACCTTCTTATATTTAGCTGCATCAACATCTACTTTGACTTGAGGAATAAAATCTCTTCTTGATTAACCATTAAATAGTTTGTCATCAGAGCTCTATTCATCTTCAGAACCTGAAGCAAAATAAGTTGATATATAATTTTTATTATTTATTTTTAAGTTTTACCCTCTATTCCATTGTCTAATTTAAGATCTTATTTTCCAACATCTTTTCAGAATTTTCCAAATTAAAATCACCAGTAAATAAAGTTGGCAGCTTTACCTCTTGCTGCAGAACAGAAATATAATCAACACAAATATTATTTTTTTTTTTCAAATTAATTGAACTAAGATTTTTTTGTTGATTTTTTTGATTTAATCACAGTTTATCCTCTTTCTGGAGGCCAAAAAATATACCACCACAAATTTCACCACTACTTTAAGAATATTCATTCCAAATTTTATCCAAAACAATAAATCCCATTTAACCTTTTTAACCATTTTTAACACTTATAGAAAAATTTCATAAAGATAAAAGTAATATAGAAATATTTAACATATAGTGAAATTCCAATGAAATATTAATAAATAATAATTGAGAATCCACTTAAATTATCTCCAAGTCAGCTGACCTATTGCAATCCAGGATCTCTTCTTGGGGAGATATTGCAACATTAGAGTAATCAGCCATAACAACCCCAAAAAATTGGGGTCTAAAAATTATCATTTTTAATTAATTCACCAGAATCAGACCTTTTTATTTGCCTCTTCTTGGTGCACAAGCAACACTGGCACATTATGGTAAGTACAGGCCTGGTTTCCCAACCATCATCTCCTGGAGGCTCCAACCACATATGAAGCCTCCTCATATCATTTCCATTAATTTCAAAACTTATCCCCATTCCTAACTGATATCCTATTCTTCTTCAAAATCCATTAAAAATGGCGCACCAAGAACTTTTTTCACAGGCCCTCTGGCCACATAAAAGTGCACCCTACCAACAGATCCACCAACACATAGC
The DNA here is from genome assembly GCA_030280995.1 of Hemileia vastatrix. Lineage (NCBI taxonomy): Eukaryota > Fungi > Basidiomycota > Pucciniomycetes > Pucciniales > Zaghouaniaceae > Hemileia > Hemileia vastatrix. The sequence continues at coordinate 16,122,458 of JASXTE010000006.1, read as the reverse complement.
TTTAGATGCGCTGCCATTTCCATAAACTCAGTAGCATGTCCACCAATGCCTTTTAAGTTTCCACCTGAACCAGTTTCAATTTGGAAGCCTATTAAATTTTCTTGCTAAAACAGAATTAAATAAATTTGCGACCCATAATCCACCAGTGCCTTCACCTCCTAACCATTTAAAGTTACCATAAAAGACCCTGAAGGAGCAGAAAAATGGGTTTCCACCTCCTCTCCAAAATTGTCCACATTTTCACAGATATATTCCACCTCTCCTACTGATAACCATATCCTTGTCAGATGCTTCTTCTGATTTTCTGAAACCACCTCCATAGCATTTTCTTGACCAGCTCCTACTGGACTTTCACATTGAACTTTATTTTTAACAACCTTGACTCTGGGTATCTCTTGAGGACCCACATTGCCATATTCACCTCCCATAATAAATCCTCATCTAAAATAAGCCTAGATCCATCACCAGCTTCCTTAACTAATCCAGATACATAAATGGTCTGCCTTACCCCTTCCATAGGAGTAGGACCACTAAAACTTTTCCTGGAGAGAGATTCTAAAGATACATCCTCCTCAGAATCCAATTCATCTTCTTCAGGCATAGGAACACCATTTAAAATAAAATTTTCCAAAACTGAGAGGCCCCATTTCTGCCATCTCCTTCTGTATCCTATAAATTTTTTCTTTAGAATAAAGTTTCATTTCCATCTTATTTATTTCTTCCTTGCCTGATTTCTCCCTTAATTGGCTTTGAATGCTACTTTTAGCCTTAGTAGAAGCAGCCCTTCTAGCAGGAAATACATCATATTCCCCAATCATACAATTTTCATCTAACTTGGAATATTTTCCCAGCTCTAATCCACCAAAAGAATTTGTGAAAGTGGCCTTACTGACCTCCTTTTCTTTTTTATTATCAAATTCTCCACTTTTAATATCACCATTCTTTTTGACACCTTTACCATCATCATCTTCATTACCATTTGATTCTTCAAATCTGGTCGTTTTTAAGCCATCATATTCCTCCTAACTATATCCAAAGGAGCTTCCCCATCACTGTGTTTGATGAAAGATCCATCTAGAAATTTATAAACCTCTCCATCAAGTTTGACTCTACCAGCTTGCAAGTCCTTATCCAAATAAAAATAATCTCCAGCTCTGTTCCCCCTCCTATTAAACTAAGAGAACACTCTAGGTTTGCCATAACCTACTATAAAACCATTTACCCCATCACCATTCCCATTACTCCCACCATTTCCACTGCCATTCTCAGAAAAATGGTTACCATTGCCTTTATAATCATAGTTTCTCCTCTCTAAACCCCTAGATTGATATGAAGAATAAGTAGAATATGAGGCCACAGGCATCCTATTGACATTCAGAGTTTCTTGAACAAATATTTTGAGTTGCTTAGTTCAATTAGCCAAGTGATCAGAAATCTTTTTTTCCACATTTCCCTCAACCTTAGCAGCAGGATGACTTATCTGAGCCTTCTTTTCCTCTAGAGTTTTGACCATAATCTTGTTGTTTTCAGCCAAAACTTCACTAACCTTGCTTAAGTATTGAGCACAAGACTGTTGATATTTGTCCAGAGCCATAGGTTTTAGATATTCATGGATATAATCTTTTAAAATCTCTAAAGTAGGCAGCTTCTGTTCCTCATTTGGAAGATACTTTATCTTATTTTTCAGAGAAAGTTCCTTCAAAACATCCATCCTAATATCCCTACTGAAAAAAGACCAAAATAAATCTTTTGCCTTATTTTCATGGCCTATTTCCTCAACCAGAATCAAATATTCCACCACTTCATCAAACTGTCCACCATATTAGAAAAACCATCCTTATCTTTCCAATCACTGAAAATCTTGTTTAGGTCTACAATAGTATACCTAAAATTACATCTTTCAAACATCTCCTTTGACAATTTTAACTAATTGCACATTTTTAACCATCCATAGCAATGACCTCTTTTTCCACCTCTATGTTCACAATAAAAAACCTGACTTGCTTCACCATGTCCAAATGAGTAGCCCCATCAACAGCAGCAGAAGCTTCATACCTGTTTAAAAATCATTAAACTTCTTCTCCATTAAACTTGAGCCCATCTTAAGATACAATCCTGACTGATGACATAACAGGAATAGAAAAACCATATCCAGCAGGAGAAGACATCACAAAAATATATGACTAAACCATTAAAATAATATAAAAGCTTGTTAAACAAGGCTCTTGCAGGCTAATATAATCCAAAAAGCAAGTAAGATTTATTAAAAGCCAGAAAATTTGAGCCCCTTGTTAGGCTTCATTAATGTAGAAAGACTCTTACAGTCACCTTTCTGTAAGCAGAATTCAAGGGAGTTGGTAAAACCTAAGAAAACCCTTTACCTTTCACTTAAATAATATTTCACATTTTACTAAGATATTAAGTCAACCAGATATTAAAATCAATTGTAGAAAAATTAATTTAGAAGATTTAGAGATGAAGCTTTGGCATTCTTTATTATGAGTAAAAAAAATACAACAGTAAAGTTTAACTCAAAAAATTTATATAAATGATTTAATATATATGTTTTTATAAAGATATTTATTTATGTAAAAAAATGTTAAATTTGAGTCCCAGAAGTTGAGACCTTTTTAATGATACCCTATAAGTATATATATATGAGTTGTTGTATAAAATTTAAAAAGTGCTATATAAAAGTGTTATTTTATAAGGGTATTACAAATTATAAAATTTTATGTAAATTAATGATGTTAGTTGTTGATTATTCATTCTTCTGTTAATTTTAAAGCTTTATAATTGTTAGATGATACTCTAATTTCAATTCTACAGGCTTTATATCCATAGTATGTCATGTGCCATACTTTCTATAGCTGGAGAATTCCCAAGCTCAACTGGAGGTCACTGGAGGTCATCTGGAGCTTGTCCCCACTTCTGGACTCAAATATAACCTTAAAAAACTAATAAAAAGTCTACAAAAACTATAGATGATAGGGCTAAATCTGGAAAACCTTCCATTAAATTCTGGTAGACAGTATAACCCTATTCATTGAGCTAAAAATTATTAGAGTTAAGCAATTTTTCAGTAATCAAAAATAATCAGTAATACTTTTGTAAAATTATTGAAATTATAAGAAAAATAGTATACATTTTGTTAAAATTTCTAAAGGTTCTTAAGATCTCTAGCTTTTATTTCCATGCTCCTTTGAGCGTATACTTACTTTTTTTGACAGTTAATTAATTATTTCTTCCTGGACTCATACAATTAACCATTTTTTCAATAAACCACCTTTATTTTCATAATAAAAATATATAAAATTTGATTTCCTTTCAAATTTTAATATAACTGTTCCACATAATTTTAAAATACTTTATGTGCCATACTAATATTTGGACTGCCACAGCGCAGCACTCTGCAGCATAAAACTTTATAACTCAAAGAATTTTCAAACATTTACATTTTTTTCCCATCAAAACTTCATACCTTCCTCACTCTTGAATTTTTATAAAAGATATCACCAAATAAGTTTCATAGCTTTTGATATCCTCTTTCATTTTGATTCTGATTTTGATTTTGATCATGAAAATTTTTTTTATTAAAAATGACCAGGAAACATTACCTTCTTTACAGAAAGCCTCAAGTACTTTATACCCCCATGTACATAATTTAGACAATTATTAACATATCTTTACCTAGTTTTAGACAGTGTAGACAATCCTATAGTACTAGCTATAGGCCTTGACCAAGGGAGTTGGAGTAAAACCAGAAAGAATAACCCCTGTCCCTTTAGAAAAATAGAGTGAGATTTACTTGCTAAAGTAAGTTGGTTCCTGTTTTGCTAAAGCTCCTATTTAACACACTTGACTGCTTGATGAGCCAAGAAAGTAGTCCCCAGATAGACTACCGGACCAAAGAACTGAAATGTAGAACAAAGTTCACACCAGAGACAGCAAAGATACTTGATGTAGGCTGCAAATCCACACCAGAGACAGCAATAATACTTGCTATAGCTTGCAAGACTATAACAGAGAAAAACAGTTGCTAAAGTTAAGTTAAATGAAGAACTCACTTGCAACAAACACAGCCAATTGTGGCCAGAAAACAGTGAAAACTGAGTGAGGAACAATGAGATCACCTCTGGATGATTGTATGACGATTAAGGTTGCCCCAAACTGTCTTATTCACTCTGTACACACAGACCACTAACTAAGAGCCCATGCGCACCCAACAATCTGGCGCCTTTACCCGCCAAATTGCATAAAAAACCCTCCTGGAGCGCTCCCCAACCTCCTAAAACAGAGGCGGGCGGGCCGCCCGACGTCGGAGATGCCGCCTGAAGCGGCCCCGCCTCCCTGAAGCCAGAAACCCAATAAAAACCACTAATCTACTTAGAAAAATTAGCTACAACTACTAAAACCTTTAAAACACGGAACTTCACTATAACAACATTGAGACATGAAATATAGAGAAAAATTAGCTCTATCCAATGGTACTAAGCACTTAACCCTAAGACTTAAGGTTATCCCGTAAAACACGAAAAACAAAATTAAACAGCAATCTTTTATAAATGAAAAATGAGGAAATGACCCCTTAAAACTCAGAATATGAAAAATGTCTACAAGACATAAAATATAGAGAAAAACCAGCGCTATCCAATGATAGTACCCACATACCCGCAGACCCAATATCCACGGGATAAAACCAGAAAAATACCAAATTCCTTAACAGATGTCAATTAAGACATGCACAAACAGCGCCAAATCACACAACAAAGGCCCTGCCAATGTTGGAAGACCACATCCTCCCTCCAATTGAGAATTTCCACATTCTTTCTTCATCCAACCACCATGTTTAACCTCCTTCCCAAATCTGCCTCTGAAATGGGCCCCTGCCAATACTGCATCGACAATAATTTAATCTGCGCCATGACACCACCTGTCCATCCATACAGAACGTCCTGCGATGTCTTCCACTCCAGAAAGAAGACCTGCCACAGACCTGGTCCACTTTTTTCCACAACAGATTCACCTCCACCTCAACCTGGTCCTTCTTCTGCCAGCACCAAAAGATCTAGGCCATCCATCCTGATACCCAGATTAATCAAAAAACTCCACCCTTCCCAGAAGAGTGCCACAACCCATAAAACAACTAGTTCCCCCATCCCTGGTCCATCTGATGGTAAAGAACGTTCATTCCTTTCTTCAACTTTAAAACTGATAACTTCTCAGTTCCTTCTTCTTCTGATAGTGATGATAACAATGTAGGATCCATTGCACCACCAACACCAACGCACTTGCCCACTATCAAGGCCAAGTTCCAACAACACACATCTCAACAGAAACAACTTCTGCTTCACTACTTTCAATCCACTCCTGCTAGAGATCCACTGGACATTGAGAACAGAAGACACCTCATTCACCAGTTCAAGGCTAATTCTGAACACTTCATTTCATCTCTTGATTACCTCTGTAATTCCACTAGTACTTGAGTTTGATTCAGAAAAGAAAAATTGACCACACTCTCTATAGGATGTAACCACAAACAACCCTCAGTTTTAAGTCTTGGGGGACCATCCTCATTTTATAGTCTTGGGGGACTCAAAAACCCTCAGTTTAAAGTCTTGGGGGACTCAAAAACCTAAATCATAAACCCAGAACCAGAGATCAACCACATTAAGACACAGAGAAAAAACTAACATTCTGGGGTAATTGTGAATAGAGCAGCCAGCCCATCAATTACCCCCAAACTTGCCTTTGCTAAATTCGGAGGCTCCCCCTGTGGATACCCTCCACCATTCTTTCAAAACCAACTCCAACAACAAAAACTATTTCCTCAGTTTATAGTCTTGGGGGACTTACAACCCTCAGTTTAAAGTCTTGGGGGACTAACACAGTGTTCAGTTTAAAGTCTTGACGGACTAGCCTTGATAAAATCTTGAAACCAGCCAGTTTAAATCTTGGAGGACTAACAGAAACCAGATTTCAGTTTAAAGTCTTGATGGACTGACTTAATACCATAGCTTTTTCAGTTTAGAGTCTTGATGGACTGACGGAATTTTGCATAAAATGGACGCAGCCAATTTCATGCAGCACACCTCTACAGCCAACCTGCTGAACTTCCACCTTCACTTCATCATCTACCCATCACTGACAAAAATCTCCTCCTATCCCTTTTCATCATCTTTTCTCACCACAGATCATGGCTGGATCTCCTGATGTTAACCCTTCTACTCTCCCTTGCTTCACTGCTCCCAAGGACTATGCCTGCAAACAGTGCATCCACATGTGCAGACCTTGCACATTCACTCTTCCAAATCCTGAATCCAAATTCTACAACAGGTCTTATGACTCTTGTTATTCCAAAAAGAAAAGATGTGACAGAGACGCCAACTACCCTATTCCTCTGCCTTCTCCTTCTCACAAATACATCTCCAGATCCCCTACCAGATCCCCAGAGCTTGGTCCTTCCTCTTCCTCTCTATCTTCTGCTCCTTCCAGAAGATCCAGAAGCTCAGCTTCCCGCACTCTTCCCAAAAGACCAGCCTTAGCCTCACAAGAAACTGCTTTTATCTCCGCCAAATTAGCTCCAAAAGCTTCAAAATCAACTCCCAGGCTTCTAGACCGCATCCAGGCGGCCCGGCCGATGTCGGACGGCCCGCCCGCCTCAACAAACAGTAAAAATCAGGGCCAAAACCTCCAAAAACGGCCAGAAAATAGCCAAATTCATCCAGACAACAACAACAACTCAACCCAACTACCTCCTACTGCTCCCAGAGCAATGCAATCCACCCTTCCAAAGTCCAAAAGCACCAAAATTTACCAGATTTCTAATAGAACTGCCAGAGAACGCCAAGAAGAAACCAGAACACCACACACTGCTCCATAACAACAACTTCGTCCCCAACTAAGACAAAGAAAATACACCTCTCCTCTGTCAGCCAACTACTCTTCTGACAGTTCCATCTCTTCAAATTCTCCATCCAGAAGAGAGCAGTCTGCTTCCAAATCCCCCTCTCCTGCTCCATCCTTTAACAACCCTGGTACTCCATTACCAGCACCTCCTCCAGCTGAATCCAACAGAAAAAACAACCACAACAACAACCACAATCTCACTGCTCCAACTAGGCCCCAGGAACCTCAGCATCCCAGTTCACCTTCTGAGGATCCTTCAGAGGAAGACCATGAGAATCCATATCTTTCCCTAGTTGATCCACCCACTATGACCATTACAAAATTGTCAGAGATCCAAATCCCAGCTGCTTACAGATTTGATGAGCTTCCAATCTGTAAGTACCAAATTAATTATTCCATTTCTTCAAAAAAAATAATTACTGATCCAATTCTTCTTGTCTAGTTGGCACCCCTCCTCCTGAATCTATTATTGGAGTTGGCCAAACTCTTGAAACTTCTTTGACCCTGGATTATGGAGACATGAAGAAACACCTAAGCACCATGTGTCCCAACATGCTAAAAGCCTTTGCCCTCCATGGACCCTTGAATGACTTTGAAAAATCCCTGAGAAAGCGCCTACTGGACAACCACTGGAAAATGTCTAGGATCATTAAACACACCCTCCAGCACTCCATTCCTGCCTCTTCTTCTTCCTTTTCTGAACTTCCCTCTAATCCAATCCCTATAATCTCTCCAGCAGGATGCACTTCAAAGAACACAGTGCTTCCCACAATCCCAACAAAAAACAAAAACCTCATCACAATCCGGACCAGCCTCCAGAAGCTTCATCATCCAGACAATGAGCTCCTGCACAAAGATTAGAAACATAATAATAATATAAAACAATTAATAAAAATAATTTCAGAATTTTTTTTTTTTTTTTTTGGTTGTATGCTTTGTATCTACTAATATACTAAATTAAAAATTAATAACTAAAATGAAATGAAAGAAAATAAATGAAATAAAATAAATGAAATAAAATAAAATTTAAAAAATAATACAAATGGTATCCCCCAGCCAATTGATGAGCTGATCCCCTGATACCTTACCCACATCCAAGTGCACCTTGATGTGGATACACAATTAAATCTTTTAAATGATTAACAGAAAACAAAATTCAAAAAATTTAGAAATTCAGAAGATAATAAAAATAATGAAACACAGAAATACATGAAATAAATAATAAACAAAAATAAAATAGCATTTCCCAGCCAATTGATGAGCCTTTTCCCACCAATGCTTGCACACATCCAGGTGACCCTGATGTGGTAACACCCTATATTTTTGATTTTATAATCTTAAACAACCCCCATAAAAAATTTAAAAGAAAAAAAGAGAAAAAAGAAAATAATCTAAAACTGCTATCTAGCAAAAACATTACTGCAAAAATCAAAGAAAGACCAGCTCCATAAATTGTCCAATAAGGGAAATTCCAGTCCATAGAAATGATCACTGGGTGTGCTCCCTCCAATAAGTAAAAATGATGGGAGACCACCAGTGATCCACCACCAATCTGAAAGAACCAAAGATAAAGAAGCCAGTCCCAAACCAGTTTAAAGTCATAGCGGGCTTGAAACCTGAATAATAAACAACAGAACTAGAATTCAATTAGGAAAAACAAAAGACTTGAGACAGACATTCTGGGGTAACTGTTCTACAAAGCAGCCAGCTCATCAGTTACCCCCACACTTGCCAAAATAAAATCTAGAAGCCCCCCCTGGGTACCTTCTAACAAAAACACAACATCCAACACAAAAAACCAAAACCAATAAGAGTGAAGAGTCCGGCACTTGAAAACCAAAGCAATTTCCAGTTTAAAGTAATAGAGGACTAAAACCTGTGAAAATAAACCAATACTAGGGTTCAACCAAATTATGAAAAAGGGTTGGAAACAGACAATCTGGGGTAACTGTTGATAGAGCAGCCAGCCCGTCAGTCACCCCCACACTTGCCAAGATCGAATCTAGAAGCCCCACCCATGGGTAACATCTAACAAAAATTTCCAACAAACAGATGCATAGCATGACCACAAAAAAAACAAGATTAAGGAATGGTCCATAGTTTCTCCTCATTGCGGAGTCAATCTTCTTCATGCTTAGTGCCCCTGGGATAAAACCTCTTCACTTGGTCTTCAGCCACCCTCTTTTTCAAGACTGCACCATGCAACTCTTTTAAAACATAAGAACCTCCAGACGCCTGAGATCTGACTCTGTAAGGTCCATTCCATCTGTCAGCAAACATTTTGCCCCACTGACTCTCCAAACTTCTATTATACACCAAAACCAAACAACCAGGTTTCAAGGGATTCCTGAGTCTATGAGCCAACTTCTTGTCCCAGTATCTGACTGAATGATTCCTAATCTTCATCATTCTAGAGTATGCCTTCTCTTGACATTCCTCTCTACATTCCAACTGTTGCATCCTGGCACAGAGCAAATCTTCTGTTGAGTGCACGTTATCCCAATCAACTCCAAGATAAGAGACAGCTTCCAAGTCCACTGGTAGAACAGCTTTTGACCAAACATTAACTCATAAGGAGAATAGCCAGTTGTCCTCTTCAAAGTGACCCTATCAGCAAATAAAACCAAGGGTAAATAATGCCTCCAATTTTTGGCACTATCTCCGCACATCTTCACCAAAGCATTCTTGATAACTTGATAACCTCTTTCAACCATGCCTTCAGCTTCAGGATAATACGGTGTAGCCACTCTAACTCTAGAACCAACACTAGCCACAGCTTCTTTAAATTCAGCACCAAACTCTGGCCCACCATCAACAGTCACCAACTTCATCAACCCATACCTATAAATCCACTCCTTCTTCAAAAACTCTGCCACATTCTTGGAAGTCAAATTAACCAGAGGCACTGCCTCAACCCAACCAGACAAATCATCCCTAGCAACAATCAAGTATTTATACCTGCCCTCTTTAATATGGACAGCATCCAGACTGACCCTTCCAAAAACAGTTGATTCACCAGTAGCACGGCCCACCTCTTTAGGTTTCAAGTGACTTCTTCTTTGACATTCTTCACAAGATTGAACCCAACCCTGCACAGCCAACTTCATACCTGGCCACCAAAATCTTTCAGCTACTCTTCTATAAGTCTCTTCAAAGCCTCTATGACCAAGGTCTTCATGCAGAGACTTTAACACAAGTTCTTGACCCTTCTTCTGAGTCACCACCACTTGAGGATTAGGATGTCTCCTTCTAATCAACCGCCTTCCTGACACATAAAATCCAGCACTCTTCTTCTTGATTGCAAACCAAGTATCATCATCACAACTATCTGGCCTCTCCAAGGTCAACAGATATTCCACAAGGATAAAATAAAACCCAGACTGACCCCAGGTCTCATCTTCAAAATCCAACAAAACAACATCCAAGGGTACAACTCTGTCATCAAAATCACCAGTGTGAACATGAGCCAATTGAGCAGCCCAAAAAGGACACCAATCCTTAAATTTTGGCACATCCTTCTCTTTCTACTGAACCTTGTGAGAATCCAGTTCACTAACAAAAACACCCTTTTCCAATTTTGAGCTTTCCCAAACAACAACTCTATCTTCATCAACAAAAACATCCTGATCACCTGAATCAAGATCAGATCCAGCCAGTTTAGCCTCTTGGGGGAGGTCAGAACAATTGTCTAGTTTAGCCTCATGGGGGAGGAAAGAAAAATCCTCAGCACCCTTTGTGCTGGCCCTAATCCCTGGAACATCTTCGTCAAAATCTTCAGAATCAGAATCCTCATCTGTAGGTGGCCTCCTTGATAATCCATCAGGCATAGTAAAAGTTTTACCTGGTTTGTGTACCAGGTCAAAAGAAAAATGTTGAATAAATGCCACCCACCTAGTCATTGGAGCATTTGGAAGACTAGGTGTATTGATCATCTGAACCAAATATTTTGCATCCACCTGCAGCTCAAAATGCTGCCCCCACAAAACCGTCTGTAGCTTCTTTAAAATTTTAGCTACGCCACACAATTCCAACTTAGGTTGAGAATACCTAGATTCCACCTCATTAAACACCACAGACTCATACCTTACTGGCCTGACCCTCCCAGTCTTATCCTCCTGAGACAAAACAGCACCAGCAGCAATATACCTTGAGTCCACTGCCAGATAAATCTTTCCAGCACCAACACCATAATCCAACATGTGAAGAATTATATCTTCACCAACAACCTTTTTCAGCTTCTGAAAAGCCTCTTCACACTCGTCAGTCCATTCCCAATCTGCATCTTTTCTGGTCAACCTCCTTAAAGGTGAAGCCAACAAAGAAAAATCCTTAATAAAAATCCTGACATATACACATACACCCAAAAATCCTCTGACTTCAGTAGTATTTTTAGGCCTTGGCCATGACTGAATTTTATTAATCTTCTTCTTCGCCATAATCCTTCCCTCTTTACATACCACATGACCCATAATTTCCAAAGCAGGAACACAACAACAGAATTTTGACCCTGAAATGGTCAAACCAGCTTCTTAAATCCTGAACAACACTCTCTCTAGAGTTATTGCATATTCCCACACAAACCTCCTTATGCGAGGGTTCTCCGATAACACCTCATTACCATTATCAGTGGATGGTCCTTTAATTCCACCATCATCAATAAAAATACCAGCATGAGTAGGAACCTCATCCTCCAAAATCCAAGCCATCTGTGCTTGATTCACTGCCACTGAATTAGTTGCTCCTTGAGGCAACCTAGTGAGCTGAAATCTTCCCAAAGGAGTCTCAAAAGTTGTGAGAGGCCTTGAATCCGTATGGAGTTCCCTCTCATCATAACCACCCATAATATCACCCAAACCATAACACACCCTTCCAGCAAAAGCTTCAACAAAATCCTCTGCACTTGGAGGCATACCAGCGTCCTTGATAGTGACTCTATTCAAGGCTCTAAGATCATGAACCACCCTCAACTTTCCATTCTGCTTCTTTACACAGAACACTGGACTTGAGTAACTGGATGTTGATTGTTCATATAACCCAGTCCTGACTCTTTCCCTAACAATCTCTACAAAATCCTCTCGAATAGCGGCTGGAATCGGAATAGGTTTGATTTGCCAAGGTTCATGACAAACAACAGGAATCAAGTAAGGTTCCCCATAAGAGTGCTTCAATACACCCCTTTCCTCCTCAACAAATGCCACCGCTTTTTCCCTTAGCACAATAATGTGCAACAACAACTTCTTTTCTTCCTCAGACAACCACCCATCAGGACCAAAATTAACAACTTTCAATCTTTCCACGGTCACCCTAGCTGTCTCTACAAATTCTGGAGGATTCTTCACCAAACAAGTACAGTACGGATATTTGACAAAGGAGGTCTTTTCAAAGGCGGGTTCAAACCCACAGGCATAGGCTCATTGACAGGCCTAATCTTCTGCGCTACCTTCTTATACTTTGCCGCTCCACCTTCAACTTGAGGGATCTTCAGGAAATCTTCACCACCAGACCTGGAACAAAAACCAAGGGTTTCCCCATTGTTCACATGTGTGGCCAAGGTAATGTTTTTGAAAGGTGTAGAAGAAACCCTAGCGGTGCACAATTGGGAGGATTTACTTTTACACCCCAATCTCACCACTCCAAAACTTTTCTGCAATTCCACATCTTCATCCTCACTTCCAACTTCCAAATCTTCAAATCTTGATTCATATTCTGAATCACATCTTCTAAAATTGTGCAGTTTATCCTCATGCTGGAGGTCCAAAAATCGATCTTGATGATCTTCTCTCTTCAAAATTTTCTGCAGTTTAACCTCATGCTGGAGGCCCAAAAATAGATCTTGATGATCTTCACAAAAATATTTTGCATCTTCTTTCTTCATTATCTTCAGATTTTTTTCTTGATTTTCATGAATTATCTTGAAATTTTTATCTTCTTTTCTTGAGTTTTCTTCTGTCCTACAAAAAAAACCAGGGGTTTCCCCAATTCTCACAGGTGTGGCCCAGGTAAGGTTTTTGAAAGGTGTAGAAGAAACCCTAGCGGTGCACAATTGGGAGGACTTACTTTTAGACCCCAATCTCACCTCCCCAAAACTTTTCCGCATATCTTTCAATAAAGATATATAACCAATCTTCTTCTTTGAACTTGAATTAATAATAATTAAGAATCTTGAGAGAGAACAGAGACTTGATAAAAAACTTGATGAATACTTGCAGAGAAGAGAAACATTAAAAAGAGAAAGTTGAAAATCCACTTGGTATATCTCCAAGGGAGCTGACCTACTACAACCTGGGATTTCCTCATCTTGGGGAGAGGTTGTAGCACAGGTTTTCAAAATTGCACAAATATTTAAAAAGTGATAGTGAACATGACAACAAGAGGAGTTAAAAAAGTCAACCATTATCCAGATGGGGGTTCTACATATATTTGAGTGTGCATTATTTATAGAAAGAAAGAGATATCAGATAGGAATTAAAATTATAAAGGATTTGACACTCAACTTTATTGAATATATGAAAAAATAGATTGAGAAAGCATAAATTTGAAATTTCGGGGAAATTGAATATGGATCAAATGAAATGCATAAAGAATGCACTAGGAATGTGTCTCAATGACATTCAAATTTTGCAGACCTGAAACAGCCTAATATTCTCCCAAAAATGGACAAAATGCAACAAAATAATGCCACCAATAACACAATAGAACCACCAGTCAATAGCCAAAAAATGCTTATGAATAGTAGCAAAAAAACCAATCAAAAACGTCCAAAAATGCACCTCGAAATGCCTAAAATTTTCCATCAAAATACACTAAAAAAAGTCTACAAAATATGCTAAAAAATTCCTGCATAAAATGCTAAAAACTTCCTTCAAAATATGTGAAACATTCCTTAAAAATATACTAAAAATGATTGAAAAATATGCTGAATCCTTTCTGAAAATGTTACTAAAAAATTCTTGAAAAATATGCTAAAAATACCTGCAAAATACACTAGAAATACCTGAAAAATACACTAAAAAATGTCTCCATAAAACCCTAAAAAATGCCATTAAAATATTTCAAAAATATCAGCAAAATATGCCTAAAAATACCTACAAAAAATAAAAATAACTGAAAAATATGCCAAAAATGATGTAAATTATGCAAAAAAATACCTGAAAAATACACTAGAAACTGCCTTCAAAACACACCAAAAATTCTTGTAAATTATGCTAACATAAACCTTCAAAAAATTCCTGAAAAAGATTCTAGAAGAAGCCTGCAAAATACACCAATAAAAGTCTTAAAATTTCTAAAAAAGGAATTGATGGATAGTGGAAACTGAAAAATAAGGGAATTTCAATTTTTTGGCACATAGGGAGTGTGATTGAATGAAAAATTATGTGATAGGTGGAAATATGCAATTTGGAATTATGGGGGGAGGGGAAACAAATGAAGTCAGATGAGGGGATAGAGTTTGGTGCTTCATGTTGTGTCCAACATGCCATTGTGAAAAAAAAAATTGGAAAAAAAAGCTTATTTGTAAATGATGATTTTTTTTGAAATCTCCACTGAAGTTAAATAGGGATTTTCCAGAACTGACACCCCCTCTTATGCATTTCATATAAGAAAAAGGGGAATTGTGTTTTTTTGTTTCATTTTTTTTATTTATTTTTATTTTTTACTAATATATACTTTTCATATTTAAAAGTGGATATCATTTTTATACTCTGTCTAAAAATAAATAAATAAGAGGAAAAGATGAAGAAAATAAAAAATTCATAATCACTTTTATTTATTTATATCTATCTTAATTTCAATTATAAAACTTTTCAGATGTACCACAAGACTTAATAAAAATATTTTTCTTCTGGTTCATCTGAAAGCTTGAACACAAAACATTTTAATGTAATGACATGTCAAAAATACCTTGTGATAGACTAAAGCTTAGTATGGAACTCTTATGTCATGGAAAACATTTTAGGATTCTCCATTATTAATCTACTGAGCTTAATTGCTTTATATTATATTTTTTTAATAAAAAAATTGGTTAAAGAATTCTCAGATTGAAATGTTTATTTTATAATCAAAAACATTTTTATAGAGCCAAAAATTTATATAAAAGAAAGCTCAGATTCTCAAGAACATTTTGGACTTTTTCTGGATTTTTCTTAATTTTCTATATAGTTTTAAATATTTTATTTAGTACTTTATAAAGTTTTGGATTTTCAGAATTTACTTAATCTGATAATTTTTAGTTAAGTGAATAGGGATGTTCAGACTACAAAAAAGGCTTTATATTGTTAAAAAGAGGTATGGCTATCTCCCTTATTTTTTATAGATTTGTCAGAGTAGTTTTTAGATTTCAATTGAGTCTGGAAGTCTGGACAAGCTCCATGGAGATCTGGACAAACTCCAGGACATGTTCAGGAGGTGAAATGGGGACATATGACCACTATATGCATCATTTTTCTATAGAATCAACTGTATAGTAAAAAAAATCATCAGAAATCGACAAATAACATCCAATAATGCCTTAAAATAATTATTCAACTTAATATCACATATATAAAAATACCCTTATATTTACTAAATTTTAGTAATTATAACAGATATTTTACATAACACTTCATAAATATATACATATAGGGTACCATGAGAAAGTTTTAAACCTCAGGGACTCAAAAATAAGCTTATTTTACAAAATAAAAATTTCATAAAAACATATGTATACAATCATTCAAATATCTTCTCTCTTGTCAGTGTATTCTAGTAAATAAGTATGATTTAATGGTAAATATTAAGGGCCAGAATACTCAAAAATAAATGATATATGGTTCAAGCCTCAGTTAAATAATATTAAAATTGTTATACTCAATTTTTAACTCACAATATCTGGATTGGTGTGTAATAGTGGGGAAAATAGATTAATAAAATATAGTTATAGCTAGTATAAAGATAAATCAATTTATAAGTGCTTTAAAATATATTTATATATGATAATAATTGTTTTTATTGATTTTTTAATGTGTAGTAAGTAAGTGATGTCCAATAGACAGCCAAATACCCCTTTACTTATGCCCAAATTTACTGTAGTGCATCACCTTCAGTCCAAATGATTCCACTGCTATCCCTAGACATTACATCACTGTGAGGGCTCATTATCTCCCCATGGCATCCACTTCAAGAAGTTTCACCACTTAGACCTCTATTTTGAGCCCTTCAACCCATTTAATGATAACATACCACTAACCCATAGATAGAAGAAACAGATAATAGTGTATACCATAAAGGAAACAAATAAAATAACTCATCCAACAAGAATAATGTGAAAACAAAAAGATCTAAAGGAAAAAAAATAAGTTTCCAAGCTCCCAGTAACATTCCCAAGCCTCCACATTGACCCAGTAATCATATCCCAGCCCATAAATATGTGAAAATCAATTGAAAGTAGCAGATTAAGTTGGCCAAACTGGATATATGCCTATGTAAAAGGAGTGTATGCTTGTGTAGTCATGGAAAATTCATTAAATACTTGCATATGCCATAAAATAAGTATGATGAACATGCATAGTCTATTTAGAGAGTTAAACCTGCATATATTCATATATATGCACAGTATAACTGCATATTTTATTGAATGTGGAGTTTATACATACATATAAGCTTATGTATGTGTCTAATTACTTAATATAACTTAATATAAGTATATTATGACCACTCCATCACCTTTACAAGAATTATGGGGCTACAGATAAGCTATTTAAACTTATATAAGTCCATAAAATAGTATAATAAACATAAATATATGTATAATAACTATATATTTAGCTTTTAAGTTTAATGAAATTAAGGTTATATTAATTTAGACACAAGAATTACTCAGTCATTAGGATACCTAGGCTGACAGATTTCTATTCATTCCAACTATAGTTTAAAACATATAACGGAACAGATTCACACTTCATAGAGCATAATTCTCAAAGTAAGAAATCATGATTTGAACTAATATCTTTATCAGGTAATTCATAACTAATTTTTAAATTATTAATTTTCTGTATATAATGATGCCAGTATGAAACAGTTTTTTTCTTATTCTTTTGATGACAAGAATTATAAAATTTATTCTGGGATTTCTCAAAATCAAGAATTTCCTGTAGTCTAGAAAAGTGCTTAGAGAACTCATCATGGAGACTATGGGACTTATTTCCAAAAAATTTATTAAGGGGTATCAAATTTAAAAATATTAAATTTCAAAATTCCTCTTTTTTCACCAAATCAACCTTGATTTTTTTTTTTAATATTCCATATTTTTCCACAAAAACACCTTTTTACCAAGAAATACTTTCAAGTTTTTGGGTTTCAATTTTTGTTGTGAAATACCTTTTAAATAATTACAAATTTCTAACTTTGATAACCAATATTTTTTTCATGAATTATTGCCCTTTCTTTTCTTTAAGGTTATTAATTTTTTGGCTCATATCTCATAATTTTTTGTATAATTTTTAGGAAGACGGGCCTGACATAGTTTCATGTATTGAAATCTTTTAAAACCTCTTATTTCTCAAATATTATTCAACAACCCACAATGTTTCTAATAATAGTGGGTTTGACTTCTTGTAAGTCAGAGCTTTACTTAGATGCAGATTTAAAACCAAATCAGCACTTACAAATCAGTGCTCAAATTTTGAAAAAAAGTCACTTATTTTATAAATGGGTGCCAGTTATGACCTCAAATCAGCACTTTATTCCCAATTTTTTTTCACAACCACATGTTGGCCACAAAATCCCTTCCTTACCCACCGTATCATATTCACATATGACACACTGACATCCATCCTCTCATCAATTCTTGGAAAACACCTTCCATTGAGATTTGAAACAATTTATTATAACATTTGGACCAGGACTTGAAATTGCATAAAATTTGCAATAAAATAGAATTTCTAAGTTTCTGTCTAACTATAATATCTCATATTGTCATATTTTCTAACTTGAATCACTAATTTTTGGTTCAGATACTTCTTACTTCCCAGCTCTCAAGTTAAGTCCTTTTCTCATTTTTTGTAATTTCATTGCTGATTGAAATGTCTTCTTTTAGTCTCTTTTTTGATTCTTTTTTTATCATATTTTTTGTTTAAATTATTGATTTATCTTCCTTTTTTCCTTTTTTCTTGTTCCCTATCTCTTTTATTCTTGATTTATTGAGTTTTTGGTGTTTTTTGGTCATTTTTAGGTCTTTTCTCTTTTTTGGTTTTTCTCTTTGCTAAATCACTTTGGAATCATTCATAAACCATTTTGAGGCATGTTCCAATCATTTTTTGCTTATTTGAGGTTTTTTTTGGTTTTTTTTTCAAAACAATTCGGAAACATTTTCTGACCATTTACAAGTGAATTTTAGGTATTTTTGGGTGATTTTAGTTTTTTTCACTAAATTAATCTGAAAACCTATGAAAAAAATTCAGACAACTTTAAATTTTTTTGGTGTTTTGGGGCACCTTTTTTGGGCACTTTTTTGGTAACCTTTAGAGAAATTTAGTGGAACTATTGGGACACTTTTTTAGCAACTTTATGGAAAATTTTGGATAAACATTATTGCGAATCTTTAACATTTGGAATATTCTCATATTTCAATAGATAAATGGCCTTAATCTCCCTTCATCCTCCTCTTCAACTAAATGCCATAGTCTACACTTTCCCTACTATCAATGTATTATCAAATTTGGAAAAGAAATGTAATTATTGAAGCAATTTAGTATTCAAACTTAACAATCACCAAAAAAAAAAGCTCCACCTGAGTTAGAATCATGCAAATAATTCACTCATTTTGGATGCTACCTTTAATACACAGGATTTAGAAGATGCTCCCAACAATTCTGATCATGAGAAAGATGATGTTTTATTTGTGATTTTGAATTTTCTGAAGAGTTTTCCTCCACATTTCACTATAATTTTTTGTTTTTACATGTAATAAAATCTATATCAATCATGAACCAAGCCCAAACTGGAGCAATTCAAGACAATTTAAAGAAAATTTTGGTGAGAACAGCTGCATACAATATGAGAACTGAAGGCAATAAAAAAACTGAAAAGAAGAGCTTCAACATCTTCTAAAAGGTATAAATTCAGTTAAAAATGTTCCTTATCTTCCTATGGTGAAATTGTGGATAAACATGAAGAAAGTAAGACTTATTTGAGATTTTTTGATTTCTATATGAATTTATTTTTGACTTTTCCTTGATTTTTAAGTAAAAAATTCTGCTGAAAAAGAGAAAGCTCAGATATAAATTATGAAAATGGAGTCTTAAGAGAGGTCTTACAACCAAGGTTATGACCTGGATTGAAAAAAATTCTTACACTTACTTAAAAAAGATGAAAATTCTTTGGAAATGGAGAAAGATTTTTAAAGATAGGGATGGAAAACTCAAAGTTTGAAAGGGAAGAAGATCAGATTTTCAGAAATCATCAGCTTCAATTGGAAAAAGACAAATTAAATTTCAAACATGATGAATTGAATCAAAAGAAAAAACACCACACAATATGGGGGGTGAACTTGCTAGCAAGTCTGTATCCTTGGACCCAAACTCACCACAGATTGAACACACATTGAGCTATTGAAAAAGGAAACATACAATCAGGGATGAGCACCACTCAGAAGAACAGTTTTAGGTGAGTGTTAAAGTAGAGTTCAGTATGGGTTCTGTATGAGTTCAGTCTGAGTTCCATCTGAGTTCCTTATGAGTTCAGGTTGAGGACTTGCTAACAAGTCCACCCCCTATATTGCATAGTGAAAGGGGAAGAAAAAACTGGCTGGAAAGATTTGATGTCAGAATTTCTGAATGTGGAAACATAAAAACAGAAACTAAACAGTTTCTTGATTTATTGGATTAATTGTTTATTTATTTTTGGTGATCATTACTTAAATTCTGAAGTTAAGAAGGTCTTGAACAGTAGATATGCAATTTATATGTATTCAAGTTCTCCAGTTTTTAAGAGTTTAATATATTTTTCTAATGATAAAAATGCCTTTTTATAATAATGATAACAATAATCAAAATCTAAACAACCAATATCCAATATTTTTTTAATAAATCTATCATTTAAGTATTCTAACCCTTTCCTTTTGAAAGGGGAGCTCTTATTTGGATTCCCATTCTCTCTTTTTTTATTTTGAATCTGTATGAATTAAAAATAAAATAAAAAATATTTTAATTTGAATCTTCCAAAAATATTTTTTGTTGCTTAGGGGCTTCAAGCCAAAAAACCCCACTTTAAACCTCATAGATACATCTTCCAACAAAAATTTCTGGTTAGTGGGGAGGGGGGCTACAAAGTAATAAACCCCACATAAAACCCCAAACAGACATGAAGGAATCTAATTTTTATGTTAACAGTTAATTGCTTAAATTGTAAATCCAATAAAATTTTGAGAAATGAAGTATAAGAAACTTTTTCAGGAATTTTTAAATAAAAAAGCTTTAAAAGATGCAGCTTATCCACCCACAAAGACCTGCTTTTTATATTCCTGATTTAACATGATTTCCCATATTTTTTTTTTTTATTTTCACAAAAGTAATTTTTAAATTTTCACACTTTTTTGAGGGGAACAATTTTTTTTTGTGAACATGTGAGATTATTGAAGTCACTAGTTTCTGCTGAATAGCAGCAACCTTGGTTGTTTAAGCTAGATTTTTTTCATTTTTTTTACCTCCCAGCCAGAAGCAGCCTGTCTGAGAGAAAACCAAAGTCACTTCTGAATAGCAGTGACCTGAGTCATTTATGGTAGGCATCCATCTTTTATTTTCACTTTTTTTATTCTTTCCAGCCAGTAGAAGCCTGGCTTGGAAAGAACCAAATTTTATTCTATACAGCAGAAACTTTGGTTGCTTAAGGTACTTTATATACTTTTTTTTCACTTTTTTTATTTCTCCCAGCTAGTAGCAGCTTGGCTGGGAAAGAACCAAAGTCACTGCTATTCAGAAGTAACTTCAGTTTTTTAAGGTTTTTTTTTAACTTTTATTTATTTATGCAAGCCAGTATCAGCCTAGTTGGAAGAGAAACAAAGTGGCTGCTCTTCAGCAGAAACATTGGTCTTTTAATATTGTTGTAATTTTTTTTCATGTTTTTTACTACCAGACAGAAGCAGCCTGGCTGGGAGAGAACCAAAGTTGCTTCTTAATAAAAGCTACCTCTTTTGTTTAAGGTAGGTGACTCTCTTTTTTTTCTTTTTTTTACTTTTTAAATATTTATAAAATAAAACAAAATAAAAAATCATAATAAAATAAGAGAAAAAATTAATAACATAAAATAAAGTAAAATATTATATTTTAATATAATATAATATAATATAATATAATATAATATAATATAATATAATATAATATAATATAATATAATATAATATAATATAATATAATATAATATAATATAATATAATATAATATAATATAATATAATATAATATAATATAATATAATATAATATAATATAATATAATATAATATAATATAATATAATATAATATAATATAATATAATATAATATAATATAATATAATATAATATAATATAATATAATATAATATAATATAATATAATATAATATAATATAATATAATATAATATAATATAATATAATATAATATAATATAATATAATATAATATCATATAATATAGTAAAATAAAATAAATCAAAATAAAATAAAATAAGGTATGATAAATTAAAAATGGAAGGACCCTCAGAATTGGCCCCAATTGGAGTAATTTTACACTACAATAATCATTCTTTTTGTCATGGGGTGCAAAAATGGTGCAAATATTAAACAACAGTTAAGTAAAAATTAATTTTGAAGCTTAAAGCTCTTAGGTGGGTCTTAAATTCAAAAACCAACTGTTTTGTTACACTTGCATAATATTTTTTCCCCATGGAAAAACAAAAATGTGCTGTAGTGGTAGATAGTGAATCTCTGTCCGAGAAAAAATCAATAGTGATAGGAAGAATTTTAGAATTCCTTACACCAGGTTGAGATATAGAAATGAAGGATAATTCAATAGTTGGTGGTAATTTAGTAATTTTAACTTCATAAAGATTGATAAATTCTTCCTTGTTGCTTGAAGTTGTTGACAAATTGAAGTACTCATAATAGTATTTGTCAACCTGGATATTCCTTGTACTGATTAAAATAAGAATAAAAAATATGGTAAAAATATTTATTACACTGGGGGAAAATAAGTAAAGGTAATCAATATGTATACATAAGTGAAATAGGTCATTTAATCTAATATATTCCATTAAAATACCTTAAATACATGAATATATCAACCTTTTTTAGGCTTTATGTACTTAATATTAGTTTGGAATATGATAGGGTAATTTTAAGAGCCTGAAACATAATTCAAAACAACTTTTAAGTGGTCTTAAAGCTGTTTTTTATTATTATGGTGAAAAATTGGATAAATGCCCTTTGAATCACTTAAAAGCTGGATATACACACAATAAATTTCATAATATTAAAATTGAGATTTGACTTCTCAATTCACCTTATTTAGTTCATTTGAATTGGCTACTTTAATGTCTAAAAATAACACTTTTAATAATTGATTTTTTTATTCTAGAAATGGCTTATGTGTACTGGCCTTATGCTGCCTGCATTTACCTCATGTGCATAGCTTCATTTTTAACAAATATAGTAATTTCACACTAAAATTACCCCACAGTTTATGCTCCATATTTTTAAACACATTAAAATAGGTAAGAAGCACTTATTTAGTGTCCTAATTTCCTTATTAGTGCATTGACCTCATTATATGCACTAATTTCATTAATAAATTCAATATTGTTGCCCAGATCTCATGAACACACTTTAAATTCAGATTTATTAAAGGATTTATCTGTGCAAGAACCATCCAATATTTTGCATTCAGCTACCCCACAATTCACATCTTATTTCTGGTTTCTCAATGGTTTCTCAGGCTATATTGGTTATTTTTAAATGGGGATTTTATGTAAAAAAAAATTTTAATTAGTGCCTTAATTTCTGCTGTTGATATCCCTTAATTAGACATTATTTTTATGTCCTTTTTTTCCTTATTGAGTCTTTTATTCTTAGAATTTTATGCATATACTCTATTTTTGGATTATTACCTTATTTTTGATGGATTTACTCAAGTTATTCTTCTACTTTGGCATGTGATATGACTCTTCTCTTGTCATTAGATGATCCTTGGGTGTATGGGAATGTTTAACTGCTAGATTGTAGTGTCATTAACCATATAAAGGATTTTTTACTCAACTTGGAACATTGGGGAATTTATGGGTATAAAAGGAGGAGGTTTTTGGGCTTTTTTTCTACATTTATTTGAATCAACTTTAAAATATATAGCCAAAACTTTACAATAAATATTCATTGTTACTATCAAATTCTCTGAAGTATTTTTTTAAATCATTAGTTCTCTTTTTATAATAACTTTAAGCTGTATACCATTTATAATAAGTGATATTAAATTGCTGAGACCATTATATTGAATTATATTTTAATACTTAGTCGGATTTTGAAAACACTATTTACATTGGACCATTAAAATATTCTAGAGAGCTGAATAATAAAGTTATTCATGTCTCTGTACTTGAACTCAGCCTGAAAGTGTTTGAGGGAAAAAAAATAGGGGTAGGAGTATTCAAGGATGGGAAGAATTAAGTGTTGAAGTATGATTCTAGGGGGGATTGATGACTTGATGCACAGTGTACTGTGGGTGATAAGTGAGCCCCTAGGGATTAGGTGAAGAATTAGTTTAAGATATGAGCATGTGTACCTAATGCTGACTAATCAAGCTATGGAGAAGAATTTCATTAATGGCTTAGATGTACCAAACAGATGTCAAGTTAAGGGACAAACATGCTTTTAAAGTATACCCCTTATTCACTGGTTTACTTTAAATTACAATCACCTACTTGGTACTTTTTTTGTTAAGGGCTTGAATGGTGTACATTATAATGTTTGAAATCCCATTATATATATAAATAAGTGAAATAGCTCATATACTATGGTATATGCCATTAGAATGCCTTAGATACATGCATATACCCACCTTTTATAGGCCTTATGTACTTAATATTAAGTGTGAATTAGTTTATCTAATAATAAGAACCCTAAAAATAAAGTTTCATTATTTTTAAGTGTTCTTAAAGTTTTTTTTTACATTATTATGTTGAAATGATTGAAAATGCACTTTAAATCACTTAAATGCTGGATATATGCGCTATAATTTAATTATATTAAAATTTTGCTTTAGCAGATCAATTTGAATTTTTCAGTGCAATTTATTGCCCTAATAAACATATTAAAATAAGACTTTTAAAAACTGATAAAATTTTATGCTATAATTGGCTTATGTATACTGGCCTTATGCTTCCTGCATTTATCCCACGTGCATATCTTCATTAACTAAAAATTTAGTAATTTCACACTAATTACTTACTTGGGTACATGTGCTATATGTTTAATCATTCTAAAAAAGGCAAGAGGAGCTTATTTAGTCTCCCAATTGCATCACACGTGCACTTTCCTCATTATACACACTAATAATTGCATTAGCCTCTAGATCAATGGCCACAATTCACAATAATGCCTAAATTTACCTGGATCCACTAAAATAGTCAAGTATTTACCCATGAAAGCTTATTTCATGACTCTGAATTAAGTTACCCCACATTCGTTGTCCTTTTCTTGGTTCTTAATGTGTTTAAAGGCTATATTGGGTATTTTTAAATGGGAATTTCCATAGGGAAAATTGTAACAATTAGTATTTTAACTACTAATGATCATTCTCCAAATTTAATAGATTTTTTTGTTTTTTGTATTTCCTTTTTAGTAGTTTTTTTTAAAGAATAACAGGCATATATAATGTTTTGGATTATTTCTATATTTTGATGGATTATCCCATGTTATTCTTATTTTTTGGCCTGTGGCATGGCTCTTATTTTGTTTGGAGAAAGTCTTTTGCTTACTATTCCTGTGAGACTTCTTGAAGTTGACTCCATGAGAAGATTAGAACCCTCAGAGTGCTGTGATAGCTGGGGATAACAGTATAGTGGGTCTAGGAAACAAGAGGTGGACACCAGGGATTTATGGGTATATCAGGAGGAGGTTTTTGAGCTATTATTTTACATTTTTTTACATCACCTTTTAAGCATATAACATATAAATTACAATACATATTCATTAGTACTATTAAAGTCTTTTAGAAAATTTTTTAAATCATTATTTCTATTTTTCTACCAATTGTAATTTGTATACCTTTCATATTAAACTACTAAGACTACTATATTAAATTTTATTTTAATACTTAATTGAATTTTGACAACACTATTCATACTGTACCATTAGAACTTCTAGACAACTTACTAATAAAGCTATTCATGTCTCTGTACTTGAACTCAGCCTGAAATTATCTGTGGTGTAATACCTTTTAAATTAGTAAACATTTCTCATTTTTAAAACCCTTAATGTATAATCAATCTAAAATAAGTGTTAAGTGCTTATTTAGTGTCATGCTTACATAATGCATGCATTTACCTCATTATATGCACTTATTAATGCTTTAACCTCAAGATAAACACCCAGAACTCACAATATTTCCTAAAACTGCATGAATGGATTAAAGTTTAATACTTCCTTTCAAGAATATGCATAGACCTATGCCACAGTTCAAGCCTCTAATTGGTTTATGGGTTGATTTTTAGGCTATATTGGGTACTTTTTAATGAGAGTTTCAGTGGGAAAGTAATTATATTTAGTGTATTAATTTTTTTATTTGATTATATTTAATAAAGTATTTTATTTGTAACCTTTGTCAATTTTTAATTGGTTTTTCAAAGTGATTAAAACACGTATATGCTTTTTTGGGGTTATTATTTCATTTTTATAAATTATCTTTCTATATTAGTGTGATTTGGAATGTTATTGGGTTCTTCTTTTGTGAGTGGAACATTTATTTGACTCTGGGTCTGTGAAACTGCTTTAAGTGGGTATCATGAGGAGATCACTACACTCAAAGTGCTTTAATGGCTAGAGATAGCAGTTTAGGGGGCTGGGGAACAAGATGTGGACACAAGAGATTTATGGGTATATCAGGAGGAATTTTTCAGAAATTATTCTATGTTATTTAAAAAATTTATTTTATATAAAAAATTAATTAAAATCATCTTCATTAGAAATTTCATAAATCTTTTCAATATTACTTTAATTATAATACTACTTTTCTACCACCTGTAAGCTTTGAATATTAAAATGAGTATGATTAATTTACTGATAATATCACCACACAATATGGGGGGCGGACTTGCTAGCAAGTCCGCAACCTTGGACCCAAACTCACCATAGATTGAACACACATTGAGCTATTGATAAAGGAACCATACAATCAGGGATGAACACCACTCAGCAGAACAGTTTTAGGTGGGTGTTCAAGTAGAGTTCAGTATGGGTTCAGTCTGAGTTCAGTCTGAGTTCCATCTGAGTTCCATCTGAGTTCAGGTTGAGGACTTGCTAGCAAGTCCACCCCCTATATTGCGTAGTGTATTATATTGAATTTTTTTTGTTACTTTCTTGGAGCCTGGGAAGCTCAGATTCCTACTGCATAATTCAAATCTTTTAGAAAAATGAATAAATCAAGCTGTTAATGTCTTGGCACCTGAACCTAGCCTGACATATGGAAGCTAGATGGGTATTTTTGTTAAAAAGAAAAAAATATGGTATAGTGCTCAAAAACAAGGCAAGATATGTATCTCAGGGATTAAAATAACGAACAAGTGTTTATTTTAATTATATATTTTCACCAATGGCTAATTTTTCAACCCTACATTTGATGATGACTTTTACAGAAACTTAAAGTTAGCCAGTGCAAATATTTGATGTCACAAACGCCTATTTACATAGAAATATTCATTTGAAAACCAGAGGGTTTGAAACTGAAAACCAGACTCATTTTTTAAACTGGATAAGACATTTTATTTAACAAAACAAGCTGCAAGATTTTTGTGTGAAAATCTAAGTGGGTTTCTTTCAAAACTAGGATATACATCCTAAAATCAATATACTAGTGTTTATTTCATGTGAAGGTGTGAGTCAAAGGGATTTCTATGGATTCATGTCAACAATGGTGTGTTGGCAGTGAGTGATTATGAGGTGTTGAAGGTATTGGAATTGGATATGGTGAAACATTTGAGGATAAGGTGGTCTGATGATATTTTTTCTATTTTTAGTCTTGCATTTTATAAGTGTAGCCATGTTTTGACAATCCATAAACCTAGACTTTCTAAAAAAATACTACATTACCACAATCCAACATGTTTAACTTCACACTCTCCATTCCCTGCAGGATTATCTTTGTGTCACTGAAAGAGAGAAAAAGTCTGCTGGTTGATCCAAGGAATTTCTTCTTCAATAATTGACTCATTTTATTGTATTATTTTTAGATTCAAGGAAGATTTATTGTATCCTGTTAACTTCCTGGAAAATTATGCATTAATACAAGTTAAATAATAATGAGATTCGCTCAATAATCTCCTTAAATACTTTAAACATGCAGAGGAATTTAAGTTTCATCTTTTACCATCCATCAGCAGAGCAAAAGTAAAATAAGTATATTACAATGATACATGAGGTGGTAAGTTTTCACAAGCAACAGGTAGTAATATACTAATGATGAATAATTTCCTGATATTATGGAAATGAAAGTGTCAATCTAGAGTGGCTATGATGTCTCTTCACTCATAACTCATTGAAATTTCAAATTCAATCAGACAAGCCCTGTAGATGAGAAACCTTCTATGAAAAATAAATTTATACAATGTACCAACAAAACTATGTTTTGAAAATAAGAGGGAAACAGTAGCAGAAATCAATAATCCCTCAGATAAGTGTTGTGGACATGTGGACCAGGATTTCTATCTTACCAATGAGCAAGCTCATCACTGGGAGACTAATATAGAGTATATTTCATCTAAGGGCCAGGCAGCATATTTATTGAAAATACTTATGTCTTAAATTTTGGCCTGGAAAAAGATATCTTCTTGGAGTTTATTAATGTTCAGATTTACTTAGTTTTTACTTGTTCTGATTTAATTAATTCTTTTATTTTAATTCTTATTATTATTATTTTTTTTCCTTTCATCTTTCATTTTCTCACTTTCTTATACATTCAGTGGTCATAGTAATGAGGAAATTACTATGCAAGGGTGGTATTATGTGTTGAAAGTATTATGCTTAGTGATTAAGAAATTGTATCCCAGAATTCTAGTATAAATCCTAGGATGCAACCAAAATGTCTACCTCTAGTTCACTCTGGAAGAAGCACTGACTATGGTAGAAATATAATTTCTTTTTCAGAGTGAACCATGTATTATTTCATTACTCACTTATGGTAGAAGTCTCAGTTATCTATCTGTAGTGAGCTGGAGTTAGACACATTGCCTGCACTACAGACTATATACCCATTATATACTTAACTATCACTAAGCTACTATTATACTATACTTAACACCCCCTCTTAGTGAATTATCCACAACTGTCTACAGGAAAAGACTCTAAAAGAAAGAAAAATAAAATAAAATAAAATAAACTTGAGAAATCCCAATAAAAATCTCTTCTCCTTCCATACATTTGGACACAAATTCTTTTTTAAAAAATCTTCCACTTAATGTTTAGTAGAGACCCATTTAATTTCTATTTCAAGCCAATGAACTTTTTTCATTTAAAAGATAGAAATCATCTTCAAAATATTTACCATTCTTGTCTCAAATTTTTTCTATAGCTGAAACATTAGATCCTTTTTTTTCACAATAAATAGTTGTTGGTCCATGACACACATCCAGCTCCTGAAAAATATTTATCATCCACAAAGCTTGAAAAGTTGAATTTTACATTGCCATCAATTCTTAATAAGGTGAGACTGTAGCTACTATTTATTGATGCTTAGATTTCCATAAAATGGGAAACTTTTTTATCTAAAGGGAGTGACCACCTGTAGCTCTAACAAATTCACCACACCATGTAGCATCACAATATGCTTCAGTTGAAGGATTGATGTTGATTGTTGGTAAAAGATAAAATTTAACCTCTTTGGTGAATTTCATATATCTCAGAAAATTATTAAGTTCATCCTATTCATCTTTACCTGGTCTTGATGAATGATGTTCCAGGTAGTTGACAGGATATGCTAAATCAAGCTTTTATCCAGCTACAAGATATGACAAAGAACAAATTACAGACAGAAGTTATATTGGTTCAAGTGGAGGGTGGTTTTTTAATTTTAATGACACCAAAGAAATACACATTGGAAAAGGTGAGTGAGAAGTGAGAGTTGCTCCATTGTGTTCATTAAGGATTTTGTTGAAAAGGGCTGGTTGATGGATAGTGAAGCCTTTTTTACAAGATGAAACTTGTAGACCAACAGAAGAAGAGATACAATATAACCATTTTACCTTTAAAATAATCCCCATATCTATTTCCAGCTCATTCAAAACCACATCACTACTCCCTACCAGAGCACCATCATCCACATGAATCCAGAGCCTACACTTGCATCCATCTTTTACCAGAACATACACACTTTCATCTCACTTTCTTGATCTATAACCTAAATCTTTCACAATATTACTAAGATTTTTACACCAGAACCAGGCTGCTTGCTTAGTACCACAGAGAACTTTCTTAATTTTTTAAAAATGATTTGTATTAGCAGAAAAAAACTTTCAGGCTGATTGACATATATTTCTTCTTCAAGGTACCTATGAAGATAAGCTACAGTGACATCAAAAATATTAAGTGGCCAATTTTAGGTTGCTGCTAAAGTGAAAATTAAATGCAAGGATGAAAAAGTATTTTTGGGAGAAAAAATATCATTTAAAAAAATTCCTTTAAATTGATTGAGAACCTGAGCCACCAATTGTGCCTTGTGCCTAATGATCTTTCCAAACTCATCCCTTTTGAAAAAAATACCCATCTAGAACCAGTGACAGTTTTTCCAGGAGTGAGAGGTACAATATCTCAAACCTTAATATTAGAAATATTTTCTGATTCTTGATTAAAAGCTAATTTTTATTCAACTGCATCTGGTCTCTTTATTTTCTGCTTAAAATTTGAGGTAGGAAGTCACAAAGTTCAAAGCATTTTTGTAAATTAAATTAACCATAACATCATGAGCAGAAATCTGTAAAATTACCAAAGGTAAATAGATTTAAAATGAATGGTAAATCAACTTTAGATTTAGATTCCACTAGGCATCAGAATGTGAGCTTTTTTTTATTTACCTCTTCTTCTTCAGGGATAACTTTTTCCATTTCTGACTGAACAAAATAATTAGACTCAGGATTCCAAAAAATACAAACGTTAAAACCATCTATAAAACCACCAACCCAGTATTGAATTTCCCAGACCTCCATCCTTGTCTTCTTTTCAGTTGTAATTTTCACATATACCCACTGACCAAAATTTTGATAGGTGATAAGTTAAAATTCTTGTTGAAAATGATTTGATATGGTGTACTTTTGGTAACTTTCATATTTGGTAACATATTGTGGATATAAAATTCCCAATAATAAGCAAAAGTACAAAAGTTGGGAGAAAGGCTGGATGAAATAAGGATGGTCTGAGAGATTTTGCCAATAGCTTCATTGAAACATTCAGCCATAACATTTTGTTGATGATGATAAGGCATATAGTGTCTATGGAGGATGCCATGCTGTTAGAGGTATTCATTAAATTTCTTGTTCATGTATTCTTTACCATTTTAACTTCTGAGGATCTTGAGAGATGTTTTTGTGATATTTTCTAACCTAGTCTTGATATTAATAAAAGCATAAAATACATCTGACTTCTTTCTCAGAAAAAAAATCTCTCCATAAGTTGAAAAATATACTCTGAAGGTTATCTTATAAATTTCACCCTTATCTGTGATATCAACCATGGGCCCTACTAAATAAGAAACCACTAGATCCATGTGTTCCTGTGTAAACTTTGAAGTCATGCATATATTCTTTATTTTTCTTTTTGAAACTGCACAAATATCACAGTTTAATTTGCATGAGGGGGAATAATATAATGCATTCATATTAATATATTTTCAGAAAATAATTCATCAAAATCTAGTGCTAGTGTGACCAACACAACAATTCCACACCTTAATTTAGTCATGAACTGCTGTGGGATAAGGGATGATGAAAGGAGGTGAGGGGACAAACGAAAAAGTAAGGGTAGCAGATGAAAAAGAGTTGAATAGTTCATTTCAAGAACATTGGTATCTAGATCACAAGGATCAACTAGATCAAAAATATATTTTTTCCCCAAAGAAGATTTAAGAGCAAGAAATAATATTTTTTTGTTTTTAGAAATAATATAATGATGATTTTTATTAAATGAAAGAGAAATGCCATTATCTAAAAAATCAAACAGAGAAATAAGAGTATATTTCACATTGAAACAATAAAAAAACTCTTGATGGTAACAAATTCTCCTTCAAATTATTTAATTTAAATGGTTCCATGACCTGTTTTAGAAAAGAAAGTTCTATAATACTTAGCTATATACACAATCCAAGATGGCTTGGTTTTGATTTCTAAATAATTTAAAAAGATGCTCCTTCCACTCTAATATTATAAAGACAGGGTAATAATATGTAAGTTTTGTGAGAGAAGGAAGAGGAAGAGATATAGAAAAGAAACAAAGAAACTGCTTAATACATTTTAAAATAAGTAATCTGCTTATTGGCTAGATCTATTCTCATTAAGTGCTAGTATTCTCAGTCACTCCCTCTTGAAGCAATCTCTCTACTTCAATCCTTACTGTAACAATAAAATAACTCTATAAAACTTCTTTTGGATATTTACACCTGTTATGCACATAAATAATTATATTTATATATAATATTTCTACTAGCTTTCTACATCACTACTATGCTATTCTACTT
Organism: Hemileia vastatrix; assembly: GCA_030280995.1. NCBI lineage: Eukaryota > Fungi > Basidiomycota > Pucciniomycetes > Pucciniales > Zaghouaniaceae > Hemileia > Hemileia vastatrix. The sequence continues at coordinate 16,090,610 of JASXTE010000006.1, read as the reverse complement.
TTTCTAATTATCTCTTCTAAATTAAAATAATAATCTCTCTCTATAGTAATTAATCTATATATCTCTCTCTATTATAATTATCTATCAAATAATATGTTTGCTTTTATATATCCTATATTATTAGCATTGTAGAAAGACAGTTCTATAATACTAAGCTATAGACACAATCTGAGATGGGTTGGTTCTCCTTCCTAAAGCTAACTTAAAAAGAGGTTCCTGCCACTCTAATATATAAAGACAGTTAAAGCACATATTGTAAGTATGGTTATTTATTTTGGGGAGAGAAAGTAGAATGGGTAAATCGAGAACTTTTTATAAGAAAGGAATAATATAATTTAATATAAGTAATCAATCTGTTGGCTAGATCTATTCTCAGTAAACGCTAGTATTTTCAGTAACTCAATCTTGAAGTACTCTATCTAATACTATCATTACTGTGGTAATAAAATAATTCTGCAGTGCTTCTTCTGGTATGCGCACCTGATGTGAACAAAAAAAATAAAGTAAAATATATCTAAATTTCTTTTCTATGAATAATAATTCTATTATCCTCTCTATTTTTTATACTATAATTTACTAATATCTATATTTTCTATATACCTTCTCTACCACCCTCCTTATAAAAGTGATTTTCCTTTTATATATATTGTATATTCAGTGCCTTTTCCCTATGTTTCCTTTCACTACGGGTTTTCCTACACAAGTTCAATGCTAATCTAAGATTATCAAATGGTATCTAAATATCTCAATAATCTATGTACAATTGTTAGAATAAGTCCTGGTCTTAATAGCACTTCAAAAATTATTGTAACACTCACCACACAATATGGGGGGCGGACTTGCTAGCAAGTCCGCAACCTTGGACCCAAACTCACCATAGATTGAACACACATTGAGCTATTGATAAAGGAACCATACAATCAGGGATGAACACCACTCAGCAGAACAGTTTTAGGTGGGTGTTCAAGTAGAGTTCAGTATGGGTTCAGTATGAGTTCAGTCTGAGTTCCATCTGAGTTCCATCTGAGTTCAGGTTGAGGACTTGCTAGCAAGTCCACCCCCTATATTGCGTAGTGACTACTATCAGCATTCAATGCTTCACCTTTCCATACATACCCTATACTCCTTGAGATTACCAACTATATAATAAGTACTGAACTGCCTCTCATACCTATTAATATAACCCACTCTTTCTGTGTGAGTATCTCATAAAATATGAAATGCTTTGCGCTAAGTAAGTACCCCTTCTTCAAGTCTTACTTTCTTCTCTTCTATTAATTGAGTGCTGATTGCAGACACACTCATTCTTCTAGTGCTACCTTTCCCTATCAAGTTTTCTACTTCCATTGTGAATTTATAGTTTACATTCAAATATTTTTGCATATCTCTAAGTGTGAAACTCATACCCTTGCTTATTGCTACATACTCCTTAATCTATAATATGCTTTTAGCGCTGGTTGTAGCCTCCTTAAATACATACTATAGTCCTGCCTTATAGTTCATTATACACTTCTGCCTTCTCTCTGATTGCCACTGCTTGTATATCCACATGGCCTCTAAAAAAAGTGTGCATGGAGATTCTATCTTTTCCTGCACTTTTGAAGACCCCTTAATTGCACTTCCATAACCATCCTTCTTGGAGGCCCCATTTTTGCACTTTAGAGAATTGAGCCTTTGCTGTGCTCCTGAGTTTTCTGCTCCATCTTTGCAAGATGTGTACCACAGCCCCCTTCCCAGATGGGGATCTTGCCTACTGGTTCCTTTGCACAAGTTCAGTGCTAGTTCTAGGTATACTTAATGGTAAGCTAATAATCTTAGTATTCTAGGTACAATGCCTGCATCAGTCTTTTTTCTAACTAATAGTGCCTAAAAATTTGTGAAAAGTATTATTACTAGTGCTTTAAACAACACCTATCTTTTCATTCCGTGAATTTCCTATGATCATTAATTATATAGTAAGTGCTGTACTGTCTGCTTAACTTATCATGAAATGTGTGCTTTCTGTGAGAGTATTTACTTTTTATGAAAACCTTGGCACTTTATTAAGAGCCATTCCTCATTAAGCATCTTACTTTCACTTTATTATCTTTGAGTGATGCATATACTCCTGTTTATTTATCTTCCTTTTTCCTAGTTCCATTTTAGATTATCTTATCAAAGCTAATCAGAAACAGATTCCTTTTGTGGTAACTTAAAGTTTAGTATGGCACTGAAAATTATTTTGGGAGGATTTTGGGAGATGTTATTGAGCTTGGGGAAACCCAAAATATTTTTTATTTAATTTTATTAAGACCAAAAATATAATAAAAGTGGATGTAAAGGGTTTATTTTACTGGAAAGAGTGCAATTATAGGTTAAAAAGGGTATGGAAACTAAAGACAGGAGTCTCAAGAACAATTGGAAATTTTCGTTAAATTGTTACTATTTTTCTACTATTTTTAATAATTCTATAAAGTCTTTTTGATTATTTTTGATTTTTTATTAGATGAATAAGGCTTCACAGGCTACAAAAATTAGTCTAGATTAAAGAGGGGAAGTAGCTCTATCATCAGTAATTTTTTTAGATTTTTTATTAAGATTTTTAGGCTCTAATTGAGTCCAGAATTGGTACAACCTCCAAAATTCTCTGTAACCGCTCCGTGTGACCTCCAGTAATCTCTGGATGGGCTCTGGGATGCTCTGGCTGGGAAAAGTATGGCACATGACATACTATGCATATAAAGCCTTCAGACTCAAAATTAGATATCATCATCAGCTAACAATACCAAATCTTTAACCAAAAAAATCAAATAGTTTTATTCATCTTCAAAAAATAATTTAAATAACATTATAAAAATTTTTATAGCCTTATAATTATAACACTTTTACATAACATTTTATAAAATTTACTCAAAAACTCATTAATATATACTTATAGGGTACCATTATAAGAGTCTAAACTTCAGGGACTTGATTTTAAGATCTATTCATAAAAATAAAAGCATTTTAAAAATATAAATATTCAATCATTTAAAGAACATTTATTAGTACAGCTTTACTGTTGTATTTCTCTCCCTTATTATTAAGAAAGATGACTCAACATCTACACACCATTAATATGAAATATTAAATTGGTAATTTTATGTCAAGTAGATGTAATAGCTTAGATTATTTAGAACTCTTATTTTAATTAAAGCGACAGAGTCTTATTTGTTTTATCCAAGTTCCTTGGATTCTGCTTACAGTAAGAGTCTTTACACATTGGTGGCTCCCAAAGTTGGGCTCAAATTCTGTAGCTTTTAATTTATCTTAAATGGTATCTGGACTTGATTAGCCTTCAAGAGGCGTATTTAAAAAACACTTATATTCTTTTTACAGTTTCTTATCTTATATCTTTGGGATTTCTTCTGCTTGTAGATCTAAAGTTTCTATCCCTCTCAATGCTTTGGTCAGAATTTTATCTTGGGGTGGGCCCAAGTTTAATGCAGAAGAAGTTAAATGGCTTCTAAACAGGTATAAAGCTGCTTCTGCTGTTGATGGAGCTTCTAATTTGGATATGGTGAATCAAGTCAGATTTTTTATTGTGGACAGAGAGGTGGAATTTGAGGTTTTTGAAATGGAGGGTTATAAAAAGTGACACTGGTTGAAATTTTCAAAGGAGATGGTTGATAGATGGGGTTTTTGGTATACTATGGTGGACTGCAACAAGATTTTTAGTGATTGTAAATAAAAAGGCAGTGTTTTAAATATGGTGGACTTCAAAAATTTATGTATTAATTTTACTGAAGTGGTGGACTATTTGATTCTAATGGAGGAAATTGGCCATGAAAATAAGGCAAATTATTTGTTTTGGTCAGCTTTTAGTAGTGAAATTAGGTGGATTTTTTAAAGGAACTGTCAAGGCACAACATCATGAAGGACATTCTAAATGGGGAACAGAAACTCCAGCTCTAGAGGTCATCAAGGAACATATTCTAGGTGTATCTAAAGATAATGTCTCTAGAAAAATATCAAGAATACCACACTCAATATGTTAGCAAGATTAGTGAAGGTTTAGCCAAAAATAGTGATATTATGGTAAAGGCTCAGTTGAGTCAGCCTGTTTCTAAGGTTGAAGGTAATGTTGATAATCAAATGGTGGATGAGCCGGATGACTTAATCAACCAGCTTAATATATTTTTTCAAGAAACTCAGAAGGCCAATAGGATGCCTGAGGTATCATCATCTAATTCTTCTTCTTATCAATCTAGGAATTATGAGAGGAGGAACTATAGCTTTAATGTTAATGGTAATGCTGGCAGATATGGAAATGGTATTGGTGAAAATGGTTTTAGAGGTGGCTATGGTGAGCCAAGAGTGTGCTCCTATTGTAATAGGAAGGGGAAGAGGGCTGAAGATTGTTTTTATCTGGATAACAATTTTTAGGCTGGTAGGTTAAAGATTGATGGAAAGGTGTATTAACTTCCAGATGGGTCTTTTATTAAACCTAGTGGTGGTGAAACTCTTTTAGATTTAGCTAGGAGAAATCAGAGGGCTGAAAGAAGAGCCAGGTTTAAAGAATTAACTGGTGGTAAAGATGATGATGGTAAAGATGGAAAAAAGAATGGTGGTAATGATGGTGGAAAAGTAGATAAAGGTAAATAAAAGGAGGTCAGTAAAGCCACTTTAACAAATTCATTTGGTGGATTAGAGTTGGCAACTTTTGCAAAGGTATATGGTAGTTGTATGATTGGGGAATATGATGTGGATGATTCTAGGAGAGCAGCTGCCACTAAGGCTAGGAGTAGCGTAAAAAATTAATTAAAAGAAAAACCAGGTAAGACTGAAATAAGAAAGATGGAAAAGGAACCTTACTCTAAGGAAAAAATTTATTGGATGCAGAAGGGGATTTCAGATATGGATGCTCCCAATTTTGGAAAATATGATTTGAATGGAGAGCCAATTCCTGAAGATAATTAATTTGATTCTGAGGAAGATTTGAAATTAGAGTCTCTTCCCAGATCAAGGATTAGTGGTCTTACTCCTATGAAAGGTGTAAGAAGGACCAGTGACAGATCTGGATTAGTGAAAGAAGCTGGTGATGGAGTTAGGAGTATTGCTGATGAAGATGTTATTATGGGGGGTGAAGATGACAATGTGGATCCTCAAGAGGTACCCAGGGCCAATTTTATTAAAAATTAAGTTCAATATGAAAGGCCAGTAGTATCTGGTCAAGAAAATTTTATGGAGGTGGTTTTAGGTAGGGTGAATCATCTTCAGATTCCTCTATCTTTAGGTGAATTATTTATGATTAGTCTAGTCCTTTCAGAAAAGCAGATAAAGAATATGACAAGGAGAAGGGTATCTTTTGAAGAGGTGGAATATGTATATGAAAATGCAGAGAAGTTTGAAGAAGTAGTGGAAATTCATTTTTCTGCTCCTTTAGGGTATTTGATGGTGACCTTAAATAGTAAAGAGGTAAAAGCCCTGGAAGATTCTTGTTTTTAAATTAATTTAACTTCTTTGGAGCAAGAGAAATAAATAGGCTTGCCAATTAAAACTGGTAATGTTGGGAATTATACTGAACTGATGGGTGCAGCTGAGCATTTCAAGTAATGTATTGGTGGATATGTTGGAAAAGTGCACTTTTATGTGGTTAGGGGATCTATGAAAAAAGTTCTTGGTGCACCATTTTTGATGGACTTTGAAGCTAGGATAGGATATCAGAGTGGAAAGGGAATTATTTTAGAGATAACAGGTGATGATATGAGTAGGCTTCATTTACAGTTTGCACCTACAGGAGATGATGGCTGGGAGACTAGGCCCAGCATTACCACCATGTGCCAGTGTTTTTTATGCACCAAGAAGAGGAAAATGAGAAGGTCAGATTCTGGTGAATTTATAAAAGAAGATAATTATGAAGACCCTCAATTTTTGGGGTAGTTGGGGCTGATTGCACTAATGTTGCAATCTCTCCCCATGAAGAGATCCTGGATTGCAATAGGTCAGATCACTTAGAGATAATTCAAGTAGATTCTCAATTATTTTATGATGATATTTGCCTTGAATTTCATTATGTTTTAAAGCTTTCTATATATTTATCATCATTGTCAAATTTTTATATTAGTTTTAAAAAGGGTATAAGAAGAAAAATGGGATATATTGTGTTGGATGAAAGTTGGAATAGAAATTTAAAATACAGTTGGGATAATAGTGGTGGATTATTTTACACCCTCCAGAAAGAGGATAAACTGCATTTAAATCATCAAAATCAATTTAAAAATCTTACTATAATTAATTCACAAAAAAATAATATTTGAGATGATCCTATTTCTGTCCTTCAGCAAGAGTTTAAACTTCCAAATTTATTTACTGGGAATTTTATGATGGAAAATGAGGAAAATGGTGTTGGAAAATTTGATGATAAACTAGACAAAGGAATAGGGGGTAAAAATTTCATAAATAATAAAAATTATGTTTCATCTTATTTTGTTTCTGATTCTGATGACAAAAAATTTTCTGTCAACAATTTATTCAATGGTTTATCAAGAAGAGATAAAATTCCTCAATTCAAAGTGGATGTAGACTCAGCAAAATATAAGAAGGTAGAAAATAATGTCAGACAAACTAAGGAACTGATACCTGCTGAATTAAATCCACCTTTGAAGAGTAAAATTTTATCAAGAGATCCTTACAAATGTCCTTTAATAAAGAAGCTTCCCAAGTTTTCTGAAAGTTCTAGAATCACTTTTTAGATATTGTGTATTGTGAACTTCGGACCTGAAGATTGGCTGTTAGGGAAGAAGAAGAAGTTTGTATTTGATGTGATGTTTAAGAGGGAGAAGGCCATCTCTTTTGTAGAAGACGAGAAAGACGTGTTAAAGCATTCTTATGTGGAGCCTTGCAAGATTCTTGTATTTTGTCATGGACCATGGCAAAAAAACCAATTCCTATTCCTGAAGCTTTAAATGATGATTATATAGAGGTTGTTAGAGAACAAATTTGAACTGGATTATATGAAAAGTCTTCATCAAGTTATTCAAGTCCAGCTTTCTCTATCAAGAAACCTAATGGTAAGCCCAGGGTAGTTCATAATCTTAGGGAATTAAATAGGGTTACAATAAAATATTCTGGAATACCACCTAGTGCAAAGGACTTTGTAGAGGCATTTTCTGGAAGATTGTGTTATAGTTTGGGAGATATATTGGGGGATATGATAAGAGAGAATTACATCCTGACTCTAGGCCTCTCACTAGATTTGATACTCCACTTGGTTGATTATAGTTGACAAGATTACCTCAAGGTGCAACAAATTTGGTTGCTGTTTATCAAGCTCAGATGGCTTGTATACTTTAATATGGAATTACACAATATGTTGGTATATTTTTTGATGAAGGTGGAATTAAAGGTCTTTCAACAGATTTTAATAATGAGGTTTTGAAGGAGAAACCAGGGATTCAAAAATTTATCTGGGAATATTCTGTTGTTTTAGATAGTATTTTGTTTAGGATTGAAGAGGCTGGCTTAATTATTTCAGGATAAAAGTTTTCCTTTTGTGTGCCAGCTTTAGAAATTTTAGGTCATGTGGTATGTAGAGAGTTTAGGAGTATTTTAAAGAATAAAGTAAATAAAATTCAGTCATGGCCAAGCCCCAAAAATAAGACCAAAGTTTGGGGGTATTTAGGTGTATGTGTTCATGTTAGAATGTTTATCAAGGACTTTTATTAATTGGCTGCCTCTTTGAGAAGGTTGACTAGGAAGGATGCTGATTGGGAGTGAGATGAAGAGTGTGAAGCGGCATTTGAAAAGTTGAAGAAGGTTGTGGGGGAGGATATTGTCTTTCATAAGTTATATTATGAAAACAATTCACGCAGGATTTATTTAGTAGTTGACTCTTGTCAGCCAGGCTACTAGACTTACCCAGTGAAATAATTAATTATTTACTGGATGAAGCCGCACCTTATCACTTTAATTATTTAATTATAAATTAGTTACATTAAAATTACTTATAATAAATTAACTAATTACAGAATGATAAAATTAAATGAATAATTAAAATTAAATATAACATTTTCCCTTATCTTTTTTCTCTAACACCGTGCTCATTTGAAAGGTTGGAAGAAATAAAGATTTATATTAAAAAATAGATTTTAAATTAAAATAAGATTTTAATATTCAAATAATATTAAATATATACTAAAACTCAAATTTCTTATTTAGAATTGACTTCTACAGTAAATATTAAATAAATTGATGTATTTCTGACATACTCTGTAAATACATCTTTTTGATGCCTTCTTTTTAGAACAACTTTATTATTTGAAAATACTCCTTCTGGAATATTCTTTTTCTCTCTCTCTCATACTACTGTTTTCAGAATTTGATTGCCGTGCTTTGTCCCTCCTTTGCCTATATAAGGCCTCTCTTTTGGTTGTTTTTTATTCATTCCTTTACCAACTTACTTTATTATTACTATTTACAACACAATACTTATTTTTATATCTTATCTCATTAGTAGTTACAAGAGCGTAATTCTAATCAATAACTTATAGCAATATTTAAACCCTACCTCTTATATTTGAGTAACAAATCACTTAAATTAAGAAATACGTACCAAATTTTTGAGAGTTTATTTAAAATCCTTAAAATCCTCATAGAAACTTCATACCAAATCTTCTAGACCAAAAGTGTACCTTGACAATTGAGGGCTTTCCAAATTATCAACGGCGCAACGATATTTGAGGTGTAATCGAGGGGACCATTGGTGTGCGAAGTCCCTGTAAATGACGAGAAAGAGAGAAAATGACAAACGTCATATGTCACGTGACAAAAATTTTGCTGCGAATGGGAATCGAACCGCGCTCAAAAATTAAGTTCATATACTGAATAACTGTCGTATATATCATGGTAATTATTTTTATTACTATTTGTGGGTTACTCTTCACTCTTCATTTGCTACGTATTTCCTTTTACTCAGCACTCTGTAAGTGGCATTAATTTGCTCATTTTTCAGGGGGAGGTGTCTGGTAATTGGACTTTATTTTTATTATTATATTTTTTTTTATTTTTCCTGGTAGACCATAATAGAGCAATAAGTGTTCTTAGTCCCAGAGGTAATAAACTAATTATATTTTAATATTATTTATTATAATTTTTCAGTTGACATTTGTCCTGATTAATTTAATTGTTCCAGTTGACAAATTGTCCTGACAATAATATTTTTAATTAATATATAATTAATATTCAATTACTTCAGTTGACTTTGAGTCCTGATAATTCAATAAATATTTTAATTAATAAAACTCACATTTAATTATTTCAGTTGACATTAAGTCCTGGTAATTAAGTGATCAAGCTTAATAAAATTTTAAAATAAAAATTTATATTTAATTACTTCAGTTGACATTAAGTCCTGGTAGTTAAGTTATCAGTTTAATAAAATTTTGTTAAATAAATAAAGTTTCATATTTTATTACTTCAGTTGACAATAAGTCCTGGTAATAAATTAGTTGATTTAAATCCTGAAAATAAATAATTAAAAATTATTAATAAAAATTCTAATTTATTTCTACAGTTGATTATATTATAATCCTGGTTATAAATTTTTTTTATTAATAAATTATTTTATTTAAGTTGATTTTTATCCTGAAAAAAGATTTTTATTTATTTATTTTATTTTTTTTATATAAAAAATCAAAAATAAAAACTAATTAATCTTATTGTCTCTTTTCTTCAATTCAGTAAAATCTTAAAATGACTGACCAAAGAGGTTCTGCTGCACGTGAAGAAGAACTAGACTTAATTGATTATGATGAGCCTACTTCAGTAAGTTCTCCTTTAACAAGAAAAATTTCTCAAACTAATAAATCCTTGCCCCAAACAGGATGTAGAGATGGAAGAAGTAGAAATCCTAGTGGACACAACTCAGGATCAGAAGCCTATGATAAACCCACCAGAAGAGTTTCCAAAAGGCTTCAGGATAAAAAAGATGCCATTGTCTCAGCAGGTAAAGAATCTGTCTACTCACATAAAGGAGTTAAGGACAGAAAGCTTGAGACTAAAGGTAAGGGTAGATGCTTTGGAAGAAAAGGTGAGAAGAACAGATATTTTTCTCCAAGAGAAGAAGAAATCTCTTCCTCCCAGGGATCAACAACAATTGGCTCCCCAGTCCCAAGAGAAGGTGGAAGTGTCCAAGTGGCAGTGGGACTGGCAAAACACTCAGTGGGACTACCTGGCTCAAAACCAGCATCAGTTACCTCAGGCAGGTCCATCAAGGCCCAACCAGGTCAACCCCACTCCTCCCCACCCTTATCAATGAGGCAAAAGAAGAAGAAAGCCCAATATGGTGATACCCAGCAAACCCTGGTACCTCCCTCTATTGATTCTTAAGTGCCTTTTATTGTGGCTGACTCTGTTCCTTCAGGTAAATCAGGAAGGGAGGATGAAACTTTGAGACCTATAGAGGCTGGGAGTAGTAGACAAATCACTCATGTTTCAAATCTTTACTTTTAATTGCTACCTCAGTGATTAATCCTGATATGGCTGTGATTGATGAAACTCTTGACCCTGAGTTCTATGAGAGTCTGGAAAGTTACTCAGTTTCCTTATTGAGAAACACTCCAGATGTTGCAAGAATTAATGATGAGCACTTGAGAGATATTATTGCCAAGCAAAATCATATAATGAACAATATGCAATTGACTCAGAGATATAATAGTTTGTTAACTGATCAGGGTTATCAAGCATTAAGAAGTGAATCACAGAGAGTCTCTGATGAATTGTCTCATTACAAAGCAACCCATGAAAAGAAAGTTGCTTTGTGGCAAAATATAAAAAATGATTTGTCTAAACTAAAAGATACTGTATCTGCCTGTTGCCAGGAGGTAGAGATAGATAAGATAAATCTGAAAAGATTGAATGACCATTTGTCATCTTTTCAAAATAAAAATCAATTATCTTTTGCAACTATCAATGAGAGTTTATCTAGTCTTCCAAGAATGAAAACAAGACTAACAACCATTGAAGAAAAATTGAACTCATTGTTAAATGACCAAAAATATTCTGACATTTCTGTGAAGGAACATATAGTGCAGGATGCTCATATAGTACCTGTGGCTAGTTCATCTAAAGTAAAAATAGCTCCAGAAATACTTGTTGATAACACTGAGGTTCCATCAAAAACTGATGATGCACCAGGATCTGCAACAGAAAGATTAAACAATGAGATTTCAGCACAATTAGAGAAATCACAGCTTCTTCTTACTCAGAAACAAGCTAGTACTAAGGAGACTCCTTCAAATCAAAAGAATTGGCCAAAACTTGACCAGTACCCAACATTTGATGGTGATTCCTCCTCTGATTGGCAACAATTTATTTGCAGAATTGATAACTTAAAAAATTCTTACAAACTCCCAGATGAGGAAATTGTGTCCAGGTTAATTTCTTTGTTCACTAATGTTGCCTTGATGTGGTATGAATCTATTCTCCTGGATGGGAATGACTACTCATGGGAGGATTGGAAGAAATTAATTAAAGCACAATTTGGTGGCTCCAAGTTCAGAATGGCTCAACAAAGGCAGTATGAGGAAACTAGATATAGCTCTTCTAATGATAAACCTATTGAGTTTTTAATGAAACTTGTAAAAATCTTAAGGGCAATGGACCCAAATATGGAGGTTGATTTATGGAAGGACAGGATCCTCTATAAATCACCAATGTCTCTGAGAGACTTGATAGTGGCTAAGACTGAGTTCTCCAAAGAACCCTCTTCTTTCATTAATACTTGCAATGAGATACTTATAAACAATAAATATGATGCCAGAAGATTCATTCCTAGGAGCCCTTTGGAGAAACCCTCCACTTACCAACAGAAACCTCTGGAAAAGGTTGGTAAACCTTCTGCCCCTGTTTCACCAAAGAAGTATGCAACAAACACTTGATTCAAGTGCAAAAAGCCTTGGCAGAAAGGCCATGTTTGTGACAAGAAGATAAATCTTGTAGAACAAACAGAGGAACATGCTGATGACACAGTGGTACTGGATGATACATCAAGTGATTGTGCCAGCAATATTTCATATGAATCTCAACAAGAAATCTTGATGCTGGAAGAAGATATACAGTATTTAAATACTATTGACATTGATAATAATGATTTATCTACAGTTGAAGATTGTGAGATCATAAAGAACATTGAGGATAGCTCAATTATTATTGCCCCTCTTAAGGCACCAGTCTTGATCAATGGAACCAGCATTGAAGTTTTTCTGGATTCTGGAGCTGGAGGAAGTGTAGTATCTGAAAGAGCACTTGCTTCAGTAGATCAAGACTATAAATATAAACTGATGCCTATCATTTCTGAAAATTGGAGAGGGTATGGCTCTGTTTTGTCCCCCATTGGGAAATACAAAGCCACAGTGTTTTTTAAATATAACCATGGTTTTGTAAGAGCTATTTGTGATTTTGCTGTCATGAAAAATGATAACTTGAGCAATTGGTTTATTGTAGGGAATGATATTTTAACCAAGTATGGCATAAAATTGGATCCTTCAAACCAATGTTTCACAATGGGGATGAATGGGAAGAGAAAATTTAAGATTTCCTCCCCTAAAAAATTAGTGAAACCAGAATTGAACACATGTAATTCTGTGGTTCAATATAAAGGAAGATCTACAAAGGAAATGCATGCCCTTATGTCTGAAATTGTCAATGCTTCTTTTGGAGAACAACTTTCTAGTGAGGATAAAGATTCCATCATTAACTTGATAAAATCTTTTCCTATGGCCTTTGCTCATGGGTCACATGAACTGGGATTAGTTAAAAAGGAAATGAAACTTTCATTTTCTTGCCCATTAACTGATATACCACCTATTTTAAAGAAGAAGCCTTATCCTGCTTCTCCCTCAAAGAGAAAAGATATTGAAGACAATATCTCTACCCTTTTAAAAATGAATATTATTGAAAAGGTAGTTGAAACACCTAAATATTGTGTTATCTCACCTGTCCTAATTTCTTATTAGAAAGATAAAGCCAGGTTATGTGGTGATTATAGAGCACTAAACACTTATACTGTTCATGATATCTACCCTTTACCTAGAATCAGCTCTATACATGCTACTTTACAGGGTGCTAAATATATCAGCTGTTTGGATGGTAATAAAGGATATCACCAGGTACCTGTTGAGAAAAATTCTCAGAACTTTCTGATGATTGCCACTCATATGGGTATTTATAAGTATATTAGGATGCCATTTGGCCCTAAAAATGCCCCTTCAGTTTTCCAAAAAGTAACAGATAACACATTCAATCAAGAGATAATTGAAGGATGGCTGATGGCTTATATTGATGATATCATTATATTCTCAAAAACATTTGAGGACCATCTTAAACACCTGTGTAAGGTATTCCAGAAAATGGATGAAATAAATATGACACTTGCTTTGAAGAAATGTATATTTGGTTTCCATTCTTTAAAAGTTCTTGGTCATGTGGTTTCAGGCTTACAGATATGTGTTGACCAGAACAAAGTGGAAGCCATACAACAGGTGAAGGCTCCTACAACTGTGAGAGAGCTCCAAAGTTTTTTGGGAATGTGTGGATAATATAGACAGTATATTAAAAATTACCAAGTCATAGCTTTACCCCTTACCCAATTAACTAGAAAGGATGTTGCTTTTTTCTGGAATAGTGAAAGACAAAGAGCCTTTGACACTATGAAACACTGTTTGATGTAAGCACCAATTCTTGCTTTACCTGACTTTAATCAACCATTTGTTTTGTACACTGATGCCAGTTTCATTGGTCTTGGTGCTGCCCTCCATCAAAAACAAGTGATAAATGATAAAGTTTCATAAGTAGTAATTTGTTATATTTCAAGAACCTTGAGAAATAGTGAATTGAAATATGGTGCTACTCAATTAGAGTGTTTAGCTGTAGTATGGGCTCTAGAAAAGCTTCATTATTACCTAGATGACCAGAAATTTGAACTTGTCACTGACTGCAGTGCAGTTAAATCCCTTTTAAACTTGAAAACACCTAACAGACATATGTTCAGATGGCAGCTGGCTGTTCAATAGTACAGAGGGAGAATGACAATTATTCATAGGGCTGGTATTGTTCACTCAAATGTGGATATGTTATCTAGGTTACCTTTGCCAAATAATGACTCTAATCCTGTGTATGATCCTGAGGACAAAATTATTCATATACATGGGATATATGTGGTTGATATGGAGGAAGAGCTATTACAGCTTATTCTGGAATCATATGATAAGGACACTGACATGAAAAAGTTATGCACCATATTAAATGATCCAAAAAATTCTTCAATACAAGCATTAATTAAAACACTTCCACCAAAGTACCAAAAAGCTTTGGAAAAAGGTAAATTTTCAATTGATGAAGGATATCTATATTATAGAAGAAAGTTGAGTAATGTTATTGTTATTCCTCCTTCTATGAAAGAAATCATCTTGAAAATTTGTCAGGATGACATATTAGCTGGACATTTTGATCTTGACAAAACAATGATCAGAATTAAGAACACTGCTTGGTGGGCTAATATGTCTGAAGACACAAAATTATATGTTGAATCTTGTGATTCTTGCCAAAAATCAAAAAGATTAACTGGTAAAAGAGCAGGATTAATGCAACATATTGAACCTCCTGATGCTCCATGGCAAATAATAAACATGGATTTTGTAACAGGATTACCTATTTCTGGTAAAGACAGTTATAACTCTTGTTGGGTTATTGTGGACAGATTCACAAAAATGTGTAAATTTATCCCTACCCACAAGGATTTTCCACTAAAGAATTAGCTTTCTTATGGTGGTCTCATATGTTTAATACTGCTGGTTTTCCTAAAGCCATAATCTCTGACAGAGACCCTAAATTTACTTCAGAATTTTGGATGTCTCTGATGGATGTTTGTGGTTGTGATCTGAAACTTTCTACTGCCCATCACCCTCAGACTGATGGTATAGCTGAAAGAATGATTCAGACTTTAGAGGACATGATAAGAAGATATTGTGCCTTTGGCCTTGAGTATAAAGATAATGACAGATTCACTCATGATTGGGTTACCTTACTTCCTGGGTTAGCATTTGCTTATAATAGCACTGTTCATTCTGTTACTCAAAGAAAGCCTTTTGAGCTCTGGCTTGGATATGTTCCCAATACTCCTTCCCAAATTCTCAATATCAAAATACCTAAATTAGATATACATCCTGGTGTAAAATCTTTTCTTCGAATGCAACAACTATGTAGAAATCATGCTCAAAAATGTATTGAAAAATCATTTGAATATGAGAAGAAAAGATGGGACAAATCCCATAAAGAACACACTTTTAAAAAGGGTGATGAAGTGTTGATTTCTACAGTCCACTTCAACTTACAAGGTAATAACAAATTGAAAGATCTATTTGTTGGTCCATTTGTTGTCAGAAGATTGATTGGAGATAATGCAGTTGAAGTTATTCTGTATTCTCCATATGACAGAAAACATCCTGTTTTTCCAATATCTCTTTTGAAACCTTACACATCCAATAGTGATTTATTTCCAAAAAGGAGGGGTAGACCAAAGAAAACCCCAAATGAAATCACTGAAACAGCATAAATTAAAAAAATTCTAAATGACAGAATAGTCACTGCTGAAAAAGGTACAGAATACTTATTGAGATTCAAGAATAAATCATCTGAATATGATTCTTGGATACCTGGGAAGGAGATATCTAATCTTCCTACTCTACTAAAAAAGTATAAAAAGAAAAAATCATAGCATTTTTTTTATTGTTTTTTTTAGAGTGAGGGAGTGTCAGCCAGGCTACTAGACTTACCCAGTGAAATAATTAATTATTTACTGGATGAAGCCACACCTTATCATTTTAATTATTTAATTATAAATTAGTTACATTAAAATTACTTATAATAAATTTACTAATTACAGAATGATAAAATTAAATGAATAATTAAAATTAAATATAAATTGTCCCTTATATTTTTTCTCTAACACCATGCTCATTTGACAGGTTGGAAGAAATAAAGATTTATATTAAAAAATAGATTTTAAATTAAAATAAGATTTTAATATTCAAATAATATTAAATATATACTAAAACTCAAATTTCTTATTTAGAATTGACTTCTACAGTAAATATTAAAAAATTGATGTATTTCTGACATACTCTGTAAATACATCTTTTTGATGCCTTCTTTTTAGAACAACTTTATTATTTGAAAATACTCCTTCTGGAATATTCTTTTTCTCTCTCTCTCATACTACTGTTTTCAGAATTTGATTGCCGTGCTTTGTCCCTCCTTTGCCTATATAAGGCCTCTCTTTTGGTTGTTTTTTATTCATTCCTTTACCAACTTACTGTATTATTACTATTTACAACACAATACTTATTTTTATATCTTATCTCATTAGTAGTTACAAGAGCGTAATTCTAATCAATAACTTATAACAATATTTAAACCCTACCTCTTATATTTGAGTAACAAATCACTTAAATTAAGAAATATGTACCAAATTTTTGAGAGTTTATTTAAAATCCTTAAAATCCTCATAGAAACTTCATACCAAATCTTCTAGACCAAAAGCGTACCTTGACAACTCTAGTCAGGTAGCTTCTTGGTCTGTTCTTTAAAAAATAAATAAATCTGGTTATATTAGACCTGTCAGGTATTAATCTGTGGTTTTTAATGCGGTGGAATCAAGATATTCTCATCCAAAATAAAATTTTGTGGAGTGGAAAAAGTTTTAAAGAAGCTTCAAATATTTTTATGGGGACAACACTTTGAATTACAAGTGGATGCAAAATCTTTAACCCAAATGATAATTTCCCCAAGTCTACTGAATGCACCCATGACCAGATGGGTAGCTTTTACACAACATTTTTCATTTGAATTAGTTCATAATACAGGCAAGACGTTTACTATTCCTGATAGATTATTAAGAAGACCACATACTGAAGAGGATTCTGACTCAGAAGAATTTGACAAGGATATACTGGATATCAAGGCCAGCACAAAAGGTTCTGAAGACTTTTGTTACCTCCCAGAAGAGGTTAAACTGGCGGATTTAATATGTGTTAATAGCAATGAAGACCTCCTCCATGAGGTTAAACTGGTTTGCTTAATAAGTTTAAATAAAGATTAAAACAACCTCCACCATGAGAATAAACTGGATAATTGTAAAACCTTGGTAAATGATGTGTTTTGGTAGCTTTACTTTGGTGTAGATTTATTTGGTACAAATGTGGTTGGAGATGTCTTGGTTTATTATGATGAAGATGGTGAAATTTTGTGAAGCAGTAGAAAGTTGGTGAATGGTGTATATGTTATATTTTTAGAAAATTTGGTTAAAGAGAGGTTGAGTGTTTGTGAAAATTCGGTTAAAATGAGGATGTAAAAAGATGAGTTTGGTGATGCTGAAACGGGTGAAAAAGTGAAAGAGGAAAATTTGGTTATTAAAAGGTGGAAAACTCAAAAATCTCTTATAATAAAAGGCAAAGTCAAGGTTTAAAGTTGTTGGCTCATATTCATATATAGGTTATTTTGATGATAGGGAAGTTCCCAAAGATGTTATATAAATGGAATTTCGATATGAAGTCTGGGGACAGACTGGATTTTATTTTAATATTGTTAAATATTTATTAGCTTTAGGAAGGCTGGATAGTTTTGATAATGATGAATGGGTGGCTATCAAAAGGAAGTAACTGGCATTTTATCTATCTGGGAGAAGATTAATGAGCAGGAGGTATCCAAATCCTCAAGTAGTTATCACTCAGTGAAAGGGGAAAGAGTTGGTTATGAAATCACTGCATGAAGATCTTTGGAATTGAGCAGTTGGTGAAACTTATAGACAAGTTGTTGATATATTTTGGTGGTCTGGAATGAGTTGAATGTTAAAAATTGGTTCAATCATGCAATGAATTTCAAAGAAGAATTTATTTAAGGCCAAAGGAACCTGGACATGCAACTGGTGAAAACACTCTTTTTTGTAGGGTTAGTCTAGATTCTGTTAATATTAAAGAGGGAAGATATAAATATTTGATTTTAGCCAGAGATTATTTATCTGGTTGGGTAGAGGCAGTGCCACTTATTAATTTGAATTCCGAGAATTTGGAAGATTATTTATTGATAAATTGGGTATATAGGTATGGAGTCATGAAGTTTTTAATGGTTGATTGAGGTCCTGATTTTGGGAAAGAGCTTTGGGAGGCTGGATCAAAAGTTGGATCAAAGGTTAGAGTAGCAACCCCATATTATCATGAAGCTGAAAGAATTTTAGAGAGAGGGAATCAAGTTATTAAGGATTCTTTGGTTAAAATGTGTGGAACAAGTTCTGAAAAGTGGAGGAACTATTTACCATTGAATTTATTTGCTGAAAGAATTACTGCCAAAAGGATGACTGGGTATACACCTTAAAAACTAGTTTCCGGACAGAAAGAAGTTTTACCAGTTGATCTACAGGCTGGATCATATCTTGGAGTAGATTGGGATTAAGTCAAAACTACTGAAGAATTAATATGTGCAAGGATGGATCAGTTAGAAAAGAAATAAGAGACTTTAGAAAAGGCATCTTCAAAAATTGATAAAAATTTGAAATCAGTCAGTAAGATATTAGGATAATTGGTTTGCTCATAGATTAAGGAAACCTTTGAAAGCTGGAGATATAGCTTAGGTGTATAATATGAGTTTTGAGAGTTGGTGGGGGAAAATCTTTTCCATTATGTGGGATGGACCGTATGTTGTGAAGGAAAAAGTTTCTGGCTTTACATATTTTATGAAGGAGTTGGATGGAGTAGAGTTGAAAAAGAGGGTATCTGCGGTTCAAGTCAAGCATTTTTATCCTAGGGGCACCTGATTTTCTAAAATATAACTCCAAAATGAGGGTAATCTACTTATTATCAATACAAAATCTAACTCTGAAATGAGGATAAACTACCTACTATTGTTTTTCTATTTTTTCTCTGAAAAGAGTTTAAGTTAACAACTATCATTTAAATTACAATTGTTACATTTGAATGTTCAAAATTAACATGAAGAATGTGTTGGAATATATATATATATTTACATAGAAGTGTTCACAGGGGAACCTTCTGATTTAAATATTGAAAAGCTTGGGGTAACTTATGGGCTGGCTTAACTATACACAATTACCTCACAAAGTTTTTTACCATGATTATTTCTGTTTCTAGTTGAATCCTGGCTTTGTATTTTGTCATATAGGTAGTCCTCTATGACTATAAACTGGATTACTACAATAAAGTTGCAAATACGCTCATTTGAAGCCGGATTCAAGATTTTTTTATGTTTTATGTTTAATTTTGTTTTTGAAATTTTTTATGTTTGATTTTATTTTAATATTTCATTTTAAATTTCTAAAAATTAATTTTTATAGGTACAATGATCACTGGTGGTCTCCAGTCATTTTTGCAAATTGGAGGGAGCCTTTCAGGCTGAGGTCAAGTACAAAGAAGTGAACTAGCTTGAATGGTCAATTTTTATAGAAGATTTTAATGGTCCTATATGAATGCTGTAGTACAAATCCAATAAGAAAACTATAACTCAATATAAGGGTCTCAGTAATTCTAATCTCACTAATTATATATGGCTTACAATCTTTATAGTTGGTAGAAAAATAGATTCAATAAATTCAGATACTATTCAAAGACTTTATAAGTACTATTGATATGTATTGTAATTGTATTGTTTATATTTTTAAATTGTAATGATAAAGAATGTCAAAAACAAGACCCAAAACCTCATCTTTTATACACATTGAGTTCCCCAATGAATCCCTTGATTTACCAGTCCAATACACAGTTAATGACGCCTCCATACAACTAATAGACATGTCCATCAACATTTATAGTGACCCATAACATTAATAGAAGAGTAACTACTGCCAAAATCCTAAAATAATAGGGAAAATCCATCAAAATTAAAGAATAAGTAAAAAAGAGAGTATATGTGTATTATACATCAATATAAAAGACTAAAGAGGGATAATTAAGGTTAATAAGAGCTTAATAATAAGGGTTATTCACTGTAGAAATTATGGGGCTAATCCTGACATTATACTACATGAAATTCCCATTCAAAAATGACCAAAATTGACTGAGAAACCACCTAGAAACCCAAAAAAGGGCATGAGATGTGGGGTAACTACATGCAGTCCTTGGCAGGCGCTTGCACAGGTAAATCCTTGAATAAGTTAAGGCAAATTTAAGCATTGTGGTACTCCAAAATTGGCAGCGGCCTTTGTTGTGTGATTTGGCACTGTTTGTGCATGTCTTAATTGACATCTGTTAAGGAATTGGGTGTTTTTCTGGTTTTATTCCGTGGATATTGGGTCTGGGAGTATGTGAATACTATCATTGGATAGCCCTGGTTTTTCTCTATATTTTATGTCTTGAGGACATTTTTCATATTCTAAGTTTTAAGGGGTCATTTCCTCATTTTTCATTTATAAAAGATAGCTGTTTAATTTTGTTTTTCGTGTTTTACGGGCTAACCTTAAGTCTTAGGGTTAAGTTCTTAGTACCATTGGATAGAGCTAATTTTTCTCTATATTTCATGTCACAATGTTGTTATAGTGAAATTCCGTGTTTTTAAGGTTTTAGTCGTTGTAGCTAATTTTTCTAAGTAGATTAGTTGTTTTTATTGGTTTTCTGGCTTCAGGGAGGTCAGGCTGCTTCAGGCTGCACCTCCGACGTTGGGCGGCCCGCCTGCCTCTGTTTTAGAAGGTTGGGGAGCACTTCAGGAGGGTTTTTTATTCAATTTGGTGGGTACAGGCACCAGATTGGTGGGTGCGCATGGGCTCTTAGATGGTGGTCTGTGTGTACATAGTGAAGAAGACAGTTTGGGGGCAACCTTAATTATCATACAACCATCCGAAGGTGATATCCTTGTTCCTCACTCAGTTTTCACTGTTTTCTGGCCACAATTTGGCTGTCACAGGGGGGAAAAAATGAGGACTTGCAATCAAGTCGTTTTTCAGGTCTTCTGGAGTAATCTTGTAGGGGTGGGTATGAGTGAAAAAATTTCAAGTAAATATTTTGAAAATTCTTTTCTACTTCCTCCTTCTTTTTGTTCCTTGAAATCATGACCTCAAGAAGGAAGAAAATAAATTAATTCTTTTTTCAATGTTGATGAATCTTGCATATCTTAAAAGAGACATACTATAGTTATATAAATATCCATATAAAATAATCAAAATATATTCATACTGAACTATTTCATGGACACACAATAAATATTTAATATAGATGTAAAGGACATATTAAACTTTGATGCACATTTTATTTTCAGTATTTATTTATCATCTTTATTAAAAATGAATTTATGATAAAAATTTATTAAATTTTATATAAAATATTGATTATCTACTTATTTTGCGCATGAGGAGCTGTAAAAGAATATTATAGTTTTTCTCATGAATTTTTAATTTATAAATATATATTTAATTATCTGGTGCAATGATTCAACTGCTATGTCTTCTATTAAAGAGGTAGGAAATAAAAGAAAGATGTTATATCCCCAAAAAATATTTTTTACAAAAAAATAACTAGAGATTTTTATTCATGATTTTATATCAGTCATACATCAAATTTTGTAAAAAAAAATATTTGTGACCTGAAATGACATTTTTTTAGAAAAAAAAATCATATTAGTTGTTAATTTTTGAAAAATGAGAAAAATAAACATACCTATCCCCTTGATGATTCAAAAAAGTTTTTTTTTGCAAATTATTCTGAAAAATAAAAGTGGAAAAAACTACATTATCATACGACACTAAATTCTTTAAATTTAATGGAATATTTTAAAAAGATTTTTATAAAGTAATAGACTCATTAGCAATTTTTCACTTTCAATTTTTCTTTGTTTTCTATGAAGTTTGGTTTTTCTGTTTTTCTCATCTTGCATTTTTAATTCTTTAATAAACTTCAGTATGTGACATGCTTTTGATACCAATATCTTGTTTAAAGTTAGTGTAACAAGTGGTTTTGAGGATTTAATTGTAAAAAATTCATTTATTTAAATTTTTTTCCCATGGTTTGAAGTGCTAGATGTGGTGTTCACTAATTTTTTGCCACATTTATTTTTTATTATTTTTTCCTTTTTTCTCCTTTTCAAATTATTTTTACCTAACTCAGAAATTTTTGCTTATCAGAATTCACAAGTTCTACTATTACTTCTGCATAAATCATAAATTAAGGCATCTTGATGGAGTTGATGCATCACATTTTGTTTGTTCCAATAAAATATTTACATTAGTTAAGTTTTTTTAACAATTTTGTGGTGATAATTCATCACCTCTATTTATTTATTTTTTTTGGTGGATGAAAAAAATGGAATATGAGGTGAAGAATTATATAAGGTGAATTCAAAAATGTTTTTCAAACCTTCAGTCAGCTTAGAAAAATTTTTATTAAATGATAGTCTTGCCAAAATACATATACCGGGAAAATACTTTATCTTTAAGGCAAAAATTTTTTTAAAAAAAATGAATCATTGTATTGGGTAGTCTTAAATTAAATTTTCTATATAATGTCTTTACTATTTAAATTAAATATGCGGAGGAAGAAATCACTTTTAAAATTCCTGTAACAGCTCCTCTGTATCCTCCTTTTTTCCCTTTTTAATCCCCTTATTTGCCCCTGAAGGTGCCCCCCTGCTGGCGCTTGAGTTACTCAACGGGGTGTTAAATCTCTTCTACTTACATAAATTTTTTTACCTCTTGAACCCCCTCCTTCTCTATCAATTTTCATTTTTTTTCCCTACAAGCCCTCCTTTTTAATTTATTTATAACAATACTCATTGTCTTTTTCATCCTCTGAAATTACTCATTTTCTATACCAGCCCCTTTCCCCACCCAATATTTTTCCCTTCACTCTACTGTCTTACACAGTCCCTTACATCCCCCCAGTTTCATTAAAAAAAGGTCTTTAGAAACATTAAATTATATGTGATTCAGTTTTCTAATGCACTGAGTTAAAGAGAAGAAAAAAGTGCAATGAAAATACTGAGGTCACGTGCAAGGAAGTGTCTCCGCGACACTTTCCTGCACGTGACTTGTGTTTTCAAGGCCCAGAGTCAATTTTTTGAGTGAAGGGGAGGAAAAAAACTGAGATCACGTGCAGCTAAGTGATGCTGCGACACTTTGATGCACGTGACTTGAAACTTTAAATGAGTAAGTACAAAATACTTTAGATGGGTGGTATAAGACATCAGTCCAAATGAAAAAAAGAGTTTCTAAAGAACTTTTACCATAAAATGTGGGGGTGTGAGAGTGTAACTTGTTGACAAGCAGGATTTATGGGGGTTAAGCTGGGAAAGGCCGGTGGAGAAAAACGTAAAATGTAGAGGTGCAATAGGGAACCTTAGGGTGAAAAAAAAAGATCTTTTCAGGGGTAAATGAGGGATTGTAAAGAAGTGGGGGGTTATTCAAGCAGAAAAAATAGGATTTGGGGGGTAGAACGGGGAATTCAAGACAGTGAAAAATTGGGGAAGTGTGATCTTTGCAAAAAAAATGTATGGGATTTATGCAACTGGGAGAGGACACACTGGGGGATGATAGTTAAACATATAGAACAGAGTGTATATAAGAGTACAAAGTAGGATACAATGAATGCTTTTAAGGTTTTTTTGGTTTTATTATTAGTGGAGCACAAAGAGTGAGTGGAGAAAGATTTTATAACTAAGGGGGGTAGATTTTCTTTGATTAATCTACCTGAGGTCAAAAAATAAAAAATGGGCCTCAAAGAATGGGAAAGAAATCATCCACTCTTGTTGAAAATTTATATTTAAAATGACATATATTTAAAAAACATTTTTAATATGCCTATGGAATATGGCTAATACTTTCTTTCATTATTCATGAATAATGGATATAAAATTTAGATGAAAAATAAATATTTTTTTCATTAAATTTTAGCAATAATCTTTACTTTGTACTAATTATTTTTCATTTTCTACATATTTCAATATTTCATTATGTGGAAGTGGATTGAATTACATATAGTATGGAAATTTGAACCAGATAATATGTGTAAAAAAAAGAGTTGAACAAATATAAATATTTTTTGGAACTTAAGAAGTCTATAATAATCAAAATAAAAATATTTTAAAGTGGCCAAAAATTTGATATAAATTAATAAAAAAAAATTATCAGAACATATATTAAGGAATGAAATTGAAAAAATTAATAATGGTCTATTTTAAAGAAATGAGATAAACTTCTTTACTTTTATCATGCATCAGACCTGTATATAGCATCAAAAAATTTTAAAAAAGATGAGTTTAAGCCTACCCAGAATTATAACCAGGTTACAACAAGTTTAGTCCAAAATTCAAAAAAACGACTTGCCTACCGGTCCTCCTTTTTTCCCCCCTGTGTGTGTTTGTTGCAATTGAGTTCTTCATTTAACTTAACTTTGGCAACTGTTTTCTCTGTTATAGTCTTGCAAACTATAGCAAGTATTATTGCTGTCTCTGGTGTGGATTTGCAGCCTATATCAAGTATCTTTGCTGTCTCTGGTGTGGACATTGTTCTACATTTCAGTTCTTTGGTCTGGTAGTCTGTCTGGTGACTA
Organism: Hemileia vastatrix; assembly: GCA_030280995.1. Lineage (NCBI taxonomy): Eukaryota > Fungi > Basidiomycota > Pucciniomycetes > Pucciniales > Zaghouaniaceae > Hemileia > Hemileia vastatrix. The sequence goes on along the minus strand of JASXTE010000006.1, from coordinate 16,066,050 downwards.
CTTTCTTGGCTCATCAAGCAGTCAAGTGTGTTGAAAAGGGGCTTTAGCAAAACAGGAACCAACTTACTTTAGCAAGTAAATCTCACTCTATTTTTCTAAAGGGACAGGGGATTTTCTCTCTGGTTTTTCTCCAACTCCCTTGGTCAAGGCCTATAGCTAGTACTATAGGTTTGTCTACATTTCTGGCGCCCAACGTGGGGTAGAACTTGCTAGTTCTTTGGAATCTCTGTTTTTTTTTTGTTGGCTCTTTTTGGTGTTTTGGTCTGGAGGAATGGCTTCTGGTTCCTCTATTCCTGTGGTGACTGTCAGTGGGGGAGATGGTCCTCCTTCTGTGATGGTTAGGGAGTGTGTAAGGATTAAAACTTGGGATGGTACCAAGTTTAATGGGGAGGACTTCAAGTGGTTTCTAGAGAAGTATGAAACTGCTGCTGGTGTGGATGGTGCTTCCTACCTGGACATGGTGAAGCAGATTATCTTCTTCATTGGTGATAGGGAAGTGGAGAAGGAGATTGTGGCCATGTCTTTCTACAAGAAGAGGGATAGGAAATTGTTGTGTAGGGAGATGGTGGATAGATGGGGTGTCAGGTTCACTATGGTGGATCTGAAAAAGGTTGTCAGTGAATGGCAATCTTATGGTCGTGTTGGTAACTTGCATAGTTACAGGAAGTTTCTGCTACAGTTTGATCCTGTGGTGGAATATTTGGTGGAAGTGGAGGAGCTGGCACATGAAAATGCTGCCAAGGATGTTTTTTGGTCTTCCCTGGCTAGAGATTTCAGGATGGATGTGTTAAAGGAGTTGTCAAGAAAGGAATTGATGAAGACTCTTTCTAATGGGGACCAGAAGTTGCCTGCCTTGGATAAGGTGAAGGAGGCTGTTGAGGCCCATTTGAAGTTATTGGCTGTGGACCCCTATCAGGAGGGGTGTGCCAATTATGTCAGCAAAGTCAGTGAGGCTTTGGCTGAAGAGGAAGTTAGGGTGAAGAAGGAGGAGAAGAATATGGTGCAGGCTTGCAAACAGGAGAGGGACCCAGTGGTGGAGCAGTTGGCTGATCTCACAAAGCAGCTGCATATTTTTGTTCAGGAGGCTAAGAAGGTCATAAGGCACCTTCTCAGCCTAGAGACTTTGATAGGAGGGCTGGTAGGAGTGATCCTTGGGTCTGCTCTTATTGCAGCAGGAGGGGGCACAGGTCCAATGATTGTTGGGCATTGAACAGGGATGTGTCTGTTGGAAAGGTGGAATTTGATGGCAGGGTTTTCAAGTTCCCTGATGGTTCTTTTGTTAAGCCTAGTGAGGGGCAGGCTCCTGTTGATTTGGTCAGGAGAAGGGGAGGTCTCAATCAAAGGAGGCCAAGGTTTGAGGAGATTCCTGATCAAGGGAGGTCTTCTGGTAAGGAGGATGAGGATAGCAAGGGAAAGGGGAAGGAGGTCAATAAGGTCTCTTTTTCTACTTCCTTTGGTGGTTTGGAGTTGTATTCTTGTGGTGGGCAGTCAAGTGGTGAATGCTTGGCTTGTGTTTATGATGTGGAAGCAGGGAAGGTTGGAAAGCCTAAGAGCAGCTCTCAGGCCCAACCAAAGCCAAATGCTTCAAAGGTGGATCCTAAGCTGAGTGCAGCTAGGAAGAGGTACAGAAAAGAGGAGCTGTACAAGATGCAGAAGGGTATGGCTGATATGGGCACCCCTAGTTTTGGCGCATTGGACATGAATGGTGAGCCAATGCCAATGGAGGTGGATTCTGACTCTGAGGAGGATGTCCCTTTGGCTTCATTTCCAAAGCCTGCTGGAGTTAGAGGTTCTGGTAAGGGATCTGGTTTGGTTCCTGTTAATGGTAAATCTGTTGGTGGTGCTGGTCCTCAAGAAGCTTCTAGGACCAAGGTGGTGAAGCAAAGAGCTCACTTTGAGAGGCCAGTAGTGTCTGGTCAAGTTAATTTTATGGACTCTGTCCTGGAAAGGATGAATCAGGGTCAGGTTTCCCTATCTTATGGGGAATTGTATGCTATCAGTCCAGGGTTGGCTGATAGACAGAAAAAGTTGTTGACCAGGAGAAGAGTTTCTTCTGGTGAGGTAGAATACATTTGTGATTCTGCTGAAAAGTTTGGTGAGGGGTTGGAAACTCATTTTTCTGCTCCTCTGGGATATGTAAATGTCACTCTGAATGGCAGGGAGGCAAGGGCATTGGTGGATTCAGGTTCTCAGATAAACCTGATTTCTTTGATTGAGGCAACTCATATGGGCCTCCTCATCAAAACTGGTATTGGTGGGAATTTGAGAGGGATCGGTGGTCATGTCACTGTATTGGTTGGAACTTCAGAGTTTGTGAAGTTAGATGTTGGCGGAGCCTCAGGGAAGGTACATTTTTACATTTCTAAATGTAATGTAAAAGCAGTTCTGGGTGGGCCATTCTTGATGGATTTTCAGGCAAGAATCGGTTATCAATTTGATTTGGGAATCAGTTTGGAGTTGACTGGTGAGGATGAAAGGAGGCTTCACATGAGGTTATCATCCACTGGAGAGGATGTTTGGGAGACCAGGCCTGGTTTATCTTCAATGTGCCAGTGCATGGACTGCTGCAGGAGAAGGAAGGAAGTGGGTGCTGCCTCTGGTTTTTTGGAGTGCGGCTCAGGCTCTATTGAGAGTCTGTCTTTTTTAGAGTAATGAGGGCTGATCACCCTAGTGCTACAACCTCTCCCCAAGATGAAAAAATCCCAGGTTGTAGTAGGTCAGCTCCCTTGGAGATATACCAAGTGGATTTTCAACTTTCTTTTTTTAATGTTTCTCTTCTCTGCAAGTATTCATTAAGTTTTTTATCAAGTCTCTGTTCTCTCTCAAGATTCTTAATTATTTTTAATTCAAGTTCAAGGAAGAAGATTGGTTATATATCTTTACTGAAAGATATGCGGAAAAGTTTTGGAGTGGTGAGATTGGGGCCTAAAAGTAAGTCCTCCCAATTGTGCACCGCTAGGGTTTCTTCTACACCTTCCAAAAACATTACCTGGGCCACACCTGTGAGCATTGGGGAAACCCCAGGTTATTTTTGTGGGTCAGAAAGAAACTCAAGAAAAGAAGATAAAAATTTCAAGATAATTCAAGAAAATCAAGAAAAAAATCTGAAGATAATGAAGAAAGAAGATTCAAAATATTTTTGTGAAGATTGTCAAGATCAATTTTTGGGCCTCCGGCATGAGTTTAAACTGCAAAATTTTAAAAGAGTTGATTCTGAAGATGAATCAAGATTTGAAGATTTGAAAGACGGAAGTGAAGATGAAGATTTGGAATTGCGGAAAAGTTTTGGAGTGGTGAGATTGGGGTGTAAAAGTAAGTCCTCCCAATTGTGCACTGCTAGGGTTTCTTCTACACCTTTCATAAACATTACCTTGGCCACACATGTGAGCAATGGGGAAACCCTTGGTTTTTTTTCCAGGTCTGGTGATGAAAATTTCCTAAAGATCCCTCAAGTTGAAGGTGGAGCGGCAAAGTATATGAAGCTAGCGCAGAAGATTAGGTCTGTCAGTGAGCCTATGCCAGTGGGTTTGAATCCGCCCTTGAAGAGACCTCCTTTGTCAAGAGATCCGTACTGTACTTCTTTGGTGAAGAATCCTCCAGAATTTGTAGAGAAGGCTAGGGTGACCGTGGAAAGGTTGAAGGTTGTTAATTTTGGTCCTGATGGGTGGTTGTCTGAAGAAGAAAAGAAGTTGTTGTTGCACGTTATTGTGCTAAGGGAAAAGGCTGTGGTGTTTTTTGAGGAGGAAAGGGGTGTATTGAAGCACTCTTATGGGGAACCTTACTTGATTCCGGTGGTTTGTCATGACCCTTGGCAAATCAAACCTATTCTGATTCCAGCCGCTATTATAGAGGATTTTGTGGAGATTGTTAGGGAAAGAGTCAGGACTGGTTTATACGAACAATCGACATCCACCTACTCAGGTCCGGTTTTCTGTGTAAAGAAGCAGAATGGGAAGTTGAGGGTGGTTCATGATGTTAGAGCCTTGAATATAGTCACTATCAAGGAAGCTGGTATGCCACCAAGTGCAGAGGATTTTGTTGAAGCTTTTGCTGGAAGGGCGTGTTATGGTTTGGGTGATATTATGGGTGGTTATGATGAAAGGGAACTTCATACAGATTTAAGGCCTCTCACAACTTTTGAGACTCCTTTGGGAAGATTTCAGCTTACTAGGTTGCCTCAGGGAGCAACTGATTCAGTGGCGGTATATCAAGCACAGATGGCTTGGATTTTGCAGGATGAGGTTCCTACTCATGCTGGTATTTTTATTGATGATGGTGGAATTAAAGGACAATCCACTGATTATGGTAATGAGGTGTTAGTGGAGAACCCTGGCATAAGGAGGTTTGTGTGGGAGTATGCAATAACTCTAGAGAGAGTGTTGTTTAGGATTGAAGAGGCTGGTTTGACCATTTCAGGGTCAAAATTCTGTTGTTGTGTTCCTGCTTTGGAAATTCTGGGTCATGTGGTATGTAAAGAGGGAAGGATTATGGCGAAGAAGAAGATTAATAAAATTCAGTCATGGCCAAGGCCTAAAAATACTACTGAAGTCAGGGGATTTTTGGGTGTATGTGTATATGTCAGGATTTTTATTAAGGATTTTTCTTTGTTGGCTTCACCTTTAAGGAGGTTGACCAGAAAAGATGCAGATTGGGAATGGACTGAAGAGTGTGAAGAGGCTTTTCAGAAGTTGAAAAAGGTTGTTGGTGAAGATATTGTTCTTCACAAGTTGGATTATGGTGTTGGTGCTGGAAAAATTTATCTGGCAGTGGACTCAAGTTATATTGCTTCTGGTGCTGTTTTGTCTCAGGAAGATAAAACTGGGAGGGTCAGGCCAGTAATATATGAGTCTGTGGTGTTTAATGATGTGGAATCTAGGTATTCTCAACCTAAGTTGGAATTGTGTGGTGTAGCAAAAATTTTAAAGAAGCTACAGACGGTTTTGTGGGGGCAGCATTTTGAGCTGCAGGTGGATGCAAAATCTTTGGTTCAGTTGATCAATATGCCTAGTCTTCCAAATGCTCCAATGACTAGGTGGGTGGCATTTATTCAAAAATTTTCTTTTGACCTGGTACACAAACCAGGTAAAACTTTTACTATGCCTGATGGATTATCAAGGAGGCCACCTACAGATGAAGATTCTGAGGCTGAAGAGTTCGATGAAGATGTTCAAGTGGTTAGGGCCAGCACAAAGGGTGCTGAAGATTTTTCTGACCTCCCCCAAGAGGCTGAACTGGCTGGATCTGATCTTTATTCTGATGATCAGGATGTTTTTGTTGATGAAGATGGAGTTGTTGTTTGGGACAGCTCAAATTTGGAAAAGGGTGTTTTTGTTAGTGAACTGGATTCTCACAAGGTTCAGTGGAAAGAGAAGGACATTCCAAAATTTAAGGATTGGTGTCCTGGTTGGGCTGCTCAATTGGCTCATGTTCATACTGGTGATTTTGATGAAAGAATCGTACCCTTGGATGTTGTTTTGTTGGATTTTGAAGATGAGACCTGGGGTCAGTCTGGGTTTTATTTTATTTTGGTGGAATATCTGTTGACCTTGGAGAGGCCAGATAGTTGTGATGATGATACTTGGTTGGAAATCAAGAAGAAGAGTCCTGGATTTTATGTGTCAGGAAGGCGGTTGATGAGGAGGAGACATCTAAATCCTCAAGTGGTGGTGACTCAAAAGAAAGGTCAAGAATTGGTTTTGAAGTCTTTGCATGAAGACCTTGGTCATAGAGGCTTTGGGGAGACTTATAGAAGAGTAGCAGACAGATTTTGGTGGCCAGGTATGAAGTTGGATGTGCAGGGTTGGGTTCAATCTTGTGAAGAATTTCAAAGAAGAAGTCATTTGAAACCTAAAGAGGTGGGCCGTGCTACTGGCGAATCAACTGTTTTTGGAAGGGTCAGTCTGGATGCTGTCCATATCAAAGAGGGCAGGTATAAATACTTGATTTTTGCTAGGGATGATTTGTCTGGTTGGGTTGAGGCAGTGCCTCTGGTTAATTTGACTGCCAATAATGTGGCAGAGTTTTTGAAGAAGGAGTGGATTTATAGGTATGGTTTGATGAAGTTGGTCACTGTTGATGGTGGGCCAGAGTTTGGTGCCGAATTTAAAGAAGCTGTGGCTAGTGTTGGTTCTAAAGCTAGAGTGGCTACACCTTATTATCCTGAAGCTGAAGGCATGGTTGAAAGAGGTTATCAAGTTATCAAGAATGCTTTGGTGAAGATGTGCGGAGATAGTGCCGAAAAGTGGAGGCATTATTTACCCTTGGTTTTATTTGCTGATAGGGTCACTGTGAAGAGGACAACTGGCTATTCTCCTTATGAGTTAATGTTTGGTCAAAAAGCCTCTCTACCAGTGGACTTGGAAGCTGTCTCTTATCTTGGAATTGATTGGGGTGACGTGCACTCAACAGAAGATTTGCTCTGTGCCAGGATGCAACAGTTAGAATATAGAGAGGAATGTCAAGGGAAGGCATACTCTAGAATGATGAAGATTAGGAATCAATCAGTCAGGTACTGGGACAAGAAGTTGGCTCATAGACTCAGGAATCCCTTGAAACCTGGTTGTTTGGTTTTGGTGTATATTAGAAGTTTGGAGATTCAGTGGGGAAAAATGTTTTCTGACAGATGGAATGGACCTTACAGAGTCAGATCTCAGGTGTCTGGAGGCTCTTATGTTTTGGAAGAGTTGGATGGTGCAGTCTTAAAGAAGAGAATGGCTGCAGACCAGGTCAAGAGGTTTTATCCCAGAGGCACTAGGCATGTAGAAGATTGACTCCGCAATGAGGATAAACTATGGAACGTTCTTTATGTTTTGGAATTTTTTTTGGTGTTGAAGAGCAACTTTTGTGTTGGAAACTTTTTGTTAGAAGGTACCCATGGGTGGTGCTTCTAGATTTGATCTTGACAAGTGTAGGGGTAACTGATGGGCTGGCTGCTCTATCAACAGGTACCCCAGATTGTCTGTTTCCAACCCTTTCTCTTAATTTGGTTGAACCCTAGTATTGGTTTCTTTTCACAGGTTTTAGTCCTCTATGATTTTAAACTGGAATTTCCTCTGGTTTTCATGTGCTGGTCTCTTCACTCTTATTGGTTTTGGTTTTTTTGTGTTGGATGTTGTGTTTTTGTTAGAAGGTACCCAGGGGGGGTTTCTAGATTTTTTTTTGGCAAGTGTGGGGTAACTGATGAGCTGGCTGCTCTGTAGAACAGTTACCCTAGAATGTCTGTCTCAAGTCTTTTGTTTTTCCTAGTTGAATTCTAGTTCTGTTGGTTATTATTCAGGTTTCAAGTCCACTATGACTTTAAACTGGTTTGGGACTGGCTTCTTTATTTTTGGTTCTTTCAGATTGGTGGTGGATCACTGGTGGTCTCCCATCATTTTTACTTATTGGAGGGAGCCCACCCAGTGATCATTTCTATGGACCGGACTTTCTCTTATTGGACCATCTATGGAGCTGGACTGTCATTGATTTTGTAGTTATGTTTTTTCTAGATAGTAGTTTTAGATTTTTTTCTTTTTTCTCTTTTTTTCTTTTAATTTTTTATGGGGGTTGTTTAAAATTATAAAATTAAAAATATAGGGTATTACCACTTCAGGGTCACCTGGATTTGGGCAAGCATTGGTGGGGAAAGGCTCATCAATTGGCCGGGAAATGCTATTTTCTTTTTTTTATTTATTATTTATTTCACTTGTTTCTGTGTTTCATTATTTTTATTATCTTCTGAATTTCTAAATTTTTTGTTTTTTGTTTTCTTTTAATCATTTAAAATATTTAATTGTGTATCCACATCAAGGTGCACTTGGATGTGGATAGGGTATCAGAGGATCAGCTCATCAATTGGCTGGGGGATACCATTTGTATTATTTTTTATATTTTATTTTATTTCATTTATTTTATTTCATTTTATTTATCAATTTTTAATTTTAGTATATTAGTACCATACACAAAAAAAAAAAAATTCTGAAATTATTTTTATTAATTGTTTTATATTATTATTATGTTTCTAATCTTTTTGCAGGAGCTCATTGTCTGGATGATGAAGCTTCTGGAGGCTGGTCCGGATTGTGATGTCGTTTTTGTTTTTTGTTTGGATTGTGGGAAGAACTGTGTTCTTTGAAGTGCATCCTGCTGGAGAGATTATATGGATTGTAATGCTCAGGAATTGGATTAGAGGGAAGTTCAGAGGAGGAAGAAGAAGAGGCAGTAATGGAGTGCTGGAGGGTGTGCTTAATGATCCTAGACATTTTACAGTGGTCGTCTAACAGGCGCTTTCTCAGGGATTTTTCAAAGTCATTAAAAGGTCCATGGAGGGCAAAGGCTTTTAGCATGTTAGAACACATGGTGCTTAGGTGTTTTTTCATGTCTCCATAATCCAGGGTCAAAAAAGTTTAAAAAGGTTGGCCAACTCCAATAGTAGATTCAGGAGGAGGGGTGCCAACTAGACAAGAAGAATTGGATCAGTAATTATTTTTGTTGAAGAAATGGGATGAATTAGTTTGGTACTTACAGATTGGAAGCTCATCAAATTTGTAAGCAGCCGGAATTTGGATCTCTGAAGATTCTGAAATGGTCATAGTGGGTGGATCAACCAGGGAAAGACATGGATTCTCTTGGTCTTCCTCTGAAAGATTTTGAGAAGGTGAACTAGGAGGCTGATGTTCCTGGGGCCTAGTTCGAGCAGCAGGATTGTTGTTGTTTTTGTGGTTATTATTTCTGTTGGATTCAGCTGGAGGAGGTGCTGGTGATGGAGTACCAGGGTTGTTAAAAGATGGAGCAGGAGAGGGTGATTTGGAAGTGGATTGATCTCTTCTGGATGGAGCTTTTGAAGGGATGGAACTGTCAGAAGAATAGTTGGCTGACAGAGGAGAGGTGTAGTTTCGTTGTCTTAGCTGGGGACAAAGTTGTTGCTTGGGTGCAGTGTTGGGTGCTCTGGTTTCTTCTTGGGGTCCTCTAGCAGGTCTCCTAGAAGTTTTGGAAAATTAGGAGTTTTTGGACCTTGGAAGGGTTGGCTGCATTGCTCTGGGAGCAGTGGGAGGTGATTGCGTAGAGTTGTTTTCGTTGATTGATTGAATTAGGCTGTTGTCCTGTTGTTTTTGGAGGTTTTGAGCCTGATTTTCACTTTCTAGTAAGGCAGGCGGGCCGCCTGGACGCGGTCTGGAAGCCTAGGAGCTAATTTAGCAGAGATAAAAGCAGTTTCTTTGGAAGCTAAGGCTGGTCTTTTGGGAAGAGTTCTGGAAGCTGAACTTCTGGATCTTCTGGAAGGTGCTGAAGATAAAGAGAAGGAGGAAGGACCAAGCTCTGGGGATCTGGTAGGGGATCTGGAGATGTATTTATGAGAAGGTGAAGGAGGAGGAATAGGGTATTTGGCATCTCTGTCACATTTTTTTCTTTTTGGAGTAGCAAGAATCACAAGCCCTGTTGTAGAATTTGGCTTCAGGAGTTGGAAGAGTGAATGTGCAAGGTCTGCACATGTGGATGCACTGTTTGCAGGCATAGTCCTTGGGAGCAGTGAAGCAAGGAAGAGTAAAAGGGTTAACATCAGGAGATCCAGCCATGATCTGTGGTGAGAAAAGATTATGGAAAGAGATAGGAAGGAGATTTTTTGTCAGTGATGGGTAGATGATGAAGTGAAGGTGGAAGTTCAGCAGGTTGGCTGTAGAGGTGTTCTGTATGAAATTGGCTGCGTCTATTTTATGCAAAATTCCGTCAGTCCATCAAGACTTTAAACTGAAATCTGGTTTCTGTTAGTCCTCCAAGACTTTAAACTGGCTGGTTTCAATATTTTATCAAGACTTTTCCGTCAAGACTTTAAACTGAACACTGTGTTAGTCCCCCAAGACTTTAAAATGAGGATTGTTGTTAGTTTAGTCCCCCAAGACTATAAACTGAGGAATGGGTTTTGTTGTTGGAGTTGGTTTTGAAAGATTGGTGGAGGGTATCCACAGGGGGAGCCTCCGAATTTAGCAAAGGCAAGTTTGGGGGTAGTTGATGGGCTGGAAGCTCTATTTACAATTACCCCAGAATGTTAGTTTTTTCTCTGTGTCTTAATGTGGTTGATCTCTGGTTCTGGGTTTATGATTTAGGTTTTTGAGTCCCCCAAGACTTTAAACTGAGGGTTTTGGAGTCCCCCAAGACTATAAAATGAGGATGGTCCCCCAAGACTTAAAACTGAGGGTTGTTTGTGGTTACATCCTATAGAGGGTGTGGTCAATTTTTCTTTTCTGAATCAAACTCATGTACTGGTGGAATTACAGAGGGAATCAAGAGATGAAATGAAGTGTTCAGAATTAGCCTTGAACTGGTGAATGAGGTGTCTTCTGTTCTCAATTTCCTGTGGATCTCTAGCAGGAGTGGATTGGAAGTATTGAAGCAGAAGTTGTTTCTGTTGAGATGTGTGTTGTTGGAATTTGGCTATGATAGTGGGCAAGTGGTTTGGTGTTGGTGGTGCAATTGAACCTACATTTTTATCATCACTATCAGAAGATGGAGGAAATGAGAAGTCATCAGTTTTAAAGTTGAAGGAAGAAATGAAAGTTCTTTACCATCAGATGGACCAGGGATGGTGGAAATAGTTGTTTTATGGGTTTTGGCACTCTTCTGGGAAGGGTGAAGCTTTTTGATTAATCTGGGTATAAGGATGGATGGCCTAGATCTTTTGGTGCTGGCAGAAGATGGACCAGGTTGAGGTGGAGGTGAATCTGTTGCAGAAGATAATGGACCAGGTCTGTAGCAGGTCTTCTTTCTGGATTGGCAGACATCACAGGACGTTCTGTATGGGTGGACAGGAGGTGTGATGATGCAGATTAGATTATTGTCAATGCAGTATTGGCAAGGACCTATTTCAGAGGCAGATTTGGGAAGAAGGTTGAACATGGTGGTTTGATGAAGAAAGAATGTGGACATTCTTAATTGGAGGGAGAATGTGGTCTTCCAACATTGGCAGGGGCCTTTGTTGTGTGATTTGGCGCTGTTTGTGCATGTCTTAATTGACATCTGTTAAGGAATTGGGTATTTTTCTGGTTTTATTCCGTGGATATTGGGTCTGTGGGTATGTGGGTACTATCATTAGATAGCCCCAGTTTTTTTCTATATTTTATGTCTTGAGGACATTTTTCATATTCTAAGTTTTAAGGGGTCATTTCCTCATTTTTCATTTATAAAAGATAGCTGTTTAATTTTGTTTTTCGTGTTTTATGGGATAACCGTAAGTCTTAGGTTTAAGTGCTTAGTACCATTGGATAGAGCTAATTTTTCTCTATATTTCATGTCTCAATGTTGTTATAGTGAAATTCCGTGTTTTTAAGGTTTTAGTAGTTGTAGCTAATTTTTCTAAGTAGATTAGTTGTTTTTATTGGTTTTCTGGCTTCAGGGAGGTCGGGCTGCTTCAGGCGGCACCTCCAACATTGGGCGGCCCACCCGCCTCTGTTTTAGAAGGTTGGGGAGCGCTTCAGGAGGGTTTTTTATTCAATTTGGTGGGTACAGGCGCCAGATTGGTGGGTGCGCATGGGCTCTTAGATGGTGGTCTGTGTGTACATAGTGAAGAAGAAAGTTTTGGGGCAACCTTAATTATCATACAACCATCCGGAGGTGATATCCTTGTTCCTCACTCAGTTTTCACTGTTTTCTGGCCACAATTGGGCTGTGTTTGTTGCAAGTGAGTTTTTCATTTAACTTAACTTTGGAAACTGTTTTCTCTGTTATAGTCTTGCAAGCTATAGCAAGTATTATTGCTGTCTCTGGTGTGGATTTGCAGCCTACATCAAGTATCTTCGCTGTCTCTGGTGTGGACATTGTTCTACATTTCAGTTCTTTGGTCTGGTAGTCTGTCTGGTGACTACTTTCTTGGCTCATCAAGCAGTCAAGTGTGTTGAAAAGGGGCTTTAGCAAAACAGGAACCAACTTACTTTAGCAAGTAAATCTCACTCTATTTTTCTAAAGGGACAGGGGATTTTCTCTCTGGTTTTTCTCCAACTCCCTTGCTCAAGGCCTATAGCTAGTACTATAGGATTGTCTACAGTGTGGTAGTGAAATAAGGCGCCAAGAGTGAGGTTATTAATGAAATTAGTGAATATAAAGAGGGTCAATGCATTATTAATTAAGCTAGGACACTAAATAAGCGCCTGTCGCCTGATTTAGTGTGGTTCCCCACAGTGGGTGTAGAATGTGGGGTAATTATAGTGTGAAAAAGCTAACTTTGCTAAAAATGAAGCTATTCACATGGGAAAAATGCAGGCAGTATGTGGCCAGTACACAGAAGCCATTTCTGGCATGAAAAACACCAAATTTGAAAAGTGTTATTTTTATGCATTTAAGTAGCCAAATCAATAGTTCTAAATGAGACAAATTGAACTGTCAAAATGCATTTTTAATATTCTTAAATTTATAGCGCATATAATCAACTTTTAAGTGAAATAAAGTGCATTTCTTGTTTTTTTGCATAAAACAATGAAAATAACACCTTTAAGTATACTTAAAAATTATGTAGCCTTAAAATTAAGGTTCTTAAGGTTACCCTAATATATTCTACTTTAATATTAGGGGGTGTCAGTTCTGGCAAATCCGCACTTACAAATCCGCACTTAAATTTGACCAAATCCGCACTTAAATAAGTGCGGATTTCCAAAACACACTAGCCCCAATACTGGTGGATTTCAAAATGAAATAAGTCACTTATTTCACTCAAATCCGCACTTTCTCAACCAAAAGTGCTGATTTCACCATCAAGTCCCATTTCACTGATTTGTCAGCATCATCCCATTCATACGCAGCACTCCGCAGAATAACACTTCATAACTCAAAACATCGTACATCACTTACATCTTCATATCATATCATATAAGAGTCATGCCTTCCTCACTTTCAAATCGTGATGAATTACATAAAGCAATGACTTTCATGGCGCTTGAACTGCTCTTGGACTCTGATTCCGATTCTGATCTAGAAGAAGATTTTGTCGTTTTATCAAAAATGGCCAGGAAACGTTACCTTCTTCCCAGAAAGCCTCAAGTACTTCATACCCCCAAGTACACCATCCAAACACTTCTTAACCTATCTACACCCAGTTTTAGACAGCTGTTCAGGACTTCTCAGGAATGTTTCATTAAATTGCTTGAGCTTATTCAGGATCATCCCATATTTCACAATAATTCTCAAAAAGAACAACGACATCCTTCAATTCAATTGGCCATCACACTATGTCGTTTGGGTTCAAATGGTAATGGAGCCGCTTTGAAACGTTTAGAAAATGTCTTTGATTTAGGGTATGGTTCAGTTAACACTTATACCAAACGATGTATCACTGCCATCAACTCCTTGGAATCTCAACTTCTCACCTGGCCAACAAAAGAAGAGCAACTTGAATCATCTCAGGTTATGCAAGCAGAGGGCTTTCCAGGATGTATTGGTTTTGTTGATGGTACTACTATTCCTTTGAGCCAGAAACCTGCTCAAGGTGGAAACAATTACTTTGACTGTAAAAAGAGGTAGATTATTTTTAACTCCTTTCATCCTCCTTGAAACTAACACAAACAAATATATCTTCTTTATAGATATTCAATTAACGTTCAGCTTATATGTGACGTAAACAAAAAATTTATATCATTCTTCGCTGGCTATCCTGGCTCATGTCATGACTCCTACGTCTTCCAAATAATGCATATTTCAAATGAACCTGAAAAATTCTTTGATTAAAATCAGTATCTTCTTGCAGATTCTGCTTATGTGAATGGAAAGTATGTACTTCCTGCTTTTCGGGGAGCAGCTTCAGAAGACAGTCAAAATGCCAAATTCAACAATCATTTGGCAAAGTCAAGAGTCTGTATTGAACATTCTATTGGAATCTTGAAAGGCCGTTTTTCTAGTTTAAGGGAATTAAGAAGTCCTCTTAGAAATAAATCTGAAATGGAGGCGGTGATCAACTGGATTCTGTGTTGCACTATACTTCATAACCTACTTGCTGACCTCAAAGATCAATGGTTAGAGCTGTATGAAGATGAACAAGTTGATTCACCTCCGACTATATCCAACACTTCTATTTCTCAATCAACTAGTATAAGGGCGAAAATCCTTCCAATAACACTCCAACATTTTTCAACGCAATTTTAATTTTTTTCTCTTTCTCTTCAAATTATCAATTTGCATGTATTATTCACTGAGAATGGTAAATTTTTTTGCATATTTTTTTGGTTTTTGAATTTGCTGTTAAAGTCTTATTTTTTTTTCTCTCTGTGTTTTCTTTCATCAACTCAACATGAAATCGCATATTTTCAGCAAACGCATATTTTTTCAGTCACTCAAAGGTTGGGAAAGAGTTGGAAGGGAAGATTAAGGGTTCCGAGGCATTTTAAATGAAGAAAAGGGTCTGGGAGAGGTTGAGAGGGGTGAAATGGGGATCAAAAGAGGATGGCATACAATGGGGCTGGGAGGATAGCGAAAGGCATGGGGAGGGAAGACAAGCATGTGTTGATAGAATTGAAAGGGATGGAGATTGGTGCAAACAGAGTGTGAAAATAGGAGGATGAACTCTGTTCTTCGGGCGAAGAACAGAGTTCACTTCCATAAAATATTAGCTGAAACATAGTTTTCAATTCTATAAAAAAAAACAGTTGTAAGTAATAGAAAAAGTCACTGATTTTTTTTATATGTAATCCTTGCTTTACGAGGAGACTTTTGTGACAAAGCAGATTTTTGAGTTACCTTTAAAAGAGGATGGCATACAATGGGGCTGGGAGGATAGCGAAAGGCATGGGGAGGGAAGACAAGCATGTGTTGATAGAATTGAAAGGGATGGAGATTGGTGCAAACAGAATGTGAAAATAGGAGGATGAACTCTGTTCTTTGGGCGAAGAACAGAGTTCACTTCCATAAAATATTAGCTGAAACATAGTTTTCAATTCTGTAAAAACAGTTGTAAGTAATAGAAAAAGTCACTGATTTTTTTTATATGTAATCCTTGCTTTACGAGGAGACTTTTGTGACGAAGCAGATTTTTGAGTTACCCTTTGAGATTTGGAATGTCTGGGAGGCATTATGAAACTGGCACATAACAAGAAAAAAGATTAAAAAGTAGAAGAAATAAGTAAAAAAGAATGTAAACATGCCTGGTCAAAATATTGAAAATGTTGGAGATTGGTGCAAACAGAATGTGAAAATAGGAGGATGAACTCTGTTCTTCGGGCGAAGAACAGAGTTCACTTCCATAAAATATTAGCTGAAACATAGTTTTCAATTCTGTAAAAACAGTTGTAAGTAATAGAAAAAGTCACTGATTTTTTTTATATGTAATCCTTGCTTTACGAGGAGACTTTTGTGACGAAGCAGATTTTTGAGTTACCCTTTGAGATTTGGAATGTCTGGGAGGCATTATGAAACTGGCACATAACAAGAAAAAAGATTAAAAAGTAGAAGAAATAAGTAAAAAAGAATGTAAACATGCCTGGTCAAAATATTGAAAATGTTGGAGATTGGTGCAAACAGAATGTGAAAATAGGAGGATGAACTCTGTTCTTCGGGCGAAGAACAGAGTTCACTTCCATAAAATATTAGCTGAAACATAGTTTTCAATTCTGTAAAAACAGTTGTAAGTAATAGAAAAAGTCACTGATTTTTTTTCTATGTAATCCTTGCTTTACGAGGAGACTTTTGTGACGAAGCAGATTTTTGAGTTACCTTTTGAGATTTGGAATGTCTGGGAGGCATTATGAAACTGGCACATAACAAGAAAAAAGATTAAAAAGTAGAAGAAATAAGTAAAAAAGAATGTAAACATGCCTGGTCAAAATATTGAAAATGTTGGAGATTGGTGCAAACAGAATGTGAAAATAGGAGGATGAACTCTGTTCTTCAGGCGAAGAACAGAGTTCACTTCCATAAAATATTAGCTGAAACATAGTTTTCAATTCTGTAAAAACAGTTGTAAGTAATAGAAAAAGTCACTGATTTTTTTTCTATGTAATCCTTGCTTTACGAGGAGACTTTTGTGACAAAGCAGTTTTTGAGTTACCTTTGGAGATTTGGAATGTCTGGGAGGCATTATGAAACTGGCACATAACAAGAAAAAAGATTAAAAAGTAGAAGAAATAAGTAAAAAAGAATGTAAACATGCCTGGTCAAAATATTGAAAATGTCAGGAAGGGGTGTGTGCCGAGGATTGATGGGTAGGTAGCGAGGAAGGTCAGTGTGTCACATGTGACAGGGATGGGGTAAGAAAGGAAGGGATGTTTTGTGGCCAAAATGTGGTTGTGAAAAAAAACGGGAAAAAAGTGCTGATTTGAGGTCATAACTGACACCCTTTTTTGAAATAAGTGACTTTTTTGCAAAATTTAAGTGCTGATTTGTAAGTGCTGATTTGGTTTGAAATCTGCACTTAATTTAAGTGCGGATTTGCCAGAACTGACACCCCCTATTAAGTACATAAGACTTATGAAAGGTGGATATATGCGTGTATATAAGGTGTTATAATGGCATTCTTTGTGTATTATCATAATTTTACTTATGTATACTTTGTGTGTACTCTCATTTATTGTTCCCATGTATAGTCCATGAGTTTAAAATAACTTATAAGTACTTTTTACTCATTCCTGGGGATATACAGGCTGACAGAGCCCAACCAGTGATCATTTCTCAATTTTTGTTTATTATGTTTTTCAAAATATTTCAAAATATTTAAAAATTATTTTCATTTTCTTTTAAAGTGTAACCCACAATCAAGGTGCACTTGATAGTGGGTGTGATTTCAGGCAAAAAGCTCATCAAATGGATGAAGGCATCTTTTATATTTTTGTAATTTTTAAATTTTTAAATTTTAGAACATCTTATAAATTTCTTATTTTTATTTTTTAAAAAAAATTTAAAAAATTTAAAATTTAAAATTAATATAATAAAAAATTTTTATAATATATAAAATTATATTTTTTTTATCTTATATTTTTTATTTTACTTATTTTATTTTCTTATATTATATCTTGGAACAAAGGAGGTGGAATACCAATGTTTGAAGAATTCTGGAATTCACCTCAAGACATTCTGTTAGTCCTCCAAGACTTTAAAGTAACTAATTTTCTAGATTATTTCAAGATTTTTGGTGTTATGCTTTTTTGGATCTGGTAGTCCATCAAGATTAAAAACTGAATATTAAAGAAGATAATTTTGAGAATATACAAACTGTGGAATCTTGGTCCTCCATGACCTTAAACTGGAAAGTCATAAATCTTTGGTCCACTATGACTTTAAACTGTAAATGAACTATAAGATGGGTCCACCATGACCCTAAACTGGTAAATTACTTTCTCTTTGTTCCACCAAGACTTTAAACTGGTATATCATTCTTTAAAAGGATAATTTATGTGGGTCTGTAGAAGGAAGTCCACCAAGACTATAAACTGGAAATTGATTGAAAGTTTGGAACCCCAAGGATTTTAGGAGGAAATTTTAATCTAGGGAATTATTCAATTCATTCATTTTTAATTTATCACTGGTTCATCAGTACTCAAACTGATATTCATTCATTAGTCAACTCAATCATTGAAGGATATGGCAAAACTGACTTAAGGAAATGAATATGTCAAAATTGTTTAACTTATTGTATGATTAAACAAAAGATAGAGTTGTTGAAAGAGATTAGTGAAGATTATAATGATTTAAAAAAAAGATTCTATAAGTTTGGAAAAGTATGAAAATTATGATAAGTTAAGAAATTTTTTAAACAATTGGAAAATTATTTGAATGTTGTGGTGCTGAATCATGGACAATGGATAGGAGTTAGATTGTTAGTGGGTTTCAGTGGTAGAAAATTTAGGTGGAAGCTTGGAGGACCTTATGGTAAGAATGGAATCATTGTATTCAGCTCAGTGGGAAAACCTGTGAGAATAGAATTATAGTATCTTGCTCAAAGGGAATGGAATCAAAGTATTTGGCTCATAAGAATGGAATCAAAAGTATTTGGCTCAGTGAAAATGGAATCAAAGTATTTGGCTCAATGGGAATGTGATAAAGTATTCAGCTCATTTGGGAGGCCAGCTCTTTCATGCTGTGAAAAATTAGAGACTTGAAGAGGGGAGTATTAAGGGATTCAAACCTTTCTCTCAGAAGTAAAAGTATCACAAGGAAAATATATTTTATTAAAAGTTTATTTCAAATATGAAGATTAAAAGACAATTAAAAGATTAAAGAAACCAGACAACCACATTTATCAGCACCAAACAGTTAAAGTATTACATTTTTTTAAAGAAGAGAAGTCAATCAAAAATTATAATTTCTTTGAAATATTTTAACATCATTATCAAAGTTTTTCTTTAAAAGATGAAAATTTGGTAGATCAATTATGCAAATTTTAAGAATGAGGACATTCTTCATTAAAGGGAAGATGTGGCAACCTAAAGTTTAGTATGGCACTAGAAATTATTTTGGGAGGATTTATAAAGATTTTATTGAGCTTGGGGAAAGCCAAAATATTTTTTATTTAAATTTATTAAGACTGAAAATATAATAAAAGTGGTGTAAAGTGTTAATTTTACAGGTCATGATTTAACAATTATTTTGTGGGAAAAAACTGCAAGTATAGGTTTAAAAGGGTATTGAAATTCAATACAGGAGTCTTAAGAATCATTGGAAATTTTCAAGGAATTTTTTCTTTTTTTTTTACTGTTTTTAATAATTTTAGAAAGTTTTTTTGATTATTTTTGATTTTTCATAATTTGATTAACCTTGATGATTTTTCATTAAATGAATAGAGCTGAGTAGACCACAAAAAGTATTTTAGATTAAAGAGGAGAAGTATCTATATCATCTGTAATTTTTCTAGTTTTTTTATTATAAATTTAAGATTCTAATTCAGTCCAGAAGTCTATACAACCTCTGGAATTCTCTGTACTGGCTCTGTGTGACCTCCAGTAATCTCTGGATGGGCTCTGGGATGCTCCAGCTAGGAAAAGTATGGCACATGAAATACTATGCATTTAATGCCTTCATACTCAAAATTTGACATAATCATCAGATAAAAATACTGAATATTTAACCACAACAGTCACATAGTTTTATTCATCTTCATCAAATATTTTACATAACATTATAAAAATTGTTATAGCCTTATAATTATAACACTTTTACATAACATTTTATAAAATTTACTCAAAAACTCATTAATATATACTTATAGGGTACCATTATAAAGGTCTGAACTTCAGGGACTTGATTTTAACATCTATTCACAAAATAAAAGCCTTGTAAAAATATAAATATTCAATCATTTAAAGAACTTTTCTTAGTACAGCTTCACTGTTGTATTTATCTCCCTTATTATTAAGAAACAAATTCAACATCTCAGAACCACTAGTATTAAATAGTTAATTGGTAATTTTATATCAGGAAGATGTTAAAGAATAGATTATTGAGAACTATTATTTTACTTAAAGGGACAAGTTTTTCTTTGGTTTATCCAACTCCCTTGGATTCTGCTTACAGCATGGCGACTGTAAGAGTCTTTCTACACCATGTATCCAACTTATGTTCTGTCCCACTTTTCTTAGGGTGAAGACTGTATTACCACTTGATGTGGCTTCCTAAACCTATACTATGATTTTGGCGCTATTTGTGATTACCCCAACTACATACCATACTCTTTTTTTAAAGTTTGTATGTACTTTCAATGGACAATATATACATGTAACACTAAGAAACTGAGCATGGAGAAGCTACCTTTTCTATTATTTGAAGATCCCCTTTTTTGTGCTTTTTTGTCCATCCTTCATGGCAACCCCTTTGTTGCACTTGCTGTAAAATAAGCCAATTTCTGTGTTACTGCAAGTTATTTACCACACCATAATGAAAGAAGCACAAAGACTCAGTTGTTTTTTCTACTGGAATAGGACTTTTCAAACTGTAGAAGTCAGAGAGAAGATTTAAATCCCCAGTGACATAATGTGTGGCACCAGAATCAAAAAGACCTTGATTATTTTTACCATTATGTTCATCTGTTCAACTATCAGTACCAAAATCTAGTTCTTTTAGTGAGGTAGTGTGAACTTCTAGCATTTTAGAACTAATTTTGTTTCAACATAGTTTCTAGGAGTTTTGAGACAGCTGTTTTCCTTTTTTGTTGTTCAGTGATTTTCATATGATAATTATGACCTCTTTATTATCACATAAAAAAGCTTCACCTTGACCCCAAACTGCAAAGTTAAAACCTTTACTATTGGGATCATAGGGACATGTCATCTGGCAATGTTCTTTGGACTTAGAGTAAAAACAGAAGTAATCAGGATTTCTATTTCCAGGGTGTTAATTGTCCATTCATCCCTTTTTAAAAGCCAAAGACGAAACTGAATTAGATTTTTTGTCAGTTCAAATGCTGTAGTGATGGTAGGGGCAGTGGCAAAAGTAGACTTGGATGAATTGAAAAATGAATTTTGAAGAATTTTGATCATTTTTTCAAAAGAAGGTTGAGAGATTACCCAGCATAATTCAAAATGACAGTTTTCTTCAGTGGCAAGATGATTGAATGATGATGTTAGTAGAAGTTGGGTAAAAACTGCTGCCATTCTTTTAAAAGCAAAAACAAATCCTGATCATTGAACTGCCTCCAAATTGGATTTGACTTTCTTACCATAATCCAAGACATTGGTGAAAGGCAACATTTTAATCTTTTGCTCATTAAAAAAGGCCATGCAAGTAGTGTGAGAAGCTTTGTTTAAATTTAAAATGAGAATAGAGAAAGCTTTATAACATTTAATACCAAAATAAATGAAACCTTGAAGTTTTTTTTTAAGGATATAGTAAACAATGAGCCAGCTCATCTTGTCTTCAAATGTTGAAATTGAATCATGAATAGCATCAGGATCACCAGTGTATTTAATTGTGCATTTGCACTGGTTTACAAATAGATGCTGGTCTTTAAGGCATGTTTTCCAGTTAGATCCATCAGATTTTAATCTTGCCATATTTTTTGTCTTATAAATAATATCCTCTATGATATCACTACAATCTTTTCCCTTGTACCACAGCAAAAAAAAGTAGTTTTCCTGCAGACATACCAGTTCAATCACCAGACATACCAGTTCCATCACTGGAAATACAGGTTCTGACATACTGGTTACATTTTTTCATTATGCATAAAATTTTATTCAACTTTGATAAATTAAATCAAATGTGTCAGAATATGGACTTATTGCAATCTATTTAGTAGCCAAATCACCTGATTTACAGTGTTAAATCGTGATGAAACTCATAGTTGAATACAATTTTATGCATAGAGAAAAAATGTAACCAGTATGTAAGAACCAGTATGTCTGCAGGGAAATTACATTTTTTTTTCATGTACATGGATAAGGGGTTTTCATCATCATTTGAAGAAATAAATGGGTCAGATAGATAGCCAGAACTATGTGGGGTGGCATTATGTCTATGGCAAGGTTTAAAAGAGGATGAGTGTCTGCATGAAAGCTTTGTGTGAGAACCAGAAGCTCTAGGGATTTGGGTGGCCATATGAGATTGTTGGAATGTGAGATTTGATTTCTGAGGAGAAAGAAAAGTTGGCAGAAGATTTGGAATTGGAGAATTTGAGGAGCAAGGTATAGGCAAAGCATGAAAAGGTGCTGTGTTTTGGGGGGATAATTCTGGGGGAGATACTTAGTGAGCAGTGTTGTTGCTTCCAGAGAATTATATAGGGGAAGATGCTGAGCCGGAGAAGGAGCAAGAACTTTGTCTATTACAGGTATTAATGAAATGTGGGTGGGGAATTCAAATTTCTCAATTTTCACTACAAAGGGGGAGGGTTCTTGCATTGTATCCTAGGACATTATTGGGAAAGATTTTACTTTGATGAATCAGCTGGCATGAATTAAAAAGCCAGCTGTGCTAAATTATTAATTGTAGTGCTTCAAACAATTTGCTTTGGAGATGAATTGCACAACAAGGAGACTTGTTTAGCCTGGGGCAGGCACAGGGCTCACAAAAATATTTTCTGGGAAAAATACAAGATTATAACTGTGAGTTACAAATCAGGGACAGCCCATAAACTATGGTAGCAGTGTCAGCACTTCCTCTGGACTGAACCACATACACTATGCACCAAGTGAGATATCCTGGATGGGGATATCCAGCACGAGTTGGGGATATTTTAGGGAGCAACATAAGGTCAGGAAAATAAATGTAACAAAAGTAAGTGCAAGAAAAATAAGTACGAGAAAATCACATGTAAGAAAAATCATTTGCTACCATAAAAATTTTTTTTTCAAAATCTTTTCTTAAAAAAATAGTAAAAAATAAAAAATCATTTTTTTGAGAGAAAAAAATTAAAAAACAAAATTTCCCATGGTTGCAAGATATTTTTCTTACACTTATCTTTGTCACATATTTTTTTCACACATATTTTCCTTACATATATTTTTCTTACACATATTTTTCTATCCTTATGTCCCTCCCTACAATATCCCCAACTCGCGCTGAATATCACCATCCGGGATATCTTACTTGGTGCATAGTGTATCCCCATTAGGGATATCTTACTTGGTGCGTAGTAATATTAGGGGGTATCAAAGTTAAAAATTGTCCATTTCAAAATGTCTCTTTTTTCCACCAAATCAACCATTAATTTTTTTAAAGTATGCCATATTGTGCCCTAAAAACACCTTTTTACTGAGAATTAATGTCAAGTTTTTGGCTTTCTTTTTGTATTATAGAATACCTCTTAAATAATTACATATTTTTAATTTTTATACCCCCTATTATTTCATTACTCACCTATGTTAGCAGTGTCAGTGCTTTGTCTGGAGTGAACCAGAGTTAGACGTGTCAGCTGCACCACAGACTATATACACATTATGCACTTAACAATCACTAAGCTACTATTATACCATACTTAACACTGACACTCACTGTGGGCAAAACTGTGTCACATTTCTGTTTTGGGTGGCAATGTCCAGCAAGGAAAACAAGACATGATGTCTTTTCATAAAGCAGGACATCTGATCTCGCACATGTCACGCACAGCCATGCATTATGTCACACATGTTGCTTGTAGGGGGCGTAATTGAGCCGTGCAGTTTGTTTGTGTTATGCCACTTGGACTATGTACTTAGTTATGTTTGTTTTGTATATAACCTGTAGTCGCGGCGTCCCCTGTTCTCCGGTTCTTTCCGGAGTTCTACAGGCTGACACCGTGCTACAGGTAAGCAATGAATAACTTGGTTCTTTCCGGAGTTCTACAGGCTGACACCGTGCTACAGTTTGATGTATCTACCGCGAGAGAGTTGCGCGATTTCATGTCACGGAACTTGTGGGTGACATGAGCTCCCGCACTATGTCACGTTTATTGCGGGACATTGCCACCCGAAATGAAAACGTGACACAGTGTTCCCTGCAGTGACCGCGACCATAGATGTATCCAAGAAAGGACGTGTTGATGTACAAACACATTGTTCAAGTACTCCTGTCTTGGAAAGGTGTACTTCAAATAAAAATGACTTTGTACCAAATTTGTGACGTTTTTGAATGGCGTATATGCTAATGTTTGAGACTACCTAATTTCTTGCATCGTGTAACATAGACTTACTATCCTTGTAAATGTAGTGAAAGCGCATTTATTGTATTCTTTAGGGTGATGAATTTTAAGAGGATAATGAAAAATCTACTTATTTGACTGATATATATATCTCATCTCTAACTGATAAAAAAGTAACCAATTAACACACATTATTCATTAAGTGAAAATAACGCCATGTTTCCCACTGCCTTTCCTTCAATTATTATTGAGTTTCTTGGCTTATAAGAGTTTAAAATAAGAGCAAAGGAATGAAGCAGCAATCATAATAAAGTTTAGAATGACCATGGCCAGGTAATTCTAGAGGTTTTAATCTCAGGAAGTGGCGACAAGAATACAAGAAATAATAATACTAACTAGAGGAAAGATTGGAAACGAATAATTTGAGAACAGCATAGATATAAACAAATGATGATTAAAAGTTGGATTTCAAGTAGGCCGTTGTTTGGCTACTGCGCATTCCTCAGTCTATTCCTGTGATGATGATAGTTTTTATCAAGCTCCTCTCCATCAATGAAGCAAAGGCTAAGAAAAAAACTAACCATTCTTTCTCATCACAAGCCATTTTGCTTATATATAGGTTTTCAACCCCGTTTTTTAACACTGCCGTTTGTGTCTCGGAAGTTGATGGGTGAAGAAAAAAAGTATTAATTGCGCGGCCATTAAGAGGATATACTTTGACCACAGCAAACATTGCATCGTCTGTATTACTGGCAGTCATCTTATAATAGCTATAAGGTGAGCTAGGTCGAGAAAGACTGCTCTTAAGGCATCCGTTGTCATACTTATAAGTACTACCGATTTGAAATGATGTAGGATTCTCACTCAATGCAGCTTGATTGATATATAAAAGCCAGAGGAGTATATGAGATATTAATGCATTGGCCCAGACACAAAAGAAGAATCTGAAAATTTCGTTGGATTTATATCGGTGAATAATCATAATTGTCATTGGAGATTCAGGAAAATAAATTTTTGTTTGATGAAGAGTGTTGATAGAAATTTCAGCAGCTTTTTTTCCCTAGCTATATATATACCTTCTATACAATAAAAATTAATAATTAAGTTAGTTCCGTATGGGCTAATGGCTGAAGCTTGTAATAGCATTTACTGTGGCTGATACTGTAGTTTTGCGTCAGTAACTGACTGCGAGAAGAATCGTAGTTGCATTACTTTACCTGTAGTTGTGCGTCAGTAATTAACTCCGATAAGAATCCTAGTTAATCTGACTCGCAATTTACAGTCTACATACATCAATCACATTTTATCCTCACATGTTTTCCACCTCTCCTTGTAGTTACTGGCTTATCATATTGCGTCACACTTCCTTCATGCCCCTTGCTGGGTCAGATTGTATGAAGTAAGTGAAATAAAAAGGTCACGTAATATCTAACACTACAGCACATGTTTGTTTCGCCTTGAGGCGCAAAAATTGCGCAACAGTAGTGCAACAGTTACGAAACAATTGTTTTTTTGAAATTGAGACCCTTAAGCGCAAAAAACAATTGTTACATAACTGTTGCGCCCCAAGACGAAACGAACATTTGTTGCAGTGTACAGCTATATCAGAAATGGTTTGTGCAAAGTCAGGATTTTCCAAAATATTTCAGACTTAGTTTGTGTCAGTAGCTGTCACCTGCTGCAAATCCTCACTATTGACTGAGAATCTACTCAAGAGACACGTCACCACCAGCCAGGCTCCCTGCCCCATCATTTCCCGCTTGCTCCCATCCCACCATTTCCTGCTCGCTCGTTCACCGCCGTTTTCTCCTTGCTCCTGTTTCCCGATATCCTGCTCGATTCATCACCTTTACGGATTTCCTCTTTCTGTTCAACTATTTGGCATATCATAAGTTAATGCCACCCATTTTTAATTTGTATTTTTTCATTTTAATTTGATTTTTGATTTTTTAAGACTAACAAAATTCTCATTTGCACCCTTTTTATCCTTATTCAAAAGTGTAGAATATCATGCTTCATGCTTAGCTCTTTCTCCTAATCTTCCAGAGGATAGGAATTGTTATTTTTGCTTCTGAAAATAATTTTAACATTAACAAAATATATTAATTTTTTTTGCTGCACTTTTTTTAATTGTAATTTATTGGTGAAATTAGACATGATTAGAAAAAGTGGAAAAACTGAGAAACAATTTTTTTTTAAAATATAAATTTGAAACAAATTCAGGCATTTCTCTCAAACCTGTCAAATAATTTAAAGAGTCTTTATTCAAGAGCCGATGAATCCCAATCAGTGATTACAATGGATTCAGTGGCGACGAATGATTCTTGACCAACCTTTATACAAGAGCCAATGAATCTCAATCAGTTATTACAATGGATTCAGTGGCGACGTATGATTCTCAACCAACCTGTAATGCCAATTGTAAGAGGCAATATGATAATATAAAATTGCTTAGGATAAGTAAAATAATCTAGATGATCGAAATGAAATAAGAATAAGATCGATGGAGCAAATTAACAAATAGAGCATGGTATATGTTAGGGAGTGTATCGGAAACTATGATAATGTGTGAGAAGGTTTGGGAATATAGTAGAATGTTCTAGTTAATATGTATATAGATATATATAGATGTGCGTACAGAGCAATAAAGAGTGATAGTCTCCACTATAGGTTATGGGCCTGCGTTAAAACTGACCTGTGCCCCAGTAATTCTGACCTCTTCGGTAACCCGACCTTTTTTTTCATCTCTATTTTGGATAACCTCCACTACCCAACCGGTAACACCAACCTTTCAGGATAACCTCCGAACTAGCACAAATCAATTCCTTTTGTTTTATCTCGCTAATATGGCCTTCTATAACCCCTGTAATTTCTCTACCTCTGATCTTTATTCACCCCCACTCACATCAAGCTGCAGCAATTCTTTGAATTACCAAACACACTACCCAGCTCAATTACCTTTCTACCCAGTTTACCAACCTTTTATTTCACCAACAACCTCCATCCCTCAACAAAAAATAGATTCCCGTTGTTTGCACTACTCTCCTGGACATCCTCAAACAAATACAAACTCACCACCTTCTACCCAAATAACTGAGATTGGAGAGGATTTGATGGCTGAAAATGACAAACCCCGAATTGAAAAAGCCCATGCAAATATCTCTTACACCTTCTCAAAACCAATCCTTGATAGTGGTGCCACTCACCACCTACCTGGAAACAGAGACCAGTTAGTCAATTTCAAACCTTTTAAAAACCCTATACCACTAAAAGTTGCCACCCATCTCCATAAACCTCCTTTCATCACAGGCATGGGAACTCTTAACTTTTGGGATGTGGATGGAAATATACTGGCATTGCATGGTGTTTTGTATTGTGAATCAGCAAGTAATATGTTGATCTCACCTGCAGCAATTATAGAAGGGGGAGGACATATTGGAGTTTATGAAAAGGACATGTTTATTTTAGACAGAGATGGATTCTTTTTACTCAAAGCTGAATATAAGGATAGGAAATGGATATTGCCTGATCCAATTTCTACACATAATAGGGGGTATCAATGTTCAGGGTTCCGCAATTAGGGATCAGTAATTTTTTTTCCCGGGATCAGACATTATTAATTGCGGAAGATTCTTATCCACTAGCCCTGGGGCTAGTGGATAAGAAATCCACGATAATGCATTATCCCGCCTCTTATACCCCAATTTCCATTCCTAATTCCTGATCCCAAACTCATCTCATCCATGATGGATTTGCAAGAAAGTCTCATGACTCATAATTGCTGATGCCATCCTTAAGTCTTTCCTCACTCTATGCTACTTAATTTTGGTGGCGAACACTTAATTTTTTTTTCTATCTACACACCCCAACTGCACATTTGGCGGTGAATTCCCACTTCCCTCATCACATAACCCTTCCACCGGCAACAATGAAACACCTCTCTACTAGACAGCTACTTCACTCCACTATTAATGCCATCACTTTACTTTTAGTTCTCTACTATAAATCTGACTCTGATTTGGAAGATGCTTTAGCTTATATGTGTTTACTTTCCAAAAAGTGTTACATCATCACCAGGGGGCCAAATCTTTATCATGATCCCCGATATGATCTGGCCTCCATTCTCAACATTCCTCATTTAAACTTCACCCAACTTTTTAGAACTTCTCCCAATTCTTTCTTCAAACTTTATCAACTCATTTCTGAACACCCGATCTTCCATAACAATTCTCATAGCGAACAGCGTAATCCTGCCATCCAACTTGCTGTTGCTCTATGTCGCTTTGGCTCAAATGGAAATGGTGCTGCCGTAAGACGTTTGGATAATCTCTTTAACATAGGATATGGTACCGTGATATTATACACCAAGCGCTGTATGATTGCTATCCTTTCCCTCAAGTCTCAAACTCTTGCTTGGCCAACTCCAGAACAGTGACTTGAATCCTCTCAAGTAATGCAAGCTGAAGTTTTCCCTGGCTGTGTAGGATTTGTTTATGGCACAACTATACCTTTGAGTCAAAAGCCTGCTCATGATGGCACCCATTATTTTGATCGCAAAAAAAGGTTTCTTCCAAATCTTCTGCAAGTTCTCATCTTTTACAATCTAACTTTTTATTTTCTTTCTAGATACTCTATTGCCGTTCAACTTGTATGTGATGTCAATAAAAAATTTATTGCTTTTCACAGTGGCTGCCCTGGATCATGTCATGACTCTTCCGTCTTCCAAAGAATGAGGATTTCTCAATCCCCTGACTCATACTTTGACGAATCTCAGTACCTCCTTGCAGACTCAGCATATGCAAGTGAAAAGTACATTATACCTGCTTTCCGTGGTGCAACTTCAGAAAATGACCGCAAAACTGCCTTTAATTATCACCTTGCACAATCAAGAGTAAAAATTGAACATGCTATAGGTATTTTAAAAGGACGATTTTCTAGTCTTTGGGAGCTCAGAATCCAATTTCAAAAAAAATGGAGATCAAAACTGCAAATCATTGGATCTTGACTTGTGTAATACTCCACAATATTCTAGCTGATTTAAAGGATGAGTGGAATGATCTTTATGAAGAAGAGGATCCTGAACCACCACCGGCACTCCCCTCCCTTGATTCACAAATCATTCAATCAACTGGCATACATTCCATTATAATGCCAATTACTCTCCAACATTTCACTTTGCAACGCTTTTAATTTTTAATTTTTACGTTTTCATACTTTCTAAATGTCCTCTTTGTGTACTTTATTCACTTGGTTTTGTATTTTTGTTTATTGCATATTCATTTTTTTTTGAATTTACGGTGAATATCTTTTTTTTGGATGGCTCATTGGTTTTCTTTCACCAGCTCAACATGAAATTGCATATTTTCTGAAATTGCATATTTTGTCAGTGATTTTTTTTTCATTCATCCCTCATATCCTTTTCCTATTCTCCTCCAACATCCCTCAAACAATTTGGTTTCATTCATTTTGTCATCTCATCTCTCCAGGTAAGTCATTTTATTCTTTTTTTTGATTTTTTGATTACTAATTATAATTTTTTTTGTTTTTTTCTGTTTATTTTATTTTTTTTATCTAAATTTTTTTTTTAAGTGGTTATTTTGGATTTCAATGGTATAATTAACCTTTTTTTTCTCTCCCTCTTTACTTTATTTTTTAGCTCCATCACCCTACTCTTCATCCCTCTTTGGAATTGTCATTATCCCCCCTTTCCCTTATTTCACTTTTTTTTGGCTCCATTTCATTGAAACACATACATTGCACATTCTTTATGCTTTTCACTTACTCCATATTCAATTTCCCCACAATTCCAACATCAATCTTTCTCACTCTATTTTTCCTACTTTTCAATCAAGGTAAGTTTCATCTCCTTTTTTTCATGCCTATATGATATCTCATTCCTTTTATGAAAACTTCATACTTAAATATATGTATGACTCTTATCTGGATAACAGTGAACTTATAAAACTCCTTTTGATCTCATCTTCATTACCACTTTTCAAGTTTTTGTAAAATTTTGAAAATCAGACTCGGAATTAGGGTTAGGTTTATTCAAATCTAATGTTCTTTTTACTGAAGATTCTCCTGAAGGCTACCTTTCATTTCCTGCAAACAGATTTGAATTTGATTCAGTGGTTGCTGAGATATTGACTGTTAAAGTTGAGCCTTTTTTTCCCAATTTAAATTTTTATTTCATTTTTTTATGTAACAAATTAGGGTTAGGTTTATTTAAATCAAATGTCCTTCAACTGAAGATTATACTAAAGCATATCTTTCATTTCCCACAAACAGGTTTGAATTAGGTTCGGTGGTTGCTGAGATTTTGAACTTTGAAGTTGAGCCTTTTTTCCAAATTTCACTTGTCTTATTTCACATTTTTATATTGCATATTTAGAGGATAAGTGTCAGGCTAAGGTCAAGTACAAGGACGTGAACTAGCTTGAATAGTCAGTTGTCTAGAAGATTTCAATGGTCCTATATGAATACTGTAGATTTAATCCACTAAGTTGTAAAATATAATCAAATATAAAGGTCTCAGTAATATGATCCTCACTATTCTTATATATGGCTTACAATCTTTATAGTTAGTAGAAAAATAGATTTTATAATTCAGATACTATTCAAAAGTCTTATAAAAGTACTAATTGATATGTATTGTAATTGGTTTGGTTATATTGGTTAATTGTAAATGATAAAGAATGAAGAAATACAACCCAAAAACCTCCTCCTTTTATACACACTGAGTTCCCCAATGATTCCCTTGATGTACCACCCAATACACAGTTAATCACGCCTCTAAACAACTAATAGACATTCCCATCAACATTCCCAGTGACCCATGACATAATTTGAAGAGTAATAACCGCCAAAATCCTGAAATAATAAGGGAAATCCATCAAAATTAAAGGAAAAGACAAAAAGAGAGTATATGCGTATAAAACAATAATATTAAGGACTAAAGGAGACTTTTTAAGGTTAATAATAGCTTAATAATCAGGGGGATTGACTGTAGAAATAATGGGGCTAATCCTGACATTATACTACGTGAAATTCCCATTCAAAAATAACCAAAATTGACTGAGAAACCACCCAAAAACTTAAAAAAGAGCGTGAGATGTGGGGTAACTACATGCAGTTCTTGGCAGGCGCTTGCACGGGTAAATCCTTGACTAAAATTAGGCGAATTTAAGCGTGGTAATGAAATAAAGTGCCAAGAGTGAGGTTATTAATGAAATTAGTGCATATAAACAGGGTCAATGCATTATTAATTAAGCTAGGACACTAAATAAGCGCCTGTCGCCTATTTTAGTGTGTTTCCCCACAGTGGGCGTAGAATGTGGGGTAATTATAGTGTGAAAAAGCTAACTTTGCTAAAAATGAAGCTATTCACGCGGGAAAAAAGCAGGCAGTATGTGGCCAGTACACAGAAGCCATTTCTGGCATAAAAAACACCAAATTTGAAAAGTGTTATTTTTATGCATTTAAATAGCCAAATCAATAGTTCTAAATGAGCCCAATTGATCTGTCAAAGCGCAATTTTGATATTCTCAATTTTATAGCGCATATAGTCAACTTTTAAGTGAAATAAAGCGCATTTCTTGTTTTTTTCATAAAACAATGAATATAACAGCTTTAAGTGTACTTAAAAATTATGCAGCCTTATACTTAAGGTTCTTAAGATTACCCTAACATATCCCAACTTAATATTAAGTACATAAGACCTATAAAAGGTGGATATATGCGTGTATATAAGGTATTATAATGGCATTTTTTGTGTATTATCATAATTTTACTTATGTATACTATTTGTGTACTCTTATTTATTATTCCCATGTATAGTTCATGTGTTTAACATAAATTATAAGTACTTTTTACTCAGTCCTGGAGATATACAGGCTGACACTCGCCCACCCAAAAAAAACAATAAAAAAAATGATAAGTTATACATTTTATTTAATTTGTAATTTTCAGGTATTCAGAATAAATCTGTAGCATTAAAGATTCAACTTTAAAGAAATAAAACATAATAAAATATTATGAGTACTGGTTTTTTAACCCCTCAGCTGGTTGAACAGAAATTTATTTCTGTTTAAATTTTTTAAGAAGGGTGGATAAATTAGAAATTTCTTTTTCAGGTATCCATTTATCAAATTCATTTGATTTCCCTTTAAATCTTAGTAAATACTCAGTTCCTTTTTCTTTAGTAAGGATTCTTTTCTTGAGTATTTTTTCAATCTCTGCTTTTTCCACAATTTCTTCAGGTTGCTTTTTAGGCCTTCCCCTTCTTTTTGGAAATAAGTCAGGATCATTTGCATGGTAAGGTTTCAATAATGAGATAGGGAAAACTGGATGTTTCCTATCATATGGAGCATATAATATGACTTCCACTGCATTATTCCCAACCATTTTATTTACTACAAAAGGTCCTACAAAGGGATCCTTTAATTTAACATTACCTTGTAAGTTAAAATGTAGTGTTGATATGAGGACTTCATCTCCCTTTTTAAATTCAAATTCTTTATGAGATTTGTCCCACCTTTTCTTTTCATATTCAAATGCTTTTTGGATGCATTCTTCTGCATGCTTTCTACACATTTGTTGCATATGAATAAAGGATTTAGTGCCAGGGTGTATATCCAACCTTGGTAGTTTATTTAAAAGATTTACTGGGGTATTTGGTACATATCCCAGCCAGAGTTCAAATGGTTTCTTCTCTGTTACAGAATGAGTTGTGCTGTTATAAGCAAATTCAAGGCCAGGAATTAATGTTACCCAGTCATGTGTGAATTTCTCATTGTCTTTGTATTCTAATCCAAAGGCACAATATCTTCTGATCATGTCTTCTAGAGTTTGTATCATCCTCTCAGCCAGCCCATCAGTTTGTGGATGGTGTGCTGTAGACAATTTTAATTGACACCCTGATACTTCCATCAAAGATGTCCAGAACTCTGAAGTAAATTTAGGATCTCTGTCAGAGATTATGGCTTTGGGGAACCCAGCAGTATTCATCATTTGAGTCCACCATAGTAACGCCAAGTCTTTAGCAGATACCTCTTTATGGGTAGGGATAAACTTACACATTTTTGTTAATCTATCCACTATTACCCAGCAAGAATTGAAACTTTCTTTTCCTGCTAATGGCAAGCCAGTTACAAAATCCATGTTTATAATTTCCCATGGAGCTTTTGGCTGCTCTATTTGTTGTAACAACCCAGCTCTCTTCCCAGTTAATCTTTTAGATTTCTGACAAGAGTCACATGTTTCAATGTATTTTTGTACATCCTCTTTCATGTTTATCCACCAGGCTGTATTTTTAACTCTGGTTAATGTTTTGTTAAAGTCAAAATGACCAGCTAAAATGTCATCATGACAAGTACTCAACATTAACTCTTTCATAGAAGGTGGTATTACTATTACATTGCTTAACTTTTTCCTGTAATATATATATCCATCTTCAATTGATAGTTTACCTTTTTCCAACGCATTTTTATACTTTGGAGGCAAGGTTTTAATTAATGCACTCATGGAGGCATTTGTTGGATCATTAAGAATGGTAGATAGTTTAGACAAATCTTTATCAGATGAATAATTTTCCAATATAGTTTGCATAAACTCTTCTTCTAAATCCACTATATAAATCCCAAATATATGTATAACCTCATTTTCAGGTACATAAGCTGGGTTGTCAGCATCATTTGGCAAAGGACTTCTGGATAATAAATCCACATTTGAATGCAATGTTCCTGCTCTATGAGTGATTGTCATTCTTCCTCTGTACTCTTGTACAGCTAGTTGCCATCTAAACATGTGCCTATTAGGTGTTTTCATGTTTAGTAATGATTTTACTGCACTGCAATCTGTTATAAGTTCAAACTTCTGGTCTTCCAGATAGTAATGAAGTTTCTCCAAAGCCCACACCACGGCTAAACATTCTAGCTGTGTGGCACCATACCTTAGTTCTGTCTTTCTTAAGGTTCTGGATATATAACAGATAACTACTTCAGATAATTTTCCATTTATTATCTGTTTTTGCTGTAAAGCAGCACCCAAACCTATGAAACTTGCATCAGTGTACAAGATAAAAGGTAGGGTGAAATCTGGCAGTCCCAATATTGGAGCTGACATCAAACATTCCTTTAATTTGTTAAAGGCGTGCTGTCTTTCATTATTCCAAATGAAAGCTTCATTCTTCCTGATTAATGTTGTTAAAGGGGCTGCAATGGATTGGTAATTTTTAATATATTGTCTATAATATCCACACATACCTAAAAAACTTTGAACCTCTTTTACATTTTTAGGTATCCCAATGTTTTTAATTGCTGCCACTTTATTCTGGTCAACACAAATTTGTAATCCAGATACAACATGTCCAAGTACTTTCAAGGATTGAAATCCAAACTTACATTTCTTTAATGCAATAGTCATATTAATTTCATCCATTTTTTGAAAGACTCTTTTCAGGTGATTTAAATGTTCATCATATGTTTTTGAAAACACTATGATGTCATCAATATAGACCAATAGCCATCCTTCAACCATTTCCTGATGAAAAACACTATCCATCAATTTTTGGAAGACTGAAGGGGCATTCTTTGGGCCAAATGGCATTCTCACATACTTATAAATACCCATATGTGTGGTTATTAATAAGTAATTTTGAGAATCTCTTTCCACAGGAATCTGGTGGTAACCCTTGTTCCCATCCAGACAGGAAATATATTTTGCTCCTTGTAAGGTAGCATGGATAGAAGCTATCCTTGGTAGAGGGTAAATATCATCTACTGTATATGTATTCAGAGCTCTATAATCACCACATAATCTTGCCTTATCTTTTTCATAAGAGATTAATACTGGTGAAATGACACAATACTTAGGTGTTGTGTCCACTTTTTCAACAATACCCATTTCCAACAACAATTTTATATTGTCTTCAATATCTTTCCTTTTTGCAGGAGATGCTGGGTAAGGTTTCTTTTTTAAGCTGCCAGGAATATTATCCAGATCACAGCTTAAAGAGATTTTCATCTCATGGTTTTTGACCAATCCTAGTTCATTTGAGCCATGAGCAAATGCCATAGGATATGATTTAATCAATCTCACAATATCTTCTTGTTCAATATTTGAGAGTTTAGGACTGAAAGAGGCCTTTTGGATTTCATTTTCCAATTCACCCACTTCATTGGTGGTTCTTCCTCCTTGCAGTTGTTCTTCTCTAGGAGAGATGGCATATACTGAATTTTCAGAACATATTTTGAATTTCCTTTTACCATTTACCCCTATGGTGAAACAACTGTTTGCAGGATCTAGTTTAATGCCAAATTTCGTCAATAAATCATTGCCAATAATAAACCAATCACTACAATTATTATTATCCATTATTACAAATTCACAAACTGCTCTAACATATCCATTATTATATTTAAAGAATACAGCAGTTTTGTATTTGCCAATTGGATTTAATACTGAACCAAAACCCCTCCAGTTCTTTGTCTGAACAGGTTCTAGTTTTTCCTGGTACTTACTATCAAGTTTCATTAATGCATTAAGTGAAACTACGCTACCTGCAGCCCCAGTGTCAAGAATGGCATTCATTTCTTTTCCACATATGATAACAGGTGCTCTGATAGGTGTTATTTTGTAAGTATCATGAGATACATCTCTAATTATTTCAGCTTCCTCTATGGAAGTTAAAGATGTGTCTGTATGAGGTATAGCATCATTCAGGAACATTATATCCTGTTCTAATACAAATATCTCATTTTCATCATCACTGTAAGATATGTTACTCTTGCAATCCTCACTGGATTCCACATTCTCATCTTCATGATTACTAGGTTCAGAATTTTGTGAGGTTTCAATAACATTTATTCTTTTCTTACACGTGTGACCTTTAACCCAAGGTTCATTACATTTGTAACAAGTGTTATTTTCTTGTCTCTTAGGGACAAGGGGAGCTGAAGGTTTTTTCTTTTCCACTGGTAACTTACTTGTAGTAGGTTTTACCACTTCAACACTTTGTCTGTAATTACTATACTTGGTTTCATATTTGTGGTTTAATAATATCTCATTGCATATATTGATGAATCCAGAGGTGTCTCTGACAGTTTCAGTTCTAGCTACAATAATGTCTCTAACTGATATAGGCAACTTGTATATTATTTTTTCTTTCCACTCTTCATAATCCATTTTTGGATCCATAGCTTTCATGATTTTTATTAAATTCATTAAGAAGACCATGGGTTTATCTCCAGCATTTGGATTATATTTGGCCCTTTCATACAGTCTTTGTTGAGTGATTCTAAATTTTGGGCCACCAAATTGCCTTTCAATTAGTGCCTTCCATTCATTCCAGGAGTAATTAATTCCCTCACTCAATACAGATTCAAACCATAATAAGGCCACATCTGTAAATAAAGATATTAACTTTGAAGTAATTTCTTCATCAGGTAATTTGTATGAAAATTTTAAGTTATCAATTCTTTGTATGAATTGTTGCCAATCAGATTTTGAATCCCCGTCAAAAGAAGGGTACTGATCTAACTTAGGCCAGTTCTTTTGGCTAGTTTTTGCTTCCCTAACCTGAGGAATATTGAGTAATTCACTTACTTTAGAAAGATGATCATTTATTTCATCTTTTACTGATTTTATATTCTCAGAGCCTATGACACTATGTTCATGTTCTATCATTGGTTTATCCTCAGAGTGTTTCATAAAACCTGGTACTCTTTCTACATAAGAAGTCTTATCCTTTATTGTTTCAGTATTTTTCAAAATGTTAGCTACTTCAATTTCTACCCTTTGTAACCTATCTTTTATTACAGGTACTTGAGTCAAAGTATCATTTACATTTGAAAAAGACAATTTTACACGTCCCTCTATGGTAGCCATAATATTCTGAGAGTGTTCTAATTTACTTTCTAAATTTCTAATCTCAGATTTTAATCTTTTATTCTCATTGATTAATTCATTATTTGAATTTTCAATAATTTTTAATCTATTGGCTGTGGTACTCAATGATTGTGTTAGCTGCAATAATACATTTTCTGTATTAATGTCTGACTCTTTTGAAAACTCTTCCAATTTTTCAATTCTCAATAATAATTTACTTATTATTTTTGATTCCATTGGATTCTCTTTTAAAAAATATTCTATTTTTTCCGTGTCCAATTCAGAAGACTCATTTTCAGGGTCAAGATTTAATTCATTTGGTTCAATTTTTATATTAATAGTATTTTCCTGGTGATCCATAAAACTATTTACATTGTCCTCATGTAAAGACAAGTTTAAAATATTCTGTTCAAATGAATAATCCTTTAAATCCTTATCAATAATATCCAATATTTCCTTATCAATTTCATTACCTATAAGTAATTTATTGTCAGGTTGATATAATTGATCATAAGAAGTTGGATGACTTACCAAGGTCTTATCCCACTTCCTCTGCCTCTCCTTGCCTTTCCCCTGTAAGGGTGACTGCTGGAGCCCTGCTGTTGAGGATTGTTGTAGTTTTGGGCGTACCAATCCCATTTCCATTTGCTTACTGTAATTTTTTGGTCCTCCTCTTGGGCTGGAGGTGTTGCTATGGAATTGTTGGTTGCTACTGTTGGTGGTTGAGTCTTTATGTCCACTAGAGCTTGGTTGACTTCTATGAAACCTTGAGCTGCTCTCTTTTCCAGATTGTTGATCTGGTCCACTATATTGTTGACTCTTACTGTCAAGGTGTTCATTAGGGTGGATAGGGAGTGAACTTGTTCTTGTAATGTATTTTTTGATTTCTTTATTGAAACCTGCTTTAGAAGCTTTTCCCTTTCCTCCAGAGACATTGACGGAGTGTTGTTTATTATGGGAGAGTCCTGGCCCTCCATTTGAATGTCCTGTAACAGGTCTTTCAGCTCTAGGTCTTAAGTTATAAGGTTTTACCTTATTACTTACAATGTCATTGTTGTCACACATTTTTACGTGGAATTTAAAGAATTGAAAGTTTAGATATGAAAACTTCAAAAAGGAGTTTTATCAGTATTTATCAATACCACTGAAGACAATTTTAATGCTTACTTATTGGTATGAAGTGAATATTTAAGTGCCAAAAGTCAAATATGCTTTTATGTGGTCACTTGATTTAACTGGTCTACAATATGTAGCCGTGTTTTTATATTCAAAAGAAAACAACTGTCAGTATGATTCTTTCTAAATATTTAATGAATTTTACAAACCAATAAAAGAAAAGATTAAGAGTCCTGTTAAAAGAAAACAATTAATCAGTTTAATTGGTTATCATCTGCAAAGATCACAAATTTAATTGGTCTATTGACAGACTCCCACTAAGAACAATTATATGTTAAATTAGTGGTAAAAATTTTATCTGCAAAGATCTCAAATTTAATTGGTCTATTAACAGACCCACTAATAACAATTATAAGTTAAATTAGTGGTAAAATTGTTGATTCAATATCACAATTTTATAATATAACAGGGCTTCTTTTTCTAAAATCACTATATAAGTGACCCCAACCTGTTGTAATTATCCAAATATTTTTATAGGGATATTATTTACGTGCACCTTCTCTTGAAAATTTCACTTACCAGGATTATAACAGAATTCTTGAGGAAAGGCCCCCAAGTGTCAGGCTAAGGTCAAGTACAAGGACGTGAACTAGCTTGAATAGTCAGTTGTCTAGAAGATTTCAATGGTCCTATATGAATACTGTAGATTTAATCCACTAAGTTGTAAAATATAATCAAATATAAAGGTCTCAGTAATATGATCCTCACTATTCTTATATATGGCTTACAATCTTTATAGTTAGTAGAAAAATAGATTTTATAATTCAGATACTATTCAAAAGTCTTATAAAAGTACTAATTGATATGTATTGTAATTGGTTTGGTTATATTGGTTAATTGTAAATGATAAAGAATGAAGAAATACAACCCAAAAACCTCCTCCTTTTATACACACTGAGTTCCCCAATGATTCCCTTGATGTACCACCCAATACACAGTTAATCACGCCTCTAAACAACTAATAGACATTCCCATCAACATTCCCAGTGACCCATGACATAATTTGAAGAGTAATAACCACCAAAATCCTGAAATAATAAGGGAAATCCATCAAAATTAAAGGAAAAGACAAAAAGAGAGTATATGCGTATAAAACAATAATATTAAGGACTAAAGGAGACTTTTTAAGGTTAATAATAGCTTAATAATCAGGGGGATTGACTGTAGAAATAATGGGGCTAATCCTGACATTATACTACGTGAAATTCCCATTCAAAAATAACCAAAATTGACTGAGAAACCACCCAAAAACTTAAAAAAGAGCGTGAGATGTGGGGTAACTACATGCAGTTCTTGGCAGGCGCTTGCACGGGTAAATCCTTGACTAAAATTAGGCGAATTTAAGCGTGGTAATGAAATAAAGTGCCAAGAGTGAGGTTATTAATGAAATTAGTGCATATAAACAGGGTCAATGCATTATTAATTAAGCTAGGACACTAAATAAGCGCCTGTCGCCTATTTTAGTGTGTTTCCCCACAGTGGGCGTAGAATGTGGGGTAATTATAGTGTGAAAAAGCTAACTTTGCTAAAAATGAAGCTATTCACACGGGAAAAAAGCAGGCAGTATGTGGCCAGTACACAGAAGCCATTTCTGGCATAAAAAACACCAAATTTGAAAAGTGTTATTTTTATGCATTTAAATAGCCAAATCAATAGTTCTAAATGAGCCCAATTGATCTGTCAAAGCGCAATTTTGATATTCTCAATTTTATAGCGCATATAGTCAACTTTTAAGTGAAATAAAGCGCATTTCTTGTTTTTTTCATAAAACAATGAATATAACAGCTTTAAGTGTACTTAAAAATTATGCAGCCTTATACTTAAGGTTCTTAAGATTACCCTAACATATCCCAACTTAATATTAAGTACATAAGACCTATAAAAGGTGGATATATGCGTGTATATAAGGTATTATAATGGCATTTTTTGTGTATTATCATAATTTTACTTATGTATACTATTTGTGTACTCTTATTTATTATTCCCATGTATAGTTCATGTGTTTAACATAACTTATAAGTACTTTTTACTCAGTCCTGGAGATATACAGGCTGACAATAAGGATTCTGAAACTCTTATATGATTATTATCTAGGCATTTCAATTATATAGGCATATATTCATTGGTCAAGAATATCACTAAAGCTCAAAAAGATGAAGATTTTCGCTTATGGGACACTCTACCTTCCTTTGACTCTTTTCTTGCTTTTCGACTCAAAAAGCTCTGTAATAAAGCATTTGAAGAAAATCATGAACTTGCAACCAAAGTTGGAATACCGAATTGGTGTGACTCCAAATGGGAAGATATCAGCCAAGAATATCTTTTATTTTCTAATGTTATTATCACTCATTCTGGATTCCACAATAGGATTCATATCGATAGGAATGATGCCAATTTTCTTACT
This sequence comes from Hemileia vastatrix, assembly GCA_030280995.1. NCBI lineage: Eukaryota > Fungi > Basidiomycota > Pucciniomycetes > Pucciniales > Zaghouaniaceae > Hemileia > Hemileia vastatrix. The sequence continues at coordinate 16,026,094 of JASXTE010000006.1, read as the reverse complement.
TTTGGTATATTCTCATATATCAATCCGATAACAGGCCAACCAATACCATCTCCAGCTAAAATCAAAGGACGTGGTTTATATTTTCCAGACCACCGGTGCATCATTGATTTTGGTTTGGGAAATGGTATCATTGAAACTATTTGGAATTCATCTAAGGATAATTATCAAACGACCAAAGCTCCTCCTGGTTTGGAATCCTGTCAAGATTTCACACATTTTGGTTGCTCATTTCAAATCAGTCATAAGTTGATTCAAAGAATCAATAAGGTAAAGAAAGAAGGTAAAGTTATTCGATTTAAAAAAACTTTATCTAGATCCAAAAAGTATGGGGATTAGAGTTGTCATCAAAAATTTTATATTTTTTCATAAATTTTTAATAAATATTTTTTATATATCAATTTTCTCAAGTAATGTGATGAGCCATTGACCTTTGGTTGTATAACAGGTAATCATGATAACATTTATTTGTTTGATTTGTGAGGTTCCTCTTGCCTATACCTGTAGAAAGTCCCAAACTTTTGTTTCTAGACTTGGTCTGCATTTTGGCTTGAGGAATTGTCATCACTATAAACTAGGGAAATTTATATATATTAGATATTTATTTAATAATTTATGTAATTATATTAAATTTAGATGACTTCCACCCCTTACTTCAATAAAATGCAGGGGGGGGGGTATTGCCAAATTTTCAAATCTGACATGTGAAATTGATGACTTAGAAAAATTTTGGTGATACCCACCCCTTGCTTCAATAAAATGCAGGGGAGAGTATTGCCAATTTTTTAAAACAGATATAGAATTTCTTTGACTTGTAAATATTTTGGTGAAAATTTTTTGGTGATACCCATCCCTTACTTCAATAAAATTCATGGGGGGTTTTGCCAAAATTTCTTATAAGACTTGTGAAATTCTTGACATGTAAGAATTTTTGGGATACCAGTAAAATGCAGGAGGTAGTAAAGCCAAATTTTCATATAAGACTTTCAAGATTCATGATATGAAAGAATTTTTGTGATACCCACCCCTTACTTCAAAAAAATCCAGGGGTGGGGGATTGTCAAATTTTCAAAGGAGACATGAAAATTTTATTTAAAAAAAGTGGGAGAGTAATGAAATAAAGGAAATTATTGAAAATTTTATGTACAAATAAATATGAAAAGTTGAAGTGTGAGAGAAATAAAATAAACCAGTCATCCAAAAATTTCTTTAAACATTCAATTTCCTCAACAGATTTATTAGCTTTAACACATTCTATCAAGAAATCTTTCTTTTTGGAATTTTCTTCATGATCATACTTATATTTCATCTGCTCTAATAGGTTTTGATGTTCGAGTGTTTTCTCCTCTTTTTTTGATTTTTCAATACTTAGAGTTAACTCAAACTTCTTCTCCTCCAAATCTTGGGCCCAATCATCCATCTGTAAAGAGAGCTGGTACTTCTTCTCCTCCAAATCTTGGGCCCGATCATCCTTCCGTAAAGAGAGCTTGTACTTCCTCTCTTCCAAATCTTGTAGCCTATCATCCCTCTTTAAAGAGAGCTCATATTTTTGCTTTTCAAACTTTAGAGTCTCTTTAGCAGCTTCCACTTGTTCTAGAGTGATAAGCAATGTTAACAAAAAGTAGAAGAAAAGCAGAGTAAAGTATTAATAGGTATGGTATCACTTACCAGCATCACGTTTCTCTAGAAATTGTTCCATAGACGAAAAAGGGGTTTGTGATGAAGTATCACTTTTTTGTCTTCTTTGGGAGTGGAAATTTAGACTACTTGAAGCCCTTTGCTTTTTGTTCAACATAGCATTTTCCTCCTCATCATTGTCACTAGCTTCAGACTCAGTTGATTGTGGGTCCTGGGCTTGTTCATCAGCCTTTTAAGAAATAAGAGAATCTAAGTAAATAAAAAAAAGTATTGATAAGATAAAAGAAAAAAAACAGACCTGAGTTAGATTGGGTTGGGTTAAATCTCCAATAGGATCAATAGCAAAGCTATCTAGATTTGTAGAATTTAGAAGAGGGGAGGCTTGAGTGGAGGAAGAGGATGGGAAAAGATTTGCTTTGACATCATGTTCGGAGATAGGATCTTCACCATCCAACATGTTTACAGGATTAACATCGGCTCGCTCTTCAAAAATTGCATCCATCTCTTTAAAGTAAGGACATAAAGTTTCAAGTTTATTGTCTATGGATTTTATGCCCTTAGTTATATTGTTGTCGGTAACCCCAAAACCAGTGGAAGATGAAAGAGCCTTTGCCTTCTTGTATTTTGCTTGGTAATGCTTGAATCGTTCAGACATCTGTTTAGGCAAAAGATCAATCCTTCCCTTGGTCTTATTCCGTAATTCATTTATCATTAGAAGATAGCCATTAACTTTTGATGCAGGGGGCCGTCCTACTTTAGTGGCATACTCAGTACCAAAACAAGAATCATAGTTAGATTTGGTTTTCAGCCAGTTGATAAGAATGAGATGTTCATCTTTTTTTAATTGAACGGTCTTTGATTTCTTGGCTGAGCGGGGGAAAGAGGAAGTAGTGGGAAATGAAGAACAACTGGGTGATGTCTGCCTTTGAGAAGATCTAGGATGAAGAGGCATGTTATTATAAATGAAGATGAAAAGGAGCAGAAACAAGCAGATGAGATAGCGAGATGAAAAGGAGCAGAATCAAATAGATGAAATGGGGAGAAATTCTGAGCGGATAGAATGAACAGGATGGGATGAGAATGGAAGTGCGCAGCAAGGTAGAAGGCTGGGATATCCAGAAAGTTGTCCAAGATGTGGTTATGAAATATTGAGGATAAAAATGTCAGATAAGAGGTGAACATTGACACGTAAAGTGTCTAATAACCCAATTATTAGCAAAAATAATTGTGGAAGATAATTGGGGTATAAGGATTTTTATCCGCAATTAATTTAATTGCTGATCCCTGAACATTAATACCCCCTAATAATTGTCTTCTTCCGAGTAATAAAATACTTTCGTTCACTGCCCACCCCTCTGAGTCTGCCCCTGACCTGGCAAATGTTACTATAAAAAATGATGATGATAACCCTTTGATGGTATGGCATCGCCGCCTTGGACATAGATCTCTAAAATGTATTAAACACCTATTCAAATTTGGTGGAGCCAATGGACTTCCGAAGTTTTTACCTGCTGGTTCACTAAATTGTATTGCATGTAAGGAATCAAAGAGTGTGCAACGGCAAAATACTTCCTGGAAGCCAACCAAACAACCACTTCAAAAGCTCAAGATTATCACTACTGACCTGGCTGGACCCTTACCACCAACCCCTGAGGGATACACTTACATGATCACTTATAAGGATCTTTACACCTCCTTTGGTGTCTGTGAGCTTTTAAAAAGTAAGAGAGATGTTTTTGACCCAATAGTTAAAACAGTGAATATTCTTGAAAACTCATCTGGAAACAGAGTTAAAATTATTTGCTCCGACAATGGCACTGAATATGTGAACAACCAAGTCAAATTATGGATGGCTACAAAAGGAATAATACATGAGCATTGCATGCCATACACCCATGGGCAAAATGGTAGAATTGAGCGTTTCAACCGTACAATTTCTGACAGCGGGCGTACCCTTCTCTTGGACAGTAAACTCCCCGAGGAATTTTGGGGTAGAGCGTATTTATGGGCAGCATATATTTACAACAGACTTCCTAAAAGCACATGCCTTACCATGACACCTTTTGAAGCCTTTCTGGGTTACAAACCAGATCTCTCCCATCTTAAAGTTTTTGGAGAAACTGGTTTTGTTCATGTTCCGACTGAAAAAAGAAAGAAATTGGACAAAAGAGGAATTGAGTGTGTAGTGGTTGGGTATTCTCCAGGCGGAAAAGGGTGGATTCTCTATGATAAAGTAAATAAAAAATATTACGAAAGCATTTGGGTTCATTTTCCAAGTGATCAAAAATCTCAGTCCTATACACTCCATAGACCAGTTAAAAATCTGAATCATAAAACTGACAATCAAAAAATGAAAATAGACTTCATTACTAATAAAGTGGATCTCCTTAACTTTGACAAAATTAAAGAAATTAGAGAACAGGACAAACTTGCTGATGAAATTGAACATGATTGTGTGGAGATTATGAGTGGAGCACCAAGAACTTTCAGACAAGCGATGAAGGATGGTGAATGTGAAGAATGGAAAGATGCGTGCAACAAGGAAATGGAGAACATGACAAAAATGGATGTGTGGGATCTGGTAGACAGACCAAGAGATAAAAATGTTATGAAGGGAAAATGGGTATTCAGTATTAAAAGGGATAATGATGAAAATATAATCAAACAAAAAGCAAGGTTCGTTGCCAAAGGATTTACTCAAATTGAAGGAATGGATTACCATGATACCTTTGCACCGACCACTACCTTTACTTCCCTACGTCTTCTCCTAACCACAGCAGCATTAAACAAGTGGCATGTCCACAGCTTTGATGTTACTGCAGCCTACTTACATTCCAAAATAGAGGAAGATGTTTGGATCGAACTCCCTGAGGGATTTTATGATGAACACAAAATACAAAATAAAGTACTCAAATTGAAGAAAGCCCTATACGGCACCAAACAGGCTGCCAGGTGCTGGTGGAAACATTTGTCATCAAAACTCCGGGATCTTGGGTATATTCCTAGCTTTTACGATTCAAGCTTATACATTATTAATAGTAGTAGTATGGATAGAGGTGTTATTTGGATCCATGTAGATGATGGAATAGTTACTGGTAGCTCTGATCTAGTATTACAAACATTAGCTACAAACTTGGATGGTATACTTAACATTAAGTGGTCTAATACAGCAACATCCATTGTTGGAGTAGATATTAAACGTATAGACAATGGTTTTGCGCTAAGTCAAAAAGCTTTAGTTTCTAAGATCTTGAAGGATCACAACCCCTCACACAACCGTTACTTCACCACACTCCCCAGTAATCTAGAGAATGGCACAATCAAAATTACTGAGAAACTCAACCAACAAACCTACCTCAGCATCCTTGGATCAATGAGTTATCTTGCCGTTGGTACAAGACCAGACATTGCCTACAGTGTCAATTATATATCCCGTTTCTCTCAAAACCCTCAACCTGAACATTGGGTATCACTTTACCACTTACTAGGTTATCTAGAGGCAACCAAGGATCTTGCACTGATTATTAAACCACAATTTGTCAACACTCAACCCCTCTATGTCTACACAGACGCAAGCTGGTCTGGCCTCAAAGATCGTGCGAATCATGGTTACATCATCTTATACTATGGCGTACCAATTTTCTGGAGTGCAAAGAGACAGCCTCTAGTTGCCATTTCATCTCAACATGCTGAAAACATGGCTCTGAGTCATGGGACATGGACTGGCATCTGGATTCAAAACCTGATAGAGGATGTTATGAGTGTCAAACATATTCTTAAACTCTTTTGTGAAAATAAATCCTCTATTCATGTAGCTGAAGACTCCCCTTCTAATAAGAGGTCCAGGAACATGAGAAGAAACTTCTACTATGTCAATGAAATCCTCTATGATGGTTTGGCTTCTCTATCATGGATATCAACTCACAATAACATTGCTGACATTATGACAAAGACACTTGGGCGAAACAAACTATTTGACACTCTGCCATTGCTACATCTCCAGTCTCCTTGATGATTGGGTGTTTCGTGTGGTTGAGGGCAGGGGTGTTAGGGAGTGTATGGGAAACTATGATAATGTATGAGAAGGTTTGGGAATATAGTAGAATGTTCTAGTTAATATGTATATAGATATATATAGATGTGCGTACAGAGCAAAAAAGAGTGATAGTCTCCACTATAGTATATAACTAACAATAACAATTGCTCCATTGATCTCTTGCGTAATGACTAGAACTACTAAAAATGGTACTCTTGACATATGGCAATTACTTGGTATGGCATGATGACTTCTTGGCTAACCAAAAGAGGTAGTCGACATGAGATAGAGTGAGAAATCAATGATGAAATAGGAGACAAATTTTATTTCTGACACACTCTCTCTTTGAGTAATTCATCATTGATTTTAATGAAATTTAAGTGTTTGTGGATTTTTACTCTTTGAACAGCTTTGGTTAACATATCAGCAGGCATATCCTCTGTAGAATGATACTTCAGGATGAATGTTTTGTTACAAAATTGCTCACGGATCCAGTGAATTTTTTTGTCAATATGCTTGGTGGGAGAGTGATAAATTGGATTGTTTGATAAAGAAATATCCTGCTGATTGTCAGAGTGTAAAATAATTGGTTTGGTGAGATCTAGTGTTGATAGGTTGAATTCAGATAGTAGATTCTTAATCCGGATATCTTCTTGCCCTGATTCTTTAAGGGATTTATATTAACCCTCAGTGACGCTTAATGATAAAGTATTTTGTTTTTTAGTGCACCAACTGACAGCACTTCCATTGATGGTAAACACATAACCTGTGGTGGAGGGTCTTATTTCCTTACATGAACCCCAATAAGAATCACAATAACCTTGAAGTTCATTTTGGCAATTCATTGAGCGTTGATAAGTTACTACTTAATTGATGGTTCCCTTTACATATTTTAAAACCCGTAAAAATGCATCCCAGTGTGATTGGGAAGGTTTATTGAGGTATTGAGACAGTTGACTGCAGGAAAATGCTATTTCTGATCTTGTGCATTGCACAAGATAGTTTGGAGGACCAATTGTACTTTGGTAAGTGAGACCAGTCTTTAAAAATTTTTGATGATCATCTTCATCAGCAGGAGTGAGCACTATTTTTGGATCCATAGGAGATGATGTGATTTTACAATTGGTCATGTGGTATGTTTCCAAAATTGTGTAGATTTCAGATGATTGAGATAATTGAAATTAGTGTTTATCTAGATTTTAAATAACTCTGATACTTAGAATCATTTTTGCCTCGCCCAAATCTTCCATTTAAAATTCCTTTGAGATTAATTTTTAAAACTAAGAAATCTTCTTTCCAGAAATTGAGAAGTTGTCAACATGTACATGGACATAACAAGGTCTTGGCTGGTCTTGATGAATATAAAGAGTTGAATCTACTGAGCTTTGGAAGAAATTGTTTTTAGTGAATGATGATTGTACTAATTGGTACCCACATTGTGATGCCTGCTTCAATCCATAGAGCGAAATTTTAAAAGGAGAATGGGTTGTTTTATATTTGATGGATATGATAATCCTTTTGGTATTTTCATATAAATTGTCTCATCTGGGATACCATTTGTGAATGCACTTTTAGCATCCATCTGATAAAAATCATAAGATATTGCAGTAGCAAGCGCTATTAAACATCTCAAAGTGGTAAGCTGTCTAGTTGGTGCAAACGTTTCACTATAGTTAATGCCATATTTTTGAGAAAAGCCTTGAGCACATAAGCGGGCTTTGTACTTGCTAACATTTCCATCATGATCAAGTTTAATTTTGAAAACCCATGTATTTCCAATTGGTCAAATATTATTGGGGCATGAAAATTTTTTCAATACCCCCCAGGTTTGAAAAGAACAAATTTCAGAATCAATAGCAGTTAACCAAGTTTTGCTTTTAGCAGAGTTCACAGGTTCATCATAATGAGATGGAGGATTTTCCAGTGCATCCAATGATTTTGCTTCACATAACAGTGCTCTGGGTGCTCTTTGATTTTTGCCTTTGATAATATTATTTTTATCAACATCTGAGGAGATGTTTTTGACAGCAGTGTTGCTTGTAACACCATAATCCCAATATTTAGATGTTGGGTGAGATTGTGAATTATCAGAAGGTGAAGAATTAATGTCATCAAGATTATTTTCTGCTGGAGATGATACATCAGAGTCGTCTTCCATTTGTCATGATGCACAATCATTGGTTCTCTCATACTCTGGGGGTGTATGAGATTAACATTCTTTTGGTGAATAAGGAGTGAATGAGAGAATGTTGCTTGTCAAATTTTGGGATGATTCATATGGGGTACCCTTGTTGAGAGCAGGTGTCAGCCAGGCTACTAGACTTAACTGGTAATATAATTAATTATTTTACTGAGTTGAAGCCACGCCCCTTCTTCTTACTAATAATTAATTACCTACTTAAGCATTACTTACAATTAACTAGTTAAGTACAATAAGTAGTATAATTAATTAATGTAAATAAAATCTCCCTTACAATTTTACTCCCTAACACCGTGCTCAATGGTATAAGTCAATGGGAATAGAATTTAAAAATAAAATTCTAATAAAAAACTTTAAATTAATTATATTACCTCAGTGAGAGATCTGGAATCCCATGAAAGTAATATATTTAATTAATTATTGTGTAATTAATTGTGACAGTCCAAGGAACTCAAAATTTATTGCTAATAAATTTGATGTCCTTGTTGACGTATCATTTATTTAATTCTTATGTCATATATGTACTCCTTTCAGTCACTCTTTTACTCACATTATTAAAATACATAGTGTAAATTCCATATATTTTATTCCCTCATGTTTTTCCTATAAAAGGCCTCTTTGTGCTTTTCAAAACATTCTTTTTATCACTTACATTATTATTACACTCACAACAATACATTTATTCCTATATTTTATAATTTTAGTATTTACAACACCGTAATTCTAATCTATAATTTATATTGATATCTTATAACTACCTCTTTTATTTGAGTAAAGCAATTATTTGATTAAGAAATACGTAACATTCTTTGAGAGTCCAATAAAACCCTAAAATTCCTCGTATAAACCTCGAACCAAGCTTCTAGACCAAAAGCACCCCTTGACAATTGGAGGCCTTTCCGAATTATCAACAGCGCATTGTGATTTGAGGGCGTAATCAAAGGGACCATCGGCGTTCGAATATCTGTAAGGACAAGAAAGCAACAAAAACAATGAACGTCATACGTCAAATGATAAAAATATTTGATGCGAACTGGAATTGAACCGCGCTCCAAAAATTAGGTTCATATATTGACTAAACGTCATATATATCGTGGTAATTATTGACATTACTATTTGTGGGTTACTCTTCACTCTTCATTTGCTACGTATTTCCTTTTACTCAGCACTCTGTAAGTGGCATTAATTTGCTCATTTTACAAGGGGAGGTGTCTGGTAATTTGAAATTTATTTTTATTATTATATTTTTTTTATTTTTCCTGGTTGACCATAATAGAGCAATAAGTGTTCTTAGTCCCAGAAGTAATAAAATAATTATATTTTAATATTAATTATTATAATTTTTCAGTTGACATTTGTCCTGATTAATTTAAAATTTAATTGTTCCAGTTGACAAATTGTCCTGACAATAATATTTTTTTTAAATAAATAATTCATATTTAATTACTTCAGTTGACTTTGAGTCCTGGTAGTTCAATAAGTTTTTTTAATTAATAGAACTCATATTTAATTACTTCAGTTGACATTAAGTCCTGGTAGTTAAGTGATAAGTTTAATAATATTTTAAAATAAAACTTCATATTTAATTACTTCAGTTGACATTAAGTCCTGGTAGTTAAGTGATCAGTTTAATAAAAAAATTTTTAATTAATAAAGATTCATAGTTAATTACTTCAGTTGACATTAAGTCCTGGTAGTAAATTAGTTGATTCAAATCCTGAAAATAATTAATTAAAAGTATTAACTTTAATTTATTTCTACAGTTGATTATATTATAATCCTGGTTTTAAATTATTTTTTGAATTAATAAATTAATTTTATTCAGTTGATTTTTATCCTAAAAAAGTTTTTTTTTTATTATTTTTATTTTATTTTTTGTTAAATAAAAATCAAAAATAAAGACTAATTAATCTTATTGTCTCTTTTCTTCATTTCAGTAAAATCTTAAAATGACTGACCAAAGTGGTTCTGCTGCACATGAAGAAGAACTAGACTCGATTGATTATGATGAGCCTACTTCTGTAAGTTCTCCTTTAACAAGAAGAATTTCTCAAACTAATAAATCCTTTCCCCAAACAGGATGTAGAGATGGAAGAAGTAGAAATCCTAGTGGACACCACTCAGGATCAGAAGCCTATGATAAACCCACCAGAAGAGTTTCCAAAAGGCTTCAGGATAAAAAAGATGCCATTGTCTCAGCAGGTAAAGAATCTGTCAACTCACATAAAGGAGTTAAGGACAGAAAGCTTTAGACTAAAGGTAAGGGTAGATGCTCTGGAAGAAAAGGTGAGAAGAACAGATACCTTTCTTAAAGAGAAGAAGAAACCTCTTCCTCCCAGGGATCAACAACAATTGGCTCCCCAGTCCCAAGAGAAGGTGGAAGTGTCCAAGTGGCAGTGGGACTGGTTAAACACTCAGTGGGACTACCTCTCTCAAAATCAGCATCAGTTACCTCAGGCAGGTCCATAAAGGCCCAACCAGGTCAACCCCACTCCTCCCCACCCCTATCAAGGAGGCAAAAGAAGAAGAAAGCCCAATATGGTGATACCCAGCAAACCCTGGTACGTCCCTCTATTGATTCTCAAGTGCCTTTTCTTGTGGCTGATTCTGTTCTTTCAGGTAAATCTGAGAGGGAAGAAGACACCTTGAGACCATTAGAGGCTGGGAGCAGAAGACAGATAACTCATGTATCTAATCCATTACTTTTAATTGCTACCTCAATGATTAACCCTGATATGGCTGTAATTGATGAAACTCTTGACCCTGAGTTCTATGAGAGTCTGGAAAGTTACTAAGTTTTTTTATTGAGAAACACTCCAGATGTAGCAAGGATTAACAATGAGTACTTGAGAGATATTATTGCCAAACAAAATCATATAATGAAAAATATGCAATTGACCCAGAGATATAATAGCTTGTTAACTGATCAGGGTTATCAAGAATTAAGAAGTGAATCACAGAGAGTCTCTGATGAATTGTCTCATTACAAAGCAACCCATGAAAAGAAAGTTGCTTTATGGAAAAATATAAAAAATGATTTGTCTAAACTAAAAGATACTGTATCTGCCTGTTGCCAGGAGGTGGAGATAGATAATATGAATCTTAAAAGATTGAATGACCATTTGTCATCTTTTCAAAATAAAAATCAGTTATCTTTTGCAACTATCAATGAGAGTTTATCTAGTCTTCCAAGAATGAAAACAAGACTAACAACCATTGAAGAAAAATTGAACTCATTTTTGAATGACCAGAAATATTCTGACATTTCTGTGAAGGAAAATATAGTGTAGGATGCTCAAATATTACCTGTGGCTAGTTCATCTAAAGTAAAAATAGCTCCAGAAATACCTGTTGATAACACTGAGTTTCCATCAAAAACTGATGATGCACCAGGATCTTCAACAGAAGGATTAAACAATGATATTACAGCCATATTAGAGAAATTACATCTGCTTCTTACTCAGAAACAAGCTAGTACTAAGGAGACTCCTTCAAATCAAAAGAATTGGCCAAAAACTTGACCAATATCCTACATTTGATGATGATTCTTCCTCTGATTGGCAACAATTTATTTGCAGAATTGATAACTTTAAAAATTATTACAAACTCCCAGATGAGGAAATTGTGTCCAAGTTAATTTCTTTGTTCACTAATGTTGCCCTGATGTGGTATGAATCTGTTCTCCTAGATGGGAATGAATACTCATGGGAGGATTGGAAGAAATTAATTAAAGCACAATTTGGTGGCTCCAAGTTCAGAATAGCTCAACAAAGGCAGTATGAGGAAACTAGATATAGCTCTTCTACTGACAAACCTATTGAGTTTTTAATGAAACTTGTAAAAATCTTAAGGGCAATGGAACCAAATATGGAGTTTGATTTATGGAAGTAAAGGATCCTTAATAAATTACCAATGTCTCTGAGAGACTTGATAGTGGCTAGGACTGAGTTCTCCAAAGAACCCTCTTCTTTCATTAATACTTGCAATGAGATACTTCTAAAAAATAAGTATGATGCCAGAAGATTCATCCCTAGGACCCCTTTGGAGAAACCCTCCACTTACCAACAGAAACCTCTGGAAAAGGTTGGTAAACCTTCTGCCCCTGTTGCAACAAAGAAGTATGCAACAAACACTTGCTTCAAGTGCAACAAGCTTTGGCAGAAAGGCCATGTTTGTGACAAGAAGATGAATCTTGTAGAAAAAACAGAGGAGCATGCTGTTGACACAGTGGAACTGGATGATACATCAAGTGATTGTGCCAGAAATATTTCATATGAATCTCAACAATAAATCTTGATGCTGGAAGAGGATATTCATTATTTAAATACTATTGATATTGATAATAATGCTTTGTCTACAGTTGAGGATGCTGAGATCATAAAGAACATTGAGGATAACTCAATTGTTATTACCCCTCTCAAGGAACCAGTCTTGATTAATGGAACCAGCATTGAAGTTGTTCTGGATTATGGAGCTGGAGTAAGTGTAGTTTCTGAAAGAGCACTTGCTTCTGTGGATCAAAACTATAAATCAAAAATGATGCCTATCATTTCTGAAAATTGGAGAGGTTATGGCTCTGTTTTGTCCCCCATTGGTAAATACAAAGCCACAGTGTTTTTTAAATATAACCATGGTTTTGTAAGAGCTATTTGTGATTTTGTTGTCATGAAGAATGATAACTTAAGCAATTGGTTTATTGTAGGGAATGATATTTTAACCAAGTATGGCATAAAATTAAATCCCTCAAATCAATGTTTCACAATGGGGATGAATGGAAAGAGAAAATTTAAGATTTCCACCCCTAAAAAATTATTGAAACCAGGATTAAACACATGTAATTCTGTAGTTCAATGTAAAGGAAGATCTACAAAAGAGATGCATGCCCTTTTGTCTAAAATTGAAAATACCTCTCTTGGGGAACAAATTTCTGGTGAGGATAAAGATTCCATCATTATCTTGATAAAGTCTTTTCCTATGGCTTTTGCTCATGGATCACATGAACTGGGATTAGTTAAAGAGGAAATGAAACTTTCATTGTCTTGCCCATTAACTGATATACCACCTAGTTTAAAGAGGAAGCCTTATCCTGCTTCTCCCACAAAGAGAAAAGATATTAAAGACAATATCTCTACCCTTTTAAAAATGAATATTATTGAAAAGGTAGTTGAAACACCTAAATATTGTGTTATCTCACCTGTCCTAATTTCTTATGAGAAAGATAAAGCCAGGTTATGTGGTGATTATAGAGCACTAAATACTTATACTGTTGATGATATCTACCCTTTACCTAGAATTAGCTCTATACATGCTACCTTACAGGGTGCTAAATATATCAGCTGTTTGGATGGTGACAAAGGATATCACCAGGTACCTGTTGAGAAAAATTGTCGGAACTTTCTCATGATTGCCACTCATATGGGTATTTATAAGTATATTAGAATGCCATTTGGCCCTAAAAATGCCCCTTCAGTTTTCCAAAAAGTCATGGATAACACATTCCATCAAGAGATAATTGAAGGATGGCTGATGGTTTATATTGATGATATCATTATATTCTCAAAAACATTTGAGGAACATCTTAACCACCTGTGTAAAGTATTCCAGAAAATGGATGAAATAAATATGACACTTGCTTTGAAGAAATGTAAATTTGGGTTTCATTCTTTAAATGTTCTTGGTCATGTTGTTTCAGGCTTACAGATATGTGTTGACCAGAACAAAGTGGCAGCCATACAACAGGTGAAGGCTCCTACTACAGTGAGAGAGCTCCAAAGTTTTTTGGGAATGTGTGGATACTATAGACAGTATATTAAAAATTACCAAGTCATAGCTTTACCCCTTACCCAATTAACTAGAAAGGATGTTCCTTTTGTCTGGAATAGTGAAAGACAAAGAGCCTTTGACACTATGAAACACTGTTTGATGTCAGCACCAATTCTTGCTTTACCTGACTTTAATCAACCATTTGTTTTGTACACTGATGCCAGTTTCATTGGTCTTGGTGCTGCCCTCCATTAAAAACAAGTGATAAATGATAAAGTTTCAGAAGTAGTAATTTGTCATATTTCAAGAACCTTGAGAAATAGTGAATTGAAATATGGTGCTACTCAATTAGAATTTTTAGCTGTAGTGTGGGCTCTAGAAAAGCTTCATTATTACCTAGATGACCAGAAATTTGAACTTGTCACTGACTGCAGTGCAGTTAAATCCCTTTTAAACTTGAAAACACCTAACAGACATATGCTCAGATGCCAGTTGGCTGTTCAACAATACAGAGGGAGAATGACAATTATTTATAGGGCTGGTATTGTTCACTCAAATGTGGATATGTTATCTAGGTTACCTTTACCAAATAATGACTCTAATCCTGCGTATGATCCTGAGGATGAAATTATTCATATACATGGGATATATGTGGTTGATATGGAGGAAGAGCTATTACAGCTTATTCTGGATTCATATGATAAGGACACTGACTTGAAAAAGTTATGCACCATATTAAATGATCCAAAGAATGCTTCAATACAAGCATTAATTAAAACCCTTCCACCAAAGTACCAAAAAGCTTTGGAAAAAGGTAAATTTTCAATTGATGAAGGATATCTATATTATAGAAGAAAGTTGAGTAATTTCATTGTTATTCCTCCTTCTATGAAAGAAATCATCTTGAAAATTTGTCATGATGACATATTAGCTGGACATTTTGATCTTGAAAGAACAATGATCAGAATTAAGAACACTGCTTGGTGGGTTAATATGTCTGAAGACACAAAATTATATGTTGAGTCTTGTGATTCTTGCCAAAAATCATAAAGATTGACTGGTAAAAGAGCAGGATTAATGCAACATATTGAACCTCCTGATGCACCATGGCAGATAATAAACATGGATTTTGTAACAGGATTACCTATTGCTGGTAAAGACAGTTATAACTCTTGTTGGGTTATTGTGGACAGATTCACAAAGATGTGTAAATTTATCCCTACTCACAAAGATGTTTCCACTAAAGAATTAGCTTTCTTATGGTGGTCTCATATGTTTAATACTGCTGGTTTTCCTAAAGCCATAATCTCTGACAGAGACCTTAAATTTACTTCTGAATTTTGGATGTCTCTGATGGATGTTTGTGGTTGTGATCTGAAACTTTTTACTGCCCATCATCCACAGAATGATGGTTTAGCTGAAAGAATGATTCAGACTTTAGAGGACATGATTAGAAGGTATTGTGCCTTTGGCCTTGAGTATAAAGATAATGACAGATTCACTCATGATTGGGTTACCTTACTTCCTGGGTTGGAATTTGCTTATAATATAACTGTACATTCTTTTACTCAAAGAAAGCCTTTTGAGCTCTGGCTTGGATATGTTCCAAATACTCCTGCCCAAATTCTCAATAATAAAATACCTAAATTGGATATACATCCTGGTGTAAAATCGTTTCTTAAAATGCAACAACTGTGCAGAAATCATGCTCAACAACGTATTTAAAAATCATTTGAATATGAGAAGAAGAGATGGGACAAATCCCATAAAGAATACACTTTTAAAAAGGGTGATGAAGTGTTGATTTCTACAGTCCACTTCAACTTACAAGGTAATAAAAAATTGAAAGATCCATTTGTTGGTCCATTTGTTGTCATAAGAATGATTGGAGAGAATGCAGTTGAAGTTATTTTGTATTCTCCACATGACAGAAAACATCCTGTTTTTCCAATATCTCTTTTGAAACTTTACACATCCAATAGTGATTTATTTTCAAAAAGGAGGGGAAGACCAAAGAAAACCCCAAATGATCTCACTGAAACAACAGAAATTGAAAAAATTCTAAATGACAGAATAGTCACTGCTGAAAAAGGTACAGAATACCTATTGAGATTCAAGAATAAATCATCTGAATATGATTCTTGAATACCTGGGAAGGAGATATCTAATCTTCCTACTCTACTAAAAAAGTATAAAAAGAAAAAATCATAGCATTTTTTTTATTGTTTTTTTAGAGTGAGGGAGTGTCAGCCAGGCTACTAGACTTAACTGGTAAAATAATTAATTATTTTACTGAGTTGAAGCCACGCCCATTCTTCTTACTAATAATTAATTACCTACTTAAGCATTACTTACAATTAACTAGTTAAGTACAATAAGTAATATAATTAATTAGTGTAAATAAAATGTCCCTTACAATTTTACTCCCTAACACTGTGCTCAATGGTATAAGTCAATGGGAATAGAATTTAAAAATAAAATTATAATAAAAAACTTTAAATTAATTATTTTCCCTCAGTGAGAGATCTGAAATCCCGTTAAAGTAATATAATTAATTAATTATTGTGTAATTAATTGTGACAGTCCAAGGAACTCAAACTTTATTGCTAATAAATTTGATGTCCTTGTTGACATATCATTTATTTAATTCTTATGTCATATATGTACTCCTTTCAGTCACTATTTTACTCCCATTCTTAAAATACATAGTGTAAATTCCGTATATTTTATTCCCTCATGTTTTGCCTATAAAAGGCCTCTTACTTTGTGCTTTTCAAAACATTCTTTTTATCACTTACATTATTATTACACTCACAACAATACATTTATTCCTATATTTTATAATTTTAGTATTTTCAACACCATAATTCTAATCTATAATTTATATTGATATCTTATAACTACCTCTTTTATTTGAGTAAAGCAATTATTTGATTAAGAAATACGTACCATTCTTTGAGAGTCCAATAAAACCCTAAAATTCCTCGTATAAACCTCAAACCAAGCTTCTAGACCAAAAGCACCCCTTGACAGCAGGGAACGAGTTTTCATTAAAGATCACATTGTGTGATTAAAGCACCTTTTTGGCTTTTAAATTCAATGATTGATAGGATTTATGGTCTTCTTGAAAGCCAAGTAAGCAGTATTTCATGGTATTTTGATTTTATTTTTCCTCCACAAATGTGCTTGTCAATAAGAGAGTAAGCCAACCTGCTAAAAGTTTTAAGAATGTGAATATTGGTTTTTTTTTGGAATAGGGCTTCATATGGTGTCATCATATTATTTTTTGCTTTAGTTGGAAATTGATTCTCAATGAAGACAGAGGTCATGACTGCCTCTCCCCAATATTTCAATGGTAAATTTGATTTAAACAAAAGCGCTTTTTCCATCTCCATGGCGGTTTGATTCCCTCTCTCAGCAATAGGATTTTGTTGAGGAGTATAGGGAGCTGTAATGATAATCTTGAATCTTCTTTTGGATGAACACACTTCAAAATCATTGATTACATATTCTCCTCCTCCATCACAAACAAGATTGAGAAATTTTCAATTAGTCAAATTCTCAGTGTAATTCTTGAATTGCATGAATTTTTCAAATGTATCAGATTTTTTTTAATAAATAAACAAATAAATAAGAAGTAAATGAGCTATTCAATCTAAAATAATAGTGATTCCCTCCAACTATTTCTAATAGCTTTCCCCCCAAATCACAATGAAAAAACTCAAGTGGTCTAGTTGCTCTTGAAAAATGTCCAATGAATGGTGACTTATGCATTTTAGCATTAACACATGGTTTGCAAGTAATATTATTATCACTACAGTTGACATCAATACTTAGACTATTAAAGACCTTTTTTAAATATTATTGGCTTGTGTGACCAAGTCAATTATGCCAAAGACTTAAATTAGTGTTGATTAATGCAGTAAGTGATGAATGAGTTGACTCACTGAGAGAAGCATTGATTTGGTAGAGATTTGAACCAGCTTTCTTTTCCCCGTTGAAACAGTGGTATCATTTTCTTTAAAGTAAAGATTACCATTGGTGCCAGAAGTGAGAGGAGATAAGGTGACAAGATTACAGCTTGAATCAGGTAGGTAATGACAGTTGGTAAGGAGAATTGGACAATTTTTGAAAATAAAAAACTTTACACAACTAATCACTTTTCCATAGATGATCATCCCATTCCCTATTTGACTGGAGCTTTAACGTTAAAAATAGTAGTGAATGAGATTTTTTTGTTGAAAATATGACTTGATGTACCGGAATCAAAAATTAGGTTGGAAAAACTTCTGTTTGTATCAATTGCCGTATGATAAATGTAATAAAGATCCTCTGTGATATTAACAGTTTCACTTACTGATTCATCTTTAGAATTAGTTTTAGCCTTTTATTTTCTTTGAGGTCAAAGATCTGGATGAAAGGCCCAACATTGGGCTTCAGAATGTGTAGTTTATGCATTATGTTTTTTATTGTTGCAGTATTCACATTTTTTGTTGCCAGAAGAATCTTTCCTGGTTTTGAGAAGTGCAGATTTTTGTTTTTGTGAATTATCAAGACAATCCGCTAATTGTGAAAGTTTTAATAAGACAGTGTCAAGAGTGAGTGGTTTACTGGTGTCATCTTCTGAATTTATCATCATTGAGCAATGCATTTTGAGAGATAGTGGTAATTTTTGTAGAATTGAATAAGCAAATATTGGTGACTCTAGCTTTTCTCAAACTTGTGCAAGTGAATTAATGGATGCCTGTAATTCTTTAACAAAGTTTGTAAATTGCCTTCAGTAAATTCAAGATCAGTAAATTTGGTATAGACCATTGACGCAGTGGCAGGATGAGCTCCAGTATAGCACTCCTCTAATATTTTCCATAATTAGGTTGAATTAATTTTATTGTCTGATTTGTCATAGGCGGAAATTTTGGTTGGATCAAGTTTTTGAAAAATAATTTTAGCAGCACCTTTGCATCGTAATTTTAATCCTTCTGAATTTTTTTTAGTCTCAAGCTCTTTTCCTTCAACAACGTCATCAAGTTCACATTGAGAAAGAAAGAATAACATCTTGAGTTTGCGCGTTGGATA
The DNA here is from genome assembly GCA_030280995.1 of Hemileia vastatrix. NCBI lineage: Eukaryota > Fungi > Basidiomycota > Pucciniomycetes > Pucciniales > Zaghouaniaceae > Hemileia > Hemileia vastatrix. The sequence goes on along the minus strand of JASXTE010000006.1, from coordinate 16,007,384 downwards.
GATATCATTTCCAAGAATTGGACTTTCATTGAAATTGTTATTGGATGAACCTTCCATTATTAGAGCTTCTGACTTTTAATCTGTAAAATAAGTTAAAGAGTCTTTATTTGAGAGCCAATAAATGCCAATCAGTTATTACAATGGATTCAGTGGCGACATATGATTCTCAACCAACCTTTATTCAAGAGCCAATGAATCCCAATCTTTAATTACAATGGATTCAGTGGCAACTTATGATTCTCAACCAACCTGTGATGCCAATTTTAAGAGGCAATATGATAATATAAAATTGCTTAGGATAAGTAAAATAACCTAGATGATAAAAATGAGATAAGAATGAGATCAATGGAGCAAATTAACAAATAGAGCATGGTATATAACTAACAATAAAAATTTCTCCATAAATCTCTTGTGCAATCACTAGAACTACTAAAAATGGTACTCTTGAAATATGGTATGATGACTTCTTGGCTAACCAAAAGAGGTAGTCCTTGTGAGATGGAGTGAGAAATTAATGATGAAATAGGAGATAAATTTTATTTCTGACAAAACCCAACTAAACATTAAAAAATAATCAGCAGCAAAACCAAAGTAAGAAAAAAATTGTCAGCCAGGCTACTAGACTTACCCAGTAAATAGTTAATTTTTTTCTAAGATGGAGCCATGCCTTTATTCTAATTTTATTTATTATATTTACTTTATAACTTACAATAAATTAACTAATTGGTATAAGTAAATCAAGTAAATATTTAAATTTAATGTCTCTCATATTTTTATTCCCCAAAAACGTCCTCATGACAGGTGAGAGGTGAAATAAAAATATTTCAACACTGAAGTAAACAAGTCAAATTATTTATTTAAAGGTTAAATTTACAGAAACTTTGAGATAAATCAAATAATTTTGCATATACAGTAAATACATTATAGTGATACATTATTTATAGAACAACCTAAATAATTTCAATATCTTATTATAGAATATTCTTTTCTCTCATACTCCTGTATATAGAATTTTAAAACTCCATGGTCTCTCTCCTTTTCTGCCTATATAAGGCCTCCTATTTTTTTGTTTTTCCTCATTCCATTACTACTCACAATTTAATTATATACACCAATACAATCTTTTATTAATACTATAGCTGCCTTAGTAAATGCAATTGCATAAATCTAAATCAACTCAGTAATTATAATAACATTATTTACCTTTTATTTGAGTAATAAACCATAAAGATAAAAAACCTACTTGCCTTAATTTAATATCTTGAGTTATCAATCTTTCACTGCCATTGGACCTCCATTAAAATCTTCTAGACTATTAGGACCTATTGAAAATTGAGAGCCTTTCCAAATCATCATTGACATGTCATTATATTGACACCAGCAACTGAGGGAACTTCAACTATGACAACCAATAAGCCTTTCTGGAAAATTTAAAACAACAAAAGCCATCAGGAACATGACTAACCATTTTTACTGTGACTAGGAATCGAACCTCACCCCAAATCTAAGGTTTATATAGGTCTCTTTATCCTATATAATTGTAATGACTATACCAGTTACTATCTGTAGATTTAACTCTGCTTATTTTATCTTTCACGTATATCTTTGTACTGAGAACTCAGTAGTGGAATTAATTTTTTCACATTACAGGGGGAGGTGCCTGGTAAATAATAATAAAAATTTTAAATTTTTTTCCTATTTGACCAAGATAGAGAAATACTGTTCTTAGTCCTAGAAGTAATAAAATTATTTTAATAAATTATATAATTTTTTTTAATTATTTCAGTTGAAAATTGTCCTGATAATTAAAATTTTATTTTATTGTTTCAGTTAAAAATTGTCCTGAAAGTGAAATAATAAATATATAAATTACCTAAATTAATTATATAAAATTACTTCAGTTGAAATTAAAGTCCTGGTAATAAAAAATTTAGTTGAATCCTAGTCCTGATAATTATATATCAATATATATTAATAACTAGTTGATACATGTATTAATTATTCCAGTTGACTTTTTGTCCTGATAATTAATAAATTATTTGATTATTTCAGTTGATTTACTTTAAATTCTGGTTATAAATTATAAATATCTTAATTATTTTAATTAAAAAGTGGGATAATTATTTCAGTTGATTTTTTGTCCTGATAAATATTATATTTTTATTATTCCAATTTATTAAATAATCCTGATAATTGATCATATACTTTAAATATTTTTATTTTTTCCTCTTATTCTTTTTTCAAAAATGTTAAATAACAACTGATTAAATTTTAATATTTCTTTCGCTCAGTTTTAGTTATATACAACAATGACTGATCAAAGTGCTTCTGCTGGCCGTGATGAGAAAGTAGAATTGATTGATTATGATGAGACTTTGGTAAGTTATCCTTTGACTACAAAACTTGCTCAAATTAATCAATTTCTGCACCATTCAGGATGTAGAGATACATGAAATGGAAATAAAAGTGGAAAAAACTGCTCTGGATCAAAAGCCTCCATTGAACCCCCCAGAGAGCTTCCAAGAGGATTCAAGATAAAAAAGATACCTTTCAGAAGCAAGTCAGAAACCTCTCCACTCACACCAAGGATTAGAGGGCAGAGAACCTCAAACTAAGATCAAAAGTAGAAATTTTAGAAGAAAGGGTAAGAAATATAGAATCCTTTCTTAAAGAGAAGAGGAAACCTACTGCAACAACAAAAGCCCTTCCACAATCGGCTCCTCAACCACAGAAAAATGTTGAAGTTTTAAAATGGCAATGGGACTGGCTAAACACTCAGTGAGACTCCCTGCAGGTCCAACAAAAGCAAGCACCTCTGAAAGGTCCTTCCAGGCCCCATCAATTCAACCCAGCCTCTCCTCATCTCTGCCAAGGAGGAAGAAGGAAAAAGAACCCTCAATTCCAAATTTTTCCAAAGCCATGGAAAGCCCCTCCATTGAATCTCAAATGCCCTATTTGTCACTAATCCAATTCCTTCATGTAATTCTGGAAGAGGTGATGATACCTTGAGACAAGGAGAGTCTGGCTCCAGTAGGCTTATCAATCAATATCCAGATGTAACTAATCCTTTAGTATTGATTACTACTTCAATGATTAATCCTGATATGGCTGTTATTGATGAAACACCTGATCCTGAATTTTATGAGAATCTAGAAAATTACTCTGTTTCCATGTTAAGAAATACTCCAGATTTAGAAACCATTAATGATAAATATTTGAGAAATATTATTTCCAAGTAAAATAATATTATGAAAAACATGCAATTGATTCAAAAAATTAATAGTTTTTTAACTGAACAAGTGTACCAATCAGTTAGAAGTGAATTACAGAGAGTTTCCAATTATTTTTATAAGTACAAAGTAACTCATGAGAAGAAAGTTGCTTTGTGGCAAAAAATCAAGAATGATTTGTCTAAGTTACAAGACAATGTGTCTATCTATTTCCAGGAAATAGATGGAAATAAGATGAACTTAAAGAGACTAAGTGACCATTATTCATCTCTGAAAAATAAGAACCAATCATTTTTGCAACTATCAATAAGACATTATCCAGTATTCAAAGAGTAAAGAATAGGCTAACAACCATTGAAGAGAGGTTGAATTCATTTTTAAATGACCAGAAGTATTCTGAAATTTCTTTGAAAGAACCTGTTGCACAGGATACTCCACTTGTACTTGTACCTAGTTCATCTAAAGTAAAATTTGTGCCAGAAATGACTGTAGAGATCCCTGATTTTCCATCAAAAACTGATGATGTACCTGGTTAACCTACAGAAGGATTAAAAAATGAGATTACTGCCCAATTGGAGAAAATAAAAATCCTTCTCACTCAGAAACAAGCTTGTAATAAGGAGACTGCTTCAAATCAAAAGAATTGGCCAAAACTTGAACGATTCCCGAAATTTGATGGTGATTCTTCCTCTGATTGGCAACAGTTTATTTGCAGAATTGATAATATGAAGAATTCTTACAAAAATCCAGGTGAAGAAATTGTGTCTTAATTTATTTATTTATTTTCCAATGTTTCCCTAATGTGGTATGAATAAGTACTTTTAGATAAAAAGGACTACTCATGTGAAGATTGGAAGAAATTAATTAAAGAACAATTTGGTGGTTACAAGTTTAGGTTAGCTCAACAAATGCAGTATGAGAAAGCTAGATATATCTCTTCTTCTACTGAAAAACCTATTAAGTTCCTGATAAAACTTGTGAAGATACTGAGGGCAATTGACCCAGATATGGATTTTAAATTATGAAAGGACAGGATCCTTGATAAATTGCCTATGTCTCTGAGAGACTTAATAGTTGCTAGGACTGAGTTCACAAGAGAATCTTCATCCTTTTTTAATACTTGTAATGAGCTTGTTTTAAATATAAAAGTATTATTCTAGAAGATTCATTCCTAGAACTTCATTGGAAAAGACCTCCAATTACCAACAGAAACCTGCTGAAAAATTTGGTAAACCTCCTGACACTGTTGCACCTAAAGGTTATTCAACAAAAACATGATTTAAATGCAGAAATCCTTGACAGAAAGATCAAGTTTGTGACAAGAAAATAAATCTTTTTGAACAAACAGAGGAACATGCTGATGACACAGTTGCGCTGGATGATACTTCAAGTGATTGTGCCAGCAATATTTCTTATAAATCTCACCAGAATATTTTAATTCAGGAAGAAGATATTCATTATTTGAATAATATTGACCTTTGGAGTAATGATTTATCTACATTAGAATATTCTGAGATCATAAGAAATCTTGAGGACAGCTCAATTATTATTGCCCCTCTCAAGGAACCAGTCTTGATTAATAAAAATAAAGTTGAGGTTGCTTTAGATTCTGGAGCTGGAGGAGGTGTAGTATCTAAAAAAGAACTTTCTTCAGTTGATCAGGATTATGAATGAAAACTTATGCCTATCACTTCTGAAAATTGGAGAGCTTGTGGCTCTGTATTGTCAACTATTGGTAAATTGGAAGATACAGTATTTTTCAAATACAACCATGGCTTTGTAAGAGCTATGAGTGACTTTTTAGTTATGAAAAATAATAACCTAAGTAGTTAGTTTATTGTGGGAAATGACATTCTAACCAAATATGGCATTAAATTTGATCCCTCAAACCAGTGCTTCACAATGGGGTTGTATGAGAAGAGAAAATTTAAAATTTCCTCCCCCAAAAAATTATTAACACCAGGATTGAACAAATGTTATTCTGTAGTTCAATGTAAAGGAAGATCTATAAAAGAGATGACTTCCCTTCTGTCTGAAATTGACAATTCTTCTTTTGGAGAACAACTTTCTGGTGAGGAAAAAAATTATATCATTCAATTGATAAAATCTTTTCCTGTGGCCTTTACTCATTGGTCACATAAATTAAGATAGGTAAAAGAAGAAATGAAGCTCTAATTGTCTTTCCCATTTACTAAAATACCACCTAGTTTAAAGAAGAAGCCTTATCCTGCTTCTCCCGCAAAGAGAAAAGATATTGAAGACAATATCTCTACCCTTTTAAAAAATATTATTGTAAAGGTAGTTGAAATACCTAAACATTGTGCTATCTAACCTGTCCTAATTTCTCATGAGAAAGATAAAGCCAGGTTATGTGGTGATTATATAGCATTAAACACCTATACTGTAGATGATATATATACTTTACCCAGAATAAGCTCTATACGTGCTACCTAACAAAGTGGAAAATATATCAACTTTTTAGATTGTAATAAAGGATATCATCAATTACCTGTTGATAAGAATTTCCAGAGTTTTCTGATGATTGCTACTCATATGGGTATTTATAAGTATGTTAGGATGCCATTTGGCCCCAAAAATGCCCCTTCAGTTTTTCAAAAGGTTATGGTTAAAACAGTTCATCAAGAAATAATTGAAGGATGGCTGATGGTTTAAATTGATGATATAATCTTATTCTCTAAAATATTTGAGGACCATCTTTACCACCTGTGTAAAGTGTTCCATAAGATGGATGAGATAAATATGACACTTGCCTTGAAAAAATGCAAATTTGGTTTTCATTCTTTGAAAGTGCTTGGTCATGTTATCTCTGGTTTACAGATATGTGTTGACCAGAACACAGTGGCAGCCATACAAAAGGTGAAATCTCCTACCACAGTTAGAGGGCTCCAGAGTTTTTTGGGAATGTTTGGATAATATAGACAGTATATTAAAAATTATCAGGTTATAGCATTACCACTTACCCAATCAGCTAGGAATGATGTTGCTTTTTTCTGGAACAGTGAAAAACAAAGAGCTTTTGACACTATGAAAAATTGTTTGATGTCAGCACCAATTTTTGTTTTGCCTGACTTTAATCAAACATTTGTTTTATACACTGATTCCAGTTCTATTGGTCCTGGTGCTGCTCTCCATCGAAAACAAGTTATGAATGATAAAGTATCAGAAGTAGTAATTTTTCATATTTAAAGAACCTTGAGAAATAGTGAATCGAAATATGGTTCCACTCAACTGGAATGTTTAGTAGTAGTGTGGGCTCTAGAGAAGCTACATTATTATCTGGATGACCAGAAATTTGAACTTGTCACTGACTGCAGTGCAGTTAAATCCCTCTTGAACTTGAAGACACCTAACAGACATATGTTCAGATGGCAGCTAGCTGTTCAAGAATACAGAGGGAGGATGACAATAATTCATAAGGCTGGTATTGTTCACTCAAATTTGAATATGTTATCAAGTTAACCTTTGCCAAATGATGACTCAAATCCTGCATATTATCTTGAGGATAAGATTGTTCATATTCATGAGATATATGTGTTTGATATGGAGGAAGAGGTATTACAGCTTATTCTGGATTCATATGATAAAGATTCTCATAATTTTAATACTGCTGGTTTTTCAAAGGCCATATACTCTGATAGAGACCCTAAATTTCATTCTGAATTTTGGATGTCTCTAATGTATCTTTGTGGTTGTGATCTGAAGATTTCTACTTCCCATCACCCCTAGACTGATGGATTAGCTGAAAGAATAATTCAGACTTTAGAGGAAATGATAAGAAGGTATTGTGCCTTTGGCCTTGAGTATAAAGATAATGACAGGTTTACTCATGATTGGGTCACCTTACCTCCTGGGTTAGAATTTTCTTATAATAGCACTGTTTCATTTTTTCACTCAAAGAAAGCCTTTTAAGCTGTCGCTTGGATATGTTCCAAGTACTCCCGCATAAATTCTCAAAAATAAGATACCTAAATTGGACTTAAATCCTGGTGTAAAATCTTTTCTTTAAGGGCAACATCTTTCCATAAGTCATGCTCTAAAATGTATTGCTAAATCTTTTGAGTATGAGAAAATATATGGGACAAATCCCATAAAGAATACACTTTTAAAAAGGGTGATGAAGTACTAATTTCTACAGTCCACTTCAATTTAAAGGGTAATAACAAATTAAAAGACACATTTGTAGGTCCATTAGTTGTCAGAAGAATGGTTGGTGATAATTCAGTTGAAGTTATCCTGTACTCTCCATATAACAGGAAACACTCTGTTTTTTCAATATCTTTTCTGAAACCTTACACATTCAATAGTGATTTATTTCCCAAAAGGAGAGAAGACCAAAGAAGACCCCTATTGAAATCTTAGAAACAGCAGAAATTGATAAGATTTTAAATGACAGAATAGTAACTGCTGAAAAAGGTACAGAATACTTATTGAGATTCAAGAATAAATCTTCTGAATATGATTCTTTGATACCTGTGAAAGAGATATCTAACCTTCCTGCTCTACTAAAGAAATATAAAAAGAAAAAATTATAGTATTTTTTATTGTTTTTTTAGAGTGAGGGAGTGACAGCCAGGCTACTAGACTTACTCAGTAAATAATTAATTATTTACTAGGAAGGAGCCACACCTTTATTCTTATTTTATGTATTATATTTAATTTATAACTTACTTAAAATAAAATGACTAATTGGCATAAGTAAATCAAGTAATTATTTAAATTTAATGTCTCTCATACTTTTATTCCACAACAACATCCTCATGACAGGTGAGAGGTGAAATAAAACTATATCAAAACAGAAAGATACAAGTTAAATTATTTATTTAAAGATGAAATTTACAGAATCTTTAAAACATATCAAATAATTTTGCGTATACAGTAAATACATTACAGTGATATATTATTTATAGAACAACCTTAACATTTGCAATATCTTATTCTGGAATATTCTTTTCTCTCATACTCCTGTATATAGAATTTTAAAACTGCATGGTTTCTCTCCTTTTCTGCCTATATAAGGCCTCCCATATTTGTTCTTTTTCCTACTTCCATTACTAATCACATTTTTATTATATACACCAATAACATCTTTTATTAATACAATAACTGTCTTAGTAATTACAATTGAGTAAATCTAAACCATCTAAAAAATAATAATAATATTTTTTACCTTTTATTTGAGTAATAAACCATAAAGAAAAAAAACCTACTAGCCTTGATTTAATATCTTGAGTTATCCACCTTTCACTGTCATTGAACCTCTGTTAAAATCTTCTAGACCATTAGGACCCCTTGACATAAATCATGAGTGAAAGAATTCCAGATAAAGATAGGAAACCCAAAGTAACATTAAAAAAACTTGACAAAATGAGCATCTCAGAAATTCACATGAAAATTTTATCGACTCTAAAGGAAAATACCTGCCAAAAATGCTTCATATTTGATCACATATTTCAAGAGATTTTTCTTTAAAGCACTATGAATCATTTTTTCTGTGTCTTAAAAAAAGTTGTTCAAATTTGTACAACAAATGCTTTCTATTTTCAATATAATACAGTGTATTTAAGATAATATAGATTTGCTATAACTATCTCTAAGTCTTATTGAGGCTGAGCTGGATATTATTCTATTTTATTTTTTGTACATAAATCTGCTGATGCAATTCTTGACTAGGTAAAAGTCAAGGAGGGTTAAAAATTTTTCAGTAGGGAGTAAAATTCCAAATCAGGTGAATAAAACCTTAAAATGAGAATATAAAATATAAAAATGGGTGGAATTAGCATATAATAATCCAAATAGTTGAACAGAAAGAGGAAATGTGTCAAGGGGTCTTTAAAGTCTAGAAGGTTTTTCACAGTGGTCCAATGACAGTAACAACGGGATATATGGATTTAAAACTTGGAGTACGTATTTCCTTATCTTATAGAATATTTACTCAATAGAAGAGGTAAAATTTTTAAATTATTATTATTATTAATTGATTAGAATTACATTAATGTAAGTACTAAAAGCAATAATAGGTAGTAAAAACTTTTTAAGTAGTTTCAATAAATAATTTAGTCAAAAATGGAATGAATAAAAACAACCAAAAGAGAGGCCTTATATAGTCAAAGGAGAGACAAAACACATAAATAAAATTCTAAAAACAGTAGTATGAAAGAGAGAGAAAAAGAATATTCCAGAAGGAGTATTTTCAAATAATATAGTTGTTCTGAAAAGAAGGTGTCTGTCAAGGTGTACTTCAATGTCTAGAAGAATTTTGAGGTATTCCAGGGATGGCAACAATGGATTTAAAGGACTCAAGATAATGTATGTATTTCTCTTATAGTTAAGATTTATTACTCAATAATTAGAGTTAAGAATTTTTATTATTATTATGATTATTGATTCAAACTACAAGATGTAAGTACTAAGCCAGTAATAAATAGTAATAAATTTTTAATAGTAATAATAGTTTGTAAAAAATTGTAAGTCAAAAAAAAGGAATGTCCTGAAAGTACAAAAAGAGAGGGCCTTTATAGGCAAAGATGTGGGAAATAAAATATGGAGTTAACACCACCTAATACAAGGGTGTGAGAAAAAGAAGCTAAATAAGGAGTGTATGTGAAATAATAAGAGTTATACTAAATAGTGCGTAAATAAAAAATATTATTTTATTTGAAATAAAAATCTGAATCCTTTGGTCCGTCACATTTAGTACAAGAACATTTGATTTAAAATATTGAGTCAACAAAATCTAAATAAAGGAATTTGAAAAGTTTTCTTCTTTTTTATATTTTTATATTTTTATATATTTTTTTAATACTAATTTTATTCCCTCTCATCTGTATTATTGAGCACGGTGTTTTGGAGTAAAATGTATGTGACAGTAACTTATTTCTTATTAATTATTTACATTAATTATTGTATATAGCTAGTTAGTTGTAAGTAATACATAAGTAGTTTGTAAATAATTAATTATTAATAAGGATTAAAAGGTGTGGCTTCATCTCAGTAAGATAATTAATTATTTTACTGGGTAAGTCTAGTAGCCTGTCTGACAGTGTCAGAAAGGTGTAATTACTATATATGACAGAAATAAATTAATGTATTTAAAATTTACTGTAAATGTCAATTTTAAAAAAGTAATTTGAATTTTATGTAGGTAGTTAATTTTATTTAAATTTTTATTATAATTTATTTTAATATTAATTTCTATTTCTTTTAACCTGTCATTGAGCACGGTTTTTGAAAATATAAATATAAGGAACATTTTAATATTAATTTTAATTATTCACTAACTTTACCATTTTGTAATTAGTTAGTTTGTTATAGGTAAATTTAATGTAAATAATTAATAAAATTAATATAATAAGGTGTGGCTTCATCCAGTAAATAATTAATTATTTTACTGGGTAAGTCTAGCAGCCTGGCTGACACTCCCTCACTCTAAAAAAAACAATAAAAAAAATGCTATGATTTTTTCTTTTTATATTTCTTTAGCAGAGTAGGAAGATTAGATATCTCCTTCCCAGGTATCCAAGAATCATATTCAGAAGATTTATTCTTGAATCTCAATAAATATTCTTTACCTTTTTCAGCAGTAACTATTCTGTCATTTAGAATCTTATCAATTTCTGCTGTCTCAGATATTTCATTAGGGGTTTTCCCTGGCCCTCCCCTCTTTTTTGGAAATAAATTACTATTGGATATGTAAGGTTTCAAAAGAGATATTGGAAAAACAGGATGCTTTCTGTCATATGTAGAATACAAAATAACTTCAACTGCATTATCTTCAATCATTCTTCTGACAACAAATGGTCCAAAAAATGGGTCTTTCAATTTGTTATTACCTTGTAAATTGAAGTGGACTTTAGAAATCAACACCTCATCACCCTTTTTAAAAGTGTATTCTTTATGGGATTTGTCCCATCTCTTCTTCTCATATTCAAAGGGTTTTTCAATACATTTTTGAGCATGCCTTCTGCAAAGTTGTTGCATTTGAAGAAAAGATTTTACACCAGGATATAAATCCAATTTAGGTATTTTATTATTGAGAATTTGGGCAGGAGTTTTTGGAACATATCCAAGCCAGAGCTCAAAAGGCTTTCATAGAGTAACAGAATGAACAGTGCTATTATAAGCAAATTCCAACCCAGGCAGTAAGGTAACCCAATCATGAGTGAATCAGTCATTGACTTTATACTCAAGGGCAAAGGCACAATACCTTCTTATCATGTCCTCTTAAGTCTGAATCATTCTTTCAGCTGAGCCATCAGTCTGAGGGTGATGGGCAGTAAAAAGTTTCAGATCACGGCCACAAACATCCATCAGAGACATCCAAAATTCAGAAGTAAATTTAGGGTCACTTTCAGAGATTATGGCTTTAAGAAAACCAGCAGTATTAAACATATGAGACCACCATAAGAAAGCTAATTCTTTAGTAGAAACATCCTTGTGAGTAGGGATAAATTTACACATTTTTTTGAATCTGTCTACAATTATCCAGCAAGAGTTATAACTGTCTTTTCCAGCAATTGGTAATCCTGTTACAAAATCCATGTTTATTGTCTGCCATGGTGCATCAGGAGGTTCAATATGTTGCATTAATCCAGCTCTCTTACCACTCAATCTTTTTGATTTTTGGAAAGAATCACAAGATTCAACATATAATTTGGTGTCTTTAGACATATTAACCACCAAGAAGTCTTTTTAATTCTGATCATTGTTTTTTCAAGATCAAAATTTCCAGCTAATATGTCATCATGACAAATTTTCAAGATGGTTTCTTTCATAGAAGGAGGAATAACAATGAGATTACTCAACTTTCATCTATAATATAGATATCCTTCATCAATTGATAATTTACCTTTCTCAAAAGCCTTCTGGTACTTTGTTGGAAGGGTTTTAATTAATGCTTGTATTGAAGCATTCTTTGGATTATTCAATATGGTGCATAACATTTTCAAGTCAGTGTCCTTATCATATGAATCCAGAATAAGCTGTAATAGCTCTTCCACCATATCAACCACATATATCCCATGAATGTGAATAATTTCATGCTCAGGGTCATAAGCAAGATTAGAGTCATCATTTGGTAAAGGTAACCTTGATAAAATATCCACATTTGAGTGAACAATACCAGCCCTATGAATAATTTTCATTCTCCCTCTGTATTCTTGAACATCTAACTGCCTTCTGAACATATGTCTGTTAGGTGTTTTCAAGTTTAAAAGGGATTTAATTGCACTGCAGTCAGTAAAAAGTTCAAATTTTGGGTCATCCAGGTAATAATGAAATTTTTCTAAAGCCCACACTATGGCTAAACATTCAAGCTGAGTGGAACCATATTTCAATTCACTATTTCTCAAGGTTCTTGAAATATAACAAATTACTACTTCTAATACTTTATTATTCATCACTTGTTTTTGATGGAGGGCAGCACCAAGACCAATAAAATTGGCATCAGTGTACAAAACAAATAGTTGATTAAAGTCAGGTAAAGCAAGAATTGGTGGTGACATCATACAGTGTTTCATAGTGTCAAAAGCTCTCTGTCTTTCACTATTCCAGACAAAAGCAACATCCTTTCTAGTCAGTTGGGTAAGGGGTAATTCTATGACTTTCTAATTTTTAATATACTGTCTATAGTATCCACACATTCCCAAAAAACTTTGGAGCTCTCTAACTGTGGTAGGAGCCTTCACCTGTTGTATGGCTTCCACTTTGTTTTGGTCAACAAATATCTGTAACCATGAAACAACATGACAAAGCACTTTTAAGGAATGAAAACCAAATTTAAATTTCCTCAAGGCAAGTGTCATATATATTTCATCCATTTTATGGAACACTTTACACAGGTGGTCAAGATGGTCCTCAATAATTTTTGAGAATATGATGATATCATCAATATAAACCATAAGCCATTCTTCAATTTTTTCTTGATGGAATATGTTATCCATAACCTTTTGAAAAACTGAAGCGGCATTTTTAGGGCCAAATGGCATCCTAACATACTTATAAATACCCATATGAGTAGCAATCATCAGAAAATTCTTCTCAACAGGTACCTGGTGATATCCTTTGTTACCATCCAGACAGCTGATATATTTAGCACATTTTAAGGTAGCTTGTATAGAGCTAATTCTAGGTAAAGATAGACATCATCTACAGTATAAGTATTAAATGCTCTATAATCACCACATAACCTAGCTTTATCTTTCTCATAAGAAATTAGGACAGGTGAGATAACACAATATTTAGGTGTTTCAACTACCTTTTCAATAATATTCATTTTTAAAAGGGTAGAGATATTGTCTTCAATATCTTTTCTCTTTGTGGGAGAAGCAGGATAAGGCTTCTTCTTTGTACTAGGTGGTATGTCTGTTAATGAACAAGATAATGAAAGTTTCATTTCTTCTTTAACTAATTCTATTCCATGTGACCCATGAGCAAAGGCCATAGGAAAATATTTTATCAATTTAATGATGTAATCTTTATCCTCACCAGAATGTTGTTCTCCAAAAGAAGCATTGTCAATTTCAGAGATAAGGGCATGCATTTCTTTTGTAGATCTTCCTTTATATTGAACCACATAATTACATGTGTTCAATTCTGGTTTTAATAATTTTTTTGGGGAGGAAATCTGTTATTTTCTCTTCCCATTAATTCCCATTGTGAAACATTGGTTTGAAGAATCCAGATTTTTGCCATACTTGGTTAAAATATCATTTCCTATAATAAACCAACTGCTTAAGTTATCATTTTTCATGACAACAAAATCACATACAGCTCTTACAAAAATATTATTATATTTAAAAAGCACTGTGGCTTTGTATTTACCAATGGGGGACAAAACAGAGCCATAACCTCTCCAATTTTCAGAAATGATAGGAAAAAGTTTTGATTTATAGTCTTGATCCACTGAAGCAAGTGCTTTTTCAGATACTACACTTCCTCAAGCTCCAGAATCCAGAACAACTTCAATGCTGGTTCCATTGATCAAGACTGGTGCTTTGAGAGGGGCAATAACAATTGAGCTATCCTCAATGTTCCTTATGATCTCAGCATCCTCATCCGTAGATAAATCATTATTATCAATATCAATAGTATTTAAATAATGAATATCTTCTTCCAGCATCAAGATTTCTTTTTGAGATTCATATGAAATATTTCTGGCACAATATATTGAAGTATCATCCAGTGCTATTGTGTCATCAGCATGCTCCTCAGTTTCTTCAGCAAGATTTATCTTCCTGTCACAAACATGGCCTTCCTGCCAAGGCTTGTAGCCTTTGAAGCAAGTGTTTGTTGCATACTTTTTAGGTGCAACAGGGGCAGAAAGTTTACCAACCTTTTCCAGAGATTTCTGTAGTTAAGTGGAGGGTTTCTTCAAAGAGGTTCTAGGGATGCATCTTTTAGCATAATACTTGTTGTTTAGAAGGATTTCATTAAAAGTATTAATGAAGGAAGAAGGTTCTCTGGAGAGCTCAGTCCTAGCAACTATTAGGTCTCTCAGAAACATAGGTAATTTATAGAGGATCCTGTCCTTCTATAACTCAAACTCCATATCTGGGTCCATTGCCCTCAAGATTTTAACAAATTTCATCAGGAACTCAATAGGTTTTTCTGTAGAAGAGCTATATCTGGTTTCTTCATATTGCCTTTGTTGAGCCATCGTAAACTTGGAGCCACCAAATTGTGCTTTAATCAATTTCTCCAATCTTCCCATGAGTAGTCATTCTTATCCAAGATAACAGATTCATACCACATTAGGGCTATATTGGTAAAAAAAGAAATTAACTTAGACACAACTTCCTCATCTGGGAGTTTGTAAGAATTTCTTAAGTTATCAATTCTGCAAATGAATTGCTGCTAATCAGAAGAAGAATCACCATCAAGTGTTGGATACTGGTCAAGTTTTGGCCAATACTTTTGATTTAAAGGAGTCTCCCTAGTATTAGCTTGTTTCTGAGTAAGAAGCAGCTGTAACTTTTTTAATTTTGCATTAATCTCATTGTTTAATCCTTCTGTTGAAGATCCTGGTGCATCATCAATTTTTGATGGAAACTCAGTGGTATCAACAGGCATTTCTGAATCTAATTTTATTTAGATGAACTAGAAAGAGGTAAAATTGGAGTATCCTGTACCATATGTTCCTTCAAAGAAATTTCAGAATATTTTTGATTTTTAAACAATGAATTCAATTTCTCTTCAATGGTTGTTAGTCTAATTTTCACCCTTGGAAGACTAGATAAACTCTCATTTATTTTTGCAAAAGATAACCGGGTTTTTTTTGAAATGATGAATAATGATCACTCAATCTTTTCAGGTTCATCTTATCTACCTCTAGCTCTTGGAAACAGGCAGACAAAGTATCTTGTAGTTTAGACAAATCATTTTTGATATTTTGCCATAAAGCAACTTTCTTTTCATGAGTTGCTGTGTAATGAAACAAATCATCAGAAACTCTCTGTAACCTAATCCTTAATACTTGATAACCCTGTTCATTTAACAAACAATTATATTTCTGAGTTAATTGCATGTTGTTCATGATATGATTTTGTTTGGAAATAATATTTCTCAAATATTCATCATTAATTTTTGCTACATCTGGAGTGTTTCTCAATAAAGAAACAGAGTGACTTTCCAGATTCTCATAAAACTCAGGCTCAAGTGTTTCATCAATAATAGCCATATCAGGATTTATCATTGAAGTAGAAATTAAAACTAAAGGATTAGATACATTAGAATATTGAGTGATTTGTCTACTCTTATCAACCTCTCCTGGTCTCATAGTTTCATCTCCTCTGCGAGAATTACCTGAAGGAACTGGATCAGTAACAAGAAATGGTCGTTGAGATTCAATAGAGGGACTTACCAAGGCTTGGGAAAGATCTGAATATTTTTTTTTCTTTTTCTGCCTCCTTGATAAGGGTGAGGATGTGTTTGGTTGAATTGACTGGGTCTTGACGGACCTGCCTGAGGCATTTGAGGCTGCTGCTGTTGAGACAGATAATCCCACTAGGTGTTTAACCAATCCCACTGCCACTTTGACACTTCCACCTTTTCTGGTTGCTGGGGAGCCAATTGTGGAAGATCCCTGGGGGGAGGAGGTCTCCTCTTCTCTTGAAGAAAGGCATCTATTTTTCTTACCTTTTCTTCTAGTGAGTCTGTTCTTGCTCTCAGTTTTAAGTTCTCTGTCCTCAGTTCCTATATGTGGGTGGAGAGATTCCTGACTTGCTGAGGTAAAGGCATTTTTTTTATTTTGAAGCCTTTGGGAAGTCCTTCTAGGGGGTTGATGGAATGTTTGTTCCTGAGCATTGGTCTCCACTAGTATTTCCACTTCCTCCATTTCCACATCCTGATTGGTTCAATAATTGATTATTTAAGCCAATTTTTTAGTCAAGGGAGAACTTACAGAAGTAGCTTCATCATAATCAATCAGATCCAGTTCCTCTTCACTGGTAGCAGAAACACCTTGATCAGTCATTTTTAAACTTTAACTTGAACTGAGGGAAGGAAATATTACATGTATTAATTTATTTTTTCTTTTCAAAAGAAAAATAAGGAAAAAAAACTAAAAATCTTCAGGACAAAAATAAACTGAAATAATAATCACAATTTTTATTAATTCAAGATTAATTTATAACCAGGATTAAAAGAAATCAACTGAAGAAACAAAATTAATTTTTTGATCAATAAATTAAATTGTGATAATTATCAGGATTAAAATCAACTGAAGGATATTTAAATACCAGGACTTGATGTCAACTGAAATAATTTTAATATAATTTATTTTTATTAATTTTAATATTTTATTGTCAGGACAATTTGTCAACTGGAACAACAATATTATTTTAATTTATCAGGACAAAGTCAACTGAAAAAAAAATAATATAATAATAATAAAATATTTTATATTACTTCTAGGACTAAGAACACTATAGTTCTATCTTTTTCAACTAGCAAAAAAAATAAAAATTCCAAATTACCAGACACCTCCCCCTGTAAAATAAGAAAATTAACGCCACTTACAGAGTGCTGAGTAAAAGGAAATACATAGGGTATGAAAAGTGCAAAGTGACCCATGAATCATAATCAATATAAGTACCAAAAATATATGTGACTATAGTCAATATATAAACTCAAGTTTTGGAGTGCGGTTCGATTCCTGTTTGCAGCAAAAAGTAAGTAACGTGGCTGATGAGGTTCATCATCTTTTTTGTATACTTGTCCTATTGGCACCTCATCGTCAATGGTCCCTTGGTTGCTAGCTTCAAGATATTGATGCACCGTCAACTATTTGGAAAGGGCCTCAGTTTTCAAGGGCTCTTTCAAGTCTAGAAGGTTTTTCACGGTGGTCCAATGGTAGTAACAATGGGATATATGGATTTCAAACTTGGAGTACGTATTTCCTTATCTTATAGAGTATTTACTCAATATAAGAGGTAAATTTTTTAAATTATTATTGTTATTAATGGATTAGAATTACGTTAATGTAAGTACTAAAAGCAATAATAGGTAGTAAAGAATATTTTAAGTAGTTTTAACAAATAATTTAGTGAAAAATGGAATGAATAAAAATAACCAAAAGAGAGGCCTTATATAGGCAAAGGAGAGACAAAACACGTCAATAAAATTCTAAAAACAGTAGTATGAGAGAGAGAGAAAAAGAATATTCCAGAAGTAGTATTTTCAAATAATAAAGTTGTTCTGAAAAGAAGGTGTCAGAAAGGTGTATTTACTATATATGACAGAAATAAATTAAGGTATTAAAAATTTACTGTAAATGTCAATTTTAAATAAGTAATTTGAATTTTTTGTAGGTAGTAAATTTTATTAAAATTTATATTATAATTTATTTTAATATTAATTTCTATTTCTTTTAACCTGTAATTCAGCAATGTGTTAGAAAAAAGAAATAAAAGGGACATTTTAATATTAATTTTTATTATTCACTAACTTTACCATTTTGTAATTAGTTAGTTTTTTATAGGTAAATTTAATGTAAATAATTAATAAAATTTATATAATATGGTGTGGCTTCATCCAGTAAACAATTGATTATTTTACAGGGTAAGTCTAGCAGCCTGGCTGACAAAATGTGTAAAGGTGAGGAATTGAGAAGGATATTGGGAAACAAGAGTAAGGAGAAAGAGGCAGTGAAAAAGAAAGCAGGAAATTGTGGGATGGGAGCTGGAAAGAAATGATGGGGCTGGGAGCTTGGCTGGTGGTGACAAGTGTCAAAGAGTTCTAATGGTCTAGAGGATTTTACAGCGGTCCAAGTGGCGGAGAAGGTGGATAACTCAAGGACTTCAAAACAGGTATGTAGATTTTCTCTTTTGTAATTTATTACTCAATTCAAAGGTAAAGAAATAGTATTATTATTACTTATAGGATTTAGATTTATGTAGATGTAAGTACTAAAGCAGAAGTAGTAGTAATAATATGATTTTTGTTTTATATAATAAATTATAAGTGTTAAGGAATGAATAAAACAGCACAAAAAGTAAGGCTTTTTATAGGCAAAAGGAGAAAGAGAGCACATAGAGTGAGAAACTTCAATGCAGGAGTGAGAGAAAAACATTTTCCAAAATAAGAAATTGCAAATAACAAAAGTGTACTATAAGGATGTGTCAATAAAATATATTTTTTATGTATCAATTTATTTGATATACTTTGAGAGTTCACTTCTAAAGCTCACACTTAGTAAAAAATAATTTGAAGTAAATTTTTTGTATTAATAGAATTTTAAATTGTTAAACAAAGTAATTTGGATTCTTAAAATTTAGTATTAATATATTTTTTTTTCTCTTCCAACCTGTTATTGAGCACGGTGTTATGAAATAAAAATATGAGGGACATTATTCTTGATTTTAAATATTTAATAAATTTACTTGTTGTAATTAGTTAGTTTATTGCAAGTAATAATAAGGTAAATATAATTTAATTAATAATATCATAGGAAATAAAAGGCATGGATTCATCCCAGTAAATAATTAATTTTTTTACTGGGTAAGTCCTGAGCCTGGCTGACAACAAGTCTCTTGAGTAGATGCTAACTCAATAGTGAAGATTTGCAGCAGGGGAAAGCTACCATCACAAACTTAGTCTGAAATATTTTGGAAATTCCTGACTTTGCACAAAGCATATCTGATATACACAACATAGAAATTTTAGTTTTGTTTTGGGGTGCAACAAAGGGGCAACAATTAGGGAAAAGATAAAAACAATTGTATTTGTCACTTGAAGGTAATAGGTGGGTCTTAAGTCACAAAAACAATTGTTTTGTAATTGTTGCACAACCTTTGCATAATTGTTGCACCCCATGACACAATATACAAGTTTTTTAAAACATTTTTGACAGCTTAACACTATGCACCAAGTAAGATATCGCTGATGGGGATATCCAGCATGAGTAGGGGATACTTTAGTGAAGGACTTAAGGTCTAAAAATAAATGTAAGAAAAGTAAGTGCCAGAAAAATTAGTGTGAGAAAAGTAAGTGTAAGAAAAATCTTTTCAATAAGAACCAAGTAAGATATCCCTGATGGGGATATCCAGAGTAAGTTAGAGATATTTTAGGGAGGGACATAAGGATAGAAAAATATGTGTATGAAAATATGTGCAAGAAAAATATGTTTAAGGAAAATATGTGAAAAAAAATATGTTAGAGAAATAAGTGTAAAAAAATATCTTGCAACCATTGGAAATTTTGTTTTATAATTTTTATTTCTCAAAAAAAAGATTTTTTTTTTATTTTTAAATTGTTTCAGTTTTTTCACAATTTTTTTTTGAAAAAAAAATCTCATGGTCACAAATGATTTTTCTTACACTTAATTTTCTTGCACTTATTTATCTTGAGCTCAATTTTCTTAAATTTATTTTTCTGACCTCACGTTGTGGTACATGCCTTGCAGGTAGCTTGATTTTGGGCCAAACAGCTTGCATAGTCCAGGAAGAACAAATGGGATTCATAGCGCAGTGGGTAGTTATAAAATATAATATGTATTTGTGTGTTTTGAAGAACAAAGGGAAATAGAAGGGCAGAAGAGGATTCAGGGTCTGTGTGCTCTAATTTTGAAGCAGGATTCTCTGCACAATGGGGAATTGTG
The DNA here is from genome assembly GCA_030280995.1 of Hemileia vastatrix. NCBI lineage: Eukaryota > Fungi > Basidiomycota > Pucciniomycetes > Pucciniales > Zaghouaniaceae > Hemileia > Hemileia vastatrix. The sequence continues at coordinate 15,987,041 of JASXTE010000006.1, read as the reverse complement.
TGTTATCAATTTAGGACTGAAAGCGCTGAACAGTATGGATTTGGACTTTCCAATAATTGTGTGTTTTGCATTAAAGAAGGAATTATGGCTCAAGGAAAGACTCAAGTGCATAGTATAGTGCACCACGGCTAGTGTGGTAACTTACTGAAACAGGTAATGTAGGAGGTTAACTAGTTAAGTGAGTTGTCAGAACTATGGACTTAGTAATGAAGTAAGGAGAGCGGGGACTCAATCACAATACTACCCAAGAGTCAAGGCAACTAGGATAAGCGTTAGAAGGAGTCAAGCTTGGAAGTAGCGCTGAAACAAAACAAAGGTACAGTCAGGAGGGTGCATGTGGAGTATGAGTGAAACAAGTTAATACTAGTGTTAGTAAGAATAGGGTATGTTTTAGGAACTGTAGTTGTTACAAGCGGTGTACATAGTTTACTAATAGATTAGTTATTGTTTTACTAATGTTGCACTAGAATCAGCGCTGGAGATCCACTAGGGAACTGTGTTTTGAGCGCTGGAAAAATATTAAAAGTCTGACTATTCATTAGGGATAGGGTGTTGCATCTAGTAATAAAGTATACATAACAATTGACAAATAATTACTTAGCATATTAGTAGTTAATAATTGTGGAGTCAAGTATAAGAAATTATATTTTCTGAAATCAATTGTTTGAGAATATATTAGAGATATTTCTGAGTCTTTTGTCATTTGTGCATTTGTGTGTGTGGATTTCATATAGTATAGTAAAAGAATGCATCATAGAGAGAATATATAGATTCAGTAGGATTGAATATTACTAGAGTTATTTTATTGCTATAATAAGGCATATTCAAAGAAAGCTCTTCAAGGGGTAGTAGCTGTGGATATTAGCGTTTTTTAAGAATAGAAATATCCAGATAGTAATACTTGTTTTTCCTGATCTTTTAGACTCATCTCTCAACTTACATACTTTCTAATCAAAAATTAGTGTTACTGTCACGCGCCACGTGACACTCAAGGCGAAATTAACTCAATAAATCAATAATATCGAGTCCTACATCTATACTCGAAGCGCAGAAAGCAATTCTCCATAGCAACTGCGATTTTTCCTTTGTGTACTTACTATTTAACTGCGCTAGCCTAAACTCTAAATCTAAATTAGTCAATCTCCCAATAGGGTACCTTAGTCCTTTTCAATAAGTGACGCACAGCGCTAGGATCAACGAAATAGTACAGTAGTAGTTTTTCATTAAAGTTTTGTCAATTAATTAAAAAGGGGTATATTGAGCATGGACGGATATTTAGTGAAGAGGGTCTAAGTGTATGTTAGTAATGGTCAATGGAATGGGAATACTGCGATGGAAGGGAGGTCAATGCGAGGAGGAACAAAGGATATAAAAGGAGTTGGGTATTTGGTTCGATATTCCTTAGAATTAAATTATAATATCGTATTTACATTAATAGTGGAAAAACCTTAAAAGTTAAATCATTGTTATTGTATCTTTCTTTTACCTTCTCAATATTCATTTCTAAATCCTAAATCTTTGACTATTGAGTTTCCAACCCTTCGTGAGATTTTAAGAATTATTATTACCTTGGAACTAGTTTATAATTCTTCTCGAACAAACCTCGAACCTATAGCTATTACTTCGAGTGACCTTTGAATAATTTCCTCGAATCATTCCTCTGTGCTTCGAAGAAGTTTCTAAATCCCTCATCTCACTTTCAGGAACATCCTCGACCTTGTGCGTAGGTCGTCCGGTGACAGTATAATTTAATTCTCCGTAGTTCTCATTCTTTGCACTACTACGTCTTTTTTAGGTGCTTCTAAAAATTTTAAATGGCACCTGTTCAACGCACTCCTCCTACGGGCGCTACTACTAGAGCTCGCGCTAGAGGCAGGCCAACAGCCACAAGGTCTGTTTGTCGCACTCACTCTTTGGAACCACTTGACCTTAGGGAACGGCAACACTCAGTTCAATCTGTAGAAGACATTCCACAAGATTTTGAGGATTCTAGTGATGAAGAAGAAGGAGAGGATACAATGCATGAGGCACCATCCGCCCCTGCCAATCACCCTTCTGGCCAATCCTCAGAACCGGGACCATCTAACTCTCTGGAAGATTTCATGAGACTTTTTATGAAAACCCTTTCAAATCCAACGTCTTCAGAAGGATCTAAGTTCAAAACTCCTTCTATGAAATCTCCTGACAAATTCGACGGAGATCACCCCGACAGATTGCGACCCTTCTTGCAAACCTGCAAGCTACTGTTCCATAATGACCCTCGAACCTTTAACAGCAACCGATCAAAGGTTGTTTACGCTTCTTCATTCCTAGCCGGGAAAGCAGCAAGATGGTTCGAACCTTATCTACTCATGCTTTCTTCGACAGAAACCCACTTACTTATCAATAATTGCGAAAAGTTCGAAGACCAACTTTTTACGTTGTTTGGGGATCCTAATGAAACGGACAACGCAGAAATTGAACTTGATTTTCTTCGCATGAGTGATAATGGTAAAGCCTCTGAATATATCTCGAACTTCAGAGCACTTCAAACTCGAGTAGGTTGGAATGATGCTGCCCTTAAGTATCATTTCAAGAAAGGACTTCCTTCGAGGATTCTGGATCAATTAAATCTTCACGGTCAGAAGATGACTACTTTAACGGATTTAATGGATCAAACCCTCAAACTTGACGGCGTTTATCAAGGACGACTTCAACATCGTCGATATGCCAACAAATCTCAAGGCCTAAATTTTAAATCGGGACCTTCTTCACACCCACGACCAAATCAATCCTCCTTGACTCAATCCAAACCCAATAAGGGAAAGGATAAAACTCAACCAAAAGGCTCGACCCCAGGCGATATCATCAAAGTACTGGATCCTAAAGGGGAACTTAAAGAAGCTGAGAGGAAGAGAAGAGCAGATAATGGGTTATGTATGTATTGTGGGGGTAAGCACAAGTTGGAAGACTGTGTAAAGTTGAAGGAAAGAGAAGGTACTAGTTCGAAGTCAAAAAACTAGTAGATAGTTTACTTGTGTGCAAAGCAAACTATCTTATCTCTCCCAGTGCACAGAACCTCCATGTCTTAAGGACTGGAGTTGCCTTAAACCGCTTGAGATTCATTCTTTTTAAGGAGGATATCCCCTTCAGTTGTCTTATAGACTCTGGAGCTTCAATTTCTTTTGTTAGTTTATCTTTTGCCGAGAAGCTTCAACTAACATTTACAGATATCGATCGAACTCCCATCTATTTGGTCGAATCAGAGGAACCCAAATATTGGGTAAGTAAGAAAGTTTTATGGGGTTTCAACTTTCCGAATTTTTCCCCTTCGAGTGGGAATTATCAGTCTTGGACGCCCCAAGGATGGACGATACCATTCTTGGCCATGACTTTTTAACGTATTGGAATCCCGAAATTGATTGGACCCGGGGATTGATCACCCCACGCTCTAAGTATATTTCTGATTCTTTAATGCAGGTCAATAGGGAGTTAAACAACCCGCCTGACAACGTCCTGCTAGAGGACAAATCTCTGCCAGATGACTTGCAAGCATCTGTACCTTCTTTAAATGAGCAATTGGCTAACCCTTCTAGCTCGATGACTTCACTCGAAGAGGATTTAAATTGCCTCGAAGTAATCGAATTATGCTCTCTCAATACAGGTATCACCTCGACAGATTCTCTCGAAGATGAAGAGGATGACCAAATCAACGTTGAAGCCATTAAATCAACTCTACCGGAAATCTACCACGATTTCCTCGATGTTTTCTCAATCCGCAAGGCTGATAAGTTACCACCTCATCGACCCTACGACCATCAAATAGAGTTAATAGGCCCAGTACCTCCGGCAGGTCCTGTCTATTCTCTATTGAAGGACGAATCTCAAGTTCTTCGAGACTACATTGCAGAGAATGTAGCCAAAGGTTTCATCAGAGCCAGTAAATCTCCAACCGGCTCCCCAGTCCTCTTTGTAAAAAAGAAGGACGGTAGTCTTAGGTTGTGTGTTGACTATAGACAGCTCAACACAGTCACAAAGAAAAATGCATATCCTGTTCCTCCTATGTCATTACTTCTTACCCTTTTCAATGGTGCTAATTTCTTTTCTAAAATTGATCTTAGAGGCGCTTACAATCTTATTTGCATTGCGGAAGGTCATGAACCACTGACTGCAATGCGCACTAGATTTGGTAGTTTTGAATATTTAGTTATGCCTTTTGGATTATGTAATGCACCTTCAACTTTTCAAACTTTTGTTAATGATATCTTTCAAGATGTTGTTGAACAATTTGTAGTCGTCTATTTAGATGATATTTTAATATTCTCGAAAACACTGGTTGAACATATTCATCATGTTCGACAGGTCCTAAATCGTCTTCGAGATCATGGTCTCTACGCCAAGCATAATAAATGCGAATTCCACCTCAAATCAATTGATTTTTTGGGGTTTACGTTGTCCACTGACGGTTTAGTCATGGATGACAAAAAAGTCCAGAAAATCCTGGAATGGCCTGAGCCCAAAAACATTAAATCACTCCAAGGATTTTAAAGTTTTGCAAACTTCTATAGAAGATTTATTAAAGATTACTCTAAAACTATTTCCAATCTTACTTCTCTTCTTAGAAAAGATATTCCTTTTGTTTTTACTTCTACAGCACGAAAGGAATTCGAAGCACTAAAAACGGCGTTCACCACAGCCCCAATTCTTCGGCATTTTAATCCTTCGGCCTCGACAATAGTTGAGACAGATGCGAGCGATTATGCTATTGCAGGGGTCATCTCCCAATTAAATCCTGAAACAAATTTGTTTCATCCTGTTGCTTTTGAGTCACGCAAACTCATAGCCGCGGAATTAAATTATGAAATTCATGACAAAGAGCTTTTAGCTATTATCCATTGTCTTAAAAAATGGCATTCTTTTCTTCTCAGCCTAGATAGTCCTTTTCAAATTTTAACTGATCACAATGCTTTGAAATACTTCATGTCTTCTAAAGTGTTAACCAGGCGTCAAGCCAGGTGGGCTGAACTTTTGTCTGAATTTTCTTTCTCTATTTCCTATTGCCCAGGAAAAAACTGCATTGTCCCAGATATCTTGTCACGTCGGGACGACGTTTACCCACAGCGGGGGGACGCATTTGCTGACAAGAACCCAGCAAATGTGCAATCAATCTTCAACGAATCAATGTTAACAACTCATCAACTTAATTCGATGACAATTCAATCTTTTCGAAATCCACTATCCAACATCCTCGAAGCTCAGTCGAAGGAAGATTATTGTTTAGGGTTAAAAGACAAAATACTCTCGAAGCAAGGGGCCAAAAGATTTAGTATTGAATCAGGTCTATTAGTCTTCGAAGGTAGAATAGTCATACCCGACAACAACGAGATAAAATTATGGATTTTCAATAGTCGACATGATTCTCCGTTAGCTGGTCATTTTGGGGTTGATAAAACCTACCAGTTAATAGCGAGGGATTTCTTCTGGCCAGGTATGACCAAGGAAATCAAGGCCTATATAAAAGCTTGTTACAAATGTAATAGGAATAAGGCTTCCCGTCACCGGAAGCATGGGTTTCTTCAACCACTTCCTATTCCCTCTAAGCCTTGGGAATCTTTATCGATGGATTTCATTTCTCAACTTCCTATTTCTAATGATTTTGATGCTATATTAGTAATAGTAGATAGATTTTCAAAAATGTCTATTTTTGTTAAAACCACTACTACTGCTACAGCAGAAGATTTGTCAAAATTGTTTCTAGAATATGTATTTTCTAAACATGGCTTACCAAATGACATTATTTCAGATAGAGGCTCATTGTTTGTATCCACATTCTGGACCCAACTGTGTCGACAACTCAATATCACGAGGAATCTCTCCACGGCCTATCACCCTGAAACCAATGGTCAAACAGAAAGAGTTAACCAAATCCTCGAACAATATCTTCGAATGTATGTCAGTTACCAACAAGACGATTGGACCACATGGCTACCATTGGCCGAATTTGCTTATAATAACTCGACTCATTCTTCGACACGACAATCTCCCTTCGAAACCATTTATGGACGACATCCTCGATTCAACTCAATTCATGTATGAACTAATCATCCTGCAGAACATTATCTTTGAACTATATCACGACTCCAAGAAGAACTTAAAACAAATTTGGAATCAGCGATTCGAAGATACAAGGAACAGGCCGACAAACATCGACAATCTGCTCCTTCCTTTAAACCAGGCGACAAAGTATGGCTCGATGCACGAAACATCCGAACAACAAGACCATCAAAGAAACTGGCTGAAAAGCGCTTGGGACCATTCGAAATCGACTCTGAAGTCTCTAAAACTGCATTTCGACTCAAGTTACCTCCTAAATGGCAGGCGATTCACCCTGTTTTCCATGTATCTCTCCTGGAACTGGCTCGAGAAATATACCCGGGCAAGAACCAACCCCCTCCGGAACCGGTCGAAGTAGAAGATCATCTAGAGTGGGAAGTAAGTCGTATCCTTGATTCAAGAATACGCAAGGGGAAACTTCAATACCTCGTGGAATGGGAAGGCTTCCTCAATGACTCAGACAAAACATCCTGGGAACCAGCCATCAATGTTTCCAATGCTCCTGAACTCCTAAAATCTTTTCATTCGAAATATCCTTTAAAACCAAAACCTTAAAATTTCTTTATTTAAAATTTTCTTTTCTTTTCTTTCTTTCTTTAAAATCTAAAACACCTCTTAAATTTCTTAGCCTTGTTTTCTTTTTTCTCTCTTCTTTTTCTTTCTTCTCCTTCTATAAATTTCCTCCAAAACCAACCAAAAATAAAATCAAAATTAAAATTAAATACAATAAAAAAAAAAATAAAATAAAATAAAATAAAAATAAAAATTAAATAAAATTAAATTAAATTAAATTAAATTAAATTAAATAAAATAAAATAAAATAGAATAAACATAAATAATAAAATAAAATAAAAAAACTCATAAATCTCTCTAAATATTTTCTTCTTTTCTTTTTTCAATTCTTTAAATACATTCTTTTCTTAAATTTAAAATTCTCTTCAAAATTTTCTCTTTAAAAAAATTTTTTATTCTCTCTTTTAAAGACTTTCTTTTTCTTCGAATCATCAAATCCTGTATGGCACGACCATTTCCTCGAACTTAACTTCAACCCCTGAATCTCCCTATAATAATTCTTCGAAACAAATAAATCTTCTTTTCAAACTCTCTTAAATTCTACCCTTTGTTTTTTTTCTTTTCTTTCTCCTCTTTTTCAAACTAAAATTTCTTTAAAAAAAAAAAAAAAAAAAAAAAAATTTTTTTTAAAATCCTCAATTTAACAACTCATCTCAATCACAAAACCGTTTCTTTTTCTCTCTCTTTTCTTACATAAAAATTTTCCTTTTTTTTTTTAAAAAAAAAAAAAAAAAACACTAAAACTTCCTTCAATTAAAACAACCTTTTTTTCTTTCTTTAAAAATTCTTCTTTCAAATTCTAAAATTTTTTATTTAAAACTTCTTTTTTCTTTTTTTTCTTTTTCTCTCTTTTTCAAATCTTGTAAAATTAACAACATTCACCCACAATATATAAAAAAAAAAAAATAATAATACTAATAATAAAATAAAAGAAAAATAAAATAAAACTAAAATACAATTTTTTCTTCTACTTCTTTCCATCTCCTTTTCATTTTCAAATTTTTTCTTTTAATTTTTCTCGAACCAATCTTTTCCTTTTCTCCAAAACTACCCTTATCTCCTTCCTGCATTTATCAAATACCTCCTCCTCTCCTACCGGAACCACCTCTCCAATCTCCAAGAGCTCCTCCGCCACGTCGAAGGAAGCAGCGTCAATAATAGCGTCGACCTCCCCACATAGTTCTTCTGCGAACCTTACTCGTCGACCTTGACAAGGTTTCTTCAACCACACCTGGTCCAGGGTGTCTTCGGGCTCTTCAACCACTTCCGTGGCCGGAGGGTTTGCCTCAGTTGGTATAACCGGCGCAGGCTCCGCAATCGGCTCTTCCAGGTTATTCAATGTCTAAAACGCGACTCATCAGTAACTTCATCCTTGAAATAAAACAATTAAAACTTACCTCGAAGATGGGATCAGGCTCCAGAAATAACCTGGGCACCACTCCGACTTCTACCTCTCTCTCTTCCTCATCGTCCTCGATGACCACCCGACGTTTCTTGGGTGCCCGCCCTGGAACAGGGACTTCATCTTCATCCTCCTCCACCAATTCATCGACCTCTTCCTCGACACCTCGCTTCGAACTCGTGGCCTGGGTTACCCAGGTTGAGATCTCGTTGTTCATCTCCTTATCATTTTCCCCCACCGATTGTTCATCTTTGATCGAGACATCCCAAATGTCTTCAACCACCTCTTTAGTCTTTGGAACTACCCAAAATTTTGTTTTTGTGAATCGATTTTCGATTTCCGCGTTCTTCGTCAACGCATCGCACGCCACTCGCCGCCAACGGCAAAACTCGCATTTCTGGCGAGGGCCTCGAGTCGCCGTACTTTCGACACAGAAATATTCCATGCTTTCACAAGCCGTGCAAGTCCGTGAAAACTGTCGTGTGATTATTCCCCCATCCGCTTTAGGGTGTGGAGGCGTGGGTGTGGGGGTAGGGCAGTTCATTATAAAATAAATAATTGAGAGATGCGGGAAAAAAGTATTAGACAAGTGAAATTAGTGTGGGAAGATGGTTCAAGCTCAATGGAGTTCGCGTTTTTATACCCGGGCATCTGTCACGCGCCACGTGACACTCGAGGCGAAATTAACTCAATAAATCAATAATATCGAGTCCTACATCTATACTCGAAGCGCAGAAAGCAATTCTCCATAGCAACTGCGATTTTTCCTTTGTGTACTTACTATTTAACTGCGCTAGCCTAAACTCTAAATCTAAATTAGTCAATCTCCCAATAGGGTACCTTAGTCCTTTTCAATAAGTGACGCACAGCGCTAGGATCAACGAAATAGTACAGTAGTAGTTTTTCATTAAAGTTTTGTCAATTAATTAAAAAGGGGTATATTGAGCATGGACGGATATTTAGTGAAGAGGGTCTAAGTGTATGTTAGTAATGGTCAATGGAATGGGAATACTGCGATGGAAGGGAGGTCAATGCGAGGAGGAACAAAGGATATAAAAGGAGTTGGGTATTTGGTTCGATATTCCTTAGAATTAAATTATAATATCGTATTTACATTAATAGTGGAAAAACCTTAAAAGTTAAATCATTGTTATTGTATCTTTCTTTTACCTTCTCAATATTCATTTCTAAATCCTAAATCTTTGACTATTGAGTTTCCAACCCTTCGTGAGATTTTAAGAATTATTATTACCTTGGAACTAGTTTATAATTCTTCTCGAACAAACCTCGAACCTATAGCTATTACTTCGAGTGACCTTCGAATGATTTCCTCGAATCATTCCTCTGTGCTTCGAAGAAGTTTCTAAATCCCTCATCTCACTTTCAGGAACATCCTCGACCTTGTGCGTAGGTCGTCCGGTGACAGTTACACATGATTGCACTGTCTTTAAAAATAAGAGTGGCAGGCACTTATTTTTAGAAATTGAAAAGAAGAACCAACCCATCTTACATTGTGTCTACTGCTTAGTACTTTAGAACTCTCTACAATTGGTGTCCCAACAGTGGCCTAATTGTAACTAGTGTTTTGATTAGATTGATTGGTTTTCAGGGTTTTATAAAGAGGAGGTGATCAAGCCAGCGCTTCAGCAGAGGAGTCATAGGGTCTACAACAAGTGGATCAATAGCTGTTATCAGAGGATAGCATAGGGCTGTATTGTGAATATAGTCAGGTTAATTACCAAGTGTGTGTATATTGTTTTCATGATCTCTGTTTCAATTTCATATTTTGGAAATGGATCCTACTGCAACTACATCTAAGGGATGTCAGGAGAAGGCTAAATTGCCTAATTCAACGGCATCATTGACACAGACAGTAACCACGATAATTAGATGTAAAGATGAAATTTTGCATTTGGGTATTAATACCAAGAAGTTCTTACAAAGGTTTGAACAAGCAGCTGAAGTGCATGGAGCAACCAAGTATGTTATGGTGTGTAAAGTGTTTTTCTTTGTCTCTAATGAGTGCAAAGACAATTTAGAGGATTTAAAGGGGCATGAAGATTGTAATTTGTCAGCGCTAAAAGAACAGATGCTCAAGAGATGGCCAAAGGTTACTGAGGAAACTAAATATACAATAAAGGATCTGGATGTCTTGGTAAGGAGGGTCAAAGCTAAAGGGGGTGTTTGAGACCCTAAGGAATTTAAAAGTTTTAGAGAAGATTTTGATTGAATAGTGGAATATTTAGTCAGTAACAAAGATTTTGGCAATGCTAATGTGTCTTTACGTTGGTTTTGTGAAGCCTTAGCACCAGAAGTTGAAGACTGGGCAAAGAGGTGCTTAGATAACAAAGGAAAGCTAGTTAAGAAGAGGGACATTGTAGAAAATCCAATAGTACTAGCTATAGGCCTTGACCAAGGGAGTTGGAGAAAAACCAGAGAGAAAATCCCCTGTCCCTTTAGAAAAACAGAGTGAGATTTACTTGCTAAAGTAAGTTGGTTCATGTTTTGCTAAAGCCCCTTTTCAACACACTTGACTGCTTGATGAGCCAAGAAAGTAGTCACCAGACAGACTACCAGACCAAAGAACTGAAATGTAGAACAATGTCCACACCAGAGACAGCAAAGATACTTTATGTAGGCTGCAAATCCACACCAGAGACAGAAATAATACTTGATATAGCTTGCAAGACTATAACAGAGAAACAGTTTCCAAAGTTAAGTTAAATGAAGAACTCACTTGCAACAAACACAGCCAAATTGTGGCCAGAAAACAGTGAAAACTGAGTGAGGAACAAGGATATCACCTCCGGATGGTTGTATGATAATTAAGTTTGCCCCAAACTGTCTTATTTACTCTGTACACACCGACCGCTATCTAAGAGCCCATGCGCACCCACCAAATTGAATAAAAAACCCTCCTGAAGCGCTCCCCAACCTTCTAAAACAGAGGCGGGCGGGCCGCCCGAAGCTGGAGGTACCGCCTGAAGCGGCCCGGCCTCCCTGAAGCCAGAAAACCAATAAAAACAACTAATCTACTTAGAAAAATTAGTTACAACTACTAAAACCTTTAAAACATGGAATATCACTATAACAACATTGAGACATGAAATATAGAGAAAAATTAGCTCTATCCAATGGTACTAAGCACTTAACTCTAAGACTTAAGGTTAGCCCGTAAAACACGAAAAACAAAATTAAACAGCTAACTTTTATAAATGAAAAATGAGGAAATGACCCCTTAAAACTTAGAATATGAAAAATGTCTACAAGACATAAAATATAGAGAAAAACTAGGGCTATCCAATGATATTACCCACATACCCGCAGACCCAATATTCACGGAATAAAAGCAGAAAAATATCCAATTCCTTAACAGATGTCAATTAAGACATGCACAAACAGCACCAAACCGCACAACAAAGGCCCCTGCCAATGTTGGAAGACCACAACATTAATTATAAGTACCCTAGATTAGAAGAAGTAGAAACGGAAGTGGAAGCTGAAATGAAGTTGCGTTGAGCTGAGCATTGCGCAGCTAGAGTTGCTTTGGATAATGAGGAGATGGACGAAGATGCGTCTGGCGTGCTATTGCCTCCTCAGATATTGTCTCCTAAAGTTAAAGTTTTCACTAACCAAGAGCCGGATTCAGTTATGGCAAGGATTGAAGAGTTGGGGAGAAAATAATTGAAGCAGCAAAGGCCAAAGAGTTCTCCTCAACCATCGCGTTTTGCTACTATGGTATGTTACTATTGTAATAAGGAGGGAAATACTAGGATGAGGTGTAACGTGCTTCAAAAGGATTAAGAGGAGAGGGTAGTAAATGAGGATGGAACTATGCTTATGTTGGAAGATGGAACTAAGCTTTTCAAAGACAAGGATCGAGGGATGCAAGCCATGTTCATAGATCATATTAATAAAAAGTCTATGGAGGGCAGGTCAATCAAGGGCAAGGAGCTTGAAGCTAAAGAGAAAGGTAAGGATGGGAAGTCAGTCAATTTTGCAGTTACTTGCACAGTGTTGGATTTTAAAGTAAAAGAAGGAGCGGTTGCAGCACCACTTACTGCAGCACATTTGGAGATGTTTGCAGCAAAGCACAAGAAAATGGCCCCACCTACAATTAGTAGGCCGAGAAGAGCTGGTTCTAGGTATGCAAATTCAGAGGATATGGAGGAAGTAAGGTATACTACTATAGAGAATAAACCTGCGCCTATTGAGGATGTTGAAATGTATGGTATGGAACCAGGTGGTTATGGTGTGGATCATCAGGTAGAAGATCAAACAGCAATGATTGAGGAGACAGAGGTAGTGCAGCAAAGAGCGGTACTGTCACCGGACAACTTACGCACAAGTTCGAGGGTGTTCCTGGAAGTGAGATGAGGAGAGTAGTTTAGAAACTTCTTCAAAGCACAGAGGAAATATTCAAGGAAGTGATTTGAAGATGACTCAAAGGAAGAGCTACTGCTTCAAGATATGTTCTATAAGAATTCTAATTTAATTTAAAGGTAATATTAATATTTTTAAGATCTCACAAAGGGTTGGAAACTCAATAATCAAAGATTTAGGATTTAGAAATGATTACTGAGAAAATAAGGAAAGATACAATAATAATTATTTAACCTGAAGCTTTACCACTATTAACTATATATACGTTTTATAATTTAATTCTAAAGAATGTCAAACCAAAATCCAACCCCTTTTATATCCTTTACTCCTCCTTTCATTGACCTCATACCCATCCATCATTCTGCACACCACAGACCACCAAAATTACACCCGTTACACCTGGACCCTCCTCACTAACATCCATTAACCCTTTAATCCTCCACTAACCATCCCGTCTATGCTTACTAACCCTTTTAATAACCCACAGATATTTATTAAACCTTTTAGAGGACTATTACATTGACTATTGCGCTATGTGTCGCTTATTGAGCAAAAGACTAAAACACACTATTGAGAGATTGACTAATTTAGATTTAGAGTTTACACTAGCGCGGTTGAATTGTGAGTTTACAAAGGAAAGTCAAAGTTGCTATGTAGAATTGCTTTCTGCACTTCAAGTATGGATTTAGACTTCTGTATTATTGATTTAATGAGCTGCTTTTGCCTCGAGTGTCACGTGGTGCGTGACAGATGCCCAGATATAAAAACACAAGATCTGTTGAGCGTGGGACATACTTTCCCACACTACTTTCTCTCCCTTCTTGCTTTAATACTTTGTACTTTATTATGTTGACTTGTCCTACCCCAACTCCCACGCCTCCACACCCCATAGCGGATGGTGGAATCATTACTTGGCAGTATTCTCAAGCCTGCACAGCCTGCGAATAGATGGAATACTTCTGCGTTGAAAGAACGGCAACACAAGGTCCTCACCAGAAATATGAGTTTTGCCATTGGAGACGGGTGGCCTGTGATGCCTTATCGAAAAATGTGGACATCGAGCGTTGATTTACAAAAACCAAATATTGGGTAATACCGAAGACCAAAGATGTGGTCAAAGATATCTGGGACGTATTGGTTGGGGACAAACAGTCTGTGGGAGATATTGAGGAGGAGGTTGAAGATACCATGGCAACCTGGGTAACCCAGGCCACAAGTAAGAAACGAGGGGTCGAAGAAGAGGTAGATGAATTAGTTGAAGAGGATGAGGATGAAGTCCCTATTTTGAGACGGACGCAGAAGAAGCGGCGGATGGTCATCAAGGATGATGAAGAGGAGAAGGAAGTGACGGTGGAAGTCACCCTGAAATTGTTCTTAGAAGCTGACCCATTGTTCGAAGTAAGTCTGTTCTTCTTTTATTATTTTTTTTTAAAAAAATTTGTTACTGATGACCTATGTTTTTCAATTAAGATGTCATCACGTAAGCTCCGATTGTGGAAGCTGCGCCATTGCTTCCAGTTGAGGCAAATCAACCAGTGGTTGATTTGAGGGAGGACAACGAAGAGACTCTTGACCAGGTATGGTTGAAGAAACCTCGGCAAGGTCAACGAACTTGATTCATCAAAGATTTAAGTGGTGGGGTCAACAAAATTGTTGATGCTACCTCCTTTGACGAGGCCAAAGAATTACTAGAAATTAGGGAAGTGGTACCAGTAGGAGAGGAGGAGGTATTTGAGAAATGCAGGAAGGAAATAAGAGTGGTTTTGGAAAAAATGAAGAAGTTGGTTCAGGAGAAAATTCAGGAGAAAATTTGAAATGGAAGGAAAAAGAAAAGAAAGAAAGAGAGAAGGAAAAAAAAGTAGAAAGCGATTTGTGTATTTATTTATTTTTATTTTGTTGTTTTAATTGAAAATGTTGATATATATTTTATAAGATTTTGAGAAAAGAAAAGAAAAAAGGAAGAAAGTAAAGATTTGAATAGAATTTTGGTTTAAATTTTGAAAGAAGAAAAGAAAGAATGTTTAACTGAAGGAATTTTAGTTTAAGTTTTGAAAAAGAAAAATTTAAGTAAGAAAAATAAATAGTTGATTGAAAACAATTTTGTTTGAAATGAAAATTTAATGAGAGAAAAATTTTGTTATTCGTGAAAGTTTATTTATTGAAGTTATTGAGGAATTTTGGTTATTTGAAAAGAATGAAGAAAAATAGTTTTTGAAAAAAAGAATTTGAAAGAAAGAAGTAATTTGTTCAAAGAATTTTAAAAGAGAGATTTAAAGGTTGAAGTGAAGTTTGAGAAAGATTGTCGTACTGAATTTGTGAAAAATTTTGATACTTCAAATAAAAAAGAAATAAGGGAAAAGAAGAAAAGTTTGAAAAGAGAAAAGAAAGAAAATTAAAGGAATTTTTGATTTTTAAGATTTTATTTGAATGAATTTTAAGATTTTAATTTTATTATTTTATCTTTTTTATTTATTTTTTTAAAAACTTTTTTTTAATTTAATTTAATTTTGATTTTAGTTTAGTTAATTTAATTTTAATTTATTTATTTATTTTTAAAGAAGGTTGAAAAAAGCTCATGAGAAGAAGAAAGAAGAAAGAAAAAACAGAGTAAGGATTTTAGAAGAGAAGAAGTTTTAGAATTTTAAGAAAATTAAAAAGAAAAGAGAAAGAAGAGAAAAAATGAAAGAGAGTTCTAAGGTTTTGGTTTTAAAGGATATTTAAGATGAAAAGATTTTAGGAGTTCAGGGGCATTAGAAACATTGATGGCTGGTTCCCAGGATGTTTTGTCTGAGTCATTGAGGAAGCCTTCCCATTCCAGGAGGTATTGAAGTTTCCCCTTGCGCATTCTTGAATCAAGGATACGGCTTACTTCCCACTCTAGATGGTCTTCTACTTTGACTGGTTCTGGAGGAGGTTGGTTCCTGCCCAGGTATGTTTCTCGAGCCAGTTCCAGGAGAGATATGTGGAAAACAGGGTGAATAGCCTGCCATTTAGGAGGTATCTTGAGTCGAAATGCAGTTTTAGAGACTTTGGAGTCAATTTTGAATGGTCCCAAGTGTTTTTCAGCCAGTTTCTTTGATGGTCGAGTTTTTCAAATGTTTTGTGCGTCGAGCCATACTTTGTTGCCTGGTTTAAAAGAAGGAGCAGATTGTTGATGTTTGTCGGCCTGTTCCTTGTACCTTCGAATCTATAATTCCAAATTTGATTTAAGTCCTTCTTGGAGTCGTGATATGGTTCAAAGATAATGTTCAGCAGGATGACTAGTTCCTACATGGATTGAGTTGAATCAAGGATGTCTTCCATAAACAGTTTCAAAAGGAGATTGTCGTTGTGGTCTTCCAACATTAGCAGGGGCCTTTGTTATGTGTTTTGGCGCTGTTTGTGCATGTCTTAATTGACATCTGTTGAATAATTGGGTATTTTTCTGGTTTAATTCCATGGATATTGGGTCTGTGGGTATGTGGGTACTATCATTGGATAGCCCCGGATTTTTTATATATATCATCTCTTCATAATATTTTTCATATTCTAAGTTTTAAGGGGTCAATTCCTCATTTTTCAGTTACAAAAGATAGCAGTTTAATTTTGTTTTTTACGTTTTACGGGCTAACCTAAAGTCTTAGTGTTAAGTACTTAGTACCATTAGATAGGGCTAATTTAGCTCTATATTTCATGTCTCAATGTTGTTATAGTGAAATTCCGTGTTTTAAAGGTTTTAGTAGTTGTAGCTAATTTTTCTAAGTAGATTAGGTGTTTTTATTGGTTTTCTGGCTTCAGGGAGGCCGGGCTGCTTCAGACGGCACATCCAACGTTGGGCAGCCCGCCCACCTCTGTTTTAGAAGGTTGGGGAGCGCTTCTGGAGGGCTTTTATTCAATTTGGCTGGTACAGGTGCCAAATTCGTTGGTGTGCATGGGCTCTTAGATAGTGGTCTGTGTGTACATAGTGATTAAGACAGTTTGGGGCAACTTTCATTATCATACAACCATCCGGAGGTGATATCCTTGTTCCTCACTCAGTTTTCACTGTTTTTGGCCACAATTGGCTGTGTTTGTTGCAAGGTTAGTTCTTCATTTAACTCAATTTGGCAACTGTTTTCTCTGGTTTAGTCTTGCAAGCTATATCAAGTATTATTGCTGTCTCTGGTGTGGACATTGGTCTACATTTCAGTTCTTTGGTCTGGTAGTCTGTCTGGGAACTACTTTCTTGGCTCATCAAGCAGTCAAGTGTGTTGAAAAGGGGGCTTTAGCAACCAGAACCAACTTACTTTAGCAAGTAAATCTCACTCTATTTTTCAAAAGGGACAGGGGATTTTCTCTCTGGTTTTTCTCCAACTCCCTTGGTCAAGGCCTATAGCTAGTACTATAGGATTGTCTACATTGTGTCAAAGAATGAGTCAAGCTAAAATAAGCAAATTGAGACAATGGTAACCATGTGGTCCAATCGTCTTGTTGGTAACTGACATACATTCAAAGGTATTGTTCGAGGATTTGGTTGACCCTTTCCGTTTGCCCATTGGTATCAGGATGATTGGCCGTGGAGAGATTCCTCATGATATTGAGTTGTTGACAAAATTGAGTCCAGAATGTGGATACAAACAATGAGCCTCTATCTGAAATAATATCATTAGGTAAGCCATGTTTGGAAAATACATATTCTAGAAACAATTTTGAAAAATCTTCTGCTGTAGCAGTAGTAGTGGTTTTAATGAAAATAGACATCTTTGAAAATCTATCTACTATTACTAATATAGCATCAAAATTATTAGAAAGAGGAAGTTGAGAAATAAAATCCATCAATAAAGATTCCCAAGGTTTAGAGGGAATAGGAAGAGGTTGAAGCAAGCCATGCTTCCGGTGATGGGGAGCCTTATTCCTATTACATTCTTAACAAGATCTTATATAGGCCTTGATTTCTCTGGTCATTCCTGGCCAGAAGAAATCCCTCGCTATTAACTGGTAGGTTTTATCAACCCCAAAATGACCAGCTAATGGAGAATCATCTCCACTATTGAAAATCCATAATTTTATTTCATTCACTACGCAATATAGGGGGTGGACTTGCTAGCAAGTCCTCAACCTGAACTCAAATGGAACTCAGATGGAACTCAGACTGAACTCATACTGAACCCATACTGAACTCTACTTGAACACCCACCTAAAACTGTTCTTCTGAGTGGTGTTCATTCCTGATTGTATGGCTCCTTTATCAATAGCTCAATGTGTGTTCAATCTATGGTGAGTTTGGGTCCAAGGTTGCGGACTTGCTAGCAAGTCCGCCCCCCATATTGTGTGGTGATTGTTGTTGGGTATGACTACTCTAACTTCGAAAACTAATAGACCTGATTCAATACTTAGTCTTTTGGCCCCTTGCTTCATGAGTATTTTGTCTTTTAACCCTAAACAATAATTGTCCTTTGACTGAGCTTCGAGGATGTTTAATAGTTGATTTTGTAAAGATTGAATTGTCATTGAATTAAGTTGATGAGTCGTTAACATTGATTCGTTGAAAATTTATTTCACATTTGCTGGGTTTTTGTCAGCAAATGCATCCCCCCACTGTGGATAAATGTTGTACCCACGTGACAGGATATCTGGGACAATGCAGTTCTTACCTGGGTGATAGGAAATAGTAAAAGAAAACTCAGACAGAAATTCAGCCCACCTGGCTTGACACCTAGTTATTACTTTGGAAGAAATAAAGTATTTCAAAGCATTGTGGTCAGTCAGGATTTGAAAAGGACTATCTAGGTTGAGAAGAAAAGAGCACCATTTTTTAAGACAATGAATAATAGCTAAAAGCTCTTTCTCATGAATTTAATAATTTAATTCTGCTGCAATAAATTTGCGTGACTCAAAAGCAACAGGGTGAAACAATTTTGTTTCAGGATTTAATTGAGATATGACCCCTGCAATAGCATAATCGCTAGCATCTGTCTCAACTATTGTCGAAGCAGAAGGATCAAAGTGTCAAATAATTGGAGCTGTGGTAAATGCAGTCTTCAATGCTTCAAATTCCTTTTTTGCTGTAGAAGTAAAAACAAAAGGAATATCTTTTCTAAGAAGAGAAGTAAGATTGGAAATATTTTTAGAGTAATCTTTAATAAATCTTCTATAGAAATTTGCAAAACCCAAAAATCCTTGGAGGGATTTAACGGTTTTGGGCTCAGGCCATTCCAGGACTTTTTGGACCTTTTTGTCATCCATGACTAAACCATCAGTAGACAACGTAAACCCCAAAAAATCAATAGATTTAAGATGGAATTTGCATTTATTGTGCTTGGTGTAGAGACCATGATCCCAAAGGCAATTTAGAACCTGTCAAACATGATGAATATGTTCATCCAGTGTCTTCGAGAAAATTAAAATATTGTCTAAGTAGACGACAACAAATTGTTCAACAACATCTTGAAAGATGTCATTAACAAAGGTTTGAAAAGTAGATGGTGCATTACATAATCCAATAGGCATTACTAAATATTTAAAATTACCAAATCTGGTGCGCATTGCAGTCAGAGGTTTATGAGCTTCTGCAATGCAAATAAGATTATAAGTTCCTCTAAGATCAATTTTAGAAAAGAAATTAGCACCATTGAAAAGGGTAAGAAGCAATGACATAGGAGGAACTGGGAATGCATTCTTCTTTGTAACTGTGTTGAGCTTTCTATAGTCAACACACAACCTAAGGCTACTGTCTTTTTTCTTTACAAAAAGAACAGGGGAGCCGGTTGGAGATTTACTGGCTCTGATGAAACCTTTGGCTACATTCTCTGCAATGTAGTCTCGAAGACTTTGCAATTTGTCCTTCAATAAAGAATAGACAGGACCTGCCGGAGGTACTGGACCTATTAACTTTATTTGATGGTCGTAGGGTCGATGAGGTGGTAACTTATCAGACTTCTGGATTGAGAAAACATCAAGGAAATCATGATAGATTTCTAGTAGAGTTGATTTCATGGCTTCAACATTGATTTGGTTGTCCTCATCATCTTCAAGAGAATCTGTTGAGGGAAGACCAGAATTGAGAGAGTATAATTCGACTACTTCAAGGCAATTTAAATCCTCTTTGAGTGAAGTGATCAAGCTAGAAAGGTTAGCCAATTAATCATTTAGAGAAAGATAAGATGCTTGCAAGTCATCTGGCAGAGATTTGTCGTCTAGCAGGACATTGTCAGGTGGGTTGTTTAACTCCCTATTGACCTGCATTGAAGAATAAGAAATATACTTTGTGCGTGGGGTGATCAATCCCTGTGACCAATCAATTTCTTGATTCCAATGTGTTAAAAAGTCATGGCCAAGGATGGTATTGTCCATTCTTGGGGCGTCCAAGACTGATAATTTCCACTTGAAGGGGGGAAAGTTCAGAAAGTTTAAATCCCATAAAACTTTCTTACTTACACAATATTTGGGTTCCTCTGATTCGACCAAATATATTGGAGTTCTATCAATATCTGTGAATGTCAGCTTTAAATTCTTGGCAAAAGATAAACTGACAAAAGAAATTGAAGCTCCAGGGTCTATAAGACAACTGAGGGGGGTATCCTCCTTGAAAAGAATGAATCTCAAGCGGTATAAGGTAATTCCAGTCCTTAAGACATGGAGGTTCTGTGCACTGGGAGAGAGAAGATAGTTTGCTTTGCACACAAGTAAACTATCTACTAGTTTTTTGACCTTGAAATAGTACCTTCTCTTTCTTTCAACTTCACACAATCTTCTAGCTTGCGCTTACCCCCACAATACATACATAACCCATTATCTGCTTGCCTCTTCCTCTCAGCTTCTTTAAGTTCCCCTTTTGGATCTAATACTTTACTGATGTCTCCTGGGGTCGAGCCTTTTGGTTGAGGTTTGTCCTTTCCCTTATTGGGTCTGGATGGAGTCGAGGAGGATTGAGTTGTCTGTGGGTGTGAAGAAAGTTCTGATTTAAAATTTAGGCCTTGAGATTTGTTGGAGTATCAACAATGTTGTAGTTGTCCTTGGTAAACACCGTTAAGTTCGAGGGTTTGATCCATTAAATCGGTTAAAGTAGTCATCTTCTGACCATGAAGATTTAATTGATCCAGAATCCTCAAAAGAAGTCCCTTTTTGAAATGATACTTGAGGGCAGCATCATTCCAACCTACTTGAGTTTGAAGTGCTCTGAAGTTTGAGATATATTCAGAGGCTTTATCATTATCACTCATGCAAAGAAATCCAATTCAATTTCTGCGTTTTCAGTTTCATTAGGGTCACTGAAAAATGTAAAGAGTTGGTCTTCAAACTTATCCAGTTATTAATAAGTAAGTGGGTTTCTGTCAAAGAGAGCATGTGAAGATAAGGTTTGAACCATCTTGCTGCTTTTTCGTCTAGGAATGAAGAAGCATACACAACCTTTGATTGGTTTTTATTGAAGGTTTGAGGGTCATTATTGAACAGGAGCTTGCAGGTTTTCAAGAAGGGCCGTAATCTGTCTGGATGTTCTCCATTGAATTTATCAGGAGATTTCAAGGAAGGAGTTTTGAATTTAGATCCCTCCAAAGATGTTGGATTGGAAAGGGTTTTCATGAAAAGTCTCATGAAGTCTTCCAGCGAATTAGATGGTCCAGATTCCAAAGGTTGACCAGAAGGGTTAGTAGCAGGGGCGGATGGTGCCTCATGCATTGTATCCTCTCCTTCTTCTTCCTTGCTAGAATCATCAAAATCCTGGGGGATGTCTTCTACATATTGGACTGAATGTCCCCATTCAAAAAGGTTGAGAGGTTCCAAGGAGTGAGTGCGGGAAACAGGCTGTGTGGCTGTTGGCCTGCCTCTGGCGTGAGCCCTAGTAGTAGCGCCTGTAGGAGGAGTGCGTTGAACAGGTGCCATTTAAAGAATTTAAGACACCTGAAAAAGTACATAGTAGTACCAAAGAATGAGAACTACAGAGAATTAAATTATACTGTCAACGGACGACCTACGCACAAGGTTGAGGGTGTTCCTGGATGTGAGATGAGGAGAGTAGTTTAGAAACTTCTTTGAAGCACAGAGGAAATGTTCAAGGAAGTGATTCAAAGATGACTCAAAAAAAGAGCTCCTTCTTTGAGATATGTTTGATAAGAATTCTAATATAATTTAAAGGTAATATTAATATTCTTAAGATCTCACAAAGGGTTGGAAACTCAATAATAAAAGATTTAGGATTTAGAAATGATTACTGAGAAAAAAAGGAAAGATACAATAATAATTATTTAACCTGATGCTTTACCACTATTAACTATATATACATTTTAAAATTTAATTCTAAAGAATGTCAAACCCAAATCCAACCCCTTTTATATCCTTTACTTCTACTTGCATTGACCTCATACCCATCCATCATTCTGCACACCACAGACCACTGAAATTACACCCTTTACACATGGTCTCTCCTCACTAACATCCATTAACCCTTTAATCCTCCACTAACCATCCTGTCCATGCTTAATAACCCTTTTAATAACCCACAGATATTTAATAAACCTTTAAGCGGACTATTACATTGAATATTGCACTATGTGTCGCTTTTTGAGGAAAAGAATAAAACACACTATTGAGAGATTGACTAATTTAGATTTAGAGTTTATACTAGCACGGTTGAATAGTGAGTACACAAAGGAAATTTTCAGTTGCTATGTAGAATTGCTTTCTGCGCTTCGAGTATGGATTTAGACTTCTGTATTATTTATTTACTAAGATGCGTTTGCCTTGAGTGTCACGTCGCGCGTGACAGGTACCTGCTGAAGGAATGCCAGGAGCAAGGCACAGTACTCCAAAGAATCCACCTTGAAGAGCAAAGGCTGGTGCGAAGGCGACTCAACTTAAATGGAGGATGCAGCGCCCAGTTCACTCTGATTTTTATAAGGCAGCTGAGGATTTAGTTACAAAATGTTTGAAGACTACTGTTTCTGTTCCATTGGGGGTGCTTACAGCAGTAGTGCCAGATGTAGCAAAGGGAATTGTGGATAAGTGCAGGAAGCAAAGTGTTTCTAATTGCGCTGAGTTTGATGTTGGAGAGAAGTCATTTCAGCCAGTCGTTGGATTACCTAGGGTGCCACATTATGCAGTACCCTTAGGGTATTTAATGATTACTGTAAACAGTAAGCAAATTAGAGCATTAGTGGATACAGGTTCAAAAATCAACGTGGTGTCAGTAGATGATGATGTGGAGTTAGGTCTTCCTGTTAAAGATGGTGAGGGTACTGTCGCAGGAATTGGCGGAGGTAGGTTGCCTGTTATAGGTGTAGCAGAGTATGTACACACTAGAGTTGAGGGAGCGACAACAAGGGATATACATTTTTATCTTCCAATGGGTGTAGTTAAACCAGTTTTAGGCACACCATTTTTAATGGATTATTCTGCAACTATTGATTGTTGTTTAAATAAGACTATTGGAATAAGAACTATGGGTGATGATGGTGTTCCAGTAACAGCAGCCTTAGTAGCGCCTAAGGATGGTGTCTGTGAAACTAAGTACTCTGGAGCTGCACAATTAGAGAGAGAAAGAGAATTTTATGAGGAAGTCTCAGATGATGAGATAGGGCAACTGCCAGGAAGGGGCCAAAATTTTTATTAGGGACTGGAATTTTAGGTGTTACTATCTCCCAGGATGAGAGGAACCCGGATAGTGACCAGTCAGTCCAACAAGAAGGGATATGTAAAGTGGTACTTTGTAGGTGTCTTGGGAATACTACAGTAGAATGTATTATACCTAAGCTTTTTAATTTCTTTGATTATGGATTTTGTTATACCTTTATTAAAAAGAGAAGACAAAAACAGGATTTAGGTGTAACCTATAGTTATATTAGAAAGGGTTTGATTTTAATTAATGAAGGGAGCAGCAAGCACTTTTTAGCATCTAAGTATAAACCAGTAAATGTACTGATGCCAGATTTGAATCCTCCTTTTCAGAGGCAGGCGCTGTCTAGAAATCCTTATGATACTCCTTTAACAAGGTTTCCACCTGAATTTGTGCCTACTAGTAAAATCACTATGGAGAGGCTTCAGATGCTTAATTTTGGACCAGAGGATTGGCTGTTGCAGAAAGAAAAGAAGTTGTTGTTACATGTTATGGATCATAGAGAAAAGGCTATTGCATTTTCTGAAGAGGAAAGGGGTTTGTTGAAACACTCTTATGGTAAACCTTATATTGTTCCAGTTATACCTCATGCACCGTGGCAAAAGAAGGCTTTTCCAATACCAGCGGCTGTAAGAGAAGAGTATACGGAATTAATTAGGGGAAGGTTAAGGTCTGGCTTGTATGAAAAGTCTATGTCTAGCTATTCAAGTCCAGGGTTTTGTGTTGTTAAACATAATGGTAAATTAAGGGTTGTTCATGATCTTAGGGAGATGAACAAGGTTAGGGTAAATGAAGCAGGAATGCCACAAACACCAGAGGATTTTTTGGATTCTTTTGTGGGACGTGCATGTTATGGATTAGGTGATATTATGGGAGGATATGATGAGCACAAAATAGACAAATCATACAGACCCATGACTATGTTTGAAACCCCACTGGGGCACTTCAGGTTGACAAAGTTACCGCAAGGTGCAACAAATTATGTGGGGGTATATCAAGCACAGATAATGCAGATATTGCAGGATGAAATTCCAGAACATTTGGGAATTTTCATTGATGATGGCGGTATAAAAGGACCAGCCAGTGATTATTATGGGGAGGTGTTAGAGGAGTGTCCGTATATTAGAAGGTTTTTTAGGGAATATGCAATTACCCTGGAAAGAGTGCTATTCAGGATAGAGGAGGCAGGATTAACAATCTCTGGATCCAAGTTTGCTTGTTGTGTTCCAGCGCTAGATATAGTGGGACATGTGGTATTCAAGGAAGGGAGGATCATTGCAGAAAATCAGAAGAATAAGGTGCTTACATGGCCGAGGCCAAGAAATACTACGGAAGTTAGAGTGTTTTTAGGCATCTGTACATATGTAAGAATTTTTATTTGAGATTTTGCTTTGTTGTCTTCACCTTTAAGGCGCTTAACAAGAAAAGATGTTGTAAGGGATTGGACGGAGGAACGCAATGAGTCATTTGAGTTGTTGAAAAGGATTGTAGGAAAAGATATTCTTTTGAAGATATTGGAGTATGGACCAGGCACTGGGAAAATTACTCTAGCGTTGGACTCTAGTGTGTCTGAAGTGGGCGCAGTTCTGATGCAGGAGGATGAGGAAGGTAATGATAGAACTGTCCTTTATGAATCTAAGACTTTTACTAGAGTAGAGTCTAGATACTCTCAGTCTAAGCTGGAGTTATGCGGAGTAGAAAAGATTGTTAAGAAGCTACAATGAATGCTTTGGGGGTAACATTTTGAGTTGCAGGTTGATGCGCTATCTTTGGTGCAAATGATTAGTAGCCCCAGTTTACCAGATTCCCCTATGACAAGGTGGGTGGTGCAGATTAATTTATTTTCTTTTGATTTAGTCAATAAGCTGGGAAAGTCATTCAGTATGCCAGATTAATTATCTAGAAGACCATTGTGTGAAGAAGACTCGGAAGCCAAAGAGTTTGAAGAAGATAAGAGATGGGTAAATGGGATAGATTATTGTTATGAAAGATTTGGAAAGGTCATCCGCAATGACAATAAACTGGCAGGAAAGGTTGTCCGCAATGATGATAAACTAGTAGCATGGAATGTCTGTAAAGACATAAAACTAGGTGTTGATGATGCAAAGAATGTTTGTAGCAAAGGTAGTCTGCAACTGGATTTAGGGAACACTAAAGCTAACGTTGTGGCATTCCAAATCTGGGTATGCCACTTAGGTGAAAATTTGATTGGAACTTGGTTAGAAGAAAGACATGGTGTTACCAGGTGTTAATTTGGCTGAAGGGAGTTAACTGGATTTTTTTTTGGGTTGATTTTTGGTGTTTTGGAATGATTATATGTGGTATTTCTTTTGTGATTTACTGGTTTTATGGATTTGTATTTTTGGTGAATGAAGTGTGCTCTTTGAATGGCCACTTTTTTCTGGTGCGCTCTGGTGCGCTGCAGTTTGCTCTGGTGATTTTCCAGTGCAAAAGCGAAGTGTACTTGAAAAATTCTGTCATTGTGGCAAAGTTTGGTCATGGTGACAACATTAACTCACTGTGGCAAATTTAGCTCACTCTGGCCAAATTAGCTCATTATGGCAAAATTAGCTCATTATGGAAAAAAGAGCTCATTGTGGCAAAATTTGCTCACAATGGGAAATTCTGATCACCAGTGCAAAGTTTGGTCACTATAGAAAAGCCTGATCACTAGTGCAAAGTTTGGTCACTGCAGAAAAGTCTGGGCACTGTGGTAAAGTTTGGTCACTGTAGAAAAGTCTGATCACCAGTCCAAAGTCTGGTCACTGTAGAAAATTCTGATCACCAGTGCAAAGTTTGGCTATTGTGGCAAAATTTGGTTAGAATTTATTATGCTTGTTAGATCAATAGTTTATTGTAGATCCTATGCATGTAGTGTATTGTTGGAAAGGTCTGGAGTAGGAGAATCAGATAGAAGGGAGAATCTTAGTTTGCTACATGTTTTTTTTTAGTTTTGATATTGAGAGTCTTTTTGGAGAATTAAAAACCACCTTCATATTTTTCATTACTCAAAAAAATTAAATAAAGTTATAATACCCTTATAACATTTATATTTTTCATAACACTGTTAAAATACAACACAACAATTATATTTTCATCAACATATAGGGTATCATTAGAAAGGTCTCCATCTCAGGGACGTGTTCTTATTTTCACCTCATTAAAAATAAAATCTTATAAAACATAAAAGTCTATCTTTTCAGATCTTTCACTAGTACACCTTAATTTTTGTCATCAGTATTTCTTTTTCAACAGCTGCTATTACTAAATCTCAATAAGAGTTCATAAAATTAGAGTTTCATCTATATTTTAAATCAATGCAAGTAGTCTAGTAAGCTTAGTTATTTGAGAAACCCTTATTTTACTTAGAAGGACAGGGTTTTCTATGGTTTATCCAACTCCTTTTGATTCTGCTTACAGCAAGGCGACTGTAAGAGTCTACCTACATATTTGGTGCCCAATGTGGAGTTTCAATATCTCTAGCTTTTTCTAGGACTTACTTGGATCTAGGACTTTCTTAGTCTGCAAGAGGCTTATTCTTTGGAACTCTTATCAATTTATTTTATTAGCCTGCAAGAGGCTTTCTTATTTTAATGGCTTAAACACTTTTCTTACTTTATTGGGATGTCTTCTGCTTCTGCTTCTGGATCTTCTCTTCCTCTTACTCCTTCAGTTAGGATTGTTTCTTGGGATGGCCCAAATTTTAATGGGGAGGAGGTTAAATGGTTTATTAGCAGGTATGAAGCTTCTGCTGCTGTTGATGGTGCTTCTCATGTGGACATGGTGAAGCAGGTTAGATTTTATATTGCTGATAGGGACGTGGAAAAAGAGGTCATTTCTATGCAGGCTTTAAAGGACAAGGATTGGGTAAAGTTGTCAAAGGCTATGATTGATAGGGGGGTGTTAGATTTACCATGTTGGACCTTAATAAAATTGTTGGTGACTTGCAGGCAAAAGGGGGCATTTCTTCCATGGCTGACTTCAATGAGCTATGTGTTCAGTTTGATGAAGTTGTGGAATATCTTATTTTGGTTGAAAAATTGGTTCATGAAAATCAAGCTAAGGATCTGTTCTGGTAAGCTTGCAGTAGGGATATTTGAATAAACGTCTTGAAGGATCTCTCAAGAAAGGATCTGATGAAGGAACTGCCCAATGGTGAACAAAAACTGCCGTTGTTGGAGATTATTAAAGAGAATATTCAAGCTCATTTTAAATTAATGGTTTTGGACAAATATCAAGAGTCCTGAACTCAATATGTCAGCAAGGTTAGTGAAGTTTTGGCCAAAAACAAGGATATCATGGTCAAAGCTGAAGAGACCAAGAAAACTCAGATGGGACTACCGGTGGTAAATGTTGAAGGAAAGGTGGACAACAAGATGGTCGATCACTTGGCTGATTTAAAAAAGCAATTGAAGATATTTGTCCAAGAGACACAGAAGGCCAATAAGGCCCCAATTGCTTCTTCATCAACATCTACTTCTTATCAATCAAGAGGAAATGAACATCAAAATTCTAATGGAAATGGAAATGGGAACTGCTTCTCTGGTAATAGGGGGAATAGGAATGGTAATTGTGGTAGTGGTTATAGAGCTGGCTATGATGAGCCAAAGGTGTGCTCCTACTGTAATAGGAGGGGGCACAGAGCAGGAGTATGTTTTACTCTTGATAAAGACTTGGATGCTGGGAGAGTATTATTCAATGGTAAAGTTTATAAATTTCCTGATGTATTGTTCATCAAGCCCAGAAATGGACAAGCACCTTCTGATTTAGTTAGAAAGAATATGGCGTCTGAAAGGAGAGCTTTATTTGAAGAGTTAAATGATGATGATGATAATGCCAAAGGTGGCAAAATTGGTGAAGGTAAAACTGGTGAAAAAGCTGACAAGGGTAAAGAAAAAGAGGTCAGTAAGGCCACATTTTCAACTTCTTTTGGTGGTTTGGAGCTGGCAACTGTTGCTAAAGTTTAGGGTAACTGTATGGCTGGAGAATATGACGTCAATGCTGCTAGAGAAGCAGCTGCTACTAAAGCTAAAAGTAGCATTCAGAGCCAACTAAAGGCTAAACCTGGAAAGGCAATTAACAAGTTGAGACCTTACTCTAAGGACAAAATTTATAGAATGCAGAAGGGGATGGCTGATATGGGGCCTCCTAGTTATGGCAAGTTTGATTTAAATGGTGAGCCTATTCCAGAAGATGATTCAGATTCTGTGGAAGATGTACCTTTGGCATCACTACCCAGACAAAGTTTTAGCAGTCCCATCCCAATGGAGGGAGTAAGAAGGACTAGAGATGGATCAGGATTAGAGAATGAAGCTGGTGATGGAGCTAGGGTTATCAGTAGTGAAGATGTTATTATGGGGGGTGAAGATGGAACTGTGGGTCCTCAAGAGGTGCCAAGAGCCAAGGTTGTTAAATCAAAAGTCTAGTATGAGCGGCCAGTTGTATCTGGTCAAGAGAATGAAATGGAAGATGTTTTGAATAGGGTGAATCAACTTCAGATTCCCTTATATTTGGGGGAGCTTATCACTATTAGTCTGGCACTTTCAGAGAAGCAGAATAAGCATCTGACAAGGCAACAGGTTTCCTCTGGAGAGGTGGAATATATTTGTGAAAATGCTGAGAAGTTTGGTGAGGAGGTGGAAACTCATTTTTCTGCACCTTTAGGTTATTTAATGGTAACTATTAATGGTAAAGAGGCAAAGGCCTTGGTCGATTCAGGGTCTCAAATTAATTTAATTTCTTTAGAGCAAGCAACGATTATAGGTTTTCCAATAAAAAACTAGTACTGGGGGAAACCTCAGAGGTATTGGAGGGCATGAAACAGAGATGATGGGTACAGCTGAGCATGTCAAATTAGGTATTGGTGGATCTATTGGTAAGGTTCACTTTTATGTGGCCAGAGGGGCAGTTAAAACTGTTCTTGGTGGTCCTTTTTTGATGGATTTTGAGGCCCAGATTGGTTATCAAGCTGGAATCGGTATTAGTTTTGGAATTACTGGAGAGGATATGAAGAGGCTACATATACTGTTGGCACCTCCTGGAGACAAAGGTTTGGAGACATGGCCAGGGATCACTACTCTGTGTCAGTGTTGTACTTGCATCAAGAAGCGGCGTATTAAATGGATGGCTTCTGGTGAATTATTTTTAGAGGGGAATTTTGGAGACCCTCATTTTTTGGGGTAGTAGGGGCTGATCACTCTAATGTTGCAATCCCTCCCCAGGATGAGATCCTGGATTGCAATAGGTCAGCTCACTTGGAGATAATTCAAGTGTATTATCAATTATTTTCTGTTAATAATACATTAAATTGTAATTATTTTTTCAAATTTTTGGTTTGTCTCACTTCTCCATCAATATTTTTGATCACATTCAAGAATGGACAAAGAGGGAAGATAGGAAATATTATGTTGAATAAAAATTGGAATGTTTTATTTTCTGACCTCCAGAAAGAGGGTAAACTTCAATTATTCCATCAAAATTCTATAAAAAATCTTAGTATAATTAAATCACAAAAAAATAATTTTTTGATAATTTGATTCCAGTCCTCCAGCAAGAGGATAAACTCCCAACTTTTTTTATGGGGGATTTTATGATGGATAAGGGAATTAAAGGTGTTGGAAAAATTGTTGATAAACTAGACAAGGGAAAAGAGAAAAGGGTTAAATTTAAAAATGAAATAAAATATTTTTCTACTTATATTGATTCTGATTCTGATGAAGAAGGGAATTCCTTTGATGAAATTTCCAATGGCAATACAAAAATAAATATTTTACCTCAAGCTTATGTAGATGTGGAGGCAGCAAAATATAAGAAGGTAGAAAATAAAATCCAACCGATATATGAACCACTACCCGCTGAATTAAATCCACCTTTGAGAAGACCAAGGCTATCAAGAGATCCTTATGAATGTCCCTTGGTGAAGAATCCGCCCAAATTCTCAGCAACGTCAAGAATCACTTTTGATAGATTAGGTGTTGTTAATTTTGGACCTGATGGTTGGTTGTCTGGAGAAGAGAAGAAGTTGTTGTTGGATGTGATGGTCAAGTGAGAGAAGGCCATTACTTTTGTAGAAGAGGAGAGGGGTGTGTTGAAGCATTTCTATTGGGAGCCTTACAAGATTCCTGTAGTATGTGATGAACTGTGGCATCAAAAACCAATCCCAATTCCAGCTGCATTAAAAGAAGCTTATATTGAAGTTGTCAGAGAACGGATTTGCACTGGAATGTATGAGCAATCATCATCAAGTTATTCTAGTCCAGTATTTTGTATCAAGAAACCGAATGGCAAACTTAGAGTAGTTCATGATTTCAGGGAATTAAATAGGGTTAGAATAAAGGATGCTGGAATACCACCTAGTGCTTAGGAGTTTGTGGAAGCGTTTTCTGGGAGAGTGTGTTATGGTTTAGGAAATATTATGGGGGGATATGATGAGAGAGAGTTGCATCCAGACTCTAGGCCTCTCACTACTTTTGATACACGACTAGGATGATTACAATTGACAAGATTACCTCAAGGAGAAACAAATTGAGTTGCTGTTTATCAAGCTCAGATGGCTTGGACTCTTCAAGATGAAATTACTCAATATGCTGGAATCTTTATTGAAAATGGAGGAATTAAAGGACCTTCAAAAGATTACCATAATGAAGTGTTGGAGGAGAACCCAGGGATACAAAAATTCATCTGGGAGTATGCAATCACTTTAGAGAGGATCTTGTTTAGAATTAAAGAAGCTGGTTTAACTATTTCTGGTTTGAAATTTTCATGTTGTGTGCCAGCCTTAGAGATTTTAGGTCATGTGGTATGTAGAGAGGGAAGGATTATGTCCAGGAAGAAAGTTAATAAAATTCAGTCCTGGCCAAGACCCAAGAATACTACCAAAGTTAGGGGGTTTTTAGGTGTATGTGTTTATGTTCAAATTTTTATCAAGGACTTTTGTTCATTGGTAGCTCCATTGAGAAGGTGGACAAGAAAGGATGTAGACTGGCAGTGGGATGAAAAGTGTGAAAGGGCGTTTGAGAGATTGAAGAAGATTGTGGGGAAGGATTTAGTTCTGCACAAGTTATATTACGGAAAAGATGCTGGTAGGATTTATTTAGCAGTTGACTAAAGTCAGGTTACAGCTGGGGAAGTTTTGTCTCAGATGGATAAAGCTGGTTACATTAGGCCAGTTAGGTATTAATCTGTGGTATTCACCAAAGTCCAATCAAGATATTCTCAGCCGAAATTGGAACTGTGTAGAGTGGCAAAAATTTTAAAGAAACTTCAAAATTTTTTGTGGGGCCAACACTTCGAATTGCAAGTGGATGCGAAATCTTTAATTCAAATGATTAATTCCCCAAGTTTACCAAATGCACCTATGACAAAATGGTTAGCATTCATTCAACATTTTTCTTTTGACTTAGTTAATAAGCCTGGAAAAACTTTTACTATTCCAGATGGTTTTTCAAGAAGACCACCCACTGAAGATGATTCAGACTCAGAAGAGTTTGATGAAGATATACCTATGATTAAAGCCAGCATTAAAGGACCTGAAGACTTTCCATACCTCCCCCATGAGGTTAAACTGGCAGGACTATTGTGTTTAGATGATTGTGATGATGACCTCCACCAAGAGGATAAACTAGAAAATTAATTTTATGTTGATAAAATTGATGAAATTGGTGTGAATAAATTTGGTAAAAAAGAGGTAGAAGAAGATTTTGTGTATAAAGATGATGAGGGAGTGGTAGTTTGGGATAGTGGTAGGTTAAGGAAGGGTGTATATGTTGGAGAATTAGAAAATTTGATTAAAAAGGGTGAAGAAGAGAAAAAGGTATTTTAAAATTTGGTTCCTAAAAGGTCAAAAGGTTCAGATGAAGAAAATCAACATAGCTTGATCAAGAATCAAATTTGTGGTCAACGTCTATTGGCTCATTCATTTGTAGGTGATATATGGGATAGAGAAGTGCCCATTTATATTATATTAATTGATTTTCAATATTCAGTCTGGGGTCAGACTGGTTTTTATTTGTTGTTGGTCAAATATTTATTGACTTTAGAATGGCCAGAAGATTGTGAAGATGATGAATGGGTTACTATAAAAAGGAAGTCATCTACGTTTTACTTATCTGGTAGACAATTAATGAAAAGGAGGTATCCAAATCCTCAAGTAGTTTTAACTCAAAAGAAAGGGCAAAAATTAGTTTTAAATTCACTGCATGAAGATCTTGGGCATAGAGGTGTTGGAGAAACTTTCAGAAGAATTGCTGATCAATTTTGGTGGCCAGGCATGAAGATGGCTGTTAATCAGTGGGTTCAGTCATGCAAAGAATTTCAAAGAAGAAGTTATTTAAGGCCCAAAGATCCTGGACATGCTACCAGGCAAAATACTCTCTTTGGAAGGGTTAGCTTGGATGCCATTCATATTAAGGAGGGACGGTATAAATATTTAATTTTAGCCAGAGATGATTTATCTGGTTGGGTAGAGGAAGTGCCTCTTATTAATTTGACTGCCAAAAATGTGGCAGAATTTATTTTGTAAAATTGGGTGTATCAATATGGAGTTATGAAATTGGTAATGGTAGATGGGGGTCCTGATTTTGGGACAGAGTTTAGAGAAGCTATATAAAAATTTGGGTCAAAGATTAGGGTAGCAACCCGTTATTATCCTGAAGCTGAAGGTATGGTTGAAAGAGGGCATCAAGTTATTAAGGATGCTTTAGTAAAAATGTGTGGGTTGAGTGCAGAAAAGTGGAGGCATTATTTACCCTTAGTTTTATTTGCTGATTGAATTACTGCCAAAAGGACAACCATATTCTCACCTTATGAACTTGTTTTTGGACAGAAAGCAGTCTTACCGGTTGATTTGGAAGCTGAATAATATCTTGGAGTTGATTGGGAGATGTTCAAGACTACTGAAGAGTTATTATGTGCACGAATGATGCAGCTAGAAAAGAAAGAAGAGTACTTGAAAAAGTCATATTTGCGGATGATGAAGATTTGAAAGCAGTCAGTAAGATATTGGGATGAACGGTTGGCACATCAACTTAGAAGACCTTTGAATACTGGAGATATGGTTTTGGTGTATAATAGGAGTTTAGAGATCCAATGGGGCAAGATGTTTGCAGATAGGTGGAATGGACTGTATAAAGTCAAGGAACAAGTATCTGGCGGTTCATATGTTTTGGAAGAATTGGATGGAGTAGTTTTAAAGAAGAGGGCAGCGGCTGATTAAGTCAAGCGGTTCTATCCTAGGGGAACCAGGAGTGCTGAAAGTTAACTCCAAAATGAGGGTAAACTATTTCTACAATCTTTTTAAAGGAACTCCAAAATGAGGGTAAGCTATTTCTACAATCTTTTTAAAGGGACTCCGGAATGAGGATTAACTATTTTCTTATTAAAACTATTACTGTTGTTTTACTATGTTATGGGAGACAAAACTGTTAACAAAATTTACAACATTTATGAAGACATTTGTTTGAAAATTCTTAAAAATCTTAAAAGCAACAAAAATTATGGGGAAGATATATGTTGGATTGATAAATTTTTTTTATTGGTAGAAGTGTTCACAGGGGAGCCTTCTGAATTAAATATTGGCAAGTTTGGGGGTAATTGATGGTCTGGCTGCTCTATACACAATTACCCCACAATGTTTGTTACCAATTTTTCCCTGTTTCTAGTTGAATCCTGGCTTTGTTTTTGATCTATAGGAAGTCTGATAAGACTATAAACTGGAACGTACAAAGAGACAATGCTCCCACTGCCAGATTCAAGATTCTTTTTTATTTTTTATTTTGTTATTCCTTTTATGTTAGATTTTTATATAATGAAATATTTTTTTCTTTCATTATAATTTTTTATAATACTATAAATATTGTTAAGGGTGATGCTCACTGGTGGTCTCTAATCATTTTTACCAATTGGAAGGAGCCCACCCAGTGATCATTATCATAAAATATTATTTTCCTAAACTTTCATTTATTAATTTTGTATTTTAAATTTCTCAAAATTGTGTAACCACATCAAGTTGCATGTGGATGTGGGTTTGATGTCAAGGGTACGGCTCATCAATTGGCCAGGGGGGCATCTTTTAGATTTTATTTTCCATTTCATAAATTTTATATTTCAAATTTGTTTATCATTTTTTTAAAATAAATTTTAAATTTTATTACATAACAATTCTTTATAACCTTTTATTATTTTCATCATTTAATAAAAAAAAACTAATATAAAAAATAAAAAATAAATAAATAAATAAAATAAAAATAAAATAAATTTATAAACATATAATTATCATTTTTTTTAAATTTTGTTAAATTTAATTTTCAATTTTTCTTTTGGTTTATTTCTTTTATAGCATATTTTATATAGGAAAAAGGGTCAAGTGGAGCTTGAGCAAAATTGGATCCTACTTCAAGATCTGTTAGTCCTCCAA
Source organism: Hemileia vastatrix (assembly GCA_030280995.1). Taxonomy (NCBI): domain Eukaryota; kingdom Fungi; phylum Basidiomycota; class Pucciniomycetes; order Pucciniales; family Zaghouaniaceae; genus Hemileia; species Hemileia vastatrix. The sequence continues at coordinate 15,952,607 of JASXTE010000006.1, read as the reverse complement.
GACTTTAAACTGGCTATTATTCAAGACTTTCTTTAAAGGGTTATATTTTTATTTTGGGATCTGTTAGTCTTCCAAGACTTTAAACTGGCTTCTTTTCAAGACTTTCTTTAAGGTCTTATTTGTATTCAAGATCTGTTAGTTCACTAAGACTTTAAACTGGATAGTTTTTACAATTTTATTTTAAGAATTTGGTTCCTTATTGGATCTGTTAGTCCACTAAGACTTTAAACTGGCTGTTTATGATTTTATTTCAAGATATGCTGTTAGTCCTCCAAGAATTTAAACTGGCTAATTTTCAAGGAAGTTCAAAATTTTATGGATATTTTTGGAGAAAGGTTTAGGATAGTAGTTGGAACTGGCAATCAATTAAATGTTTGGTCCACCAAGACTTTAAACTGGAATTTCAATCTATTTGGTGAAATTTGTGGCACGTCAACATGGTCTAAATTTTTAAAATTAAATATTGGAAGCCTGGCTAAGGTATTTTGTAAAGGTTGCTGAATAGCAATGGATGAAATTGTGATGAAGGAATAAGAAGTAAGGGTGGTAGTTGGATTATTATTGAATTTTTTTAAGAGCCTCAGTGTTAGGATATTCGGTGTGAAGCTTGGAAGACCTTATGGCGAGATTGGAATCATAGAATTTGGCTCAGTGGGAGGACCTATGAGAATGGAATCAAGCGTATTTGGCTCATTATGGAGCTCCACTCTCTCATGCTGTGACATAGTGGTAAGACTGGTATATGGGAGTCTGAAGGGATTCAAACCTTGCTCTCAGCAGTGGAATCATCACAAAAATTTATTTTTATTATTATTATGATTTATATCAAGAGCGGGAGAAAAAGACAAACAGTTTCAATTTGTAGAAGACCAGCTAGAACAATGTTCATCAAAATAAACTAACTAGAATGCATAATTGGTCGGAATGGGGACATTCCTTATTGGAGGGAGGATGTGGCATTCCAAATTTGGGTATGCCACTTAGGTGAAAATTTGATTGGAACTTGGTTAGAAGAAAGACATGGTTTTACCAGGTGTTGATTTGGTTGAAGGGAGTTAACTGGATTTTTTTAGGGTTGATTTTTGGTGTTTTGGAATGGTTATATGTGGTATTTCTTTTGTGATTTAATAGTTTTATGGATTTGTATTTTTGGTGAATGAAGTGTGCTCTTGGAATGGCCACTTTTTTCTGGTGCCCTCTGGTGTGCTCTGGTGCACTCCAGTTTGCTCTGGTGATTTTCCAGTGCAAAAGCGAAGTGTACTGGAAAAATTCTGTCATTGTGGCAAAGTTTGGTCATGGTGACAACATTAACTCACTGTGGCAAATTTAGCTCACTCTGGCCAAATTAGCTCATTATTGCAAAATTATCTCATTATGGAAAAAAGAGCTCATTGTGGCAAAATTTGCTCACAATGGGAAATTCTGATCACCAGTGCAAAGTTTGGTCACTATAGAAAAGCCTGATCACTAGTGCAAAGTTTGGTCACTGCAGAAAAGTCTGGGCACTGTGGTAAAGTTTGGTCACTGTAGAAAAGTCTGATCACCAGTCCAAAGTCTGGTCACTGTAGAAAATTCTGATCACCAGTGCAAAGTTTGGCTATTGTGGCAAAATTTGGTTAGAATTTATTATGCTTGTTAGATCAATAGTTTATTGTAGATCCTATGCATGTAGTGTATTGTTGAAAGGTCTGGAGTAGGAGAATCAGATAGAAGGGAGAATCTTAGTTGGCTAGATGTTTTTTGTTTTTTAGTTTTGATATTGAGAGTCTTTTTGGAGAATTAACAACCACCTTCATATTCTTCATTACTCAAAAAAATTAAATAAAATTATAATACCCTTATAACATTTATATTTTTCATAACACTGTTGAAATAAAACACAAAAATTTTATTTTCATCAACATATAGGGTATCATTAGAAAGGTCTCCATCTCAGGGACTTGTTTTTATTGTCATCTCATTAAAAATAAAATCTTATAAAACATAAAAGTCTATCTTTTCAGATCTTTCACTGGTACACCTTAATTTTTGTCATCAGTATTTCTTTTTCAACAGCTGCTATTACTAAATCTCAATAAGCGTTCATAAAATCAGAGTTTCATCTATATTTTAAATCAATTCAAGTATTCTAGTAAGCTTAGTTATTTTGAGAAACCCTTATTTTACTTAGAAGGACTGGGTTTTCTACGGTTTATCCAACTCCTTTGGGGTCTGCTTACAGCAAGGCAACTGTAAGAGTCTACCTAAAACGTGGTGACAAAGAGTGCGCTAGGAGAGGCAGTGGAAGAGTCAGATGACAAAGATGATTCAAGGGGAAGTTGAGATAGTAGTACTCAGCCAGAAGGGGGGGAGTATTTTGAAGACAGCGCATATACAGATGAGGGAGTAGAGTTTTTAAGGTTATATCTGGAAGGTAGTAGTTGACCAGAATTTTGCAATAAAAAGGTTTGGCGCAATATTGAGAAGCATGATAAAGGCTATTTTATTAAAGATGGGAAGTTATGGAAGGATCAAGCTTTGTTTCCTCAGTTAGTTTTTCAAACTAGGGAAAGGAAGGAGAAGATACTCAGGGAGTTGCATGAGAATTTAGGACATAGAGGTCAAGAGGATATGTTTTTCAGAGTTAGGGAAAGATTCTGGTGGCCCAATATGAAGAATGAAGTAAGAGATTGGGTTAAATCTTCTCCTGAATGAAAGTGTAGGAGTTACAGAAAGCCAAAAGAGAAAGGTATAGTGATGGGTGAAGATACTGTTTTTGGTAGGGTCAGCTTAAATGCAGTTCATATAAAAGAAGGACGCTTTAAATACTTGGTAGAAGCCAGTGATGATCTATCAGGATGGGTTGGAGCAGTGCTGCTGGTAAATCTTAATGCAAGTAATTTAGCTGAGTTCTTGAAGAAAGAATGGGGTTATAGGTATGGAGTAATGAAGATGGTGATGGTAGATGGTGGTTCTGAATTTGCTGGAGAATTCAAAGAGGTAGTCAAAGGTATTGGTGCAAGGTTACAAGTTGGAACACCATATCATCCTGAAGCAGAGGGGATGGTAGAAAGAGGGCATCAAGTTATAAAGGATGCACTAGTTAAATTATGTGGGAATAATGGGGTGAGGTGGAAGAACTACTTGCCATTAGTTTTTTTATTGCAGACAGGATTTCAGTTAAAAGAACAACAGGGTTTTCACTGTATGAGCTTATGTTTGGTCAAAGGGCAGCATTATCTATTGATCTTGAGGCTGGATCTTTTCTAGGATGTGACTGGGATCAAGTGCGCTTAAATTAAGATTTGATTCTAGCAAGGGTAGTGAAGCTTGAAAGGAAAGAAAAGTTTGTGGAGAAGGCATATGATAGAATGATGCAGATCTGGGACAAGTTGGTTAAATATTGGGATGAGTGTTTAGGGCATAGGTTAAGGAAGCCATTGAACACAGGAGATTTGGTTTTGGTTTATAATACAAGTTAGAAAGCCAATGGGGGAAGATGTTTTCTGAAAGATGGAATGGTCCTTATAGGATAAGAAAGCAGATAACTGGGGGGTCTTACATACTGGAGGAACTGGATGGTACTGAATGGAAGCAAAATGTGGCTGCAGATTAGATCAAAAGATTCTACACAAGGGGTTCTCCAGTGATACAAGATAACCTCTGGAATAAGGAAAAACTACCAGAATGACCTCTGGGAAGAGGCTAAACTATCAATTTTCATTATGCTTTTTTTATGATATTTTATGTTACCTCCGGGAAGAGGTTGAAATAACAAGTTATGTTAAGCTTTGTTTTTCTAAGAGGAATCACAGGAGGCTTTAACACAGTTGTGACGGATAGAGGGTGCTAACTGGAAGTTAGGTGGACTATGGCTGAAAAGGCAACTGGAATAAGCGCTCAGATGAGGGTGTAAAGGAAAATGAAATCTTATATTTTCATCATTCAAGGAGACATGATGAGATAGGCAATTAGATTAAAGGAGATACATACCATGTAAATGCAAAAGACACTGGGAATTTAGCTAATGAGTTGAATAACCAGGAGTGGAATAACAATTTATAGATGGGGCGCTCTACAGTCTGATTCTTATTTACATTGTGTATTTCTGTATTGCAGTAAAGGGGGTAAAGTTCTATGATTTAAAGTTTATTTATGAATTTTTTATAGGGTTTACAGTTTTTTAAAGAAAGTAGAGGGAGCGAAGTTATGCGCTCTAAATTTAGAAGACAAGTAGTATGGAAGACAGGTGTAATAGAATAGCACCATGTCTAAAATGATTATTTAAAGGCATAGCAAAAAAAAAAAGAGAGAGAGATGAGGACTATGTACAGGGATAATGGACAGAGAAGGCTCATATTGAGAGCACTAGTGGACTATTCAGTATTGTGGTTATAGATATAAGGATATCCTTTCCAGTATTCAGGCATGACCAAATGACAAGTATTGGGAGGGAATCCAAGAATAGTTGATGAGCTTATTTTTTTCATTAGTTGACCTATCATTTCTATATGGGTGTAACGAGCTTCAAGTTCAGCGTCTGAAAAGGCTGGTGCGTTATAATAGAATAGAGACATAGCCTCATATATAAGGCAAAGCCTGGGAAACATTCGCTTGGAATGAATGAAGGGTAAAGGAATAGGAACCCATCCCAAGGTGATGGATTCATTGAAACATGAAAAAGAGTCAGCGGGTAAGGAAAGCATAAGTATAATGAAGGGTACTTTCTTTCTAATAAATTTTGTGGGCACGCTGATGGAAAAGAAACCGTAACCATGTCAGGAGCAGCTGTAGTGGAGCCTGAGCGCATAGAAGCATTAGAGCTTGGAGTGGAAGAAGGTGCAGTGCTAGGCTGGATAGATATTTTGCGCCTGGGAAATCTAGGAAGCAATGGTGATTCATAAGCAACGTTATTATTGGTAGAAGAGTTGGGGCTAGTGGGACTAGTGGTTGTAATTATGGGGGAACTACTGGTAGGGCTAGGCGGAAAGCAAATATAGCCAGTAGCCTGAGGAGTATTTTGGTTTAGAGAGATATTGCAAGTTTTGTGGTATCTAAAGCAATTATCACAGCCAGGTCTAAAGGAGGCATACCCCCGAGGTCTAGAAAATATACAATGAAAGTTGCGGCATTTACAAAATGAGCACGCTTGATCTCTGGGAACTTTACAGTATTTAGTCATGATATTTGGATGAAGGTAATTTAGGAGATTAGATGGGCTATTTATAAGTTAATAATGGCATTATAGAGGAGACATCAGATGCGCAATGTCTGACTTGAGCCCTGAATGGTTTCTAAGAAGGATGTGAAAGATTTTTGTCATAATGAAGGGCCCAAGGAAAGGCGAATCTGTCGCGGTCAAGAGAAAGTCATATATTGCAAAGATCTGAAGATTTCAAGAGAATGCATGCATATATATTGCAGGGGATGTATTTGCTGCTATAAGGAGTAGCACTGATCTTGATTTTATTTTGTGTTTATTGTTTCATCTTTCATAGTCACTTAGTAGTAAGGTGCGCTGTCAAGTTTGGAAGAAAGATGATTTTTTGGCAACTCATCTCGCAGTTGTAGGGCTCTCACAGGAAATTCAAGATGAGCAAAGAAAGTATTTTATCATTTTTTATTTTACAGGCTATGTAAAATTTATAAGGAATATATACAAGGAAGACTTTTTAGTACTCTGAGTCATCAAAGATCGGGATGCAGAAGGCCCAGTCGTTAACAGCCTCTTGTTTGTTTTGTTTCAAGGTGGTTATTAGCTGTTTGCATTTATTATACTTGGAGCAAGTATAAACTGGTACCACCTTGAGAAATTCCTCAACGGCAGCAAAAATATTGTTCATACAACGCATGGTTTCATCATATGGTACACAGACAAACTGCTGTGCAAACTCCCAGTTTTGAGCCATGGAGGGCTCTTCCTCATCAACGTTAGGAGGAATATTGGTTGGCCAATCATCCAGGATGATGGTGTTGTAATCTGGCTGCATAGCAGTCCAGTCAGAAGTTGGCATACGAGGAGTACACTCCAGAATAGGTTTGGTATCCCAGACGGGATCTTCTTCCAAGGCTGGAAGGAATAAGGGAACCACAGGAGGCGGAGGCGTTTCAGCGTAAGGTGTAGCTGGCGCATTCTAAAAGAGGAAAGAGAGAATGTTAGTGTTAGATCAGAAGATGGAGAAGAAGGAAAAGAAGTCTTACTGAACTCTCCTCTGAAAAGAGAGAATTAGGGATAGAAGTGACACTACTGGGTGTAGGTGTGTGGTAACCAACCTTGACTCTTTTGTTGTCAGGTGGGGTCAAAGAAGTAGGCGCAGGGTGCATGATGGTCATCTGACTCATCATATCCGTAGTGGAAGCGTTGGGGTCCAGGAGCGCAACAGTGGGTTGATTATTGTAACTACACTTATTTTTGCGTTTTTTACGGTAATTGCATGACTAGGAAAGAAAGAAAGGAAGGAAGAGAGGTGAAGAAAATTTAGACTAAAGAAATTATTGCCACGGCAGGCTTTTGAGAAGTGGCAGGGAGTTATGCCATTCTCAATGCAGCGGGTGAATCTTGTCTCACACATCAGCCTAGTTACTGGTGTGGTAGGTGGAGAAGCAGTGGGCTGTGTGTGCACAAACTGTCAGATTGGGTCCACGACGTTGGCGGTATTTTTGGTGTTAATGGTAGTTTTTCTAGTGTTCATTGAAAGATATAAATTTAAGAAGGAAAATAGATATCTGGTGGAATTAGAAGAAGAGGGAGAACGTAAAGATGATGATTTGTAGTGAATGAGGGAAGAAGTTGGAAGATGGAGGAAGAAAACGCTGCAAGATGCAGAGTATTGATAGGCTACTGGGGACAGTCGCGAGTAGAGGGAGGATGTGGTACACACCTTGCAGGTAGCTTGATTTTGGACCAATCAGCTTGCGTAGTACAGGAAGAAAAAGGGGATTCATAGCACAGTAGGTAGTGCTAAAATATAATATGTATTTGTGTGTTCCAAAGAACAAAGGGAAATAGAAGGGCAGAAGAGGATTCAGGGTCTGTGAGCTTGGATTTTGCAGCAGGATGTGCCGCACAATGGGGAATTGTGTGTTATCAATTTAGGACTGCAAGCGCTGAACAGTATGGATTTGGACTTTCCAATAATTGTGTGTTATGCATTAAAGTAGGAATTATGGCTCAAGGAAAGACTCAAGTGCATAGTTAAGTGCACCGCGGCTAGTGTGGTAACTTACTGAAACAGGTAATGTAGGAAGTTAAATAGTTAAGTGAGTTGTCAGAATTATGGACTTAGTAATGAATTAAGGAGAGCGGGGACTCAATAACAATACTACCCAAGAGTCAAGGCAACTAGGATAAGCATTAGAAGGAGTCAAGCTTGGAAGTAGCGCTGAAACAAAACAAAGGTACAGTCAGGAGCGCGCATGTGGAGTATGAGTGAAACAAGTTAATACTAGTGTTAGTAAGAATAGGGTATGTTTTAGGTGCTGTTGTTGTTACAAGCAGTGTACTTAGTTTACTAATAGACTAGTTATTGTTTTACTAATGTGGTGCTAGAATCAGCGCTGGAGATCCACTAGGGAACTGTGTTTTGAGAGCTGGAAAAATATAACAAGGAGGACTATTTGATAGGGATAGGGTGTCGCATCTAGTAAGAAAGTAAACATAACAATTGACAAATAATTAGTTAGCATATGAGTATCTAATAATTGTGGAGTCAAGTATAAGAAATTAGATTTTCTGCAATCAATTGTTTGAGAATATATCACAGGGGAAAAAAAAGGAGGACTTGAAGGTGAGTTGTTTTTTTGAATTTTGGACTAACCTTGTTGTAACCTGGTTATAATTCTGGGTAGGCTTAAACTCATCTTTTTTACAAATTTTTGATGCTATATACAGGTCTGATGCATGATAAAAGTAAAGAAGTTTATCTCATTTCTTTAAAAAAGACCATTATTAATTTTTTCAATTTCATTTCTTAATATATGTTCTGATAATTTTTTTTTATTAATTTATATCAAATTTTTGGCCACTTTAAAATATCTTTATTTTGATTATTATAGACTTCTTAATTTCCAAAAAATATTTATATTTGTTCAACTCTTTTTTTTACACATATTATCTGGTTCAAATTTCCATACTATATGTACTTCAATCCACTTCCACATAAGGAAATATTGAAATATGTAGAAAATGAAAAATAATTAGTGCAAAGTAAAAATTATTGCTCAAATTTAATGAAAAAAATATTTATTTTTCATCTAAATTTTATATCCACTATTCATGAATAATGAAAGAAAATATTGGCCAGATTCCATAGGCATATTAAATTTTTTTTTTAAATTTATGTCATTTTGAATATAAATTTTCAACAAGAGTGGATGATTTCTTTCCCATTCTTTGAGGCCCATTTTTTATTTTTTGACCTCAGGTAGATTATTTAAAGAAAATCTACCCCCCTTAGTTATAAAATCTTTCTCCACTCACTCTTTGTGCTCCACTAATAATAAAACCAAAAAAACCTTGAAAGCATTAATTGTATCCTACTTTGTACTCTTATATACACTCCGTTATATATGTTTAACTATCATCCCCCAGTGTGTCCTCTCCCAGTTGCATAGATCCTATACATTTTTTTTTGCAAAGATCACACTTCCCCAATTTTTCACTGTCTTTAATTCCCTGTTCTACCCCCCAAATCCTATTTTTTCTGCTTGAATTACCCCCCACTTCTTTACAATCCCTCATTTACCCCTGCAAAGATATTTTTTTTCACCCTCAGGATCCCTATCTCACCTCTACATTTTACGTTTTTCTCCACCGGCCTTTCCCAGCTCACCCTCCATAAATCTTGCTTGTCACCAAGTTACACTCTCACACCCCCACATTTTATGGTGAAAGTTCTTTAGAAACTCTTTTTTTCATTTGGCCTGATGTCTTATACCACCCCTCTAAAGTATTTTATACTTACTCATTTAAAGCTTCAAGTCACGTGCATCAAAGTGTTGCAGCATCACTTAGCTGCATGTGATCTCAGTTTTTTTCCTCCCCTTCACTCAAAAAATTGACTCTGGGCCTTGAAAACACAAGTAACGTGCAGGAAAGTGTCGTGGCGACACTTCCTTGCACGTGACCTCAGTATTTTCATTGCAATTTTTTCTTCTCTTTAACTCAGTGCATTAGAAAACTGAATCACATATAATTTAATGTTTCTAAAGACCTTTTTTTAATGAAACTGGGGGGATGTAAGGGACTGTGTAAGAAAGTAGAGTGAAGGGAAAATATTGGGTGGGGCAAGGGGCTAGTATAGAAAATGAGTAATTTCAGAGGATGAAAAAGACAATGAGTATTTTTATAAATAAATTTAAAAGGAGGGCTTGTAATGAAAAAAAAGGAAAATTGATAGAGAAGGAGGGGGTTCAAGAGGTAAAAAAATTTGTGTAAGTAGAAGAGATTTAACACCCCATTGAGTAACTCAAGCGCCAGCAGGGGCAAAAGAGGGGATTAAAAAAAGAAAAAAGGAGGATACAGAAGAGCTGTTACAGGAATTTTAAAAGTGATTTCTTCCTCCGCATATTCAATTTAAATAGTAAAGACATTATATAGAAAATTTAATTTAAGACTACCCAAAACAATGATTCATTTTTTTTAAAAAAAAATTTTCCTTAAAGATAAAGTATTTTCCCGGTATATGTATTTTGGCAAGACTATCATTTAATAAAAGTTTTTCTAAGCTGACTGAATGTTTGAAAAACATTTTTGAATTCACCTTATATAATTCTTCACCTCATATTCCATTTTTTTCATCCACCAAAAAAAATAAATAAATAGAGGTGATGAATTATCACCACAAAATTGTTAAAAAAACTTAACTAATGTAAATATTTTATTGGAACAAACAAAATGTGATGCATCAACTACATCACGATGCCTTAATTTATGATTTATGCATAAGTAATAGTAGAACTTGTGAATTCTGATAAGCAAAAATTTCTGAGTTAGGTAAAAATAATTTGAAAAGGAGAAAAAAGGAAAAAGTAATATAAAATAAATGTGGCGAAAAATTAGTGAACACCATATCTAGCACTTCAAACCATGGGAAAAAAATTTAAATAAATCAATTTTTTACAATTAAATCCTCAAAATCACTTGTTACACTAACTTTAAACAAGATATTGGTATCAAAAGCATGTCACATACTGCAGTTTATTAAAGATTTAAAAATGAAAGATGAGAAAAACAGAAAAACCAAACTTTATAGAAAACAAAGAAAAATTGAAAGTGAAAAATTGCTAATGAGTCTATTACATTATAAAAATATTTTTAAAATATTCCATTAAATTTAAAGAATTTAATGTGGTATGATATTGTAGTTTTTTCCACTTTTATTTTTCAGAATAATTTGCAAAAAAAAAAACTTTTCTGAATCATCAAGGGGATAAGTATGTTTATTTTTCCCATTTTTCAAAAATTAACAACTAATATGATTTTTTTTTCTAAAAAAATGTCATTTCAGGTCACAAATATTTTTTTTTACAAAATTTGATGTATGATAGATATAAAATCATGAATAAAAAGCTGTAGTTATTTTTTTGTAAAAAATATTTTTTGGGGATATAACATCTTTCTTTTTTTTCCTACCTCTGTAATAGAAGACATAGCAGTTGAATCATTGCACCAGATAATTAAATATATATTTATAAATTTAAAATTCATGAGCAGAACTATAATATTCTTTTACAGCTCCTCATGCGTAAAATAAGTAGATAATCAATATTTTATATAAAATTTAATAAATTCTTATCATAAATTCATTTCTAATAATGATGATCAATAAATACTGAAAATGAAATGTGCATCAAAGTTTAATATGTCCTTTACATATATATTAAATATTTATTGTGTGTCCATGAAATAAGTTCAGTATGAATATATTTTGATTATTTTATATGGATATTTATATAACTATGGTATGTCTCTTTTAAGATATGCAAGATTCATTAACATTGAAAAAAGAATTAATTTATTTTCATCCTTCTTGAGGTCATGATTTCAAGGAACAAAAAGAGGGAGGAAGTAGAAAAGAATTTTCAAAATATTTACTTGAAATTTTTTCACTCATACCCAGCCCTACAAGATTACTCCAAATATTACTCCAGAAGACCTGAAAAACGACTTGATTGCAAGTTCTCATTTTTTCCCCCCTGTGTAATAGAGATATTTCTGAGTCTTTTGTCATTTGTGCGTTTGTGTGTGTGGATTTCATATAGTATATTAAAAGAACACCTCATAGAGAGAATATATAGATTCAGTAGGATTGACTATTATTAGAGTTATTTTATTGCTATAATAAGGTATATTCAAAGAGAGCGCTTCAAGGGGGAGAAGCTGTGGATATTAGCACTTTTTAAGAATAGAAATATCCAGATAGTAATACTTGTTTTTCCTGATCTTTTAGACTCATCTCTCAACTTATAAACTTTCTAATCAAATATTAGTGTTACACATTATTGCGCTGTCTTTAAAAATAAGAGTGGAAGGTGCTTCTTTTTAGAAATTGATAAGAAGAACCAACCCATCTCGCATTTTGTCTACTGCTTAGTACTTTAGAACTCTCTACAATGTCCTTTCCTAAAATCTTCCTAACTTGTGCTGGATCTCCCCATCAGGAATATGTTACTTGGTGCATAGTGTCAAAACCTGACACTAGAGCACATCTATGTTTTGCCATGGGGCACAACAATTACACAAAAGTTATAAAATAATTCTTTTTTGCACTTAAGACCCACATAAGACCTTTTAGTGCCAAAAGCAATTTTTACATTACTGTTTCCTAATTTTTTTGCCATTTTTTTTCCCCAATACAAAACAAACATTTATTATTATTATAATTATTATTTATGAAAATCTCACCCAGCTAGGGGTATGGAGGCATTGAAAACAAATAGGATAGGTACATGTGAGGAGTAATGAATGTAGTGGGTCAGTTTTCTGGGAAATTAAAAGGATAAAAGAGGGAGGTAGGTGCCTTTAAGGACACAGATTGGGCTTCCATAGGGAGAAAGGGTGGAGGTTAATGCTCAAGGGGTCATGGTTTGATGGGTAGGGCTCTCAAGAATATAAGTGCAGTTGAATTCCACAACTGACCCAAGGTTAATGACCAAGAATAATCTTCCAGATAATAAAGAATTGGAAAAGTGGGGTGGATTCTCCAACCTTCACACACCTGTCCATCCACCATAGGTTTCTGAATGAGAATAGAGATATTGTTGGGGGAAAGAAACATTGACACCAGAATGAAAACAAGTGTGCAAACCATGGATGAAGGGGATGTGGTTAAAAGGTGTGAGGGGGCAAGGATTAAAACCTGTGACATGAAAGTCAAGGTGACTAATTTGTGGCCATCCAGGCAATGATCTAACCACATAGACCATCTTGCCCCAAAAAACAAAAATTTATTGGAGTGTGAGCTGAAGATTGTGTTGAAAGGTGCATGAAAATTTTTCAGGACAGGGGAAATTTTTTCTTGTGGTTCTTCCTTTTCCCATTTCCCCACATCAATCCTTTTATCCATACTGTACTTGTCCACATCCAAAATCTTTGACCTTTCTGGTAAGTTTTTCTCATTTTGTCTTTTACTTCTTTCTTCTATTTTACTCCCTGGGCCATTCCATCTCCCTTCATTCATGTTCAAAATCATTTCTCTTCACTTTCCTTGACCTTGCTGGTATGATTCTTTCCTATGTAATTTTTTCTTTGTCTAAGTTTCTTCTTTTCTTTTCACAAGGCCATTGTCACACAACCTGAAACCTGAAGTGAAATTCAATTTTTTAATCCATATATAAGTACACAAATCCATACTTGAAGCACAGAAAGCAACACCTACCTAGTTACTGATTTTCCATTTGTTGTCTCAATTTGAATGCATTAGAAACTGCGCTATCTAAAACTTAAATCTCAATTAGTTAATCATCTTCTTATACTTTTTAACTTTAAGAAAATGCACAGTGTATTTTTCAAGGGGTACTTTTGGTCAAGAAGCTTGGTTAGAGGTTTTCACGGGATATTTAAGGGTTTTAAAGGTCTCTCAACAAAAAGGTACATATTTCTAAAATCAATTTGATTTATTCACTCAAATATAAGAGGTAGATTTAAGATATCAATATAAATTATAGATTAGAATTATGTTGTTGTAAATACTAAGGTTATAAAATATAGAAATAATTGAAGTGTTGTAATTGTAATAAAAGAAAGTGATAAAGAATGAATTGAAAAGCACAAAGTAAGAGGCCTTTTATAGGCAAAACATGAGGGAATAAAATATACAGAATTTACACCATATATTGTAAGCATGTGAGAAAAAGAATGACTGAAAGGAGTACATATATGACACAAGAATTAAATAAACTGGTACGTCAACCAGGACATCAAATTTATTAGCCATAAAGTTTGAGTTCCTTGGACTGTCACAATTAATTACACAATAATTAATTAATTATATCATTTCACGGGATTCCAGATCTCTCTCTGAGGTAGTATAAATGTTTTAAAGTTTTTTTATTATAATTTTATTATTAAATTCTATTCCCATTGACTTATACCATTGAGCATGGTGTTAGGGAGTAAAATTGTAAGGGACATTTTATTTACACTAATTAATTATACTACTTATTGTACTTAACTAGTTAATTGTAAGTACTACTTAAGTAGATAATTAATTATTAGTAAGAAGAAGGGGTGTGGCTTCAACTCAGTAAAATAATTAATTATTTTACCAGTTAAGTCTAGTAGCCTGGCTGACACTCACTCACTCTAAAAAAAACAATAAAAAAAATGCTATGATTTTTTCTTTTTATACTTTTTTAGTAGAGTAGGAAGATTAGATATCTCCTTCCCAGGTATCCAAGAATCATATTCAGATGATTTATTCTTGAATCTCAATAAGTATTCTGTACCTTTTTCAGCAGTGACTATTCTGTCATTTAGAATTTTTTCAATTTCTGCTGTTTCAGTGATTTCATTTGGGGTTTTCTTTGGTCTTCCCCTCCTTTTTGGAAATAAATCACTATTGGATGTATAAGGTTTCAAAAGAGATATTGGAAAAACAGGATGTTTTCTGTCATATGGAGAATACAAAATAACCTCAACTGCATTATCTACAATCATTCTTCTGACAAAAAATGGACCAAAAAATGGATCTTTCAATTTGTTATTACCTTGTAAGTTGAAGTGGACTGTAGAAATCAACACTTCATCACCCTTTTTAAAAGTGTATTCTTTATGGGATTTGTCCCATCTCTTCTTCTCATATTCAAATGATTTTTCAATACATTGTTGAGCATGATTTCTGCATAGTTGTTGCATTTGAAGAAAAGATTTTACACTAGGATGTATATCCAATTTAGGTATTTTGTTATTGAGAATTTGGGCAGGAGTATTTGGAACATATCCAAGCCAGAGCTCAAAAGGCTTTCTTTGAGTTACAGAATGAAAAGTGCTATTATAAGAAAATTCCAACCCAGGAAGTAAGGTAACCCAATCATGAGTGAATCTGTCATTATCTTTATACTCAAGGTCAAAGGCACAATACCTTCTAATCATGTCCTCTAAAGTCTGAATCATTCTTTCAGCTAAAGCATCAGTCTGTGGATGGTGGGCAGTAGAAAGTTTCAGATCACAACCACAAACATCCATCAGAGACATCCAAAATCCAGAAGTAAATATAGGGTCTCTTTCAGAGTTTATGGATTTAGGAAAACCAGCAGTATTAAACATATGAGACCACCATAAGAAAGCTAATTCTTTAGTGGAAAAATCCTTGTGAGCAGGGATAAATTTACACATTTTTGTGAATCTGTCCACAATAACCCAACTAGAGTTATAACTGTCTTTACCAGCAATAGGTAATCTTGTTACAAAATCCATGTTTATTATTTGCCATGGTGCATCAGGAGGTTCAATATGTTGCATTAATCCTGCTCTTTTACCAGTTAATATTTTTGATTTTTGGCAAGAATCACAAGACTCAACATATAATATTGTGTCTTCAGACATATTAACCCACCAAGCAGTGTTCTTAATTCTGATCATTGTTTTTTCAAGATCAAAATGTCCAGCTGATATGTCATCATGACAAATTTTCAAGATGATTTCTTTCATTAAAGGAGGAATAACAAGGACATTACTCAACTTTCTTCTATAATATATATATCCTTCATCAATTGAAAATTTACCTTTTTCCAAGGCCTTTTGGTACTTTGGTGGAAGGGCTTTAATTAATGATTGTATTGAAGCATTTTTTGGATCATTTAATATGGTGCATAACTATTTCAAGTCAGTGTCCTTATCATATGAATCCAGAATAAGCTGTAATAGCTCTTCCTCCATATCAACCACATATATCCCATGTATATGAATAATTTCATCCTCAGGATCATAATCAGGATTAGAGTCATTATTTGGTAAAGGTGACCTAGATAACATATCCACATTTGAGTGAACAATACCAGCCCTATGAATAATTGTCATTCTCCCTCTGTATTTTTGAACAGCCAACTGCCATCTGAACATATTTCTTCTGTGCCTTCTAATTTATCCAACAATTATCATGAAGATGATTCCGTGAAAGCTCTGTTAACTATAAATCTTGAGTTCATACTATTCATGAATTAGAAGCAAGTCTCAGCTGCTTGAAAATCAAAGGCTACAAGTGAAGCTATCCCCCCCATGCGCAAGATATGTTCTGAACAAGGAAAGTTAAGTTTTTTGTGGGATGTTGAAAACACAAGCCTAAGTGCCTTCAAGAGCCGTGCGATTCAAACTATCAGAGAAGATGAAAATAAATTGTTGGCTACACACATTGAAATGGAGAAAAATTCTACATTCTGGGTTGGCATCATTTCAAGATTTGGTGAATTCTCTGCCCAAAAGAAAACTAAGTCGAAAAACAATGAAATTCTTAAAAAATACCTAAGTGTGGCGCAACTTTCTTTTCTTGACCGTCAAATCATTCTTCAGTTGGAGAAAATGGATCCCAAGGGTTCTCATGAGGTTTGTTTCTTTGTTTATTTATCATTTTTATTTCTTTAACTTAGTCTCTTTATTTATTTTTCCCAGAGACTTCGAGCATACAAGGATCTTGAAGCAAGTGTTTCACTCAACAGTATTGACAACATTTCTCCTTCAGCAACTCAGAGCATGCAAAGAGATGAAGGACATTACGAACGTGTCAAATTACTATTGCAAGTCCATCATAAGAGGAGTGACATTACCAATGGTGAACTTGTTCACTGTTGTGTTAATCCAGCCAATCCTCAAGATTACTTTATTCTAACTTACGATATGGCCAAAACTTGGGTAAATGCTATGGTATGTGTTTTGATTTCATCATCTCACCTCAACATTCTAATTAATTTAGTAATTAATTTATTTATCTCTTTGAAGAAGGAAAATCCGAAAGAAGTCACCTACCTTATGCCTCCCAAAGCCCCCCAATTTGCTTTCAGGATGAAAATTATTAAAAAAAGGGGTCGTGGTTTTAAAGAAGTTCAAGTTTCCTCTTCTCCTAACCAGCTTCCAGCCAGTGATTCTTCAGTCTCTATTCCTTCATCTGACCTGTGTGAGCTTGAAAATGAATCTCCAATGAGTCGCTTCAAAGATTTTTTTCGTAAGGCCAAAGTTGATGCAAATAATGTCAAGTTCCAGGAAGCTATTCAAAAATTAGGTTTGTTGCATTGGAGTCATCTTCAAGACTATACAGTTGGTGAATTGATTGAAGCTGGTGCTCCAGATGCCCTTGCAAGGGCTTGTATTCGCACATGCAATAATTACAAAGCACATCTTAAAGAGTCTTGTAAGTTGAATAAGAAGCATAAGCACGGTGTTGGTGCAGCTTGAGGGAATTTGAATGATATATTTAATTGTTTTTTCATTTAAAAAGCAGACTTATTATAAAATTATATAAAAAATTTTAAGAAAAGAATTATTGTTGAACTTGAATTTCTCTAAGTTGAATGTGGCATGTCAAAATTTTGAACAATTCCTAAGATTTTTTTTTCTAAGAAAAATAAGTTTCAAAGAAATTTTTTTCTATGTCATCAATCACCACGCAATATGGGGGGCGGACTTGCTAGCAAGTCTGCAACTTGAAGTCAGATGGAAATCAGATGGAACTCAGACTGAAATAATACTGAACTTTCACTTGAAGTATCACACAAATAATAATGGATCTATATTGAAAACATAGTGAAAGTGTGAGGATAACTGAATGGAAGCAATAAAAAATCATTCCATGAGTCTACTCAATGCAATGTATTTTTTAAGCAACTTATATAAATAATACTTTATTAAATTAAGTTGATCAATAAAAATTGATTGACAATATTGCAATTCTTAAATACAATAAGTTTATTAATGCTCAAAAAGATATGAATTAGGGTTCAAGGTTGCAGACTTGCTAGCAAGTCCGCTCCCCATATTGCGTGGTGAATGTGCCAAAATTATTTCTAAGTTCCTCTTTCTCAGCTAGAAAAAAACTAAAAGTAAAATTTTATTTCATTGCAACATTTTCATTAAATTATTTCTAGCTTGCATTTTTGGTGGCAAAAATTAAAATCATAATTTATTAAATCTGTAATTTATGGTGTCTACATCAAATTGCATATTTTCAAAAGATATCTATTGAACATATCCACTAGCTTTGAAACATGAGTACATCAAATCTGTGGTGAAAACTATTTTGACACATATGTTTAATATTTCCTCATCATCTGCTCCTCCCTTCATAACTTTATGAAAACGTAATCTGCTCTTCAAAACACCAAAGCATTTTTCTATGGGGTTAAGGTCTGGTGAATATGCAGGAAGATACAGCAATTTACAGCCCTTTTTTTCTATTATCTCACTGACATGTCCTCCATGGTGAATTGAAGCATTTTCCATTACAAGGACACTACAAGGCTCAGTAAAAGGATTCATCATCGGAATCTAAGAAAAAAAATTATAGTTCTACATGATAAAAATACAAAACAGAAGAGCTTACCAGAATGTTTTAAAGGTAATATTCTATATCAAATCGACAAACAGTTTCTAGTTGGGTAGTTATTGCAACTAAACCAGAAAGGGAAATTGCAGGGATGATTGTAAATCGATGAGAAGCCCTAAAATGAGGACAACGTTTTGTTCGTGTTCCTACTTTAGACCAGCCCTTGCCTCGTTGAACTTCATCAAACGAGATTCCAGACTCATCTGTTTTTTAAATTGGAGTATCAATAGAGAGAAATTTAACATATGAGTTTACTATGATTACTTACCAGTGAAAACCAGCATATTGGGATTATATTGGCCAACATTTGACATATACCTAATACGCTGGTCATAATCTTGCCTTGGGTCGACTTTTTTGGTAGTTTTCTTGCTCATATGGAGGCATATAACTAGCTCATTATGTATAGTAGATAGACATACCTCCAAATCATAAATTTCACGCAAAGCCTTTTGCAATTATATTTGGTATTTGGTCGGATCAGTTTCAAGCAATTCTTGAAGGAACTTGTGTTGTTCATCATCAAGCTTGAATGGTTGGCCACCTTTGAGGTAGGTTGATGGGTCAGTAACCACAGCTCTTGTGCTGTGGTAGAGCTTCAACCAACAATATAGAGAGTTTCTATGAATTTTTGAGGCATTTTTTAAATTTATTAAAGATAAGATTTCCCCATCAATAGCGGCATTGACAGCCTTGACCTTTAATTGTGGGTTGTACTTGATGAACACCATGGATGGAGGTTGATTTGAGAGGAAAGAACACTGAAAAAGAAAAGAAAAAGATTAGTGAAAGAAAAAAACAAAGGAAAAAAAATAGAAACTTACAAAATGAGTGTTTATAAAAAAAGACCCGGAGAAAGAAAAAGTGATCGGGCGATAAAATAAGAACTGGAGGGGGGAGAATGCTGAAAACAAAAAGAAAAAGATTAGTGAAAGAAAAAAAACGAAGGAAAAAAAATAGAAACTTACGAAATAAGTGTTTATAAAAAAAGACCCAGAGAAGGAAAAAGTGATTGGGCGATAAAAAAAAGAACTGGAGGGGGGAGAATGCTGAAAACGAAAAGGAAAAGATTAGTGAAAGAAAAAAAAACAAAGGAAAAAATATAATAGAAACTTACAAAATAAGTGTTTATAAAAAAAGACCCGGAGAAAGAAAAAGTAATCGGGCAATTAAAAAAAAGAACTGGAGGGGGGAGAATGCTGAAAACAAAAAGAAAAATATTAGTGAAAGAAAAAAAACGAAGGAAAAAAAAAATAGAAACTTACAAAATAAGTGTTTATAAAAGAAGACCCAGAGAATGAAAAAGTGATTGGCTGATAAAAAAAAAAGAACTGGAGGGGTGAGAGTGTCCAGGATTGATAGGAGGGTGGAATCATTCACCAGGAATTGATTGGGAGGATGGGGTGGATGGGGGGGATTGGGTCAGAGGGATGGGGTGGGCCAGCTCTGGTGGTGACATGTCACAAGGTAGATGCTAAATCAAGTTTTTTTCCGACAGCTGATGAAACGGAAAACCTACCGAAATTGCTGTGAACAAGTGGCCAAAAAATTTACAGCTGCACCAAGACTAAATAACATAGCTTTAGAACAAATGAGAATTGCATTACTTGTAAGTAAAAATAGTATTGATCGAAATAATATAATGAGGAAAAAAAAGTTTGATGGAGTTTAAACACTAGGCAAGATTCATATATATATGTAATTCTAACAAGTGAGCTCCATCGATCTCTTATGTAATCAATTCTACAATTGCTGAGTAGCTACGCAAAATACATGTGGAACTGTGGAACTGAGCATGCGGAAAGGGCTAGGTCGGCCAGTGCAGGTAAAGTGGCGTCAAAGAAAGTAGGACAGTAGATGTTTCACTCAGGTGTATTTGTGCAATCAATGATGGATTATCAGGATGATTTTTGAATCTGACAAGATTTACTTAGTTTTTCCTTGTTCTGGTTTAGTTAATACTTTTAATTTCTTTTACTCTTATTATTTTTGTTTCTTTCTATTTTCATTTTCTCACTTTCTTATACATTCAGTGGTTACATTAATGGGGAAGTCACTAAGGGAGGGGGGCATTATGTGTTGAAGGTATCATGCTTAGTGATTATGCAATATTTACGTAGAATTCTAGTATAAAACCTAAGGTGCCGCCAACACATCTGATTTCGGTTCACTTTGGAAGAAGCGCTGACACTGCTACCATAGATTTATCCAAGGAAGGACGTGCTGATGTACAAACACATTTTTCAAGTACACCTCTCTTGGAGAGGTTTATTGCAAATAAAAATGACTTTGTATCAAATTTGTGACGATTTTGAATGGCGTATATGCTAATGTTTGAGATCCTCTAATTTCTTGCATCATGTAATACAGACTTACTATCCTTGTAAATGAAGAGAAAGCGCATTTATTGTATTCTTTGGGTTGATTAATTTTGAGAGGATAATGAAAAAGCTGCTTATTTGACTGATATATATATTTCATCTCTAAATGATAAAAAAGTAACCGATTACGATACATTATTTATTAGGTGAAAATAACGCCATGCTTTCCACCCCCTTTGCTTCTATTATTATTGGTTTTTCCAGCTTATAAGAGCTTAAAATAAGAGCAAAGGAATGAAGCAGCAATCATAAGAAATTTTAAAATGACATTTGCAAGGTAATTATAGAGGTTATGATCTCAGCAAGTGGCGACCAGAATACAAGAAATAATAATAATAAAAAGAGGAAAGATTGGAAACAAATAATTTGGGAGCAGCATAGATATAATCAAGTAATGATTAAAAGTTGGATTTCATGTAGGCCTTTGTTTGGCTATTGCGCCTTCCTCACTCTATTCCTGTGATGATAGTTTTTATCAAGCTCCTCTCCATTAATGAAGCAAATGCTAAGAAAAGAACTAACCATTCTTTCTCATCACAAATTATTTCAGTCATCAAAAGTTTTTCACCCCCGTTTCTTATAACTGCCGTTTGTGTCTCGGAAGTTGATGGGTGAAGAAAAAAGGTATTCATAGCACGGCCATTTGGAGGATATATTTTGACCACAGCAAACATGGCATTATTTGTATTTGTGGCAGTTATCTGATAATAGCTATAAGGGGAGCTAAGTTCAGAAAGACTGCTCTCAAGGTATCCGTTAGCATGATAGTGTGTCCTACCGGTCTGAAATGATACAGGATTCGCTCTCAATGCAGCTAGATTGATATATACAAGCAAGAGGAGTATATGAAAAACACAAAATAAGAGTCTGGCAGTTTCGTTGGATTTATATCGGTGAATAATCATATTTGTGAGTGGAGATTCAGGAAAATAAATTTATGTCTGATGAGAAGTGTTGGCAGAAATTTCAGCAGATTTTTCTCCATAGTTATATACCTTCTAAAGAGAGAAATTTAGATTGGATTAATGTTATTCACACTACGCCCAAAGTGCGAGTTATCTTCATGGGGGGGCGGATATAAATTCTAGGGGGGCATAAGGCTAAGTTTTTTTTTTCAAAAAATTATAAGTTTTTCATAAACAAAAAAAAAATATCTGCCGAAAAATAAGAATTTAGACCAAAATAAAAAAATTTCATGAGGTTAGATATTTTTTCCAAAAAAAGAAAGAAAATAAAATAAAATAAAATATAAAGAAGTTAAAAAAAATGATGAAACATGTTACACAGGAAATAAAAGGCTCAAAATATACCCAACCCACCCATGAATAAAATTACCCATTATATATATCACATTTTCGATCTTATAAGATTTATTATTAGATTTAAAGGTTGTGCTTTCTAGCACTAATTTTCTAACAGAGATACACATTATATTTCCGAAAACAGATAAGAAAAAAAAGATAGAGTCACAAAAACTTTTTATCAATTTGATCTTTTTTTTTTTGGTTGATAGTGAAATTTCATCACGATAAATCATACTAGTTTGGGACCCAGACAACATTTGGCTGAGAATGAAACAAATAATCAGTTTCTAAATTGCTAAAACATAAACTACCTCGACCACAGGCATAGTGATTTGGAATAGTGCTTATACCACCACTATCACCACTACTGTCCCTGAAACAGGAGCACTTTGCTTATGGGAAAGTAAGTTTAAGTCTGTAGTGTAATTTATTAAGAAAACAGATAGCAGAGGAAAGTTAATCAAAAAAAAACAACGGAGGACATGATTTGTAATCAAACATTAAGTAGCAGTCTTGGGTCTACTGAAAGAGACGCCCTAATTTGACCGCACAACTATCTATTCTAAAGCTGGTGATATCATTTTTGAGTTAATTTTGCCCCAATCATTTTCTTTCATTTTTTTCAACTTTTTAGTTTCCGCTTCTCTCATGTTTTAGCTCGCCAAGGGGAATGTCTATATAAACAGCAAAAGAGCCTATCTTACAGTAGCAGCTATCTAACTCCAACCTATTTTCGCCTTAGGAAGAGCCTAATACGTGAATTTCGTTTTCAGGCAAGAAAATTAAACAGCCTATCGTTGCATGCACACAACCTACTAACTTACTACATATTCTCACTCAAGCAAGTTAGCGATCTCTTTCATTGAAAAAAGTTGGCTGTATTACTACCTCAAAAAAACTTTGTAGAATTTTTTCAATTACCAGTGAACCATGGAGTAGCTTTTTACCCTTCTTCCATGGTAGTGCGCAATAGATCACTTTTTTCATCATACCATGCGGTGTAAGAATTTCGACTAGGCAACTGAGCAGAAAGCTCAAGAGTGAGCCTAAGTAACAGTTAAAACTTCTTCAAATTGCGTAGGTGTTAAAACATGGATTTTTTTTAAAAAAAAATTATTTCGCATGATCTCGCGCCCTAAAGGCATGAAACTACTTACAAAGGGTGAGTTGCAATGATATTAGCACAAGGGAAAAAATGGTGGACTAGATGTCTAGTTCAGTTTTGTGACCCTGTTTTATTCTTAGATGCATTTTTGTGACAAACTATTGAATGTCACTTTTTGAGCCAACCTTATTTTTTGCCTTTGGAAGAGGATTAAGAAAGTGTGGTGCAGGGAGGCTTGTAAGAGAAGAGAAGAGGTACAAGAGGTGTAGGGGGAGGTTACAAAGTTTAAAAAGTGAGTGAAGAGGATGACTGGTGAAAAAAAGAATGAAACACCAACAAAAGAAAGAAATAGAATATTTGGATGAATCCATCAAGATGAGAGGACATGAGCCAAGGAGATACAAATGTCAGAAAAGCCAAAAATAAGATGAGGTCAAACAGGGTCACTTCAAAAATCAGAGCCAGAATCATACCCTGCAACCAAAAACTGAACATGACATCTACTTCAGGGCTCTTTCCCCCTGTGTAAGTATACTTGGGGAATGATAACATAGGAAATGATAAGAAGTGGAAAAAAATAGAGAAGATAAGAAGCATAAAAAATTGAAAAAATGGAACATAAAAATATAGAAATAAAAAAAGTGGTAAAGTAAGGGGCATAACAGAAAATGAAAGAGAAGTGCGGCGAAACATGGTCTATGTGGTTAGATCATCACCTGGATGGCCACTAGTTACCTTGACTTGTTTGTCACAGGTTTGAATCCCTGCCGCCTCACCCCTCTTTAAACACACCCTCACTGTCCAGGGTTGGAACTCTTGTTTTGTCTGCCTAGGTGTACCCAGGACTGAGTACTTCTTGTGTTCAAAATAAGATAAGCTTAATGGCATTAAGCTTTTAAGTAAAAATTTGGTTATGATAACTATATATATGGTTATTATGCTTATATATATACTTATTACACTATTAAATGCCTTATATCAGTTAAAATGGCTTATCCATAGCCCCATAATACTTATTAAGGTGCTAATCATGTCATAATATACTTATCTTAAGTGATATTAAGTAATTATAGACATACATAAGCTTATATGTATGCATAAACCTCATATTCAGTGAAATATGCAATATATTATGTATATTTAGGTCTATAAGTGGTTTTTAGCCTCTTAATAGCCTATAACCTTTGTTTTTCTGCTTATTTTAGGTCATATGGACATATTAAATTGGCACACAACACCTACAGAAGCATATACACCTTTTTCAGGCACATATATCCAGTATGGACAACTTAACATTCTTCCTTTGATGGATTTTGATGGATTTATGGGTTGGAATATCATGACTGGGTTAATATAGATGCTTGGGGATGTTATTGAGCGCTTGGAAAGTTGATTTGGCTCCTTTATATGCTTTGAGTTTCATTCTATACTCTTTGGATGAGTTATTTTACCTGTTACTTTATGGTATCCAGTTTTATCTGTTTTCTCTATTTATGGTATGGGTTTACAATATCATTAATTGTGATGGAGGGTCCTTACTGGAGGTCTGGGTGTTGAAACTTCTTGAAGTAGATGCCATGGGGAGGTGATGAGCTTTCATGGTGCTGTAATTTCTGGGGAGAGCATGACATCATCTGGATTGAAGGTCTTTGCACTCCAGTGGATTTTGGTATAAGTAAGGGAGAATTTGATGGGTTATTGGACATCACATAATTACTACAACTCAAAAGAACATTATAAAACAATTATTATAATATAAAAATATATTTTAAACCATTTATAAATTGATATTATCTTTATATTAGCTATAACTATATTTTATTAACCTATTTTCCATCACTAGCATGCACCAATCCAAATATTGTGAGTAATATTAAGCATAAATATTTTATTAGTCTTCCCATGAGGTTTAATCACTAAATAATCTATAAATAAGTAGTAGGACCATTAATATTTACTATTAGATCATATTTAGATACTAGCATACACTGACATGTTTCCTTGCTGGTTTCAATGTCTCATTCTCCCCATTATATCTCCATTATCCTTTAACAACCTGTGGTAAATGGAGATGTGTGTAAATGCTGGAAACCCACCACACTTTTTCAACCACCCACTTTGTCAACACACCACACTTTTTTAACCCCCAAGATCTGGAAAACTGTGCTTTTTCATTCACCTTGGATCAGCTTCCAAAATCCACTCCACTTATATTATTGAAAACTCAGCCCATCAAACCATGATCCCTTTAGAATTAACCTCCCCTCCTCCCCCACAATGGCAACCCCATCTGTATCCTCAGGACACCTGGCTCCCCCCTGTCACCCAGTTAATTTCCCAGGCACCTAACCCATTAGGGGGTGTCAAACATTACCATATATTCCTGGAAGAAATCAGTCTCCAAACACCATTCCAAGATGGTATCATAAATGGCTTACATGGAATTAGACATGTCAAAAATGAGGTCAAATACTTCCTACTCTTGTTCCATCTCCCCAACAACAATTCAGCCCACAAATGCACAAATCATCCCAATCCACTGCACATCAGATCTCTTCTCCCCTAACCTCACTTTTTACATGTGCTCAACATTTCTGAATTTTTCTAAATCAAAATTTCTGACTAAAATTTTTATCTTCTAATCACAGTAAGTTCATTCCTTTTCATTCCTTGAATCATCACCTTTTTTCCAGATGAATTTTCCATTCTTCACTGCATCATATGATTGCTGAGATATTGACCTTAAAATTTGAGCCTTCTTTATTGTAATTTTTCACTTTTTTTGTTTCCATTTCATTGAAAAACATTCATATCATATTCTTTATGCATTTCACTGGCTGAATATTCAATTTTCCCCAAATATCAACTTTGCTCTTTCTCACTCTATTTTTTCCTACCTTTCTATCAAGGTAAATGTAAAATCCTTTTTCTTTATCATTACTATCTGATACCTCTGTCTTTCTATAAATAATGAACTTTCAAATATGTGTAGGACTTTTATCTGGATAATGATGTACTTATTTAACCTCTCTTGTTGTCAATTCAACTATCACTTTTCAAATTTTTGTACAAGTTATTAGAGAATAGGGACTCTAAAATGTTTATCTGATGTCTATCTAGGTGTCAGTGTATGCTAGTATATAAGTATGATTTAATAGTAAAAATTAATGGTCCAACTACTTATTTATGATTTATTTAGTGATTAAACCTTAGGGGAAGACTAATAAAATAGTTATGATCAATGTTAACTCACAATATTTGGATTGGTGCATTCTAGTGGTGGAAAATAGGTTGATAAAATATAGTTATAGCTTAATATAAAGATAATATCAATTTATAACTGCTTTATAATATATTTCTATATAATTAAAAATTGTGTTATAATGTTTTATTTGAATTCTTGTAAGTACGTGATGTCCAATAACCCATCAAATCCTCCCTTACTTATACTAAAATCTACTGGAGTGCACAGACCTTAAATCCAGATGATGTCACTGCTCTACCTGACAATTACAGCACTGTGAGTGCCAAACAACTCCCCAAGGCATCCACTTGAAGCAGTTTCAACACTTAGACTTCCAGTAAGGACCCTCCATCACAATTAATGATATCATAAACCCACACCATAAATAGAGAAAACAGATAAATGTGGATACAATAAAGAAACAGGTAAAATAACTGATCCAAAGTGTATATAAAGAGAAAAAAGCATATAAAGGAACCAAATCAACTTTCCAAGCCCCCAAAAACATCCCCAAGAATCCATATTAACCCAGTAATCATATCCCAACACATAAATCCGTGAAAATCCATCAAAGGAAGCAGATTTAGTTAGCCAAACTGGATATATGTGCCTGGAAAAGGTGTATATGCTTGTGTAGGAATTGGGAGTTTATTGAATACATCCATATGACCTAAATTATGCAGAAAAATAAAGCTTATATGCTATTTAGAGGTTAAAACTGGCTTATAGACCTATATATACATAATGTAACTACATATTTCATTTAATATGAGGTTTATGCATACATATAAGTCTATGTATGTCTATAATTAATTAATATCACTTAAGATAAGTATATTAAGAATCCATTTGCACCTTAATAGGTATTATATGGCTATTGATAAGCTATTTAAACTTATATAAGTCATTTAATAGTGTAATAAATATATATATAAGCATAATAACCATATATATCACCACACAATTTGGGGGTGCAGACTTGCTAGAAATTACACAACCTTGAACCCAAATTAATATTTAATTGATCACATAATGAGGTAGTGATGAAACAAGCAACAATCAAGCTTGGAACTTTGCTGAAATAAACTCAAAGACAAGTTGAATACTTATTGAAGCACAGTTGATCATTATTGCAAAAAGTCTTGTAATCTGACTTACCCTAATTATAAAAGGAATATTGATATGACTGAAGTCCATAATATTAGCAGACTGGAAAATGCATAAGATTTTAAAAAGAATGTGCTTCTGCTTTATGAATTCATATGTAATAGTAAATTTCTCATGTAAATCAAATCAAAAGCTTTTTTACATATTCACATAAGTTTGTGGGGAAATCAAAATATAGAGAAATTACTTAATATCATAAGAAGTTTTTGAAGAGAAAATATTTAGTTTACTGATATTTTTCATTGGATTTCATCATTTAATGTTTTGTATATATATATATTTTGTCAGCCAGGCTATCTCAGGAGTCCTGTCAGCCAGGCTACCAGACTTACCCAGTGAAATAAGCAATTATTTACTGGATGAAGCCGCACCTTATCATCTTTAATTATTATTTAATTATCATTTAGTTACATTAAAATTAGTTATAAATTAACTAGTTACAGAATGTAAAAATTAAATTAATTAATTAAATAAATAAGTAAAATTAAAATTATAATTTTGTCCCTTATATTTTTCTCTAACACCGTGCTCAATTGACAGGTTGGGAAAAATCAAACTTTATATTTAAAGAAAATAAACTATAAAGATAAAATAAGATTTAAATATTCAAATAATATTAAATATATACAAATAAATCAAATTTCTTATTTGGGACTGACATTTACAGTAAATATTAAAAATATTGATGTATTTCTGACATACTCTGTAAATACATCTTTTTTTTTGACACCTTCTTTTTAGAATAACTTTATTATTTGAAATACTTTTCTGGAATGTTCTTTTTCTCTCTCTTTTCCTACTGTTTTTAGAATTTTTTTTCCGTGCTTTGTCTCTCCTTTGCCTATAAAAGGCCTCTCCTTTTGTTGTCTTTTGATCATTCTATTTTTACCAACTCATTTTATTACAACAATAACCAACTAAACACTTATTCTTATATTCTATATTATTAGTATTTACAATTGCGTAATTCTAAAGTATAATTTATATTAATATTTTAAAACCTACCTCTTTTATTGAGTAAAAAATTCAACTTGAATTAAGAAATACGTAAAAATCTGTTGAGAACCCATTATAGCCTTTTAAATCCTCGTAGAACTACGTACCAAATCTTCTAGACAAAAAGTATACCTTGAAAATTGGGAACCTTTCCAAAATATCGACGGCGCAACGTTACTTGAGGCGTAATCAAGAGGACCATCGGCGTAGAAGCACCTGTAAAGGACGAGTGGAGGCAAGAAAACGACGAACGTCATACGTCACGTGATAAAAGTTTTTGCTGCGAACGGGAATCGAACCACGCTCCAAAACTTAAGTTCATATACTGAATAAAGATCGTATATATCGTGGTAATTATTGTGATTACTATTTGTGGGTTACTCTTCACTCTTCATTTGCTACGTATTTCCTTTTACTCAGCACTCTGTAAGTGGCATTAATTTGCTCATTTTGCAGGGGGAGGTGTCTGGTAATTGGAATTCAATTTTATTATTATATTTTTTTTTTTATTTTTCCTGGTTGACCATAATAGAGCAATAACTGTTCTTAGTCCCAGAGGTAATAAAATAATTATATATTAATATTAATTATTATCATTTTTCAGTTGACAATTGTCCTGATTAATTTGAATTTTAATTGTTCCAGTTGACAAACTGTCCTGACAATAAAATATTTTATTAAATAAAATAATTATTATAATTTTTCAGTTGACATTTGTCCTGATTAATTAATTGTTCCAGTTGACAAATTGTCCTGACAATTATATTTTTTTTTTTAATAAATAATTAACATTTCATTACTTCAGTTGACTTTGAGTCCTGGTAATCCAATAAATCTTTTTAAGTAATAAAATTCATATTTAAATTACTTCAGTTGACATTAAGTCCTGGTAGTTAATTAATCAGTTAAAATAATTTTTATTGATAAAGATTCATATTTGATTATTTCAGTTGACAATAAATCCTGGTAATAAATTAGTTGATTTAAATCCTGAAAATAAAAATTAATAGAAATTCTAATTTATTTCTACAGTTGATTGCATTATCCTGGTTTTAAATTTGTTTTTATTAATTTTATTTAAGTTGATTTTTATCCTAAAAAGATTTTTTTTAATTTATTTTTATTTTATTTCTGTTAAATAAAAATTAAAAATAAAAGACTAATTAATTTTGTCTCTTTTTCTTCATTTCAGTAGAATCTTAAAATGACTGATAAAAGTGGTTTTACTGCACGTGAAGAAGAACTAGACTTAATTGATTATGATGAGCCTACTTCTGTAAGTTCTCCTTTAACAAGAAGAATTTCTCAAACTAATAAATCCTTGCCCCAAACAGGATGTGGAAATGGAAGAAGTAGAAATCCTAGTGGACAATACTCAGGATCAGAAACCCAAGACAAACCCACCAGAAGAGCTTCCAAGAGGCTTCAAGATAAAAAAGATGCCGTTGTCCCAGCAGATAAAGAATCTGTCAACCCACATAAAGGAGTTAAAGACAGACAGCTTAAAACTAAAGGTAAGGGTAGATGCCTTGGAAGAATGGGAGAAAAGAAAAAATACTTCTCTCCAAGAGAAAAGGAAACCTCTTCCTCCCAGGGATCAACAACAATTGGCTCCCCAATCCCAAGAGATGGTAGAAGTGTCCAAGTGGCAGTGGGACTGGCTCAACACTCAGTGGGACTACTTGGCTCAAAACCAGCATCAGTTACCTCAGGTAGGTCCATCAAGGCCCACCCAGACCAATCCCACTCCTCCCCACCCTTATCAAGGAGGCAAAAGAAGAAGGAAGCACAATATGGTGATACCCAGCAAACCCTGGTACGTCCCTCTATTGATTCTCAAGTGCCTTTTCTTGTGGCTGACTCTGTTCCTTCAGGTAAATCTGGAAGGCAAGATGAAACCTTGAGACCTATAGAGGCTGGGAATAGTAGACAGTTATCTCATGTATCCAATCCATTACTTTTAATTGCTACCTCAATGATTAATCCTGATATGGCTGTGATTGATGAAACTCTTGACCCTGAGTTCTATGAGAGTCTGGAAAGTTACTCAGTTTCCTTATTGAGAAACACTCCGGATGTAGCAAGAATTAATGATGAGCACTTGAGAGATATTATTGCCAAGCAAAATCATATAATGAAAAATATGCAATTGACTCAGAGATATAATAGTTTGTTAACTGATCAGGGTTATCAAGCATTAAAAAGTGAAGCACAGAGAGTCTCTGATGAATTGTCTCATTACAAAGCAACACATGAAAAGAAAATTGCTTTATGGCAAAATATAAAAAATGATTTGTCTAAACTAAAAGATACTGTATCTGCCTGTTGCCAGGAGGTAGAGATAGATAAGATAAATCTGAAAAGATTGAGTGACCAGTTGTCATCTTTTCAACATAAAAATCAATTATCTTTTGCAACTGTCAATGAAAGTTTATCTAGTCTTCCAAGAATGAAAACAAGACTAACAACCATTGAAGAAACATTGAACTCATTGTTAAATGACCAAAAATATTCTGACAATTCTGTGAAGGAACATATATTGCAGGATTCTCAACCAGTACCTGTGGCTAGTTCATCTAAAATAAAAATTGATCCAGAAATACCTGTTGATAACACTGAGTTTCCATCAAAAACTGATGATGCACCAGGATCTGCAACAGAAGGATTAAACAATGAGATTTCAGCACAATTAGAGAAATTACAGCTGCTTCTTACCCAGAAACAAGCTAGTACTAAGGAGACTCCTTCAAATCAAAAGAATTGGCCAAAACTTGACCAGTACCCAACATTTGATGGTGATTCTTCCTCTGATTGGCAACAATTTATTTGCAGAATTGATAATTTAAAAAATTCTTACAAACTCCCAGATGAGGAAATTGTGTCCAAATTAATTTCTTTGTTCACTAATGTTGCCCTGATGTGGTATGAATCTGTTCTCCTGGATGGGAATGACTACTCATGGGAGGATTGGAAGAAATTAATTAAAGCACAATTTGGTGGCTCCAAGTTCAGAATGGCTCAACAAAGGCAGTATGAGGAAACTAGATATAGCTCTTCTACTGATAAACCTATTGAGTTTTTAATGAAACTTGTAAAAATCTTAAGGGCAATGGACCCAAATATGGAGTTTGATTTATGGAAGGACAGGATCCTCTATAAATTACCAATGTCTCTGAGAGACTTGATTGTGGCTAGGACTGAGTTCTCCAAAGAACCCTCTTCTTTCATTAATACTTGCAATGAGATACTTCTAAACAATAAGTATGATGCAAGAAGATTCATTCCTAGGACCCCTTTGGAGAAACCCTCCACTTACCAACAAAAACCTCTGGAAAAGGTTGGTAAACCTTCTGCCCCTGTTGCACCAAAGAAGTATGCAACAAACACTTGCTTCAAGTGCAACAAGCCTTGGCAGAAAGGCCATGTTTGTGACAAGAAGATAAATCTTGTGGAACAAACAGGAGAGCATGCTGATGACACAGTGGCACTGGATGATACATCAAGTGATTGTGCCAGCAATATTTCATATGAATCTCAACAAGAAATCTTGATGCTGGAAGAAGATATTCATTATTTAAATACTATTGACGTTGATAATAATGATTTATCTACAGTTGAGGATGCTGAGATCATAAAGAACATTGAGGATAACTCAATTGTTATTGCCCCTCTTAAGGCACCAGTCTTGATTAATGGAACCAGCATTGAAGTTGTTCTGGATTCTGGAGCTGGAGGAAGTGTAGTATCTGAAAGAGCACTTGCCTCAGTAGATCAAGACTATAAATCTAAACTGTTGCCTATCATTTCTGAAAATTGGAGAGGGTATGGCTCTGTTTTGTCCCCCATTGGTAAATACAAAGCCACAGTGTTTTTTAAATATAACCATGGTTTTGTAAGAGCTATTTGTGATTTTGTTGTCATGAAAAATGATAACTTGAGCAATTGGTTTATTGTAGGGAATGATATTTTAACCAAGTATGGCATAAAATTGGATCCTTCGAACCAATGTTTCACAATGGGGTTGAATGGGAAGAGAAAATTTAAAATTTCCTCCCCTAAAAAATTATTAAAACCAGAATTGAACACATGTAATTCTGTGGTTCAATATAAAGGAAGATCTACAAAGGAAATGCATGCCCTTATGTCTGAAATTGACAATGCCTCTTTTGGAGAACAACTTTCTGGTGAGGATAAAGATTCCATCATTAACTTGATAAAATCTTTTCCTATGGCCTTTGCTCATGGGTCACATGAACTGGGATTAGTTAAAGAGGAAATGAAACTTTCATTGTCTTGCCCATTAACTGATATACCACCTAGTTTAAAGAAGAAGCCTTATCCTGCTTCTCCCACAAAGAGAAAAGATATTGAAGATAATATCTCTACCCTTTTAAAAATGAATATTATTGAAAAGGTAGTTGAAACACCTAAATATTGTGTTATCTCACCTGTCCTAATTTCTTATGAGAAAGATAAAGCCAGGTTATGTGGTGATTATAGAGCACTAAATACTTATACTGTTGATGATATCTATCCTTTACCTAGAATCAGCTCTATACATGCTACTTTACAGGGTGCTAAATATATCAGCTGTTTGGATGGTAATAAGGGATATCACCAGGTGCCTGTTGAGAAGAACTCTCAGAACTTTCTGATGATTGCCACTCATATGGGTATTTATAAGTATATTAGGATGCCATTTGGCCCTAAAAATGCCCCTTCTGTTTTCCAAAAAGTAATGGAAAACACATTCCATCAAGAGATAATTGAAGGTTGGCTGATGGTTTATATTGATGATATCATTATATTCTCAAAAACATTTGAGGACCATCTTAAACACCTGTGTAAAGTATTCCAGAAAATGGACGAAATAAATATGACACTTGCTTTGAAGAAATGTAAATTTGGTTTCCATTCTTTAAAAGTTATTGGTCAAGTTGTTTCAGGCTTACAGATATGTGTTGACCAGAACAAAGTGGCAGCCATACAACAGGTGAAAGCTCCTACAACAGTAAGAGAGCTCCAAAGTTTTTTGGGAATGTGTGGATACTATAGACAGTATATTAAAAATTACCAAGTCATAGCTTTACCCCTTACCCAATTAACTAGAAAGGATGTTGCTTTTGTCTGGAATAGTGAAAGACAAAGAGCCTTTGACAATATGAAACACTGTTTGATGTCAGCACCAATTCTTGCTTTACCTGACTTTGATCAACCATTTGTTTTGTACACTGATGCCAGTTTCATTGGTCTTGGTGCTGCCCTCCATCAAAAACAAGTGATAAATGATAAAGTTTCAGAAGTAGTAATTTGTTATATTTCAAGAACCTTGAGAAATAGTGAATTGAAATATGGTGCTACTCAATTAGAGTGTTTAGCTGTAGTATGGGCTCTAGAAAAGCTTCATTACTACCTAGATGACCAGAAATTTGAACTTGTCACTGACTGCAGTGCAGTTAAATCCCTTTCAAACTTGAAAACACCTAATAGACATATATTTAGATGGCAGCTGGCTGTTCAAGAGTACAGAGGGAGAATGACAATTATTCACAGAGCTGGTATTGGTCACTCAAATGTGGATATGTTATCAAGGTTACCCTTACCAAATGATGACTCAAATCCTGCATATGATCCTGAGGATAAAATTATCCATATCCATGGGATATATGTGGTTGATATGGAGGAAGAGCTATTACAGCTTATTCTGGAATCATATGATAAGGACACTGACTTGAAAAAGTTATGCACCATATTAAATGATCCAGAGAATGCTTCAATACAAGCATTAATTAAAACCCTTCCACCAAAGTACCAAAAAGGTTTGGAAAAAGGAAAATTTTCAATTGATGAAGGATATCTATATTATAGAAGAAAGTTGAGTAATGTTATTGTTATTCCTCCTTCTATGAAAGAAATCATCTTGAAAATTTGTCATGATGACATATTGGCTGGACATTTTGATCTTGACAAAACAATGATCAGAATTAAGAACACTGCTTGGTGGGCTAATATGTCTGAAGACACAAAATTATATGTTGAATCCTGTGATTCATGCCAAAAATCAAAAAGATTAACTGGTAAAAGAGCAGGATTAATGCAACATATTGAACCTCCTGATGCCCCATGGCAAATAATAAACATGGATTTTGTAACAGGATTACCTATTGCTGGTAAAGACAGTTATAACTCTTGTTGGGTTATTGTGGACAGATTCACAAAAATGTGTAAATTTATCCCTACCCACAAGGATGTTTCCACTAAAGAATTAGCTTTCTTATGGTGGTCCCATATGTTTAATACTGCTGGTTTTCCTAAAGCCATAATCTCTGACAGGGACCCTAAATTTACTTCTGAATTCTGGATGTCTCTGATGGATGTTTGTGGTTGTGATCTGAAACTTTCTACTGCCCATCACCCTCAGACTGATGGTTTAGCTGAAAGAATGATTCAGACTTTAGAGGACATGATAAGAAGATATTGTGCCTTTGGCCTTGAGTATAAAGATAATGACAGATTCACTCATGATTGGGTTACCTTACTTCCTGGGTTAGAATTTGCTTATAATAGCACTGTTCATTCTGTTACTCAAAGGAAGCCTTTTGAGCTCTGGCTTGGATATGTTCCTAATACTCCTGCCCAAATTCTCAATAACAAAATACCTAAATTGGATATACATCCTGGTGTAAAATCTTTTCTTCAAATGCAACAACTATGCAGAAATCATGCTCAAAAATGTATTGAAAAATCATTTGAATATGAGAAGAAAAGATGGGACAAATCCCATAAAGAATACACTTTTAAAAATGGTGATGAAGTGTTGATTTCTACAGTCCACTTCAACTTACAAGGTAATAACAAATTAAAAGATCCATTTGTTGGTCCTTTTGTTGTCAGAAGAATGATTGGAGATAATGCAGTTGAAGTTATTCTGTATTCCCCATATGACAGAAAACATCCTGTTTTTCCAATATCTCTTTTGAAACCTTACACATCCAATAGTGATTTATTTCCAAGAAGGAGGGGTAGACCAAAGAAAACCCCAAATGAAATCACTGAGACAGCAGAAATTGAAAAAATATTAAATGACAGAATAGTCACTGCTGAGAAAGGTACAGAATACTTATTGAGATTCAAGAATAAATCATCTGAATATGATTCTTGGATACCTGGGAAGGAGATATCTAATCTTCCTACTCTACTAAAAAAGTATAAGAAGAAAAAATCATAGCATTTTTTTTTTATTATTTTTTTTAGAGTAAGGGAGTGTCAGCCAGGCTACCAGACTTACCCAGTGAAATAAGCAATTATTTACTGTATGAAGCCGCACCTTATCATCTTTAATTATTATTTAATTATCATTTAGTTACATTAAAATTAGTTATAAATTAACTAGTTACAGAATGTAAAAATTAAATTAATTAATTAAATAAATAAGTAAAATTAAAATTATAATTTTGTCCCTTATATTTTTCTCTAACACCGTGCTCAATTGACAGGTTGGGAAAAATCAAACTTTATATTTAAAGAAAATAAAATATAAAGATAAAATAAGATTTAAATATTCAAATAATATTAAATATATACAAATAAATCAAATTTCTTATTTGGGACTGACATTTACAGTAAATATTAAAAATATTGATGTATTTCTGACATACTCTGTAAATACATCTTTTTTTTTGACACCTTCTTTTTAGAATAACTTTATTATTTGAAATACTTTTCTGGAATGTTCTTTTTCTCTCTCTTTTCCTACTGTTTTTAGAATTTTTTTTCCGTGCTTTGTCTCTCCTTTGCCTATAAAAGGCCTCTCCTTTTGTTGTCTTTTGATCATTCTATTTTTACCAACTCATTTTATTACAACAATAACCAACTAAACACTTATTCTTATATTCTATATTATTAGTATTTACAATAGCGTAATTCTAAAGTATAATTTATATTAATATTTTAAAACCTACCTCTTTTATTGAGTAAAAAATTCAACTTGAATTAAGAAATACGTACAAATCTGTTGAGAACCCATTATAGCCTTTTAAATCCTTGTAGAACTACGTACCAAATCTTCTACACAAAAAAGTATACCTTGACAAGTCCAGTAATTTATATAATAAATTACTGTAAAAGAATAACTTTATGTAAATACAAAAAATTAATTAAAATAAAATTATAAATGTTTTGTGAATGAAATAAAATATTATACTTAATTTTATTATTAAATAAATTGCATTACATAAATAAATATAATATTCTATCATACCATGGTGTGATTTATATGTATAAATAAATTATTTAAAATTATATTATCAGTGTAAATTTAACCTACACAGTAATTACAATATTTTAAATAATAACATTTATATAAAACCAAATACAACCTATCATATAATAATATCAATCAATATTTGGCGCTTCTGTGACCCCTAATTTTGTTACCAATATTACTACATTAATTTAATATGATTAAATTCAAATTCTCATTTTAAAAGGTTCCTGTATTGACTTAATTAGTTGTTCAATTGATTTAATAGTTCATTTACTTGAAATAGTTAAATTAATATTATTTGTACTTAGTTAAGCTTATTTAAAACCGTAAAAATACTTCCTTTTATTTTAATTATACTTTTCTAGTTATTGGTATTCCTTATTTAGATTTTTTCTCATAGTTCTCATATTTTTATACTCACATAGTTAGTTTTTATATTAATTTTATTCTTTTTAGGGATTACTAATGGGAAGGATATTTTTTTATTCATGGATTTATTTTTTTTATGTTTTTAAATTAGATTCTTTTAAATTAATTATTTCACATAATTTTACCTTTTATATATACTTTTGCAACGCTCCAGAATGTCCTCTTGCCTATAAAAGGGCTTTAGAAGTCCATCTGGTAGCTCATCACTTACTTACTATACAATCATTCAACATATTTTAATTATATTTCTTTATTTACTATTTTTATTAGTACACTACATCTAATTTAAATACAATATAAATTATTATTGGTTGCTTTAAGACTTATAATACTAATATTAAACTGATGCGCTTTTGAACAATTACTATTACTAATAATATTTGTAATTTAACTTAATACTTACAACTTTTTTCATCTCTAAATCAAATTGTCGTCCTATTCTCTCAAATCATATTTATTAAATTTTATATTATTACCTGATTATTACC
The DNA here is from genome assembly GCA_030280995.1 of Hemileia vastatrix. Taxonomy (NCBI): domain Eukaryota; kingdom Fungi; phylum Basidiomycota; class Pucciniomycetes; order Pucciniales; family Zaghouaniaceae; genus Hemileia; species Hemileia vastatrix. The sequence goes on along the minus strand of JASXTE010000006.1, from coordinate 15,915,213 downwards.
ATTTCTCTTCTTTATTATTCCTATTCATTTCTACAATCTTCTAGACCTCCCGGCTGATAATTGACGGCCTCTCCAAACGACGACGACGACACCTTTTGATGAATGACAAAGCACATGGACCACCCGAGCCAAAAAGTGAAACTTTTGCCGCGACCATGTTTTGAACTTGGGTTCGATAGTTTAGGTTTATATTACATTAAATTATATATTATTTTGAAGTGATTTTACGATCACTATAGTAGATCATTAATGGTAAACATGTTGATGTAGTTCTTGATTCTGGTGCTGGAGGAAGTGTAGTGTCTGAAAAAGCTTTAGCTTCAGTAGACAAGGATTATCTGAATAAATTATTACCTATAACTTCTGAAAAATGTAGAGGGTATGTATCTACCTTAATTCCTATTGGAAAATACAAAACCTCTGTATTTTTCAAATATAATGGTGGTTTTGTCAGAGCTGTTTGTGAGTTTGTGGTTATGAAAAATGATAATTTGAGTAATTGGTTCATTATGGGAAATGATATTTTGACCATGTTTGGTGTGAAATTGGACCCAGAAAATAATTGCTTCACCCTGGGATTGAATGGCAAAATAAAATTCAAAATTTCCTCCCCTAGAAAACCTTCTGGGCACCTGTTAAAGTCTTGTAACTCACTAACCCAGTGTAAAGGCAGACCAACATTTGAGATGGATGATTTATTAAATGAGATAAATACTGCTTCTTTTGGTGATCAGTTAACTTTTGAAGAAAAGAATTCTATTATTGCCTCAATTACTTCTTTCCCTATGGCTTTTGCTCATGGTTCTCATGTCTTAGGAAGTGTTCAGGAAGAAATGAAAATTACCTTATCCTGTAACTTGAATGATATTCCTCCTACTCTTAGGAAAAAACCATATCCTGCTTCTCCAACAAAAAGGAAGGATATTGAGGATAACATTGCCACATTATTAAAAATGAACATCATTGAAAAAGTGGATGTCACCCCCCAATATTGTGTCATCTCCCCAGTCTTGATTTCTTATGAAAAGGATAAAGCTAGATTATGTGGATATTACAGGGCATTAAACACTTATACTGTTGATGATATTTATCCGTTACCCAGAATTACTTCAATTCATGCTACCTTGCAAGGTGCTAAATTTATTAATTGTCTGGATGGTAACAAAGGGTATCATCAAGTTCCAGTTGAGAAAAATTCTCAGAATTTTTTGCTTATTGCTACTCATATGGGAATATATAAGTATATTAGAATGCCATTTGGCCCCAAAAATGCACCTTCAGTTTTCCAGAAAGTCATGGATAACACTTTCCATCAGGAAATCATTGAAGTATGGCTCATGGTGTATATTGATGATATCATATTTTTTCTAAAACTTTTGATGAATATATGGTTCACTTGAATAGAGTTTTTCAAAAAATGGATGAAATCAATATGACCTTGTCCTTAAAAAAGTGTAAATTTGGTTTTCAAGCTTTGAAAGTCCTTGGCCATGTTGTGTCAGGCCTAAAAATTTGTGTAGACCAAACAAAGTTGCTGCAATTCAAAATGTGAAAGCACCAAATTCTGTAAGAGAAATTCAAAGTTTTTTGGGTATGTGTGGCTATTACAGGAAATATATTAAAAATTATCAAGTTATAGCCTTACCTCTTACCAAACTCACTAGGAAAGATGTTGCATTCATCTGGAATAGTGACTGTCAAAAGGCTTTTGATACTTTAAAAAGTTGCTTAATGACAACCCCTATCTTAGCTCTTACAGACTTTAACAAACCATTTGTCTTGTATACATATGCTAGTTTTGTTGGTATGGGTGCTTCCTTACACCAGAAACAAATTATTAATGATAAAACCTCAGAAGTTGTAATTTGTTATATTTCAAGAACCTTAAGAAATAGTGAATTGAAATATGGTGCCACTCAGTTAGAGTTCTTAGCAGTTGTTTGGGCTCTTGAGAAACTTCATTACTATCTAGATGACCAAAAGTTTGAATTGGTAACTGACTGTAGTGCTGTAAAATCCCTCTTAAACCTGAAAAAACCTAATAGACATATGTTCAGGTGGCAACTTGCTGTTCAAGAATACAGAGGACGGATGACAATTATCCATAGAGCTGGAAATTCTCACTCCAATGTTGATATGCTGTCCAGACTGCCTCTGCCAAATAATAACTCCAATCCTGCTTATGTGCCTGAAGATGATACTTTTCATATCTATGGTATATTTATAGTTGATATGGAAGAAGAGTTATTAAAATTAATACTGGATTCATATGATAAAGATTCTGATTTAAATAAATTAGTTACTATCTTAAATGATCCTAAGAATGCTTCAATTCAAGCATTGATTAAAACTCTTCCTGCAAAGTATCAAAATGCTTTGACAAAAGGAAAGTTTTCTATGGAAGTTGGTTATATTTACTATAGAAGAAAGCTGACAAATGTAATTGTAATTTCTCCTTCTATGAAAGAAACTATCCTCAAACTTTGTCATGATGACATATTAGCTGGTCATTTTGATCTAGAAAAAACATTGATTAGAATCAAAAACACTGCTTGGTGGGCTAATATGTCTGAAGATACAAAAATATATGTTGAATCTTGTGATTCTTGCCAAAAATCTAAGAGATTTACAGGTAAGAGAGCAGGGTTACTACAACATATTGAAGCACCTAATGCTCCTTGGCAAATAATTAACATAGATTTTTTCACTGGCCTTCCTATAGCAGGTAAAGACAGTTATAACTCTTTTTGGGTGATAGTAGATAGATTCACAAAAATGTGTAAATTTATTCCAACCCACAAAGATGTATCCAAAAAAGAATTAGCTTTCTTATGGTGGTCTTACATGTTTAATATTATTGGATTCCCAAAAGCCATTATATCTGATATAGATCCAAAATTTACTTCTGAGATTTGGAGCTCTTTAATGGATATTTTTGGCTGTGAGTTAAAGTTATCTACAGCTCATCATCCTCAGACAGATGGTCAAGCTGAAAGGATGATTCAAACTCTGGAATATATGATTAGAAGGTATTGTGCCTTTGGTTTAGAATATAAAGACAATGACAGATTTACTCATGACTGGGTCACTCTTTTGCCTGGTCTTGAATTTTCATATAATAGTACTGTTCATTCTGTCACTGAGAAAAAGCCTTTTGAGCTTTGGTTAGGTTATGTCCCAAATACTCCTGCTCAAATTCTCAATAATTAATTACCTAAGTTGGAACTACATCCTGGTGTAAAATCTTTTATGCAAATGCAACAGCTATGCAGAAAACATGCTCAAAGCTGTATTGATAAAGCATTTGAATATGAGAAGAAAAGATGGGATAAATCCCATAAAGAATACACATTTAACAAGGGTGATGAAGTGTTGATATCTACTGTCCATTTCAATTTACAAGGTAACAACAAATTAAAAGATCCTTTTGTAGGACCATTTGTTGTTAAAAGAATGGTTGGTGATAATGCAGTAGAAGTAGTATTTTATTCTCCATATGATAGAAAACATCCTGTTTTTCACATTTCTTTGATTAAACCTTATACTTCCAACAGTGACTTATTTCCCAAAAGAACGGGAAGACCTAAGAAAAACCCACAGGAAGTCACAGAAACTGCAGAAATTGATAAAATTCTCAATGATAGAATTATCACTTCTGAATGAGGTATTGAATATTTATTGAGATATAAAAACAAGTCATCTGAACATGATGCATGGATACCTGGAAAGGAAATTTAAAATCTTTCTACTCTGTTAAAAAAGTATAAAAAGAAAAAATTTTAACATTTTTTTTATTGTTTTTTTTAGAGTGAGGGAGTGTCAGCCAGGCTATCTCAGGAGTCCAGTAATTTATATAATAAATTACTGTAAAGGAATAAATTTATGTAAATACAAAAAATTATTTAAAACAAAATTATAAATGTTTTGTGAATGAAATAAAATATTATACTTAATTTTATTATTAAATAAATTGTATTACATAAATAAATATAATATTCTATAATACCATGGTGTGATTTATATGTATAAATAAATTATTTAAAATTATATTATCAGTGTAAATTTAACCTACACAGTAATTACAATTTTTTAAATAATAAAATTTATATAAAACTAAATACAACCTATCATATAATAATATCAATCAATATTTGGCGCTTCTGTGACCCCTAATTTTGTTATCAATATTACTACATTAATTTAATATGATTAAATTCAAATTCTCATGTTAAAAGGTTCCTGTATTGACTTAATTAGTTGTTCAATTGATTTAATAGTTCATTTACTTGAAATAGTTAAATTAATATTATTTATACTTAGTTAAGCTCATTTAAAACTGTAAAAATACTTCCTTTTATTTTAATTATAATTTTCTAGTTATTTGTATTCCTTCTTTAGATTTTTTCTCATAGTTCTCATATTTTTTATACTCATGTAGTTAGTTGTTATATTAATTCTATTCTTTTTAGAGATTACTAATGGGAAGGATATTTTTTTATTCACGGATTTATTTTTTTTATGTTTTTAAATTAGATTCTTTTAAATTAATTATTTCACATAATTTTACCTTTTGTATATACTTTTGGAATGCTCCAGAATGTCCTCTTGCCTATAAAAGGGCTTTAGAAGTCCATCTGGTAGCTCATCACTTACTTACTATACAATCATTCACCATATTTTAATTATATTTCTTTATTTACTATTTTTATTAGTACACTACATCTAATTTAAATACAATATAAATTATTATTGGTTGCTTTAAGACTTATAATACTAATATTGAACTGATGCGCTTTTGAACAATTACTATTACTAATAATATTTGTAATTTAACTTAATACTTACAACTTTTGTCATCTCTAAATCAAATTGTCGTCTTATTCTCTCAAATCATATTTATTTCGTTTTATATTATTACCTGATTATTTCCATTTCTCTTTTTTATTATTCCTATTCATTTCTCCAATCTTCTAGACCTCCCGGCTGATATATTTATTCTAATATTATGATCAGGAATTATCAATTTTTTCAAACTTTAAAATATTTTTGAAAGTTAAAAATTTCTTTCAAATATAATTAAAATACATTAATTTAGATGTATTATTTATATAATTTATACATATCATTTTTTATAAAGTGAAAAAATGATATGGTCACTATTATTTTTAAATAATATATTTCCTTCTTCTTCAATAAATGAAAAATTAAGGGTGGAATCTTATGATGATGAACCATATTTCTAATAATTAGTACACTAGAATTTTGGTTTTATTTTATTTTGTTTCAGGATATAACCCATTCCTGTTGCTTGTTATGTTATATATATATATATATATATTATTTACTTTGATTTGAAATTCTCCTTCCATAGTTTTTCCTTCAATTTCTGGACCATATCATGTTCTCCCCCTGTTAAATATTCCCACTCATGCTCATTTCAATTCTCTCTTACCTGTTATATTTCATCTTCACACTTTTTGGTTGCCACTCCACACCTCTCCCTCCCACCTCCCTTCAACTCACTCCTTTCACTTCCTTTTCCACCCCCTTTTACTCCTTTTAAAGTGAAAGAGGTAAGGTAGAAAATAAAAGAGAGGAGCTGGAAAGTGTGGGGGGTGGATTTTATTGAAGAGTGATAGAGTTAGGGTGATAAGAAAAGAGGTGGGGAGGATAGAAAAAGAGTTGGTGGGGGATAAAAAAGGTTAGCCAGGGGGTGAGAGTTGTAGTGAGTGGGGGAAGGTGGTGTGAACTGAGAGCCCAAAGGGTGTGGTGGGGTAATGTGGCAATTGGAAGGGGTGGGGCTGGGTAGAAAGAGGAAAAATAAAGAGTTAGAAGGGTCATGATTGGAGATAAAGGGGTGAAATGGGCTGAAAAGTGAAAGGGAGGAGGATGGAGTGTGAGCAAAACAGGTGAGGAAGGGTGAGAAGAGTAAAAGTTCAGGTTTGAAGACATCAAAAGCAAAACAAATTTAAAAGGATTATGAGAAAAAGGAAAGGGGAGGGAATAGAAATGAAACAGTTAAAGAGTAAGAAAAGTATGTACAAATGGGTTGAGTGAGTATCCAAAAAGGTGGTGAAAAACAGAAGATGAACTCTATCTTTTGACCGAAGGATAGAGTCCACCCTGAAAAAATATGATGTTTTTCTTTCACTTATAAAAACAATATTTAAACCTGTTGTATGGCTATTTTACATCCTTAATCAATTCAAAATACAGATATATTGGCTGTTTGTAATATATATTTGTATTTGAAGTATAAGAATTATAAAAATATAAAAACTAGCCATAAATCCCTAGTAAATTTTATAAAAAATCATTTCATGGAATAATTGTGATAGTTATACATAAGATAAAAAAATAAATTTTACGGGTAAATGTTAGAAAACAATTGAAAAATGGAAAAAAGCCCCTATAATATTAAAAATAAAAATTTATTTTCTATATTATGAGATGAAATTATTTATCCTTTAATTTAATATTAAATGCTGTTGGTGAGATGAAAAATAGCTATGGCTATCCATATAGAGTGCAGATGAGACTTGAAAAAAAAATTAATTGCTATATTTTACATTATATATATTTTTTTTTGTTTTATCATTAATATAAATATCTGAATAATGAAAATTAATAAAAAAAAATTTATGAAAATTAAATAATAAAGATGTTCCAATATATTTAATTATATTGATTTAGTAAAAAATAAGCCCCTTGAGCCCTTTTCATTGCTTAAATTTTTCACACAAAGAATTATATAAAATCTTATAAACATAAAAATCTTAGTTGTGATGGGACTTGGATTGAGCTCTCAATGAGATTCTGTTCCTGACCACTGTTCAAGATAAGTTAATCTGTGAGAACTTTATTTACTTTATTTAAAATTTGATTGAAAATTCCTTAATGCATGCCCTGGTTTATCTTTTTATTGAAAATATTTATACCAAATACTAGGAAATGCTGAAGATAAATTACAATTTTGAATTATTCTGATATTTTTTTAATAATTAAATCTTCTTAATTATTATAATTTGAGTTTTCTAATATGATAGATTAAATAAGCTTCTAAATTTCAATGTTTTTATCTACAATGCACATGAAAAGACAGAACTTTTTCTTTTTTTATTTAGACTAAATTTGAGGAATATTATTTTTGTATTTATTAAACATTATTTAGCTCCTTTTGATTATCAAAATCTTTTTTCTTGGATTTTTACTTCAGATTTTATAGAAAACCTCAAGTTATGAATTCAGATAGTTTAAAAATGTGAAAATAATATTTTTCATCAATTTGAGCTTGAAGATGATTTCAAATTACAGCCTTAAATTGTTCTTTTGAAATTAAATGAGAATTTCAAAACATATTCAATCAAAATTCATTTTAATAAAAATGAATTTATTTAAGTATATATTCTTAATAAGGAAGATAACTAATTAATTTTTATAAAAAAATCTATTTCATAAGCTTAAAATTCTGAAAAAAAATGAGAATTATTCAGTTTACATCGTCTCTATACAAAAAATGAAAGATTTTTATTATGAAAAAATGGATGTTTTCTACATTAAGAAGTCATGAAATATTTTTTAAATTTTTTCAAAAATATGTAGCATATTTCTTAGAATTATTTAAATTTATACTTAAGAAAAAAGAATGTAATTTCATGTATTTTAATTCTTGAATTTTCTTTCAAAAGATCATCTGATTAAGTTTCATCAAAAAGTATTTTTTATTGAGAAGATTTCAAAAGCTTATATATTCTTATTTCCATTCAGATTTGAATATTTTTTCATAATGCTTTCAATAAAAAATCACCCATGTTTTGTGAATATTTCAAGCTTATTTCAGGAAGACTTCAGTCTGAGTTCAGTGTGAGTTCATTCTGAGTTCCATCTGAGTTCTATCTGACTTTAAGTTGAGGACTTGCTAGCAAGTCCCCCCCAAATATTGCATGGTTTATAAGTATTATAACAATAATTTCTACTTCTAAGCTTAATGTAATTAAGGTTATCTTATTTTAAGCATAAGAAATACTCAGTCCTGGGGATACCTAGGCTGACACTAGGCTTTTAGCTTTCAATAGAGTACCAGAAAATCACAATTTGATAAGTATTTGCCACTTCTTCACTGATCATCTCTATAACACTTGAATCAATCTTTTGTTAACTTTTGTCAAATAGGTACCACTTTCTATCATAAATTTGAACTCCAATCTATAAAGGATGCTTATCTGGATAATGGTGGAATTTTTTGACCCCACTTTTTGTCAATTTCATTGTTACTCTTCAAGATTTTGTGTAAGTTTAAAAAAAAGTTATAAATAGGGTTAAGTTTATTAAAAACTCATGTCCTTTTTACTGAAGATTCTCAAGAATCCTAGCTTATGGAAGGAAGAGTGTGCTGATAATTGATACAATTATTGTGGTGTCTATTTTATTTTCTTAATCCATGATTTATGTGTAGATGTTGATAAGGTATATACTTATTCTGTTATTGATCTGTCAGCATGTACTTTTATGATATTAGTATATATAGAAATGATATATTATCTGTCTCCTCATCCAATACTTCTATTTTACAATTAAAAACACTTAAAAATTATCTTGTTTCTTTCATTTCTTTATTTCATATATCACTAAATGCTATTACTTATACAAAAACCAAATACATATCTTTATCACTCCCTGCAGCAAGTAGATCTATCTTCTAGAGTAGGAATGTATAAGTCACTAACCAAATTTTATAATGACTTTAGGTGACTGATAAAACTAACATTTAGATATTCAGTGTGTGACTGTATAAAAAATTGGGTTTACTGGTTATTAAATAAAGGTATATAGATAATTAATACTGTTATTACTATTATCATAGAAAGAAATGAATCAAATACTTCTATTTTACAATTAAAAACACTGACCAATTATCTATTTTTTCTATTTTTTCGTTATTTCATATCTCACTAAACACTATTACTTATACAAGAACTGAATACATATCATCACAAAATATTGGGGGGGGGACTTGCTAGCAATTCCTCAACTTAAAGTCAGATGGAACTCAGCTAGAACTCAGACTGAAGTGATACTGAAATTTCACTTGAAATACTAAAGTTAGTAAAGCACTTAAAAAACTCTTTCAATGAGTTTGGAATGATTACATTGGATATTGGAAAGGCAAATCTAAGTAAATATATTTTTTATTATAAAAATAAAGGATGGTTTATTTAAAAAATGGTTATTTATACAAGTCCAAGAAGAAATAAATAATTAATTGTCAAGAAATGCAAGTATAGATCTACAAGCTCATGAAAATAGAATATAGGGGTCTCAATAACCTTTAGAAATTTTCTTATAACTTTAACTATTTTTCTTATATTTTTAATAATTTTATAAAGTATTTTGGATTATTTTTGATTGCTGATAATTTCCTTAACTTTGACAATTTTTAGCTCAGTAAAAAGGGTTTTGTGTGCTACTAAAACTGAATGGAAGGTTTCCCAGATAAAAACCTGTCTTCTGTAACTTTTTTATATTTTTTGTTAATGTTTTAAGGTTCTAGTTGAGTCTGGAAGTCTGTAAAAGCTCTGGAATACTCTGGACAAACTCCATACAAAATCTAGCAGACTCCAGAAGAAAAAGGGGGACACATGACTTAACTATGCATATAAGGGCTGTAGACTCAAAATTAGGGAAATCAAGCTAACATATTCAAATTAACATCTAAAAGCCAAAAATGCATATAACAACAACTATTATCATTTTACATAACATTTTCATATTTTTTAATACCCTTATAAAATACCATTTTTTATATAACTCATCATATATTTTACTCAAAAATTATAAATATATACTCATAGGGTACCATTTTAAAGGTATCAACTTCAAGGACTCAATTTTAACATCTGTTCATAAAAATAAAAGCTTTATAAAATCACAAATGTTCAATCATTTAAATAGATTTTCTAGGTAAAACTTTATTGTTGTATTTCTTCATCCTAACAGCAATCACATTGATTCAACATCTTGTAACTGTCTAAATCAAACAGTCAACTGGTCTTTATTTATAAAGTAGAGTCTTTAGATTAGTTTATTTTGAACCCATATTTTACTTTAAGGGGTAGGGTTTTCTTCTGTTTATTCAACTCCCTTGGATGCTTCTTACAGCAAGGCAACTGTAAGAGCCTTTTTACACCGCTTTAATCTTTTTTTTATTTATGGTATGGTTGTATGATATCATTAATTGTGATGGAGGGCCCTTACTGGAGGTCTGAATGGTGAAAATACTTGAAGTGGACACTATGGGGAAGTGATGAGCCCTCACAGTGCTTTAAATTCCAGGGATAGAAGTGACATCATCTGGATTGAAGGTCTGTGAACTCCAGTGGCTTTTGGTATAAGTAAAGGAGGATTTGGCAGGTTATTGTAAATCACTTACTTACTTAAAACAATATAAACAATATTAAAAAATTATTAACATATAAAAATATATTTTAAAGCCCTTTTAAATTGATATTATCTTATTTTAGATATAGCTATATTATATTAGCCTATTTTCCACCACTAGTCCACACCAATCCAAATATTGTGAGTTAAAAGTTGAGTATAAAAGTTTTATTAGTCTTTCTCTGAGTTTAAATCTATAAATCATTTTTATTAAGTAGTAGGACAATTGATATTTACTACAAAATCATACTTAAGTACTAGCATATACTGACAAATATTGTAGATTAGACAAAGTGGAATAGGCTGTAGAAGCTGAGTTCAAGTTGTGTCTATTTGAGGGTAGGGCAGTAAGATTATTTCTGGAGGAGAAAGTTTTACTTGAAGTGTCATCAAAAAAGGGTTCTCATTCTTCATTTTTAATGCAAAAATAAATAATAATGGCTTATAAGGATATAGAATTGGTGATGCAATAAATACTTGAGCTGGAGATAAAGATAAGTGAGGAAGATAAAGCAAAGGAGTCTTATAAGCTGATATATTCTCCTCAAACTCCATATTACTTTAGAATGATATTTTATTATTGTAATTAGGAAGGGCACACTAAGATAAAGTGTAACACACTATAAAAAGATAAAGAGGATAGGATTTTTTATAAAGACTGACAGCCAGGCTGTATCAGGAGCCCAGTAAATGTTATGTTAATTTATTGGACCTGAAAGAGGGTGTAAAATTATTCATTTTATGTATATAAATTAATATTATATTGCATAATAAAATTATATAAGTATCTTATTTAATATAAACACAATAAGTGTTATATTAATTTTTATTATTATATAAATTATTTATACATTTAAATTAAGCATAATATAGGTTATATTCTATAGATTATGGAGCATTTTATGTATTTAATAGTTATAAAATAATAATAATTAACTAATTAGAAACATATATTATAACTACAAATGTAAAATTGACTTATAATATAATTAAATTAATTAATTAAATTTATATATTAAATAAAACCTTTCATATCTTATTAAACAAAAATATCCAGAGATTTTTTGACTTATAATTGTATCATCAAAGTATTAAACAAGTTAAAACACTTTATTAAATAAATTATTAATGTTTTACTCTAAAAATTAGTAATTTTATTAAAATAATTACTAGTTTGACTTAAAATAATTTTTACACTAATAAAAAAAGTTTGAATTTATTAATTATTCATATTTTATACTTAATTAATTAATTTTACTATTTTTATGTGTTAAAATAGTTTTTTTATGTTTCACTTATATTGGTTATCAATTAAAAAGGTATACAACATGTTTTAAATTAAATTAGTTGTTTTTATGAGTCTCAAAATTATTTAATTACTTAGTATTTTTATTGAAACTGTTTAGGATTCAATTGGTAGATTTTGGTGTTTTACTCATGTATATTAGTTAATTTTATTATGGGTTTCTCCTTACACTTACTCAAAATTAGTTACATTTCATTTTTATTTTATCTTTCTTTTTATATAAATTAATGTGGAGCATCAGAGGACCCCTTGCCTATATAAAGGCCTTGGGTATATCCCTGTAACCTTACCACTTATTACTTATATAATTTTTATTTTTATTATTAATATTATTATTAATATACAACGTTATATTTACCTTAGTTTTTACTATGGCTTTTTCTTGCCTTTAAAATCTAGAAAAATTTATAAATACAAAGTTTTCTTTAAGATTATTTAATATTAGCAATTGTTACTTAACAGATACAATAAAAGACTTACCATATATCATCCCCTAAAATAGCTTGTTATAAGTTTGGTAACTCCCCAAGTTCAAGTTTCTCAAATAATTGTTGTTAATTTTTCTCCTTCCTCTTCCTCTTCCTCTTCCTCTTCCTCTTCCTCTTCCTCTTCCTCTTCCTCTTCCTCTTCCTCTTCCTCTTCCTCTTCCTCTTCTCCTTCTTCTTCTTCTTCTTGTTCTCCTTCTTCTAGATGACTGGCCAACAATTGAGGGCTTTTAAAAATGACAACAATTATTTCTTGACAATTGGACAAACAATTAATGCACAGACCACCCTTGCACACAAATTCAACTTTTTCCACAACCAATATAGCAGCCTAAAGACCAATACAGCACTAAGAAATACTTAAAGAGGGTGTTTGATTTGTCTTGAAGATTTGGAGAAGCCAATTTATTTTATTGAGGCAGAAATAATATTTAAAAGTGGAATAAAAAGGGTTAATTTTACAAGTCAGGATTTAACAATTTTTTTACAGGAAAAAAACTGAAAGTATAGGTCTAAAAGTGTATAAAAATTGAATTTGGGAGTTTCAATAACCCTTGGAAATCTTTGGGTAATTTTTACTATTTTTCTACTATTTTTAATAATTTTATTAAGTATTTTTGTTTATTTTTGATTATTCATAATTCTCTTAAGTTTGATGATTTTATATTAGATGAATATTTCTTCCCAGGCTATGAAAATTAGTTTTAATTAAAGAGAGGATGTAGTTCTTCATCTGTAATATTTCTGAATTTTTTAGAAAGTTTTTAAGGTTCTAATTGAGTTCAGAAGTCTGTATGAGCTGCAGAGAGCTCCTTACAAGCTCAGTGCAACCTCCAGTAATCCCTGGATGGGCTCCGGGATGCTTTGGCTGGAAAAAGTATGGCACATGATATACTATGCATATAAATCCTACAGACTCAAAATTAGAAAAAAACAGCAAACATTTTATGCATCTTTAACATCAACAACCAATATTTTTCATAGCATTATAAAGATTGTAATACCCTTATTAATATAACACTTTTACACAAAATATAATAAATTTTACTCGAAAACTCATCAATATATACTAATAGGGTACTAATACAAAGGTCTAATCATCAGAGACTTGATTATAACATCTTTTCATATAAATAAAAGCTTTATAAAAATAATATATTTAATCATTAAATAACTTTTCTTAGTACAGCTTCACTGTTGTATTTTTTTCTCACACTCTTAAGAACACAGGTTCTACATTGCAAAACTGTGAATAAAAAATAGTTAATTTGTAATTTTATATCAAGTAAAGGTTTTAGCTTAGTTAATTGTGAACCAATATTTTACTTAAAGGGAGAGGTTTTTCTTCTGTTTATCCAACTCCGTTGGATTCTGCTTACAGAAAGGCCACTCTAAGAGTCTTTCTAAATTGGTGGCACCCAATGTGGGGTTAAAATTCTCTAGATTTTAATCAATCTTACTTGGTATCTGGAAACGCTTAGCCTGAAAGAGGCTTATTTAACAAACACTTATATTCTTTTAATGGTTTTTTATCTTATATCTTTGGTATGTCTTCTGCTGGTGGATCTGGTGTTTCTCTTCCTGTCAATTCTTTGGTCAGGATTGTATCTTGGGATAGGCCCAAGTTTAATGGGGAAGAAGTTATATGGTTTTTAAATAGGTATGAAGCTGCTGCTGCAATTGATGGGGCTTCTCTTTTGGATATTGTGAAGCAAGTCAGATTTTTTATTGTGGACAGAGAGGTGGAATTGAAGGCTATTGATATGAAGGGTTATATGAAGTGGAACTTGTTGAAATTGTCAAAGGAGATGGTTGATAGATGGGGTTTTAGGTATACTATGGTGGACCTCAACAAGATTTTCAGTGATTGGAAAGCTAAAGGTGGTGTTTCTAATACGGTGGATGTCAAAAGGTTATGTAGTGTCAAGGGGTTCTTTTGGTCTAGAAGATTTTTTTGGTGGTCCAATGGTGATGAAAGGTGAAGGAAGACTCAAGATTTCAAGATAGGTACATATTTATTTCTTTACATGTTATTACTCAACGGAAAGATAAAATGATTTTATTATTATTATTTTCAAGTCTTAGAGATACGCAGATGTAAATACTTAGCTGGTAAATAGTAGTAATAGATTGATTGGTGTATATAATATTTAATTGTAAAGTAAGTATGAGATGAAATAGAACAGCTAGATTGACTGGCCATTTATAGGAAAAAAGGAGAGAAACTATGGAACCACAAGTCTACATACATGGATATTAGAGAGAGAACATTCCCATAGATAGATATTTCCAATATTAAAGTTTATTCTATAAAGAATGTTCTCATATACAGAATTTTTCTGTGTATGTCAATTTTAATTTTAATTATTTGATTATTTAAGTTTTCTGTATGTGTCAAAGTAAAATAGAAATATTTGATTGTAATATTTAGTATTTTTATAGTTTAATCTACTTTTCAGCTGTCATGAGGACACTGTCAAGGAATGAAAAATATGAGGAAAAAATCACCACTGGAAATTTGGGGGTGAATTGCTAGCAGTTCTCACTCTTTGAACTCCATGGTGACCCTAATTTATGCCATGTATCAGAACTACCATAAATGTCACATTTAGTCTGAGATTTGTCCTTGAGTAAGGCCCAGTGTGCCCTACATTCAGCACAAGTTGATCCAACAAAACTGTAATTTGATCCTTAGTTAATTACCAATTGAGCACACATTGATCTAACATACACATTAGGGGGTATCAAAGTTAGAAATTTGTAATTATTTAAAAGGCATTTCACAACACAAAAAGAAAGCCACAAAATAGACATTAACTCTCAATAAAAAGGTGTTATGGGGGCACAATATGTCATGTTTTAAAAAATAGTCATGGTTGATTTGGTGGAAAAATGAGGTATTTTAAAATGGAATATTTCTAACTTTGATACCCCCTATTATGCATGTGTACTCAAAATACATTATTGATGCATATTGAAAATTCATACTATATTGAAAAAATCCATATCCTTGGCGAGAAATTCTTCATCAAGTTTTAAAAGCAAATTTTAACTGTTAGCATTATCTATATAGCTTCATATATGAAAGACTCTATGTAAAAAATTAATATCCTCAGTATTTACTTATTTATTGTCTATCTCATTTTTATTCTCTGCATAAAGCTTTTGAGGAAAAAAATATATAAGAGTTATTTATATTATATCATGTCTATGTGCCCCAAATTCAATGTGCCAAATTGTGTTGAATAATCATTTGTTGAATTTGATTTGTGTATTATGGGTTGAATGCAAAATGAGATTGCCAACTGGGATGCAAAAAATTTATCATGCAATATGAAAATGAATATTGCATAATTAACAGTGGCAGTCTAAGCTTTCAATTTCTCTGATAGATTTTCATACTTAGCTAGTAGTGTGGGGGGACTGGGATGCAAAAAAGTTGGCATGCAATATGAAAGGAGTATTGCATATGAAAACAGTGGCAAGAAAAATTTGCAATTCCACTCATGGATTTTCATTCTTGACTAGTAGTACGGGGGTTGGTAGCAGTGGTCAAGCAAGCACTAAAAAAATTTGTGCACTCATTTTTGAGCAGAGGGTATCATGAGTGTAGAATTATGGAAGGTGCCCATAGTTAATTATTATTCCTTAATTTTATTGAATAATTTTCATTATTGAAAATGACTTTTGGTTCATTAATATTTGATCTAGCTGTGCCAGAGCCTTTCTCAATATTGATGTTACTCTTTAAAATTATTGAATATTTTCCATTATGAGGATTTGATTCTGGTGCAAGATAATGTTGGCTCTATATTATGACCATTGAGAAACAGAATTACTTGATTAAAATTAATTACAGTCAGGAAAATATGTATTTATTGTTAGGATTTGGATTGAGAGGCAAGGAGGAGGAGTGCTATGGGCGCTGTGGGCGCTATGCATTTGTAAGAGATGGAAGCAGGGATATTGCATTAAGGGGTTATATGGGGCAAGTGCTGTAGAGCGCTCCTCATTGGACAACTTATATAGTAATCCAGTACTCTTAGTCTCACTTCTAAATTAGCATAGTAGGTCCCATTTCAAGGCTAGCATAAGCGCTAGTAGTAGTCTGCCTTCTCAGGTCCTAACATTTTGGCTGATCTCAAATGGTATACTACTAAAGAAGAATGAACCCTGCAGGCCAACCCAATGCAGCACTCCTTGAAGCAATGCAAGGGAAAATGGCACGCTTTCAGGAACAGAATGCTAGGCTTATGGAGCACCTAGCAGAGTTGGAGCCCTCATACCGCAGCCCCACTGAAGCAGTGTTGGATGCTGCTGAAGCCAAAGCCAGATCACAGTAATCTCACCCCACACCAGCACCCCTTGTTAAAGGTCCAAAGATTGCGGTCCCAGAAATCTTCGATGGGAAACGAGGCCCCCGGGAGGATCAGTATGTGTCAAAGGTAAACCTCTATGTCCTGCTCAATGGACATCAGTTCCCAGACAAGCGAGCAAAAATTGGGTTTGCTATATCATACCTCACAGATGAGGCGGTGCACTTGGCAAGGCCGTACACCAAGGAGCTCCTCAAAAACTCTCAGGCAGCAACAACCTTCCTTCAGTTCATGGTGGCTTTTTAATTAGCCTTTGGCGACCC
Source organism: Hemileia vastatrix (assembly GCA_030280995.1). NCBI lineage: Eukaryota > Fungi > Basidiomycota > Pucciniomycetes > Pucciniales > Zaghouaniaceae > Hemileia > Hemileia vastatrix. Next base: position 15,898,346 of record JASXTE010000006.1, on the reverse strand, counting down.
AGATGTAGCCACAGCCGCAGAGCATGCACTAAATCAGATGTGACAAAGAAACTTGGTTGATGAGTATGTGTCGGAGTTCCGGGGCCACACCAGCTACATCACAACATGGGGGGAAGGGGTGCTCATGTTTCACTTCAGAAATGAGCTTTTATCAAAAATAAGAAATGCCCTAATTAGTCACCCTTGTCCAACCTCCCTCCAAGGACTCATGGAGCAGGCCATTTAAGTTGAAAATGAGTTCACCCATCAACAAACAGATGGTTGGAATGGCACTTGTCCATGGTGCAATTACGTCTCAAGAGGGGCCAGCTCTAGGGACCCAAATGCCATGGATATTGATGCAGGAAATGTATGAGATGCTAGTGGGAGGAAGAGGTTATCAGATGATGAGTATCAGAGGAGCATGAGCAAAGGTCTATGCCTCAGGTGTGAAAGCAGTGGTAACCTGGAAAGGGAGTGCAGTAGGAAAATGTGGGTTAATGAAGTGGAGGACAGCACAGGAAAGGCACAGGTAAAAGACAGCGCTTGGGAGTGAAGGTTGTGCCCTCCTCAAGCAGATTAGAAGGAAAGGATAAAAGGAATTTAGTAGAGGAGTTATCAGCATGTAAGACAATTGAAGTGAATGATAATTGTATTATACTAAACTTGCCTTTAATGACCCTTGATACCACAACAGATGTACAAGCCCTACTGGACTGTGGGGCCAAAGACTGTTTTATTTCCAACAAGTTTTTACAGCAAAATAAAAAGAAAAAAGAAAAATTAGACTTCCCTAGGCACCTAATTATGTTTGATGGATTTCCAGGTGGAGGAGGAGAAGTAAGAGAGAAGGTTTTTTGCACATTTTGGTGTGATTGGAGGGAGTCTTAGTGCAGGGCATATGCAAAAAACCTAAAGGACCAGTAAAACATGGTACTGGGAATGACATGGCTAGACCTCTATAACCCACAAGTTGATTGGAAGGAAAAGAAGGTGCAGATGGGAAGGAGAGGGGACACTGGCGCTAAAGTATTGGACCACTGTCCCCTTAAGGGGTCAGGGGCCTATCCTGGTGAGTCTTCTGATATTTTTTATCATCAGTTGACTTGCCTACAGAACTGATGCTTCCTCTTGATTCTAAGCAGCAGGCTGGGGATGGGTCACCATTGGGGAGTGCCAAAGATGTCCCAGAAGGTGGTAAAATGCAGCAAGAACAGGAGAAGGCGCAAAAAAGATGGGGAAAGGCAAAGGATGGAAAGGTGGATGGCTCAGAGAAAGCATTTTTCCCCTGGTGTTTCATTATCATCAGTAGATTTGCCACAAGAACTGACACTTTCTCTTGATGCTAAGTTTCAGAACTTAGAGGGGGCACTGGAATGTGATGAAAAATCTTGGAGCTTATCCGCCAAGATTTCAGCCAAGGCCCAGACCTCAAAGCAAACAAAGAGCCTCATAGAAATGGTCCCTGAAGCTTATTGGGGATTCTTACCACTGTTTGAAAAAGGGGAAGTCAAGACCCTTCCACCTCATTGACCATATGACTTTGCCATTGATCTGATACCAGGCGCAACCCCCCAATTTAGCTGCATATTCCCACTTTCAATCTTGAAGTCAGAAACGCTGAAGGAGATGATTGATTAAAATTTAAAGAATGGGTTCATTAGAGAATCAAAGTCTCCCTGGAAAGCCCCTGTGATCTTTACGGGAAAGAAAGATAGTTCACTAAGACCTTGCGTGGATTTCAGAAGGCTAAATGCACTGATGGTAAAGAACAGGTATCCCCTTCCTTTAACAAGTGATATGATTGATAGTCTCCAAGGTGCAGAGATCTTCATGTCCCTACATCTTAGGGAAGCTTACCACAACATACAGGTAAAAGAAGGTGATGAGCACAAACTGGCATTCTGCACTAAATTTGGTCATTTTGAATGGTTGGTAATGCCATTTTATCCATGTAATGCGCTTTAGACAATCCTATAGTACTAGCTTTAGGCCTTGAGCAAGGGAGTTGGAGTAAAACTGGAGAGAAAAACCCCTGTCCCTTTAAGAAATACTATATGAGATTTACTTGCTACAGCAAATCAGAGACTGTTACAATACTCCTTCCAAAAATCTTCTTTACTGCTTAACAAGTCAAGACAGTAGCCAATAACAGACCACTGAGAACAAAAAAACCTGAAATGAAGAAAAATCTAGACCAGAAAAACAAACACTGTGCACTTTTTGCGCAGGAAAAAGCAATAATACTTGATGCAGGTTGCAAAGCTACACCAGAGAAAACTGTTGCCAAATTTGAGTTAAATGAAGAACTAAACTTGCAACAAATACAGCTAATTGTGGCAAAAAAACAGTGAAAACTAAGTGAGGAACAAGGATATCACCTCCGGATGTTTGTATGATAAATAAGGTTGTCCCAAACTGTCTTTTTCACTATGTACACACAGACCACTATCTAAGAGCCCATGCACACCAACAAATTTGGCGTTCTTGACCACCAAATTGCATAAAACCCCTCTAGAAACACTTCCCAGCCTTCTAGCACGAAGGCGGCCGGACCCCCCTGAAGTCAGAAAACCACCAAAAACCACCAAAAATACCCAAACTACTTAGAAAAATCTACTACAACTACTAAAACCTTTAAAACACCTAATTAGGCTATAACAACACTGAGACATAAAATGTAGAGAAAATTTAGCTTATTCTAACGGTACTAAGAAATTAAACCTAAGACTTAAGGTTAGCCCATAAAACACAAAAAAAAATTAAACAGCTATATTTTTAAATGAAAAATGAGAAATTATCCCCTTAATACTTAAAATCTGAAAAAAGTCATCAAGACATAAAATATAAAGAAAAACCAGGGCTATCCAACAGTACATCCTCGTAGTCCCAATATTTTCTGAGTAAATCCAGAAAAACACCTAATTATTAAAAAATTCCATTTAAGGCATATCAAAACAACACCAAATAAACCAACAAAGGGCTCCACCAATGTTGGAAGACCACATCCTCCCTCCAATTGAGAATGTCCACATTCTCCTTCATCACAACCACAATGTTCAGCTTTCTTTCTAAATCTGCTACTGACATGGGTCCTTGCCAATAATGCATTGACAACAATCTCATCTGTACCATCAAACCACCGGCTCATCCCTACAGAACCTCCTGTGATGCCTTTCACTCTAGGAAGAAGACTTGTTTCAGACCTGGTCCATTGTCCTCTTCAACATCTTCTCCTCCTCTTCAACCTGATCCACCTTCTACCAGCACCAAAAGATCCAGGCCATCCATCCTGACCCCCAGACTAGTCAACAAATTACACCCTTCAAAAAAGAGTGCCAACCCCACTAGAACCACTAGCTCTACCATCCCTAGTCCTGCTGATGTTAAGCCCAATACTTATTCATACTGAAATTCAATCTGAAAAATTTCCATTTAATTTCCATCCAGACAGTGATGATGACAATGTGGGAACCATTGAAGCACCCCCACCTAACCCATTGCCCACCATCAAGGAAAAATTTCAACAAAATTCTTCTCAACAGAAGCATCTCTTACTAAACTACTTCCAATCCACTCCTTCCAGAAATCCACAGGACCTTGAGAAAAGGAAGAACCTCATACAAAAATTCAAAGCCAATGGTGAACATTTTGTTACATCTCTTGATTCTCTTCTGCCTCTTGACTTTGAAATAAAAAAATTCTTGACCTCTCCAGACTTCCTGAATGTATCCAATCATAAAAAAAATCCTCAGTTTACAGTCTTGGGGGACTAATACTCAGTTTTAAGTCTTGGGGGACTAAAAGCCCTCATTTTATAGTCTTGGGGAACTCAAAACCCTCATTTTATAGTCTTGGGGGAGTAAAAACCTAAATCAAAAAGACAGAACCAGAGATCAAAACATTTAAGACCAAAGAAACAAAATAAAATTCTTGGGTAACTGTCTACAGAGAAGCCAGCTCATCATTTACCCCCACACTTTCCTTAACAAAATTCAGAGACTCCCCCTTGGATTCCCTCTGCCAGAATCACACCAACTCCCATTATCAGTTTATAGTCCTGAAAGACTCAACCATCAAACCATCCTCAGTTTATAGTCTTGGGGAACTATTCCATTTCTCAGTTTAAAGTCTTGATGGACTGACCAGTGTTCAGTTTAAAGTCTTGACGGACTGCCTGCAGTGTTCAGTTTAAAGTCTTGATGGACTTTAAACACATTTTGCATAAAAAAGGCAGGGCCACCTCCATGCACAATGCTCTGCAGCCAACCTGCTGAACTTCCACTCTTTCTTCATCATCTACACATCACTGATAAAATTTTAATTCATCTATTTTCTCTTCATTATTTTTCCTTCACAGATCACAGCTGGATCCCCAGATTTTGACCCATTGGACCTTCCCTGTTTCACTGCTCCAAAGGACTATGCTTGTAAAAATTGCATCCACATGTGCAGACCTTGCAATTTCACTCTTCATACTGCTCAGGCCAAATTCTATAAAAGGGCCTGTGATTCCTGAAACTCTAAAAAGAAAAGATGTGACAGAGACTTCAACTATCCAATACCTCCACCTTCACCTTCACATAAATATATTTCCAGATCTCCCACCAGGTCACCAGAACTTGGACCTGCTTCTTCCTCTTTATCTTCTTCTCCTTCCAGAAGATCATGCCATTCTATTCCCAAAACACTTCCTAAAAGACCTGCTTTATCTTCTCAAGAATCTGCTTTTATCTCAGCAAATTCAGCCAAAATAGCTTCAAAATCAGCTCCCAGGCTGCTAGACCACACCAGGTGGCCCACCCACCTTGCCAGAAAGAGAAAATCAGGCTCAAAACTCCCAAATTCAGCAGGATAACAGCCAAATTCCTCTATAAAACACTAACATCTCTACACCACAACCTCTGAATGCTCTTAGAGCAATGCGTACCACAACCATTTATTCATCTGATAACACCAAAAATTCCAACACCTCTAGAAGGCCTGCTAGAGAACCCTCTGAAAACACCAGAGCACCTAACACTGCTCCTAATAAAAAAAACTCCTGTTACTTCTAGAAGAACTAACTTCACCTCTCCTCTGGCGGCCAATTGTTCCTCTGATATTTCCCTTTCATGTAGATCTTCATCCAGCAGATCACAATCAGCTACCAGGTCACCTTCTCCTGGTCCTTCCTTCAACCAACCTGGCAAACCTCCACCAGTATCTAGCAAACCTGCACCAAGAAATAATATAAACAACAACAACAACATCTCTGCTGCTCTAACCAGACCACAGGAGCCTCCTTCTTCTTCTTCATATTCTCAACAAAATTTAGATGATTACCATGAAAATCCATACCTCCATCTGGTGGACCCTCCTACCACATCTATTCAATAATCTTCAGCCTTCCAGATTCCAGCTGCATACAAATTTTAAGATCTCCAAATCTGTAAGTACAAAAATAAAATAACAAAAATCCAATTTCTTCAACAGAGAGTGATTATTAATCCAATTCTTCTGTTTAGCTGTAAACCCGCCTCCTGCAGCTGCATTTGTATTGGCCAACCCTTAAAAACTAATTTGATACTGGATTACGCTGATATAAAGCAACACCTTAGCATGATGTGTTCTAACATGCTCAAGGCCTTTGCCCTCCATGGTCAATTGAATGATTTTGAGAAGAATCTGAGAAAACAACTCCTTGATGACCATTGGAAGATCTCTAGAATAATAAAGTACACCTTCCAGCACTCTGTTCCTGCTTCTTCCTCTTCTTCCCAAAGTTTACCTCCTGACCTGGTACCTGACCACTATAACTGTCAGCCAGGCTACTAGACTTACCCGGTAAAATAATTAATTATTTTACTGAGATGAAGCCATGCCTTTTTTTTAAAATTCTTATTAATAATTAATTATTTAATATTTACTTATGTATTACTTACAACTAGGTAGATAAGTATAGTAAGTAATGTAAATAATTAATTTAAGTAAATGTCCCATACATTTTTACTCCCTAACACCATGCTCAATAATACAGTTGAGTGGGAATAAAAATTAATAATAAAATTATAATAAAAAACCTTAAATTTATCAAATTACTTCACTGAGAGATTTGGATTTCCATGAAATCAATATATTTAACTCAAATTTGTTGTATTAATTGTGACAGTCCAAGGGAACTCATACTTTATTACAAATGAAAATGATGCCCTTGTTGACATATCAATTAATTTATCTTTTATTTATGTCATATATATACTCTTTCTTATTCATTTCTTTCTCACACCCTTGTATTAGGTGGTGTAAATTCTGTGCCTTTATTTCCCTCATTTTTGCCTATAAAAGGCCCTCACTTTTTGTACTTTTCAAGGAATTCCTTACTTACTCACTTTATTACAACTACTTACAATATACCTGTCAGCCTGTATATTCCCAGGACTGAGTAAAAAGTGCTTATAAGTTAAGTTAAACACATGAACTATACATGGGAACAATAAATGAGAGTACACAAACAGTATACATAAGTAAAATTATGATAATACACAAAAAAATGCCATTATAACACCTTATATACACCCATATATCCACCTTTTATAGGTCTTATGTACTTAATATTAAGTTGGAATATGTTAGGGTAATCTTAACAACCTTAAGTATAAGGCTACATAATTTTTAAGTACACTTAAAGCTGTTATATTCATTGTTTTACACAAAAAACAAGAAATGCACTTTATTTCACTTAAAAGTTGACTATATGCGCTATAAAATTGAGAATATAAAAATTGCACTTTGACAGATCAATTGGGCTCATTTAGGACTATTGATTTGGCTAATTAAATGCATAAAAATAACACTTTTAAAATTTAATGTTTTTTATGCCAGAAATGGCTTCTGTGTACTGGCCACATACTGCCTGCTTTTTTCCCATGTGAATAGCTTCATTTTTAGCAAAGTTAGCTTTTTCACACTATAATTACCCCCACATTCTACGCCCACTGTGGGGAAACACACTAAAATAGGCGAGAGGCGCTTATTTAGTGTCCTAGCTTAATTAATAATGCATTGACCTTGTTTATATGCACTAAATTCATTAATAACCTCACTCTTGGCGTCTTATTTCATAACCACGCTTAAATTCGCCTAATTTTAGTCAAGGATTTACCTGTGCAAGCGCCTTCCAAGGACTGCATGTAGTTACCCCATATCTCACGCTCTTTTTTGAGTTTTTGGGTGGTTTCTCAGTCAATATTGGTTATTTTTGGATGAGAATTTCACATAGTATAATGTCAGGATTAGCCCCTATATTTCTACAGTAAATCCCCCTTATTATTAAGCTATTATTAACCTTAAAAAGTCTCCTTTAGTCTTTTATATTACTGTTTTATATGCATATACTCTCTTTTTGTCTTTTTCTTTAATTTTGATGGATTTCCCTTATTATTACAGGATTTTGACGGTTGTTACTTGTCTAATTATGTCATGGATCACTAGGGACGTTTATAGGCCGGTCAATTAGTTTTTTTGAGGTGTTATTAACTGTGTATTGCATGGTACATCAAGGGATTTATTGGGGAACTCAGTGTGTATAAAAGGAGGAGGTTTTTGGGTCTTGTTTCTACATTCCTTATCATTACAATTTAACCAATATAACCAAATAAATTACAATACATATAAATTAGTACTTTTTATAAGACTTTTGAATAGTATCTGAATTATAAAATCTATTTTTCTACCAACTAAAAAGATTGTAAGCCATATATAAAAATAGTGAGAATTATATTACAGAGACCTTTAATTTTGATTATATTTTACTACTTGTTGGATTTAAGCTACAGTATTCATATAAGACCATTAAAATCTTCTAGACAACTGACCATTCAAGCTAGTTCACGTCTTTGTACTTGACCTCAGCCTGACAATACCTTATTGTTATCTATTATTGTTTTAGTATTTACATTAAACCGTGATTCTAAACCCTTAATTATAATAGTAATCCACCTTTTACCTCTTATTATTGAGTAAATAATATTTAAAGATAAGAAAATACGTACCCAAGTTTGAATCCTCTAAAACCCATTGTTGCCGCCATTGGACCTCCCTGGAAAACCTTCTAGACTTGAAAGACCCCTTGACAGTTGGGAAACTTTCCAAATCATCAACTGCACATTGTTACTTGAGGCAAGAGACAGTGGGGACCATTGCCATTTGAGGTACCTATAAGGACAAGTGAACAACGAAAACGACAAATGTCATATATCACGTGACTAAAATTTTTGCTGCAAACGGGAATCAAACCGCGCTCCAAAACTTAGGTTCATATATTCACTAAAGTCTTATATTTTGTGGTAATTATTGAAATTACTAGTTGTGGGTCACTTTGCACTTTTCATTCTCTACATATTTCCTTTTACTCAGCACTCTGTAAGTGGCATTAATTTGCTCATTTTACAGGGGGAGGTGTCTAGTAAGCTGGAATTAATTTTTTTATTATTTATTTTATTTTTCCTAGTTGAAAAAGATAGAGCAATTGTGTACTTAGTCCTAGAAGTAATAAAATTATATTTAAAAAAAAATTAATTATTATGATTTTCAGTTGACTTTTGTCCTGATAAATTAAATTTTATTTGTCCCAGTTGACAAATTGTCCTTACAATAAATTTTTTTTTTAAATTCATATTTAATCATTTCAGTAGACATTAAGTCCTGGTAATTATTTAATTTTTTCAGTTGATTTAAAATCCTGATAATAATTATCATAAAATTGTTAATAAAAAATTTAAATTTGTTTCTTCAGTTGATTATCTTATAATCCTGGTTTTAAATTGTTTTGAATTAATAAATTGATTATTATTTTAGTTGATTTTTATCCTGAAGGATTTTATTTATTATTATTATCATTCTTTTAAATAAAAAGTAAAAATAAAAACTAATTCATCTTATTGTTTCCCTCCCTCATTTCAGTTAAATTTAAAAAAAAATGACTGATCAAGGTGTTTCTGCTGCACGTGAAGATGAATTGGATTTAATTGATTATGATGAGGCTACTTCTGTGAGCTCTCCTTTAACTAGAAAATTATCTCAAATTAATCAATCATTTCCCCAATCAGGATGTGGAGATGGAGGAAGTAGAAATTCTGGTAGAAACAACTCAGGAACAGAAACCTGTAATAAACCCCTCAGAAGAACTTCCAAAAGGCTTCAAAATAAAAAATATGCCACTACCTCAACAAGTAAAGAACCTTTCAACACACATAAAAGAATTAAGGACAGAAAACTTGAGATTGAGGTCAAGAGTAGATGCTCTAGAGGAAAAGGTAAGAAAAATAGATGCTTTTCTTCAAGAGAAGAGGAGACCTCCTCAGCCCAGGGATCTTTAACAATTGGCTCCCCAGCAGCCAGAGAAAGTGGAAGTATTCAAGTGGCAGTGGGATTGGCTGAACACTCAGTGGGATTACCTGTCTCAAAATCAACAGACTTAATTGCCTCAAGCAGTTCCATCAAGACCCATCCAAGTCAACTCCACACCTCCTCACCCCTATCAAGGAGGCAGAAAAAGAAAAAACAATATGATCTTGCCCAGAAAACATTGGTAAGCCCCTCTATTGATTCTCAAGTACCATTTCTTGTAGCTGATTCTGTTCCTTCAGGTAATTCTGGAAGAGGAGATAAAACCTTGAGACCAGTAGAGGCTGGGAGCAGTAGACAAATCACTCATGTATCTAATCCTTTAGTTTTAATTGCTACTTCAATGATAAATCCTGATATGGATGTTATTGATGAAACACTTGATTCTGACTTTTATGAGAATCTGGAAAGTTACTATGTTTCCTTATTTAGGAACACTCCAGATGTAGCAAAAATTAATGATGAGTATTTAAGAGATATTATTGCAAAGCAAAATCATATTATGAACAATATGAAATTAACTCAAAAGTTTAATGTTTTGTTAATTGAAAAGGGTTATCAATCATTAAGGAGTGAATTGCAGAGAGTTTCTGATGATTTTTTATAAAGCAACTCATGAAAAGAAGGTTGCTTTGTGGCAAAATATTAAAAATGATTTGTCTAAATTACATGATACTGTGTCTATCTGTTGCCAGGAGCTGGAGATAGATAAGATTAATCTGAAAAGATTGAATGACCATTATTCATCTTTTCAAAATAAAAATCAATTATCTTTTTCAACAATCAATGAGAGTTCATCTAGTCTTCCAAGAGTGAAAACAAGACTAACAACCATTGAAGAGAAATTGAACTCATTGTTGAATGACCAAAAATATTCTGACATTTCTTTAAAGGAAAATATAGTGCAGGATGCTCCAATGTTACCTGTGGCTAGTTCATCTAAAGTAAAATTAGTTCCAGAAATACCTGTTGATACCACTGAGCTTCCATCAAAAATTGATGATGCACCAGGATCTTCAACAGAGGAATTAAAAAATGAAATTGCTGCACAATTTGAGAAGTTACAGCTGCTTCTTACTCAGAAACAAGCTGGTACTAAGGAAACTCCTTCAAATCAAAAGAATTGGCCAAAACTTGACCAGTATCCAACATTTTATGGGGATTCTTTTTCTGATTGGCAGCAATTCGTTTGCAGAATTGATAACTTGAAAAACTCTTACAAACTTCCAGATGAGGAAATTGTGTCTAAGTCAATTTCTTTATTTACCAATGTAGCCCTAATGTGGTATGAATCTGTCCTCCTGGATGGGAATGATTACTCATGGGAAGATTGGAAAAAATTAATTAAAGCACAATTTGGGGGCTCCAAGTTTAGGATGGCTCAACAAAGGCAGTATGAGGAAACTAAATATAGTTCTTCTACTGATAAACCTATTGAGTTCTTAATGAAACTTGTAAAAATCTTAAGAGCTATGAGCCCAAAAATGGAGTTTGAATTATGGAAGGACAGGATCCTTTATAAATTACCAATGTCTTTGAGAGATTTGATTGTGGCTAGGACTGAGTTCACCAGAGAACCCTCTTCTTTCATCAATACTTGTAATGAGATTCTTCTAAACAACAAGTATGATGCCAGAAGAATCATTCCTAGAACCACTTGGGAGAAACCCTCCAATTACCAACAGAAACCTCTGGAAAAGTTTGATAAGCCTTCTGCCCCTGTTTCACCTAAAAAGTATGCAACAAACACTTGCTTCAAGTTCAAAAAGCCTTGGAAGAAGGGCCATGTTTGTGACAAGAAGATAAATCTTGTGGAACAAACAGAGGAGCATGCTGATGACACAGTAGCACTGGATGATACTTCAAGTGATAGTGCCAGCAATATTTCATATGAATCTCAACATGAAATCTTGATGCTGGAAGAGGATATTCATTATTTAAATACTATTGATATTGATAATAATGCTTTATCTACAGTTGAGGATGCTGAGATCATAAAGAACATTGAGGATAGCTCAATTGTTATTGCCCCTCTCAAGGCACCAGTCTTGATTAATGGAACCAGCATTGAAGTTGTTCTGGATTCAGGAGCTGGAGGAAGTGTAGTTTCTGAAAGAGCACTTGCTTCAGTTGATCAAGACTATAAATCAAAACTTATGCCTATCATTTCTGAAAGCTGGAGAGGTTATGGCTCTGTTTTGTCCCCCATTGGTAAATACAAAGCCACAGTGTTTTATAAATATAACCATGGTTTTGTAAGATCTATTTGTAATTTTGTTGTCATGAAAAATGATAACTTAAGCAATTGGTTTATTGTGGGGAATGATATTTTAACCAAGTATGGCATAAAATTGGATCCCTCAAACGAATGTTTCACAATGAAGATAAATGGGATGAGAAAATTCAAGATTTCCTCCCCTAAAAGATTAGTAAAACCATAATTGAACACATGTAATTCTGTGGTTCAATATAAAGGAAGATATACAAAAGAAATGCATGCCCTTATGTCTGAAATTGACAATGCCTCTTTTGGGGAACAACTTTCTGGTGAGGATAAAGATTCCATCATTAACTTGATAAAGTCTTTTCCTATGGCCTTTGCTCATGGGTCACATGAACTTGGATTATTTAAAGAAGAAATGAAACTTTCATTGTCTTTTCCATTAACTGATATACCACCTAGTTTAAAGAAGAAGCCTTATCCTGCTTCTCCCACAAAGAGAAAATATATTGAAGACAATATCTCTACCCTTTTAAAAATGAATATTATTGAAAAGGTAGTTGAAACACCTAAATATTGTGTTATCTCACCTGTCCTAATTTCTTACGAAAAAGATAAAGCTTTTATGTGGTGATTATAGAGCACTAAATACTTATACTGTTGATGATATCTATCCTTTACCTAGAATTAGCTCTATACATGCTACCTTACAGGGTGCTAAATATATCAGCTGTTTGGATGGTAACAAGGGATATCACCAGGTACCTTTTGAGAAAAATTCTCAGAATTTTTTGATGATTGCTACTCATATGGGTATTTATAAGTATGTTAGGATGCCATTTGGCCCTAAAAATTCCCCTTAATTTTTCCAAGAGGTTATGGATAACACATTCCATCAGGAGATAATTGAAGGATGGCTGATGGTTTATATTGATGATATCATTATATTCTCAAAAACATTTGAGGACCATCTCAACCACCTGTGTAAAGTGTTCCAAAAAATGGATGAAATAAATATGACACTTGCTTTGAAGATATGTAAATTTGGTTTCCATTCTTTAAAAGTTCTTGGTCATGTTGTTTCAGGCTTACAAATATGTGTTGACCAAAACATAGTGGCACCCATACAACAGGTGAAGGCTCCTACTACAGTTATAGAGCTACAAAGGTTTTTGGGAATGTGTGGATACTATAGACAGTATATTAAAAATTACCAAGTCATAGCTTTACCCCTTACCCAATTAACTAGAAAGGATGTTGCTTTTGTCTGGAATAGTGAAAGACAAAGAGCCTTTGACACTATGAAACACTGTTTGATGTCAGCACCTATTCTTGCTTTACCTGACTTTAATCAACCATTTGTTTTATATACTGATGCCAGTTTTATTGGTCTTGGTGCTGCCCTCCATCAAAAACAAGTGATAAATGATAAAGTATCAGAAGTAGTAATTTGTTATATTTCAAGAACCTTGAGAAACAGTGAATTGAAATATGGTGCTACTCAATTAGAGTGTTTAGCTGTAGTGTGGGCTCTAGAAAAGCTACATTATTACCTAGATGACCAGAAATTTGAACTTGTCACTGACTGCAGTGCAGTTAAATCTCTTTTAAACTTGAAAACACCTAACAGAAATATGTTCAGATGGCAGTTAGCTGTTCAAGAATACAGAGGGAGAATGACAATTATTCATAGGGCCAGTATTTTTCACTCAAATGTGGATATGTTATCAAGGTTACCTTTACCAAATGATGATTCTAATCCTGCTTATGATCCTGAGGATGAAATTATTCATATTCATGGGATATATGCGTTTTATATTGAGGAAGAGCTATTACAGCTTATTCTGGATTCATATGATAAGGACACTGACTTAAAGAAGTTATGCATCATATTAAATGATCCAAAGAATGCTTCAATACAAGCATTAATTAAAACGCTTCCACCAAAGTACCAAAAGGCTTTGGAAAAAGGTAAATTTTTAATAGATGAAGGTTATCTATATTATAGAAGAAAGTTGAGTAATGTTATTGTTATTCCTCCTTCTATTAAAGAAATAATCTTGAAAATTTGTCATGATGACATATTAGCTGGACATTTTGATCTTGAAAAAACAATGATCAGAATTAAGAACACTACTTGGTGGGTTAATATGTCTGAAGACACCAAATTATATGTTGAATCTTGTGATTCTTGCCAAAAATCAAAAAGATTTACTGGTAAAAAAGCTGGATTAATGCAACATATTGAACCTCCTGATGCACCATGGCAGGTAATAAACATGGATTTTGTAACAGAATCACCTATTGCCAGAGAAGACAGTTATAACTCTTGTTGGGTTATTGTGGACAGATTCACTAAAATGTGTAAATTTATCCCTACCCACAAGGATTTTTCCACTAAAGAATTAGCTTTCTTATGGTGGTCTCATATGTTTAATACTGCTGGTTTTCCTAAAGCCATAATCTCTGACAGAGACCCTAAATTTACTTCTGAATTTTGGATGTCTCTGATGGATGTTTGTGGTTGTGATCTGAAACTTTCTACTGCCCATCATCCTCAGACTGATGGCTTAGCTGAAAGAATGATTCAGACTTTAGAAAACATGATAAGAAGGTATTGTGCCTTTGGCCTTGAGTATAAAGATAATGACAGATTCACTCATGATTGGGTTACCTTACTTCCTGGGTTGGAATTTGCTTATAATAGCACTGTTCATTCTGTTACTCAAAGAAAGCCTTTTGAGCTCTGCCTTTGATATGTTCCAAATACTCCTGCCCAAATTCTCAATAACACAATACCTAAATTGGATTTACATCCTGGTGTAAAATCATTTCTTCAAATGCAACAACTTTGCAGAAGTCATGCTCAAAAATGTATTGAAAAATCATTTGAATATGAGAAGAAGAGATGGGAAAATCCCATAAAGAACACACTTTTAAAAAGGGTGATGAAGTGTTGATTTCTACAGTCCACTTCAATTTACAAGGTAATAACAAATTAAAAGACCCATTTGTTGGTCCATTTGTTGTCAGAAGAATGATTGGAGATAATTCAGTTGAGGTTATTTTGTATTCTCCATATGACAGAAAACATCCTGTTTTTCCAATATCTCTTCTGAAACCTTACACGTCCAATAGTGATTTATTTCCAAAAAGGAGGGGAAGACCAAAGAGAACCCCAAATGAAATCACTGAAACAGCAGAAATGAAAAAATTCTGAATGACAGAATAGTCACTGCTGAAAAAGGTACAGAATACTTATTGAGATTCAATAATATATCATCTGAATATGATTCTTGGATACCTGGAAAGGAGATATCTAATCTTCCTACTCTACTAAAAAATTATAAAAAGAAAAAATTATAGCATTTTTTTTATTTTTTATTTTTAGAGTGAGGCAGTGTCAGCCAGGCTACTAGACTTACCCGGTAAAATAATTAATTATTTTACTGAGATGAAGCCACACCTTTTTTTTTAAATTCTTATTAATAATTAATTATTTAATATTTACTTGTGTATTACTTACAACTAGGTAGATAAGTATAGTAAGTAATGTAAATAATTGATTTAAGTAAGTGTCCCATACATTTTTACTCCCTAACACTGTGCTCAACAATACAGTTGAGTGGGAATAAAAATTAATAATAAAATTATAATAAAAAACCTTAAAATTATCAAATTACTTCACTATAGATTTGGATTTCCGCGAAATCAATATATTTAACTCAAATGTTTTATATTAATTGTGACAGTCCATAGGAACTCATACTTTATTACAAATGAAAATGATGCCCTTGTTGACGTATCAATTAATTTATCTTTTATTTATGTTATATATATACTCTTTCTTATTCATTTCTTTCTCACACCCTTGTATTAGGTGGTGTAAATTCTGTTTCTTTATTTCCCTCATTTTTGCCTATAAAAGGCCCTCACTTTTTGTACTTTTAAAGGCATTCCTTACTTACTCACTTTATTACAACTACTTACAATATACCTTATTGTTATCTATTATTGTTTTAGTATTTACATTAAACCATGATTCTAAACCCTTAATTATAATAGTAATCCACCTTTTACCTCTTATTATTGAGTAATTAATCTTTAAAGATAAGAAAATACGTACCCAAGTTTGAATCCTCTAAAACCCATTGTTGCCACCATTGGACCTCCCTGGAAAACCTTCTAGACTTGAAAGACCCCTTGACAATAACCCATATAATTTCTCAAACTGCCTGAACTACAAATAACACAGTTCTACCTCTAATCCAAACAAAAAAAAAACACCAACACAATCTGGACCAACCACCAGAGGCTTCTTCATCCCATCATTAAATAAAAGAATTAAAAATTCACTAAATAGAAAAAAATAATAACAGCTAACAGATATATAAAATAATTTGTTTTATTTTTAATTTTATTTTTATTTTTATTTTTATTTTTATTTTTATTTTTATTTTTATTTTTATTTTTATTTTTATTTTTATTTTTATTTTTATTTTTATTTTTATTTTTATTTTTATTTTTATTTTTATTTTTATTTTTATTTTTATTTTTTTTTTTATTTTTATTTTTATTTTTATTTTTATTTTTATTTTTATTTTTATTTTTATTTTTATTTTTATTTTTATTTTTATTTTTATTTTTATTTTTATTTTTATTTTTATTTTTATTTTTATTTTTATTTTATTTTTTTTTATTTTTTTATTTTTTTTATTTTTATTTTTATTTTTATTTTTTATTTATTTTTTTTATTTTTTTATTTTTAACTAATTAACTACTAATATACTAAAAAAATTTTGAAAATAATAAAACAAAATTGCCCAACAAATTATGAGAGCTGAGAATTAAAATGAAATGAATAATAATAATATAAAATAAATAATTATTACAAATGGTATCCCCCAGCCAATTGATGAGCTGATCCCCTGATTCCTTACCCACATGCAAGTGTACCTTGATGTGGATAGACCTTTAAATATTTTAAATGATTTAAGATAAAAATTAGAAATTAAAGAAAAAACACAAAAAAAATGAAATAAATAAAAAAGAAAATAGCATTTCCTGGCCAATTGATGAGCCTTTCCCCCCCAATGCTTGCCCACATCCAGCTGACCATGATTTGGTAACACCCTAATTTTGTGATTTTTTCCTCTTTACATCCTAATAACCCCCATAAAAAAGTTAAAAGAGAAAAAAGAGAAAAAAGAAAATAATCTAAAACTACTATCTAACACAACATAAACACAAAATTCAGAAGAAAAAAAAAAGAAAAAGTCTGTCTCCATAGAAAGTCCAGTCCAAAGAAATGATCACTGGGTGGGCTCCCTCCAATAAGTAAAAATGATGGGAGACCACCAGTGATCCGCCACCAACCCAATTGAAATAAGAAGCCAGTCCTAAGCCAGTTTAAAGTCATAGTGGACTAGAACCTGAATAAAATAAACCAGAACTAGGATTCAACTAGGACAAACAAAAAACTTGAAACAGATATTATTGGGTAATTGTTCTACAGAGAAGCCATCTCATCAGTTACCCCCACACTTGCCAAAATAAAATCTAGAAGCCCTCCCTGGGTGCCTTCTAACAAAAACACAAAATCCAACACAAAAAACCAAACCAATAGGCATGAAGAGTCCAGCACTTGAAGACCAAAATAATTTCCAGTTTAAAGTCATAGAGGACTAAAACCTGTGAAGAAAAACCAATACTAGGGTTCAACCAAATTAAGAGAAGGGGTTGGAAACAGAAAATCTGGAGTAACTGTTGATAGAGCAGCAATCCTATCAGTTACCCCCACACTTTCCAAGATCAAATCTAGAAGCCCTACCCATGGGTACCTTCTACAAAAATTTTCCAACAAAACAGACTCACAGAGTCACCAAATCCAAAATTAAAGAAGGTGCATAGTTTATCCTCATTGCGGAGTCAATCTTCTTCACTTCTAGTGCCTCTTGGTTAAAATCTCTTCACCTGATCAGCAGCCACTCTCTTCTTCAAGACTGCACCATCCAACTCTTCCAAAACATAAGAACCTCGAGACTCCTGAGATCTGACTCTGTAAGGTCCATTCCATCTGTCAACAAAAATTTTTCCCCATTGGCTCTCCAAACTTCTATTATACACCAAAACCAAACAACAAGGTTTCAAGGGATTCCTGAGTCTATGAGCCAACTTCTTGTCCCAGTATCAGACTGATTAATTTCTTATCTTCTCATTATTCTAGAGTATGCCTTCTCTTGACATTCTTCTCTACATTCCAACTGTTGCATCCTGGTACAGAGCCAATCTTCTGTTGAGTATACATCATCCCAATCAATTCCAAGATAGGAGACGGCTTCCAAATACACTGGTAGAACAGCTTTCTGGCCAAACATTAATTCATACGGAGAATAGCCAGTTGTCCTCTACAAAGGGACCCTATCAGCAAATAACACCAAGGGTAAATTATGCCTCCATTTTTCAGCACTATCTCCACACATCTTCACCAAAGAATTCTTGATAACTTGATGGCTTCTTTCAACCATGCCTTCAACTTCAGGATAATAAGGTATAGCCGCCCTGACTTTAGAACCAATACTTGCCACAGCTTCTTTGAATTCAGCTCCAAACTCTGGCCCACCATCAACAGTCACCAACTTCATCAACCCATATCTAAACACCTATTCCTTCTTAGAAAATTCTGCCACATTTTTGGCGGTAAAATTAACCAGAGGTGCTTCCTCCACCCAACCAGACAAATCATCCCTGGCAACAATCAAGTATTTATACCTTCCCTCTTTAATATGGACAGCATCCAAACTGAATCTTCCAAACAAAGTTGATTCACCAGTAGCACGGCCAACCTCTTTAGGTTTCAAGTGACTTCTTCTTTGACATTATTCACAAGATTGAACCCAACCCTGCACAGCCAACTTCATACCTGGCCACCAAAATCTGTCTGCTACTCTTCTATAAGTCTCCCCAAAGCCTCTATGACTAAGGTCTTCATGCAAAGACTTCAACACCCAATCTTGACCCTTCTTCTGAGTCATCACAACTTGAGGATTTGGATGTCTCCACCTCATCAACCTTCTTCCTGACACATAGAATCCAGGACTCTTCTTCTTGATTGCCACCCAAGTATAATCATCACAAATATCTGGCCTCTACAAGGTTAAAAGATATTCAACCATAATCAAATAAAACCCAGTCTGACCCCAGGTCTCATCCTCAAAATCCAACAAAACAACATCCAAGGGTACAACCCTATCATCAAAATCACCAGTGTTCACATGAGCAACATGACTGGCCCTACCAGGACACCAATCCTTAAACTTTGGTACATCCTTTTTCTTCCACTGAATCTTATGGGAATCCATTTCACTAACAAAAACACCATTTTCTAAATTTGAGCTATCCCAAACAACAGCCCCATTTTTTATCAACAAAAACATCCTGATCACCAGAATCAAGATCAGAACCAGCCAGTTTAACTTCTTGGGGGAGGAGAGAACTATTATCCAGTTTAGCCTCTTGGAGGAGGTGAGAGAAATCTTCAGAACCCTTTGTGCTGGCCCTAACCACTGGGAAATCTTCATCAAATTCTTCAGAGTCTGAATCTTCATCTGTGGGTGGTCTCCTTGATAATCCATCTGGCATCATAAAAGTTTTACCTGGCTTGTGCACCAGGTTGAAAGAAAAATGTTGAATAAATGCCACCCTCCTAGTCATTGGAGCATTTGGAAGGCTAGGTGTGTTGATCATTTGAACCAGAGATTTAGCATACACCTGAAGCTCAAAATGCTGCCCCCACAAAACAGTTTGCAGCTTCTTCAAAAAATTTTCTACACCACACAATTCCAAATTTGGCTAAGAATACCTAGATTCCACCTCATTAAAACACACAGACTCATACCTTACTGGCCTGACCTTCCCAGATTTATCTTCCTGAGACAAAACAGCACCAGCAGCAATATAACTTGAGTCCACCACCAGATGAATTTTTCCAGCTTCCCTACCATAATCCAACTTGTGAAGAATAATATCTTCACCTAACAACTTTTTCAACTTCTGAATAGCCTCTTCACACTTCTCAGTCCATTCCCACTCTGCATATTTCCTGGTCAGCCTCCTTAAAGGTGAAGCCAACAAAAAAAAATCTTTAATAAAAATACTGAAATACACACAAACTCCCAAAAATACCCTGACTTCAGTAGTATTTTTAGGACTTGGCCATGACTGATTTTTATTAACCTTCTTCTTTTCCATAATCCTTCCTTCTTTACATACCACATGACCCAAAATTTCCAGAGAAGGAACACAACAACAAAACGTTGGCCCAGAAATTGTCAAACCAGCCTCTTCAATTCTAAACAATTCTCTCTCTAGAGTAATTGCACATTCCCAAACAAACCTCCTTATACCTGGGTTCTCCTTCAGCACCTCATTTCCATAATCAGTGGAGGGTCCTTTAATTTCACCATCATCAATAAAAATACCAGCATGAGTAGGGACCTCATCCTATAAAATCCAAACCATTTGTGCTTGATATACTGCTAATGAATTAGTTGCTCCTTGAGGCAACCTGTTGAGCTGAAATCTTCCCAGAGGAGTCTCAAACCTTGTGAGTGGCCATGAATCAGTGTGAGGTTTCCTTTCATCATAAACACCCATAATATCACCCAAACCATAACACAATCTTCCAGCAAAAGCTTCCACAAAGTCTTCTGCACTTGGCGTCATCCCTGCATCCTTGATAGTAGCTCTATTTAGGGCTCTAAAATCATGTACCACCCTCAGCTTCCCATTATGCTTCTTAACACATAATACTGGACTTGAGTAAATAGAAGTTGATTGTTCATAAAATCCTGTCCTGACTCTTTTCATAACAATCTCCACAAAATCATCCTGGATAGCAACTGGAATTGGAATAGGTTTGATTTTCCAAGTTTCATGACAAACCACAGGAATCAAGTAAGGTTCCCCATAAGAGTGTTTCAACACACCCCTTTCCTCTTCAACAAATGTCACCGCTTTCTCCCTCAGCACAATAACGTGCAACAACAACTTCTTTTCCTCATCAGACAACCAACCATCAGGACCAAAATTAACAACTTTCATCCTTTCCACCATCACCCTAGCAGTTTCCACAAAATCAGGAGGATTCTTCACTAGAGGAGTACAGTACGGATCTCTTGACAAAGGAGGTCTCTTCAAAGGAGGATTCAAACCTATAGGCATAGGCTCATTGACAGGCCTAATCTTCTGCGCCACCTTCTTGTACTTTGCGGCTCCACCATCAACTTGAGGGATCTTCAGGACGTCTTCTCCACCAGACCTGGAACAAAAACCAAGGGTTTCCCCATTGCTCACATGTGTGGCCAAGATAATGTTTTTGAAAGGTGTAGAAGAAACCCTAGTGGTGCACAATTGGAAGGACTTACTTTTACTCCCCAATCTCACCACTCCAAAACTTTTCCGCAATCCCACATCTTCATCTTCACTTCAATCTTCCAAATCTTCAAATCTTGATTCATCTTCTGAATAATATCTTCTAAAATTGTGCAGTTTATCCTCATTCTGGAGGCCCAAAACTTGATCTTGATGATCTTCATTCTTCAAAAAATTTTGCAGTTTAACCTCTAGCTGGAGGCCAAAAAATTGATATTGACAATCTTCACAAAAATAATTTTTGTCTTCTTTCTTGATTATCTTCAATTTTTTTTCTTGATTTTCTTCAATTATCTTGAAATTTTAATTTTTATTTCTTGGGTTTTCTTCTTTCCTACAAAAATAACCAGGGGTTTCCCCAATGCTCACAGATGTGGCCAAGGTAATGTTTTTGAAAGGTGTAGAAGAAACACTAGTGGTTCACAATTAGGAGGACTTACTTTTAGACCCCAATCTCACCACTCCACATATTTTCCGTATATCTTTCAATAAAGATATATAACCCATCTTCTTTTTTGAACTTGAATTAAAATTAATTGAAAACCTTGATAGAGAACAGATAATTGATAAAACAAATTGAAGAATATTTGCAGAGAAGAGAAACATTAAAAAGAGAAAGTTGAAAATCCACTTGGTATATCTCCAAGGGAGCTGACCTACTACAACCTGGGATTTCCTCATCTTGGGGAGAGGTTGTAGCACTAGGGCAATCAGCCCTCATCTCTCTAAAAAAGACAGACTCTCACTAGAGCCTGAGCCACACTCCAAAAAACCAGAGGTGGCACCCACTTTCCTTCTTCTCCTACAACAATTCATGCACTGGCACATGGAGGACAATCCAGGATGGGTCTCCCAACCATCATCTCCAGGAGATGAAATCCTCATGTGAAGTCTTCTTTAATCTTCCCCAGTCAACTCCAAACTGATTCCCATATCAAACTGATAACCAATTCTTGCCTGAAAATCCATCAAGAATGGTCCACCAAAAACAGCTTTTACATTACCTTTAGAAATGTAAAAATGAAACTTTCATGAGGCTCCACCAGAATCCAGCTTCACAAACTCAGAGGTTCCCATCAACTCAGTGACATGGCCACCAATACCTCATAAAATTCCACCAATTCCTGTCTTGATGGGGAGGCCCAGATGAATAGCCTCAAAAAAAGAGATCAGGTTAATCTGAGAATCTGAATCCACCAATGCCCTAGCCTCCTTGCCATTCAGAGTGACATTGACATAACCCAGAGGTGCAGAAAAATGAGTTTCCAACTCCTCACCAAACTTTTCATCAGAATCACAAATGTATTCCACCTCCCCAGAAGAAACCCTTCTTCTGGTCAACAACTTTTTCTGTCTATCAGCCAACCCAGGGCTGATAGCATACAATTCCCCATAAGTGAGGGAAACCTGACCCTGATTCATCCTTTTCAGGACAGAGTTCATAACATTAACTTGACCAGAAACTAATGGCCTCTCAAAGTGAGCTCTTTGCTTCACTACCTTAGTCCTAGAAATTTCCTGAGGACCAGAACAACCAACAGATTTTTCATCAACAGGAATAATACCTGATCCCTCACAAGAACCTCTAACTCCAGCAGGCTTTGGAAATGAAGCCAAAAGGAAATCCTCCCCAGAGTCAGAATCAACATCCATAGGCATTGGCTCACCATTCATGTCCAATGCTCCAAAACTAGGGGGGCCCATATGAGCAATCCTCTTCTGCATCTTGTTTAGCTCCTATTTTCTGTACTTTTTCCTAGCTGCACTCAGCTTAGGATCAACCTTTGAAGACTTAGTCTTTGGTTGGGCCTGAGAACTGCTCTTAGGCCTTCCCACCTTTCCTGCTTCTACATCATAAACTCCAGCCAAGCATTCCCCACTTGGCTTTCTACCACAAGAATACAATTCCAACCCACAAAATGAAGATGTGAATGAGACTCTATTAGCCTCCTTTCACTTGCCCTTTCCATCATCTCCACCTTTACCAGAAGAAGCCTCATTAGGCAAATCTTCAAATCTTGGCCTCCTTGAGTTGACATTGTGTCTCCTCCTCACCAAGTCCACTGGAGCCTGACCATCATTAGGCTTAAAAAAAGAACCATCAGGAAATTTGAAAACCTTTCCATCAAATTCCACCTTCCCTTGAGACACATCTTTATTTAGAGCCCAACAATCATTGGACTTGTGTCCCTTCCTGCTGCAATAAGAGCAGACCCAAGGATCACTCCTACCAGCCCTCCTTTCAAAATCTCTAGACTGAGAAGGAGCCTTATTGGCCTTCTGAGCCTCCTGAAAAAAGATATGTAGTTGTTTTTTCAGATCAGCCTACTGCTCCACCACAGGGTCAAGTTCTTTAGGCTTCTCAGGATCCTTCCCCTTGTTCACACTCTCATTCTTCCTAGACTCCTCCACATCTTCAGCCAATGCTTCACTTACCTTTCTAACATATTTAGTGCTAGCTTCTTGGCAGGAATACACTTCCAACAGTTTCAGATGTCCTTCAACAAACTCCTTCACAACTGAAAGAGAAGGCAATTTCTGATTGCCATTAGGAAGAACCTTCATCTTGTCCTTCCTAGCCATTTCCTTTAACACATCAATACTGACATTCCTGGCCAGAGAAGACCAGAAAATGTCTCTTTCAGAGTCAGTACTCTCTAACTCCTGCATATCCACCAAGTATTCCACCACTGGCTCCAACTGATCCAGAATCTTCCTATAAGTGTGGAGGTTATCCACACCTCCATAAGACTTCCATTCACTAGAATCATATTGAGATAAACCATTGAATACCTGGATCCCCACCTGTCTGTCATCTGCAGACACAACTTTTTCCAATCTTTCCTCCTATAACCCTCCATAGCAGCAACCTCCTTCACCAGTGCTCTGTCACCAATGTAGAAAATGACTTGCTTCACCATGTCCAAGTGAGAAGCACCATCCACATTCCCAGCAGCCTCAAACAGCTCCAGAAACAACTTCACATCCTCCCCCATAAACATAGGGCCCTTCCAGGACTTGATCCTAACAGAAGGCCTAACAGAAACAGGAGGATTAACCTCCTCAGCAGCACCAGCAGTGCCACTTCCACCACTAGAGAAAGAGTATCCAGAAGCCATGGTCCAATAGATTCCAGAAAACCAATTTCCAACAATAGAAGAGAGTCCAAAATTAACAGAAGTCCAAAAAGCTAACAAAGCCTCCACCCACTTTGGGTGCCAGAGATGTAGAAAATCCTATAGTACTTTCTATAGGCCTTGACCAAGGGAGTTGGAGTAAAGCTGGAGAGAAAAACCCCTCTCCCTTTAAGAAATACCAGGTGAGATTTACTGGCTACAGTAAATCAGAGACTGTTACAATACCCCTTCTAAAAACCTTCTTGACTGCTTAACAATTCAAGACAGTAGACTAGATAGACTACAGAGAACCAAAGAACCTGAAATGCAGAAAAATCTACACCAGAAAAACAAACACTTGGAACTTGTTTCAAAGGAGATAGCAATAATACTTGATGTAGGTTGCAAAGCTACACCAGATAAAACAGTTGCCAAAGTTGAGTTAAATGAAGAACAAACATTGCAACAAACACAGCCAATTGTGGCCAAAAAAACAGTTAAAACTGAGTGAGGAATAAGGATATCACCCCCATATGGTTGTATGATAATTAAAGTTGCCCCAAACTGTCTTGTTCACTATGTACACACAGACCACTATCTAAGAGCCCATGCACACCAACAAATTTGGTGTTCTTGACCACCAAATTACATAAAATCCCTCTAGAAATGCTTTCCAGCCTTCTAGCACCAAGGCAGGCAGTCCGCCCAACGTCAGGAGGCCCGCCTGAGGCGGCCAGACCACCCTGAAGTCAGAAAACCAACAAAATCCACTGAAAATACCCAAAATACTTAGAAAATTCTACTACAATTACTAAAACCTTTAAAACACCTAATTAGGCTATAACAACATTGAGACATAAAATGTAGAGAAAATTTAGCTTATTTTAACGGTACTAAGCACTTAAACCTAAGACATAAGGTTAGCCTGTGAAACACAAAAAACAAAATTAAACAGCTATCTTTTTAAATGAAAATGAGAAGTTATCCCCTTAATACTTAGAATATGAAAAATGTCAAAAAGACATAAAATATAAAGAAAACCCGGGGCTATCAAATGGTAGTATCCACATCCCTGTAGTCCCAATATTTTCTGAGTAAATCCAGAAAAACACCTAATTATTAAACAATGCCACTTAAGGCATATCAAAACAAGGCCAAATTAACCAACAAAGGGCTCTGCCAAAGTTGGAAGACCACAGCCGCTGCCTGCCACCAGACAGCCATCCCTACATTGGGCAGCCCACCTGCCTGCCCGTGTGGAAGCCTCTAGAGGAATTTTTATGCATTTAGAAAGGTGGGAGAGCTGGATTTGGCTGGGTAAAGGCCAGGATGGTCTCTGTGTGAGGTAGTGAAGCAAGTTTAAGGACAATCTAGTTTATCATCAACCATCTGGTATATCTGGAATCTCTGTCCTTCACTCTTTTGTGTGTTCATGGCATCTTTTGGCTGGGTTGTGAAAAGGTTAGTTGTTACTTGACCTCAACTCTTGTCACTTTTTTCTCTGGTATAGTCTTTCAAGCTATATCAAGTATTATTGGTGTTTTGTCTACATTTCAGTTCTTTGGTCTGGTAGACTTTCTGGTGATTACTTTCTTGGCTGCTCAAGCAATCAAGTGTATTGGAAAGGGTTTTTAGAAAACAAGACTCAATTTACTCTAGCAGGTAAATCTCACTTTATTTTTCTAAAGGGACAGGGGATTTTCTCCCTGGATTTTCTCCAACTCCCTTTGTCAAGGCCTATAGCCAGTAATATAGAATTGTCTAAATTTCTGGCACCCAAAATGGGGTTATACTGCTAGTTCTTTGAAGTCTCTCTTGTCTTTGGCTGCCCCTTTTTTGGTGATTTTAGTCTGGAGGAATGGCTTATGATTCCTCTATTCCTATTGTGACTGTCAGTGGGGAGGGAGGTTCTCCTGCTGTGATGGTTAGGGAGTGTGTTAGGATCAAAACTTGGGATGGTACCTGGTTTAATGGTTAAGATGTGAAGTGGTTTCTGGAGAAGTATGAGGCTGCTTCTGGTGTGGATGGTGCTTTTTACCTGGATATGGTGAAGAAAATTTTTTTCTTCATTGGTAATAGGGCAGGAAGAGGGAGGTGTTAGCCATGTCTGGCTACAAGAAAAGGTATTGGAAGTTTTTGTGCAGGGAGATGGTGGATAGATGGGGTTTCAGGTTCACTATCATGGATCTGAATAATTTTTTCAGTGAATGTAAATCTAATTGTGGCTTGGGTAACTTGTACAGTTACAGGATGTTTCTTCTACAGTTTGACCATGTGGTGGAATATTTGCTTGAAGTGGAGGAGCTGGCACATGAAAATTCTGCCAAAGATGTTTTTTGGTCTGCCGTGGCTAGTGATGTCAGGATGGATGTGTTTAAGTAGCTTTCAAGGAAGGACATGATGAATACTCTGGATAATGGGGACCAAAATTTGCCTGCTTTGGACAAGGTGAAAGAGGCTGTGGAGGCCCATATTAAGTTATTGGCTGTGGACACCTATCAGGAGGGGTTTGCCAAATATGTCAGCAAAGTCAGTGAGGCTTTGGCTGAAGAGGAATTCAAGATGAAGAAAGAAGAGAAGAAGGTTTTGAAGGCTCTCAAAGAGGAGAGGTACCCAGTGATGGAGCAACTGGTGGACTTGACCAGGAAGTTGCACATCTTTGTGCAGGAAACTCAGAAGGTGAATAGGGCTTCAATGCATCGGGCCAAGCCTTTTAAGAGGAGGGAAGGTGGTAGTAGTGATCCTTGGGTGTGCTCCTATTGTAGTAGGATGGGGCACAGGTCAAATGATTTCTTGGCTCTGAACAGAGATGTGTCAGAGGGAAAGGTGGAGTTTGATGGCAGGGTGTTCAAGTTCCCTGATGATTAATTTGTGAAGCCCAGTGAGGAGCAGGCTCCTTTTGATTTGCTCAGGAAAAGGGGTGGTCTCAATCAGAGGAGGACAATGTTTGAGGAGATTCCTGATAAGGGGAAGTCTTCTGCTAAGGAAGGTGTTGATGTCAAGGGGAAGGGGAAGGAGGTCAATAAGTTCTCTTTTTCTACTTTTTATGGTGGTTTGGAGTTGTATTCTAGTGAAGCACAGTCAAAGAGGGAATGTTTGGCTGGTGCTTATGATGTTGATTCTGGGAGAGTTGGTAGGCCTAAGAGCACTTCACAGGCTCAACCTAATCTCAAGGATCCCAAGGTGGATTTAAAGATAGATTCCAGGAGGAAAGTTAGCAAGGAGGAGCTGCATAAGATGCAGAAGGTATTTGCAGACATTGGCCCACCAAGTTTTGTTGCTTATTATCTAAATGGGGATCAAATGCCAATGGATTTGGATTCTGACTTTGAGGAGGATATTCCTTTGGCTTCCTTGCCAAAGCCCAGTGGGGCCAGGTTCACAATTGATGGAACTGGATTGCTTCCTGTGGTAAGGAAACCTGTGGATGGAGGTGCTGGACCTCAAGAGGCATCATGGTTTAAGGTGGTGAAACCAAAAGCCCATTTTGAGAATCCATTGGTTTCAGGAAGAGTTGATGTGATGGACTCTGTGTTGGAGAAAATGAATCAAGGAACTATATCCTTGACTTATGGGGAGTTGTTTGCTATCCATCCTGGTTTGGCTGAGAAGCAAAAGATGTTGATCAGGAGAAGGGTCTCTTCTGGGGAGGTGGAGTTTGTTTGTGATTCTGCTGAGAAGTTTGGGGAGAATTTGGAGACTTATTTCTCTGCTCCTTTGGGGTTTGTAAATGTCACTCTGAATGGCAAGGCCATCAAAGCTTTGGTTTATTCTGGCTCTCAGATCAATCTCATTTCTTTTTCTGAGGCAACTCAATTGGGCCTCCCCATCAGAACTGGTATTGGTGGGAACTTGAGAGGAATTGGTGGATATGTGACTTAATTAGTTGGGACAGCAGAGTTTTTGAAGCTGGATGTTGGTGGAGATTCTGGGAAGGTGCACTTTTATATTGCAAAAGGCACTGTTAGGGAAGTTTCAGGTGGCTCATTTTTGATGGATTTTACAGCAAGGATTGGTTATCAACCTGTAGTTGGAATTTTCTTGGAGTTTACAGGGGAGGATGAAAGGACTTTTCATATGAGGTTGTCTTCACCTGGTGAAGAGGGTTGGGAGACTAGGCCTGGGCTTAGCTCTATGTACCACTGTCCTGATTGTTGTGAGAGAAGTAGGGAATATAGGGCTGCTTTTGGGTTTTTGGAATGTGGCTCAGGCTCTGATAGGGAGCCTTATTTTTTAGAGTAGTTAAGGATGATCACCCAAGTGTTAAAACCACTCTCCTTTCAGTGGAAATCCCAGGTTGTAGTAGGTTAGCTCATTTGGAGAAATTCCAAGTGAATTTTCAGCTTTCTTTGTATAATGTCTCTCTTCTATGCAAGTATTTTTCAAGTTTTTTATCAAGTCTCTGTTCATTTAATGTTTTCAAGATTAATTTTATTTCAAGTCCAAGTAGAAAGATGGGGTTTATGGCAGTGGAATAGAAAAGCTTTGGGGCTGTGAGATTGGGGTCTAAAATTAAGTTCTCCCAATTGTGCACCACTAGGGTTATTTCTACATCTTTCAAAAAACATTACCTTGGCCACACATGTAAGAAATTGTGCAACCCTAGTTTCTGTTTTAGGAAAGGTGCCCCATCAAGAAAAGAAGAAAATAATTTCAAGATAACTGAAGATAATCCAGAAAAAATTCTGAAGATAAAGAAGAACAAAGATAAAAAAAAATTATTTAAAGATTATTTGGTTGAAGAGGTGAAGAGTGATGGAATTGAGGTTGATAGTGAGGAGGAAAATGAGAATGTGGAATGGAAAAGCTTTGGGGTGGTGAGATTAGGGTCTACAAGTAAGTCCTCCCAATTGTGCACTGCTAGGGTTTCTTCTACACCTTTCAAAAACATTACCTTGGCCACACCCGTGATCATTGGGGAAACCCCTGTTTGTTTTTTTAGGAAGATTGTAGAAGTCCCTGTTGAAGAGGAAGATTTGGAATTGGATGCTTCTTAGTGCAAGAAGGTAGAATTAAAGTTTAGGCATGTCAATCAGCCTATGCCAGTTGGGCTGAACCCAAATTTGAAGAGATCTTCTTTTTCAAGAGATCCATATGTGACACTTTTAGTGAAGAATCCACCTGATCTGGTGGAAACTGCTAGGATTACTGGGGAAAGGTTGGAGGTGGTGAATTTTGGTCCTGATTGGTGGTTATCTGAAGAGGAGAGGAAGTTGTTGTTGTATGTGATGGTTTTGATGGACAGGAAATTTCTTTTTTGGAGGAGGAAAGAGGTGTGTTGACAAATTCTTATGGTTCACTTTATCTGATTCCAGTGATTTTTCATCAGCCTTGTAAAATCAAACCAATTCCAATTCATGCTGCTATAAGGGATGATTTTGTGGAGATTTTCAGGGAAAGGGCCAGGATAAGGTTGTATGAACAGTCAATCTCAAGTTATTCTAGTCCTGTTTTTTGTGTCAAGAAGCAAAATGGTAAGCTTAGGGTGGTTCATGATCTCAGGGCCTTGAATAGAGTGACTATTAAGGATGCTGGTATGCCACCAAGTGCAGAGGATTTGGTGGAGGCTTTTTCAGGAAGGGTGTGTTATGGGTTGGGAAATATTATGTGTGGTTATGATGAGAGGGAATTTTATGTGGAATCTAGGCCTCTCACTACTTTTGAGACTCCTTTGGGAAGGTTTCAATTGACCAGTTTACCTCAAGGAGCTACTAATTCTGTTGCTGTTTACTAGGCACAGATGGCTTGGATATTTCAGGATGAAGTACCAACTTATGCTGGTATTGTTTATTTATGATGGTGGAATTAAAGGTCCAACATAAGATTATGGTAATGATTTATTGAAGGAAAAACCTGGCATTAGGAGGTTTGTGTGGGAGTATTCTGTGACACTAGAGAGGTTTTTTTTCAGGATAGAGGAAGCTGGTTTGATGGTTCTGTGTCAAATTTATGCTGTTTTGTACCAGCATTGGAGATTTCAGGTAATGTGATGTGTAAGGAGGGTAGGATTATTGCAAAGAATAAGGTTAATAGAATTCAAGCATGGCCAAGACCTAGGAATACTACTGAAGTCAGGGTATTCTTGGGTTTTTGTGTTTATGTAAGGATTTTTATTTAGGAATTCTCTTTGTTGGCTGCTCCTTTAAGGAAGTTAACCAGGAATGATGCTGATTGGGAGTGGGATGATGATTGTGAAGAGGCATTTATTAAGTTGAAAAAGGTGGTAGGGGAGAATATTGTGCTGCATAAGTTGGATTATGGTGTTGGGGCTAGGAAGATTTATTTGGCTGTGGATTCAAGTTATATTTCTGCTGGTGCTTATATGTCTCGGAAGGATAAGGATGGAAAGTTCAGGCCAGTCAGGTATGAGTCTGTGGTATTTAATGAGGTGGAATCAAGGTTCTCTAAGCTAAATTTGGAGATTTTTGGTGTGGTGAGAATCTTGAAGAAGTTTCAGACTGTTTTTTGGAAGCAGAATTTTGAGCAGCAAGTGGATGCTAAACCTTTGATGCAGATATTCAACACTACTAGTCTTCCTAATGCTTGTATGACTAGGTGAGTTGCATTCATCTACCACTTCTCCTTTGATTTAGTACACAAGCCAGGAAAAACTTTTACAATGCCAGATGGATTTTCAAGAAGACCACCAACAGATGAAGATTCTGAATCAGAAGAGTTTGAAAAAGATATTACTGTGGTTAGGTCCAGGACAAGAGGTGCTGATAGTCTTTTTTACCTCCAGCAAAAGGTTAAACTGCACAATTTGGCCCTCCCTCATGAGGTTAAAATGGCTGGATCTGATCTTGATTCTGGTGATTAAGATTTTTTTTAATTTAGAAGGGGCTGTTTTTTGAAATGGCTCAAATATAGAAAATGGTGTTTTCATTGGTACACTGGATTCTCATAAAATTTAGTGGAGGGAGAAGGATGTGCCAAAATCTAAAGATTGGTTTCCTGGATGGGCTGGTGGTTTGGCTCATGTGCATTCTGGTGATTTTGAAGACAGGTTTTTGCACTTGGAAGTTATTTTGTTGGATTTTGAAGATGAGACTTGGGGTCAGTCTGGGTTTTATTTTCTTATGGTGGAATATCTGTTGACCTTGGAGAAGCCAGATAGTTGTAATGATGATATATTTTGGCAATCAAGAAGAATATTCCTAGCCTTTATGTGTCAGGGAGGAGATTAATGAGGAGAAGGCATCCAAATACTCAAGTTGTGGTGACTCAGAAGAAGGTTAAAGAGTTGGTTTTGAAGTCTTTGCACAAAGAACTTGGTCATAGACGCTCTAAGGAGACTTATAAAAGAGTAGCAGACAGATTTTGGTGGCCTGGTATGATGTTGGCTGTTCAAGTTTGGGTACAATCTTGTGAAGAGTGTCAAAGCAGAAGTCACTTGAAACCAAAAGAAATTGGTTATGCTACTGGTGAATTAACTGTGTTTGGAAGAGTCAGTTTGGATGCTGTCCATATTAAATAGGGAAGGTATAAATATTTGATTTTGGTAAGGGATGATTTATCTGGTTGGGTTGAGTCAGTTCCTCTGTTTAATTTGACTGCCAAAAATGTGGAAGAATTTTTGAAGGAGTGGATCAATAGGTATGGGAAGATGAGATTGGTCACTGTGGATGGAGGACCAGAGTTTGGAGCAGATTTCAAGGAAGCTGTTACTAGTGTTGGTTCCAGGGTCAGAGTGGCTAATCCTTATTATCCTGAAGCTGAAGACATGGTTGAAAGAGGGCATCAAGTTTTGAAGGATGCTTTGGTCAAGATGTGTGGGGATAGTGCTGAAAAGTGGAGGCATTATTTACCTTTAGTTCTGTTTGATGACACAATTACTGTCAAGATTAATACTGTATATTCACCTTATGAACTTTTTTTTTGGACAGAAGGCAGTATTGCCAGTAGCTTTGGAGGCAATATCTTTTTTTGAAATTGATTGGGATGAAGTTTGTTCAACTGAAGATTTGTTATGTGCCAGAATGAAGCAGCTTGAAGGAAAGGAGGAATTTCATGAAAAAGCCTATAAAAGGATGATGAAGATCAGTAATCAGTCAGTTAGATATTGGAATAGGAGGCTGGCACACAGGCTGAAGAATCCTTTTAAGCTTGGGTGGTTGATATTGGTTTATAATAGGAGTATGGAGAGTCAGTGGGGAAAGATGTTCTCTTAAAGGTAGAATGGTACTTATAGAATCAGATCTCAACTCTCAGGCAGATAATATCAGTTAGAAGAATCGGATGGGGCAGTCTTGAAGAAGAGAGTGGTTGCTGACCAGGTGAAGAGATTTTATCCCAGAGGCACAAGAAGGGAAGAAGACTAACTCTGCAATGAGGATTAAATATGAATCATTCTTTTTATTGGATAGTTTTTTTGGTGATGCTGTGCATCTTTTGTGTTGGAAACCTTTTTTTAGATGGTACCCAGTGGGGAGCATCTAGATTTTATCTTGGCAAGTGTGGGGGTAACTGATGGGCTGGCAGCTCTGTATAAAAGTTACCCCAGATTTTCTGTTTCCAACCCATTCTCTTAATTTAATTGAACCCTGGAATTTTAACAGTTTTTTAGTCCCCTATGACTTTAAACTAAATTTCTGCATTCTTCAAGTGCTGGTCTTTTCCCTAGTAGATTTTGTGTTGATTGGTTAAATTGTGAGGTAGATGTTTGTTTTTTGTTAAAAGGTACCCATGAGGGGCTTTTAGATTTTATTTTGGCAAGTGTGAGGGTAACTGATGGGCTGGCAGCTCTGTATAAGAGTTACGCAAGAATTTCTGTTTCAAGTCCTTGGTTCTATTTAGTTTAATCCTAGTTCTCTGCTTTTATTCAGGTTTTTTAGTCCTCTATGACTTTAAACTGGATTGGACTGGCTTTGTCAGCCAGGCTATACCAGGAGACCAGTAAATGATATGTTAACTTATTGGACCTGAAAGAGGGCATAAATAATTGCATTTGATGTATATAAATTAATATTTTATTGCATAATAAAATTATATAAGTATCTTATTAAATATAAGTGTTATATTAATTTTGTTGTTATATAAATTATTTATACATTTAAATTAAGCATAATATATTTTATATTCTACAAATAATGGCGCATTTTTATGTATTTAATAATTATAAATTTATAATTAATTAATTACTAACATATATTATAATTATATATGTAAAATTGACTTATAATGTAATTACATTAATGATTTAAATTTATATATTAAATAAAACTTCATATATTATTAAACAATCAAATTGGGCGCTTCTTTTGACCCTTAATTGTGTCAGGAAAAAATTAAATAAATTATAATACTTATTTTATAAAATAGTATTATAAATTCTCAATTTGAATTAATTAATTGTTTCATTTAAATTAGTTATTTAATTACATAATGAAAACAATTAAATAATATTAATTTACACTGAATTAAATTGATTACATACCTTGTTACGTCAAAACATATTATTTTTTTCACTTAGAAATGCTGAAAACATATTTTAATACTTGTTTTGAATTGTTTTTCCCATAGTTCATATGTCACAGGGTTGTTTAGTTACTCATTATTTTATATTAACTGATTTGGGAATTTGGGATGGGAAATTTATTTTCTTAATTGGGATTCTTATTATTTTCGTATATTTTTCTCTCAATTACTATGTTACAAATATCTTCTTTAATCTTCTTGTTTTACTTCATTACTATTTTGTATATAGTCAGTTGTAGCGCTTTAGAGGACCCATTGCCTATAAAAAGGCCTTGAATAATCCCCTGTAGCATCATCACTTACTATACACTCAACAACTTGAACATATTTTTATATTACGTTTATATTATTTTTTATTAGTATCAAAATTCTAATTTAAATTCTATATAACTATTCAAAGGTTGCCTTAAGTCTGATAGTACTCATAATGTTTGCCGCGCAGAACCCTTACCTTAAATAATATTAACATTTAATATTACCTCATTTTTTTTGTGTCATCCCTCAAGTAATTCGTCGTTGCTCCACTACAATAAATTAAATAATTTTTTATATCTTATTTCTTTTATTTCCCAAAACCTTTTTCCTTGTCCTCCTCTCTTTCTTCCCATTTTTTTTCCCCTCTTCTAGACGACTGACCGACAGGCTTCTTGACTCTTAGATCTTTCTTGGTAGTGGATCATGGGTGGTCTCCCATAATTTTTACTTATTGGAGGGAGCCCACCCAGTGATCTTTTCTTTGGACCTGGATTTGCTTCTGTGAATTGTTGTGAAGGGATGGAATTGTAGTGGGCTTAGATTATTTTCTTTTTTTCTCTTTTTTTTCTTTTGTCTTTTTTATTGAGGGTTGTTTTATAAAATAAAATAAAATAATTGGGGATACCACATCAGGGTCACCTGGATGTGGGCAAGCATTGGTGGGGAAAGGCTCATCAATTGGCTGGGAAATGCTATTTTTCTTTTTCATTATTATTTCTCAAGTTTCTTTTATTCATTCATTTTATTTTTTTTCATTTTTAAGTTTTTCTTTACATGCTCAAATTATTTTTCAAGTCTTTAAAATTTCTTAAAGGTGCATCCACATCAAGGTGCACTTGGATGTGGGTAAGGCATCAGAGGATCAGCTCATCAATTGGCCAGGGGATACCATTTGTAAATTTTATTTTTTTATCTAATTATTATTCATTTTATTTTATTTTCTCAGCTCTCATATTTTTTGGGTAATTTTGTTTAATTATTTTCATGTTTTTTTTTAGTATGTTAGTAGTTTAAGTAGTATTCTGTTTAAACCCAAAAAAATAAAAATAAATAAAATAAAATAAAATAAAAATAAAAATAAAAATAAAAATAAAAATAAAAATAAAAATAAAAATAAAAATAAAAATAAAAATAAAAATAAAAATAAAAATAAAAATAAAAATAAAAATAAAAATAAAAATAAAAATAAAAATAAAAATAAAAATAAAAATAAAAATAAAAATAAAAATAAAAATAAAAATAAAAATAAAAATAAAAATAAAAATAAAAATAAAAATAAAAATAAAAATAAAAATAAAAATAAAAATAAAAATAAAAATAAAAATAAAAATAAAAATAAAAATAAAAATAAAAATAAAAATAAATATAAAAATAAAAATAAATATAAAAATAAAAATAAAAATAAAAATAAAAATAAAAATAAAAATAAAAATAAAAATAAAAATAAAAATAAAAATAAAAATAAAAATAAAAATAAAAATAAAAATAAAAATAAAAATAAAAATAAAAATAAAAATAAAAATAAAAATAAAAATAAAAATAAAAATAAAAATAAAAATAAAAATAAAAATAAAAATAAAAATAAAAATAAAAATAAAAATAAAAATAAAAATAAAAATAAAAATAAAAATAAAAATAAAAATAAAAATAAAAATAAAAATAAAAATAAAAATAAAAATAAAAATAAAAATAAAAATAAAAATAAAAATAAAAATAAAAATAAAAATAAAAATAAAAATAAAAATAAAAATAAAAATAAAAATAAAAATAAAAATAAAAATAAAAATAAAAATAAAAATAAAAATAAAAATAAAAATAAAAATAAAAATAAACACTATGCAATATAGGGGGTGGACTTGCTTGCAAGTCCCCAACCTGAACTCAGACTGAACTCATACTGAATGCATAATGAACTCTACTTGAAGACCCACCTAAAAATTTTCTGCTGAGTGATGTTCATCCCTGATTGTATGGTTCCTTTGTCAATAGCTCAATGTTTGTTCAATCTGTGGTGAATTTGAGTCCAAGGTTGTGGACTTGCTAACAAGTCCACCCCCATATTGCATGGTGAAAAATAAAAATAAAAATAAAAAGATTTTTTTTAATATTGTCAATTATTAATTTTTTCTTTATTTATTAATTTTTTTTTCTGTTTTCTATAATTTAATGTCTGGAAGAAGAAGCTTCTGGAGGTTGGGTTGGGACATTTTGGTGTTTTTGTTTCTTGTTGGGATTGGAGGATGCACTGTGTTCTTTGAAGTGTAGTCTTCTTGAAAATTGTGGGGGCTGTAGTGGTCTGGAACTGGCTTGTAAGGTAGTCTTTGGGAGGAAGAAGAAGAGGCTGTGATGGATTGTTGGAACGTTTTCTTAATTATCCTTGGTATCTTCTAATGGTTTTCCACATGTTGCTTTCTCAGGTCCTTTCAAACTCATTCATTGGTCCATGAAGAGCAAAGGCTATTATCATGTTAGAATACATTATCATTAGGTTCTGTTTCATATCCACATAATCCAGTGATAATGTAGTTTCAAGAGGTTTCCCAACTCCAATAGTAGCTTCAGGAGGAAGGGTTCCATCTAAAAAAGAAACTTTTTTTCAGGAGTTTTTTTTTATGAAATTGGATGAAAGATTATGGTACTTACAGATAGGAAGTTCTTCAAAATTATATGTCATGGGAATTTGGACTTCTGAAGGTTTTGAAAGATGTGTGATGGAAGGATAAGCCAGAGATTAGTATGGGTTGTCTTTTTCTTCTTCCAGTTGGTGCTGAGAAGGTGAACTAGGATGGAACTCTTCCTGGGGCTTAGATAGAGAAGGAGAATTGTTGTTGTTATTGTTATCCTGCTCAGTTGGATTGGTTGCTGGTGCTGGAGATCCAATGTTGTTGTAGGATGGGGCAGGCAAAGGTGATCTGGGCGCTGACTTTTGTCTTCTGGATGAATTACTTGAAGAGAAGGAAATGTCAAAGGATTAGTTGGAAGGAAGAGGGGAGGTATAGTTTCTTTTCCTGGATGGAGAAGGTGATTTTGGGTGTTGAGCGGTTTTGGGAGCTCTGTCATGTCTTCTTGAAGTTTTAGATTTTTGGTCTTATTGGTCCTTGAAGATTTTTCTTGCATTTCTCCGAGAGCACAAGGAGGTTCTTGTGCAGAAGTATTGTTGTTTTTTGGGAAATTTTGGTTGTTTTCTGGCTGTTTTTGAAGGTTTTAGGCCTGATTTTCACTTCCCAGAAAAGCAGGCGGGCTGCCTGGATGTGGTCTAGCAGTCTTGGAGCTGAAGTTGAAGAGATAGAAACAGATGCTTGGGAAGTTAAAGATAGCTGTTTAGAAAGAGTTCTATGGGCAAATCTTCTGGATCTTCTCGATGGAACTGAAGACAAAGAAGAAGAATCAGGACCTAGTTCTGGGGATCTGGTAGGGGATCTGGAGACATATTTGTGAGAAGGTGAAGGTTGAGGTATAGGGTAGTTGGCATCTCTAACACATCTTTTCTTCTTTGAATTGCAAGAGTAACAATCTCTGTTGTATTTTTTGGACTCTGGAGTTGAAAGAGTTAATGTGAAGTGTCTGCACATGTGAATGCACTGTTTGAAAGCTTATTCCTTTGGAGCAGTGAATCAAGGAAGTGTTGAAGGGTCAAAAGAAGGGGATTCAAGGTTTGAGATGGTCTGTGGTGCAGTAACAATGATTAAGAGATAGAGATAAGAAAAGTTTTTTTATCAGTGATGGGTAAAAGATGAAGTAGATGTTGAAGTTCAGCAAGTGGAATGTGGGTGAATATGTATTAGTCCATCAATACTTTAAACTGAAATATGAATCAGTATATCAAGACTTTAAACTGAAAACTAGTTCTACAGTCCCCCATTACTATAAACTGAGGATTTCTTTTAGTCCCCCAAGACTATTAACTGGGGAATGGGTATTGTTTTTGGTGTTGGTTTTGAAGATTTGAAGAGGTTATCCACAGGGGGAGCCTCTGAATTTAGAAAAGGCAAGTTTGGGGGTAATTGATGGGCTGGAAGCTCTATTCACAATTACCCCAGAATGTAAGTTTTTTTCTCTGTGTCTTAATGTGGTTGATCTCTGGTTCTGGGTCTATTATTTAGGTTTATGAGTCCCCCAAGACTATAAAATGAGGATAGTCCCCCAAGAAATTAAACTGAGGGTTGTTTGGTGGCTACATACTATAAAGGGTGTGGTCATATTTTCTTTTCTAAATCAAACTCAAGAGCTAGTGTAATTAGAGAAGAGTATCAAGAGAGGTGGAAAAATGTTCTGAATTGGCCTTGAATTGTTGGATGAGGTTCCTTCTCTTATCAATGTCTTGTTGGTACTTGGCAGAAGTTGATTGAAGTAATAAAAGAGGAGTTGTTTCTGTTGTTGGGTGTGATTTTTGAATTTTTATTTGACAAGAGGTATTGGATTTGGGGGTGGTGTTTCAATGGTCCCTACATTGTCATCATCATCAATGACTGGTGAAGGAGAGGCTGAAGAGAATGGTCAGTCTAGTTTGGTATGGAGTGATGGAATCTTACCTTCTGGTGAATCAGGGTGATGATAGGAAGAAGATGCTGTTTGAGTTACAGTTTTTCTTCTGGATGAATGAATTTTTTTGAATATTCTTGGAATGATGATGGAGGGTATGGATCTTCTGGTGGAAGAGGATGGGCCAGGCTGAGTGTAGGAAGAAGCTGAAGAGGAGAATAATTTTCCAGGTCTGTGGCATTGTTTCTTTCTGGAGTGGAAAGCATCACAAGAAGTCCTGTAGATGTGAAGAGGTTCAGTCATTGCACAGATGAGGTTGTTGTCAATGCAGTACTGGAAAGGGCCCAGGTCAGATGCAGGTCTGGAGAGGCATTTGAAAATGGTTTTTAGTGGATGAGGAATGTGGAAATTCTTTATTGAAGGGAGGATGTGGTGTTCCAAAGCTGGGTAGGCCTTTGGAGTGCGTATTTGGAGTTATTTGGTATGTAGGGTGTAGTTGGGGTTATGGTGTTTTTTATTGGTGTTTAATTAGTTTTTAGATGTTTAGTTGTGTTTTTGTAGGCTTAATCTAGGGCCACTTTTTATGTATCAGCATAATTTCCTTTCCTTTCTCATCATTATGGTATGTGTTATGTGTGATTAGCTTGTTTCTATGTGTAGTTACTGTTGTTTTGTTGTTCTATAGGGTGTTTTTGGGCATTTAAGGGCCTAAAAGTGGCTGCCCGCCACTAGGAGGCCTGCCCGCCTGCGCCTGTGGAAGCCTCCAGAGGCACTTTTATGCATGTAGAAAGGTGGGAGTGTTAGATTTGGCTGGGAAAAGGCCAGGGTGGTCTGTGTGTGAGATATTGAAGCAAGTTTAAGGACATTCTAGTTTATCATCAACAATCTGGTATATCTGGAATCTCTAAGCTTCACTCTTTTGGCTGGGTTGTGAAAAGTTTAGTTCTTACTTGACCTCAACTCTTGTCACTGTTTTCCCTAGTATAGTCTTGAAAGCTATCATAAGTATTATTTCTGTCTCTGGTGTGGCTTTGTAACCAACATCAAGTATTATTGCTTTCTCTGGTGTGGAAATTGGTCTACATTTCAGTTATTTGGTCTGGTAGTCTCTCTGGTGACTAATTTCTTGGCTAATCAAGCAGTCAATTGTGCTGCAAAGTGGTTTTAGAAAACAAGAATCACTTTATTTTTAAAAAGAGACAGGGGAGTTTCTCTCTGGTTTTTCTCCAACTCCCTTGGTCAAGACCTATAGCTAGTACTATAGGATTTTCTACAGCTCCAGATTTCACAAATAGGTTAGTAGACAAGTGTCAAAATCAAATGATTACTAACTGCACAGAGTTTGATGTTACAGGCCAAGTGTATCAGCCACTATCTAGAATACTCAAGCCACCTCATTATGCAGGACCTCTGCGATATTTAAAGTTGTCTATTAATGGTAAAAAGATTAAAGCGCTGGTGGATACTGGTTCTCAAATTGATGTGGTGGATCTAGTTCTTCCTGTAAAACATAGTGAAGGGACTGTAGCTGGAATTGGTGCAGGAATTTAACATGTTATAGGGATAGCTGAGTACTTTAAGACCCAAGTTTCAGGAGAAGAGCAGGAAATGCACTTTTATATTCCTATGTGGGTGGTAAAACCAGTTTTTCCAATGCCTTTTCTGATGTATTATGTAGAAACTATTTATTATTTCTTGAATAGAAATATAGGAATTAAGACTATGGGGGATGATGGAATACCAATTACACAAATTTTAGTAGCACCAAAAGATGGTGGCTAAGAAACTAGGTGTGTAGAGTCAAATATTTTGGAGAAAGAATAAGAATATTTTTGGGACAGCTTGGATAAAGAAAATTGACAATCGCTAGGGAGGCACTGTAGAAAGACTCTTACAGTCACATTTCTGTAAGCAGAATTCAAGAGAGTTGGATAAAACTAAGAAGATTCTGTCACTTTAAGTAAAGAAAGTGTTCAAAATTAACTAGTCTAAAATTTCAACTTGATAAGAAATTAACTTCTTGAAAAGATATTTTTAACAGCTTTGAGATGTTAGAATTGGTGTTCTTAAGTTAACATAATGAAATACAACAAAAGGTTGTACTAGTGAACAGTTATTTAAATGATTGAATTTATATGAATTTCTAAAGTTTTTATTTTTTTGAAAATTTTTTAAAATTGAGTCCCTGGTGTTGAGACCCTTCTAATGATACCCTATATGTATATATTTATAAGTTGTTGTGTAAAATATATGAAGTGTTGAGTAAAAATGTTATATTTATAAGGTTTTTACAAATTTTAAAATGTTATGTTAAATGATGGTTGTTATGCATAGTAACACTGTATGATTTTCTCCGATATTGTATTATTTTGAGTCTGAAGCTTTTATATGAATAGTCTAGTCATGTGCTTCTTTTCCCTTTCTGGAGCTTGTCTGGAGTTTGTCCGGATGTTTCTAAAGCTTGTACAGACTTCTGGACTCAATTAGAACCTTAAAACCATAATAAAAATTTAAAAAAAGTAGAGATGATAGAGCTACATCTTGAGAAAATTTACTCTGATTTTTTTAGCCTGCGCAGCCCTATTCACTGAGCTAGAACTCATTAAAGTTAATTAAATCAACAAAAATTAAAAATATGAGAAAATATGAGAAAAATAGTAAAAATTCCCATAAAATTTTCAAAGGTTCTTGAGTCTCGTGACTTCTATTCTCTTGTATTTTTAATCTCATATTAGTGTTTCTTGACTTTGAATTATTTATTTTCTCTTGATGTGTTTATTAGACCTATTTTCACCATAAAACCAACTATTTTCTTTGAAATTAAATTATTATAAATTAAATAACCCTTTAAATCTCCATAATAAATTTCCCACAATAAAATTAAAGCATAATTTAGTGCTGTAATATACTTTAGACTGGCACAGTGCCACATTTTTCATTAGGGGCTGAAATGTTAGGTGTTACTTTCTCAAAAAATGATAGGAACCCAGATAGTAACAAGTTGGTCCAAGAAGGGATACTTAAATCAGGACTCTGTAGGTGTCATAGAAATTCAACTATAGAGTATATTATACCAGTAATTTTTAATTTCTTTAATTTTGGTTTTTTATATTGATTTATTAAAAGAAAAGGCAAAAACATGATTTGAGTGTTACACATAGTTACATAAGGGAAAGTCTAGTATTAAGTAATGAAGGAAGTAGCTGGCCCAGTCTAGCTTCAAAGTATAAACCTGTGGAAGTTTAATTTAGACCAGTAAATTTTCAACTGCCATATCTTAAACCCCCCTTTTTAGAGGCCAGCACTATCAAGGAATCCTTATGACACACCATTAACCAAGTTTCTGCCAATTTTCATACCTATAGAAAGGATTAAACATGAGTGCTAAAAGATAATTAATTTTGGAAAAGAGGATTGGCTTTCACAAGAAGAAAAAAATTCCAGGTGTTCCAAAAAATGCATTCCAAATCCATAAAATGTTTGGTGCCACAGCTTTGAGAACCATTGTTTTCATACCTTTCTTACCCTGATACTTTCCAGCCCAAACAGAAGAACAGGTTTTCCATGTGTGTGT
The DNA here is from genome assembly GCA_030280995.1 of Hemileia vastatrix. Classification (NCBI taxonomy): domain Eukaryota; kingdom Fungi; phylum Basidiomycota; class Pucciniomycetes; order Pucciniales; family Zaghouaniaceae; genus Hemileia; species Hemileia vastatrix. Next base: position 15,856,423 of record JASXTE010000006.1, on the reverse strand, counting down.
GCTCCATCAAAGCTTCCTTTACAGACAGGGAAGCCTTAATCCTCATTCTCTTTTATAATCTTGTTTATCTCATCAGGGTTTGGAAATCAAAGAAATTCAGAGCCATATATCTTTTTCACATCTTTAGCAAAACTTTTTAGACACTCAATTACAGTACTAGCACTGATTTGAGTGTATTCATCTGTGATGTCAGCTGATACATTACATGACATCTGTCAGAGGGCTTTTAAATTTTTTTAATTTCATAATAATCCCCAAGTGCCAAAAAGTCATGTCATTGAGCCAAATATATATATTGAGCCTGCAAGTCATTGGCTAAATTTACACAGAGTTTTTTATTTATTTGGAAACAGCAGTTTAAACAGGACTGTGGGTACTTTGGGTTATCCCCAAGATAATTCTCAATGAGTAAATCATTTGTTGAGCTTGATCCCAATGTATTCTCCTACAAGTAAAAGTAGTCTCTTTGTCATATATAGGATATAATTCAAGAAATTCTTGCACATTGTTGAGATGAAATGCAAGGGATTTAATGATGCATGACACTGAAACTTCAGCTTTAGCAAACATTAGTAAATTCATATTATATACTATTTTGAACAGTTTCAGAGAACAGCTAATTAGCCTAATTTTTTAATATTGCATGACATTTGCTAATGTTATTTTTAAGACATGATTTTACATGCTCTAAGAGAGTAGTTTTCAGTTAGTTAGCTTGTTGAGAAGGTCAAAAAGCACATAACTAGGTAGTAAACTCCAAATTATTTTAAACCTGTCCAATTATCCCTCAATTTCATGTCTCACCATGTGTTGACCTCTAGTTTTTTTGAAAGCCCTCACCATAAAAAACACTTGACACCTGCTAGCAGGCGCCAATCCCTCAATCCACTTGTGACTCAAGAGCAACTCATATTTGATGCCACGGGAGCTAGCATGCTCAGTGTTGAGTGCGCGTTCTTTTTAGAAGAATTACAGTTGAGGTGGGGCTGAATTAAATCAAAGATAGGGATTCGCAACTGTTATCAGGCGCCCACATTTTTTTTCTGGTGCCTGTTATTTACAGATGACAGGAGTTTTAGAAAGTGTTTCCCTTGTTATGGAGACCAAGAAAATTGTAAGAATATGGACATTTTAGAATATTTCATTCTTCCACAGCCATATTTTTTGTGATTTCTATTGTTGTTTGACTTGTTATCAAGATTGTTTGGCTTTCATTATGGTAAAAATTGTATTTAAACTCAACCGTTTTTCTAACTTTAAAGCTGCATATCAAATCCAATTAAAGGAATGGCTGTTCGTAACAATTGCACAACAGTTGCATAATTGTTGCGCTACATGGCGAAACAAAAATGCGTCGTAGTGATGAGATCTCAAATAACCAAAATTTTTGAAATTCAATATTTGATGTTCACTCAAAAATTTCTAGGAAATCCAATGTGAGGTTCTGCAAAAAAATCTAACTTTGACACCTACTTATGTGATGATAGGATCTCAAGAAGTATCATATTAAAGGAGATCAAAAGAAAAGATTTTTACATTTCATTATAGCCATTGAGGTACAAGGAATTTGATAATAAGCTATAATTGAACTAGAGGAAAATTTTTATCAGCTGATGATGAAAGAGTAAAGGAGGATGGTAAAAGGGTAAAATATTTCTATCCTTGTTTTTCGAATGATCGTCGCGCGAGATAACAGCATATAAGCTTGATGATGAGATGGAGCATATACTGTTTGGCTACTCATATATCTCTGTACGTACCTACACGAATGAAAAGTGTATATAGTAATATGGATGGTTTTTTTGAAATAGTAATGTTACTTAGTAGAATAGAAAGGTGTACTAAAATAAATTGACAGAATATCAATGCGCGGCTGAAGGAACCTTCACACTGCACGATCTCAACCACTATCACACTTTGATTAATGTTTCTAATTTTCTGCTTGGTCTCCAATGGAAAAATGTGAATTCGCACTGAGGAAAGCTGCAGGATAGCTCCAAGAAATTCGTGATTGTGAAAAAAAAAATTGATATTCTTCATATTTGATAAAAAAATCATGCGTGTTTTTTATGAAATTTTATTATTGAGAGATCGATTTAAAGCTGAGTTTTTTAATATTATTGTGCGATTTCACACAGCCAGGAGCATTAAAGTTAAGGCTGTTTTAAAGTTAAGTTCAAACTAGGTAAAATTGGATAGCTCTGGTGAAACTAGAAAGATGATAGATAAAGCTGCTGATTCATGATCAGTGTCAATTGAACCGAATGGATCCATTCGGCACTCAATTGATGGAATTTGGATCTCTGGTGATTATTTTGTGGGCTCATTATTTGTGACCTGTGACGTGGTATGCTGTTCATCAAATGTAGATGTCTCCCCAAGTTTTTTTTCATATATCGCCACGCATAATTTATACCCCAAATCATCTTTCATGTTCTTTTTATCATACAGATCAGATACAAACTTAGAACCATCCGAAAAATAACTAAAGCCATTATGTACAGGTTGGCTTGGAGCCCACGGGGTAAGTACATTGCATGAGCCCTCGCTATCACGAGAAAAAGCCGCAATTGGTGCCTTGCCATCCACAAGTTGATCCTGAGTAGAATTTATTTCATCCGTCAGTAGTTTACGCTGCATACCAGGATACGGAGCTGAATGAGATTGAAGGTACTTGAAATCTTCTGCTGGAGCCGCCATCGCACATGGCAAAGTGATAATAATTTGAGATATGAATATAAATCCAAGTGCGCCAAGGTTTGAAAAAATAACTTTGACTTCCATTAAAGTATAAAAGAGGAATTTTAGAGCTGTAGGTAATTTTTTTGTAGGAGATAAATGTTGATGTTGATCCCACTAAAGCTTAATGCAGCGTGTTTGAGTGTTATGATGACAAGAACTTTATACAGATGTAAGTCACTCCAATACTATGAGGTGTAAAGAGGAACTGTTGTTGATTATGATATGCGCCAATCTTTATACAGTAGAGGCCACTCCAATACTATAAGATGTGAGGAGGAACTGTCGCTGATTATGATATGCGCTAACTTGTGATGAACACTTAAGAAATCTCTACTAAATCAAACGAGATACAACGTATATGTGCGAACCATTATACAGATGTAAGTCGCGCCAATACTATGAGATGTGAGGAGGAATTGTCGCTGATTATGATATGCGCTAACCTATAGTTTAAATGGAAATTAATAAACTAAATAAATAATTAAAAAAAATCTAAGAATTCACACCTGTTCGGTCAATAGTAAGTGAAAATGTAACTTTAGTGTTTAAAAAGGAGACAAAGATGATTTGGAATCGACTACAGAGATATGAGATATATATATACCACCTTTGTCTGTGAACAAGTGACACCATTTTCTGTATTTACTTCATACAAAATTACTAGGATGTCACAGTGCAATAAATGTTCGTTTCGTCTTGGGGCGCAACGATCACGCAACAGTTAAAAACAATTATTATTGGCACTTGAAGGTCTTAGGTGGGTCTTAAGTGCACAAAACAATTGTTTCGTAACAGTTGCACAACTGTTGCGTAATTGTTGCGCCCCATGGCGAAACAAACATATGCTGTAGTGTCATTTCAATAGATCAAGCAGTGTACAGTGGCGAATCAAACATGTGCTGTGGTGTCAATAAATTTTCGAAATTTTTTATTTTTATCTCAATAATTTCGGATCTGGCTGTATCAGCTTACTGAATTCCGGAAGAACCGAAGAACAGGAGGTAATGCTGCAACAGTACAGCCATGTCAATGAAGCTTGGTGTTTTGTAGAAAAAATGTTCTACTTTTCCACCCGGCTTCTGCCTTTTTTTCTATTCAAACTTGCAGTTGACTCCAGGCCGACTCCACTGCTACAGCCAAGTCAGCGAAGCTTGGTGATTTTGCAAAAATAATTGCTACTTTTTTCTCCCGGCTGCCACTTTTTGTACTGTCAAATCATACCGGCTGCAGGCCAGCCCAGCCGCAACTGTCTCACATCAGACAGCAATTGTCCGACATTAGGTGACTTTTTTTTTTCTGACGTGTGATTTTCCAAACCAAGATGCCCCAATTTCATCATTGATTTTCATTCTCGTTCTCTAAGACAGTCAAGAGGCAGAGCGAGAATTGAATTAGATGTGATACCTGGAAAAAAGGGAAAAAAATGAGAAGGAGAAGGAGAATGAAATGGGGGGAAGAAGAAATCAATCCATGGTGAAATTGGTATTAACGCAGCAGTATAGAACTCTCGTTGAATTGGATCAGAAGCGATAATTATATTGCTGCAACGTCTACATCAATATATACTAGGCTGCGGCGTAGTCGAGAGCTAACAATTGGGGCTGTTATGTGTAGTATGATAGCTTTTTTTTTTTTTTTTTTTTTTTTTTTATTTCATACAATCTCGCCCGGCTGGGGGCATGAAGGAGGGAACAGGTGGAAGAGCTAGATACAGGGGGGGAGGAAACAAACTAGATGTATGACAGGGCAATTAAAAGGGAGACAAGGTATGAGGTTACTGGGAAAGTGGCATATTGTTAAGGAATCTATTAGTGTTGATAAGAAAATTGGCTACTTGTTTTGTAATTAGACTAGGAGAGAGGAGGGATGAAGTGGCGAAAGGCATTTTATGTTTTTTGGCAGCACCGATGAGAACCTTACGTTCCTCATTGTGAGCGGGGCAAAAGAGAAGGACATGTTCAGGGGTATCAGGAGCGTTAAGTGTGCAGAGTAAGCAAATAGGTGAGTCCACGGCTCTGAAACGAAATAAAAATTGTTTCAGGGGAGAATGTCCTGAGCGACATTGCTCAAAGGCAGTAGCGTGGGCTCGGGGTATTGGCGCAGCGGTAATGATTTTAGGAAGAAGGTAAAAAGGATAGATATTAATTACTGTTGTGGTCACGCAGACTATATACACTACTGCGGCGTAGTCGGAACCTAACACCCGCCCCTCCGACAAGACGCTCATTCCAGTATATATGAAACTATTTACAATTTGTTATGATGTTATTATGGTAGCTATTAGGAATATAAAAGAAAATAGACAAGACGATGATAAAGAAGTTATAATTTTTGTTATTTGATACCTAAGTTTCCACATCCCTTGTCATGTAACTGTTTGTTTAGTGGTTTCGTCATTATATCCGCTAGTTGTTCAGATGTAGGTACCCATGATATTGTAGCTTTTCTTTTGTGTAGTTGTTCATTGACAAAAAAGAATTCCCTGTCGCTGTGCCTGGTCCTTTTATTTGAGCTTTCATCATTTGATACCTTTATAGATGCTTGATTATCACATTTTAAATGGAACGGGCCTGTGAAATTAATCAAATCATTGAGCAAATTTTGAATCCACAAGCCCATTCTAGTCGCACTCCCAAGAGCCATGTGTTCTGCATGGCATGTTGAGGAAGCAACAGATGGCATGCGTTTTGAGGACCAGAATATTAAGGAACCTTGCATGTTGATAATCATGCCTCCAGTTGATCTTGAAAATTCCCCGCCCCAGTTTGCATCTGAGTAGACATCTAGATTGATAGTATGTGAGGTTGATAGTGGATATAAGTGTAGTTTCTTTGTGGATGTATATTGTAAATAACCAAGTAAGTGTCTCAACGCTCTCCAGTGTTCGTTAGTGGGGTTTTTTGAGTGTCTGGCCAATTGATTTACAGAGAAACTGAGGTAAGGACGAGTTGCTGTGGTTAGATAAGTCAAGGAACCAATAATTGACAGATAATCTCCTGGATTAATAGCTGGGTGGTTTGGTGGGGGTGTGGAAAGGTCTATATTGGTCGGCAGTGGTTGATGGTGACATATTCCTGTTATATGATGAGTTGTTAAAATTCTGTCTAACAAATTTTCTTGACTAAGTTGAAATCCTCTTTCATTCCTTTCTATCTTGATACCTACTATTGCATCCAGTCTATCTTGCCATTTGATGATGAGAGTTTGACTTAAATCTTTTTCAAGTTGTTTCAGAACTTCATTGTTGTTGCCAGTTACAATTCCATTGTCAACATGAACCCAAAGCATAGCCTTTGTGTTGTTATTCTTCAGAAAATAAACGCTATTGTCATAGGATGACATTTCATAACCCAGGTTTTTTAGTTGCTGTCCAAAGTGTTGCCACCAGCAACGTGCTGCCTGACATGTGCCATAAAGAGCTTTGAGCAATTTGAAAACTTTTCCATCTTTTCTTTCAAAGCCAGGTGGGTCCTTTACCCATACTTCTTCGTCTATTGGACTGTGTAGGTATGCTGCTGTGACATCAAAAGCATGGACTGGCCAGTTATACATTGCTGCAATTGTGAGAATGATTCTTTGGGCTGTAAATGAGGCAGTTGGAGCAAAAGTGGAAGAATAATCTATACCTTTTACTTGTTTAAAACCTTTTGCCACGTATCGAGCCTTCAGTTTTGTGTTTCCTGTTGATGCATCTTTCTTTTCTGCAAAAACCCATCTAGCATCTAGTATTCTGGCCCCTTCAGGTGGTTCTTTTCTCTCCCAGACCTTCATGTTGTTAATATTCTATAAGCATGTTATACTTTTCATCACCTAGCATATGATTTAGACGACTACCTATGTATTTAGATACCCTAACACTAGATAATCTCCTATATCACTATTTATATGCATACCCTAACTTGAATACTTTTAAGGATGCCTCCTCACTACTGAGTCGGCATCCAATCTTTTCTCTTCTCATTATTAATATTTTTGCTCACCCGTTTCTTTAGCTTTTGTTTCCTTTCTCTGTCCTGTCCTGTCCTTGCTCGTCCATTTCTCTCCTCCCTCGTCCACATCCTTTCTTTGTCCATCTGCTGTCCTTACTTCACTTACTTACTCTATTGATTCTTATCAGGTAACAAGTATGTGCTCTACGACTGCAATGCATCTAATCTTTTCTCTTCTCATTATTAATATTTTTGCTCACCCGTTTCTTTAGCTTTTGTTTCCTTTCTCTGTCCTGTCCTGTCCTTGCTCGTCCATTTCTCTCCTCCCTCGTCCACATCCTTTCTTTGTCCATCTGCTGTCCTTACTTCACTTACTTACTCTATTGATTCTTATCAGGTAACAACTTTTGTTTCCTTTCTCTGTCCTGTCCTGTCCTTGCTCGTCCATTTCTCTCCTCCCTCGTCCACATCCTTTCTTTGTCCATCTGCTGTCCTTACTTCACTTACTTACTCTATTGATTCTTATCAGGGTTATGGGCCCAGCGCCACTGCATTAAATAAACTCTGGCCACTCCTCAGTCTGTCAACACTTCATCCTCTCGCTCGAGTTCACGTTCATCCTCTACACATACCTTTACTCCTGACATGGCCTCCACCTCAGAATTGAGAGCTACGCCCAACTTCTCTTACCTTCAAGATTCCTCAAACTACTCTGAAATTAAAGGAATCGAAAAACTCACTGACAAAAATTATAGTTCTTGGAAAACGGATATTAAATATGCTCTAACTGTTCGAAATCTAGATCAATTTCTAGACGAAAAATGTCCAATTCCTACCGATCCCGATCTACTTAATATATTTAATATTCGACAAAGGCAAACTAACACAATAATCAAGATGTTCATGGACAGGCCCAATCAACACAAATTTATACTTGACGACGATGCGGTAGAACCTGCTCAATTATGGAAGCGCATCAAAGATCATTATGCTTCAAAATCAACACAAAACTGCTCATACGTTGTCAGTCAACTCTTCAAAATCAAATTTACTGAAGGGAATATTCTTGAAGCAATGAATAACTTTAGAGAGACAATGAGACTACTCAGAGAAGTTGCTCCCGACTTGTTCAAAGAAAATATCTTATCTTACATCATGGGAAACTACGTTCTCAATCTACTTCCTGAATCATATCAAACTGCCGCCACTATCATTTTAAGCAAATACGACATCACCAACCAACGACCGACTATTGAGAATATTTTCTCAGATATCGAATCAGAAGTAACTCGTCGTAAAGCACTAAACTTATCTTCTATCGGTACTGCCTTGGCAATGGACACCAAGACAAAACAACTTTGCTCAAAAGGAAAACATAATCCTCTAGCGCCACACTCTGAATCTTCTTGCTTCCAACTTCATCCTGAGAAACGTGACGAATTTCTAAAAAGGAAAAAGGAAAGGGAAAATCGCAATACTGACAACTCAAACAAAGTACTATCAGTTTTTAATGACTTATCTAATGATCACGCCATATTGGACAGTGGTGCATCATTTTCAATCTTCAACAATCGAAAATTTTTCAAAACATTTCACAACTCTGAAACTACTCTGTCAATGGCCAATGGAGACGAGCTTATTGCCCTTGGACAAGGCAATGCTATGTTTACTTCATCATCAGGCCATAACTTCAACATCAACCATGCCTTATATGCACCAAACGTTAAGGCAAATCTTATCTCACTCGTGGACATACTACTGGACGGATGGACTATATCTAACGAAAAAGGACAGTTTAAAATCAAAAATGGGAACACTACTCTCTTAGAGTGCTCCTCTAAAGGGCGAATCTTAACTTTCCCACTGGTTATGGATCCTATTTATTCCCCTATCTACAATGTCAACTCTATGGACGAAAGACTAAAATTACTACATCACAATTACGGCCACCCGAATAATCAAACTATGGAAAAATTATTCCCAGGTTTGAATTTCTCTAATTTCTCTTGTAAAACATGCGCTCTTGCTAAAGCTCATGCTTTACCCTTCTCGGGAAATTTTCCAACCCCTGAATCACCCTTGGATGTTATCCACATGGATCTATGTGGCCCAATTACTCCCGAATCAAAAGGTGGCAAATCATACTTCTTCCAAATAGTCGATGGTCACTCTCGATTCCGTCATGTGCAATTTCTCCAATTGAAATCAGAAACATTTGAAAGCTACAAAGATTTTGAAACCTTAGTTGAAAATCAGTTGGAAAGGAAAGTCAAATGCATTGTCTCAGACAACGGTGGAGAATTCGTAAACCTCCCTATGAAAAATCACCTCAAAAACAAAGGTATAGTTCACTTACGAACAGCACCCTACTCCCCGCAACAAAACCCAATAGCTGAAAGGGGAAACCGTTCCATAGTCGAAAAGGCAAAGTGTCTATTGATTGAAGCTGGCCTCGACTCAGAGTGGTGGGCTGAAGCTGTCAACACAGCGACCTTCCTGCTAAATATCCTTCCCACTTCAGCTCTTGAGAACGGCAAAACTCCTTGGGAACTCTGGCATAAAAACTCTAAACTACCATCTAAATTATATCCATTCGGCTCCGATGTCGTCTATCATCTCCAGAAGCACAAGCGTGTGGGCAAGTTTGACAAAAGTGGCGAAGAAGGTATCTTCTTAGGCTACTGTGATGGTCATGTCAACTATCGCATATTCTTATCACATGTTTGTTAAGTTATCTATTTCTTGTTGACAAGCTTTTCTCCATTCATCACCCTTCTCAGATCGTAAGGCTTCTTTAAATGTTTTAGGTAACTGAGTTGCAAAGTATTCACAATTTATTTGGATGTCTTCCACCAGACGATCTTGTTCAATCATTTGCTCTTCCAGATCAAAATTTCCTAGTATAAGATTGCTGTTGGTTAGAGTGTTTGCACTGTTCATTACAAAATTGAGGGACATCTTATTTTCACTTTTTGTTTCACATTCTTTGAAGCTGGCCCACGCAGATGTTAAGAATTTCTTTTCTATTGGGTCCCAAAAAATCCAGCCTTTCATACCAGCTGGAAAACCTACAGTGTAGCATCTTCTTGCTCGGACATCTAGCTTTTTCCTCTTCTCTTCAGGTATGTGTACATAAGCTACTTCACCAAATTTCCTAAGAATATCTATTTGCGGTTTAGTGTTGAAGAGTGCTTCATAAGGTGTAATTGAGTTGCAAATAGTGTTGGGTATTCTGTTTAGGTGATATGAAGCCCATTTGAAAGCAAAAGACCAGAAGGTTTTTCCAAGACGACTGTCAAATAGTAAAGTTCTTCCCATTTCTGTAAGAGTACGATTAAATCTTTCAATATTTCCATTTTGTTGATGAAAATATGGTAGAGATTTTTCATGTATTATTCCGTTTTTTGTTGTGAACATGTCCATCAGTTTATTGTTGAATTCTCCTCCATTGTCTGATCTAATTATTTTGACCTTCTGATTTGTCTGTTTCTCCAATCTTGTTATGATGTTGATGACTGTATGTGTTGATTCAGATTTGTTTTTGATGATGTGACACTCACTGTATGTTGTAGCTAAATCTCTGAAGGTTAAAGCATATAAACCACCGTCAACTGATTCCTCTTCAATTGGGCCAATTAAGTCCATAGTTACTATTTCAAGTTTGTCAACTTTTCTACCAGTTGAATCAAGAAAACATTGTCTTCTACTTTTGCACATTTGACAAGAATCACATATAATATTTCCATTAGGCAGTTTATCAGGTAATCCATGAACCACTTTCTCTTTGCACATCTTTCGTATTTGTCTCAGACTTGCATGGCCAAGTAGGCAGTGCCAGGTGTAGAGAATTTCTTCATCTTTGCTTCTTTTTCTCAATTCAGGATACTTGGTTGGGATCTCAAGACTAAATATTGCTGGTTGTATAGGTAAAACATTTAATTCATTTTTATTATGGTCAGCATATGGTAATTTAGTAGTTACATCAGAAGATATATTTAAATTATTATAATGCATTGGACTATTAAATGTCCATTTCCTATTGATGAACATGGCTGACAGAATTGGAAGGCCGTGATAGCTGATGAGAAAATCATTGAAGTTAACACATGAAAAGTTAGCACCACTCTTGATTAGGGATGCTGGTGAGATTAGCGTACCTCTAGCATCTTCACAGTAGTATACTGGTCTAATATTGATGATTTCCCCATTGAGACCATGGAAGCGTATCGTCCCTTTGCCTGTAATGAGAGGGGAGGAACCATTAGTGGCCACTTTCAAAGCAATGGGATTTTTTAGAGGGAGAAAATCAACTAACTCATTCAGATTACCAGAAAGATGATGAGTTGCACCTGTGTCAAAAATAGGTTTTGCCGAATATGCCTCATTGTCTGATAGTTGCATTCTAGCAAAAGCAGCTGCAGATGCTTCTGGGGAGTCATCAGTGAGTTCTACAATTTGTGCTGAAGCAGATTTTGCTTGAGGTTGTTGTGAGGTGTTGTGACGGTTTGTTTGTCGTTGGGGATAAATTGGGCGGTAAGAATCCATTTTCTGTGGTATAGGCCTCTGGTGAATGGGTAGATTGGGTTTGTGTGGAGGATTGTTGTTAGGGACGATTGTTGGTTGTGTGATAGAGGGCGGTACTACCATTGGATAGTGTGTGCTGTAGCCGGCTTGCCTTTTTTGGAAAAAGGAATTGTAATTGGTGCGGTTGTTGAGAGTTCTTTTAGGACAGTTGGCTTGCAGATGACCTGATGAGTTACAGATATAGCAGCTTCCTGGAGATCTTTGAGTAGCAGCATTAGATTCATAGACATTCTGATTAGCAGCATTAGATTCATAGACATTGACAGAACTAGAACCAGAATCAGAGAGCGGTAGCCTAGTAGAAACAGAAGCAGAAGATTCATTTGCAGTGACAGTAGTGTTAGTAGTAGTAGTATTCAGAAGTTTATCATCATGTTTAAGTCTTTCCCAAGTGGTACAAAAGATTTTGTTGAGAACTGCAACAGTGATTGACTTGTCTGATTTGCATAGTTGTTCTGTTTCTTTGAGGACTTCTGAGCTAAACCGTGGGTTGTCTTGAATGATACGTTGACAGAGACAGCCTAAGATGTCCTTTTCACTGAGTCCTTGAGCCCATAAGCAAGCACACGCATCTCGAAATTCGTTCATTAACTCTATGGGATTGTCGCATTCTTTAGAACGAAGATCAATCACTCTTTCTATAGCATTCAGTTGAGCCGCTCTAGAAACTGTGTTGAAGACACTTTTGATATGGCGAAATGCAGTCGTGCTTGGTGTAACATCAATGATTTGAGATTTCATTTCCGGCCCAACAGAATTGATCAGTATTGCTCTACCTATTCGCTCTTTGATGGAAGTTTTTGAGGCCCCTTTTCGCTCTAGAAAGTTGGTTTCTCCAGTGAAGTCACTGATGACGCCTCGTAGTTCTCTATGCCACTCGCAGAAATTTGAACCATCGTCTTTTAGAGTATGTCGCCAGTCTTTCAATAGCATCCTTGCCTTAACAATGCTGTCCCAAATGTATGAGTCTTCTTGAATTCACAGTAGTACACGCGGATTGGGTGCATCATCCATGTCAGACGTTGCATCTTCATCATGGATTTGAGTTTCATTTTCATTTGTGGTATAGTCTTGAGGTGGTCGTTGTGGATAACTGGGTGTTGGTTGAGAAGTTGGTGTATCGTACTCTTGAGGAGTCGGTTGTTGATTGGATGGCATCATCGAAGTGTCGAGTATTGGAATAGTGAGAATAGGAGAGAAGAATAGAGAAAAAAAAAGGAAAAAAGGAAAAAAAGAAAAGAAAAAAACGAGAATAAAATATAGACTATAGTTGTTATGAGAGTAAGAGAAAAAAAGGAAAGAAGAAGAAAAAAAATGAAAAAATTATAGAAAGATGGGGAACGAGTACTGGGTAAAAGGGGGGTTATATATGTAATTTTTTTTTTTTTTTTTAATAGTCGATTATATTTCGCTTTCGGAGAGATAGGGCCACTATCTCGCTTTGATGCTTGGCGAGAGCAACAACCTAATCGCTTATAAGATCGAGGTAATTATTTTATTTTTTATTATTTTTTAATTAGAGAAAGAAAGAAAAGGAGAGAAAAAGAAGCAATAAGAGAGAAAAAAGAAAAGGAGAAGAAATAAAGCGCTTGTAAAAAGGAGACAATTGGCAAGGTGCGAACGAAAAAGGAAAAAAAAATCGCAGTAAAAGGAAACAATTGCCGAGGGGAGAAAAAACGATTGCCGAGAGGAGGAAGATAGTGAGTCCAAAGAGAAAAAAAAAGGTTGACGAGACCGTTTTTAGAGTCGTTTTAGAAAAAAAGGAGACTAGGCAAGACGAGAGAAGAGAGAAGAAAGAGAAATAAAAAAAAACTAGGCGAGACTAGGTGCAAGAGCCCATAACCTATTGGCGCAGCGGTAATGATTTTAGGAAGAAGGTAAAAAGGATAGATATTAATTACTGTTGTGGTCACGCAGACTATATACACTACTGCGGCGTAGTCGGAACCTAACACGGGGAAGTTCAATGAGCACTTTAAGGGTTCCCAGAGGGTTAAATTTCCCTCTGAGTTTCCTAAGTGTGTCTGGTGGGGGAGGAGATGATAGAAGGATTTTAGTATGTGTTTTTAAGTGAGTTTTAAGTGCTGAAATAGATGGTGGGGGGGGGGGAACAAAAGAGAGAAAGGACTCAGCTGAGGATGCTAGCGGATGAGATCCATTAGCCAGCTGATCTGCCATTTCATTGACCGGAATCCCAACATTTCCAGGGCACCACAGGACATTGAGTGATAATGATGGGTTAGAGCAACTAAGGGAGTGAACTGCTGATGTGATTGAGGCTAGGATGGTTGAGGTTGAGGTTGAGGGGGATGCGGTAGAGAGCACTCTGATGACTGACTGATTGTCTGTCAAAAGGGGTAGGGAGTTGTATATTGTTATGTACTTAGAGCCTTATGTACTTAGACATCCTATATAATCTGTGGACACAGCATCCTGAGACTCCGGTTCTTTCCGGAGTCCCGAGTGCTGATACCGTGCCACAGGTTATGGGCTGTTCCCGCATGTGAATAAATATCAGTGTTTTTGACTTCCACCTTGTTAGCACAAGCGCAGCAAGAGTAAAAGAAAGACCCCCAGCGCATGTCTGAGCAAGACTTACCAAATCCTAGCGCTTGTAAATCCTCATCCCGACCCATCTCTGATCGCGAACTCTGCAATCTTGGCATTTCCGTAAATCACCTGCCTTCATCTTCTTCATCACGATCCCGTTCTACTCCCCCTCGACCCACCCTTAAATCCGAACCCACCACCTTACCTACTATCATAATCTCACACAACTCGCACATGGCTGCACCACCCTCACCTACCCCATCTCACGCGACACCTTCCCCTTCTCCTGCCCCCCCGCGACTGTCTCCCCACCAATCACCCCAGCAGCAGCCATGAGCACTGATCCCTTTGCGGATGTTGAGCGCCGACAAAGAGTCCTCAGCCGCATGCCGCAACTAAATCCGCAAGGCACCAACTGGGATGACTGGCACAATAAAGTCCTGACTTACATGAAGAATGTTGTCGGGACTCGTGCGTATGCATTGAGCAACAATGTTACAGCTAATGCTGACCTGGACCGCATGAGTCAGTTCCTATTGTACCACTCAGTCTGTAACAAGTTTCAAAAGCAACTGTCCACTGACTGGCCGTGTCGCAAAGTGTATCTGTTCTTGTCGGAAAGTTCAGCAAAACGTCACATACCTCTCTCATGTCCTCTGTTGTGGACCTCCTCAATATCCAAACATGTTCTTTCTCTTCATCCGCTGAGTACCTTACCGCTATTGACGAAGGCATTGAGCTCATGAAGCGCCAGCTACCTGTCATGGACATGAACAAGTTTCACTTCATCATGACTCACGCGCTGATTCCCCCATCGATGAAAGACTTGTACATCAATCTTTGTGTTGATCTGGATCACTGATCAAACTCAACCGCCTTGACTTTCAATGACCTACGTCAGATTATCCCAAGTCTTGAACGAAACTGTAACGGCCGTCAAAACATTGTCATTGATCCATTGTCTACTCTTCTATCTGACGTACAGGCACATGCTGTTGTCCCCGCCCAGCCCATACAACAACAGGGTGACTATTATCGACCTCCCGATGCAGAGCGTTCCTGCCGCGAATGCCGCTCCACAGAGCATTTTGTAGCCCAATGTCCTTACAACTTGTCCTCGCTCAACTTCTCTGTTCAATTTTATCTTGCACGTGAACACAAAAGACGTTTGGCAGCCGACCCCACTGCTATGCAACAAATTAAATTACCGCCGAGACGCCCTTTCCAAAGGGGAAGAAATCCTCAGAGTCGTGAAGTTGAGGTTGCTGACGATATCCTTTGCATTGAAGCTGAAAACATTGATGCCCTTTGGGACGCAATGGAAACCATTGACCTCAATAGCCTAGAGACAAGGGAAGACATCAGCAATCAAGTGGAAATCATTGATAGTGGTGCGACTCACCATGTCACTGGAAATGTGAGCCTACTCAGTAATTTCAGATCCTTAAAGACTCCCATCCCTATAAAAGTGGCAACTAACGTATCATCTTCTTTCGTCACTGGTATTGGTGATATAAAAATTAGAGGAATTAATAATAAAATTTTAAACATTAAAAATATTCTTTACTGTCCTGACGTTTGGACAACTCTAATTTCATTGTTTGACCTGGTTAGCTATGGTTTCTCTTTTGCTTTGTGTCCTGATGACAAGAATCTTGATATATTTTACAATGATGAGATAGTGATGGAAGGCCGCCTAGAAGATAAATGTAGGTGTTGGATATTAAATGTAATTACTGCTGATGCATGTAATGCAGATGATTCTCTCTATTTCTTGGAGCCATCCCTTCTACGCATTGTTAAGAAAAATGAGAACATTAATTGTCCACCTGCTGTTAAGGGTTCTCTCATGGACTGGCACCAATGCCTTGGCCATACAAGTGAAAAGACTATCAGACAGATAATCAACAACGCATGTGGTCATGGTCTTCCACTTGCCATTCCCCCTGGGAAAATCGACTGCAAAGACTGTCTCATTGCCAAAAGTACAAGGAGAGTGACTGCCACTAGGGAGACCAAGCCGGAATCAATGTTGAGTCTAGTGGTAGGTGATCTGGTAGGTCCTTTAGATCCCACTGTTAATGGAGCGCAATGGGCGGCTATGTTTCGATAGAGCTACACATCCTATGGTGAAGTTTATCTTCTCAACGCTAAATCAGAAGCGACAGCTGCTTTTGTTTCTTTTTACAAAAAGCTGGAAAATGTCAGTGGTAGGAAACTCCAAGTATTGCGCACCGATGGTGGTGATATGCACAGTAAGCAGATGGCTCAGATATTGTTTGACATAGGTGCTACACATGAAATCTCTTACCCTCATCATCACAAACAGAATGGTACTGCTGAAAGATTTAACAGAACGGTTGGAGATATGGCGCATACCATTCTTCTGGCTAGTGGGCTTCAAGAATGTTTCTGGGGCTTGGCTTATAAATGGGCCGCTCATGTGCACAACCGCATTCCTAATGTCAAGACAGGCAACAAAACTCCACTCCATATGATGTATAATTGTGAACCTGACTATTCCAACTTTCGCATCTTTGGTGAGAAAGCATTTGTACATATTCATAAGGAGACTCGCCACAAATTGGACCAACGCGCTCTTATCTGTCATTGTGTTGGCTACTCGAGCAATAATTCTGTGTGGCTTTTTTAGCATGAAGAAACAAATTCATTCTTTGAATCCGCCATGGCCACCTTCCCTGGCGATCATCTACCATCCCACAATCTTGCATGTCAATCCCCTGCGACAAACTCACCCCAAACCACTGTCAACACAACTCACTTGGGTGATTTCAAGGATGAGCGGATGTTAATTGCACAAGAAAAGAACATAGCTGATAATCTTATGCATGGTATGTCAAATTCGTCTATAATCCCTAAGACTCATCTGCAACTTTTGCTCCCACTGCATCTTTTGCCTCACAGTGCATTCTCCTCACATTAGCGGCTTACCATCAATGGCCAGTCAGATCTTTTGATGTCACTGCTGCCTATCTCCACAGCCCAATTGATGAAGAAATTTGGGTGCTCCCTCCTGAAGGTTATCAACTTAAAAGTGAAAACAATGCGCTGCATCTAAAAAAGGCTCTTTATGGCACTAAACAGGCGGCAAGATGCTGGTGGTTACACATAGCAAGTAAATTGGATGCCCTGCGATATAAGGCCAGCCAATACAATAAAAGCTTTTATATCCTGAGGAAAAAAGATTCTATGGGTGTAATCTGGATTCATGTAGATGATGGTATAGTTACAGGCAGTAGTATGGCAATATTACAAGAGTTGGAAAAAGGACTTGATGGTAGTTTAAAGGTTAAGTGGAATGATAGGGTAGATGGAATTGTTGGTGTGTCAATCAAAGAGGTACCCGAAGGTTTTGATCTGAATAATTTCCAACTTATAGAAAAAATCTTAAAGCTGCATAACCCTTCTGGACTCACAACCAGATCTCCACTGCCCATCAATTTAGTAATTGAAACAGCAAAAGATGAGGATGAGGCAATTGACACCAAAAAATACTTGTCCATTTTAGGTGCCCTCAGTTATGTAGCGGTTGCGACTAGACCTGACCTTTATTTTCCAGTTAATTTTCTTGCCAGGTTCTCCTCAAAACCCACAACAAATCACTGGATCGCCCTCCATCATCTTTTACGTTATGTTCAGCATACAGACAAACTCTCCCTTCACCTACATCCTGACCGGGATGCTCCTCTTAAACTTCTCTCTTACTCTGACGCAAAATGGAACAATAAAGAATTCTCTTGCGCTAAATCTGGCTATCTTTTGCTACAAAACTCATGCCCAATTGTATGGACGTCAAAAAGACAACTCACAGTTGGTGACTCCTCGATGACAGCTGAGTATGTTGCCCTTGGTATGGGGATGAAAGATGCCATATGGATTTCAAACCTTCTTCTGGACTTATTCCCCAACATCCCTCCGATCATGATCTTCTGTGACAATAAAGGAGCAATAGCCAATGCAAAAGATAACCCAGGTAATAAGAGGACTAGGCATGTAGACCGTAATTTCTATATAGTAAATGAACAGATTTTTCTTAAAAAAGCAACAATAGAATGGGTTCCTTCAGCTCAAATGCGTGCCAACATACTTACTAAAGCACTGGGCCCATCTCTTACGTTGCTTAGAAGGAAAGATATCTGTGTCTGGTAGTTTTATATTTAAATTTTTCTTTCTTCTTCTCTCTTCTTGTCAATTGTTAGCTGGGTAATTTTTAATTGGGGGGGATTTTTTATTAATGGTTTGATAATTTTGGTTTGGAGATGTCTAAGTGGGGGGGATGTTATGTACTTAGACATCCTATATAATCTGTGGACACGGCATCCTGAGACTCCGGTTCTTTCCGGAGTCCCGAGTGCTGATACCATGCCACAGGTAAGTAATACATACTATGGTTCTTTCCGGAGTCCCGAGTGCTGATACTGTGCCACATATATAGAGTGAAACGGATTATCTAAGAAAAGGCGCAAGCTGAGATAGATTCCCACTTTTTCCGTCTCAAAGACTGAGAAAAGGTGGGGTTCACCAAGGCGTTCCACATAAGGTAGGTTTTGTCCGGGGTCAAAAGCTGAAGCAAAGGCTCCTGCTTGAGACTTGGACCCATCAGTGTAGATGTAGTAAGAGCGTGGAGGGGAGACAGAAAGCAACTTGAGGACTTCATCTCTAGCCTCTTACCTTGAGGAGCCTATCTGTAAGGAGAACAGGGGAGGAAACCATGGAGGGTAGAATGATAGCTTAGTGATTGTTAAGTACATAAGGTGTATATAGTCTGTGGTGCAGCTGACACGTCTAACTCCAGTTCACTCCGGACGAAGCGCTGAAACTGCTACCATAGGTTATGGGCTGTCCCTAATTTGTTACTAGCAGTAATCACAATCTTGTATTTCCCAGTAAAATCTTTGTGTGCCCCGTGCTTGCCCCACATTAAACACATCGATTGATTGGTGTTGAGCTCCCTTCACCTTTTTTTTCAGTCCTTCTAATCCATGCCAAATTCCCCTGACTCTTCCTCTAATCCTTTTCAATCAAGGCCTCGCTTAGCCCGCAATTGTCCACAACCCCTTAACAGGGAGTTAAAAAATTTATTTCCTCCACCAACCGTGAACATGCAAACGAGACACCATTCGTGTTCACTCTCAGGACCATCCACCTCACCTGCCTTGTCAACGGATTGTATGAACACAGCTAGTCAACCTCTCACTAACCCTCCTAGTTTAATACCTGGTAATCTACCAGTGATTCCCCCCTCTTTTCCCTCCCCTATTTCTCCACCGTGCAACATAAATGAAGCTACGGCTAGTGACCTCCCTCCGCATATATGTCATACACCAACTGCTACCCCTCCTCCTCCTATGTCTTTGCAACACAACGTTGGTTTGCACTCGCGACAACCGAGACACCATCATAGGCATGCCTTGTTGTCGCAACGTGTGGGAACCAGTGGTGTCCAGCATTCTAGCCCTACCTCTTCCCTAAGCAGTGACAACTTTTTATCTGAAAATGACAATGAACCTTTTGTAACCTATAAAGGCAAAGATTGTGCTGATGTTATTGATGAAATTATACAAAGGACGAATAAGATGTCTAGATTAAAGGCTGATGGTTATAACTGGCAAACTTGGGTCAAGAATATTAAAAAAATTTTAACGTGCCATGTCTGTTCAACTAAATATATCTCTGACACCACTGCAATACAAGATGAGATCTTAAAATTTGAGGAAAAAATGAGCTGGCATGCAATCTACAACACTATCAATGAGAAACTTCAGGCTTTCATTGATTTTGGGATTACAAGCTATAAAGCTTTTTCAATTCTCAGTTCCAAATTTGACAAGGCTTCTCACACTGCTTGTATTGCTCTTTTTCATGATCTTTTGAGCATTAAAAACTCCCCTTTCACAAATATCATGGAACATGGAGAAAAAGTGAAATCTTTATTGGAAGCGGTTCAATGATCAGGTTTTATTTTTGGTTTTGATGAAATGGCAGCAGTTTTCACCCAAGTCTTATTACTGCCATCAGTCAGTCATCTTGCAACTGAAGCAAATCATCATTTTGAATTGCAAAAAGACATCTCTCAACCCTCCTTTGATGAAATGATGAATGTTCTTCAAAATTCATTTATCAATTCATCCCAATCTTCTTCTTCCAAAGCTCCTACCCTTTCCACCACTTTTTAACTGGCAACCGATCCTGAATCCGTTTCATCATTGGCTTTCAAAAAAGGAAAAATGGACAGTTACTGCCCTGGAAATAAAAAACCGGAATACTCCTTCTTTTACTGCAAGTCCTCTGAACATTTTCAAAACACCTGACCATATGATCCCAGCAGCAAAGGTTTTAATGTGGCAGTCTGGGGTCAATGTGAAGCTTTTGCTCGTGATAATAAGGACACTATGTATCTCATCTGTAAATCACTGACCAACAGAAAGGGAAAACAACCAGCTCAAAGTTCCTCCAAACCCTGTTCAAACGAAATCAACTGTAAAGCACTAGATGTTCTTACTAATGCTTTAAAAGAGATGGATTTTGGTACTGATAGCTGGACTGAGGAGCAATACAGTAAAGATTATTAAGATGTTTTTGATTCTGGTGCCACACATCATGTCACTGGTGATGTATGTCTTCTCTCTGACTTCAAAGGTTTGGCAACTACTATTCCAGTCAAAACTGCAACTGACTCTGGTGCTGCATTCATTATTGGTCATGGAAACATGTTCATTAAAGGATTTAACAGAGAATTAGTTACAATCAAAGGTGTTTTCTATTGTGATAGGGCAAAATCCACTCTTATTTTTCCTTTTGATCTTTTAGATAATGGCATTTCTCTTTCTTTTAATCAAAATCATGATTATATTATTTCAAAAAACATGTTCAACATCACACATGTCAATCAATTCTTCCACAGACACATCCTCAGATTCTTCCAGTTTTGACTTGATCCAATCAAAATACTTGTTGAGTTTCTCTATGTTTGCAGCTTCAATGTGGGATGTACAGATGTAGTTGAATTTGTCAAGTAAGTAGTGGTACAATTGATATGATGTCCAATCAGTTTGAATATTGAGTTGGAGTTCTGAAGTGAGAATTTTTTAAATGATGTTGAATGTCATCAGTTCAGCTTCTTAATCAACTTTCATACTTTGATTTGAAGCATAGGCAATGGTACCAACAATGCTTTTAACTAATACCAAGGTGCTCTTGTGCCAAACCTCCCAGTTGTCTAAGTCTTTGTTGAGCTTAGGCATGTCTTCAGTAAGATCAAAAACTAATTTCATTTCCTCTAGACATTGCTTCATTAACAGCAGACTATTTACACATTGAGTGGAGCAGGTAGATACATAGGAGGGAGCCAATGAGGCATTGGATGATGAAGAAAGTGGCATGATGTTGTAATGATGAGTATAAGACAGGAGAGTGGAACGGGGGGAATTCCGAGACAGAGGGAGGTATTCTAAGATAGGGGAAGGTAGTCTGAGATAGGGGGAGAGGGATGGGTTACAAGAGAAGAGAGGGGTTTCTGAGAAAGGGAGATAAATTCCAAGAGAGAGGGTTTATGAGGGGCAGGGGGACAGGTTAAGAGAGAGGGGAGTGTTCTGAGATGAATTTTGTGAATTAGGTATGTTGGGAGGGTTAAATTTTACCAGTGCATAGAAGTAAGTCTTTTCAGACTGCACTGGGGGTCTTTTGGCTACTCATGCTGCTCTTCTGCTAATGTAGTGGAGTCTTGGGTCACTGATAGCTACTTACGCCAATGCAGGACAGCCCATAACCTGTTGCACGGTATCAGCCAGCTGGACTCCGGAAAGAACTGGAGAACAGGAGGTACCGCTGAAACAGTACATCTACAATAATGACTAAGTACATAAAAAAAGTAGCATTTCACACCTCTGCTTTACTTTCCCCCTCCCCAATTCTCTCATTAGTCACCACTTTTCTTGTAAATACAAATAGATTTACAAATAACTTACCTCTTACCACCTAAAAGTCACCCCCACATAGTAGTTCTTTTATTATTTCACATTTACCTATCCCATTTGTTAGCCTATCTTATTTTCTACGGTACAAGTAGCTTTGTCCTTTATGCCCCACTGTTGGGTGAGATTGTAAGAAATTAAAAAAAAAAATTGGGCTTCTCTTCTATTGACTTTTTTTTCATTTTTTTTCTTCTCTCACATGCTACTGCCCCACTCCTATTCAGATGAATTTACCTGATCCCCCCCTCTTTCCTGTTATTTAGTCTGACAGTTATGTACTTGATTATGTGTATGTGAGAGTATATTGTGTAGACGCGGTCTCTCAAGTTCTCCAGTTTTTTCCAGAGTTCTGTTAACTGATCCCGCTCTACAGTTTATGAGCTGTTAGTGCAGGGTATACATATCATTGAAAAAAGACTTCCACTTCTCTTGCACAAGCACATTGACTGTAAAAGAAAGACCTCCCAGTGTATGGAATTACCTGAACCCCACACTGGTAAAACTAACCGCTCATGATAAATCTCACACCAGGAGCTCAGCAGCCTTGGTATCCCCATCTCATTACCCAAGAAACACCCTCCTTCTCCACGTCAAACATGCTCCACTTCATGCACACATAAAAATCCCTAAAAAAACCCCCACAACTTTTACCTTATTCCCTGTTCCTGCCACCCCACCCCAACCCTCCCTCAAGGCAAACCTAATGACTCCTGACTCAAAAACCAAATTTCCCCAGACTCCCCCTTGGCAAGTGACACTCACGTTGGCAGTACCACTCCCAAAAACTTTTATAGTAGACTTTAGGTTTAGTTGGGTTACACGGAAAGCCATGTATATAGTTAGCTGGTACCCGCCTGACTGTTACTCATTCCAACTGGAGAGTGGAACAGGCCAGGTTTACTTACCCATGGGTTTTGGGTACCAGCTCAATAACAACCCCTGTTTTATCTGGTGAGACCTAACCCAAATCCTATAAGACCCCTTCTCACTTCCAAATCCTTACCAGTGATACAATGATGGCACCACCATCATTGTCAGCTCACCCTACTACTGCCGCTCTGTCCAATGCATAAACCACGGGAAATCTAGGGGTGAATTGCTAGCAATCCCCTCTCTTAAAATTTAGAGTGTCCCTTAATTATTCCAGGTTTATGAATACTTTATAAACATAAGTAAATTAGAGTTAGATTTACATTTATTCTCAGATTGGTCCAAAAATGAACTTCAATTGATCTCAAGTTATGCATAAGTTGATCAACTATAACCATGATTTTATCCTTCATTGAGCACACATTGAGCACACATTGATCCAACATAAGCTTTTAAATATACAATATTATTATCAATTTAGAGGAAGAAAATGATTCCTTAACATACCTAATCATTACTTTGCATTAAAAAGATAAACCATAAAATTATGAAAGTAAATTGAATTTACAATAATAATATCTTTTACTACATAATTGTAACAATAGATAAATTTAGCAAGTTTTTTGATCACAAATATTAATAGCTATGGGGATTGAAATAACTAATGCCATTCCTATTTTCAAATTTTAAAAAGATTATAGTCACTTCTCACTTCTAATCTATTAAGTCTTTGCAAAACTAAATTTTGTATAATTTTTTAAATTTTACCTAAAATATAAGACCTACAGGCTATTGAAAATAAAATCTTCAGTTACTCAACTAAAAGAAATATTTATATTTAAATAAAAATAAAAATAGTCCTTAAAGTGTATAACTTGAATGGTTGTTATGGAAATCAATATGCAAGTTTTCCAATTTAAATATTTAATGCTTATATAAATCACTTTCCCAAGTTTTGGTATGAGTACATGTGAAATAGTAACTTCATTTGAAAGTGGAAACCAATATATTGACAAAAATATTTACAAAATTTATTTCAATTTAATATTTATCTGTAAAAAATTTTTAAAGCAATATTTTATTCATTTTCTTAAGGATCTCTTCCTCCTCCTCTACCCATCTAATTTTTAATAGGGGGTCCCAAACTTGAACAAATATGCCTGGTGGATTTCATTTGAAAACCACCACATAAACACACCATGAAACATGGCTGATTTGGTACATGAGATCTTAAACATGGGGTCAAATACGTCCTACTTTAGTGAAAATTTTCCAACCACAGCACAGCCAACCAATCTACAGATCCTCCCAATTCACCACATATCACATCTTTCCCCTCCCACTTTTTTAATACAAATTTTTACACATGGTGCCCCAGTAAATTTTGAGCTTTTCATTACTTTCTTTAACAACAATTCCCGAACAAATTTATATCCTCAAAACTTAGTCATCATGCCAAGAACACTACAAAATTTTCAACACAACCCTTTTAAATCCTTTTTTCATGCTCTCAAAATGATCAATTTGCATGTACTCTCCACTTGGGTTTGTTTTATTTTTGCATATTGACTATTATTTTGAATTTTCACTGAAAGCATAATTTTTTCCTTCCTGATTCATTTTGGTTAATCATCTCAACATGAAGTTGGATATTTCAGAAATTACATAATTTTTCTTTCTTTCTGTTTTTAAATGATCCCTCATATCCTTTTATTCATCTTCTCTCACTTCCTTAACTCTTCTTCTATTTCTTTTATCCATCACTTCCTGAACTTCTAACTGGTCCTTTTACATCTTTGAAGACATCTCATCAGGTAAGTCATCCTCCCACCATCTTTATTTCAATTTTAACTGATGTTCTTTTTCTGAATTTGTTTTTGTTATTGTTTCTATTTCTTTTTTTGTTTTCTCAAATCACATTTCCACTTTTAAGAAGGTTCTACAGAAGCCTAGCTCTCATATCCACCACGCAACATCTGATTTGGCTCACTGGTTTTTGAGATATTTATTATCCACTTGGCTCAAACTTCCATCAACTTTATTTTAATCTTCTCAAGTAGGTTTTACTCTGGAACAAATATAATACTTAAAAAAAAAGGTAGCTAAAATAGATCTTTTTAGACCATTGATAATACCTGGCTTTAAATTTTATAACCCTTTTTTGATTTTCTTGTAAGTCAGAAATAAAAGTTCAGAAATAGGGTTAGGGTTTTTTAAATGACATATACTTTTGTTGGAAGAATATCAAGAGTCATGGATTTGATTTCCAGCAAATGGTGTTGAATTTGGTCCAGTGGTTGCTGAGATAACTGCTTTCAAAGTTGAATCTTGTTTCATGGACTAATTTACATTTTTTAAGTTCAATGTTGCATAATATGCATATAGGTCTTATGCAATATATTTCAAATACTACTTCAGGCTTTTGGCTCTGATTTGATCAGCTAAATATCAGTTTTGGATGAGTCCTTTTAATTTTGTAATTTTATTTTATGAGGATGAATATTAACATTTGCTAGATTTTGGCTCATTCAAATCTCACATTATTTTGATTAGAGGTTCTCTATAGGCATGAATTTCATTTCCAGAAAGCATAATCAATTTTGGCTCAGAAATTTCTGAGATATCTACTTTTAAAGTTGAGTCTTTTTATGTAAACTAATTTACATTTTTGAATTTTGATATTCCATAATATGGATGTTTTTTCTGATACTTTTCATTGTACCACTCCCAAGGTATGTCTATTCCTCAACTTTTTTTTATCATTTGTTTCCTCAATTTTTCTTCTTAATAAATCATTTTTTACCTGATTTGTTGATGTTTTGAGTTTTTTTCAGGAGATGGCATCATCAAATCTATTTGGAAATCTTCTCATAATCATCAATCAAAAATCCAAGAGATAATCATCAAACTACCAAGGAAACTCCTTGTTTGATATCTTGTAAAAAGTGTTCTCATTTTTTTGGAATCATGTGAAACACTTGCACATTTTGGTTTTTCATTCCAAATCAACCAAAGTCTTATAAACCAGGTAAGTAAAGCAAGGGCGAAGGGCCCTATTTATATTAAATCTTTAGGGAGGGGTTCCAAATATGGTAATTAGAAGATTTTCAATTTTTTTTTATTTCATAAATTTTTAAATTATCAATTATTAAATATAATCAATCAAATAAAACTTTGGTGCAATTGAGACTTGCTGCTGTATAAATTTTTTCATTTAATTATTTATTTGTATTGAATGGATGAATTGTCAATACATTGCTTTTAATATGATTTATTTGGCTTTGGTCACATCTGAAATCATTAGTAGGTGTAATTGTGAATCCCATTACTTTTACTTGGCTGATTATATTTTTTTATTGATTTATTTAAGAATTTATGAAATTAAAATGAAAATTTGGTAATCTTTACCCCCTCCCACAGTAAATTGCAGGGGGAGGTATTGTGATTTTTTTTTCTTACATAAATATTTTTTTGACATGAAAAAAATGGCAATCTCCACCCCCTCCCACAGTAAAATTCAGGATGAGGTATTGCCATTTTTTTTTCAGACATAAAAAAATTTTTTGACATGAAAAAAATGGCAATCACCACCCCCTAATATAGTGAAACTCAGGGGAGGGTATTGCTGAATTTCTAGATTTAGAAAAATATAATTTGTTAAGTTATGTATCTTGTGCACAAGGGTTGGTTAATGAAGCTGTTGAAAAAACATATTTAACCAAATTATTAATAGAAATCCAGAATGAATTTTAGTCATGTAGATATGGAGAAAAACATTACTTATAATTTAAATACAAAAAATTTAATCAACTGGAATCCTAAAAATTAGCAAGAGTAGAAACATGCAATGTATATAAGAGAGATTAAAAGCATTTTTTTACAATAAAAATATTTATTTCCATCTCTGATCTGGAAGAGGTTTTCAAGATGGGTAAATGTGCCACCATTTCAATTTGAACTAAAATGACAAAGTGCAACACATATTTGAATAGGAGGATCTCTTTATGGACAACAAGAATCATTTCTGAAAATTGAGTGATCTTTTATCAGTTCAAGTAACTGAGAAATCCAGGCAAGGTTGTGCCAAATATCTGTTTAAAGCTAATTTCAGGAATGCTTTAAAGAACATCAAGGATAAATTGTGGTGGGTGTTGTATGGAAAGTGTTCTGGAATATAAGTAGTGATTATTCAGAATGTCACACATGTAAGCCAAGTTAATTTCAGCATTGGAGTTGGTATCTGAGTTAACAAATAGATCCAGGGCTAGAGTGGTAGCAGTTATTTCTAGTTTACAATGGACTGAAAGAGGAATTTTGTGAATGGTGATGAAGACTAAGGGTGAGTGTATGATGAAGTGGATGCTTAAGTGGTGGGAAGTCACGTTTTTCACATGTTGAATAATAAGCCCTTACAAATTAGGTGAAAAAGAATCTAAGGAGATGGCTTTTCTTTACCTAGTGCTGAATAATCAAGATGAAGGAGATAAAAGTTTTGATGCCTTTTTCTTCCCAAAAGAAGGTGTGTTTGAGGTCAAACACACCATCAAAATACACTTGTCTAGGGCAGGTGTATTTCATTTTCTGATGGGGTGTTTGGTAATTTTTTATGGTGTGATTATGTGTAATATTTGATCAATTTTGAGACCTCCTAATTTACTCCATCCCATCTCATTTTCATAGAAAATATCTATTGTTTCAGAACGCTCCTTATCAGCAATGGCCCATTTTATTTTATAGCTATTAATCCCTTCATCAATCCTCTACCACTCATAATTCATAATGGATCAAAGAATATGCATTTTATATTTCCTCTAAACTTTTTTACAAGATTTCAAATTTCAGATAACACTACGAGCCATGGGGAGCCTGGCTGGTAATAATTTAAAAAAAAGAAAAAAAATAACCCAAGCCACTTCCTGTGGCTCGGGATTCAAAAATAAAAAAAATAAAAAAAATTTCTCCCAGCTTTAAGCTGGCAGCGTTTAATAAAAATGAAAAAAAAAGACCAAAGCCACTAAAAGTGGCTTTGGTCAAATTTATAATACATCTTTCAGGCAGATTAAAACTGCCTGCAAGATCTTGTGTTTAAAATCAAGCGAAGTTGCATGCAGCAACTTCGCTCGCTTTTTTTATTATATATCAATGACTTGCAGCCAGTATAAAACTGGCTGCAAGTCTTTTTTTAAAGCAACCAAAGTCGCTTGTAGCAACTTTGGTTGCAATAATATTTTGTTCATCTCCCAGCCAGATAACACTGGCTGGGAGATTTTAACGTGAGATTTGAGCAGCCGATGTTGCTTTAAGCAACATTGGCTACTATAGGAAATAAACTACCAGCCAGGGGGAGACTGGCTGGTTTGAATTAATAAGAAATAAGATGAGATGAGATATTTAAATTTGCGCTACTCTTTTACATGCCATTTGGCATTAATTTTTTGACAGTGTGAAATGTATATGTACATAATAAAAAATTAAAGCTAGAAAAAGTGGTATTGGATATTTTTAAATGCCAAAACATATATACCCAGTTTTAACAAGTTTAAAATATCAAAATACTGATTTTGTGTGCATATTGTTTTTCAGAAATATACACTTGGTTGTTAACACTTTTGTAGCCAAATGTCAACTTAGTGGCAAAAATAATAATAAGTGATAAAAAGGGTGTCCATAACAGCTGAAGGTTAGTTTTCCAACCTTATGTGAACAAATGATATGGATAAGTGGATTGAATTTGAAAAATAAGTGAAAATAAATATTAATTGCATCCGTTGTGGCATTCCAAATCTGGGTAGGCTACTTAGGTGAAAATT
Source organism: Hemileia vastatrix (assembly GCA_030280995.1). Lineage (NCBI taxonomy): Eukaryota > Fungi > Basidiomycota > Pucciniomycetes > Pucciniales > Zaghouaniaceae > Hemileia > Hemileia vastatrix. The sequence continues at coordinate 15,827,944 of JASXTE010000006.1, read as the reverse complement.
TGATTGGACCTTGGTTGGAAGAAAATCATGGTGTTAGCAGGTGTTAATTTGGTTGAAGGGAGTTAACTGGATTTTTTTTGGTGAGTTTATGGTTATTTTTGGCGGATTGATGGTGATTTTTTGGAGGATTTATGGTGTTTTGGAATGGATATATGTTGGTATTCCTATTGTTATTTGATGGTTTCATGGATTGGGTATTAGTTTTACTGGATTTTCTAGGGCTCTCTTGGTATTTTTTGGTGGATGCAGTGTGCTCATGGAGTAGCCATTTTTTTTGGGTGCGCTCCAGTGATTTTCTGGTGCAAAAGCGAAATCACTGTGGCAAAGTTTGGTCATTGGTGCAAAAATTCTGGGCACTGTGGCAAAGTTTGGTCACTGCAGAAAAGTCTAGGCACTGTGGCAAAGTTTGGTCACTGCAGAAAAGTCTGGGCACTGTGGCAAAGTTTGGTCACTGTAGAAAAGTCTGATCACCAGTGCAAAGTTTGGTCTCTGCAGAAAAGTCTGGGAACTGTGGCAAAGTTTGTTCACTGTAGAAAAGTCTGATCACCAGTGCAAAGTTTGGTCACTGTGCCAAAAGTTTGGCTATTGTGGCAAAATTTGGTTAGAAAGTTATTATGCTTACTAGATCAATAGTTTATTGCAGATCATATGCATGTAGGGTATTGTTGGAAAGGTCTGGAGCAGGAGAATCATATGGGGGGGAGGGAATCTTAGTCTTCTACATGTTTTTTGTCTTTTAGTTTCGATAACAAGGGTCTTTTTTGATAATTAACAATATTTAACATATAACAACAATTATAATAAAAAATATCAACATATAGGGTACCATTGGATAGCTCTCATCCTGGGTGACTCAAATTTATTTCTTTTCTTATAAAATTTATAAAATAAAAATATAATAAAGAACACTCTTTAATTTTGGTGGGAAACTGGGTAAATCTGGGGCAGACCTTTAATAAGGCACCTTTGAACAGATCATCCCAAGGGTAGTTTCTGGGGTACTTTACTGTACTTTTCAGTCTCTGGGGCAAGTATTGCGGCTTGTTCTAAGTATTTTCTGTGACTTGTATCAGTGTAATCTGGTATAAGGTATTTATTTTGGGGGTGTAATCATTTATTGCACTTATTTTTTTCTATATTATAGGTTTCCAACACTTTCAAAGTCTTTCTCTCAGATTTTCAACTTATCCAACTCTTCAAGAAGATCTTCAAGCTTAGTTAATTGAATCTTACATTTACTTAGAGGGACAGGGATTTCTTTTTGTTTTTCCAACTCCCTTGGATTCTGCCTGCAGCAAGGTGACTGTAGGAGTCTACTCTACACTGTGTAAAACAAGCCGAGGCTTTGGTTCCTCAAATTATACATCATGAAACCCTATAAAAATAAGCTGTTAAAACAATATGTAAGTTTTAATTAAAAGCATGTTATAATCTTTTTTCTTCATTTGTACAATATATTGCTGTGTAAAAACCTGTTGCATATACGCCTTATGCAAGTCACTGCATTCCTTGCAACCGGCTTCAGTAATTTGTGTGTTTCTATACGCATAACTGTAAGCAAATTTTCATCCAAGTGGCAAATTTTCTACTTCTCTCCTTCCACTTACAAGAGCCAGGTTATTAAAATAATTAGCTTTCCATCTGTTTCACTTAAGAGTTTTTTATTTTGGTTTGACTCTTATACTTGCTTCTTAAGTAAAAATATTAATTTTACTTTAAATATATGTTCAACTTTTAGGGAATCCATTTTTCTCAATCATTAGGTTTGCTATCAAAGTAACTTATTTACAGATTACTAACTTGGATTGTTGGTCTTTTAGTCTCCTTTTAAATCTCTTTAAAAAATAAAAAAAAATAGAGCTGATGATTGTTTTTAATTCTTGGCAGCTTGATCTCTAACTTGTCATAGTATAATCAAAAAGCTAATTTTTGGTTAGCATCCAAATTTTATATTGGTTTGTCTTTCTCTTTTCATTTTTTTCATTCAATAAAAATAATACTTATTTTTCTACAATAATCTATTCCTAAAAATTTAAATCAACAGATTAGTTGTCCATTTATTGATCAATCAACTTCTACCCAAGGATTTTTTTTTAAATTTCAAGTAAGAATATCTTTTTTCACTATTTCATTTTTAAAGTTTTTATTATTCTAAATCATTATATATTAAATAATTAAATAAAATAAAATATCATAGTATCCACATTTGTATGGGATCAATTTTTTTCTACATATCAATAATTTATTGTAAAGGCCTCCTGTAATTCTATTAATGGTAGAGGTATAGTTGATTCTTGTTTAAGGAAACTATACCTTTCAACATTATAAATTATGGATATCTGGCCGTTTGATATATTATTGATATATAGAGAAAAATTAAATAAAGAATCAACACACACTTATGTATTATTGCTGTATTTATTGTAATAATTGTGCGTTGGATTTAAGCTTCACATTTTATTGTTTATGTTTAGGGTATAGTTGAATCTCGTGTGCCCAACGCATACGGCAGAATACTATACTTGTAAGCAATTAAATGAAGCTTTAATACCAAATACTTGATTAATATTTTAAATTCAGCTAATACTCATGTTTTCTACATGCACGTTGGATATGATTTTTTATTTATTATTAAGAATATATAATGATTATTTTTGGAGGTGTTAATTTTAACAATTGCATTCTTTTTCACTTTTTTTATTTAATTTTGAATTAAATTAATTTCTTATCCACTACACTACAAGATGAAGGCTTCACAAAGTTTGTTTATAAAGAAAAATCACTGCCGAGGAAAAAAATCAAACAACAAGCGTGCAAAAAACATCAAGAATGCATTACTTATTGTTGAAAATTACGGTATCGAGACAGATGGAAAGAGGGCAAAATATTTTTCTAGGAGTTTTGTAAAAAATTTAGATAATCCAGAACGGTATTTTACTTTGAATTCTAGCTGTTATATTTTCCATCCAATCCACTCCTCAATTCCAAGTGTTATAGTGAAAACATTTTCTATTGAAGATCTCATTCAATTAAACATGCTTGAAGCAACAATTCAGTGCATCAAAGACTTTTTGTATTGTGAAAATGGAGTTTAACAAAATAAAGCTCATAAAAATGGTGGTGGATTTGGTAATATGTTTGTTGGTGGTAGGTGTTTAGATAGGAAAAATTCTCTATTAATTTGTACATATTATATAGTTTTATTTATGAATAGTTTTAATCTATTATTATTTTAATTACTTTTATAGGTAAATATGCTTCTAAGCTCTTAGATTTGGCAGAGTATGATAGTTGCATGAAGCGAATAGAGTTATTCTTCAAATTTTTTTATCAAAATATATCTAATGTTAAGTATCAAGAAGCAGTAAAGCTCTGTCAAAAGCTCGGGATCCCTGGGTTTGGAGAAAATGTTGATGATCAAGAAATTGAACCGTTTTCTGGCAATGTTACTTGGACAACAGGCTCAAATGGAAACGGGTTTTTGAATAGTCCTCACTGTGACTCAGACCATAGCGAGTATACATTTGGACTTTTAATGCCTAAAGACACTGAGAAAAATTCTCTTCATCAATCTTATGACTCAAATCAACGACATCAAAAAGGTGGAGAGCTTCATTTTCCTGAAATAGCTTGCAAAGTAGAAATGGAGGCCACTAATGGCATCACAGCAATTCTATGGCCAGCAAACCTTCTTAATCATTTCACTTCACAATGTTATGAAATTGGTGGATTCACTTGCCTTCGCTCTTCTATTCAAGTTAGTACAAGACTTTTCAATACATTTAAAAAACTCCAAGAGTTTGAAATAGATATTTCTGAGTACTTAAATATAAATGAAGAGTTAGAAAGATGTAAATTTCTTATCATGAAACTTTCTAAGTACAATGAAAAGACTGATTTTTTTAAAAAAAAGTTAGTGAATTACTATATATTTAATGTTACTAAAGATATTAAAAAATTAAATACAGAAAAAGATTCTGATATACATGTTAATAAAAAAAGGAAAAGACCATTAAGTAGTGATAGGTAAAAATGTGATTTTATTGTACAGGTATAGTTTTAGTTTAGTGGTAGAATTATATATTTAAACACACGTCTATAAATCCTTTTTATGAAACTGATGATTATGTATAATCTAGTGAAAAACCTAAAACAATAAAGGTATGAAAAAAAATGGATGTAAAAATTGAAAAATCATATTACAATAAAAAATTATCATTGCTATATGTAAAATATAATATAATATATTAAAATATAAGAAACAAAATATAGCTTTGTAACTTGCTTAATTATTGCAAACGGAAACTAAAAATATACAATATTTTTAGTTTCCGTCCTAAAAGATCATATGCATCAATATAAATAGATCTGTACTATTAATATTGTTTTTAAAAATATTAAAAATTTGTTAATTTTTGAAATAAGTTTTTTCTTATTAATAACTAAAGTAAAACCATCTATTATTCTATTCTTATTTAAGTAAAAATAAAAAAAAATTAATGGACAGTTAAATATTAATTTTTTTCTTTGAGTCATTCATTATTCACTTTCATATCTAACTTGAATTAATTTAGTGGCATTATTCAATCTTAAATTTACTTAAATTTGTACACTACTGTGGCTTATGATTTTTTTTTTTGATAAATTGAATATTTTTCATCACATAATTATATTTTAGTAAAGCATATAACTTCAAAAATAGAAGTGAAATAATCAATAAAAGGAAATGAGATATCTTGATAATGAAGAATCTATCAATCAATTTAGATCTCCAATAAAAATTAATTCTAATTTTAAAATTTACCTTGTAGAAGAGGAATATTTAATTAATATGATTTTAAATTTCCTTGTATATCTTGACTTATCCTTCATCATCTATCTTTAATAAAGGTGCAGAATTCAAAAAGCTGAATTATATGATGATATTTCTATATATCTAATTGAATTTTTTTTAAAAATTTATAAAACCAAGTATGTAAAATAGAAACTACTACATCATTTTTAAGTGAATTTTATTATATTATAATAAAATATTAATAATTATAAAAGGGCTTTTACTTTTGTCAGAGAGTAGACCTCAATATATTTTAAGATAAATATAACACAATCAAATTGAAATTTATTTTAAAGTGTTTGAATATTTATCCATTGAATTAATTTTAAGAGTTGTGGAAGAATATTTCTTTTTTCTTGCAGTTGAATGAATCTTAAAAACTGAGAAAAATATTGTAGATACATTTTTATTGAACTTGATCTATTAAGGTAGATGTAAGTAGAATTTGATTCATATGAAATTTTAGAAGAAAAATAACATTTCAATATCTTATTATTGACATTTAAGGATGACCAAGAAGGATGGCAATCTAAAAAGGGTTTGTTTTAATATTTATAGAAATAATGTTTTTAAGTTCTTAATAAGGAGTACCCTAGTTGCTTTCCTTTATTTTTTTGCTTTCATAGAAAGAATTAAATATCTTTTTACCAAATTATTGAACAAAATTTGATATCTATACATGAATCTGTAAGTGTAAAAAATAATCAATATAAAATATGAATCAAAATACATCAAGCTAAATTATAGATCATCAAAATGTAGAGTAAATATTGTTTTTCAAAATAATTGATGCTGATAAAAAGATATTTTTTAAATTTAACTAGTTTTTCAAAGACACTTGAATATGATTTCATACCAATATGATGGCTTCTCATTATTTAAATGTCTAGATATTATTTTATCATGGTACATATATATGTTACTATTATTAAATGAATTGAATATTATTTCCAGGAGTTTTTCATAGAGAATACTTAGTATAATTAAGATAATTATGCACCTAGAAATTATAGAAATTAGATTAAGAAAAGTCTACTTAAGAAAAAGCTTTGCCGAATTGTGAGCAAAAATTCATTACACTTAATATTTTTAACTTTTTAACATGCTGAAAAGAATTGATAGAAAACTGTTTCAATTTTTTGTAATAATTATCTTAAAATTTGCGACAAATGCTAAGATGTATTTCCATCTTGAAGAAATATATAGTGTTATGAGAAAAATGACTTACAATGTATTTATAATTTTTTTTCAAATTTTTGATCCATCATGATTTTGAGTTATGATTATTGCAATAATATTTAATGAATAGAAAAAAGGTGTCGGTCAATCGTCTAGAAGAAGGTAAGGAAAGGGGGAGAAATGGAGGAGGACAAGGAGAAAATAAAAGAAATAAAATATAAAAGATTATTTAGTTTATTTAACGGAAAGCAACGATGAGTAACTTGAGAGATGACACAAAATGAGGTTTTATTAATAATAATATTATTTCAAGTAAGGGTTCTGCGCGGCAAGCACTGTAATTACTATCAGACCTAATGCAACCTTTAATTTGTTATATAAAATTTAAATTAGATTTGTAATACTAATAAAAATAATAATAAACCGGTTATAATAAAATATGTTAAATTGTGGAGTGTATAGTAAGTGATGAGGCTACAGGGGATTATCCAAGGCCCTTTTATAGGCAATGGGTTCTCTGAAGCGCCACTATATTTGTAAATACAAGAATTATAATAGGATGAAACAAGAATATAAAAGAATAAGTGAAACATAACAATGTAGAGAAAAATATGAAACAATTAATTAAAAACCCCAATTAAGAATCCAATTTTCCCACAATTAATTCCCAAATCAGTAAGTAAAAATAGTGAATAACTAAACAAGCCTGGGACATAGGAACTAGGAGAGAAAAATAATTCAAAACAGATGGTACAGTCTGATTTAAGGATTTTTAAGTGAAACAAAAAATATTTTGACGCAACCAAATATGTAATTAATTTCAATTTAGTATTAATTAATTTTTTCCTGACACAATTAAGGGTCAAAAGAAGCGTCATTAATTATTTTTTAATACTATATGAAAAATGTTATTTAATATATAAATATAAATAATTAATTTAATTATATTATAAGTCAATTTTACACTTATAATTATAATATATGTTTTTAATTAATTAAATATAAATTTATAATTATTAAATAAATAAAAATGCACCATTATTTGTAGAATATAAAATATATTATGTTTAATTTAAATGTATAAAAATTTATATAAACAATAAAATTAATATAACACTTATATGTAATAAGATACTTATATAATTTTATTATGCAATAAAATATTAATTTATATACATTAAATACAATTCTTACGCCCTCTTTCAGGTCCTGTAAGTTAACATATCAATTACTGGGCTCCTGGAATAGCCTGGCTGACAAAAGGTGTAAGAAATTTATACAATAATATTTATTGATAGTTTAAGCATCTTTATTCAGATTCTGTAATAAATCACACATAAATAAATAATTTGAATTACACAAAAAATTGTAGCAATAGGATAAAGTATATATTTACATGAAGTAGGATTATGTATTAATTACGTCAACAATAGAGAAAAATGAAGAATTCAGCTTAATAAGATTCCAATAATCAAGAAAATCAGCTGCCATTGCTTTAGCAATATGGCTCATGGTGGGAGTATTAAAATTAAGTGGCATAGGCCCAGAATTATCTATTAAGGGTTTGATAATATTAAAGATATAAAAATTAAGGTTTTTCAAGATTCTTTCACTGCCCAGATTATTATTATCCCAGTATTTTCTAAGGAGGCCGAGTTGTGTTATGAATTCTAAACAGTCTGAAGCTGACACAAGCCGGTGGTCCTGTGAGGAAAGAAATAATCCACGAACACCATCAACCAAGTAAAAAGTAAATGATTGATATTTATGGTGTGCATATTCTTGATTCATCTTCTGAATAGAATCATTATGAGACTCATCAAATTGCTGCATATCTGTTGTTTTTTTTATTCCTTGAACATTGTTGTTTCTTGCTTTAAGCTTGAGTTATATTTTCAGCAGCCTCTCTAGATTTTAAAATAATTATTGAAATCATGACGTCGATTATTATGTTTCTAAATTGGCACAGGTGAGTGATTAAAAAATTTGCAGCAATTAACTGTGATGTTGAGCTGTCCAATGTATCAGGAACTTTGCTTTTCAGATGTGTAAGGTGGGCTAGAATATGTAGGGCACATTCAATAGGACAATCTGGATTGAAGTCGGATTCTTCAGCAGGAAGGGTAAACTCTTGAGAAGCAAGATAAAGAGATGATGCGACGAGGGATGCCCAAAAAGAACGCTGGTGAGCACTTGGGCTAACTAGTCTTGCTAGCATGCGTATCATCAATGATTCAGGGTGATCAGTCTTCTTAAACGGAGAAAGATTAATTGAGTTTGGTTCTTCAGAGTTACAAAAATTTTCCAAATTTTCAAAGTTCAAATTATTGACCACCCAGATCTGCGAAGTGTCAACATTAAGAGAATCCAAAACTAAAAAAATAACAAAACAATTAGTTATCATAAAATAAATTATCCAACTTCAAGTAAGTGATACATACAGAGTTCATTAATTTTTGTAAGCATTTTGTCATGAGCAGATTTCATCCATAGAAAATTGAATTTGTGCAAAATTTTGTGTGGCTTTTCAAGAGAAGCAGACAAACGGATTTCAAATAACTGATCGATTTCTGGCCATGCCCTAAGTACCTTTTGACCATTGATTCTACCTTCAAAAAATCGATGAATTTCAGCTATTTGCTTCTGTAATTTTGAGTTTCCAATCATTGTTGGAGTATAAGGAAGGGAGTTATTAGAAATTTTTATTGATGATGATAGAGACCATAGGATTTTGGGAATTTAAATTTTAGATTTTGAAGATATGGCAACTATAAGCTGTTTCTTTGAACTTGAAGTATTTTTGTGTAGCTGGCAAGGTGGATTAATTTCTTCATTGGGTGTTTTCTCAACCTCATCAGCAGAAGTAGCTTCATCATCTTTTTGAGTTAGAGAAGCTTCATATTTTGAAACTTCATCATCTTATTCTTCTTCTACTTCTTCTTCATTAGAGCAAGATTTGCTATTAGTTGACGCTTTGGAGTGATTGTCGTTTTTAGAGCTGGATTAAAAGATAAGAAAAAGACAAGAAATAATAAATAAGAAAGAAAACAATTTGGAGATAGCTTTGAACACTAATATAAAATTGATTGCTATATTACTCATGAAAGAAATGACATACCCTTTCGACACATTTTGGCTAGTTTTTTTAGATTTTTGAGATGCTGAGTGAAAGGAATCCTTGGCAGGAGGAGTTTTAGTAGCACTGACAAAACTAGAGCCCCTAGAAAGTCTCATTATTTTTGAAGGTGGAAGAATAGTCTTATCTCCCCCTCGAGATGTTGATGCATAGCCTTCAGCGTCAGGTATTTCATTATCATCATCATCAGGAGGAATGATACCTTTTTCATAAGCTGAATATGAATAAGTTTTAAAGAAAAAGTGTCGATAATTTATCCTTCTGAGTTTAAAGAATTTAATATAAAATAATTACTTACATTTTTCTAGGTCATCAATGTATTCAAGCATATTGTTGTAGGCATTTGAAATATAAGATGGCAAAGGCTTCTCTCTAAGAGTTGACAGTAGTTCTTCAGTTTTGCCTTTAGCAAATTCAAGTATCTTGCCATATTGAGATTGGGTAATTTCAGTCCTTTCATTGGCAAGAGAAGGAAGTTTTTAAGACATGCCTAGAGGTGGTTGTTTCTTGAGTTTGAAGGATTCAAATCAAGGATGCTGATGAGATTTTGTCAAATAACTACTTGGTGCTAATATATCAAATATATTAATGGAAAAGAAAAGTTAGTCTAAGAAGATATAAGAGATAAAGCAAGAGATCTTACATAAAGGAGGTGTCTGTTTATCACGAGGCATTTTAATGACTTATTACTTGAAAAAAATGAAAAATTCTTAAATCAAGGTAGTAAAGAGATAAAAAATATATATTGCTATTTGTATTTTCAAGCTGTACTAACACAGATAAATGTGATAACCAAAAGATAATAGTAGTAAAATTGAGAGAAATAGACAAATTGAGAAATGTGGTACAAAACAAGAGGGTTTATATATTACCAGAAGCAGGTTTTTGATAGGGGTTCTTTTACAATGGCATCAAGCTAGCGAGCATATTGTAAAATAGTCTGATGATAATAATGGGGTTAATAGTAAAAGTGAAGTAACTAGACATAAACATTGGGGGCTTAAAAGTATGAAAAACAAAGAAAATGTCCAATTTACAATTTGATAATCACAAAGGGTAAATAGTTGAGAATATAAGTTTAAATAATTTAAATATTTAAATTAATTTGTAAATATTGACATCATGCAATATGACAAAGGGATCTATTATTGGAAATTTCGGCATCTTTATGTGTTATAAAAAATAGGGGACAAAAACAAAGGAAAAAGATAATTTAAAAAAGGGGATAAAAAAAGATAACACTAAATAGTATTATATAAAATTATTAAAAAAAATTAATTTATTCTATGATAGGAGCTCGTTTGGGCTGCGCTGACACCCACAGGCACAAACCTAGTCTAAACTTAGTTAAAGTTAAGTTGATATAATAAATTGGAAATAGAAACACTTAAGAATCTTAGCATATGAATAAATTATAAAATTACTTTAAATTATTTCCATATAAAATCCAATAACCAAGTACCAAAGTCACAATTTTCTTAAAGTATTTTACAGATTTGTACAAGGTTACGTACTGTAAACATCATTCAATAGTAATTGATGAACATTTTCCACTGAGATAACTAAGTTGAAAAAGAAAATAGATAATTGATATATGTTTCTAACTTGAGCTATTATTGAATAGGAACAGTCAAAAAAAATATAGCAGGATTAATCAGGGTATTTTTTACATTGATGTAAAGCTTGCTTGATAAAATAGTAAAAACCTTTAAATCAGGACTAAAAAAATAATCAAATCAAAGAGTAATATTAGGAATAGGTGTTATAAAAATTATAAACAATATCTTAGAAATATTGAGGGAAATAAATTACTGGTAATCGCAAAAAATATTGTACTCTTTTGCCTTAAAATGGAAATATCAACTACTCATAATATACTCAAAACAACTACCAATAGCTAAAGGTTTCCCTCTTTACCAAAAGACAATGGTAAGGAATATGTAGACAATTGAATCAATCAAACTGTTTTGAGTAAAGTGTCTAGCACAAGTTCGGCCGAACTTGTGCTGGAAACTTTTATGAGGAAAACCTCACTTCTCTTAAAAAAACATGCACCTTACCAACTTCAAATTAGAAAAGTGTCCAGCATAAGTTCTGCCAAACTTATGCTGGACACTTTGGCAAAGAACAGTGACTAAAAATTGCAAGGAAAACCAAAAAAACATAGCCCATATAATGAAGATAATTGATGCTATCTAATGTCTTTGGTAAAAGTGTCCAGCACAAGCTCGGCCGAATTTGTGCTGGACACTTTTACCAAAAAAAAAAAATAGATGCCATCAAATATGTTCATGTTATAGCCTAATTTTTTTAAATTTCCTTGAAGTAATAAGCTACTTTCTATGACCAAAGTGTCCAGAACAAGTTCGGCTGAACTTATGCTGGACACTTTTATAATTTGAAGTTCGTAAGGTGCATTTTTTTTTAAGAGAAGTGAGGTTTTCCTTATAAAAGTGTCCAGCATAAGCTCGGACGAACTTGTTCTGGACACTTTGGTCATGGACAGTAACTTATTACTTCAAGGAAATTAAAAAAAATTAGGCTATAACATGAACATATTTGATGGCATCTATTTTTTTTTTTGGTAAAAGTGTCCAGCACAAGTTTGGCCAAACTTGTGCTGGACACTTTTATGAGGAACATCTCACTTCTCTTAAAAAACATACACTTTACCAACTTCAAATTATAAAAGTGTCCAGCATAAGTTCGGCCAAACTTGTGCTGAACATATTTACCAAAAAAAAATTTGATGCCATCAATTAACTTCCTTTTATAGCCTATTGATTTTTGGTTTTCCTTGCAATTTTTAGTCACTGGTCTTGGCCAAAGTGTCCAGCACAAGTTCGGCCAAACTTATGCTGGACACTATCAATTTGAAGTTGGTAAGGTGCATGTTTTATTAAGAGAAGTGAGGTGTTCCTTATAAAAGTGTCCAGCACAATTTCGGCTGAACTTGTGTTGGAAACTTTGGTCATGGACAGTAACTTATTACTTCAAGGAAATTAAGAAAAATTAGGCTAGAAAATGAAGATATTTGATGGCATCAATTTTTTTTTTTTGGTAAAAGTGTCCAGAACAAGTTCGGCCAAACTTGTGCTGGACACTTTTATGAGGAACACCTCACTTCTCTTAAAAAAACATACACCTTACCAACTTCAAATTATAAAAGTGTCCAGCATAAGTTTGGCCAAACTTGTGCTGGACATATTTACCAAAAAACAATTTGATGCCATCAATTATCTCAATTACATGGGCCATTTTTTTTTTGGTTTTCCTTGCAATTTTTAGTCACTTGTCTTGGCCAGAGTGTCCAGCACAAGTTCAGCCGAACTTATCCTGGACACTTTTCCAATTTGAAGTTGGTAAGGTGCATGTTTTATTAAGAGAAGTGAGGTGTTCCTTATAAAAGTTTCCAGCACAAGTTTGGCCGAACTTGTGCTGGACACTTTGGTCATGGACAGTAACTTATTACTTCAAGGAAATAAAAAAAAATTAGGCTAGAAAATGAAGATATTTGATGGCATCAATTTTTTTTTGGTAAAAGTGTCCAGCATAAGTTTGGCTGAACTTGTGCTGGACACTTTTATGAGGAACACCTCACTTCTCTTAAAAAAACATACACCTTACCAACTTCAAATTGGAAAAGTGTCCAGCATAAGTTCGGCCGAACTTGTGATGGACACTTTTACCAAAAAACAATTTGATGCCATCAATTATCTTAATTATATGGGCCATTTTTTATGGTTTTCCTTGCAATTTTTAGTCACTGGTCTTGGCCAAAGGGTCCAGCACAAGTTCCGCCAAAGTTGTACTGGACACATAGCACAATACTTAAATTCTACTGAAGTATGTATATCAATTACATGTTATTAAAGCCTCTTTTATTTTTTTAAGGCATGAAAACCAAATATAAATTGATGATTTTTTGGTTTTTAATGATTAATAATTTTCAATTATTTTTGCAAAAAGTGAAGTTTAAAAAAAAAAATTTATTACGATCCTTGTGTAAATGAATTCCCATCAGTTGAATGCTTTAATTTTTTGTATATATTTTGTTTATTAACTATGGTAATGGATTATTGAGTGCCTTTAATGATGTTTCTTTTTTGGTGAGGGATGGTGTTCACTTTCATAAATTTTTTCACATGTGCATTTTTATACTAATCATTGGTGGCGTTTAGCCAATAAAAAAGCAATTATAATTATTGAAAAACAGGTATTTTAAATTGAAATTTAGAGTCTAATTCTATTCTTGTTTTAGGCTTTAATTTGATCTTGTCGTAAGTATCTGAGAAGAGATTCAATTTAATTTATTTCAAGTTCATTTATTGTGCATAAAAAAATTTCACATTTATTTAATCAAAACGTTTATCATGTCTTAATGTTTTACAAAAATATATATCTGTTTTTCTATCCTCAATAATTTTAAAATCGTTAATTCTTTTGCTCTTGTTTATCTTATACAACAATTGGAATTTTTTATAAGAAAGAATAATAATTTTATATTTAAATTATGATTACTATCACTCTATATACATGGTTACCAGTGGGGTAAAAAGTTTAAGGTGCTGCTGCTCAATCTAGTGCTTCATTAACTTTGGAAAAATCTATATCTTCTTGAAAGTCAAGTAACTCCCTCTCATTAACCGACAAATTTGCTAAATATCCAGGTGAATAGCAGTTTTTTGGAAGAAATTTGGGCACATTCAAGATACCATCTGTTGAAGCTGTCTTTTTAGTTGGGCGATCATAAAGTTTCTTCATTGAAGCCTTTTCAACATTTGAATGGGCCGTCTTTTTAGTCAAGTTGTCCATTTTATCTAAAATTTCATTGAGTTTGGATTTCTCCATCCAGGAACTACTTGTTTAGGACAATTCTCTTCTGGATTGGGTGGGGCTTCTTCTAAATCAGACGTGAGACTTGTATCATGAAAAAGTGCTACAAAGCCTGGCTGATCAAAGCACTTTTTTCTTGCAATGTCGTAGCAGTTTTTTGAAATCTAAAATCAAATCCAATTAGTAATAGACTTTGTTTAGTTATTATGCTTTGAATAAATACCTTTGTTTGATAACGCTTTATCTGTGCTCTTGATCTCTTTTCCTTTCTACTTGCCTCAATCACCTCACAGTTTTGACCAGCCACCTTTTGAATCTCCTTTCCCTTGTTGACCACCCATTTCTTGACGATGATTGGTGTAAACCTGAGTTTTGCTGAATCAATATTTTTCAATGTTGGGAGCCACTTAGTACAATATTCTGATACTACACTCCCCATTACTTGATTCCATAGTGACTCAGAAAAATTTTGACAGTTCCAATCAAAAGCGAGTCGAAAAAATCCTTTCTCTTGAAGCTCTCGTTCCAAATATTGTTTTACAGAGATCCGTAAAGAAGCTCCTCCCTTTAGTCCTCAGGGCTCAGGTGTTGAAATAAAAGTGGGTAGATGAATTTTGGAACGTAAAAATATAGCAGTATTTGTTAAAATAAATTGACGATCAGCAGCTGAAGTTGCCTGCGGTGCGTTTTGAACCTGTTTTAATGCTGTTTCAATTTTCAATAGCTTGTACTCATGCCAATTTTTCCAATCTTTAAGTTCTTTATTGTTGGGCCTATAGGAAACTCAGATACATTAATGGGTCCACCAAGACAGAACTTCAAAAAGTGATAGATATTTCTGTTAATAGAATCTGAGCTCCTTGGTACATCACACCTCATAACTATGCTTCTAACCATTTGCAAGTTTTGGTCATTTTGAAGTGACTCAGCATTAAGTATTCTGCGCTGATCAGTAGCTCGAATTATAAGAGAGGGATTAACTGCAAATTTTTGAAAATAAAAATTGGTAAACCTATTTTAAAACATAAAAGCATGTTGAAAAAGTATACTCACCAGGTCCACTGGTACTGGCTGCTGGGTTAGTAGAAGTGGATCCCCCACCGCTTCCAAGAAACTGATTCAACAACATACTAGCCCAATCATTACCTACACTTTCTGCTTCCTGCTGAAAATTACCAGGTGCGGATTGACCATCTGTATTTGTGATATTAGAAGAGAAATAAGTTGATCAAATTTGGGGATCTGATGAAGACTGAGGAGGAGGTTAGGGTTTACCTGGATTTTCACTAGGTCTTTCAGGGGGAGCAGGACCTGATGGAGGTATTCTAGGATTTTGAGGGGGAGGATTATTTTGCACTCCAACATTACTTTCTAATGGAGGATCAACCTGCATGGCATCACCAGTATTAGACATTCTGTGCTTTATAAAAAATAAAATAAAATAAATTATTAACTTTCAGAATATAGACAAGATAATATTAAAGAGAAATTAGTTATACATTTTAATTGTGAGTTTAATGAATAAAATATTCAAGCAAAGTAATTAGTGGAAAACTCAGTTTTATTGGCTTGAAAAATATGGTCCTTAGATTTTTCAACCCTGGTTCTGAACTATTTATAATATTTTTCATGTATAGGTAGACTTTGTATAGTACATTGAATTCCTTTTAGTTGGAATTACATTTACAATAAAATATCACTCATTGATAGCATGGTTTCTAAACCGTAATGAATGCCCTTTTTATTGTTTTCTTAAACATTTAGGCAAAATCTCAAAAAGTTTTATTTATTAATCTTGCATCTAGCTGTTCCAAAGATCTATTACAAACTTTCCAAATCCTCCAAATTCTTACCAATCCTATATAATTTCAACCATATTAACAAAAATAAAATGTCCATGTTGTTTAATTTTTTACTTACTAGTGTCTGAAGTGCAACAGCAGTGATAACATCTTACTTTATTACAAACATTCCCCTTTGGTGCTGTAAAGTGGTGGAATGTCCAATAATTGAATCTTGATTTATCACAATTTGTGTTGCTTTTTCTACTCTTACTAAACGGCAATGCAATTGTGGAAACGCCTCATAGGGATCCTTTTTTGTATCTTCTGGTATAAGCTCTTTAAATGGACTAAAAATTAGATAGACTTTTTCATTATCGTCCTTTGATCTAAAAAGCTGATCAATATGCCCAAACTGACTATCTTTTCAAAGTAGAATTCAATGGTAGAATTCCCAGGATTCTGGTCATGAGTCATATAACACTTTCCATGGACCAATATGCTTGCTATATTTTCAACTACCCTTTCTCCTACCTTCTCTGATGGTAACAAAGCCCGTTTAGATGTCTCTTTTCTTAAGTGTGCCCTTACCCATTTTGTAAATAATGCCTCAGTTAAATGGAAATGTCTTTTTTTTGTATGGTACTCAATTTTTTTAATATTAGATCCATACTGAGCATCATCTTAAGCTTCACCTAGTTCCAATACCCTAGACTTCCGATGCCAGTGCTTGAGCATGGTCCGTGGTATTTCTTCTATGTTCAATAAAAAAAAATTAGCTCATTTGCATTTTTAAGCATCCGATTACCAAACTAAATACCTGGATGATGATTGCTTGGAATTTCCAATAAAATACCATTAACTCTTTCAGAAGCCCAAGTAGCCATACCTACGGGTGGACCAAAATGTTTAATCATTTCTGAAAAATGTTGAGTGAAATGAAGATTTGGCTTAAAGCTGATATTTTTCCAAACTTCTTCCAAGCATTTACAATACTCCAATAGCAGTTGTTTTAATTCATCAACTTCATCGGCAGACACATTTTTTAAAGTCAAAAAGTCGGTAATTGAACTTAAAGTGGTGAGTGATTTGAGAAGATAATATTCTCTAGGTTTGTGGTCTGATGTCACGGATGTGTCTGCTTGATTTAATTTTTATACCCAAAGGGGGATAAGTGACAAAGGAAAGTAAACAGTATAAAGTACATGCCACTCCGCAGCTTTGAGGGAACCTGACTTCTTAGATCCTACTTGTTTTGGCACTTGTGAAATCCAGGAAGGTTTTTTTGTTTGCTCTATCACATTCCACACTGCCTCTAGCTCAGTGGCTGATAATTGTGGATTCCTAGTTCTTTTGCTTTCTTTCTCTTTGCCCTTCTTTTTATCTTCCTTACTTCTAATAGTCTCAATGGATGAATTAGATCTTTCACTTTCGGATATACTGATACTTTTTTGCCTTAAGTTATAGGTTGAATTTTGACTTCCACTTTCAGAAGCATGTTCAGAGCCAAACTCTAAGGTTTGAAAGTGATGTTCAGAACTTGATGACTTTGTCCGGTTGTTTGATCCTTCCGATTCAGCTCCTCCACTATCTATTCTAAGATGTGTTTGTGACCGTCTCATTGTACTTGTATATTGTAGTCTTTTTTGCTGTCCCACTGTTTCAATATTATTGGAATCAGTGCTGATTAAGCTTCTTCTACGCTTTTTATATTGCTTATTTAGAAATATATCAGAATGTGCATCATCATCTTCTCTTCTTACATGCCAATTTTTTTCCTTTGTCAGCTTTTTTTCTAGGTCAATTGCAGCATTTTGTATTAGATAAAAAGTTAGACTGTGATCTTTAAGATTTCCAAGCATGTGTGAATGCATCAAGTAAATTGAGCAATATTCCGCAGGTTGCCAATATACAAGGTTATTTAGCTCGCTCCATCAAATCCCATGACTCCTAACAATAGATACCCGCTCCCAATGTGACTGACACTTTTTCCACTTCTCTGCCCAGTGCATATGATCCTCATGAGTACGTAAGGAAAATTTTTCGACTTGATGCTCACTGATTTCATCTTTTGAAATATGACAGATAGAGCAGAACTTAGTGGCTGAGTGACTTGCAAAACCAGCAATCTTTTACATTGCTGGAATGTCTCCTATTAAAGAGAATAATGCAGCCCTTTTTTTTCAGCCTTGTGGATAGTGAGGTGTTTTTTCAATAAATATGCCATCCCATAGAGTCTTTAGTTCATTGACAAGAGGCTTTAGAAGATGATTTATTTGTTCACTCGTTGGCTCAGTTGGACCAGGAATAATAGCATACAAAAATAGATTTTCAGTTTTGTATCAATCTTCTGTAGGCAAGTTCATACACACCAAAAAGATATTACCCACAGATTTCTGATGACCTCCAATACGATTGCCACCCGGCCTAAACCAGTCAACATATAAACTAAACATTAAATTACCTCATGTTTTTGTATATCCATCAACACTTCTATTTCGAGTTGTAGAAATATCTGGAAAATTTTTCCATACAAAACCATCATATACATCTTTCATGACATCCCTTTCCATGTTTTCTAGAAAATCATTTATTTTTTTTCTCAATCAGCATCTTGAATTTGATTAGTTTAAACTTTCCTGAAAGCCATTCAACCAAACTGTTGTGATGAAATGTTTTACAAGGATGGTAGATTGCTTCTTCTTGTTTGTACTTGGCCAAATACAAATTTTCATCACAATTGACAGTTTCTTCTCTCTGTCCTAAATCTTTCAAGTAGCACTTTGAGGATGAATAAAAAGGTTGAGTACAAGATAAGATCGATGGTTGTTGTTTGGGGATATACTCATAAAGAGGAAAGCACTTAGCACAGCATGTCTTGGTGAAAAATAATGGATTGAGTTGCAATTGACTAAAAACTGTCTCTATAGAAAGGGGAATCAGGCTGATGAATCTGCTAGAATCTAGTTTACCTACGTCACTAAGAAGTTTGAGTTTGTTGAATTCATCATGCAAAAATTCAGCACAACCTTCTTTGCTTAAATGATGGGTAAGAGAAAGTTTTGCTGCTTGCCACATTATCTTTTGGCTATAAAGCTCTTCCAAATTCAAATTGTTTGACCGTGGTTGTCAGCCTAAATATCCTTAGGACTGAGTATTTCTTATGCTTAAAATAAGATAACCTTAAGTAGATTAAGCTTATATCTTAAAAATAAGGTTAAAATAATAATATATATTATTTTATTATATATATATATAATTATTATTCTATTATATAACTTATAATAGTTTAAATAGCTTATCCATGGCCTAATAGTATTTATTAAGGTGCTAATGGAGTCATAATATACTTATCTTAAGTGATATGAAGTAATTATTGACATACATAAGCTTATATGTATACATAAATCTCATATTCAGTGAAATATGCAGTATATTATGTATATTTAGGTATATAAGTGGGTTTTAGCCCCTTAATAGCCTATAACCCTTGTTTTTCTGCTTATTTTAGGTCATATGGACGAAATCAGTGGACTCACAACGCCTACAGAAGCATAGACACCTATATCAGGCGCATACACCCAGTTTGGACAACTAAAATTACTTCCTTGGATGGTTATTCACGGATTTATGGGTTGGAAGGATGTTTCTGGGTTAATGTGGATGCTTGGGGATGTTATTGGGGGCTTGGACATATTATTTGTTTCCTTTATATGCTTTTATTTTCATTAAATCTCTTTTTGATTATTTATTTTACCTGTTTCTTTATGGTATCCGCTTTTATCTGGGTTTTCTATTTATGGTATGGATCAGTGTTATTATTAATAGTGATGTAGGGTCCTTACTGGAGGTCTGGGTGTTGAAACTGCTTGAAGTGGACGCCATGGGGAGGTGATGGGTCCTTACAGTGCTGTAATTGCCGGGGATAGCAGTGACATCATCTGGATTGAAGGTCTGTGCACTCCAGTGGATTTGGGTATAAGTAAGGAGGGATTTTGACGGTTATTTATCATTATTCAATTACTAAAACTCTAATAAACACTACTATACAATTATTAACATTTAGAAATATATTATAAAGCCACTATAAACTGATTTTATCTTTATATAAAGCTATAACTATATTTTATTCATCTATTTTCCACCACTAGCACGCATTAAAATCCAAGTATTGTGAGTTTTATTTGAGTATAACTATTCTATTAGTCTTCCCCTGAGGTTTGATCACTAAATCATTTATCAATAAGTAATAGGACCATAAATAAACACTATTATATCATACTTATATACTAGACTATACTGACAGTGGTAGAGATTGAATCGTTTCCAAAACAGGCTGCCCCTAAGCAAAGAAAAAAATAGAGATTAATTGAAACATAATTTCTCTTTATTTACCAAATATTGATGTCTTACAAGATCTTGGATGTTGGATCCTAAGTTAGGTGAAGCACTGGATGTACCAACCATCTGTGCTTTGCGATTTCTTTCCTCTTGATGTTTGGAGTATGACTGAGATGTTTTGAAAGCTACACCAACTTCAAAGCTTCCCAATGAGGTCTGATGCTTTCTTGATGAACATCCAAGCTCTTCACATTTACAAACACGAAAAAATGGTGGCATTTTAAGACTTCTGGATATAAGAAATATGTTACTGGATGGTAGCAATTGAACAAACTATTTATTTATTGTGAAGCACCTAATAAAATAAGCTAATTTTTACGTCTCAAGAAGTTTATCAACAAGTTGGTTACCATGGATTTCTTTGAATGTTTGTTTCATGCAGATCAACCATGCATTAAGTAGGTATCAATACTGTGCATCAGCAAAATGTTTCAGACTTGCTACATTTTACAATGTTGCATACATGTTTATCAAACAGCTTATTTTGCAAAAAGCATAATACTATAAGAGAATACAAATTGATCACATTTTTAAATATAGGAGAAACTATGATATAACTTGAATGAAAATAATAACATTTAATTTATAATAATAAAGTTATTTAAGTGTTGCCGTTTTTTTTTCTGCAATCACCTGCATTAATAAAATTCTGCCAAGTAACAGAAAGGTTTTCACTAATAATCACTATAAGATATAAAAAAATTTATAATATTTATTTTTCACAATATAGAATTACAGTCTGAAAAATAAATATTTTTTCAACAAAATATATTATTTTAAAATTTTCAAATCTAAGAGGTCATCAAAGTAAAGCTTCCAGAATCCAAAAAACAGAATTTTTACATTAAGTTGCTTATTCCAAACTCTAAAAAATTGGTATGGTTTCCGAGTAATCTTGGTAAATAAAATATATACATACTAATAAGGTGTTAATATAAATTTTTAAAATAAGTTTGTCAGCACAATCAACAAGCTCAAATAAGTTCATTATTTGCATTAAAATATTATCAAAATAATTTGGAAAATCAAAATGATTCTGCATTATATCTTTACCCGTTTATCATGAAATAATTTTCTATCACAGCTGAGTTATTTCCTTTTGAATTAATTATGAACATACATAGATATCCATATTTTATAGAGAAAGATATTCATGAGAAAGCTCATCTGTCCGTCCACTCAACTCTTCATTATTAATTATTTTTAAAATAAAAAATTTATTATAGTAATGTTTTTGTTGCCATATCCTTTCAGAATTTTTTATTTTTGTTCATTTTGCTTTTCATAATGTATATGATGAGCTCTAGCTGTTCTTATTTTCCTCAGGGAAAAATACCTACTAATACCCGTGTACTAAATAAAAGATTCAATGAGATACTCCCTCGATCAACTTCTCATTTTTGCAGGTCTATTTACAATTTCTGTTGTGTGCTTTTGAATATTTCACCTCAGTCTAATTACTTGAAGCTAAACCCCACCAAAGAGCAACTACATAGGTTTTCATTGTTCAATATAAGCTCTCTCAACATTGATATTAATTTGCCATATCCTGAACAAAATTACCGTGTTTCTGAACAAATCCCTGCTATATTCCACAATTCTTTTATCCACTCTCTTCATCAATGCAACTTTCCTGGAAAAAAATCTTGCTTGGAATCTTGATTGGTTTCACGAGTGGAATCAAGTTTTGGCAAAAATTATCATCAAGCACTGGGATAAAGCTTTGGAAAATTATTATTTGGTTTCTTATTCAATGGACTCTACTCATATTTCCTACCTAAATCAAATGGGTGTTCTTCACTGCTGTTTTATAGGTTATTCTGATAAATTACAACTTGGAAAAGATTCTGATAGTTTCTGTGAAATAGTTAAAATAAGAAAGTATAAATATAAAATAAAAAAGAAAGTAAGAACTAATATTTTTATCTTTTTTTTACACAAGCTTATATAATTTTGACAATTATTTTCAGAATTCTTTTAACTGAACTCACCTTCTTAAACAACTTCCAAGTGGTGAAACCTATGAGAATCTTTTCAAAAACGTCAAATGTTGCTCAGACACCAAAATTGATGATGAAGGTTCTTTTAAGCGGATTTTATTGCCATGGAGATCTGAAGAATTCTCAAGACTTGCACAAAATCTCGACCAGAAACTCATTCAAATCCGAGAAACTTCCTCTTATTCAGGAGAAATACTTAAGAACTTGGCATTATATGATAGATTAAATTTGGTATCCTCAATCGAGACTCACTTTAATTCTTTTCCAGTCCCCAGGGGTTCACCAAGTGACTGCTATTCTTCATTATATCTCGCTTCTCTTAATCCTAAACAATTAAGACTTCTTAATTGTCAAGCCCCAATAAACATTTCCTACATACTTGAACAAATTTCAAATTCTAATGTGAGTTATTGATGAACTCCCTAATCAATAATCTAGCAGACCCATATTCCTCGTTTCTAATGTTTGGGACACTTAACCTTAAAAAATTAGAACAGATAAATATTTTTAGCTATGATGCAACTTTATATAAAGAAAATTTCACATACATTGATAGCTCAATCTTTTTTCTTTATATCTTATAAATGCTGAATTCAATACTTCTGCTTACAAAATACTTGAGTACATGAACTTCATTTTTTTGGCCCATTCTATACAGACAATCAAATGCTTGCTGTTCAACTTCTGGATTCCAATTAGGCTCCTGTTTCAATATTTTAAACAAATTCTCTTTTCAACCTTTTCTATTTCAATATAAGACTCTTTGACTTACCATTATATATACATTTTGTGCACACCTCAAGTATATTCCAATTCCTGCAGCCTTGATTGTACCAAGCAAAACTTGACATCTTTCATCATTTTTGAATTTGTCCAGATTTTCATCCCTTTTTTTCATGCTCAACTTTCCTACAAGCTCTGTGTAGCTAATTACATGGTCATCTAAAGCCTCTTTTATACTGTTTCAATGGATAGAATATTGAAATGTTGTTTAAGCTAAAAATAAGTTATTGAGATAATTAATGGAATTCCTTACATTTCCAAAAAGTCTGCATATTCTGAAAATATAACAGCCTTGGGACAAATTATCCCCCTTTCTACCCTTAAGAAAATTTCTAAATGACCAATTAGATGTATAATCTTTGCTGAATGTTTCCATGTGAAAGGAAATGTTGCAGGTTGATCTGGGTTTTTGTAGACAGGGTGGTTACGAAATTGCCGTAAAATTGACAGTTTTTGGAGAAACTCAGCTGAGTCCCAAGGGAGGTTGGTGTTTTGAGAAGGCCCATAATACTCAGAAAAACGTTCTTGAAGCTTCGTAAGTTTTGAGTGCCAAGGTTCTGATAGTTCTACAGATATTCCTTGCTCAATTTTTTGAGGAAGTGATAAGATTGCTTCTTTTGTCCTCCGCAGGCATATGACATTCATGAGAGTATTTATCAATTTTATTGAGCTAGAGCTTCCTCTGTTTAAGCCATTCATAAGAAAATTAATCCACAACCAGTTTTCTTGCCATCTTTCGATTCTGAGGAATGATATAAGGCTTTGAAGATCAGTTGTCCGGTTCTGAAGTGGTGTCCCAGTCAAGCATAGTTGATACTCAGCCTCCAAGGTGGATATATTCTGATTCTTGTGCGACTGAGGATTCTTGATTAAACTTTTAAATTATGTTAAACATTTCATCAGCTTTTATAATATTATGTTCAAAATTATTAGTAATTCAAATGAATGCTTACTGAGCCTCATCTAAAACTATTCTGTACCAAATGAGTTTATGAGTTACTGGTGGAATAGGTTGAGGAGTTTTCTTTGAAGAAGATGGACTTGCTGTCTCATAGGTAGTCAAAACAACTAGTTGGTTCTGAAGCTCCTCAAAATTAATTTTCTTTGAATCCTTCCCATAAAGAACCTTGAAAGATAGTGCATTATCTTCAAAGTGAATTCTTATTTCATTGACCCAGTTTGATAATGTTGCAAGTGGGCAAATGATGAGAGTCGCTGATGTCCTATCTTTCTCTTGTCCACCACCCAAGAGTTGGAATCGTCTGGCTTCACTTTGAGTTGCAGTAATTAGGCCAAGAGTTGAGAGGGTCTTTCCCAAGCCTATATCATCAGCTAGAATTGAACCAATTCCTGCAGAGGATAACTCTTCTTCAAGAAATTGTTCATAATAATTATTAAAACCTACTCTCAGCCAGCTGTTGTCTGCATGCCTCCACAGGTTTTCTAACTTTTTGGATAAGTTATTTTCATTGTCTATCATAAAATTGATAGCTTGAATCTGATGCGTTTTCAGAGTTGTTTTCATACCACGTATAGATAGATTTTACATTTGATTATCCCTTGTCCCAGAGATTTCAGAAGTTTTGTGAATACAAGAATGAAGAATATTGAAGAAGACGGTTGGATTGTAGTGTGGAATCGATGTCAAATCAATTTGAGCATTTAGAAATACTTCTTTAGCCTGACTAATAAAATCAGTCAAACAAAAAAGGAGGCCACAAACTCTATACTGCCTGTTTAATAGTAGAACCAAGTAAGAGCAAAAATAATAAGGTATTTGGGGATTTAAAGCCCTTTCCTCAGTTAAAATTTGAGATCCAGATCCAATTTCTCCAAGTAGTTGTCCAATTTGGCTGCTCTGTTTGTTAGAAAGATCACCAATAGTTTTTGCTTCTCCTTCTTTGAATAATCCAAAAACATGTACTAAAGATCTTCCTCATTGCATAATAACTAGAGTGGATACTTCATCAAATACAGATCTTTCTTTTGGAAAAATAGGTTTAAAATTTAAAGAGAATTGTCCAATGTATCTTAAATTTGACATTTTAATTAAATGAATTTTATGGTGATGGTGGTAGTTTAAAGAAAGAGAGGGTGAGAGCAAAGTTTTGAAAGAGAATAAAGTAGAGAATATATATAATATGTGATGAATATTCAAAATTGAATTTTTCATGTATGTTAATAATTAATGTTGACTCACATTTTAATAATAACTAAATACAGATAAATAATTAAAAAAGTGCATTATTTTAGAGCCTAAGTTTTGTGCCAATATATTAAAATTAGTTTCTTTAATAGTGTAAATTTTTTAAAAAATACATTACCATTTTTTCCCCTTATAAAATATATATTTTTTTTTTCTCCTACATTAAATTTTTTGAACATTGTCTTATAGTTTTTTATTCCAAGGAACAATGAGAAATTTCTATTGATAAGGGCTCAATATCAACTTTTGTCTAGAAAATTTAAAATTATGTGCAAATATTTTTACAGATTTATATTTTTATTAATAAAATTTTTAAAAAGGACTTAAATAGTATTCTTTTTTATATATTTGCGGAAGTAAAATTGATAATTGAAATAATATTCCAGACCTAGTATACTATGTGTCATTTAAGATATTTCTACTAATATCAAACCTGACCTCCCAACATTAAATGGATCTATATATAAAATTGAATATTATGGTATGTTAAGTGTTGTGGCTCAACCATTGCTCAAATTTGTTCCAACTGATGCTTAACTTAAATCCAAAGCTCTTCTCCAGAAGGGATAAATTGAGGCTCAATTTAGGGCCAACTTTTTTTTTTAAATTTTTTCATATAATTTAAAAACAGTTTCCTAATTCTTTAAAAAAATTTCCCCAACAATTTCCCAACCTCTTCCTGAAAGTTTCAAAAAGAGGGAACTGCTAGAAGTTCACCCCCTGATTTCCTGTGGTGATACTCTCCACATTTGCCACAACAATCACTGGCTCCTGTTGCAGACCCCTATGCAAATGGAATGTCTATGGCCAAGCAATGCCACACCTTGTGAGATGCTGTTGAGTTTTCCAAAGGAGTGCCAATCCTAAAACAGACTGGTGATAACTGGCATCTGTGGCATCCAAGACTTCTAGTGGTTATAGATGATTTTGTGGGCACTAATGCATATGCCCTTAATGATGGGCCAGGTACTGGTCCCTTTTCTGATTGTATAACAAATCTTTTAATTTGAAATTCTTTGGCACCAACTCTTCATAATGGAAAGCAAGACAAACCTACTTGTACTTACTTGGAAAACTTACAAAATGCAATCATACATCTCTGATTTCTGCTATCAATGATTTCCTGCATATCAAAAAACACCATTTTGACCCACATGATGACTATTTGAAAGCAATTAGTAAATATTTTGACACTATAGAAAGTAATGGAGTTATTTTTGACAAAAAGACCTTTAAATCTTTAAAGACACATGAACTAGTCCCTCCAGACATGAAACATCTTTATGTTATTCTCTTTCAAGCACTGGATTCCCAACAAGATTCAAAATCTATGACATATGAGGACTACTGCCAACTAATTCCCATCCTAATGAGAAACCATGCAGATAAAGATAAGGACACCTTTCAAACAAAAAATTCACTTACTGCTAACCCATCTTTCAATGCAATATCTCCTCATATTCACAAAACAGACTCTTATCATCCAGCAAGAGCAAGAGAAATTTCAATCTCAGATGAAGAAATTCAAATTGAAGCTTCCAATATGTTAAGACCTAAAAGGACAGACTCATACTAGTGTTAAGAATTCACCTAAGATGGGACTGACTATTCTGGTAAAGCAGTGAGACTAACTAGACTGACTATGTTGGGATTTCCAACTGTGAGGGTTCCATTAATGGAGGACTAAGAAGTAACTGGATTACTAAATAAGTTTTCCAATGAGGAGCTCTTTGCAGCATTTGCCCCATAAAACCCCATTATGCAATATCCCCTCTTCCCCCTCTTACAATGCATTGTGTTCATAGCACTCCTCCTCACCTCTCAACCAAATCCTAAAATTAACCCCCTTTTACCCTTCCTGCACCCTGCACTTCTTCTCAAACTCCTTTACCTTCCCTTTAGCATTACCTAGGCTCACTACTGGCTCCCAAGACATATCTCATACCTCATAACCCTTCCAGTGCACCAGATTCTGAACCTTACCTCTGTACACCCATTTAGTAATAATCTCTTCTACTTAAAGCTACTCTTAATTTCCTACATAAACTGGAGCTGGTGGTTCTTCTGGGAACCCTGGTATTGTATCTTACTGGAAATTTGTGAGTAAAAAAATATTGAATGCCGGGTGCACATGTTTCATTGAAATTTGTAGCTCCAATTCATATGCTGAGTCATATATCTTGCACTTGATCTTAAATGGGCCTACTTTCTTGTGATCTGGCTTGGCACTTGTGCATGGTGTGGAAAGGAATTGTGAGCTTAGCCAAACCTTGTCACCTACCTGTAGTATCAGGCTGAGTTCAAGTACAAAGACTTTAAATTGCTTGAATAGTCAGTTTTCTAGAGGATTTTAATGGTCCTATATGAATACTGTAGTACAAATCCAATAAGTATTAAAATATAATACAATATAAGGGTCTCAGAAATTTTAATCTCACTAATTATAAATGGGTTACAATCTTATAGTTGGTATAAAAATAGATGTAATAATTCAGATACTATTCAAAGACTTTATAAGTGAAATTGATATGTCTTGTAATTGTATTGGTTATATATTTTTATTGTAATGATAAAGAATGTAGAAAACAAGACCAAAAACCCCCTCCTTTTATACCCAATAATTCTCCAATGAACACCTTGGTTTACAAGTCCTATACACAGCTAATGATGCCTCATTCTAGCTAATACAACTTTCCATCAACATAAAGAATGATCAATAACTTAATTAGAATTATATCACCTGCCAAAATCCTAGAGTATAGGGATAATCCATCAAAAATGAAGAATAAGAAAAAAAGAGAGTATATGTGTGTAATATCTTAAAATAAAAAGACTAAAAAAATAAATAATAACACTAAATATGACACAATATTAAGGGTATCAACAGTAGAAATGATGGGGCTAATTATGACAATATACTATGTGAAATCCCCATCCAAAAATAACCAATATTGACTGAGAAACCACTTAAAACCCCAAAAAAGGGCATGAGATGTGGGATAACTACATGAAGTCCATGGAAGGCACTTTCATGAGTAAATCCTTGACTAATTTAGGTAAATTTAAGTGTGGTAGTGAATTAAAGGCACCAAGCTTGAGGTTATTAATAAAATTAATGCATATAATATGCTCAATGCACCTACAATTAAATCAGGACAGTAAATAAGTGCCTGTCTCTTATTTTAGTGTGTTTCTGTGGGCCTAGAATGTGGGGTAATTATAGTGTGTAAAATCTAAATTTGCTAAAAATAAAGCTATTCATGCAGGAAAAATGCAGGCAGTATGTGACCAGTACACAGAAGCCATTTCTGGCATAAAAAACACCGAATTTGAAAAGTGTTATTTTTATACATTTAAGTTTCCAAATCAATGGTCCTTACTAAGAAGAATTGATCTTTCAAGGCTCATTTTTAATATTATTAAATTTATAGCACATATATTCAACTTTTAAGTGATTTAAAGTACATTTCTTGTTTTTCACATAAAACAATGAAAACAACAGCTTTAAGTCTACTTAAAAATTATATAGCCTTATTTTTAAGGATTTTAAGATTCCTCTAGCATATTCCAACTTAATATTAAGTACATAAGACTTATAAAAGGTGGATATATGCATGTATATAAGGTGTTATAATGGCATATATTGTATTTTATCATAATTTTTATTTATGTATACAACTTGTGTACCTTTATTTATTGTTCCCATGTCTAGTCAATGTGCTTAACATAATTTATCAGTACTTTTTACTCAGTCCTGGGGATATACAGGCTCAAAAAAAAAAAGTCAACTGCCATAAAATATTATCTGAAACATGAAATATATAAGGTGAAACAATTAAAACCAAAGTAGTTTTAGATATACATCAGAATTTTAAATAGGATACTAATATTTTAAAGTTACTTTATTATGTAAATAATTTTTTGAATTGTGGTGTATGGATTTTTATAATTGTTCACTTACTCAACATACAGATGTATTGATCATTATTTATATACATTGAAATATAAATAATGAGAAGTAATATGATATAAAAAATACCCATATAATATTAGTATAATTTTTCTTTCAAACTTTTTTATGTAATTTGGTTGATAATTATATATATGAAGAAAAAATAATATGTATCTTAGAAAATAATTTTCCTAAAATAATTTGATTAAATTTTAAACCATCCTCATAGGCCTTATCAGGTGAGCTTACATAGTTTGAAATGTACATGTGAGTGCTTCTGGTGAGGTGAAAAAAATCTTCTATATGAATCATGGGCTTCAAATAAAAATTTACCACAAGATATATTGATAAAATTATTATTTTTTTCTTAATCTCTTAATTCATGATTATATATATACCTCAATAAACAAATGTGATTACTAAACACTCAGGGAAGAAAAAAGTATAAAATTTCTTAATTTATGTATTATTATTTAATCAGTAAAAGAAACAACTCTCTGAGATATCTTAATTTCTAAAAATCTTTTATTGCAATATATACATACAGTTTTTTAAAATTAAATATCTTAGCTTTGATAGAACTTTGATTGAACTCTCAATGACAACCTATGCATGACTATGGTTCAACCTTAGTTAAACAATGAGAAGTTCTTTTAATTTCTTAAAATTTAAAAAAAGTTATTATAATGTAAGTTTAGTATAATTTTTTATCAAAAAAAAAATTTTCTACATGATATGAATTTATGGGAATAAATAAATAAAAAATTAATTCTTTAAAAATTTTTTTTTTCAAATAGCTGTCATTTTATCTTCAATTATTATAGAATGATTTTGCTTTAAAATGATAGACTGAAAAAAAATTCTACGTCTATGTTCATATTCTTATAATGTCTATAAATAGTCTACAGAGCTCCTATTTATACTCAATATAATTTAATAAATGAAAAAATCTCTCTTAAATAAAAATATTGCAGGTCCTTCCTAGTAACACATTCTTTTATATATATCTATATGTTTAAGTTTAAATAAATTCCAATGCATAAAAATAGAATTTTTTAAAATATAAACATTAAATCTTTTTCAAAAATTTAAATTTAAATCAAAGTTAACTGTTTAACTTGTTTTTCTGCTTTAATCTTCACTGGAAGTTCATAATACTCACAGTTGAAATTAATTCAAGTAAAAAATTAATTTTTCATGTATTGAATTTTGATAATTAAAATATTTAAGAGGATTTATATAGTATTTATTTCTAAAAAGTATCAAATATATTGACTCATTTAATGTCTAAGATAATTTATTTTTACCCATAGTTTTTATTATCTTATTCCAAATAGAGAATTGAAAAACAATCAACCTATATTTCTAACATAAGGAGAATGTGCAATTTTAGAGCTGTAAAATTATCTTGTAAACTTATTTATCTCACAAACCAAGAGTTTGATCCTCTAAAATTTTAATTAATAAAATTTGAATAAAAAAGCGGTTTTATTTTTACATGTATTTTAAATTATTTTAATAAATTTATACTAATAAAAACATAATTATTATAATGGTAGCAATTTATATTGTCATGGTTCAAATTATCTATTGTATTTTTCTTAAAAAAATGATATATATAAGTTTTTCTAAAAATAAAATGATAGAGTGATGAATAATATCAATTCTACCTCTTTGGTAGAGTATTTGAATTTTAAAAAAGCCCAAAATTTGATCATTTGCACCACTTCTTACGTGGAAACACTGTAAAATTTTTGAGATGAATCTCCAGATGAACAGTATTTTTATCTAAAACACCAGAATTAAAGTACACTATACTATTCAGCTTAAATTTTTAAGAAATATTCCTTTATTTAATTAAAAATAATTTTTATTAATTTAGGCACATTTTATCTGTATTTTTTATGAAATAAATTCACTGAGTGGTATTTTTTTTCAGCTCTCTAGATCACTTCACCAACTGAAAATATGCCAAAAAAATATTTATGAAATCAATAAAAAATATATTCTAAAATCTAGATATATATTTCATTTTCTCATGATATAACATATATATTGTCTTAGTAGCTGAGGAATCAGTAGAATTTTAAAATAAGCAAAATATTTCTTTGATTATTTTTTCCTTTTCTTGCATTTTCTATGCCCCCAAAATTCATTGAAGTCTAAAGCCTAAAGATATATACCAATTCTAAAATAAATAATCAACTTTTTTTAATTTATAAGTAATTAGTGTAAAAAAGTTGTAAAAGTGCTTCATTTAGTCAAAAATCTTCAATAATAATTACCATACTTTATATTTTGGTTTTCCATGTTTTTAATTGTAATCTATAATAAACTATTTAAGTTTTCTGTTGATTTTATGTTTCTTTAAAGAAAATTCAATAGATTTTTATATACCAATGCTAAATATTGACATTTAAAATATATGTCAAGTATAAATTCAGTTTATATTGTGTTAATAAGTAAATTACAGTTTTTCAATTCTGGAAAAACAGTTGTAGGTAATACATGAAGTCACTGATTTTTTTTATATTTCATCTGAGAGTTTTAATAGCATTATTGTATTTATTAATTGTGATACTATTGATATATTTTCATTGATCAACTTAAATTAATAAAGTATTATTTAAAGAAGTTGCATCAAAAAATACTGTGCATTGAGTAGATTCATGGAATGCTTTTTTCTGGCTTTCATTAATTTATCCTCAAACTTTCACTATGTTTTCAATATAGATCCATCATTGTTTGTGTGAGGGCTCAAGCTTACATCAAGTGACAGTTCAGTATTAATTCAGTCTGAGTTCCATCTTATTTCTATCTTACTTCAAGTTGAGGACTTGCTAGCAAGTCACCCACAAATATTGTGTGGTGATATTGTGGTGTTTCATCTTGAAGAATCCAAGTCATCTGAGCTTGATAAACAAAAACCAAATTTGTTTCCCCTTGAGGCAATCTTGTTAATTGTAATCATTCAAGTGCAGTATCAAAAGTAGTGAGAGGTCTAGAATCAGGATGTCATTCTCTCTCATCATATTCCCCATAATATCTCTAAACCATAACACACTCTTCCAGTAAACTCCTCTACAAACTTCCCTGCACTAGGTGGTATACCAACATCTTTTATTATAACTCTACTTAATTCCCTCAGATAATGAACTACCCTGAGCTTACCATTAGTCTTCTTGATACAGAATACTTGACTTGAGTAACTGACTGCTCACATCACACAATATGGGGGGTGAACTTGCTAGCAAGTCTGCAACCTTGGACCCAGCCTCACCACAGATTGAACAGACATTGATCTATTGATAAAAGAACCATACAATCAGGGATAAAAACCACTCAGCCAAACAGATTTAGGTGGGTTTTCAAGTAGAGTTCAGTATGGGTTCAGTATGAGTTCAGTCTAAGTTCCATCTGAGTTCAGGTTGTGGACTTGCTAGCAAGTCTACCCCCTATATTGCGTAGCTTCATATAATCTAGTTTTAATTCTTTCTTTAATGACCTCAATATAATTGTCTTTTAAAGCTGCAGGAATTGGAATTAGTTTTTGCTTCCATGGTTCATGACAGACAACAGGAATTTTGTAAGGCTCCCCATAATAATGCTTCAACACACCACTCTCTTCTTCAACAAAAGAAATTGCCATCTCTCTTTTTAAAATCACATCCAAAAACAACTTCTTCTTTTCACCTTATAACCAATTTTCAGGCCCAAAATTGACAACACCCAGTCCCTCAAAAGTGATTCTTGATTTTTCAGAAAATTCATGCGGATTCTTCACTAAAGGAAAGTTGTATGGATATCTTGATAAAATTGGCCTCATCAAAGGTGGGTTTAATTCAGCTGGCAGAAGATCATTAATTTGTCTGACTTTATTTGCTACCTTTTAATATTTAGCTGCATTGAAATCAAATTTTACCTGAGGAATAAGATCTCTTCTAGATTCACCATTAATTGATTTTTCCTCAGAAATTTCTTCTTCATCATAATCAGAAACAAAATAAGTTGAAACATTATTTTTATTTTTAAAAATTTTACCCCCCTTTCCTTTGTCTAATTTATCATCTAGTTTTCCAAAACCATTACCACCATTTTCCACCATAAAATCCCCAGCAAAAGTTTTCCATCAAAGATTTCTGGGACTGCAATCTTTGGGCCTTTAACAAGTGGCTCTGGTGTTGTAGGCATTTCCTGTGCCTTGGCTTCAGAAGCATCCAGCTCTGCTTCAGTGGGGACCCAATATGAGGGTCTTTCCTCTGCTAGATTTTCCATGAGTCTGGAGTTTTGTTCTTACATTGCAGCAAGGGCTCCTGCATCAGGTTGACCTGAGGGATTCATTTCTCTTTGGTAGTTTTCCAATTAGAATTGGACAAAATGTTAAGACCTAAGAAGGCAGACTACTACTAGCGCTAACACTAGCCTGAGACAGGACTGACTATTCTGGATACAGCGGTGATACTGACTAAGACTTACTATGTTGGGGTTTCCAAAAGTGAGGGAAGCCAGGACTGACTATGCCAATTAGCAGTTGGAATAGAGAGTAACTGGATTACTAGATAAGTTTTCAAAGGAGGAGCACTCCACAGTGTTTGTCCCATATTACCCCCTTATGCAATATCCCCTCTTCCACTGCTCACATTGCATAGCACCCTCACCTCTTAACCAAATCCTAACACCAGGGAAGGAGTTCACACATGTATACATTTTCAATGAATTCTTTCATTGATTTCTGTTTTGGAGGAAGAAAGAAAAGAGAGACTTTAACATTAACATGGAAGTCCCCTAAGGTAATGATAAAAGATAACAAATGGAAAAACTTACAGTGATGATGAATACATAAATTTGAGCAGGAGTCCAGGATGATGTGGGGTTGGGGGGAAAGGGGTCTGATGTGCAGTGGATTTCAGGAATGTGTGTATTTGGGGGCTGAATTGTGTTTGGGGTTATTGTCCAAGAATAGGAAGTATTTAACCAAATTTTTGACATGTGTAAACCCAAGTCTTCCATTTATGATGGTGTCTTGGAATAATGTTTTGAGACTGAAGTCCACCAGGCATGTATGTTCATGTTTGACACACCCTAATATATATATATTTGATAAAAAAATATACATGTGTTTACATTTAGAGGTCTTTAATAAATTTTCTCACAGTTTAAATTAGCTTGAACCACAGTTAGAATCAGGATTTCATTAGGATTTCAATCTAAGCTCCACATAACTAAGATATATCATTTTTTGAAAATAAATAAATTTATTTCAATGAAAAAAGGACTCAAGGAGCTTATTCTGTTACTTAATAGATTATTATTGATGACCTTAAAATATTTCACTTTATTAATTTTTATGGCTTTTTCAGGTAATTATTATCGTATGTAAAGTAATCATAGAAAATGAATCAAGAAAAATTTTGAAATATATAAAATTTTAAACTTTTATTTAAACTCTATGTCTTAATTTGAAGTTTTTTTACATCTTACTAAAACAATTTATAACTAAATTAAAATCTAAATACATTCATCTCATGAAAGAAAGAAAAGAGAATAAATTCAAAATTTTAATAAAGTTTTTGTTCCTTTTTCCAACTTGATTTAAACATATACCTATTTTATTGGTTCTATGTCTTATGCAAAGTTTTCAGAAGCATGCTGTAAAATAATTTGTAAAAAATTAAAATTTTATTTCATGGCTAACTTTTACATTCTAGTGCATCTTCTGTCATGAATTTCAGTCTTTATTAAAAACAACTAATAAAGCTTCATCTTGTGTGGATTGAGGGGTACAAATAGAAATACACCAGAGTTACCCATTTTTTTTTGAAAGTAAAAAATAAGTACTGCAAACCAACAGTGTGAACTACATTTTTCAGGCAAACAATAGAGTTCACATCCAGTTTTTTTGTCTTATTTTACATTCTTTTTTCTGCCTTTCCATCCCTTCCCATTCTGTTCCCATGTCTCCCATTTAGACACCACACAATATGGGGGGGCGGACTTGCTAGC
This sequence comes from Hemileia vastatrix, assembly GCA_030280995.1. NCBI lineage: Eukaryota > Fungi > Basidiomycota > Pucciniomycetes > Pucciniales > Zaghouaniaceae > Hemileia > Hemileia vastatrix. The sequence continues at coordinate 15,792,833 of JASXTE010000006.1, read as the reverse complement.
GAGTCCGCAACCTTGGACCCAAACTCACCACAGATTGAACACACATCGAGCTATTGATAAAGAACCATACAATCAGGGATGAACACCACTCAGCAGAGAAGTTTTAGGTGGGTGTTCAAGTAGAGTTCAGTCTGAGTTCCATCTGAGTTCAGGTTGAGGACTTGCTAGCAATTCCACCCCCTATATTGCGTAGTGAGATAACCATTTCATCACAGTAGCTACACTTTACAGCCTTCACAGAGTAAGTATCAGTTTTCCTAGCACTCCCCCTCCCTTATAATTTCAAATTTCACATCACCTTACCACTCTCACTTCCCTATTCATCCATCCTCACCCCTTTCTAATGTTCCCCTACTCCACCCCACCTCTTTTACCTCAAAACTCAAGCCTAAAGATTTACTTTCCCCCTTCACCCAAAACACCTGTTTGAAAATACCCCAACCTCTTACTTCCAGCCCCACTATTCTTAATCCCCACCCCAGCCATTTATCTAATACATTATTTCAACCTTTTTGCTATTCAACCCACCCCTTTTTGTCCCTATATATGAAAAGGAGTGCAAATGAGATAAAATAAAGTGATTAAGAGTGTTAAGGAGTGTAGAAGAGTGGATGGGGGAGTAAAAGGGTTGAAAATTGGAGAAAAAAGAGTTAGGTGAGGTGAGGTGGGAGGGAGAGGGTTGGAGAAGGGGGTAACAAGAGGTGGGGGGGGAGAGTAATGGGGAGAGTAGCACTACAATTAAAAAAGGGAGAAAATTTGAAAGGGGAAGAACATGGGCAGCATAATAGAGGGGATGAAATCAGAAGGAAGAAGAATTTTGAAAGAACATAAGTAATATATAGATATAATAATCATAGGTCATTGAAAGTGAAACATAATGAAACCAAAAATAAACTTATAAATATTGTGCACCATTTTTTAGTTATATGTTTTATTCTCATAAAAATTTAAGACTTATTTTTTGCTATAAGTAAGATAAAATTAAGTTAGTTTTTTGAAAAAATTGAACTCATATATTGTTCTTACTTTGAAAATTATGGTATAAGAATTAATTTTTTAAATTATGCAGTTAAATAAATTTTTTCTAACTTCAATTTTGAGCATTATTTAACCTCCAAAAATCTTTTAAAGCTTGAAAAATATACAAGAGTATATATTCATACAATGAGAAGAAATATATAGTTCTAGAAATTTTTACTGAAAGATTTTTTGTTGAAAAATTTAATTTTAATAAATATTTTTTCTTGAATGACTTTATATAGTATTGGATGACTCCTCTATTAATTGATGGGTCAAAAAATCCTATAAACACATGTAAAATAAGATTTTTGTTCAATTTATATAAGAATTTTATTATTTTTAAACAATGAAGAAAATAAATGATTTTTCACAATTGTATTAATGTTCCCAATTTTTTTGGTAGTGGGTTTCACTTATCTCAATATTCCTACCGAAATTCCTGTAAGCCAAGCCACAATATTATTTTTATAATGATCACCAGCACTTCAATAATTTTTCAAACTTCCTTCAAGGGGTTTTCAAAGTAATTTTACTGATTCTTCATAATAGTTTCATCACTTCCTCAATTTATGCTCAACTAGATATGAATTCAGGTTCAAGGTTTCAGACTTGCTAGCAAGTCCACCCCCCATATTGCGCAGTGTATGAACCATCTGGTCCAGTTCTAATTTACAAGTGGGAAACATAGAATTATGAAGGAGAGTAGTTACCAGGGCAGATTTGAAGGATCCTAGGGCTCTCCTCATGGTTCTTTTGTTTGTGGATTAAGTAGTAGAAGGGAATTGGGGATGACATTCAGACCTGGAGCTCAATTTTTTAGGTGTTGTGGAGTGCAGTTGTGAACTCAAGGTTAATGAAAGGCGGGAGGGCAGGAGGAGGGAGGAGAGGGGGAAGACACCACTTATGACACATGGGAAAGAGTCCACAGAAGTTCCCTGAAAATTTTTTGAGGCCTTTTCCTGGTTATCAAGATAGGGGAGCCATCTTGGGCTGTGAGGGGGAGTTATTTTGTGGAGTTAGGAGCAAGTGAGGGGAATTTTCTGATTGGTATAAGGTAGCATAAGTTATGGAAGTGAGTCTCTTGAACCAGTGTTGTTTATAGAGAAATTTGATTTTGGCTCTGAATTTTTTGTGTGCTTTCAGGGATTAAGAAACTAGGTGAGGGGCCCAGGAAAATTTGAGGTCTCTCTGGGCCTGGTAAAAAGCTTTCTTGACTGGGTCAAAGATGCTATGCTCCCACCAGATGTGGAACTTATAGCTGGGATTCTGCAGCAGAAAATTTTCATTTATTAGTTTAGTTAAAGTGAAGGCTAGGAGTTTGAAAGCCTGATCAATTTGGAATGGGGAGGAGAGAGGGGGGTGGTAATGAGGAAAGAGCATATTGGATGGAGGACTCATTAATGGGATTCCAGTTTTCAAAGGGATGGTTTTTTTTGGGGAGGATATGGGAGTGTGACCCATTGAAGTCTGAAGTGCACTTTGTGAGAAACTGGAAACTTTTGAATTTTCAAAAAGCTGGTAAATCACTGATTTAAAGTTCCTAGAGTTTCAGAATTTTGGGATTCCAGGTTGAGAAGAAATGTTCATCTTGAGGGAAAGCATGGTTTCAATGAAGATGGTGGATTCTGAGTGGTTTGATGAGTGGTGGGAGGGATCTTCCCACATATAATGATGGAAGTTTGTATGTTCCATGAGGATTTGGGGGTGATTTCTGAAGGGGAAAAGGGGAAGGAGAAGTATGGGGATAGAGGAGAAGGTGGAGGGGGAGTTGACCTTGGCTAGGAGAAGATTAATTTTAGGTGAGGTTGTGAGGAGGGGTTAAAGAGGTGAATGGGGAGTTTTTTATTGATTTAAAAGTAACAATAGTAGATGGAGGGGATCATAAGAGAACAAGAAGGTTCAAGTCATGCACTGTAGCTGGGGGAAAATGGTTGAGGGACAAGAAGGGTTCTTGGACAGCTACAGAGGGGGAAAAATGTTGAACAATATTTCTAGTTCATTTTTGTGACCCTATTCTATTCCTAGGCGCATTTTTGTTAAAAACCATTGAATGAAACTTTTTGAGCCCACCTTAATTTTTGCCTTTGGAAGAGAATTTAGGTGGTGTGGTTCAGGGAGGCTTGCAAGAGAAGAGAAGAGGAGGTGCAAGAGGTGTAGGGGGTGTCACAAAGTGTAAGAAGTGAGTGAAGAGGATGAGTGAGAGGTTAAAAAAAATTAAACAATAAAAAAAGAAATTAATAGAATTTTTGGATGAATTCATGAAGATGAGAGGACATGATCAAAGGAGATTCCAATGTCAAAAAGCAAAAAATAAGATGGGGTCAAACAGGGTCACTGCAAAAATCAGACCCAAAATCATACCCTTAAACCAAAAACTGAACTAGACATCTCATTCAGGGATTTTCAAACCTGTGCTAAAATTTCATACTCATGGGTAGAGGGGTAATTGAGGAGGGAGTGGTAGAAAATCTGGGAACAGTGGAAATTCAGCTGAAATATATACAGAGAATTCAAAGTTAACTTAGGCAGAGAAGTAGGGCCCATTATTGGGTGTCTATTTGAGGGAAGATATTTTGATGGGGAAGGCGGAATATGGGTGCTGAGGTTGGGTCTTAAAGCATAGACTGAAATGAAGTGGATGCTTTCTTTAGAGCCAGATAATGGGGACAGAGTGAATGCATCTAAAGCACACTGGAGACAAGGATTTGGTTTGTAGTATGCTTTGGTCTTGTGGTAACCAGCACAATTTGAGTATCTGGGGGGAGGGAGAATTGAATTGATAAGTGGCCCTTACTACAACAATGGAAGCAGGTGCTGCATTCCCTATTGACTTCTTCTGTGTGCCAGACCTGGCCATCAAAAATGAAGGGGAAGGAGAGGAGAGAAGAGGAGAGAATTTCAGCATTATATTTGTTTAAAAGGTGGGAAATGACAGAGGAATGGTTTTTCCCACCCTTACCTCAGCACAATTCAGCCATGGGGAATGGTAGAGGGACTTAAGGGACTCTGAGTTTTCCTCAATAAGTTTGTTCAGGAATTTTTGGCTATCAGGTTCAAACAAAGTAGGGATTACATGAGCTACCACTTGAAAGGTGTGGGCCTTGTAGATAATGCTGGCCAGGGTCCATGACTTCCATGAGCTAATCAGAGAAAGGTGGTCTTGCTCAGAGGAGGTAGGGAGAGGGATTTGTTGGGAAGAAATGTGGTTGTAGAAGAATTTTAGAAGTTGGCCATTAGTTAGGTTCTTGAGGACAGGGGAGGTAGGATTTTTTTGTTTAATTGTGATGGGGGGATCAGAATTAGAGGGTAGTCACAATCAGTTTGGAGGGTGTGAAATTTGGTGGGATTCAGATACTGCAGCCTGGGAAAATGAGCAGTGGGGAGAGTAACCAATTGGGCCAGAGGGGGTATGTTAGGATTTGGGTTGAGAGGTGAGGAGGAGGAGCACCTATGTGCTATGCATGGGAAGAGGAAGAAGGGAGGAATATTGCATAGGGGGGTTTTATGGGGCAAGCACTGTGGGGTGCTCCTCATCAGACAACTTACTTAGTAATCCACTTACTGGATAGTCTTTCATAGTTGTAACCCTCACTGTTGGCAGCCCAAACATAGTCAGTCTCAGTTGGTTTCACTGCTGCCTTCAGCATAGTCAGTCCCATCTTTGGCTAGTGTCCGCACTAGTAGTAGTGCACCCTTATAGGTCTTAACAGGGTGGGGGTTTGAGTTGAGCAAGGATGGCATCAATTTTCTTGTCAATGGATACAAGGGAGGAGGGGCTTGTTGGTGGAAGGCAGCTAGTTTGTTAAACTACAATAAATGTTTTTTTCATCTTGGGGCGCAACAATGGCACAACAAATTATGCAACAGTTATGTAACAATTTTTTTAGCAATTTAAGGTCTTAAGCATGTCTTAAGTGCAAAAAAATGTTTTGTAACTGCTGCACAACTGTTGTGTAATTGTTGCGCTGCATGGCAAAACAAAAATGTTGTAGTGATAATGGGCATTAGCATTTCAGAGATTGTAAAAATATCTGGCGTGGTTGCTACATGGACAGATATTTGGTTCCTTTTCTGGGGGTATCATGGATGGTGCCTGTAGACACTACATGAGTGCCACTGGGCTGGAGGCATGTGAGGTGGGCAGCTGGTGTGTTCTGATTCTCTTTTTAGGAGTGGGATAGGGGTGAGGTGAGGTGATGCTGTGAGGGGGGGAATTCTTGGGCCAGGGGAGGCGCATGTTTGTGAGGCAGAGCGGCAGGCAAATTTTGAGATGTGTTTGTGCAAGTGTCATGATGGTTCTGGTCAGAATCCATGTTTTACAGAAGAGTTAATGTTTCTGATTCAATTCAATGTGTTTAAGAGTAGATCTCTACTCATCATTTTTTCACCCTGTGACACAAAACATTGAGCTTTATGTAAGTCATTTTTGATAAGGCTAATCTTATGTTTGTTACATGTTAATCAAATGTCAATATGATTAGTCCAGGTGTAAAAGTATGTGCATGCATATTGGTGAACCCCTTTTTTATGTACAGGTTACTGATATATTCATCATTCTTTGTCAAAATAGCTTCCAGTAACTAACGTTTCTTGGTAGTTTGTCGTTCAATCAAAATAGAAAAATTTCTAGAGCTTATACAACCTGTTTCTGTAAGTCATAAATACTCATACTTCTTTTTTTTTTCTTTTTTTTTCAATGGTTTGAGCAGAAAAAAAAGTTCATAATATCACAAATCTGTATAAAAAGCCATTGAAAATACTTTTTCTTTACTTTTGAGTTTTGTATTTTTTTTCTAAATCAGCAGCTCTCTTGGCTTGTGATGCTACTTTTGCAATTTTGTCTGAATTTAAAGTTGGAAACCTCTTTACTTTATTGTTTCTTGAATTCGACATTGATGAGTCAGATGAATCGTCGTTTCCATTTACTCGAATCGGCACTGAAGAAGTAAATAATAACTTATATTTTGAGGGCTTGTCTTTCGCGCCTGACGATGTTTGGATTGGTGTTGGAGATGAGGGTTTCGAGGAACTTGAAGCGGGAAATATGGTTATTTCAGGAGCAAATGAAACACTGCGTGTTTGATTGCGGTCAATCAATGGTGAAGCCGGGGTTTTATGCTGAGCTGTTGCTGGTTGTTGTAGGTTTACAACTCGAGGTGTTTTTGGATCAAATGAGTAGAGACTCTCATCGTATTTTTTGGGGTTGGTTTCGGATAATTTGATGGATTGCATATTGGAACTGTTAGAAATATCATTGGATGTAAGACGACCTGTCTCTTCTAGTGAAGAGGGTTTCTTGGGTGGAATTGGATATTTTTCATTTTTGGAAGTGGGCAAATGCCTAGCATTGGCATTTGATTCAACAGCATTATTCAATATCGGGGTGACATTAGAGGGATGGATGGATGAAGTTTTGCCGGATGGTTTCTTCGCTATATTTTCACGGAGAGAAGATGGAACAGAGTCTTTCGTTTGAATTCCTTTTGAGGTTTGTGGGGTGTTAGGTCGATTGAGTTCCTTGTTCATTGATTTGCCCAATGGAGCATTGGAAGAAAATCGTGCTGTGCAGGAAATTCATATTTTGTCAGCATTTTTGATTTTGAAATAGGTTTTATGCTGATCCTTTTGGTTGAATAAACACTATTTTATTGTGAAGTTAATAATCTTAATTGCCCACATTTTCGAACTTCATTGATTGGATAGTTACCGTCGAGTCCCATTTTTGCTACGCCACGATTGTTTGCATAGCTTGGATATGTAGGTATTTCGCCTCTCCTTCTAGCGTACTCTCTCTCTATATTATTTACCCTCATTTGCTGTTTAGGAGCGAGATATCGTGCTGTAGGAGCGTTCAACCAAGGGGCTATTCGCCGACCCAAACCCAATCCGCCATAAGACCAAACTGGATATCGCTTTATCAAAGGTGAAGTTAAAGGGTAGTGAGGGTACCTTGTATCGCTGTACAAGCCAAATAAACCATCTCTAGCTTTCCTGCTACTGAAATATGGCTGACCACTGTATCCAAATGTTTTGTTCACTGGGTACCCGCCCAGTCGACCACCCCACCAAGATCCTGGTCCAATTCCTAAACAAGATCTGGTATAAGCACTCATTTGATTCCAGCGGGCCATACGTTGAGCATGATCTAGTTCCTCCCATCTCAATCTCTCTGCCCATCGTTCTTGACGTTGAGCTTCATTCAGTCGTCTATCATTTCTCAATAGAGCTTCGTAAAGATACAAGTCATCCAATAAATGTGCATCTTGCCAGTGCATTTTGTAAGGCGACATTCCATACTTTGTCAAAGGTTGTAAATGCCCATGACCATAATCAAAATCGCAAATTCCATGCATAAAAGGATTACACATTCTCGTTGAGAAACGAGTACCAATACTATCAAGTTTAGGATACTCATTAGCCAATGCAGTGGCATGCTGAAAGTTTCTGGAGAAATAAAAGCCATCACCCCTACTGGACATTGAGCTATATTGGGGGTCAAGTATGAATAACCCTGGATCGGTAGATGAAGCAAATGGCTTGAATGAGTCGGCCATTTGTCTGTAATACATATTTGAAATATTGGAATTGTTTGAGCCTATATAAGGTATGTGGCCGAAAATCGGTTCACGAGACGAAGAAGGATGAGAATTAGATACAAAAGCACGAGGTGGCAATATTGATCGATCATAATTCATGGTATTCATTACATTATCTCGTGAAGTTGATGGAGGAAAATCTTTAAACACATTAATTTGTGACAAGGGTGGATGATTTATTTGGTGAGACAAAGCTTCTATTTCTAATTTAGTTATATTGTGGACACTTTCCAATTCTCTCATCTCCGCTTGGGTCTTGCAAGAATCGACATCAAATGAGTTTTGGCCGCTCGGGTGTCGAATGCTCATGTAATCTAGGGGATCATTCACTAATAGCTCTGTGTTTCTATGCCATTCATCATTTCGAATATTGGGGAAAACGTTATCCTCATAACTTGGATGAGGAAGTATTCTTTCGGGCCTGTGATCCTGATTTCTTAAAAGAGAGTCAGTAGGAAATGAATGACCAGAAGCCAAGTCTTTCAATGTTGAGCTGGGATTAGATGAAGTGAAGTTTGATTGGTGGTGAGAGTTGACTGAAGCCATGTTGTCCAAAGGTAAATGATTCATGTGACTGACTAAAATCTTCTTGGATGGAGAGTAATCATCGAATTTAAAATTCTTTTCTTGAGACGGTGTCCGGGATCTTAGGTTGAATGATTTCGAAGATGAAGGGGTATGCCCCAGATGACTACTAGACTGAGGTTGAAACTCAAAGCCATCTTTCCCCGACAAAGACTGAATATCCAGATCCAGTAAGTCGTTCTGATTTAGTCTTCGTATCCTTTCAGGTGGAGAAAATTTAGTGGGCTTATCAAATTTTTGTGAATAGCCAAATTCTGTATCTTTACTGTCATGTAAAGTATCTGAATGACGGTCATGTAGGGCTGGCACAGACCGCAGAGTAGTTTCATCCCCTAACTCATGAGCAAAGTATCCATACTTGTCAAACAAATGGGAAGTAGGAGATTGAGCATTATTGATGAGTTGTGAAACTGAATTTTTCCGGCGTGAGGGAATATCCAAATCCTGGATTAAGTAGAAGAACAGATTAGAATTATTGAAATGTGGTAACAATATGCAACCATTTCAGCTTACATGTAAAGACAGATATGAATTATCACTGTTTTGCGGATGCGCTATTGGATTAATAATATAACCTTCAATAAACTGCAATGGTCTTTTTGAAACTCAAGAAACAACACTCACAAATACCGCGATCATTATCATCTAGATGTTGCAAGCGAAGAATATCTGACAATTCATTTAGCTCTGTTGGAAGTAATAAGTGATTTGGTGGATTCAAATCAGTGGTGCAAGATGAATGCTCTTGTCCTGTATGATTTGATAAGATTGGTGGCTTGTCCTGTAATATGGACTCGAGTCCCCCAGACATATAATTTCGAGAATCAAAATCTGATTGAATAGGTGGTTGATTTGGTGACCCACGTTCTAAACGATAAGGAGACTGGGTTTGTGATATCAAATTTAAATGAAATGGGGAGCCTGAAAAAAATAGTATTCAACTTGATGAAGGTGCTGAAATTGAGATTAAAGGTATTTACTCACTTAATCTAGATGCATATGGATCTGTAGCAGGAGTATGGCCGAGTAAATCTGGAATGTCATCTAGTAAGTTATTAGATTGGAGATCATAAGGATTTTTATTGCTGATGGAGCTCAAATATTGAGTATCATTGATTGGATAAGCCAATGAAAAAGGGTTTTCATACTGCGAGCTGGGGTATGATGGGTTTAAATGTTGAAGGTCTGGTTGCCATAAAGAGTGTGATGGACTTGGAAGGTCTGGATCATCACAAGGGAAATGACTATTAAATTCCGATTTCCTGTCATGGTCATAAGATTCATTATATTGCGATTGAACTGGGAAGAGATGATCGTCCACAAGTTCATCATTATGGCAAGAAGGTGAACGGTTCAGTGCGGAACACAAATGAAGCTGAGGATGGTCCAAAATATCCAGTGATTGATGATCACTAAGGCGGCAGTCTTGTCCGTATAGCTGATCAAAATTTTCATTGTTCAAATTGCCGTAGCCATCCTGAGCAACATCGCAATTGAAATATGACTGACTCGAACCAGGTTTAGTTGCCAAATCATAAATGTCAGTGGAATGGCCTAGAGTCAGACCAGGTATATGGTAATCGTCAGGGTTCCAGTTCGCCACATCATGATACCCTTCTGCACCGCCATAATTTATTTCTGGAGGATAATCGTTATCCGCATCATAGCTCATTCGACTTGGATCATGATCTGCATATGAATAATCGAAAGGCTCATCGTAGGAATCGTCTATAGTAAACTTATCAGTATTCAAGGATAAAGTTGACTTAAAACAGAATAGCTCCTACATATGGAGTCAGTTTGAGAAAAATGTCCATCTCCATCAGTAGAAGGGTAATAAAGGGACATTTGATCAGTTTGAAGGGTAGGTGTTTGAGACTAATAGCCAACCAGTTGAGTCAAGAAAATTCGGGAAGTTCTCTACTTCACTAATGGTATGACTAATGTCGGGGAAAGATTTCCAGTTTGTGAAGGTCTTAAAGCCTGATCGTGTTGTGGCCCAAACACATCTTATTAATGTTATATGTATAAAATTTAGGAGTGTAGATTCAATTGCCACGTACTTTTTCACAAATCTTGTTAAGGAATTCCTCTTACGCGTGATGCTGCACTTTTTGAAATCGATACTCTTCTTCAGGCTTAGATGGTAAAACTGGTCCGCAAAATGTCTATTTGTACAACTTCGCCATTACACCTATTACTTAAATCTCGAAAAATTCGTTTAGCACAGCAACAAGTTTAAATGGAAAGTCTCGCGCTAGGTCTTGGCAGAAAGCAACTTCAAAACTTGTTAGAATGCTCCACCTAATGCTTTAACTCTAAATAGTGTATCTTGAGATGTCCACAGTAATAGGATAAGTAGTTCAATTTTACTACTTTACATTTACACAAGTGAAGATCTTTATACAGCCAAGTCACAAAAGCTTGCGGAATTTTTGACGAAAAAATCAAAGTTGTTCTCACCAAAAAATGATTTGCCTATTCATAAGTGTCGGGGATGGGGCAGGGGTACTTCCTTTTGAATGGGCAAGTCATTTTTTTGTTGGCGAAACTTTTATTTTTTCATCAAAAATTCCTCAAGCTTTTTACTTGGCTGTAGCTACATATATTAGAAATATAAAAGAATATATCAGAAATGGTTAGTGCAATTTTGGGAAAAAAATAAAACCTTTTCGACAGAAACATTGACATTTGGCAGTGAAGTCCGCAAATTTTGGTGCATATAATTCAACGTCACTTTCAAATGTCAATGTTCATATCCAAACGTTATAATTTTTTTTGGATTTCTAATGCGGCTATATTGATGTAGTCAAAAGACAACTAAAACAAATAACGTTGATTGAACTTTAATCACGGTATTTTATTGTGGCATTTAAGGGCTGGCTTTACTCGGTCTTATCCTGGCAGCCAAAAGCCAAATAATGACTAATACTTCTTACCCTTGCTCTATTTTCCAGAGCAAAAGTACCGCCTAGGACCAACATGACCTTGCGTGCGCTGGAGACTTCATCTGGAGGGAGATTAATTGTCACTTCCTGGCTAGCTTGTCCGATCACTCGGCATGACACCGCCTAGAGCGCTGGAAGCCTGCAGGGTTACACCAATGTAATTGAAAATTTCTTGCTTCCCCACTTGGAACAAAGAATCAAGAAGAGTGTAGCGAAAACTGGAAGGGCTTTTCCAAAAATCTGAAATTACAAGTTTTATGTACACTTTTCAAATCTTCTTTGCCATAAGCAAATGAATAATGAGGTCGGAAGAGAGAAGAATTCAATGATAGACGAGCCTGCTACCCATCTGCAATCACTACGTACCAAGTAAGATATCCCTGATGGGGATATCCAGCGCGAGTTGGGGATATTGTAGGGAGGGACATAACACTGCTTCAAATGTTCGTTTTGTCTTGGGGCGCAACAACGGCGCAACAATTACGCAACAGCTATGTAACAATTATTTTTGGCACTTAAAGGTCTTAGGTGGACCTTAAGTGCAAAAAACAATTGTTTCGTAACTTTTTTTTTTTTTTAAATTTCTTACAATCTTATCCAGCTAGGGGCATGAAGGCATTGTAAACTAATAGGCTAGCACTATGCACCAAGTAAGATATCCCTGATGGGGATATCCAGCGCAAGTTGGGGATATTGTAGGGAGGGACATAAGAATAGAAAAATATGTGTAAGAAAAATATGTGCGAGAAAAATATGTGTAAGGAAAATATATGCGAAAAAATATGTGAGAAAAATAAGTGTAAGAAAAATATCTTTCAACCATGGGAAATTTTGTCTTTTAATTTTTTTTTCTCCAAAAAAATTATTTTTTATTTCATTTTTCAATTTTTTATATTTTTTCCCAATTTTTTTTTTGAAAAAAAACTCTCATGGTCGAAAATGATTTTTCTTACACTTACTTTTCTCGCACTTATTTTCCTTGCACTTACTTTTCTTACATTTATTTTTCTGACCTTATGTCCCTCCCTAAAATATCCCTAACTCGCACTGGATATCCCCATCAGGGATATCTTACTTGGTGCGTAGTGTAGATACATGTGAGGAGTAATGAACGTAGTGGGCAAGTTGTCTGGGCAATTACAGCCAAGTCACAAAATCTTGCGGAATTTTCGACGAAAAAATAAAAGTTTCGCCCACGAAAAAATGATTTGCCTATTCAAAAGGAAGTACCCCGCCCTATCCCCAAACCTTTTGAATAGGCAAATCATTTTTTGTTGAGAACAACTTTTACTTTTTCATCAAAAATTCCGCAAGCTTTTATGACTTAGCTGAAACAGGATAACAGGGGGGGCTAGGTGCCTTTGAGGACACAGATGGGGTTGCCATAGGGGAGAAGGGTGGAGGTTAAATCCTCAAGGGGTTGTGCTTTGATGGGCAGGGTTTTCAAGAATGTAAGGGGAGTGGAATTCCGCAGCTGACCCAAGGCAAATTGTTATGTGTAGACGTGGATATGCTTAGTGATTTATGCAAAATGTATGTAGTATATCCTGTGGTGCAGCGGAAGCGTGAAACTCCGGTTCACTCCGGAAGAAGCGCTGACGTTGCTACCATAGGTTATGGGCCGTCCCTAAAAATTTCAACTAGCAATTAATTTTTTTCAATTCCTGAGAGTTTACGTACCCTGTGCTTGCTCCACGTTAAAAGTGTCTAACCCATGCCGATTCCCCCTAACGAATCAAACCCTTTTCAATCATGCCCTCGCTTAGCTTGCAAAAGGCAACCTTCACCTCCTCTTAGCCAAGAGCTTAGGAATCTCAACCCCCCGCCCACACTTACTACTCGCACAAGGAGACGGTTGTGCTCTTTTTCAGGCACACCGTCCTCCCCAACCTCATCTAGTGGCAGCACTGAAACGGCACACCAGATAATTCCCAACTCCCCCAGAACTAACACCACACCCAATATGGCACCCCCGGTTTCCCCCTCTTCACAAACGCCTTGCGACCCGCCCCCACATCAAACAAACAGGCACGCAAATGCTCCCACAGCCACTGTTTGCAGTCACATCGTTCAAGACACAATTGCACGCGTGCCTCAATGTTGCGACATGCAAGAACCAGCCGTGAGCAAAGCCCTGGCTCTACCTCATCACTCAGCAGTGATTCCTTTATATCTGCAAACGAAATTGAATCTTTTGAAACTTACAAAGGCAAAGATTGTGCTGATGTAATTGATGAAGTAATACAAAGAACAAACAAAATGTCTAAACTGAAATCAGATGGCTCTAACTGGCAAACTTGGGTTAAGAGCATTAACATTTTTTGACGCGCCATGTACGTACAACCAAGTATATAACAAATGCTGATGCAATTAAAGATAATATGTCAAAATTTGAAGATGAAATGAGCTGGCACGCAATTTACAACACTATTGAAGAAAAGCTTCAGCACTTTATTGATTTTGGTATAACCTCCCACAAAGCTTTTTCCATTCTCAGCTCCAAATTTGATAAAGCATCTCACATGTCACAAATATCAATTTTTGAGGATCTCCTTGACATAAAAAATTCTTCTTTTGTTGATATCATTACTCATGGGGAAAATATCAGCTCAAAATTTGAAGCAATTCAAAGATCAGGCTTTGTTTTTGGTTATGATGAATTGAAAGCAATTTTTGCTCAACTACTTCTCCCTCCTTCTGTTAAATTTCTCTCTGTTGAAGCCAACTGTCATTTTGAACTTCGGCATGATTTATCTCAACCTTCATTTGATCAAATGTTGGATGTTCTTCAAAATTCATTCACCAATTCCTCATCTTCTATCTCTAACAATGCGCCAACCATGTCAACTTCTCTTCAAAACCATATTTCTCCTGACGCAGTGTCTTCTCTTGCTTTCAAAAAAGGCAAAATGGATACCTACAGGCCTGGCAACAAACAAACTGAATATTTATGCCACATGTGCAAATCTTCTGAAAATTTTATGCCTAATTGTCCCTACAATCCTGATGGTAATGCTTTCAATGCAGAAATCTGGGCTCAACGTGAGGCTAGAAGTCAACGTAATCGTGCAGCTATAGGCCAAATTCGTTGATCATTACAAGATAGAAAAAATAGATAACCTGCTCAGAGCTCATCAAAGGTCAAACTGAATGAAATACATTGCTAAGCACTGGATGTTCTTACCACTTCCTTGAAAGAAATTGACATTGGAAGTGATGAATGGCAAAATGGTATGGATGGAAATGGATCTCATGCTGTTTTTGACACTGGGGCTACACATCATGTTACTGGTGATGTACATCTTCTCTCTAACTTTCAACATTTGACCACTCCTATCCCATTCAAGACAGAAACTGATCTAGCTGCTGCTTTTATTACCAGCCATGGCAATATCTTAATTAAAGGACCTGGAGGAAAATTAACCACACTTAAAGGTGTTTTCTTTTGTGACAAGGCTAAATCAACCCTTATTTCTCCCTTTGATCTTCTTCAAAATGGTGTTTCTCTCTCTTTAAATGATAATCATGATTATATTATTTCAAAGACAAAAAATTCTTTTAAATGCTCTTATTTCTCCTTCAGAGCGCAAATAGACTGTCAATCTAGTTTATCCATCTGATCTAGAGTTTAACCATTTTAAAATGCAATATTTTAACTCTCTATCCTCTGCATCTTTGCCTGCCCCTTTAGTACCATCAACAATGTCTTCCATTCCATACCCAAAAGCACTTCCTGACTCTATCATGGATTGGAATCGATGTCTTGGTCACAAAAGTACAAGAGTTCTGCAAAGAATAGCAAAAAATAGCCTATGTCACAATGCCCCTTCATATGTTTCATAATGTAGGTTACTGTCAGGCTAAGGTCAAGTACAAGGACGTGAACTAGCTTGAATAGTCAGTTGTCTAGAAGATTTAAATGGTCCTATATGAATACTGTAGTTCTAATCCACTAAGTTATAAAATATAATCAAATATAGAGGTTTCAGTAATATAATTCTCACTATTCTTATATGTGGCTTACAATCTTTATAGTTGGTAGAAAAATAGATTATCTAAATTCAGATACTATTCAAAAGTCTTATAAAAGTACTAATTGATATGTATTGTAATTGGTTTGGTTATATTGATTGAATTGTAATGATAAAGAATGAAGAAATACAACCCAAAAACCTCCTCCTTTTATACACACTGAGTTCCCCAATGATTCCCTTGATGTACCACCCAATACACAGTTAATCACGCCTCTAAACAACTAATAGACATTCCCATCAACATTCCCAGTGACCCTTGACATAATTAGAAGAGTAATAACCGCCAAAATCCTGAAATAACAAGGGAAATCCATCAAAATTAAAGAAAAAGACAAAAAGAGAGTATATGCGTATAAAACAATAATATTAAGGACTAAAGGAGACTTTTTAAGGTTAATAATAGCTTAATAATAAGGGGGATTTACTGTAGAAATAATGGGGCTAATCCTGACATTATACTACGTGAAATTTCTATTCAAAAATAACCAAAATTGACTGAGAAACCACCCAAAAACTTAAAAAAGAGCGTGAGATGTGGGGTAACTACATGCAGTTCTTGGCAGGCGCTTGCACGGGTAAATCCTTGACTAAAATTAGGCGAGTTTAAGCGTGGTGATGAAATAAAGTGCCAAGAGTGAGGTTATTAATGAAATTAGTGCATATAAACAGGGTCAATGCATTATTAATTAAGCTAGGACACTAAATAAGCGCCTGTCGCCTATTTTAGTGTGTTTCCCCACAGTGGGCATAGAATGTGGGGTAATTATAGTGTGAAAAAGCTAACTTTGCTAAAAATGAAGCTATTCACACGGGAAAAAAGCAGGCAGTATGTGGCCAGTACACAGAAGCCATTTCTGGCATAAAAAACACCAAATTTGAAAAGTGTTAATTTTATGCATTTAAATAGCCAAATCAATAGTTCTAAATGAGCCCAATTGATCTGTCAAAGCGCAATTTTGATATTCTCAATTTTATAGCGCATATAGTCAACTTTTAAGTGAAATAAAGCGCATTTCTTGTTTTTTGCATAAAACAATGAATATAACAGCTTTAAGTGTACTTAAAAATTATGCAGCCTTATACTTAAGGTTCTTAAGATTACCCTAACATATTCCAACTTAATATTAAGTACATAAGACCTATAAAAGGTGGATATATGCGTGTATATAAGGTGTTATAATGGCATTTTTTGTGTATTATCATAATTTTACTTATGTATACTATTTGTGTACTCTTATTTATTATTCCCATGTGTAGTTCATGTGTTTAACATAACTTATAAGTACTTTTTACTCAGTCCTGGAGATATACAGGCTGACACTCGCCCACCCAAAAAAAACAATAAAAAAAATGATAAGTTATACATTTTATTTTATTTAATTTGTAATTTTCAGGTATTCAGAATAAATCTGTAGCATTAAAGATTCAACTTTAAAGAAATAAAACATAATAAAATATTATGAGTACTGGTTTTTTAACCCCTCAGCTGGTTGAACAGAAATTTATTTCTGTTTAAATTTTTTAAGAAGGGTGGATAAATTAGAAATTTCTTTTTCAGGTATCCATTTATCAAATTCATTTGATTTCCCTTTAAATCTTAGTAAATACTCAGTTCCTTTTTCTTTAGTAAGGATTCTTTTCTTGAGTATTTTTTCAATCTCTGCTTTTTCCACAATTTCTTCAGGTTGCTTTTTAGGCCTTCCCCTTCTTTTTGGAAATAAGTCAGGATCATTTGCATGGTAAGGTTTCAATAATGAGATAGGGAAAACTGGATGTTTCCTATCATATGGAGCATATAATATGACTTCCACTGCATTATTCCCAACCATTTTATTTACTACAAAAGGTCCTACAAAGGGATCCTTTAATTTAACATTACCTTGTAAGTTAAAATGTAGTGTTGATATGAGGACCTCATCTCCTTTTTTAAATTCAAATTCTTTATGAGATTTGTCCCACCTTTTCTTTTCATATTCAAATGCTTTTTGGATGCATTCCTCTGCATGCTTCCTACACATTTGTTGCATATGAATAAAGGATTTAGTGCCAGGGTGTATATCCAACCTTGGTAGCCTATTTAAAAGATTTACTGGGGTATTTGGTACATATCCCAGCCAGAGTTCAAATGGTTTCTTCTCTGTTACAGAATGAGTTGTGCTGTTATAAGCAAATTCAAGGCCAGGAATTAATGTTACCCAGTCATGTGTGAATTTCTCATTGTCTTTGTATTCTAATCCAAAGGCACAATATCTTCTGATCATGTCTTCAAGAGTTTGTATCATCCTCTCAGCCAGCCCATCAGTTTGTGGATGGTGTGCTGTAGACAATTTTAATTGACAACCTGATACTTCCATCAAAGATGTCCAGAACTCTGAAGTGAATTTAGGGTCTCTGTCAGAGATTATGGCTTTGGGGAACCCAGCAGTATTCATCATCTGAGTCCACCATAGTAATGCCAAGTCTTTTGCAGATACCTCTTTATGGGTAGGGATAAACTTACACATTTTTGTTAATCTATCCACTATTACCCAGCAAGAATTGAAACTTTCTTTTCCTGCTAATGGCAAGCCAGTTACAAAATCCATGTTTATAATTTCCCATGGAGCTTTTGGCTGCTCTATTTGTTGTAACAACCCAGCTCTCTTCCCAGTTAATCTTTTAGATTTCTGACAAGAGTCACATGTTTCAATGTATTTTTGTACATCCTCTTTCATGTTTATCCACCAGGCTGTATTTTTAACCCTTGTTAATGTTTTGTTAAAGTCAAAATGACCAGCTAAAATGTCATCATGACAAGTACTCAACATTAACTCTTTCATAGAAGGTGGTATTACTATTACATTGCTTAACTTTTTCCTGTAATATATATATCCATCTTCAATTGATAGTTTACCTTTTTCCAACGCATTTTTATACTTTGGAGGCAAGGTTTTAATTAATGCACTCATGGAGGCATTTGTTGGATCATTAAGAATGGTAGATAGTTTAGACAAATCTTTATCAGATGAATAATTTTCCAATATAGTTTGCATAAACTCTTCTTCTAAATCCACTATATAAATCCCAAATATATGTATAACCTCATTTTCAGGTACATAAGCTGGGTTGTCAGCATCATTTGGAAAAGGACTTCTTGATAATAAATCCACATTTGAATGCAATGTTCCTGCTCTGTGAGTGATTGTCATTCTTCCTCTGTACTCTTGTACAGCTAGTTTCCATCTAAACATGTGCCTATTAGGTGTTTTCATGTTTAGTAATGATTTTACTGCACTGCAATCTGTTATAAGTTCAAACTTCTGGTCTTCCAGATAGTAATGAAGTTTCTCCAAAGCCCACACCACGGCTAAACATTCTAGCTGTGTGGCACCATACCTTAGTTCTGTCTTTCTTAAGGTTCTGGATATATAACAGATAACTACTTCAGATAATTTTCCATTTATTATCTGTTTTTGCTGTAAAGCAGCACCCAAACCTATGAAACTTGCATCAGTGTACAAGATAAAAGGTAGGGTGAAATCTGGCAGTCCCAATATTGGAGCTGACATTAAACATTCCTTTAATTTGTTAAAGGCGTGCTGTCTTTCATTATTCCAAATGAAAGCTTCATTCTTCCTGATTAATGTTGTTAAAGGGGCTGCAATGGATTGGTAATTTTTAATATATTGTCTATAATATCCACACATACCCAAAAAACTTTGAACCTCTTTTACATTTTTAGGTATCCCAATGTTTTTAATTGCTGCCACTTTATTCTGGTCAACACAAATTTGTAATCCAGATACAACATGTCCAAGTACTTTCAAGGATTGAAATCCAAACTTACATTTCTTTAATGCAATAGTCATATTAATTTCATCCATTTTTTGAAAGACTCTTTTCAGGTGATTTAAATGTTCATCATATGTTTTTGAAAACACTATGATGTCATCAATATAGACCAATAGCCATCCTTCAACCATTTCCTGATGAAAAACACTATCCATCAATTTTTGGAAGACTGAAGGGGCATTCTTTGGGCCAAATGGCATTCTCACATACTTATATATACCCATATGTGTGGTTATTAATAAGTAATTTTGAGAATTTCTTTCCACAGGAATCTGGTGGTAACCCTTGTTCCCATCCAGACAGGAAATATATTTTGCTCCTTGTAAGGTAGCATGGATAGAAGCTATCCTTGGTAGAGGGTAAATATCATCTACTGTATATGTATTCAGAGCTCTATAATCACCACATAATCTTGCCTTATCTTTTTCATAAGAGATTAATACTGGTGAAATGACACAATACTTAGGTGTTGTGTCCACTTTTTCAACAATACCCATTTCCAACAACAATTTTATATTGTCTTCAATGTCTTTCCTTTTTGCAGGAGATGCTGGGTAAGGTTTCTTTTTTAAGCTGCCAGGAATATTATCCAAATCACAGCTTAAAGAGATTTTCATCTCATGGTCTTTGACCAATCCTAGTTCATTTGAGCCATGAGCAAATGCCATAGGATATGATTTAATCAATCTCAAAATATCTTCTTGTTCAATATTTGAGAGTTGAGGACTGAAAGAGGCTTTTAGGATTTCATTTTCCAATTCACCCACTTCATTGGTGGTTCTTCCACCTTGCAGTGGTTCTTCTCTAGGAGAAATGGCATATACTGAATTTTCAGAACATATTTTGAATTTCCTTTTACCATTCACCCCTATGGTGAAACAACTGTTTGCAGGATCTAGTTTAATGCCAAATTTTGTCAATAAATCATTGCCAATAATAAACCAATCACTACAATTATTATTATCCATTACTACAAATTCACAAACTGCTCTAACATATCCATTATTATATTTAAAGAATACAGCAGTTTTGTATTTGCCAATTGGATTTAATACTGAACCAAAACCCCTCCAGTTCTTTGTCTGAACAGGTTCTAGTTTTTCCTGGTACTTACTATCAAGTTTCATTAATGCATTAAGTGAAACTACACTACCTGCAGCCCCAGTGTCAAGAATGGCATTCATTTCTTTTCCACATATGATAATAGGTGCTCTGATAGGTGTTATTTTGTAAGTATCATGAGATACATCTTTAATTATTTCAGCTTCCTCTATGGAAGTTAAAGATGTGTCTGTATGAGGTATAGCATCATTCAGGAACATTATATCCTGTTCTAATACAAATATCTCATTTTCATCATCACTGTAAGATATGTTACTCTTGCAATCCTCACTGGATTCCACATTCTCATCTTCATGATTACTAGGTTCAGAATTCTGTGAGGTTTCAATAACATTTATTCTTTTCTTACACGTGTGACCTTTAACCCAAGGTTCATTACATTTGTAACAAGTGTTATTTTCTTGTCTCTTAGGGACAAGGGGAGCTGAAGGTTTTTTCTTTTCCACTGGTAACTTACTTGTAGTAGGTTTTACCACGTCAACACTTTGTCTGTAATTACTATACTTGGTTTCATATTTGTGGTTTAATAATATCTCATTGCATATATTAATGAATCCAGAGGTGTCTCTGACAGTTTCAGTTCTAGCTACAATAATGTCTCTAACTGATATAGGCAACTTGTATATTATTTTTTCTTTCCACTCTTCATAATCCATTTTTGGATACATAGCTTTCATGATTTTTATTAAATTCATTAAGAAGACCATGGGTTTTTCTCCAGCATTTGGATTATATCTGGCCCTTTCATACAGTCTTTGTTGAGTGATTCTAAATTTTGGGCCACCAAATTGCCTTTCAATTAGTGCCTTCCATTCATTCCAGGAGTAATTAATTCCCTCACTCAATACAGATTCAAACCATAATAAGGCCACATCTGTAAATAAAGATATTAACTTTGAAGTAATTTCTTCATCAGGTAATTTGTATGAAAATTTTAGGTTATCAATTCTTTGTATGAATTGTTGCCAATCAGATTTTGAATCCCCGTCAAAAGAAGGGTACTGATCTAACTTAGGCCAGTTCTTTTGGCTAGTTTTTGCTTCCCTAACCTGAGGAATATTGAGTAATTCACTTACTTTAGAAAGATGATCATTTATTTCATCTTTTACTGATTTTATATTCTCAGAGCCCATGACACTATGTTCATGTTCCATCATTGGTTTATCCTCAGAGTGTTTCATAAAAACTGGTACTCTTTCTACATAAGAGGTATTATCCTTTATTGTGTCAGTATTTTTCAAAATGTTAGCTACTTCAATTTCTACCCTTTGTAACCTATCTTTTATTACAGGTACTTGAGTCAAAGTATCATTTACATTTGAAAAAGACAATTTTACACGTCCCTCTATGGTAGCCATAATATTCTGAGAGTGTTCTAATTTACTTTCTAAATTTCTAATCTCAGATTTTAATCTTTTATTCTCATTGATTAATTCATTATTTGAATTTTCAATAATTTTTAATTTATTGGCTGTGGTACTCAATGATTGTGTTAGCTGTAATAATACATTTTCTGTATTAATGTTTGACTCTTTTGAGAACTCTTCCAATTTTTCAATTCTCAATAATAATTTACTTATTATTTTTGATTCCATTGGATTCTCTTTTAAAAAATATTCTATTTTTTCCGTGTCCAATTCAGAAGACTCATTTTCAGGGTCAAGATTTAATTCATTTGATTCCATTTTTATATTAATAGTATTTTCCTGGTGATCCATAAAACTATTTACATTGTCCTCATGTAAATACAAGTTTAACATATTCTGTTCAAATGAATAATCCTTTAAATCCTTATCAATAATATCCAATATTTCCTTATCAATCTCATTACCTATAAGTAATTTATTGTCAGGTTGATATAATTGATCATAAGAAGTTGGATGACTTACCAAGGTCTTATCCCACTTCCTCTGCCTCTCCTTGCCTTTCCCCTGTAAGGGTGACTGCTGGAGCCCTGCTGTTGAGGATTGTTGTAGTTTTGGGCGTACCAATCCCATTTCCATTTGCTTACTGTAATTTTTTGGTCCTCCTCTTGGGCTGGAGGTGTTGCTATGGAATTGTTGGGTGCCACTGTTGGTGGTTGAGTCTTTATGTCCACTAGAGCTTGGTTGACTTCTATGAAACCTTGAGCTGCTCTCTTTTCCAGATTGTTGATCTGGTCCACTATATTGTTGACTCTTACTGTCAAGGTGTTCATTAGGGTGGATAGGGAGTGAACTTGTTCTTGTAATGTATTTTTTGATTTCTTTATTGAAACCTGCTTTAGAAGCTTTTCCCTTTCCTCCAGAGACATTGACGGAGTGTTGTTTATTATGGGAGAGTCCTGGCCCTCCATTTGAATGTCCTGTAACAGGTCTTTCAGCTCTAGGTCTTAAGTTATAAGGTTTTGCCTTATTACTTACAATGTCATTGTTGTCACACATTTCACGTGGAATTTAAAGAATTTTGAGAATTTAGATATAAAACTTCAAGAAGGAGTTTTATCAGTATTTATCAATACCCCTGAAGACAATCTTATTGCTTACTTATTGGTATTAAGTGAATATTTAAGTGCCAAAAGTCAAATATGCTTTTATGTGGTCACTTGATTTAACTGGTCTACAATATGTAGCCGTGTTTTTATATTTAAAAGAAAACAACTGTCAGTATGATTCTTTCTAAATATTTAAAGAATTCTACAAACCAATAAAAGAAAAGATTAAGAGTCCTGTTAAAAGAAAACAATTAATCAGTTTAATTGGTTTATTATCTGCAAAGATCACAAATTTAATTGGTCTATTGACAGACTCCCACTAAGAACAATTATATGTTAAATTAGTGGTAAAAATTTTATCTGCAAAGATCTCAAATTTAATTGGTCTATTAACAGACCCACTAATAACAATTATAAGTTAAATTAGTGGTAAAATTGTTGATTCAATATCACAATTTTATAATATAACAGGGCTTCTTTTTCTGAAATCACTATATAAGTGACCCCAACCTGTTGTAATTATCCAAATATTTTTATAGGGATATTATTTACGTGCACCTTCTCTTGAAAATTTTACTTACCAGGATTATAACAGAATTCTTGAGGAAAGGCCCCCAATTGTCAGGCTAAGGTCAAGTACAAGGACGTGAACTAGCTTGAATAGTCAGTTGTCTAGAAGATTTAAATGGTCCT
Organism: Hemileia vastatrix; assembly: GCA_030280995.1. Lineage (NCBI taxonomy): Eukaryota > Fungi > Basidiomycota > Pucciniomycetes > Pucciniales > Zaghouaniaceae > Hemileia > Hemileia vastatrix. Next base: position 15,769,531 of record JASXTE010000006.1, on the reverse strand, counting down.
ATATGAATACTGTAGTTCTAATCCACTAAGTTATAAAATATAATCAAATATAGAGGTTTCAGTAATATAATTCTCACTATTCTTATATGTGGCTTACAATCTTTATAGTTGGTAGAAAAATAGATTATCTAAATTCAGATACTATTCAAAAGTCTTATAAAAGTACTAATTGATATGTATTGTAATTGGTTTGGTTATATTGATTGAATTGTAATGATAAAGAATGAAGAAATACAACCCAAAAACCTCCTCCTTTTATACACACTGAGTTCCCCAATGATTCCCTTGATGTACCACCCAATACACAGTTAATCACGCCTCTAAACAACTAATAGACATTCCCATCAACATTCCCAGTGACCCTTGACATAATTAGAAGAGTAATAACCGCCAAAATCCTGAAATAACAAGGGAAATCCATCAAAATTAAAGAAAAAGACAAAAAGAGAGTATATGCGTATAAAACAATAATATTAAGGACTAAAGGAGACTTTTTAAGGTTAATAATAGCTTAATAATAAGGGGGATTTACTGTAGAAATAATGGGGCTAATCCTGACATTATACTACGTGAAATTTCTATTCAAAAATAACCAAAATTGACTGAGAAACCACCCAAAAACTTAAAAAAGAGCGTGAGATGTGGGGTAACTACATGCAGTTCTTGGCAGGCGCTTGCACGGGTAAATCCTTGACTAAAATTAGGCGAGTTTAAGCGTGGTGATGAAATAAAGTGCCAAGAGTGAGGTTATTAATGAAATTAGTGCATATAAACAGGGTCAATGCATTATTAATTAAGCTAGGACACTAAATAAGCGCCTGTCGCCTATTTTAGTGTGTTTCCCCACAGTGGGCATAGAATGTGGGGTAATTATAGTGTGAAAAAGCTAACTTTGCTAAAAATGAAGCTATTCACACGGGAAAAAAGCAGGCAGTATGTGGCCAGTACACAGAAGCCATTTCTGGCATAAAAAACACCAAATTTGAAAAGTGTTAATTTTATGCATTTAAATAGCCAAATCAATAGTTCTAAATGAGCCCAATTGATCTGTCAAAGCGCAATTTTGATATTCTCAATTTTATAGCGCATATAGTCAACTTTTAAGTGAAATAAAGCGCATTTCTTGTTTTTTGCATAAAACAATGAATATAACAGCTTTAAGTGTACTTAAAAATTATGCAGCCTTATACTTAAGGTTCTTAAGATTACCCTAACATATTCCAACTTAATATTAAGTACATAAGACCTATAAAAGGTGGATATATGCGTGTATATAAGGTGTTATAATGGCATTTTTTGTGTATTATCATAATTTTACTTATGTATACTATTTGTGTACTCTTATTTATTATTCCCATGTGTAGTTCATGTGTTTAACATAACTTATAAGTACTTTTTACTCAGTCCTGGAGATATACAGGCTGACAGTTACACTGTGACATTTGTGCCACTTCTAAGAGTAAAAAGAGAAACACTTGTATGGATACCAAACGTAACCATCCTTTGATGAATTTAGTTGTTTTTGATTTGGTTGGACCAATGGTTGATATCACTGATAATGGTGAAATTTGGGTTGCTACATTTAGAGAATCTTTTTCTACTTATGGTGAAGTCTTTATATTAAAAAAAAAGTCTGATGTTTTTGAAGCCTTTATAAATTTCAAGAATAGACTGGAGACAGCTACTAAAAACCATATAAAGATTCTGCGAACTGACAATAGAAAAGAATACATGAACAAAAAGTTCTTGGATTTCCTGTCTAATAATGGTATTCTTCATGAACATTCAATGCCTTATCATCATGAAAAAAATGGTATGGCAGAACACTTTAATGAAACAGTTGGTGAAATTGCTTGTACTATTCTTCTGGCATCAAATCTCCCTCCAACCTTTTGGACTTTTGCTTATTGCTGGGCATCATACATCCAACAGTACTCCATATCAAATTATCTTCAACAAAATTGCTGATTTGGCACCAATATAGATTTGTGGAAAATGGGCTTATGTCCACATTCAAAAGGAGAAGAGAACTAGGATGGATCCTCAAGAAATGAGATGTAGAGTAGTTGGTTTTGTTGATGGAGGAAAAGGTTGGATTTTCTGGCATCCTGAATCTAATTCTTTTTTTCAATCAGCAATAGCAAATTTTGTCCCAGAGGGTGATGATTTGGCAAATTATTCTCTTTCAAAACCTTTTCCTGCTGACCTTACTTCCAAGGGTGATCTATCATTTATTCTCAACTCTCTCAAATTTGGTGATTTTACTGCTGAAGAAATCCTATCTGCTCAAGATATAATGGTAGATTTCATTGAGAATAATGCCGGTGACTTATCAGAACCAGTTCCCAGGACATTAAAACAGGCCATGAAATCAGAACATGCTGCTGAATGGAAGATTGCTTGTGGTCAGGAATTGGATAACATGTCAAAAATGGATGTATGGTATGTTGTTCCTCTTCCTCCTGGAAAATATGTCACTGGTGCTAGGTGGGTATTTGCTTTAAAAAGAAATGAATTTGGGAAAATTGTCAAACACAAAGCCTGGTTTGTTGCTCAAGGATTCAAACAAGTAGAAGGTATTGATTTCAAAGACACTTTTTCTCCTACTGCTACTTTTGCATCTCTACGTCTCATTCTCACACTGGCAGCAGCTTGTAACTGGCCAATCAGAACTTTTGATGTTACAGCAGCCTATCTTCATAGTGACCTAGATAAAGAAATTTATGTCAAGAAACATGAAGGTTTTGAAACAAAAGACCCAACTCATGTATGCAAACTTAAACAAGCTCTATACAGAACTAAACAGGCAGCAAGATGCTGGTGGAAACACATCAGCAACTTCTTGAGTAATCTTGGCTACAAATCAAGTAATCAAGATGCAAGTGTTTATGTCATGACAAAGGATGGCTTGAAAGGGATGCTCTGGATTCATGTTGATGATGGTGTTGTAGTTGTTAGTGATGAAAAGGTGTTGAATGAATTGCAAAATGAACTTGGAAAGAAGTTAAAGGTGAAATGGTCTGATGAAATTTTGTTAATTGTTGGTTTGGCCATATCAAGATGCCCAAAAGGTTTTACAATCTATTAACCAGCTCTAGTCCACAAAATTCTTTGTGAACACAATCCTACTGGTTTAAAATCTCACTCACCTCTACCAATAGGTCTTTCTTTGATTTCTCTAAAAGAAAAAACTCACCTACCTCAAGAACCACTTAAATTTCTTTCCATCATTGGATCTTTATCTAATCTAGTTGCTGGATAAAGGCTTGATTTAGTGTACCCTGTCAACTTCCTGGCACATTATGCATCAAGAGCAGGTGAAGCTGAATGGGATGCTCTTTATCACTTGCTAATATATTTGCAATTTACCAAAGATATGAAATTTCATTTATTTCCTAATGTCAATAACAGTCCTTCAACTGATGTTTACTGTGATGCAACATGGGGTGGTGAATTCGCTAGGGCTACTGGTGGCCATGTTCTCCAAATCAACAATTGTATCATCTTATGGAAGTCAAAACGTCAGTCAAGAGTTGCTACTGCTTCTTTACATTCTGAACACATGGCCATGTCAAATGCTACCCAACAAGCCCTTTGGATGCAAAATCTTTTATGTGAAATCAATTTATGTGATGGACCAACTACTCTTTATTGTGACAATAAAGGAGCTATTGTTGCAGCAAAAGATAATCCTTCTGATAAAAGATTCAGGCACTTTGACCTTGACTTCTATTTTGTTAATGAAAAGGTGCATAGAAAAGAAATAAATATTGAATGGGTATCAACAAAGGATCAGATTGCTGACTTGCTGAAAAAAAATTTGGGGGCAAATGTGTGGAAGGAGAAAAGGTTTTTACTAGGTGTTTTCTGACTTCATATCTATCTACTATTTTTTGTTTGTTTTTATTTTTATTTTTAATTTTATTTCTATTTTTTCTTCTCTTTATTTCCTTTTACTGTTATGTTGGTATGGTGGTAGGGAGATCACTAAGAGGGGGGGTGTTATGTGTAGAAGTGGATATGCTTAGTGATTTATGAAAATGTATGTAGTATATCCTGTGGTGCAGCAGAAGCATGAAACTCTGGTTCACTCTGGAAGAAGCGCTGATATTGCTACCATAGGTAAGTGCTGAAATTAATGGTTCACTCCGGAAGAAATGCTGAAGTTGCTACCATACAAATGACCAAGCACAATTTTCCAGATAATGAAGGGATGGCAAAGTGGGGTGGTTGACAGAGTGGGTGTTATGACAAAGTGGGGTGGGTTCTCCAGCCTTAACACATGTTTCCATCCACTGTAGGTTGCTGACGGAGAATAGAGATATTGTTGGGAAAAATAAGACATTGACACCAGCATGAAAAGGAGGGTGCCAACCATGGACAAAGAGGGTGTGTGGTTAAAAGGGGTGAGGAGGCAAGGATTCAAACCTGCGACACAAAAGTGAAGGTGACTGACTAGTGTCCATCTGGGAAATGATCTAACCACATACACTGCAGGAAAAGTGGTGTCACATACTATTGATTTGTCATGCATCGCATTATGCATACTTGCAACAATTCATGCATATTTCACACATTTTGCAGATGCAACAACTGCCAGTGTGCATGCAACAGTTTCCTTTACAATTAGTTCAGCCATGGATTTTAAATTATAAAATCTTCCTTTCATAGGTAAGTCATCTCATAGTTCACTCTAATTCCTTTCATTTTCTCTTCATCATCTCTTTACTTCTATTCTATCATGTTTCTTTTATTCTTTCACTTTTTTCCTTGTCATCTTTTATCTTGTTCTTTCCTTTCAACTCTTTCTGATTGAATTTTTTTCTTCCTTGACCTTCATTTCTTTTTCTCATTTTTTTATGCCATACTATCTTTCTCTTACATATATTCTTGGCTATAACAAGTAATGCTTCTGGAAACATCAATCTATCAATCTTCATCTCAACTTCAATGTGCTTTGCCACATGTCTTTGGCATGCAGATCAAGCATGTGCTGAGAAATAAGGGTAAGTAGTTCATTTTTCTGAATTATGGTTGTTTTATTTCTCACTACTTCCTTTTATTTTCTTCCTTTGTCTATTTTGATTACAACACCAAAAAAAATCAATTGGTTGCCATCCTCTCTTGTTTGATTTTTTCAACCCAAAGTTTTCAGAATGTTGAGCCTACATATAACAGAGAAGTAAGAAGTTTTTTTTAATTGTTTCACATTTTCTAATACATATTTATTATTTATATATATTATATTGCAAATAAAATACTAAATATCTGCAGCATCTGGTACTCTTTTCTCAATCCTATTTCAGATAAGTTTTCCACACAAATCAGCTTCACATTTCTTGCTTCTGTTTGGTCCTCTATTCCAAAATATTTTCAAGTTTTTTATTGTACCTTTTTATTTTTCTCTATATTGCAATTTTTCCTTGCTTAAAATTTTATTTTACTCTTTTTTTATTTAGTGGAATGCCATCTTCCAGTAGTTCAACTAATGGTAAACAAAACTCTCTTCAGAAAGAGTTTTTTGAGGCTATGGCTGCACAAGAAGCCAAATAAGAATCATTTCTTGAAAGTTTTGCAAGTAGTCAAGTGATGAAGTATGAAGCAATTATTGAAAACCTTACTGAAGAACTAGGTGAGTTAAAATCAAGTAATAAAAAGGCTGAAGGAGAAAATGAGGGAAAATAAAAAAATAAATCCAGTCAAAATTTTGTCAAGTCACCCCTCAAGACTAGGAGCAGTCAAGCTGGACAATTCAACTCATCTGCTCCAGCTAGAAATACTCAAGCAGCATCTGCACCACCTGCATCCAGTGATCTTGTCAGGCTAAGATCAACTAAATGGACGTGAACTAGCTTGAAAAGTCTTTGTCTAGAAGATTTAAATGGTCCTATATGAATACTGTAGTATAAATCCAACAAATAGTAAAATATAATTCAGAATAAAGGTTTCAGTAATATAATTCTCACTATTCTTATATGTGGCTTACAATCTTTTTAGTTGGTATAAAAATAGATTCAATAATTTCAGATACTATTCAAAAGTCTTATAAAAGTACTAATTGATTTGTATTGTAATTTTTTTGGTTATATTGGATAAATTGAAGTGATAAAGAATGAAGAAAACAAGACCCAAAAACTCCTCCTTTTATACACACTAAGTTCCTCAATAAATCCCTTGATGTACCATCCAATACAATGTTAATGACGCCTCAAATAAGTAATAGACCTCTCCATCAACACCCCTAGTGACCCATAACATAATTAGACAAGCAACAACCACTAAAATCCTATTAATAATAAGGGAGATCCATCAAAATTGAAGAAAAGACAAAAAGAGAGTATATGCGTGAAAAACAATGATATAAAAGACTAAAGGAGACTTTTTTAAGGTTAATTATAACTTAATAATAAGGGGGATCTACAGTAGAAATGGAGGGGCTAATCCTGACATTATACTACGTGAAATTCCCATCCAAAAATAACCAAAATTGACTGAGAAACCACCCAAAAACTTAAAAAAGAACGTGAGATGTTGGGTAACTACATGCAGTCCTTGGCAGGCGCTTTCACGGGTAAATCCTTGACTAAAATTAGGCGAATTTAAGCATTGTGATGAAATAAGATGCCAAGAGAGAGGTCATTAATGAAATTAGTGCATATAAACAAGGTCAATGCACTATTAATTAAGCTAGGACACTAAATAAGCGCCTGTCGCCTATTTTAGTGTGTTTCCCCACAGTGGGCGTAGAATGTGGGGTAATTATAGTGTGAAAAAGCTAACTTTGCTAAAAATTAAGCTATTCACACGGGAAAAAAGCAGGCAGTATGTGGCCAGTACACAGAAGCCATTTCTGGCATAAAAAACACCAAATTTTAAAAGTGTTATTTCTATGCATTTAAATAGCCAAATCAATAGTCCTAAATGAGCCCAATTGATCTGTCAAAGCGCATTTTTGATATTCTCAATTTTATAGCGCATATAGTTAAATTTTAAGTGAAATAAAGCGCATTTCTTGTTTTTTGCGTAAAACAATGAATATAACAGCTTTAAGTGTACTTAAAAATTATGTAGCCTTATACTTAAGGTTCTTAAGATTACCCTATCATATTCCAACTTAATATTAAGTACATAAGACCTATAAAAGGTGGATATATGCGTGTATATAAGGTGTTATAATGGCATTTTTTGTGTATTTATCATAATTTTACTTATGTATACTATTTGTGTACTCTTATTTATTGTTCCCATGTATAGTTCATGTGTTTAACATAACTTATAAGCACTTTTTACTCAGTCCTGGATACATACAGGCTGAAAGATCTTGCCCCCAAGAATTCTCTGAAGGCACGTAAGCCATCCAAAGTTTCTGCCCCTGTTCCTGTTCCTTCTCCAAAGTGCAATCCTAGCCAGATGCAGACTGGTGACTTTCCCCCAGATTTTGCATCAACAAAGGTGAGTTTTCTATTTTTGACTCTTATATCTTATTATAAATATATATTATCATCAAAACTTACCAAGAAATTGTTTTTAGAATGCAGTTTTTGTTCATGTCAATATTCTTTGGGGGCTCATAAATCAAGACTCAGTTCCTACAGCACCTCACCCAGACAAACTCAAATTATTATATCAAGAATTCTCAAACATTGATCAGATTGAAGTTGTTGAAAACAGTAGATTGCCTTCCCTCATTCCAGTTTCCGAAGTTTGGTGCTTCAATAATTATGGTGACAGTACTGTGAAAATTGACTGGTCACTGGTATACCTTTACAAAAAGTTTGTTCAATATGCTAAGGGATTACTTACTCACTTAGGAATTTGGGTTTGGTGCCCTAAGAATAATGAATATCCCTTGTCACTGTAAAATTCAGCTTGTAGAATCTCAGCCATTACCACATTTAGAGAAATTGCCGCTTCTAAAGCTTACTCTTACCTTAACCAAAACCTCAAGTATCTCAACAAAATGTCACTACTGATACAAGCTTAAAACCATTTTTTGCACTTCTTAATGCTTTCCAAATTCAAAAAAGAAAGTAAGGAACTTGGCCAAAATCAAAAAGATTCAGAAAAAAAACAAATCCAAAAAAATAGAGAACGACTAAGTTATTTCCTTGGCTCTTTTTATAAAATATAATGATAATAATTTTTATTATTTTATAGTTGAGGGATGCCCAAGTTGAGTTTGCAAGGAGAAACAAGTTTCCTAAACAGTACATCAAGGTGCTTAGTGAAATTGGAGCTCATAGCAATGATGAGATTGATGAAAAAAGGGATACTTTTTAATCAAAAAACTACCTTACCGCTCTAAAAATGTTGGATGATTCATGCCACTCTTGGACATTCTAATGCTCCAAGCAAGTGAGCAAGATTCTTCTACTTTTTTCAGGGTTTGTCAATTGCCTAAAGTGCCCATTCCATCTACATCCAAAGTAGCCCCAAGGTGTCTCCCTTTTGATTTCTATGATCCTTGATGGTTTGCTATTCTAGTTCCAGCCAAGCAAGAGACTATTATTGACACTAATAATGTAGCATTTCATCCTAATGCTTACAATTCACTTCTTCCTAAAGGAAAAATGCATCCTGTTGAAAAAGTTTCCAAATAAATGTTTACATCAAAATATTGGAATACCTATGCTGGTGCATATGGACTGTTGGAAAATGATGAAAACAATAATGAAGAAGATGTAGATGAAGAAGATGGAGGTGATAAAATATGTTCTGAAATGAGAAGCGCAGATGAATTGGATGATTTATAGGAGGAGGGTGATGCTGGCTCTTTGTATGATGATGACAATAGTTTTGTTCATGTTCCTCCTGAAGTGCAGTCTGCAAAAAATGGCAAGAAAGGTTTTATATCTAAGAGTAAGATGGCTAGTGTGAGGGAGGAAGAGAACAAAGATGATGATAGCAATAGTCATAAAGATCCTAATTATGATGGAGAACTAATAGATGAAGCAGATGAAGTAGAAGATTTGGATGAGAATGAAATGGAGGGAGTGGAGTATGAAAAGTGATTGCATTAGGGCTGAGTTTCATATTTTCATCTTTTTCTTTACTATTTTTTATTTTTGGAAATAAAAATAGTTTAACCAATATACATGATACAATGAATAACTTTTTATAACTTTATTTTATCCTGGACATTAAAATGATTTATATGATACTCAAAATAGAGATGCTTCTACTCTTTCTACCAAATATAATTTTAAAAAAGTTTAAAAAATTAAGATGACACAGATTTACTTTTAAGAAAAAAATTGCAGACAAATCATAAGCCTTAAGAGAGTGACTACTTAATTATCTCATTAGATCTTTTTAAACTGCAACAAATGTTTGTTTTGTCTTGAGGTGCAACAATGGTGCAACAGTTATGTAACAATTATTCTTAACACTTAAAGGCCTTGAGTAGGTTGTAAGTTCAAAAAACAATTGTTTTGTCACTGATACACAACTTTTGCATAATTTTTGTGCCCTATGGCAAAACAAACATGTACTTTAGTGTTATTTTCTTTCCACAAATGTATAACACTTACACCATCTTCATTCTGAAATAGGATAATCCATATTTGTTTCTTATAGAAAAAATTAGAAAAGGTGTGGGTAAATAAACTATCTACATTTAAGAATATAAATTTTTCAAAATTGAGATGAGTAGAAATGAAAAGTAAGGTGTTATGGAGTGTTAGATATGTCAAGAAGAGGAAAATAGTCATGAGGGATAAGAATGATTCCATTCTGAGTGATAGAAAATGTTTTTTAGGAAAAACCCGGTATGCTGCTACTGATAATACTTGATCAGGCCCTACAAATACCTTCTATGTATAATTTACTTGCCCTACTATTAATTTGTAAAGGTATAAAAGGTATCTAAATTGAGTGGACAAGAGATTTAATCTTTTGGAAAATCTATTAGTAATTGGAGAAATTAATATAATTTTTGGCAAATTATTCAAGTGGTCTTTGAATTGGTATATTTTCTCAATGAAGTCATATTGAATATTTCCTGATTTGTTTTTCCACAAGAAACAATTGTGGGTCTTTGTGACAGAAAGTATGATGTTGTTGAAAGATAAATTCAGCATTGGAAGCACAATTCCTGAAAGTACATTTGATCCAACAGCAAGAGGAATCATATTGTGATGTTGCAAAGTTTCATCTTCCTTTTTTAGGAATTCCCATAAAATATTATAAATATTATTGTTCAAATAAATTTCTTCAGTTGATTTTCCCTTAGGAGATATTTTTCCCATTTATTACATCCTGAAAGACCTCTTTTGCCATTAGCCTTTGTAATTCACATCCTCTTTTCATCATTGTTGTATTCAGCCTATCTGTTAAATAAACATCACACTTGATCAACACTTAATCCACACAAAGCTAAAATTCAATATTTAGTACTTACATATGTGCTTGTTGGTGTTAAATTTTGCAATAATCCAATAAGTCGCTCCCCAGAAAACTAAGAAACCCCAATTGGAGGCCACAACGCTCCATCTGTACAGGCATGTGAAGTGAAAAATAATGATTTGGTTGCACTTTAGAGCCAGGGAAGAGATTTTCTCTTGTTGAATTATACTTTTTATAGTGAGTTTAAAATCTATTGATTAAATCTCTATTAAGACTTCTTGAGCACACAATATGTGTACACATTACCAAATGTCCTGTATTGGACTGAAATTGTAATCGGTTTGAGCCTTGAGGAAGATTATTGACTTCATTCACAAAAAGTTCAAAGATTAATAAAGGTATCACATATGCAAGTAAGGAGTACCATTGAGCAGCCCTAAGTTTTCCATGGCTTTCTTCACCAATATTTTGAGAAACTTTTGCCAGACTGCTAGGTAAAACTACACCTTTCATAAGAGCTTGAAATTTTTCAATGTTTCATTGAGTGAAGAACTGTCCATCCTTACTACTTTGTAGCTGAAAGTCATCACAATCATCACTGCTTCTATCATCATCATCATCATCATTGGTGTCAGAGCTGGAATCAAGAACCATTATTTCTATATTACTTTCAATTCGTGCCCGTTTCATACCTTGTCTCAAATCTTGCTGTTGGATTCTTTTAAGGGTTATATATCTTGGTTCACCCTTAAATTTCCAGTAGTGTCCCAGATGAAAATGAAGAACACCTTCAAGCCAATTGCGCATCACACCTAGCACAAAAAGCTGAGTTGGATCCCATTAGCCTAGTCTATTGAGCTCAGACCATTGTATACCACTTTGCTTCAGTAATTTGTCTAGTGTTTTGTGATCATGCATATCTTGACTTTATTGAAATATTAATAACTTCATTTTTAAGCCTCTTCCTTCTACATTCCAAGGATGGTATTTCATTAAGTTTAGCCATGCACCATGTGAAAAAGTAAGTTGAAGAGTGTGAGGCAAATACCGCTGCCTTTTTTGTTGCAAGAATATCACCAGTGACACAAAGAAGTTTTACTTTCACCAGACAGCCTTCAGGTCTTTGAAACGTGGGTATTACAATCCCACTTTCAAGGGTAATCAGCTCATCAACAAAGGGTTTTAGAATATAACTGATGCTTTCTGGATCCTGGGCATCTGGTCCAGGTGTGATTCCAGCAACACAAATGTGAGTAATTTTGTTACAAATTTCCAGTGGAAGATTTAGACAACTGAAGGAAATTACACCCATTGATTCAACTTTTCCACAGTTTTTATTTCCCTTTGGACTGAACCAATCAATAAACATAGACAGCACCAAGTTCAACAAGCCATTTTGGTTGTTCCATTCCATATTTTTAAAAGCTGTACCATTCTGCATGTCAGAAATGAAGCTACTGCCATCATTGACCTTTTTTTCCCAGTTTTGAATTGCCTCCTCAACATCTTCCCTGCTCTGAAACCATTGAAGCCAAGTTGATATTCTATGAATAGAGAAAACTGAATGAGGAACATTGTAGTCTTTCTGAATTTTCTTTGACAATTTCAGATTTAGATTAGATAGACCAGGATCCTTAACACATTGAAAAGTATGTTTGAGATAAAACAATGGCTCATTGCATGGAGTTGAAGTAGGAAAAAATTTTTAAGTACAAAGAGGTGGAATGATACTATCCTGAGGATACAGCTGAAAACACTTTTTGCAACATATTATGTTGGTGAAACTGACAGTCAATTTTGCTTTTTTTAGATTAGTTCTAGGATCAACAGGGATTTTATTGAAAACTGAGTCAGGGATTGACACATTCTGAGAATCCTTAAGGACATTTATAATCATTTTAGTTGTACTAATGCACTTTTCTCTACCAAGATTAAAACCAGTGTAAAGCCAATTGCTTATCATGGATAATGCTGCTGTTTTGAATTGAAAATAATTTGTGATTAGCTAAAAATTTTGAAAAGTGACATTGAGAAAAAAGCAACTTACAGACTGGGTTGCTAACATGATCAAGTGACATTTTGCTATATTCAGAAGGCTCCCTTACTGAGGTAGATACATTAGAAGCAACAAGATCATCAGATGACTTATTTTGAGCTTCTCAAAATTTAGCAGAATTATGTTGAGTGACCTCCTGAAGACAATGTTTATTTAGGGTGGTCACAGTTACAAATTTTCTGTGTTTCTCTTGGCCCTTATAATTGAGACTAACGTGTTGGATACAAATGGAGCACTGGCACAGATTCATGGGCAGAAAATACTATTAATACTTAAAATAAGTAGAAAAAGTAATATAAATAGTGCCTTAAAGGATGATAGGAAGTAAAGTCAAGATGAGAAAATATGAGAGGGTGAGAAAAAATTGGCTATGAGAAAAAAATCGTTTCTCAACTTGACAGTTGTTGCTTCAGTAGAAAGATTAGCTGCTTATGTTGTAGCAGCAAAACTTAATTTCCGTCATGTGATGCTACCCATGTTGCATCAGAGAGATGCAACACCAGTTTTCCTGCAGTGTCACCCCTTCATAACTGTTGCACAACTGTTATCTAATTGTTGCACCCCATGGCAAAAAAAACATTTGCTGTAGTGTATGGATAGAAAAATATGTGTGAGAAACATATATGGAAGGAAAATATGTGCAAAAAAAATATTTGAGAAAAATAAGTGTAAGAAAAATATCTTGCAACTATGGGAAATTTTGTTTTTTAATTTTTTTTCTTAAAAAATGATTTTTTATTTTATTTTCTATTTATTTCTGTTTTTTCACAAATTTTTTTTGAAATAAAACATTCTCATGGTAGAAAATGATTTTTCTTACACTTACATTTCTTGCACTCCCTTTTATTACATTTATTTTACTAAAATTATGTCACTCCCTGAAATATCCCCAACTTGTGCCTGATATCCCTGATGGGGATATATGACACCTATCACAGTTCCAGCAATAATTTCTGGAGAAACTGTAAATATATTTTTGGACACAGGAGCCCCTGGTTCTGTTCTTTCTGCATGTACATTACAAAAAATTGATAGTGATTACAAGTTAAAGCTTGAAACCCTTCAGATTAAGAATTCAAGAGGGTTTGGATTAGAGCTACACCCGATTGGTAAATACAAAGCTGATTTTTTCTTTATACATCAACATGGTTATGTTAAAGTAATTTGTGACTTTGTAGTAATGAACAAGACCCATTGTAGTAGCTTTTTTATTATTGGTAATGAAATTCTGACAAAGTTTGGTGTAAAATTAGACCCTGCTAATAATAGTTATACAATCGGCATAAGTGATAAAAGGAAATGCAAAATAAATTTTTTCAACACAGTCTTGAACATTGAGTCAGTAGTAGATACTCCTTGCAAAAGGAGAGAAACCAGTGAGATGGAACTGATGGAAACAGAAATTTTAAAAGCATCATTTGGCACTCAGAGAAGTGAAGCTGAGAAGACAAATATTTTGGACTTAATTAAGGTATTTCCAATGGCTTTTGCACATGGGACCAATGAACTTGGCCTTGTGAAAGATCATGAAATGAAAATTAGTTTGACCTGTGAAATAGACAATATTCCTGTTAGTCTTAAAAAGAAACCATACCCCCTTCACAAATGAAGAGGAAAGACATAGAGGATAGTATTAAGATTTGTTAGACATGAAAATTATTGAAAAGGTAGAAACTACACCAAAATATTGTGTGATATCACCAGTGCTTATTTCTTGTGAAAAAGATAATGCAAGACTTTGTGGTGATTATAGAGCATTAAATACATTTATAGTAGATGATATATACACTTTTCAGAGGATTGCCTCCATACATGCTACCCTGAAAGGTGCCAGGTACATAAGTTACCTAGATGAAAATAAAGGAAACCATCAAAATCCTGTTGGAAAGAACTCACAGAACCTTTTATTGATAACAACACATATGGGAATTTATAAATATTTCAGAATGCCATTTTGACCAAGAAATTCTCCATCAGTATTTCAGAAATAAATGGATATAAAATTCCATAATGAAATAATTGAAGGATGATTGATGGTATACATTGATGACATCATAGTGTTCTCTAAGAAATATGATGAACACCTACTCAATTTGAAGAAGGTATTTCAGAAAATGGATGAATTAAAAATGGCCCTTGCATTGAAAAAATGTAAATTTGGGTTTGAGCCTTTAAAAGTGCTTGGGCATATTGTATCTGGCTTACAAATATGTGTTGACCAAAATAAGGTGTCTGCAACCAAGAATAATGGAATTCCTCAAAATTTTAAGGATGTACATTCTTTTCTTGGTATGTGTGGTTATTATAGACAATATATAAAGAACTACCAAATAATTTCTGCACCATTGACCACACTGATGAAGAAATCAGAAGATTTCATTTGGAACAATGAAAGACAAAAAGCTTTTGATAAGTTTAAAGAATGTTTTATGAAAGCTCCCATCTTGTGATTACCATATTTCCAACTACCTTTTTTCTTCTATACTTATGCAAGTTTTATGGTTTGGGTGCTGCTTTGCATCAGAAACAACTTATTGAAAGAATAATGTCAGAATTAGTGATTTGCTATATTTCAAGAACTCTAAGAAGTAGTGAATTGAAATATGGTGCTACTCAACTTGAAGTTTTGGAAGTAGTATGGGCTCTTTAGAAACTACCTTATTACCTTGAAGACCAAATATTTGTGTTAATAACTGACTTTAGTGCAGTTATGTCACTGTTAAACATGAAAATTCCTAATAGGAATATGTTTTGATGGAAATTAGCTGTACAAGAGTACAAAGGATGGATGACTATTACACATAGAGCAGGAACTTTACACTCTAATGTAGATCTGTTATCTAGAGTACCTCTACCTAATAGTGATGATAATCGAGATTATGTTCTTGAAACAGAGATTATTAACATTTATGGCATTTATATTGTAGATCTTGAGGATGAATTTATGCAATCAATTCTTGATTATTATACTTCAGATCCTGACTTGAGTAAACTGACTACAATATTGAATGATACATCTAATGCTTCAATGAGTGTTTTAATAAAAACATTTCCATTAAAATATAGGGAAGAATTGGAGAAAGGTAAATTTATCTTGAGGATAGTTTTATATATTATAGAAAAAAATTAAGTAATTGAATTGTAATTCCCCCTTCAATGAAGGAGTAAATGTTAAGTATATGTCATGATGATATATTAGCAGGTCATTTTGACTTCCATAAAACATTAACCAGATTTAAAAATACACTATGGTGGATTAAAATGTCTAATGATGTTCAAAAATATGTTGAGACATGTGATTCTTGTCAAAAATATAAAATATTGACAGGCAAAAGAGCTGATTTTTTAAAACAAATTGGACAACCATAATCTTAATGGGAAATGGTTAACAAGGACTTTGTAACATGCTTTAAAATAGCAGGGCATAAGAGTTATAGCTCCTGTTGGGTAGTTGTAGATAGTTTTACAAAAATTTGTAGTTTTATTCCAACCCACAAAGAAATCTCTGAAAAAGACTTAGCTTATTTATGGTGGACGCAAAGGTTAAATATAGCAGGATTCCCCAAAGCAACAGTTTCAGACAAAGATCCAAAATTTACTTCTGACACTGTGCAATACAGGGGGTAGACTTGTTAGAAAGTCCACAACCTTGGACTCAAATTCACCACAGATTGAACAAACATTGAGCTATTGACAAAGGAACCATACAATCAGGGATGAACACCACTCAGCAGAACAGTTTTAGGTGGGTCTTCAAGTAGAGTTCAGTATGAGTATAGTATGAGTTCAGTCTGAGTTCCATCTGAGTTCTGTCTGAGTTCAGGTTGGGGACTTGCTAGCAAGTCCACCCCCTATATTGTGTAGTGTGAGCTCTGGACATCATTTATGAATGTTTTAGGTTGTCAATTAAAAATATCTACAGCACTCCATCCACAAACTGATGAGCTGGCAGAAAGAATGAAACAAACCTTAGAAGATATGATAAGAAGATATTGTGCTTTTGATCTTGAATTTAAAGACAATGAAAAATTCACTCATCTTTGGGTAACCCTTATCCCTGGTTTAGAATTTAAATACAATAGTACAGTAAATTCTGTCACTGGCAAAAAGCCATTTGAGTTATGGGTGGGCTATGTACCTAATACCCCTGCTAAAACTCTTAATAAATTACCAAGATTGGATATCCATCTAGGTACAAAATCATTTCTTCAAATGCAACAATTATGCAGAAAGAATGCTCAAGAATGTATTAATAAGGCATTTAAATATGAGAATAAAAGATAGGATAAAGCCCATAAAGAGCAAATGTTCAAGGAGGGTGATGAAGTCCTTATTTCTACACTAAATTTTAATTTAAATGGTAATGTTAAGTTGAAAGACCCATTCATTGGACCATTAGTAGTGAAAAATATGGTTTGTAACAATTATTTTGAGGTTATATTATATGCAACATATGATAGAAAACATCCAGTATCCCCTATTTCTCTTATAAAACCATACCATTCTAATGATATGGCTCAATTCCCAAGAAGATCTGGAAGGCATAAACAGAAACCTGAAGAAATAGTTTAAAAAGCAGAAATTGAAAAGATACTTAAAAAGAGACACCTTTCTAAAGAAAAGGGAGTTGAGTATCTATTAAGGTTTAAAAATAAATTAAGTGAATATGACCAGTGGATTCCTAAAAATGAAATATCTGACCTTAAAAAATTCTTTAAAAAATTTAAAACCAAATAATATGGCTAAAATTACTGCATATGTATTATATGTATAAAATATTTTATTCTATCCATTCCTTACTTAATAATTAAAATGTCTTAGAATTTTTTATTGTTTTTTTGGGTGAGGGAGGTTTATCCTAGGTATACTCAGGACTGAGTATTTCTTATGTTTAAAATAAGAAAACCATAATTGCATTAAGCTTATAAGTTATAATTATGGTTATAATACTTACATATATAGTTATTATACTTATATATATAATAATTACACTATTATATGACTTGTAGTAGTTTAAATATCTTATTCATTGATCTATAATACTTATTAAGGTGCTAATATAGTTATAATATACTTATCTTAAGTGATATTAAGTAATTATAGACATACATAAGCTTATAGTATGCATAAACCTCATATTAAGTATAATGTGGGGTTATATTATGTATATACAGGTCTATATGTGGGTTTAACCCTCTAAATAGTCTTTAATCTTTATATTTATGCTTATTTTAGGTCATATGGACGTATTCAATAGACTTACCATGACTACACCAGCATATACACCTTTTTCAGGTGCATATATCCAGTTCAGACAACTTAATATGCTTCCTTTAATGGATTTTTATGCATTTTTGGGTTGTGAGATGATTACTGGGTTAATGTGGATGCTTGAAGATGTTATTTGGGGCTTTTAAAGTTGATTTGGTTCCTTCATATGCTTTGGGTTTCATTTTATTCTCTTTGGATGACTTATTTTACCTGTTTCTTTATGGTATCCGCTTTTATCTGTTTTCTCTATTTATGGTATGGGTGTATGATTTCATCAATTGTGATTGAAGGTCCTTACTGGAGGTCTGGCTATTGTAAATTCTTTAATTTGACACCATGAGGAGGTTATGAGCCCTCACAGTGCTGCAATTTCTGGGGATAGTGGTGAAATCAACTTGATTGAAGGTTTGTGCACTCCAGTGGATTTTGGTATAAGTAGAGGAGGATTTGGCGGGTTAATGGACATCACTTACTTACTACACATAAAATAAACACTATTAAACAATTATTATAATATAAAAATATATTTAAAAGCCTTTATAAATTGATATTATCTGTATATTAGCTATAACTATATTTTATTAGCCTATTTTCCACCACTTGTCCACATCAATCCAAATATTGTGAGTTAATAATTGAGAATAAAAGTTTTATTAGTCTTTTCCTGAGGTTGAATCTATAAATAATTTACTATTAAGTAGTAGGACCATTAATATTTAATATTAAATCATACTTAAGTACTAGCAAATACTGAAAATCAGAAACTCTTTTCTTTCTACGCTTATCTACTATCCCATTCGCTACATCTGGTGCTACTGCTGTCAGCACCCCCAATGGAACTGAAACTGTTGTTTGTAAAAATTTCACAACTAAATCCTCAGCTGAATTTTGAAATTCACAGTGAACTGGGCACTGAATTTTCCATTTTGGTTGAGCAGCCTTTGCACTGGCTTTTTCTCTTTGTGGTGGATTTTTAGAAGTATTATGCCTAGCTCTAGGAATTTTTTCCCCTGGTACCGCTCTACTTTGTACAAAATCTGTATCCTCCATCATCTGTTGATCCTCAACCCATTGATCCATATTTAAATCCACCTTATTCCCAGTTTCATCCTCCATTTCCACATCTTCAAGTGGTTCTGGAGTGTTCTCCCCTGTATCATATCCTACTTCTTCAATGTCCTCAGGATTTGAATACATAGCACATGCCCTCCTTGGCCTATCAATAACCACACAATATGGGGGGCAGACTTGCTAGCCAGTCTGCAACTTTGGACCCAAACTCACCACAGGGTGAACACAAATTGATCTTTTGACAAAGGAACCATACAATCAGGGATGAACACCAATCAGCAGAACAGTTTTAGGTGCGTGTTCAAGTAGAGTTCAGTATGGGTTCAGTATGAGTTCAGTCAGAGTTCCATCAGAGTTCCATCAGAGTTCAGGTTGGAGACTTCCTAGCAAATTCACTCCCTATATTGCGTAGTGAATGGTCAGTGGTTCCATCTTTTTATGCTTTGTGGCAAAAATCTCTAATGGTGCTTCCATAAGTGGTATTGCAACTTCTCCTTCTTTTGTCTTAAAATACAATATCATGAAAGTTACTACAAAATGAACTGATTTTTCATTCTTTTCTTTTGTTTCTGGCTGATTTCTTTTACTGGATTTTCCTTCCATAGCTTTCTTGTTAATATGATTGATGACCCTTGCTTGCATCCCTCAATCCTTATCCATAACAAGTCTAGTGCCTTCTTCCAAAATTAGAGTTGTTCCATCCTCATAAAACACTCTCTCATCTTTGTCTTTTTGTAGCGCATTACATTGCATCCTAGTATGACCTTCTTTATTAAAATAATAGCATAGCATAGAAGAAAAACACAATGGTTTAGGGGTAAATCTAGGCTTAGTTTAGCCACATCACTCAGCTTCTTCTCCAGCTTTTCAATCCTAGCCACTACTGAATCTGGATCCTCTGCTGACACTTTGACTTTTGGGGTTGCCACTGGTGAAGATAACCCTGCAATCAATGATATATCTACCACTTCTAAATCATCCTAAGAAATCCTAGCTGATCTGCACTCTACATGGTGCAACTTCATCTCAGCTTCTACCTCTGTCTCCACTTCTTCCAGTCCTGGGTATTTATAATTCCCATCCCTCTTAACAAGCTTTCCCTTGTTTTCTAGACATCTCTTTTCCCAATCTTCAACCTCAGGTGCTAGCACTTCACAAAAACAGCTAATGACACATTAATGTTACTAAAATCTTCATTACTGACCAAATATTCTACCATCTGATCAAACTCTTCCCTGAAGTTTTTAAAGTCTTTTGGGTCCCTATTACCCTCTTTAACTTTTGACTTATTTACCATAGTATCTAGATCCTTGATTGTGAACCTAGTTTCCTCAGTAAATTTCTGCTATCTTTTTAACATCTGTGCCTTTAGTGCCATACAGCTCCTTAAGATTTTTCTTACACTCATTTGCAACAAAAAACAACACTTGTCACACCATATCATAATCCAATGCTCTATGAACCTCCTTAAAAACTTTTTAGTGTTAATCCCTGTAAATTGCATGCTTTCATCCTTTCATCTAAAAAATGTCAAAACCCTTGGTGGTAATGACACTTTTGAGTTATGCAATTTCTCTCTTTCCAGAGTACCTTTAGAGGTAGTTTAAGGAAATGGTCAATAGGTAAGTAAGGTCAAGTAAAGGTTGAGATTAAAAAGGTCAAGAGTAGAAAGGTCCAATGGTCAAGGATAATGTCAAATAGGGTAAGGTCTAGATAATTTAGTCAGAAAAGGTGGATGATAGCATTGCATTATGAGCACACATACAAGTTACCTGTAATGAAATAGTCAACAGGTAAGTAAGGTCAATTAAAGGTCAAAAGTAACAAGGTCAAGAGTAGAAAGGTCTAGTGGTCAATAATAAGGTCAAATAGGGAAAGGTCTAGATAAGTTTGTCAAATAAAATCAAAGTAAATTCAAAATATGTGAATTCCAGAATAAGGGAAAGAGAAGCCACCTTTTATGCATGTAACTAGAAAATAACTGGTAGGTTGAGAGACAGAAATTAAAATAGTCAATAGGGTGCATAATTAACTATATGAGTAGGTAAATTGTTGTTACAGAATTTAGAATGATAAGTTGTATAAGGTTTTAAATAAAAGATAAGCAATGCTACAACAGGCTATTTTGAGGCACACCAGCCTATAAGTCCATAATGAAATACCAGGCTTCTAGAAGTGGAATGTGAATTGGCAGAAGAATTGAAATAAACACTGGCCTAACCAGTAAGCTGGTTGGAAAGAGAGTTGGAGACTTGACAAAGTGTGACTCCCAGATTTTTGGTACCAATTAAGTAGCTTAGTACATTTTTAAAAGCATTTATTTGTTAATGAGTGGGATGGTTGAGATATTGGGCTAATAGACTTGCAGGATAAGCTAGATTGGGTTGAGTACACAATATGTGGTAATTGAGTATACCAATGGCTTGATGGTAATTGAAGGAAGGACAGGGAGAATTTTTATTAATGGTTGAAAATTGAGTATTGGGTACTAAAGGTGTACTGAAGGATTTAAAGTTGTTGAGTTTAAATTCTTTTAAGAGATTTTCAACATTTCATTTTTGATAGAGAGTAATTTTTTTAAGTTGATGGTCACAAGTGACTTTCATTCCAAGTACCCACTTGAGTTCACCAATTTTATCCATTTCAAATACCTTCTTGATTAGAGATTTGAACATGGTGATGTGTGCTCCAGAAATAACCATGTCTTCAACATGTAGGAAAATGTAACAAAGTTTGGTTTTTTCATTATGAAAAAATATACAAGGATCAGCAATACTTGGAACAAAGTTAATAGACTTGAAGAATCAAAGGATTTTGTATTACCAACAACGAGGTAATTTTTTCAAACCGTAGAGAGATTTGTTGAGTTTGAGACAAGTATTGCTTTTATTAGTAAAATAAACATTTGGAATTTTTAGGTATAATTCTTCTTCAGGGACTCAATGTAAGATGGCTGATTTGACATCCATTTGTTCAAGATCCCAATTATTAATGGCAGCAACACCTAGTAAGAATCTCAGAGTGGATAACCTACCAGTGGGTGCAAAAGTGTTGTTATATTCAATAACTTTAATCTGTGAAAACCCCTGAACACATAAGCAGCCTTTGTATTTAGTAATTTTGCCTTCAGAATCAGTTTTTTTTGAAAGTCCATTTTGTGCTAAGCAGATAGACATCTTTTGGTTTAGAAATTTCTTCCCATACATTATGTTTGGAAATACTTTTAAGTTCAGATTCAATGGTGTCCAACCAATTGAAGCTGTCTTGAGAATGAATGGTTTCATTAAAAGTTTTGGGGTTATAGACATTATATATGGCTAAAGAAATTACTTGTGATCTATGACTAGTAGTAAGTATGTTAGAAGTATCAATATTACTATTAACTTTTTGAGGAGCTACCATGTCATTTTTGGTTCAAGTAAAGTGTTTGTAGGAAGGTAGAGCAGTAGTTTCATCATTTTCTTCAGTACTAGAAATTTCCTCAACCTGCGGAGGTTTGGTATTAGTAGGACTTGGAGAGATATGACTATCTGAATTCTTGTCTTTCTTGAGAGATTTGTAATATTTAGCTAATTCAGCAGCAGCATCTTCATTAAAGTAAGGTACTTCAGGAAATTTGACAACTGAATCAACCATGTTGGCTAAGGATTTAGCTATATTGAAAGTATTAAGAAAGATAACATTATGACAGGCAAAGAATTTTTTTGTCCTTGAGTAATAGATTTGATAATTGTTATGACCATTCACACAACCAACAAACATACCTTTTTCACCTGTACTATCAAATTTCCTTCCTTGAGAGACTTTAGGTAAGTGATAGACAACATCACCACCAAAGGGTTGCAACTTCCTGACTGAAAATGGTTTATCAGACCAAAGTTTAGTAGTAGAAGCATTCTTGGGCAGGGAATAAGATGTGGTATTATTGAGTAGAAACACAGCAGTATTGAGACCTTCAGTCCACCAGCTACCGGTGTGGTAAGCCTCTTGCAGGTAGTCTACTTTTTGGACCAATCAGATTGTGTGTTTCAAAGAATAAAGGGGAAATCATAGCACAGATGATAGCACTATTATAACTATGTAATTGTCTGTCAGGAGAAAAAAGGGAAAATAAGGAAGCGCGGAAGAATATTTAGGGTCTGTGCGCTTGGATTTTGCAGCAAGATGTGCCGCACAAAGGGAATTGTGTGCTATCAACTTAGGAGTGCCAACACTAAACATTAAGAATTTGTACTTTCCAATAATTGTGAATTAGGAGTTAAGGAAAGCCTCAAGTACATAGTATACTGCACCCTGGCTAGTGTGGTAACTTACTGAAACAGGTACTGTGAGTTGCAGAGGATAACTAGCTAAGTGAATTGTCAAAACTATGGACTTAGCAATGAAGGAAGGAGAATGGGGACTCAATAACAAAACTACCCAAGAGAAGAAGAGGCAAGGGTAAGCGCTAAAAGGTGTCAACGTGTAATGTAGTGCTGAAACAATGCAAAGGTACAGTTATAAGTGTGAATGTGAAACATGAGTAAAACAAGTTAATACTAGTATTAGTAGGCATAGGATATGTTTAGGTGCTGTAGTTTTTACAAGCAGAGTATTTAGTTTACTAATGTGGCGCTAGAAACAGCGCTGGAGATCCACTAGGGAACTATGTCAGGAGCACTGAAAAAGCATAAGAAGGAAAGGGCTATCAAATGGAAGGGGAAAAGTAAGTTAGGTAGATGGAAATTATTGCAAATCAGCCCTTAGATTAAAATATTAGAGCTTCATATTATATACTTTCAAAATATATTTTGATATATATAGTGATTTGTCTATTTTGTAACTATTCTGATAAAAGTAGGAGATTGGATTTTTCTGTGAATAAGTATTTAAAAAAAGCTTATTAGAAATATTCTGAGTCTTTAGAGTTTGTGCGTCTGTGTGTGTATTTCATATAGTATAGTGAAAAATTGCAACATAGAGGGAATATAGATTCAGTAGGATAAACTATTATTAGAGTTATTTTATTGCTATAATAAGGCATATTTAAAGAGAGCACTTCAAGAGGGAGTAGCTGTGGATATTGGCTCTTATTAAGAATAGAAATATTCAGATAGTAATATATGTTTTCCTTATCTCGTAACTCATCTCTCAACTTACAAACTATCTAGTCAGATATTAGAGTTGCACATTAGGGGGTATCAAAGTTAGAATTCTTCCATTTCAAAATACCTCATTTTTCCAACAAATCAACCATGACTATTTTTTAATACATGACATATTGTGCCCCCAAAACACCTTTTTATTAAGAGTTAATTTCAAGTTTGTGGCTTTCTTTTTGTGTTGTGAAATGCCTTTTAAATAATTACAAATTTCTAACTTTGATACCCCCTATTATTGCGCTGTCTTTAAAAATAAGAGTGGCAGGCACTTCTTTTTAGAAATTGAAAAGAAGAACCAACCCATCTTGCATTGTTTCTACTTCTTAGTATAGTAGAAATCTCTACAATTGGTGTCCCAACAGTGGCATAATTGTAACTAGTGTTTTGATTAGATTGTTTTGGTTTTCAAGGTTTGTCAAAAGGGCATAATCAAGCCGGTGCTTCAGTGGAAGTGTCATAGGGTCTACAATGAGTGGATCAATAGCCGTTATCAGAGGATAGCGTAGGACTGTATTGTGGATATAGTTGGGTTGAATTATCAAGTGTGTGTTTATTTTTGTGGATTCTGTTTCAATTTTTTTTTGCAAAAATGGAACCTACTGCAACTACATCAAGGGGAGTTCAGGAGAGGGTTGAATCTTCCAATTCATCAGCATTGTTTCCACAGAAGGTAACTATGATTATTAGGTGTAAAGATGAAAGCTTGTGTTTTGCGGGCATTAATACCAAGAAGTTCTTACAAAGTTTTGAACAGGCAGCTGAAGTTCATGGAGTGACTGAATATGATATGGTGCTCCAAGTATTTTTATTTGTATCAAATGAGTGCAAGAAAGATCTGGAGGATCTAAAGGGTCACAAAGAGTGTGATTGGTCAGCACTAAAGGAACAGATGCTTAAGAGATGGCCGGAAATTACTGAGGAAACTAGGTACACAATTAAGGATCTATATATCTTGGTAAAGAAGGCCAAAGCTGGAGGGGGTGTTCAACAACCTAAGGAATTCAAAAGTTTCAGGGAAGATTTTGATCTAATGGTTGAGTATTTGGTCAGCAACAAAGATTTTAGTGATAATAATGCATCTTTACCTTGGTTTTATGAAGCATTAGCTCCAGAAGTGGAAGACTGGGCGAAAAGGCGCTTGGATAATAAAGGAAAGTTAGTCAAGAAGAGGGATGGTAATTATAAGTACCCTGGATTAGAGGAAGTGGAGACAGAAGTGGAAGCCAAAATGAAGTTGCTTCGAGTTTAGGGTGGCGCAGTTAGAATCGCTTTGGATAGTGAGGAAGTGGACCAGGATGCGTCTGATATGTGATCATCTCCTAAAATTAAAGCTTTTACTAAAGAGCCAGATTCTGTTATGGCTAGGATTGACAAATTGGAGAAGAAAATAATTGAAGTGGGGAAAGCAAAGGAGGTGTTTAGGCCCAAGAGTGCTTCCCAAACATTGCATTTTGCTACTATGGTATGTTACTATTGTAATAAAGAAGGGCATACTAAGATGGGGTGTGATGCGCTTCAGAAGGATAAAGAAGACAGGGTCGTTTACAAGGATAGAACTACGCTTATGTTGGAAGATGGGACTAAGCTTGTTAAAGACAAGGATTTAGGGATGCAAGCCATGGTCATCAATCATATTTATAAGAAGTCTATCAAGGGCAAGTAAAGCAAGGGTAAGGAGCTTGAAGCTAAAGAGAAATGCAAGGATGCAAAATCAGTCAATTTTTCAGTCACTTGCGCAGTATTGGATTTTAAAGTGAAAGAAGGAGCAGTTTCAGCACCACTTACTGCAGTGCGTTTGGAGATGTTTGCAGCAAAACACAAGAAAATGGCCCAACCAACAATTAGAAGGCCAAGAAGAGCTGGTTCTAGGTATGTGAATCCAGAGGATATGGAGGAAGTAGAATATACTACTAGAGAGAATACACCTGCGCCTATGGAAGATGTTGAAATGGAAGGTATGAAACCTGGTGGGTATGGTGTGGTTCATCAGGCAGAAGAACAACCTGTGATGATGGAGGAGCCAGAGGTAGTACAGCAAAGGGCAGTACAGGCTGAAGGAATGCCAGGAGCAAGGAATAATACTCCAAAAAATCCACCTGGAAGAGCAAAAGCTGGTGCAAAGGCAACAGAACCAAAATAGAAAATGCAGCGCCCAGTTCATGCAGATTCTCCTAAGGTAGCCAAGGATTTAGTTGCGCAGTGCTTAAAAACCTTGGTTTTGGTTCCATTGGGAGTATTGACAGCAGTAGCACCTGATGTAGCGAATGGAATGGTGGATAAGTGCAGCAAGAAAAGGATTGCAAATTGCACTGAATTTGATGTAGGGTAG
Source organism: Hemileia vastatrix (assembly GCA_030280995.1). NCBI lineage: Eukaryota > Fungi > Basidiomycota > Pucciniomycetes > Pucciniales > Zaghouaniaceae > Hemileia > Hemileia vastatrix. The sequence continues at coordinate 15,743,319 of JASXTE010000006.1, read as the reverse complement.
CAGTCATTCCAGCCAGTAGTTAGATTTCCTAGGGCGCCACATTACGCAGGTCCCTTTGGGTAGTTGATAATTACTATAAATGGTAAGCAGAGCAGAGCATTAGTGGATACAGGTTTACAAATCAATGTGGTATCAGTGGATGATGCTATGGAGTTAGGTCTTCCTGTGAAAGATGGTGAAGGCAATGTCACAGGAATTGGTGGAGGTAGGCTGCCTGTAATAGTTGTAGCAGAGTATGTACTCACTAGGGTTGCAGGAGAAACAAGAGATTCATTTTTATGTTCCAATGGGTATAGTTAAACCAGTTTTAGGAACACCATTTTTAATGTATTATTCTGCAACTATTGATTATTGTTTGAATGAGACTATTGGAATGAGTATTGTGGGTGATTATGGTATTCCAGTGACCGCAGTCTTAGTAGCGCCTAAGGGTTGTGGCTGGGAAACTAAGTACTCTGGAGCTGCAAGATTGAAGAAAGAAAGAGAGATTTATGAGGAAGTCTCAGAGGATGAGATGGGGCGACCACTAGGAGGGTGCCAATGTTTTCATTAGGGACTGGAATTTTAGGTGTTACTATCTCCCAGGATGAGAGGAACCTGGATAGTGACCAGTCAGTCCAACAAAAGGGGATACGCAAAGCAGTACTTCATAGGTGTCATGGTAATACTACAGTAGAATGTATTATACCTAGGCTTTTTTATTTCTTTGATTATGAATTTTGTTATGCTTATATTAAAAATAAAAGACAAAAACAGGATGTAGGTACAACCCATAGTTATATTAGGAAGGGTTTGATTTTGAGTAATGAAGGAAGCAGAAAGCGTTGTTTCACATCAAAGTATAAACCAGTAGCTTTCAAGGTTAAACCAGTAAATGTACCAATGATGGATTTGAATCCTACTTTGTAGAGGCCAGTGCTGTCTAAGAATCCTTATGATACTCCTTTAACAAAGTTTCTGCCTGAGTTCAGGCCTACTAGTAGAGTCACAATGGAGAGGCTTCAGATTGTTAATTTTGGACCAGAGGATTGGTTATCTCAAGAAGAAAAGAAGTTGTTGTTACATGCTATGGCTCTTAGTGAGAGGGCAATTGTGTTTTCCAAAGAGGAAAGAGGTTTGTTGAAACACTCTTATGGTAAACCTTATATTGTTCCAGTTATACCTCATACGCCATGGCAAAAGAAGGCTTTTCGAATACCAGCGGCTATAAGAGAAAAGTATATGGAATAAATTAGGGAAAGGTTAAAGTCTGGCTTGTATGAACAATAAATGTCTATTTACTCAAGCCCAGTTTTCTGTGTTGTCAAGCATAATGGCAAGTTGAGAGTTGTTCATGATTTAAGGGAGATGAACAAGGTTATGGTAAAAGATGCAGGAATTCCACCAATGACAGAAGAGTTTGTGGATTCTTTTGCGGGATGAGCATGTTATGGATTAGGTGATATCATGGGAGGATACAATGAGCTTGAATTGGACAAATCATCTGGGCCCATAACTATGTTTGAAACACCACTGGGACATTTCAGGTTGACAAGGCTACCGCAAGGCACAACCAATTCTGTGGCGGTATACCAAGCGCGAATGATGTAGATATTGCAGGAAAAAATTCAAGAGCATGTAAAAATTTTCATTGATGATGGTGGTATAAAAGGACCAGCCAGTGATTATGATGGGGAAGTGTTAGAGGAAAATCCATATATTAGAAGGTTTTTCTGGGAATATGCAATTAACCTGGAAAGAATGATTTTTAGGATAGAGGAGGCAGGATTAACAATCTCTGGATCCAAATTTTCTTGTTGTGTTCCAGCGCTAGATATAGTGGGACATGTGGTATGCAAGAAAGGGAGAATCATTGCCAAAAAGCAGAGGAATAAGGTGCTTACATGGCTGAGACCAAGAAATACTACAGAAGTAAGAGGGTTTTTAGGCATTTTTACATATTTAAGAATGTTTATTCAAGATTTTGCTTTGCTGTATTCACCTTTAAGGCACTTAAAAAGGAAAGATGTTGTATGGGATTGGACAGAGGAATGCAAAGAGTCATTCAAGTTATTAAAAAAGATTTTAGGAAAAGATATCCTTTTAAAAAGATTGAAATATGGACCAGGTGCTGGGAAAATTACTCTAGCAGTGGATTCTAGTGTGTCTGCAGTAGGCACAGTATTGATGCAGGAAGATGAGTTAATTAAAAACCTTCCACCTAAGTACCAGAAGGCTTTGGAAAAAGGTAAATTTTCAATTGATGAGGGATATCTATATTATAGAAGAAAGTTGAGTAATGTTATTGTTATTCCTCCTTCTATGAAAGAGATCATCTTGAAAATTTTTCATGATGACATATTATCTGGAAATTTTGATCTTGAAAGAACAATGATCAGAATTAAAAACACTGCTTGGCGGGTTAATATGTCTGAAGACACCAAATTATATGTTGAATCTTGTGATTATTGCCAAAAATCAAAAAGATTGACTGGTAAAAGAGCTGGATTAATGCAACATATTGAACCTCCTGATGCACCATGGCAGATAGTAAACATGGATTTTGTAACAGGATTACCCATTTCTGGAAAAGACAGTTATAACTCTTGTTGGGTTATTGTGGACAGATTCACAAAAATGTGTAAATTTATCCCTACTCACAAGGATGTTTCCACTAAAGAATTAGATTTCTTATGGTGGTCTCATATGTTTAATACTTCTGGTTTTCCTAAAACCATAATCTCTGAAAGAGAACCTAAATTTACTTCTGAATTTTGGATGTCTCTGATGGATGTTTGTGGTTGTGATCTGAAACTTTCTACTGCCCATCACCCTCAGAATGATGGATTGGCTAAAAGAACGATTCAGACTTTAGAGGGCATGATAAGAAGATATTGTGCCTTTGGCCTAGAGTATAAAGACAATGACAGATTCACTCATGATTGGGTTACCTTACTTCCTGGGTTGGAATTTTCTTATAATAGCACTGTTCATTCTGTTACTCAAAGAAAGCCTTTTGAGCTCTGGCTTGGATATGTTCCAAATACTCCTTCCCAAATTATCAATAATAAAATACCTAAATTGGATTTAGATCCTGGTGTAAAATCTTTTCTTCAAATGCAAATACTTTGCAGAAGTCATGCTCAAAAATATATTGAAAAATCCTTTGAATATGAGAAGAAGAGATGGGACAAATCCCATAAAGAATACACTTTTAAAAAGGGTGATGAAGTGTTGATTTCTACAGTCCACTTCAATTTAGAAGGTAATAACAAATTAAAAGACCCATTTGTAGGTCCATTTGTTGACAGAAGAATGATTGGTGATAATGCAGTTGAAGTTATTTTGTATTCTCCATATGACAGAAAACATCCTGTTTTTCCAATATCTCTTTTGAAACCTTACACATCCAATAGTGATTTGTTTCTAAAAAGGAGGGGAAGACCAAAGAAAACCCCTAATGAAATCACTGAGACAGCAGAAATTGATAAGATTCTGAATGACAGAATAGTCACTGCTGAAAAAGGTATGGAATACTTATTGAGATTCAAGAATAAATCATCTGAATATGATTCTTGGATACCTGGGAAGGAGATATCTAATCTTCCTACTCTACTAAAGAAGTATAGAAAGAAAAAATCATAGCATTTTTTTTATTGTTTTTTAGAGTGAGGGAGTGTCAGCCAGGCTACTAGACTTATCCAGTAAAATAATTAATTATCTTACTGAGATGAAGCCACGCCTTTTTAATTCTTATTATTAATTAATTATCTTATATTTACTTATGTATTACTTACAATAAACTAACTAAGTACAATAAAGTAAATTTAGTAATTAATCAAAATTAATAATTTCCCATATATTTTTACTCCCTAACACCATGCTCAATAATAAGATGAAAAGGGAATAAAAATATTATTAAAATACTAAAGTCTCAAAAATTCAAATCTCTTTATTAATAATTTTAAAATTCAATTAAAATAACATTTTAATTCAAATTTTCTATACTAAGTGTGACAATTAAAGTGAACTCTAAAATTATATCAAATAATGTGATACCTTTTATTTGATGCATCATTTTAGTATATCATTTTTTATGTTCACATTCTTTCTTTTCACTAAGTTTTTCTCTCACACTCTCTTATTGATAGTTGTTAACTGCGTGTGTTATCTCTCACCTTTTGCCTATAAAAGGCCCTCTCTTTTCGTGCTTTTTGACTCATTCTTTTACTTACCATTTTTATAACATATCTATTAGATACAATACTTATTACTATTTTTTATAAGTTTAGTATTTATATCACCGTAATTCTAAAGTATAAATCATAATAATATTTGAAAACATTACCTCTTGAATCTTGAGTAAAGTAAACAAAAGAAATAAAGAATACGTACCTTGACTTTAAAAGTCCAATATTCCACTTAAACTCCTTGTTGGACCTCCAATTGAACCTTCTAGATCAAAAGACCCCTTGAAAAATAACATATGATGACATAAAAATTTTGGCATTATATATAATTTAACAAAGAAAAGATTGAAGTGGAAGAAAAAAATCCATGTGTTTGTCAGTTGGCGAGGAGTAGCATAGCCAATGAGTTTTTTTGCAGCCAACAAGAACACCAAAAAAAGGGAAAACCTAAGCCGCACTGGTAATTGACTAGACATCAAAAATATTTTATTGTCACATTTTGTCACGGAGTGTAAGCTGTTTTCATAGTTGTTCCCATATCACCATTCAAGCCGGACAATTACTTTATTTTTGTCTTCTTTTTTTTGCCTAATTTTTTTAATTTTTTTGCAGAATCTCACCAAGAGTTTTTGTGATGGCTGTATTTTTTTTATTTTTATTATTTCATACAATCTCGCTCAACAAGGAGCATGAAGGGATGTCAACCTTATATAAGTACTAAATACATGGTCATTGAGCTAATTGAAAGAGGAGACAAGTAGGCAATATGAAAGGAGCAAATAAAGAGGATTAATGGGTAAGGGATAGTGGGAGATGATGGCTGTATTGAAGATATCCTTTCAATGAAATATATAAAGAATGAAAGATAAAGTGTCTAATTATTGAAAATGTCATTAAAATGGAGAGCACACAACTTGGGCTTAGACAGGGTAACAAAAAGCAATGGATGTCTGGTGCACAGTATAACTGCTATGTTGTCATGCTTTCTGGTTGCTTCTGAAATATCAACAAGCACCACTTGCTATGCCCATTGTTTTCCAATATTTCAAGACCACCAAGCTCACCAACGGACATGCAGCTGATCCACCAAAGGTTGCAGTTCTTTCACATGAAGAAATAGTAATTCTCGCCACAAAAAGTAGTGTAATGAAGTAAGTGATATTTGGTTTTAATAGTGAGTAAAGTGGCTTGGAATGAAAATTGTAAAAAATGAGGAGCTGGGAAGGAGGCAAGTAAGTGATTGGCAAGTGGGATTCAAAATCAAAAAAAATTGGCAGACAGGGGGGTGACTTAATGACACAAAGTAAGTATCTGCAAGTATATATACTTACTTTTACCCAATATTTACAGAAATGAATAGTTAATGAGGGGTGATAATGCAACGGTGAATGAATATACCCTCAATTATCGGTAAAGTATGCATACCGACCCAACTTACAGACACAGTGGTAGATGCCTTGAAGGATCTCAGGTTCCACAGAAATCTTGACATCTAACTTTATATTGCTGCCCCAATTTTTTTCTAATACAGCTATCTTATTTAGTCTTGGTGCAGCTGTAAATTTCTTGTCCACTTCTTCACAGAAATTTTGGTAGGTTTTCCGTGTCATCAGCTGTCAAAAAAAAACTTGATTTAGCATCTACCTTGTGACATGTAACCACCAGAGCTGGCCCACCCCATCCCTCTGACCTGATCCCCCCCATCCACCCCATCCTCCCAATCAATTCCTGGTGAACAATTCCACCCTCCTATCAATCCTGGACACTCTCACCCCTCCAGTTCTTTTTTTTATCGGCCAATCACTTTTTCATTCTCCGGGTCTTCTTTTATAAACACTTATTTCATAAGTTTCTATTTTTTTTTCCTTTGTTTTTTTTCTTTCACTAATCTTTTTCTTTTCGTTTTCAGCATTCTCCCCCCTCCAGTTCTTTTTTTAATCACCCGATTACTTTTTCTTTCTCTGGGTCTTTTTTTATAAACACTTATTTTGTAAGTTTCTATTTTTTTTCCTTTGTTTTTTTTCTTTCACTAATAAAAAATCAGTGACTTTTTCTATTACTTACAACTGTTTTTACAGAATTGAAAACTATGTTTCAGCTAATATTTTATGGAAGTGAACTCTGTTCTTTGCCCGAAGAACAGAGTTCATCCTCCTATTCTATGTTTCAGCTAATATTTTATGGAAGTGAACTCTATTCTTTTCCTGAAGAACAGAGTTCATCCTCCTATTATCACACTCTGTTTGCACCAATCTCCATCCCTTTCAATTCTATCAACACATGCTTGTCTTCCCTCCCCATGCCTTTTGCTATCCTCCCAGCCCCATTGTATGCCATCCTCTTTTGATCCCCATTTCACCCCTCTCAACCTCTCCCAGACCCTTTTCTTCATTCAAAATGCCTTGGAACCCTTTATCTTCCCTTCCAACTCTTTCCCAACCTTTTTGCTACCCCATATACCCTTCCTCACCCCTCTCTCCAGCCTTTCCAACCCTTGTAGCCCCATTTGTGTTCACATGACCTTCAAGGTGTGTTCAAAGTAAATTCAATACTTCTTCATGATGGTTTCATCACTTCCTCAATGTGTGCTCAAAAAGATATGAATTAGGGTTCAAGGTTGCGGACTTGCTAGCAAGTCCGCCCCCCATACTGCGTGGTGAATGTGCCAAAATTATTTCTAAGTTCCTCTTTCTCAGCTAGAAAAAAAGTAAAAGTAAAATTTTATTTCATTGCAACATTTTCATTAAATTATTTCTAGCTTGCCTTTTTGGTGGCAAAAATTAAAATCATAATTTATTAAATCTGTAATTTATGGTGTCTACATCAAATTGCATATATTCAAAAGCTATCTATTGAACATATCCACTAGCTTTGAAACATGAGTACATCAAATCTGAGGTGAAAACTATTTTGACCCATATGTTTAATATTTCCTCATCATCTGCTCCTCCCTTCATAACTTGATGTAAACGTAACCTGCTCTTAAAAACACCAAAGCATTTTTCTATGGGGTTAAGGTCTGGTGAATATGCAGGAAGATACAGCAATTTACAGCCCTTTTTTTCTATTATCTCACTGACACATCCTCCATGGTGAATTGAAGCATTGTCCATTACAAGGACACTATAAGGCTCAGGAAAAGGATTCATCATCGGAATCTAAGAAAAAAAAATTATAGTTCTACATGATAAAAATACAAAACAGAAGAGCTTACCAGAATGTTCTCAAGGTAATATTCTATATCAAATCGACAAACAGTTTCTAGTTGGGTAGTTGTTGCAACTAAACCAGAAAGGAAAATTGCAGGGATGATTGTAAATCAATGAGAAGCCCTAAAATGAGGACAATGCTTTGTTTGTGTTCCTACCTTGGACCAGCCCTTGCCTCATTGAACTTCATCAAACGAGATTCCAGACTCATCTGTTTTTCAAATTGGAGTATAAATAGAGAGAAATTTAACATATGAATTTACTATGATTACTTACCAGTGAAAACCAGCATATTGGGATTATATTGGCCAACATTTGACATATACCTAATATGCTGGTCATAATCTTGCCTTGGGTCGACTTTTTTGGTAGTTTTCTTGCTCATATTGAGGCATATAACTAGCTCATTATGTATAGTAGATAGACATACCTCCAAATCATAAATTTCACGCAAAGCCTTTTGCAATTCTATTTGGTATTTGGTCAGATCAGTTTCAAGCAATTCTTGAAGGAACTTGCGTTGTTTATCATCAAGCTTGAATGGTTGGCCACATTTGAGGTAAGTTGATGGTTCAGTAACCACAGCTCTTGTGCTGTGGTAGAGCTTCAACCAACGATATAAAGAGTTTTGATGAATTTTTGAGGCATTTTTTAAATTTATTACAGATAAGCTTTCCCCATCAATAGCAGCATTGAGATCCTTGACCTTCAATTGGGGGTCGTACTTGATGAACACCATGGATGGAGGTTGATTTGAGAGGAAAGAACACTGAAAAAGAAAAGAAAAAGATTAGTGAAAGAAAAAAACAAAGGAAAAAATAAAATAGAAATTTACTTACAAAATAAGTGTTTATAAAAAAAGACCCGGAGAAAGAAAAAGTAATCGGCCAATAAAAAAAAGAACTGGAGGGGGGAGAATGCTTAAAACAAAAAGATAAAGATTAGTGAAAGAAAAAAACAAAGGAAAAAATAAAATAGAAATTTACTTACAAAATAAGTGTTTATAAAAGAAGACCCGGAGAAAGAAAAAGTAATCGGCCAATAAAAAAAAAAACTGGAGGGGGGAGAATGCTGAAAAAGAAAAGAAAAAGATTAGTGAAAGATAAAAAAACAAAGGAAAAAATAAAATAGAAACTTACGAAATAAGTGTTTATAAAAAAAGACCTGGAGAAAGAAAAAGTAATCAGCCAATAAAAAAAAAGAACTGGAGGGGGGAGAGTGTCCAGGATCGATAGGAGGGTGGAATCGTTCACCAGGAATTGATTGGGAGGATGGGGTGGGCCAGCTCTGGTGGTGACATGTCACAAGGTAGATGCTCAATCAAGTTTTTTTTTGACAGCTGATGACACGGAAAACCTACCAAAATTGCTGTGAACAAGTGGCCAAAAAATTTACAGCTGCACCAAGACTAAATAACATAGCTGTACTATCTTTCCACCAGCCCGAGTTAATTTTTTTTTTCGCAAGCTATAGTGAGCATATCTTTTATCACTGCAGTTGACCACAAGTTGTGCACAGATATATTGATTATTTAGATGCTTTTTTCTCTCTCTGAGCTCATTGTCAATTTAGTCATTCGAGGGTCTCGAATGGCATTTACATTGATCATTTTTTCACGCTCTAAGTTACTGAAAAGCCGTTTTAATTTATCGTGGTATTGAAATCTCACTCATAGGATCGTGTACATCAAGCCAACTAAACATAACTTGGTAAGCTAGAAAGAGGACGAAAACACAGGACTACAACAGGTTGTGTGAGAAGAGAAGACAACTCGACAGTCAAACTGGAAAGACGCAAAAAATATAAGTAAGAAGTAAAAGATAAATAAATCAAATAAGAACCTAGAACGAAGAGTGTAAAAGGTTGTGACTTGAGTGCAGTGGGTGAAGATAAAACAAAGCTCTGTTGTGACGATGCATTGCGGGGACATAGCTCTAAGTGGGGGGACTTACTATGCATCACGTGGACAGGATTCTACTTTTAGTCTTTGACTCCGCTCACTTGGCAGCCACTTTTCATGTCGAACAACCAACAAGCATTCCAAGACAGCCTTCTGTCTCGCTATTCACCTCCCCTCGACTCAGCCCTCGTCCTCGCTATCGCACATGAATATGCATCTTCGCCTGAGTCTCATCACCTCGCTCATTCTCTTCTCGCTCACCTTGCTCAAGAAACTAATGCCAAAGAGGAAACTCGTTCTCGTCCAACCACCCCAGGTGGCCTTTCATCAAATGATGACTCTCTTTCTCAATCTCTGCGTTTTCTCTTTCTATCTCCTCGAGACCAGTCTTCCTTCTCCTCTGATTCCAGTCTAACTACCTCAAATTGTCTTGTATCAGATGATCACTCCGTCCCTCACTCTTATGCCTCTTCTATCGAATCTGTCGACACTAGCTCCCCCAATAGTATTTCTTTTCTTAAGTCTATGTTCCCTTTGGTTTCAGATGCCACTCTTCAAAAAATGATTGATGAAGCTTCAAATGGATCCCCTGACGATGTGGATATTTGTGCCATTGTTGAAAGCCTTCTTGAAGATCCTGTTTCTGAATCTCCTCTCTCAAGCACGCAATCGAGTGATGTGCACCTTTCTAACAACATCTCTCTTCTCAAGTCTATGTTCCCTTATGTTTCTGAGTCTACTCTTGAAAAAATGATTGATGAAACATCAAATGGATCCCATGAGGACGTAGATATATCTGTCATTGTCGAAAGCCTTCTTGAAGATCCAATCTCTCCTTCAGTCACCCGAAAAGCACTTGCATCCACTAACATAAAGCCTGTGAAAAAGAAGAAACGCTTTAAAAATCAACGTGCAAATAATCGCTCCTCACAAGTCATCAATGTTACTGGTGTCATGCAGCGTCAGATTAAAGCACATCCAGTCTCTGCATCTCAAGGTCAAAATTCGAATGACGAGGTCAGTTCAGAAAACTCAAACGGAAATTCTTTTCGAGATAATCAATGGGTTACGATCGACAGTCAAGCGACTTATCTTGGTCAGCTTTGTAAGATCAGCCCTGCTCGCCTCACGTCTTGGTACAATCGGATGGATGGCAATATTATGTTGGCCGTGGATCACCTCTTAGATGAACTCCAAACCGAACGCAATCAAACAGGTTCCTTTGACCCAAATCTACTGCTTGATCTTTGCTCTATATTTCCTGGGCGAAAGGATGAGCTTTTTGTGCGGCTCCTTGTTGTTACCAACAATGAACCTGATCGTGCCATTGATTTGATGATTTTTTTGGATGCGTTAGCTCGCTCTCACGGCTCCGTAGGTTGGAATGTTATCACCCGTAGTTTACAACGTCATCCTCCTCAGACCATCAACATCCCTTCTGCTATTAATCAAGATACGCCAGATGGCTTTGAGACTGTTTCACATAAAAAATTATCTTCCAATCACGTCACCAGTATTTCCCCATCAAACTCAAAATTTTCTCAGCTGAGTGTAGAGGAGTGTTTACGAAAAGCTGAAGATTGTAGGCGAAAACGTAATGATGCTTACCGTTCTGCAGGCCAAGCTCATCAAAAGTATAAATCATCTAACGGGTTGGCAGGAGTAGGACAGCGCGGTATAGCGACACATTGGGCTAACACCGGCAGAGAATTCAATGAAAGAGCTAATGAGTGGGAGCTTCAGGCTGCACGGGCCTTGATAATGCGCAGACAACAAAACCCTAACAATAACGTCATTGATCTCCATAATTTAAACGTTCACGAAGCTTTGATTGTGACTAAAGAATGTTTAAATAAATGGTGGTCTTCAATTTGTTTGTTACATCAAAATTCAAGTTGATAAACTGATGATTAGCAAGACTAATGCCAATTTTTTCTCTGCTTATAAACATAAATATGTGTATTTGCATGCGTGTCTTGTGGATCAATCAGACTGCAAACAGGCCTCACCATTCCACATCATCACTGGCGCGGGAAAACACTCACCACATTCACATCCCGTCTTATTGCCAGCGATCAAAAACAGTAAGTATATTTTGTTTTCACGTGATGTAATAGCTAGTCCACAGATCTTGGATAACAAAGGTTTGCTTTATGTCTGATCTATATTGTCGGTCTAACTGGATTGCAAAGTGCTTATTCACGAAGGTTGGAAATGGAAATATATTGAGCGTGACAATGGCTTTAAAGTCGGCTTTACTGTAACAGGACCTAAATAATACATCATGTTGATGACCGTTCGATTTTCACTTTTAGATAGAGTGTACCTACACTAAGGCTTGAAATTTTATAGTATATATATTTGTATATTTATATACATACTATATGCGGCAGTTTATGTTGCTCATAATCTTTTTCAGCTACTAATGTATGTGCAAATGTTTTTCTTTCTCTATGTGCGTTTGAGATAGTTGGTTGAATTATTTTGAATATTTTATTGGTGTACTGTGTATGGATTATAATGAACATCTGTACTTACACGAAAGTTTTAAGCTTGGGTATTAAAGATTTTCATTTACTTACTAATCTTTTTTATTTATTTAAAGAAGAACAAGAAATTTTAAAATGATCACTGTGTATGCAATCATCAAACAAAACGGACAAATAAAAATAAAAAATGTAAGGAAGAAAGAAAGGTCGGATTCACAAAAACTAGGAAATGTCTAGTTGTTGACATATTCCAATCCCTCGTTCAGGATTTTTGTGATAATTATTATGCAACGTTTGGAGGGTAATGAATCAAATTTATCAGCCTTCATGGAACAAATTGTTGTATGTCTCTTTATGACTGCAAATATTTTGATGTCGCATCAGGCATAATGGGAGATAAAAATGGATGTATTATGTTAACTTTCAAGAGGTCTTCATAGCTCAGTGGTTAAGAGCGGCCGCCTGCAGTTACTCAGTCTGCATAGCGGCAGGTCGCGTGTTCAAATCACGCTGGGGACTTAAATTTTTATCAGTTTATTATTATATTATTTCCTTTTGGAAATTTCAGTTAATTGATAATGATGCTTAAAACCATTAATCTAGCCTTAACAAATTGTTTACCATTTGAACCTCCCCACCCCTTACACACACACACTTTCCAAACTAGAGTAAAAAATAAATCTAAAAATATAAATTTCCAAGGATGAGAATCACTCACCACTGGCCAAATTCACCATGAAAATGATTGTATGCTTTAATTCTAGCAGGTACAGGGTTAATATATCTGACATGCTCTTGATTGGAAAGTCATACTCAGCTGGTTAGATGGCCACTTGAATTTTGGAAACAGTTTTAGGTTGCTATATATAGCTTCTGAATGTTTAAACTTGAGGAATTTTCATACATTCTCAAATAGGGTTTAAAGTCTATAGTGGATATGAAAGCTAGCTCATCTTAAAATTTTTTTAATGATGTCTCATTGGAAGGTGTGAACTTGTAAGTTCATCACTAAATATGGGAGGTGGACTTGCTAGCAAGTCTGCAACCTTGGAACCTTAATTTACTTGAATAAATTGAGCACAAAATGAGGTAGTGGTAACACAACTCTGTAAGAAATAGTGTTTACATCTAGTCAAGCCTGTACTGGTTAAGGCTCATACATATATGTTCACTTCTAGTCAAACTCATATATTATTTTCATTATCATAAAACCACATATAAACATCTACATTAAATATATTTGTCTTATCCAGTTAAAACTAAACTAATAACTCATTGCATGTAATACAGAATTGAACTTGCAGTAACAGCCAGAGCACTATATATACTGTAGATAGACGTACTATTTTAATCATCTTGTGCTCATATTTTTTCTGCTTGTTAAGTTTTCTCTTTTATAGGTTTGTTATATAACTCACTAAATCGCAAAGGAGTACTCAGCTAATTGTTTGTTATAACACCTTAAAAGCACAAGGTCATAAATACACCAGTTCCAATTCATTATCAGTACCACCTGACTATGGACTCCTCCGACACTCAAAAAATTGCCAAAAATGGAGCAGTCAGACTAAATGAGCAAAACTATGTCATCTGGCAAATGTACATGCAATCACTTTTGGATGATGCAGATCTGCTTGAAACTGTCACCAAACCTTTTGATCTAATTGAAACAATCAAAGAAGATGGCACTGTGACATACAACAAAACAGTGGACAAACTAAACAAGAGAAACAAAGCAGATAGGAAGTCTTACAATCTTATCATCAAGCAACTTGATCAGGACAACATGCAACTAATTTTCGACCATCTGGAAGTAAAGTCAAATACTTGGAAAACCTGGAAACTCTTAAAGCAACACCATGCTGGAAATAGTGCGATTGATAAATCTCAAGCAACAAGAGCACTCAGAGACTTGGAATTAAAATCTGACATGAAAACCTATCTATCTGAGGCCAGGGATGTACTGAGAGTACTAAAACTACTGGGAGCCAAACACCCCAACAGTGTGGTTGCCATTGAGCTACTTGTGCAACTACCCAAAGAGTTTGATGCAACATTTCAAACACTAATCATGTACAAAGACCTCTCAACATTATATGTACTTGGCCAACTTGAAAATGCCAAATCACCAAACCAGCTAAGACATACAAACAACACAAAATCTGAAGCTTTAACCGCAACAACCAGCAAACCAAAAATTGTAATGTGAACACTGAAAAAAGAACCACAACTCAAACAAATGCTGCTTCAAATTTCCACACTTAAAACCAGAATAGATGAAACTAAAGGAGGAATATCAAAGAAAAAACTCTCCAAAAGAAGCCTCAGTCATGGCCCTCAACAAGTATGTTCTAAAATCCAATCATCAGCAAACTCAACCTAAAAAAATAATCCTTGATTCAGGTGCTTCAATGACAATGATTAGGGACAAATCTCATTTTAACTCTTATAAACCCATGCAAGAAACCATTGTAGCTAGAGATAGAGAGATTGTTAGTAGTGGAGTAGGGATAGTTGTATATACAGAACATAACCTATCAATTAAGCTGAAAGCAATGCATTTTCCAAATTTACCTTATGATCTACTAGCGGCAAATGACTTATGGGAGCAAGGATTCCAGCTGGCATACATCAATAATCCAACAAAACATATTAAGATCTATAATGGAAAACTCAAGCTGAAAGCAGAAAACAAAAATGGTCTACCAAAATTGGAAGGGAAGTTTTCAACACACAATTCTGAAACTGCCTGTATATTTGAGTTTCAACTGTGGCATGACAGATTGGGCCATGCTAGCTCATAATAGGGGGTGTCAGTTCTGGCAAATCCGCACTTACAAATCCGCACTTAAATAAGTGCGGATTTCCAAAACACACTAGCCCCAATACTGGTGGATTTCAAAATGAAATAAGTCACTTATTTCACTCAAATCCGCACTTTCTCAACCAAAAGTGATGATTTCACCATCAAGTCCCATTTCACTGATTTGTCAGCATCATCCCATTCATACGCAGCACTCCACAGCATAACACTTCATAACTCAAAACATTGTACATCACTTACATCTTCATATCATATCATATAAGAGTTATGCCTTCCTCACTTTCATATTGTGATAAATTACATAAAGCAATGACTTTCATGGCTCTTGAACTGCTCTTGGACTCTGATTGAAATTCTGATTCTGATCTAGAAGAAGATTTTGTCTTTTTATCAAAAATGGCCACAAAACATTACCTTCTTCCCAGAAAGCCTCAAGTACTTCATACCCCCAAGTACACCATCCAAACACTTCTTAAACTATCTACACCCAGTTTTAGATAGCTGTTCAAGACTTCTCAGGAATGTTTCATTAAATTGCTTGAGCTTATTCAGGATCATCCCATATTTCACAATAATTCTCAAAAAGAACAACAACATCCTTCAATTCAATTGGCCATCACACTATGTCATTTGGGTTCAAATGGTAATGGAGCCGCTTTGAAACGTTTAGAAAATGTCTTTGATTTAGGGTATGGTTCTTTTCACCAAAATATTTACAAGTCAAAAAAATTCTATATCTGTTTTAAAAAATTGGCAATACTCTCCCCTGCATTTTATTGAAGCAAGGGGTGGATATCACCAAAATTTTTCTAAGTCATCAATTTCACATGTCAGATTTGAAAATTTGGCAATACCCCCCCCTGCATTTTATTGAAGTAAGTGGTGGAAGTCATCTAAATTTAATATAATTACGTAAATTATTAAATAAATATCTAATATATATCACTTTCCCTAGTTTAAAGTAATGACAATCCCTCAAGCCAAAATGCAGACCAAGTCTAGAAACAAAAGTTTGGGACTTTCCACAGGTATAGGCTAGAGGAACCCCATGAGACAAATAAATGTTATCATGATTACCATTTATACAACACAAGGTCGTGGGCCCATTACTTTAGTTGAGGAAATTGATACATAAAAAATATTTATTAAAAATTTACGAAAAAATATATAATTTTTGATGACAACTCTAATCCCCATACTTTTTGGATCTAAATAAAGTTTTTTTAAATTGATTAACTTTACCTTCTTTCATTACCTTATTGATTCTTTGAATCAACTTATGACTGATTTGAAATGAGCAACCAAAATGTGTTAAATCTTGACAGGATTCCAAACCAGGAGGAGCTTTGGTCGTTTGATGATTATCCTTAGAAGAATTCCAAATAGTTTTGATGATACCATTTCCCAAACCAAGATCAATGATGCACCGGTGGTCTGGAAAATATAAACCATGTCATTTGATTTTAGCTGTAGATGGTATTGGTTGGCCAGTAATTGGTTTGATATATGAGAATATACCAAAAGTAAGAAAATTGGTGTCCTTGGTATCGGTGTGAATTTTATTGTGAAATCCAGAATGAGTGATAATAACATTAGAAAATAAAAGATATTCGTGGCTGATATCATCCCATTTGGAGTCAAACCAATTCGGTATTCCTACTTTGGTTGCAGGTTCATGATTTTTTTCAAATGCTTTATTACAATGCTTTTTGAGTCGAAGAGCAAGAAAAGAGTTAAAGGAAGGTAGAGTGTCCCATAAGCAAAAATCTTCATCTTTTTGAGCTTTAGTGATATTCTTGAGAAAAGGATACATGCCTAGATAATAATCATATAAGAGTTTCAGAATCCTTGTCCTCTAAATATGCAATATAAAAATGTGAAATAAGACAAGTGAAATTTGGAAAAAAGGCTCAACTTCAAAGGTCAAAATCTCAGCAACCACTGAATCTAATTCAAACCTGTTTGTGGGAAATGAAAGATATGCTTTAGTAGAATCTTCAGTTAAAGGACATGTGATTTAAATAAACCTAACCCTAATTTGTTACATAAAAAAATGAAATAAAAATTTAAATTGGGAAAAAAAAGGCTCAACTTTAACAGTCAATATCTCAGCAACCACTGAATCAAATTCAAATCTGTTTGTGGGAAATGAAAGGTAGCCTTCAGGAGAATCTTCAGTAAAAAGAACATTAGATTTGAATAAACCTAACCCTAATTCCGAGTCTGATTTTCAAAATTTTACAAAAACTTGAAAAGTGGTAATGAAGATGAGATCAAAAGGAGTTTTATAAGTTCACTGTTATCCAGATAAGAGTCATACATATATTTAAGTATGAACTTTTCATAAAAGGAATGAGATATCATATAGGCATGAAAAAAAGGAGATGAAACTTACCTTGATTGAAAAGTAGGAAAAATAGAGTGAGAAAGATTGATGTTGGAATTGTGGGGAAATTGAATATGGAGTAAGTGAAATGCATAAAGAATGTGCAATGTATGTGTTTCAATGAAATGGAGCCAAAAAAAAGTGAAATAAGGGAAAGGGGGGATAATGACCATGCCAAGGAGGGATGAAGAGTAGGGTGATGGAGCTAAAAAAGAAAGTAAAGAGGGAGAGAAAAAAAAGGTTAATTATACCATTGAAATCCAAAATAACCACTTACAAAAAAAATTTAGATAAAAAAAATAAAATAAACAGAAAAAAACAAAAAAAATTATAATTAGTAATCAAAAAATCAAAAAAAAAGAATAAAGTGACTTACCTGGAGAGATGAGATGACAAAATGAATGAAACCAAATTGTTTGAGGGATGTTGGAGGAGAATAGGAAAAGGATATGAGGGATGAATGAAAAAAAAATCACTGACAAAATATGTGATTTCAGAAAATATGCAATTTCATGTTGAGCTGGTGAAAGAAAACCAATGAGCCATCCAAAAAAAAATTTTCACCGTAAATTCCAAAAAAAATGAATATGCAACAAACCAAAATACCAACCCAAGTGAATGAAGTACACAAAGAGGACATTTGGAGAGTACAAAATGGTATGGGAAAGAAAGGGATGATGTGGCCAACATGTGGTTTTGAAAAAAAAAATCACGAAAAAAGTGCTGATTTGAGGTCAGAACTGACACCCATAGAAAAAAGATTAAGAAGTAGAAGAAATAAGTAAAAAAGAATGTAAACATGCCTGGTCAAAATATCAAAAATGTCAGTTAGGGGTGTGTGCCAAGGATTGATGGGTAGGTAGCGAGGAAGGTCAGTGTGTCACATGTGACAGGGATGGGGTAAGAAAGGAAGGGATGTTTTGTGGCCAAAATGTGGTTGTGAAAAAAAAACGGGAAAAAAGTGCTGATTTGAGGTCATAACTGACACCCTTTTTTGAAATAAGTGACTTTTTTGCAAAATTTAAGTGCTGATTTGTAAGTGCTGATTTGGTTTGAAATCCACACTTAAGTTAAGTGCGGATTTGCCAGAACTGACACCCCCTATTATCAAAAATATAGAGATTGTAAAACAAGCAGAACCAGATGAAGAGTTCTTTGATGCATTTGAAGAGCCAGAAAATTTTAAAGAACAACCACAAAGACAGCTTATACTAAGGCTAGGACCACCACCACCTGAGGATGAAAGTCAAACAAATCAGCCAAACCTAAGAAGATCAGAATGACTGAGCAAAGATGTTGACATTTCAGCCCTGATACAAGAGCTTTAAGGGACACAAAATGCACTTGAAAAACCTCACCACAAAACAAATCATTGATCTGAGTCACTACAAGAAATCTGTCTATGGACCAAACTAAGAAAATTGGACAAAAGCTATAGAGACCAAATTGAACTCACTATATGAAAATAAAGTTTGGACAATTGAGAGGAAAACCCCAGATAAAAAGCAAATTCCATGCTGATGGGTATTTAGAAAAAAATATGACCAAAATGGGAATATATCAAAATACAAAGCCCAACTGGTAGCAAAAGGCTTCCTTCAAAAACAGACTCTTGATGTGCTCCATGTACCTAAATTACCATATGATCTTGTTTCAACAATTGAGTTCTGAAAAAAGGATTATCAAGTCAACTTTCTTAAAAATCCCAAAAGATGTATTTTAAGCAATAAAAATCTCAAATTCCATGCAGAAATTGAAAATAACTTGTGAAAAATGCCTGGTGAAATCAAACCTGTTGAGTCTGCTTTGTTATGCTCTGTTAAGATTTGGCATGATAGATTGGGCCAACCAAATTAAAAGTATACAAAGTCAAGCATTGATGAGGATCTCAATGACAGTCAGTTTTTTTGCAAAAAAATGTGAAATTATGAAAGCAAAAAATTTACAATTCAAGGCCACCTTCCAATACCAAAGAAACCAATGGAGATAATCCACACTGATCATAGCAGAAGAATAAGCCCACCAACTGTCAGTGTGTGCTAGTATCTAAATATGATTTAATATTAAATATTAATGGTCCTACTACTTATTGATAAATGATTTAGTTATTAAACCTCAGAGGAAGACTAATAAAATAGTTATTCTCAGTATAAACTCACAATACTTGGATTTTTATGTGTGCTAGTGGTGCAAAATAGATCAATAAAATATAGTTATAGCTTATATAAAGATAATATCAATTTATAAATGCTTTATAATATATTTACATATGATAATAATTGTGTTATAGTGTTTTTTTAATTTGTAGTCAGTAAGTGATGTCTAATAACCCATCAAATCTTCCCTTGCTTATACCAAAATCCACTGGAGTGCACAGACCTTCAATCCAGATGATGTCACTGCTATCCCAGAAAATTAAAGAAATTTGAGGGCCCATCACCTCCCCATGGCGTCCACTTCAAGCAGATTCAACATCCACACCTCCAGTAAGGACCCTTCATCACAATTAATGATACCACAGACCCATATCATAAATAGAATAAACAGATAAAAGATGATACCATAAAGAAAGAGGTAAAATAACTCATACAAAGAGTATATAATGAAACCCAAAGCACAAGAAGGAACCAAATTAACTTTCCAAGCCCCCAATAACATCCCCAAGCATCCATATTAACCCAGTAATGATATCCAAACCCATAAATCTGTGAAAATCCATCAAAGGAAGCATATTAAGTTGTCCAAACTGGATATATGGGCCTGAAAAAGGTGTATATGCATGTGTAGGCATTGTGAGTCCTCTGAATACGTCCATATGTTCTGAAATAAGCAGAAAAATAAAGTTTATAAGCTATTAAGAGTTTAAAACCCATTTATAGACCTAAATATACATAATAGGAGGTGTCAGTTCTGGAAAATCCGCACTTATTTAAGTGCGGATTTCCAAAACATACTAGCCCCAATACTGGTGGATTTCAAAATAAAATAAGTCATTTATTTCACTCAAATCCACACTTTCTCCACCAAAAGTGCTGGTTTCACAATTATCACTACTCTCCCTCTCTCTCATCTCCCACTACCTCTCCTTTCCTTTTGTAACATTCTCCACTTTCAGATCCTATCACCCCTCCCCTTTCAATTCCCCTCTTCCTCTCACTCCTCTCTGCTCATTATTTCACTCCCATCTTTCACTCCACTCCCTCTCTTATCACACCCCTTTCCCCTCACTCATGATTGATTTATAAGCAACCAAACATCCCAAACAGCCAAAAATAACTGCATAAAAAATGAAGGAGTGAAATTTCTTGCTCCTTATGTAAAAAACACTAATGAGAAAGTCACCAAATTTGCTTGCTCATGTCTCAAATGTTTTAGTATATTTCAAATTTCAAAAAAGAGGATTTTAGAAGTATCTCAAACTTCTGAAGTTCATTTGCTCTCTTCTAGCTACAATTTTAGAGCATGTACAGCCATTTTCCTAACTATAAGGACATTATTATTATTTTTTGATAGTTAATTAGGCTAGTGCACTTTTTTCCACAGCTGTATAGTGAAATTATCATTTCTCTTTTTCTTAATGCTGTATCTGGTGGTGAGAAAGGTGGTTGTAGTGGTGAGAAAGCTGGTTGTGGTGGTGTGTGAGGTGGTTGAGGGGGTGAGCGAGTTGGTTATGGCTGTGTGAGTGGTGGTGGTGGTGGTGGTGGTGGTGGTGGTGGTGGTGGTAGTAGTGGTAGTGAGTGAGGTGGTGGTGGTGGTGGTGGTAGTGAGCAAGGAGGTGGTGGTGGTAGTGAGTGAGGAGGAGGAGGTGGTGGTAGTGGTAGTGAGTGAGAAGGTGGCGGTGGTAGTGAGTGAGGAGGTGGTGGTGATGGTATGAGAGAGGTAGTGGTGGTGGTAGTGAGCAAGGAGGTGGAGGTGGTGGTAGTGGTAGTGAGTGAGAAGGTAGAGGTGGTAGTGAGTAAGGAGATGGAGATGATGGTAGTGGTAGTGAATGAGGTGGTGGTGGTGGTGGCAGTGGTAGTGAGCAAGAAGTTGGTGGCAGTGGTGTAAGTGGTTGCATGAGAGGTTGAAAAAATTACCAAAATTAAAACAAATAACATACCTAAATGATCAAGAAGAAAAAGAGAAAAAGAAAAAATACTGAATAAAAAGAGGTAAAAAAAACTTACCATTAGTCAGATAAAAATGTTTCAATTGGAAAACAAAAAGTGAGAACATGATCTATGAAGCACAAACTAACAAGGGGAATGTGTGGTGACAAGTAGGTGAGCAAGAAAAGGTCTGACTTGAGGTCAGAACTTACACCCATTTTTAAAATAAGTGACTTCTTTTCAAATTTAAGTGCTGATTTGTAAGTGCTGATTTGGTTTGAAATCTGCACTTAAGTTAAGTTCTGATTTTCCAGAACTGACACCCTGTAATATAACTACATATTTCACTGAATATGAGGTTTATGTATGTCTATAATTACTTAAAATCACTTAAGATAAGTATATTATGAATTCATTAACACCTTAATGAGTACTATTAGGCTATGGATAAGCTATTTTAACTACTATAAGTCATAAAATATTGTAATAATTATATATATATGTATTATAACCATATATATAAGTATTTTAACATTGTTTTTAAGTTATAATCTTAATGTAACAAAGGTTATCTTATTTTAAACATAAGAATTACTCAGTCTTGGGGATACCTAGGCTGACACTCCCTCACCTAAAAAAATAAAAAAATGTTAAGACATTTTAATTAATAAGTAAGGAGTGAATAGAAAAATAATTTTTTAATTTTCTATGATACATATACTGAATTAAACAGTATTATTTGGATATTAATTTTTCAAGAGATTTTTAAGATCAGAGATTTCATTTTCTGGAATCCACTGGTCATATTCACTTGATTTATTTTTAAACCTTAAAAGATACTCAACTCCCTTTTCTTTAGTAAGGTGTCTCTTTTTAAGTATCTTTTCAATTTCTGCATCTTCAACTATTTCTTCAGGTTTCTGTTTATGCCTTCCTGATCTTCTTGGAAACAGAGCAGTATCATTAGAATGGTATGGTTTTATAACAGAAATAGGAAATACTGGATTTTTTCTATCATATGGTGCATATAGAATAACTTCAACAGCATTGTTAAAAACCATATTTTTTACTATAAATGGTCCAATGAATGGATCCTTCAATTTAACATTACCATTTAAATTGAAATTTAGTGTAGAAATAAGGACTTCATCACCCTCTTTGAACATTTGTTCTTTATGGGCTTTATCCCATCTTTTCTTCTCATACTCAAATGCCTTATTTATACATTCTTGAGCATTCTTTCTGCATAATTCTTGCATCTGAAGAAAAGATTTTGTACCTGGACGGATATCCAATCTAGGTAATTTAATAAGAGTATTAGCAGGGGTATTAGGTACCTAACCCAGCGGTAACTCAAATGGCTTTTTGCCAGTGACAGAATGTACTGTACTATTGCATGCAAACTCTCAACCTGGGATAAGGGTTATCCAATCATGTGTGAATTTGTCATTGTCTTTAAAGTTAAAAAAAAATCACAACATCATCTTATCATATCTTCTAAAGTTTGTATCATTCTTTCTGCTAGCCCATCAGTTTGTGGATGGTGTGCTGTAGAAAGTTTTAATTGACACCCTGAAACATCCATAAGTGATGTCCAGAACTCAGAAGTAAATTTTGGATCTCTGTCTTAAAATATTGCTTTGGTGAAACCTGCTATATTTAACATTTTTGTGCACCATAAAAAAGCTAAGTCCTTTTCAGATACCTCTTTGTGGGTAGGAATAAATTTACACATTTTTGTAAATCTATCTACAATTACCCAGCAGGAGTTATAACTCTTATGCCCTGCAATTGGCAAACCTGCTACAAAGTCCATGTTAGCTATCTCCCATAAAGTTTTTGGTTGCTCAATTTTCTGTAAAAAACCAGCTCTTTTTCCTGTCAATATTTTAGATTTTTTAAAAGAATCACATGTCTCAACATATTTTTGAACATCATCAGACATGTTAATCCACCAAGCTGTATTTTTTAATCTGGTTAATGTTTTATGGAAGTCAAAATGACCTGCCAATATATCATCATGACATATTCTTAACATTAACTGCTTCATTGAAGGGGGAATTACAATTGAATTGCTTAGTTTCTTCCTGTAATATATAAAACCATCCTCAATGGAAAATTTCCCGTTTTCTAATGCTTCCTTATACTTATGTGGTAATGTTTTTATTCAAACACTCATTGAATCATTAGATGGATCATTTAATATTGTAGTAAGTTTACTCAAGTCAGGATCTGAAGCATAATTATCAAGAATTGATTGCATAAATTCATCCTCAAGATCTACAATATGAATTCCATAAATGTTAATAATCTCTGTTTCACAAACATAAGCAGGATTATCATCATTATTGGGTAGAGGTACTCTAGATAACAGATCTACATTAGAGTGTAAGGTTCCTGCTCTATATGTAATAGTCATCTTTCCTCTGTATTCTTGTACAGCTAATTGCCATCTAAAAATATGTCTATTAGTAGTTTTCATGTTTAAGAGTGACTTAACTGCACTACAGTCAGCTATTAACTCAAATTTTTGGTCTTCAAGGTAATAATGTAGCTTCCCAAGAGTCCATACTACTACCAAACATTCAAGTTGATTAGCACCATATTTCAATTCACTACTTCTTAGAGTAGGTGAAATATAGCAAATTACTACTTCTGACATTTTCCCTTCAATAAGTTGTTTTTGATGCAAAGCAGCACCCAAAACAATAAAAATTGCATCAGTATACAATACAAAAGGTAATTGGTAATCTGGTAATCCCAAGATAGGTGCTGTCATCAAAAATTCTTTCAACTTATCAAAAGCCTGTTGTCTTTCATTATTTCAAATGAAAGCTTCTGATTTCTTTATCAGTGTGGTCAATGGTGCAGCAATTAATTGGTAGTTCTTTATATATTGTCTATAATAACCACAAATACCAAGAAAAGATTGTAAATCCTTTACATTTTGAGGAATGCCAATATTCTTTATTGCAGCCACCTTATTTTGGTCTACACATATTTGTAAGCCAGATACAATATTACCAAGCACTTTTAAAGATTCAAACCCAAATTTAAATTTTTTCAATGCAAGGGTCATTTTTATTTCATCCATTTTCTGAAATACCTTCTTTAAATGGATTAAGTGTTTATCATATGTCTTAGAGAACACTATGATGTCATCAATGTATACCATTAACCATCCCTCAATCATTTCATTATGGAATTTTATATCCATTAACTTCTGAAATACTGAAGGAGAATTTTTTTGGTCCAAATGGCATCCTGAAATATTTATATATTCCCATATGTGTTTTAATCAATAAAAAGTTCTGTGAATTCTTTCCAACAGGAATTTTATGGTGCCCTTTATTTCCATCTAGGCAACTTATATATTTAGCACCTTTAAGGGTAGAATGTGTAGAGGCAATCCGTAGCAAGGGATGAATATCATCTACTGTAAATGTATTTGTTGCTCTATAATCACTGCACAGTCTTGATTTATCTTGTTCATAAGAAATAAGCACTGGTGATGTTACACAATATTTTGGTGTAGTTTCAACCTTCTCAAGAATGTTCATTTTTAATAACATCTTAATATTATCCTCTATGTCTTTCCTTTTCATTGGTGAAGCAGGGTATGGTTTCTTTTTAAGACTATTAGGAATATTATCCATATCACAGGTTAAACTAAATTTCATCTCATGATCTTTTACAAGGCCAAGTTCATTGGTACCATGTGCAAAAGCCATTGGAAATGCTTTAATTAAGTCCAAAATATTTGTTTTCTCAGCTTCACTTATCTGAGTTCCAAATGATGATTTAGAAATTTCTGTTTCCAGAAGTTTGATCTCATTGGTTTCTCTTCCTTTGCAAGGAATATTTATCACTGATTCAATAGAGGGTA
This sequence comes from Hemileia vastatrix, assembly GCA_030280995.1. NCBI lineage: Eukaryota > Fungi > Basidiomycota > Pucciniomycetes > Pucciniales > Zaghouaniaceae > Hemileia > Hemileia vastatrix. The sequence goes on along the minus strand of JASXTE010000006.1, from coordinate 15,718,368 downwards.
TCAAAGTTAGAAAATTGTAATTATGTAACAGGTAGCTCACAACAAAAATATAAAGCCACAAACTTGACATTAATTCTCAGTAAAGAGGTATTTTTGGGGCACAATATGGCATATTTTAAAAAATAATCATGGTTTATTTGGTGGAAAAAAAGGCATTTTGAAATGAAAGATGTCTAAATTTGATACCTCTTAATGTGTAAGACTGTGTTAAAGGAATTTATTTTAAATTTTCTTTTACCATTCATGCCAATTGTAAAATTATTATCAGCAGGGTCTAATTTCACACCAAACTTAGTCAGAATGTCATTTCCAATGATAAAACAGCTACTAACATTAGTATTATCCATTACTACAAATTCACAAGTTACTCTAACATAACCATGTTGATGATAAAAGAAAAATGCAGCTTTGTATCTACCAATGGGGTGTAGTAATGATCCTAAACCTCTCCAATTTTTACTTTGAAGGGGTTCAAGCTTTGACTTATAATCCCCATCAATTTTTTGCAATGTATTTGTAGAAACAACAGAACCAGCAGCTCCTGTGTCCAATACTATACTTACATTTTCTCCAGAAATGATAGCTGGAACCATTGTGGTCTTCCAACATTGGAAGAGGGCTTTGCTGGTCTGTTTGGCGCTGTTTTGGTATGTCTTAATTGACATTGGTTGAATAATTGGGTGTTTTTCTGGTTTTATTCAGTGAATATTAGGACTTTGTGTATGTGGGTACTACCATTGGATAGCCCTGGCTTATCTCTATATTTCATGTCTTTTTGAAATTTTTCATATTCTAAGTTTTAAGGGGTCATTTGCTCATTTTTCATTTCTAAAAGATAGCTGTTTAATTTTGTTTTTTGCGTTTTACAGGATAACCTTAAGTCTTAGGGTTAAGTGCTTAGTACCATTAAGTAGAGATAATTTGGCTCTATATTTTATGTCTCAATGTTGTCATAGCTTAATTTTCTGTTTTAAGGGTTTTAGTAGTCATGGTGGATTTTTATAAGTATTTTGGGCTTTATTGGAGGTTTTTGGTGGTTTTCTGGCTTCAGGGAGGTCTGGCCGCTTCTAGGCAGGCCGCCTGCCTTGGTTATTGAAGGCTGGGGAGCGCTTCTAGAGGGTTTTTATTTGATTTGGCTGCCAAAAGCACCAAATTTGTTGCTGTGCATGGATTTTTTAGATGGTGGTCTGTGTGTACATACTGAATAAGACAGTTTGGGGGCAACTCTAATTATCATGAGGTGATATAATTGTTTCTCACTCAGTTTTCACTGTTTATTGGCCACAATTGGCTGTGTTTGTTGCAAGGTTAGTTCTTCATGGAATTCAACTTTGGCAACTGGTCTCTCCGGTGTAGCTTTGCAACCTGCATCAAGTATTATTTCTGTTTTCTGTGCAACAAGTGCACAGTGTTTTGTTTTTATGGTGTGGATCTTTCTGCATTTCAGGTTTCTGGTTCTGTGGTTCTCAGTGGCCTGCTATTGGCTACTGTCTTGACTTGTTAAGCAGTCAAGAAGTGTGTTGTAAGGGGTATAGTAACAGTCTCTAATTTGATGTAGCAAATAAATCTCACCTGGTATTTCTCAAAGGGACAGGGGTTTTTCTCTCCAGTTTTACTCCAACTCCCTTGGTCAAGGCCTATAGCTAGTATTATAGGATTGTCTACATTTCTGGCGCCCAACGTGGGGTTGAGGATTTGTTATCTTTTTAGAATTTCTCTTACTTTTGGACTCTCTTTTGTGGTTGGAAATTGGGTTTCTGGAATCTATTGGACCATGGCTTCTTGATCCTCTTTCTCTAGTGGTGGTAGTGGCACTGTTGGTGCTGATGAGGATGGTAATCCTCCTGTTTCTGTTAGGCCTTCTGTCAGGATCAAGTCCTGGAAGGGACCTATGTTTATGGGGAGGATTTGAAGTTGTTTCTGGAGCTTTTTGAGGCTGCTGGGAATGTAGATGGTGCTTCTCACTTGGACATGGTGAAGCAAGTAATCTTCTACATTGTTAACAGGGCTCTGGTGAAGGAAGTTGCTGCTATGGAGGGTTATAGGAGGAAAGATTGGAAAAAGTTGTGTCTGAAGATGAAAGAAAGGTGGGGATCCAGGTACTCTATGGTGGATCTCAATATGATTGCAAGTGAATGGCAATCTTATGGAGGTGTGGACAACCTCCATACTTATAGGAAGTTTTTGGCTCAGTTCAAGCCAGTGGTGGATTATTTGATGGATATGCAGGAGTTGCAGAGTACTGACTCTAAAAGGGATATTTTCTGGTCTGCTCTGGCCAGGAATTTTAGGATTGATGTGTTGAAGGAGTTGGCAAGGAAGGATAAAATGAAGATTCTTCCTAATGGGAGTCAGAAATTGCCTGCTCTTTCTGTGGTGAAGTAGTTTGTAGAGGGACCTCTGAAACTTTTGGCAGTGGATTCTTTCCAGGAAGCTAGCACCAAGTATGTTAGCAAGGTCAGTGAAGCTTTTGCTGAAGATGTGGAGGAATCTAGGAAGAAAGAAAGTGTAAACAAGAGGAAGGCTCCTGAGAAGCCTAAAGAGGTTGACACAGTAGTGGAGAAGCTGGCTGATCTGACAAAACAGCTACATATTTATGTTCAGGAGGCTCAGAAGGCCAATAAGGCTCCTTCTCAGCCTAGAGATTTTGATAGGAGGGTTGGTAGGAGTGATCCTTGGGTCTGCTCTTATTGAAGAAGGAAGGGCCACAAGTCCAATGATTCTTGGGCACTGATTAGAGATGTTTCTGAAGGGAAGGTGGAATTTGATGGGAAATGTTCAAGTTCCCAGATGGTTCTTTTGTGAAGCCTAATGATGGTCAGTCTCCAGTGGACTTGGTGAGGAGGAGAAATAATGTCAACTCATGGAGGCCAAGATTTGAGGAGTTGCTTAATGAGGCTTCTTCTTCTTGTAAAGTTGGAGATGATGGAAAGGGAAAGGGAAAAGAGGCTAATAGAGTCTCATTTACATCTTCCTTTGGTGGTTTGGAGTTGTATTCTTGTGGTGGAAAGTCAAGTGGGAAATGCTTGGCTGGTGTGTATGATGTGGAAGCAGGATAGTGAGAAGGCCTAAGAGCAGTTCTCAGGCCCAACCAAAGCCTAAGGCTTCAAAGGTGGATCCTAAGCTTAGTGCAGCTAGGAAGAAGCACAGAAAAGTGGAGCTGCATAAAATGCAGAAGGGTATGGCAGATATGGGCCCCCCTAGTTTTGGGGCATTGGACATGAATGGTGAGCCAATGCCTATGGATGTTGATTCTGACTCTAAGGACAATTTCCCTTTGGCTTCATTTCCAAAGCCTGCTGGAGTTAGAGGTTCTGGTGAGGGATATGTTTTGATTCCTGTTGATGGTAAATCTGTTGGTGGTTCTGGTCCTCAAGAATCTTCTAGGACCAAGGTAGTGAAGCAAAGAGCTCACTTTGAGAGGCCGATGGTTTCTGGTCAAGCTAATGTTATGGACATTCTCCTGGAAAGGATGAATCAGTGTCAGGTTTCCCTTGCTTATGGGAAGTTGTATAAAATAAGTCATGGGTTGGCTGTTAGGCAGAAAAAGTTGTTGACCAGGAGAAGGGTTTCTTCTGAGAAGGTAGAATACATTTGTGACTCTGCTGAAAAATTTGGTGAGGGGTTGGAAATTCATTTTTCTGCACCTCTGGGTTATGTCAATGTCACTCTAAATGTCAGGGATGCTAGAGAATTGGTGCATTCAGGTTCTCAGATTAACCTGATTTCTTTGTTTGAGGCTACTCATCTGGGCCTCCCCATCAAAACAGGTATTGGTGGGAATTAGGAGGGATTTGGGGCCATTTCACTGAATTAGTTAGGAGATCTGAATCGGTAAAGTTAGATGTTGGTGGAGCCTCATGGAAGGTTCATTTTTACATTGCCAAAGGGACTGTAAAAGCTGTTTTGGGTGGGCCATTCTTGATGGATTTTCAAGCAAGAATTGGTTATCAGTTTGATGTGGGAATCAGTTTGGAGTTGACTTGTTAATATTAAAAGAGACTTCACATGATATTATAATCTCCTGGAGAGGATGGTTGGGAGACCAGGCCTGGTTTGTATTCAATGTGTCAGTGCATGGATTGTGTTAGGAGAAGAGGAGAAGTGGGTGCTGCCTCTGGTTTTTTGGAGTGTGGTTCAGGCTCTAGTGAGAGTCTGTATTTTTAAGAGTGATGGGGGCTGATCCCCCAAGTGCTACAACCTCTCCCCAAGATGAGGAAATCCCAGGTTGTAGTAGGTCAGCTCCCTTGGAGATATACCAAGTAAATTTTAAACTTTCTCTTTTTAATGTTTCTCTTCTTTGAAAGTATTCTTCATGTTTTTATCAAGTATCTGTTCTCTCTCAAGATTTTCAATTATTTTTAATTCAAGTTCAAAAAAGATGATTGGTTTTATATCTTTATTGAAAGCTATGCTGAAAAGCTGTGGAGTAGTGAGATTGGGGTCTAAAAGTAAGTCCTCCCAATTGTGCACCGCTAGTGTTTTTTCTACACCTTTCAAAAACATTACCTCTGCCACGTCTGTGAGAATTGGGAAAACACCTGGTTATTTTTGTAGGATAGAAGAAATCTCTAGAAAAGAAAATAAAAATTTTAAGAAAACTGAAGAAAATCAAGAAAAAAACATGATGATAATCAAGAAAGAAGAAAAGAATTATTTTTTTGAAGATCATTGTCAGCCTAGATATCCCTATGACTGAGTATTTTTTATACTTAAAATAAGATAACCTTAAGTACATTAAGCTTATATCTTAAAAATAAGGTTAAAAATAATATATATGATTATATTACATATATATATAATTATTACTCTATTATATAAATTATAGTAGTTTAAATAGCTTATCCATAGCCTAATAATACTTATTAAGGTGTTAATGGAGTCATAATATATTTATCTTATGTGATGTTAAGTAATTATTGACCTACATAAGCTTATATGTATACATAAATCTCATATTCAGTGAAATATGCAGTATATTATGTATATTTAGGTCTATAAGTGGGTTTTAGCCTCTTAATAGCCTATAAACTTTGTTTTTGTGCTTATCTTAGGTCATATGGATGTATTCAGTGGACTCACAATGCCTACAGAAGCATAAACATCTATTTTAGGCGCATACACTCAGTTTGGACAACTTAATCTGCTTCCTTGGATGGATATTCACGGATTTATGGGCTGGGAGGTCATTGCTGGGTTAATATGGATGCTTGGGGATGTTATTGGAGGCTTGGAAATTTCATTTTTTTCCTTTATATGCTTTGGGTTTCATTATATACTCTTTGGATGAGTTATTTTACCTGTTTCTTTATGGTATCTGATTTTATCAGTCTATTCTATTTATGGTATGGGTCTGTGGTATCATTAATTGTGATGGAGGGTACTTACTGGAGGTCTGGGTGTGGAATCTGCTTGAAGTGGATGCCATGGGGAGGTGATGGGCCCTCACAGTGCTGTAATTTCCAGGGATAGCAGTGACATCATCTGGATTGAAGGTCTGTGCACTCCAGTGGAATTTAGTATAAGTAATGGAGGATTTTGACGGTTATTGGACATCAATTACTTACTAAAATTCAAATAAACAATATAACACAATTATTATCATCTAGAAATATATTATAAAGCCATTATAAATTGATATTATTTTATATAAGCTATAACTATATTATATTCATCTATTTTCCACCACTAGCACACATTTAAATCCAAGTATTGTGAGTTTTATTTGAGTATAACTATTTTATAAGTCTTCCCCTGAGGTTTATTCACTAAATCATTTATCAATAAGTAGTAGGACCATTAATAAATACTATTGAATCATACTTATATACTAGATAAACTGACAATCATCAAGATCGAATTTTGGGCCTCCAGCATGAGGTTAAACTGCACAAATTTTTAAAGAAATAAGATCAGCAAGATAAATTTTTGGGCCCCAGCATGAGGGTATACTGCACAATTTTAGAAGAGGTGACTCAGAAGATGAATCAAGATTTGAAGATTTAGAAGATGGAAGCTAGGATGAAGATGTGGAATTGCAGAAAATTTTTGGAGTGGTGAGTTTGGGGAATAAAAGTAAGTCCTCCCAATTTTGCACTGCTAGGGTTTCTTCTACACCTTTCAAAAACATTACCTTGGCCACAAATGTGAGCAATGGGGAAACCCTTGGTTTTTGTTCCAGGTCTGGTGGTGAAGACATACTTAAGATCCCTCAAGTTGAAGGTGGAGCTGCAAAGTATAAGAAGGTAGCGCAGAAGATTAGGTCTGTCAATGAACCTATGACTGTAGGTTTGAATCCTCCTTTGAAGAGAGCTCCTTTTTCAAGAGATCCGTACTCTTCTCCTCTGGTGAAGAATCCTCCTTATTTTATGGAAACTGCTAGGGTGACTGTGGAAAGGTTGAAGGTTGTTAATTTTTGTCCTGATGAGTGGTTGTCTGATGAAGAAAAGAAGTTGTTGTAGCATTTTATTGTGCTGAGGGAGAAAGCGGTGGCATTTGTTGAGGAGGAAAGGGGTGTGTTGAAACACTCTTATGGGGAACCTTACTTGATTCCTGTGGTTTTTCATGAACTTTGGCAAATCAAACCTATTCCAATTCCAGCTGCTATTAGGGATGATTTTTTAGAGATTGTTAGGGAAAGAGTAAGGACTAGTTTATACAAAAAATCAACATCTATTTAGTCAAGTCTGGTTTTCTGTGTAAAGAAGCAGAATGGGAGGCTGAGGGTTGTGCATGATCTTAGGGCCTTGAAGAGAGTCACTATCAAGGATGCTTGGATGCCTCCAAGTGCATAGGAATTTGTCGAAGCTTTTTCTGGAAGGGCGTGTTATGGTTTGGGAGATATTATGGGTGGTTATTATGAAAGGGGACTTCACATGGATTCACAACCACTTACAACATTTGAAACTCCCCTGGGGAGATTTCAGCTCACTAGGTTGCCTCAAGGGGCAACTAATTCAGTAGCAGTATATTAAGCACAAATGGCTTGGATTTTACAGGATGAGTTTCCTACTCATGCTGGTATTTTTATTGATTATGGTGGAATTAAAGGACCCTCCACTGATTATGGAAATGTGCTGCTAAAGGAGAACCCGGGTATAAGGATATTTGTTTGTGAATATGCAATTACTCTAGAGAGGGTATTGTTTAGGATTAAAGAGGCTGGCTTGACCATTTCTGGGTCAAATTTTTGTTATTGTGTTCCTACTCTGAAATTTCTGGGTCATGTGGTATGTAAAGAAGGAAGGATTATGTCAAAGAAAAAAGTTAATAAAATTCAGTCATGGCCCAGGCCTAAAAATACTACTGTAGTAAGGGGATTTTTGTGGGTTTGTGTGTACATCAGAATTTTTATTAAAGATTTTTCTTTTTTGGCTTCACCTTTGAGGAAACTGACCAGGAAAGACACAGAGTGGGTATGGACTGAAGAGTGTGAAGAGGCTTTTCAGAAGTTGAAAAAGGTGGTAGGTGAAGATATTATTCTTCACAAGTTGTATTATGGTGTTGGTGCAGGAAGAATTTATCTGGAAGTGGACTCAAGTTATATTGCTGCTGGTGCTGTTGTGTCTCAGGAAGATAAAACTGGGAGGGTCATGCCAGTAAGGTATGAGTTTGTGTTATTTATTGAGGTTTAATCTAGATATTCACAACCCTTGTCAGAGTTGTGTGGTGTAGCAAAAATTTTTAAGAAGCTGAAAACTGTTTTGTGAGGGCAGCATTTTGAGCTTCAGGTGGATGCAAAATCTCTGGTTCAAATGATCAATACACCTAGTCTTCCAAATGCTCCAATGACTAGGTGGGTGGAATTTATTCAGCATTTTTCTATTGACCTGGTACACAAACCTGGAAAAACTTTTACGATGCCAGATGGATTATCAAGGAGACCACCCACAAATGAAGATTCAGACTCTGAAGAATTTGATGAAGATGTTACAGTGGTTAGGGCCAGCACAAAAGGTGCTGAAGATTTTTCTCTCCTCCCCCATGAGGCTAAACTGGAAGATTGTTCTCTCCTCCACCAAGAGGTTATACTGGCTGGTTCTGATCTTGATTCTGGTGATCAGGATGTTTTTGTTGATGAAAATTGGGCCGTTTTTTGGGATGACTCAAGATTGGAAAATGGTGTTTTTGTTGCTGAACTAGATTCTCTTAAGATTCAGTGGAAGAAAAAGGATGTACTAAAATTTAGGGATTGGTGTCCTGGTTGGGCTGGTTGTGTTGCTCATGTGTACACTGGTGATTTTGATGATAGGGTTGTATCCTTGGATGTTGTTTTGTTGTATTTTGAAGATGAGACCTGGTGTTAGACTGGGTTTTATTTTATTATGGTTGAATATCTATCAACCTTAGAGAGGCCAGATATTTGTGATGATGATACTTGGTTGGAAATAAAGAAGAAGAGTCCTGGCTTCTATGTGTTGGGAAGGAAGTTTATGAGGAGGAGAGATCCAAATCCTCAAGTGGTGTTGACTCAGAAGAAGGGTCAAGAGTTGGTGTTGAAGTATTTGCATGAAGACCTTGGTCATAGAGGCTTTGGGGAGACTTATAGGAGAGTAGCAGATAGATTTTTGTGGCCAGGTATGAAGTTGGCTGTTCAGGGTTGGGTTAAATATTGTGAAGAATGTCAAAGAAGAAGTCACTTGAAACCTAAAGAGGTTGGCTCTACTACTGGTGAATCAACTGTGTTTGGAAGAGTAAGTTTGGATGCTGTCCATATTAAAGAGGGCAGGTATAAATACTTGATTGTTGCCAGGGATGATTTGTCTGGTTGTGTTGAGGCAGTGCCTCTGGTTAATTTGACTGCCAAAGATGTGGAAGCATTTTTGAAGAAGGAATGGGTACTTAGGTATGGGTTGATGAAGTTGGTGACTGTTGATAGTGGGACGCAGTTTGAAGCTGAATTTAAAGAAGCTGTGGCAAGTATTGGCTCTAAAGTCAGAGTGGCTACACCTTATTATCCTGAAGCTGAAGGCATGGTTGAAAGAGGCCAACAAGTTATCAAGAATTCTTTGGTGAAGATGTGTGGGGATACTTCTGAAAAGTAAAGGCATTATTTACCCTTTTTGTTATTTGCTGATAGGGTCATTGTGAAAAGGACAACTGGATATTCCCCTTATGAATTAATGTTTGGTCAGAAAGCTGTTCTACCAGTGAATATGGAAGCTTTCTCTTATCTTGGAATTGATTGGGATGATGTATGCTCAACAGAAGATTTTCCCTGTGCCAGGATGCAACAGTTGGAATGTAGAGAGGAATTTTAAGAGAAGGCATATTATAGAATGATGAAGATAAGAAATAAATCAGTCAGATAGTGGGACAAGAAGTGGGCTCATAGACTCAGGAATCCCTTGAAACCTGGTTGTTTGGTTTTGGTGTATAATAGAACTTTAGAGAGTCAGTGGGGAAAAATGTTTGCTGACAGGTGGAATCGACCTTACAGAGTCAGATCTCAGGTGTCTGGGGGTTCTTATGTTTTGGAGGAGTTAGACGGTGCAGTCTTAAAGAAGAGAGTGGTGGCTGATCAAGTGAAGAGACTTTACCCAAGAGGCACTAAAAATGAAGAATATTGACTCCGCAATGAGGATAAACTATGGACCATTCTTTAATTTTAAATTTTTGGTCATGCCGTGCATCTGTTTTGTTGGAATCTTTTTTGTTAAAAGGTACCCATGGGTGGGGCTTCTATTTTTAATTTTGGAAAGTGTAGGGGTAACTGATGAGCTTGCTTCTCTGTATAAGAGTTACCCCAGACTGTCTGTTTCCAACCCCTTTTCTTAATTTGGTTGAACCCTAGTATTGGTTTCTCTTCACAGGTTTTAGTCCTCTATGACTTAAAACTGGAAATTATTTTGGCTTTCAAGTGCCGGACTCTTCACGCATATTGGTTTTGGTTTATTGTGTTAGATCTTGTGTTTTTTGTTAGAAGGTACCTGGGGGGGGGCTTCTAGATTATATTTTGGCAAGTGTGGGGGTAGCTGATGAGCTGGCTTCTCTGTAGAACAGTTACCCCATAATGTCTGTTTCAAGTATTTTTTTGTCCTAGTTGAATCCTAGTTCTAGTTTTTGTTATTCAGGTTTCAAGTCCACTATGACTTTAAACTGGCTTAATGGAATGGTACTGGATTCTTTGGTCTATTTGGATTGGTTGTGGATCACTGGTGGTCTCCCATCATTTTTACTTATTGGAGGGTGCCCACCCAGTGATCATTTCCTTGGACTGGACTTTCTATGGAGCCGGAATTTTTCTTTTTCTTTTCTTTAATTTTTGTGTCTATGGTTGTGTTAGACAGTAGTTTTGATTATTTTCTTTTTTCTCTTTTTTTCATTTAATTTTTTTATGGGGTTTATTAGGATATAAAGGATAAAAAATAACAAAAAATATTATATTGTGTCACCACATCAGGGTCACCTGGATGTGGGTAAGAAATGGTTGGGAAAGACTCATCAATTGGCTGGGAAATTCTATTTTCTTTTTTTATCTCTATCTCATTTTTTATGGCTATAAAAAGAGTGCCTTACTTGATAAGTTTTAATTTTTATTAATTCTTAAAGAACCTACTTTCTTATTTTTCTCTCCAGGAATTTATCCCTTACACCAGAATCTCACTGATCGAGAAATGAAGGAAGATTTAGAAAGATAGAAAATCTTATGATCATTCAATTCTTTCTTTGCCAATTGCTTGAAAAAATTATGAATATGTGAATTCCAATCTAATCATAAACTGGGCAAGAAAGCTTGAATTCCTAATTTGATGGATATGGAATGGGTTAAACTTAGTAAAAATTATATCTTTTCTTCTAATTTTATAATTACTTATGGAGGGTTTCATTACCAGATACATGTAGACAAATAAAATTCTAATATATTTAATTTTGGGATTTTCTGTAATGTGGATTCTATTACTGGAAGACCAATCCCTTCACCAGATAAAATAAAAGGCCATGGATTATACTTTCCAGATCATAAATGTATTATGGACTTTGTTTTAGAAAATAAGATTATCAAAGCAATTTGGAATTTTCAAAGATATAATCATCAAATTACTAAGGCACCTTCTGGATTGGAATCTGGTGGAAAATTTACTCAATTTGAATTTTTTTTTTCCAGATAAATCAAAGTTTGCTAAAACAGGTAAGTAAAGTAAGGATTGAAGTGTCAATTTCTAGTAAAACATTAGGGAGAAGTTCTAAATGCAGTAATTAAAGCATTTCCAAATTTGTATTTTTTTTCTTAAATTTTTAATTTATCAGTTATTAATGATAATCAATTAACTTTAAGTATTTTACCATCAGGCCCCTCTCACGGTGCAATATGGGGGGCAGACTTGTTAGCAAGTCTGCAAACTTGGACTCAAATTCACCATATATTGAAGACACATTAAGCTATTGACAAAGGAACCATACAATCAGGGATGAACACCACTCAACAGAACAGTTTTAGGTGGGTGTTCAAATAGAGTTCAGTATGGATTCAGTATGAGTTCAGTCTGATTTCCATCTGAGTTCTGTCTGAGTTCAGGTTGGGGACTTGCTAGCAAGTCCACCCCCTATATTGGGTAGTGTGTGCTGTATCAAGGTATTCATTCAAATATATTCTATGAATAAGTTCATAATAACATTCTTGTCATATGTTTTCTTTGAAGTTGGTCATGAAATAACTGGAAGATAGTATTTGAGATGCCTTTAATTAGTTGATTATCTTTTTTAATTAATTTACTTATTTATTTATGAAATTAAAATAAATATTTGATAATCCTTACCCACTCTCAGAGTAAATTTCAGGGGGGTTATTTCCAAATTTTAAAATATAATGTGTAAAATTTTTGACTTGAAAAATATTGGATTGAAATATAAACAAAAAAAAAAAAACTAGTCTTCAAAAATTTTGATTTAGCATTCATTTTACTCAACAGATTTATTAGCCTTAATGCATTCTATCAAGAAAACTTTCTTTTTTGAACCATATTCAAGTTGATACTTGAGTTTCATCTGATCTAATGGGAAATTTTACTTGAGATACTTCTCCTATTTCTTTATCTCAAATTTCTTCTCCTCCAAGTCATGTGCCCTCTCATCCCTCTGTAAAAAACGCTCAAATTTCTTCTCCTCCAAGTCTTTTGCCCTCTCTTCCCTCTGCAAAGAGAGATCAAATTTTTTCTCCTCCAAGTCTAGTGTCCTATCATTGCTGCATAAAGAGAGCTTGTATTGTTTCTTTTGAAAATTAAGTGTATCTCTCAAAACTTCAACTTTACCTAGAGTAAAAAGAAATATTAACAAAAGAGACAAATAGCTCTCTATATTATTAAGAGGTATTCTATCACTTACCAGCATTAAATTTCTCCAAAGAATCATCAATTGAAGAAAAAGGGGTTTGGGAAAAACTATCTCTGTTTTTTTTCTTTTACTGTTGAACTTCAGAGTAGTTTATGGTCTTCACTTTTTTTTGGAGGCAAAATTTTCCTTTTTAGCATTTATGCAAGCTTCAGACTTGCTTGTTTGAGGGTCCTGGGTTTTTTCATTAGCCTTTTTAGAAATAAAGGAAATAGAACAAGTAGACAAGAAATAAAAGCTCACAGGAGTTAGATTGGGTTGGTTTATTTTTCCATAAGGATCTATTGAAAAGATATCTTGATTGATGGAAGTCAAATGAGGGGATGCTTGAGTAGAAGAGGAAGGAAAAATATTTATTTTGAAATCATTTTCAGAGATATCATCTTCTCTTCAACATTTTAACAGGATTAACATCTGCTCACTCTCCCAATATGGAATCCATCTCTTTATAGTAAGGACATAAAGAATCAAGTTTTTTGCCTATAGATTTTATGCCCTTACTGATATCAATGTCAGTAATATCAAAAACAGTAAAAAATGAAAGAGTCTTAGACTTCTTGTATTTGGCTCAATATTTCTTGAAACATTCAGAAATATGTTTAGGAAAAAGATAAATTCTTCCCTTTATCTTATTTTGGAATTCATTGGCCATTAGACAATATCCATTGACTTTTGATGCAGGGGCCATCCTACTTTAGTTACATTCTCAGTACCAAGAAAAGAATCAAAGTTAGTTTTATTTTTTAGCCACTTGACAAGTATGAGATGATATTCCTTTTTTAGTTGAATGGTTTTTAATTTCTCAGCTAAGAAAGGGAAATAGGGAGTAATGGGATTTGAATAACAACTTGGGAAGGCAGCATTTGAGAAGATCTATGACAGCAAGGCATTTTAAAATATTTAAAGATGAAAAGAAGCAGAAAAACGAGATAAGATAAGAAGAGGTTCTGAATGGATAGAATGAATAGACAGGATGGAAGTGTGCAGAAAGTTAAGGAGGCTGACACATCCATAAAGTTGTCCAAGATGTGGTTATGAGAAATTGAGGATAAAAATGTCAGATAGAGGTGAACATTGGCACGTTGCGGAAGTTTAAAGATTAGTATGGCACCCAGGATTAATTTTAAGAGAATTATTATGGTTATTTTGGGAATTGGAAAAGTTAATTTAGCTTAGAAATATTTTTATTATTAAAAGAATGGGTGGTTTAGTTGTAAAAAGGGTTATTTATATGAGTCAAGATAAGAAAATTATTTAATGGTCAAGGAGTGCAATTATGGGTCTAAAAGTGTAAACAAATGAAAGCTAGAAGTATAAAGAATCTTTTAAAATTTTCTCAGAATTTTTACTATTTTTCTTACATTTTTAATAATTTTATAAAGTATTTTTGATAATTTACTTAACTTTAACCATTTTTACCTCAGTGAATAAGGTTGAGCAGGCTACCAGAATTTAAGGGGAAGTTTTGCAGATGTAATACTTTCACCTTTAATTTTGTAGATTTTTTGTTAAAGTTTTAAGGTTATAATTGAGTCTGGAAGTCTATAAAAGCTCCATATGCCCTCCAGTATTTTCTGGACCAGCTCTGGGATGCTCCAGAGGGGAAATTAAGGCACATGACTTAACTATGAATATAAGGACTTCAGACTCGAAATTAATAGCATCATACAACTTAAAAACAATGTGTAACTAACAACAACCATCTTTATTTACATTAAATTTTATACTTTTTTATACCCTTTTAAATATAACATTTTTACATAACATTTCATAAATTTTATGTAACAACTCACAAATATTTACATATAGGGTATCATAGTAATGGTTTCATCTTCAGGGACCGGGTTATAATATCTGTTCATAAAATAAAATGCTTTATAAAAACATAAATATTCAATAATTTATATAACTTTTCTAAGTACAACTTCACCGTTGTATTTCATCTCCTCATTATAAAGAACACCGATTCTAAATCTCAAACCTGTTTAAAAAATCTTTCAACTAGTCATTACATATCAATTAGACTTATTAGCTTAGTAAATTTAGAACTCCTTATTTACTTAAAGGTACAAGGTTTTCTTAGATTTGTCCAACTCCCTTGGATTCAGCTTACAGTAAGGAAACTGTAAGAGCCTTTCTACAATGTAAAATTTCTAATAACCCGATTATTATCAAAAATGATTGTGGAAGATAATTAGGTTATAATGATTTTTATCTGTAACTAATTTAATTTCAGATCCCTTAACATTTATACCCCCTAATGAAGTCAATTTACTAATAATGAAATTAGGACACTAAATAAGCACCTCTTGATTATTTTAGAATCTTTAAACATATAGAGCATAAACTGTGGTGTAATTATAGTGAGAGATTAATTAATTTCTTAATAATCAAGCTATGCACATGATATAAATACAGGAATCATAAGGCCAATACACATGAGCCAATGCTAGCATAAAAAACATCAAATATTCAAAGTATTATTTTAGAAATTTAATTAGCCAAATAAATTGTTATAAATAAGGCAAATTGATAAATCAAAGCTCAAATTTAATATTATTAAATTTATAGCACATATATACAGCTTTTAAGTGATTTATGTTAGGTTTAGAACAGTGAGAACTATACTGCAGCCTTCTATGTATGGAGACTGTTCACACAAGTCCCTCTCTTCATTCTGAAACTTAGTGAAGAGAGCAAGCTTACAATTGGGGCCTTGAGATTTCAGTGCATAGGGCATCACAAGTTATGGGTGCTTAGTGTTTAACCAGTTTCAATTAAGGAGTAAATTTATCTAAAATTAAGTGAAAGAACAAAAGAAAAACAGTGATCAAGAAAATTTACAAGTTTTTTGTTTTGCTAAAAGTATAAAATAGATAATTGCAAATAAAATAAAAATAAAATAAAATTCACAACAAGACATAAAACTAATTAAAAATTAAATTTTTGTTTATTTTTTCTGCTTTATTTGACCCTGCAGAAATTTTATATCTTTCTCATTAAGATCGGAGGACTTGTTATCACTCCTCTTGTCTTAATTCTTCCTTTTTTTGCTCTCATTGCTCATATGGCCCTCTCCCTCTCATAGATCATGTGACCTTTCTCTTTTAACTCTCCTTCCACTACTTCTTTTTGTTTTCTAGCAGCAATGGCTCTTTTCGACCCTCATGAAACAGATCACATGAGTGGGGATCAGTCTGTTTTTTTAAATTTAACAACTTACCTCACAAGATCCCTCTTTTTGTGCGACATGATCCTTGCTCTCATCAGTATGCAATGGGAATTGGTTCTGTTATCCTAAAAGGTTTTGCTAACTGCAACTGCATCATCAGAAGAGTGTATTTCTTTCCAAATGATACTTGTACCTTAATTTCAGGGTCTGCACTTCTGAAGTCTGGGTTCCATTCTATGACAATGCAACAAATAATTTTGTTCTGAAAAATGATGGTGTTGATTTTGCCAAAGAAAAGTGATCTGGGGGAAGCAAGTGGTTTCTCAATATATGGTCTGATTCATTTTACTCAATGCTATTCTACTACTACTTCCTCCTCTCAGTTTTCTAAGCCTTTGGTTCCATTCCTCTCACTGGACTCTCCAATTCAGCAACCATCTAATTCAACTCAGAAGTCAGAAAGTGAACTTATTGAATAGCATTGAATCCAGGAGTATTTCAGCTTACAGGTTATGAAACAACTTTTATTTTCTGGTTTTTCTCTTGGTGTTCTTCTTCCCTTCCTCCTGGAATTATTGACTGTGAAGAGTTCTGTCTTTAAAAAAATGTCCAAAAAAATAGAATTCTTCCAACTGACCAAGATCCTAAGCCATTAGAAATTGGTGTCTCTGATGTTTTGGGTCCTTTTGAAGTGGAAACTTTTAATGATGCACAATACATAGTCTCCTTTCATGATTTGAAGATCAGCTATTATGATATTGAGATCATTCAATCAAAAAATGAAGTTTATTATTCTTTCATACAGTTTCAATTAAAAATGGAGTTATTGACAGGTTTTGAGCTGAAGATTCTTTTCTCTGATAAATGTGGTGAATATCTCAATCAGAAGTACAGAAATATCTATCTCAACATGGCTTTCAGTGGGGAAATTCAATTCCATATCATTCTGAACAAAAATGGGGTTTCAGAATGGTACAACAGAACTATTTCTGATATGGGTAAAACAATGCTTTATAAAAGTGGCTTGTCTATGTTTTTTTGGGGTGCAGAATTTCTGTGGGAAGCTTATCTTTATAATTGACTTCCCAATTTTATTTCTATATCTAAAACTCCTTATGAAGCTAATTTCAAGAAGAAACCTCAACTTGATTTATTATGCACTTTTGGGGAAGTGTCTTTTTTTCATGTTCCAAAATCTCAATGGTTGAATCTGGATGTGAGAGCAGTATAATGTTATGTGGTTGGGTTTTTAAAAAGTGGTAAAGGTTGGATTTATTAGGATAAAGCAAACAATGAGCTTATTCAGTCTGCTTTTTCTAAATTTACTTCTCAAGAAAAAATTCAAAAATTTTCTGAAAAGCACTTTAACCCAGAATCAAGTGATCAAATTTCTGAGCAGCCTCAAGAAGAAATTCATGTAATCCCTTCTTCAGAAAATCATGGTCTCTCTTTAATTTTTAACCCATTAACTCTTGGTGATTTTAAACTAGCTAAGAAACTAATGTATCAAGATTCTTTTGGAACTGAAATTTAAAACACTTGCTTAGACTCATCCCCTGAAGCACCAAGAACATATGAGAAAGCCATCAAAAGTCAAAAGAGTCATCAATAGTCTTTAGCATGAAAAAATGAGCTTGAAAATCTTTCAAAGAATAATGTCTGGTCACTTGTTAAGCTCCCACCTGGTGTTTGAGTAATTGGAGGAAAATGGGTTCTTGCTATCAAACTCAGTCTTTCAGCTAATGACCCTAAACGATTCAAGGCACACTATATAGCTCAACGTTTTTTTCAGCAAGTTGGCCTTGATTTTCACAAGACCTTTGTT
This sequence comes from Hemileia vastatrix, assembly GCA_030280995.1. NCBI lineage: Eukaryota > Fungi > Basidiomycota > Pucciniomycetes > Pucciniales > Zaghouaniaceae > Hemileia > Hemileia vastatrix. Next base: position 15,701,041 of record JASXTE010000006.1, on the reverse strand, counting down.
TCAACAGCTACCTTCACAACTTTACTTCTTATCTTTACTCTGGCTGCTAAATTTAATTGGTTTGTTCACTCTTTTGATGTTGTTGGAGAATATTTGAATAGTCCTATTGAAAAAGACATTTATGTTTGCGCTCCTTAAGCACTTGAAAATAATGATGGTTCTTTGGTATTTTGGTTACACAAGGCCCTTTATGGGACTAAGCAAGCAACAAGATGTTGGTGGAAACTCATTGCAAAAGAGCAGAAGAATTTAGATTATGGACCTAGTTCATTTGATAATTCAGTCTATGTTTTGAAGAAGAATGTGGTTTCATCTGTCATCTGGCTTCATGTTGATGATAGAATAATGGCATGTAATTCTCAAGAAGCTTTGAAAAATTTGGAGGGAGGTTTGGCTGGATTTTTGGAAATTAAATGAAAGGAAAAGGTAGATAGGATTGTACAATTGGATGTGGAAAGATTGAAGGATGGATTTATTTTGTCTCAAACTTCTCTTGCTCAGAATATCAGCAAGCTTCATAATCCTTCTCAATGGCATACAAAGGTTCCTCTTATAAGTAAGTGTAATCTGGTTTCAGCAGATCCATCATCTACTCCAATAGATCCCCTGGGTTTCTTGTCAATTTTTGGTTCTTTAAGTTACCTGGCACAAGGAACAAGGCCAGATATTGCTTATTCAGTTAATTTGTTGGCATTTTTTGCATGAAACCCATCTGAAGATCACAGGAAAGCCCTTAAACATCTTGTGGCATATGTTTCAGCAACAGCTCACTTCACATTCATGATATTTTCTTCCCATTCACATCTGGTGGATAAAGTTGAAGTCTATGCTGACTCAAGTTTGAGTGGGTGTGAAGGTGATATGGCTTCTCAAGGTCATGTCATCTATTTCTATAATGTTCCTATTATCTGGGGTGCAAAGCGGCAACAAACAGTGTCACTTTCTACTTCCACAGCAGAATATATGGCTTTTTCATCAGGTACAAAGACTAGGTTATGGATAAAAAATTTACTTGAAGATTTTATCAACTACAAAGGTCCAATTCATCTTTATTGTGACAATCAGACACACTAAGCAATATAGGGGGTGGACTTGCTAGCAAGTCCTTAACCTGAACTCAGATGGAACTCAGATGGAACTTAGACTGAACTCATACTGAACTCATACTGAACTCTACTTGAACACCCACCTAAAACTGTTCTGCTGAGTGGTGTTCATCCTTGATTGTATGGTTCCTTTTATCAATAGCTCAATGTGCATTCAATCTGTGGTGAGTTTAGGTCCAAGGTTGCGGACTCGCTAGCAAGTCTGCCCCCCATATTGTGTGGTGACAGCAGTAAAAACTGGAAAGGATCAACCTTCAAATAAGGATACAAGACACTCAAAGAGAGATTTTTATTTTGTAAACCATCTAATTTTTAACAAAAATGTAGTTCTTACTTGGGTTTCTAGTAGAGATAAAGGGCAGATTGTATGACAAAGTCTTTGGGTGGTTTGAACATTCATATTTGTTTGTCTTATCTTTCAATTGGACCTCCATAATTTTTTTTCTTTTCTTTATTACTATTTTTATATTAGTCTGTTGGGTGTAGAGGCCTTGTTGCAAGGGGGGTGTTAGGTTTGTAATAGTGAGAACTGCAACTGCGGCCTTCGTTGTATGTAGAATGTGCACACAAATCCCCTCTCTTCATTCTGACACTGAGTAAAGAGAGAAAGCTTACCATTGGGGCTTTGGGATTTGGGTGTACAGGTTAGTAATTCTGTAATCTATATTCTGACACTGAGTGAAGAGAGAAAGCTTCTGTCACGCGCCACGTGACACTCGAAGCGAAATTAACTCAACAAATCAATAATATTGAGTCCTAAATCTATACTCGAAGCGCAGAAAGCAATTCTCCATAGCAACTGCGATTTTCCTTTGTGTACTGCTATTTAACTGCGCTAGCCTAAACTCTAAATCTAAATTAGTCAATCTCCCAATAGGGTACCTTAGTCCTTTTCAATAAGCGACGCACAGCGCTAGGATCAACGAAATAGTATAGTAGTAGTTTTTTTTCCATTAAAGTTGTTAATTAATTAAGAGGGACAAATTGAGCATGAATGGATATTTAGTAGAGAGGGTCTAAGTGTATGTTAGTAATGGTCAATGGAACGGGAATGCTGTGATGGAAGGGAGGTCAATGCGAGGAGGAATAAAGGATATAAAAGGAGTTGAGTATTTGGTTCGATATTCTTTAGAATTAAATTATAATATCGTATTTACATTAATAGTGGTAAAATCCTTAAAAGTTAAATCATTGTTATTGTATCTTTCTTTTACCTTCTCAAATATTCATTTCTAAATCCTAAATTTTTGATTATTGAGTTTCCAACCCTTCGTGAGATTTTAAGAATTATTATTACCTTGGAACTAGTTTATAATTCTTCTCGATCAAACCTCGAACCTATAGCTATTACTTCGAGTGACCTTCGAATCATTTCCTCGAATCATTCCTCTGTGCTTCGAAGAAGTTTCTAAAAATCCCTCATCTCACTTACAGGAACATCCTCGACCTTGTGCGTAGGTCGTCCGGTGACAGTATAATTTAATTCTCCGTAGTTATCATTCTTTGCACTACTACGTCTTTTTAGGTGCTTCTAAAATTTTAAATGGCACCTGTTCAACGCACTCCTCCTACGGGCGCTACTACTAGAGCTCGCGCTAGAGGCAGGCCAACAGCCACAAGGTCTGTTTCTCGCACTCACTCTTTGGAACCACTCGACCTTAGGGAACGGCAACATTCAGTTCAATCTGTAGAAGACATTCCACAAGATTTTGAGGATTCTAGTGATGAAGAAGAAGGAGAGGATACAATGCATGAGGCACCATCCGCCCCTGCCAATCACCCTTCTGGCCAATCCTCAGAACCAGGACCATCTAACTCTCTGGAAGATTTCATGAGACTTTTTATGAAAACCCTTTCAAATCCAACGTCTTCAGAGGGATCTAAGTTCAAAACTCCTTCTATGAAATCTCCTGACAAATTCGACGGAGATCACCCCGACAGATTGCGACCCTTCTTGCAAACCTGCAAGCTACTGTTCCATAATGACCCTCGAACCTTTAACAGCGACCGATCAAAGGTTGTTTACGCTTCTTCATTCCTAGCCAGGAAAGCAGCAAGATGGTTCGAACCTTATCTACTCATGCTTTCTTCGACAGAAACCCACTTACTTATCAATAATTGGGAAAAGTTTGAAGACCAACTTTTTACGTTGTTTGGGGACCCTAATGAAACGGACAACGCAGAAATTGAACTTTATTTTCTTCGCATGAGTGATAATGGTAAAGCCTCTGAATATATCTCAAACTTCAGAGCACTTCAAACTCGAGTAGGTTGGAATGATGCTGCCCTTAAGTATCATTTCAGGAAAGGACTTCCTTCGAGGATTCTGGATCAATTAAATCTTCACGGTCAGAAGATGACTACTTTAACGGATTTAATGGATTGAACCCTCGAACTTGACGGCGTTTATCAAGGACGACTTCAACATCGTTGATATGCCAACAAATCTCAAGGCCTAAATTTTAAATTGGGACCTTCTTCACACCCACGACCAAATCAATCCTCCTCGACTCAATCCAAACCCAATAAGGGAAAGGATAAACCTCGACCAAAAGGCTCGACCCCAGGCGATATCAGCAAAGTACTGGATCCTAAAGGGGAACTTAAAGAAGCTGAGAGGAAGAGAAGAGCAGATAATGGGTTATGTATGTATTGTGGGGGTAAGCACAAGTTGGAAGACTGTGTAAAGTTGAAGGAAAGAGAAGGTACTAGTTCGAAGTCAAAAAACTAGTAGATAGTTTACTTGTGTGCAAAGCAAACTATCTTATCTCTCCCAGTGCACAGAACCTCCATGTCTTAAGGACTGGAGTTGCCTTAAACCGCTTGAGATTCATTCTTTTTAAGGAGGATATCCCCTTCAGTTGTCTTATAGACTCTGGAGCTTCAATTTCTTTTGTTAGTTTATCTTTTGCTGAGAAGCTTCAACTAACATTTACAGATATCGATCGAACTCCCATCTATTTGGTCGAATCAGAGGAACCCAAATATTGGGTAAGTAAGAAAGTTTTATGGGTTTTCAACTTTCCGAATTTTCCCCCCTTCGAGTGGGAATTATCAGTCTTGGACGCCCCAAGGATGGACGATACCATTCTTGGCCATGACTTTTTAACGCATTGGAATCCCGAAATTGATTGGACTAGGGGATTGATCACCCCACGCTCTAAGTATATTTCTGATTCTTCAATGCAGGTCAATAGGGAGTTAAACAACCCGCCTGACAACGTCCTGCTAGAGGACAAATCTCTGCCAGATGACTTGCAAGCATCTGTACCTTCTTTAAATGAGCAATTGGCTAACCCTTCTAGCTTGATGACTTCACTCGAAGAGGATTTAAATTGCCTCAAAGTAATCGAATTATGCTCTCTCAATACAGGTATCACCTCGACAGATTCTCTCGAAGATGAAGAGGACGACCAAATAAACGTTGAAGCCATCAAATCAACTCTACCGGAAATCTACCACGATTTCCTCAATGTTTTCTCAATCCGCAAGGCCGATAAGTTACCACCTCATCGACCCTACGACCATCAAATAGAGTTAATAGGCCCAGTACCTCCGGCAGGTCCTGTCTATTCTTTATCGAAGGACAAATCTCAAGTTCTTCGAGACTACATTGCAGAGAATGTAGCCAAAGTTTTCATCAGAGCCAGTAAATCTCCAACCGGCTCCCCTGTCCTCTTTGTAAAAAAGAAGGACGGTAGTCTTAGGTTGTGTGTTGACTATAGAAAGCTCAACACAGTCACAAAGAAGAATGCATATCCTGTTCCTCCTATGTCATTACTTCTTACCCTTTTCAATGGTGCTAATTTCTTTTCTAAAATTGATCTTAGAGGCGCTTACAATCTTATTCGCATTGCGGAAGGTCATGAACCACTGACTGCAATGCGCACTAGATTTGGTAGTTTTGAATATTTAGTTATGCCTTTTGGATTATGTAACGCACCTTCAACTTTTCAAACTTTTGTTAATGATATCTTTCAAGATGTTGTTGAACAATTTGTAGTCGTCTATTTAGATGATATTTTAATATTCTCGAAAACACTGGATGAACATATTCATCATGTTCGACAGGTCCTAAATCGTCTTCGAGATCATGGTCTCTACGCCAAGCATAATAAATGCGAATTCCACCTCAAATCAATTGATTTTTTGGGTTTTACGTTGTCCACTGACGGTTTAGTCATGGATGACAAAAAAGTCCGGAAAATCCTGGAATGGCCTGAGCCCAAAAACATTAAATCACTCCAAGGATTTTTGGGTTTTGCAAACTTCTATAGAAGTTTTATTAAAGATTACTCTAAAACTATTTCCAATCTTACTTCTCTTCTTAGAAAAGATATTCCTTTTGTTTTTACTTCTACAGCACAAAAGGAATTCGAAGCACTAAAAACAGCGTTCACCACAGCCCCAATTCTTTGACATTTTGATCCTTCGGCCTCGACAATAGTTGAGACAGATGCGAGCGATTATGCTATTGCAGGGGTCATCTCCCAATTAAATCCTGAAACAAATTTGTTTCATCCTGTTGCTTTTGAGTCACGCAAACTCATAGCCGCGGAATTAAATTATGAAATTCATGACAAAGAGCTTTTAGCTATTATCCATTGTCTTAAAAAATGGTGTTCTTTTCTTCTCAGCCTAGATAGTCCTTTTCAAATTTTAACAGATCACAATGCTTTGAAATACTTCATGTCTTCCAAAGTGTTAACCAGGCGTCAAGCCAGGTGGGCTGAATTTTTGTCTGAATTTTCTTTCTCTATTTCCTATCGCCCAGGAAAAAACTGCATTGTCCCAGATATCTTGTCACATCGGGACGACGTTTACCCACAGCGGGGGGACGCATTTGCTGACAAGAACCCAGCAAATGTGCAATCAATCTTCAACGAATCAATGTTAACGACTCATCAACTTAATTTGTTGACAATTCAATCTTTTCGAAATCCACTATCCAACATCCTCGAAGCTCAGTCGAAGGACGATTATTGTTTAGGGTTAAAAGACAAAATACTCTCGAAGCAAGGGGCCAAAAGATTTAGTATTGAATCAGGTCTATTAGTCTTCGAAGGTAGAGTAGTCATACCCGACAACAATGAGATAAAATTATGGATTTTCAATAGTCGACATGATTCTCCGTTAGCTGGTCATTTTGGGGTTGATAAAACCTACCAGTTAATAGCGAGGGATTTCTTCTGGCCAGGTATGACCAAGGAAATCAAGGCCTATATAAAAGCTTGTTACAAATGTAATAGGAATAAGGCTCCCCGTCACCGGAAGCATGGGTTGCTTCAACCACTTCCTATTCCCTCTAAACCTTGGGAATCTTTATCGATGGATTTCATTTCTCAACTTCCTATTTCTAATGATTTTGATGCTATATTAGTAATAGTAGATAGATTTTCAAAAATGTCTATTTTTATTAAAACCACTACTACTGCTACAGCAGAAGATTTGTCAAAATTGTTTTTAGAATATGTATTTTCTAAACACGGCTTACCAAATGATATTATTTCAGATAGAGGCTCATTGTTTGTATCCACATTCTGGACCCAACTGTGTCGACAACTCAATATCACGAGGAATCTCTCCACAGCCTATCACCCTGAAACCGATGGTCAAACAGAAAGAGTTAACCGAATCCTTGAACAATATCTTCAAATGTATGTTAGTTACCAACAAGACGATTGGACCACATGGCTACCATTGGCCAAATTTGCTTATAATAACTCGACTCATTCTTTGACACGACAATCTCCCTTCAAAACCATTTATGGACGACATCCTCGATTCAACTCAATTCATGTAGGAACTAATCATCCTGCGGAACATTATCTTCAAACTATATCACGACTCCAAGAAGAACTTAAAACAAATTTGGAATCAGCGATTTGAAGATACAAGGAACAGGCCGACAAACATCGACAATCTGCTCCTTCCTTTAAACCAGGCGACAAAGTATGGCTCGATGCACGAAACATCCGAACAACAAGACCATCAAAGAAACTGGCTGAAAAGCGCTTGGGACCGTTCGAAATCAACTCTGAAGTCTCTAAAACTGCATTTCGACTCAAGTTACCTCCTAAATGGCAGGCGATTCACCCTGTTTTCCATGTATCTCTCCTGGAACTGGCTCGAGAAATATACCCGGGCAAGAACCAACCCCCTCCGGAACCGGTCGAAGTAGAAGATCATCTAGAGTGGGAAGTAAGTCGTATCCTTGATTCAAGAATACGCAAGGGGAAACTTCAATACCTCGTGGAATGGGAAGGCTTCCTCAATGACTCAGACAAAACATCCTGGGAACCAGCCATCAATGTTTCTAACGCTCCTGAACTCCTAAAATCTTTTCATGCGAAATATCCTTTAAAACCAAAACCTTAAAATTTCTTTACTTAAATTTTTTTTTCTTTTTCTTTCTTTCTTTAAAATCTAAAACACCTCTTAAATTTCTTAGCCTTGTTTTCTTTTTTCTCTCTTCTTTTTTCTTTCTTCTCCTTCTATAAATTTCCTCCAAAACCAACTAAAAATAAAATCAAAAATAAAATTAAATACAATGAAATAAAATAAAAAAAAATCAAAATTAAAATTAAATAAAATTAAATTAAATTAAATTAAATAAAATAAAATAAAATAAAATAAAATAAAATAAAATAAAATAAAATAAAATAAAATAGGATAAACATAAATAATAAAATAAAATAAAAAAACTCATAAATCTCTCTAAATATTTTCTTTCTTTTCTTCTTCAATTCTTTAAATACATTCTTTTATTAAATTTAAAATTCTCTTCAAAAATTTCTCTTTCAAAAAATTTATTCTCTCTTTTAAAGACTTTCTTTCCTTCGAATCATCAAATCCTGTATGGCACGACCATTTCCTCGAACTTAACTTCAACCCCTGAATCTCCCTATAATAATTCTTCGAAACAAATAAATCTTCTTTTCAAACTCTCTTAAATTCTACACTTTGTTTTTTTTCTTTTCTTTCTCCTCTTTTTTCAAACTAAAATTTCTTAAAAAAAAAAAAAAAAAAAAAATTTAAAATCCTCAATTTAACAAACTCATCTCAATCACAAAACCGTTTCTTTTTCTCTCTCTTTTCTTACATAAAAATTTTTCTTTTAAAAACACTAAAACTTCCTTCAATTAAAACAACCTTTTTTCTTTCTTTAAAATTCTTCTTTCAAATTCTAAAATTTTTTATTTAAAACTTCTTTTTTCTTTTTTTTTCTCTTCTTTTTCTCTCTCTCAAATCTTGTAAAATTAACAACATTCCCCTACAATAAAAAAAATAATACTAATAATAAAATAAAATAAAAATAAAATAAAACTAAAATACAATCTTTTTTTTTCTACTTCTTTCCATCTCCTTTTCATTTCAAATTTTTTCTTTTAATTTTTCTGGAACCAATCTTTTCATTTTCTCCAAAACTACCCTTATCTCCTTCCTGAATTTATCAAATACCTCCTCCTCTCCTACCGGAACCACCTCTCCAATCTCCAAGAGCTCCTCTGCCACGTCGAAGGAAGCAGCGTCAATAATAGCGTCGACCTCCCCACATAGTTCTTCCGCGAACCTTACTCGTCGACCTTGACGAGGTTTCTTCGACCACACCTGGTCCAGGGTGTCTTCGGGCTCTTCAACTACTTCCGTGGCTGGAGGGTTTGCCTCAGTTGGTATAACCGGCGCAGGCTCCGCAATCGGCTCTTCCAGGTTATTCGATGTCTAAAACAAGACTCATCAGTAACTTCATCCTTGAAATAAAACAATTAAAACTTACCTTGAAGATGGGATCAGGCTCCAGAAATAACCTGGGCGCCACTTTGACTTCTGCCTCTCTCTCTTCCTCATCGTCCTCGATGACCACCCGTCGTTTCTTGGGTGCTCACCCTGGAACAGGGACTTCATCTTCATCCTCCTCCACCAATTCGTCGACCTCTTCCTCGACACCTCGCTTCGAACTCGTGGCCTGGGTTACCCAGGTTGAGATCTCATTGTTCATCTCCTTATCATTTTCCCCCACCGATTGTTCATCTTCGATTGAGACATCCCAAATGTCTTCAACCACCTCTTTGGTCTTCTGAACTACCCAAAATTTTGTTTTTGTAAATCGTTTTTCGATTTCCGCGTTCTTCGTCAACGCATCGCACGCCACTCGCCGCCAACGGCAAAACTTGCATTTCTGGCAAGGGCCTCGATTCGCCGTACTTTCGACACAGAAATATTCCATGCTTTCACAAGCCGTGCAAGTCTGTGAAAACTGTCGTGTGATTATTCCCCCATCCGCTTTAGGGTGTGGAGGCGTGGGTGTGGGAGTAGGGCAGTTCATTATAAAATAAATAATTGAGAGATGAGGGAAAAAGTATTAGACAAGGGAAATTAGTGTGGGAAGATGGTTCAAGCTCAACGGAGTTCGCGTTTTTTATACCCGGGCATCTGTCATGCGCCACGTGACACTCGAAGCGAAATTAACTCAACAAATCAATAATATTGAGTCCTAAATCTATACTCGAAGCGCAGAAAGCAATTCTCCATAGCAACTGCGATTTTCCTTTGTGTACTGCTATTTAACTGCACTAGCCTAAACTCTAAATCTAAATTAGTCAATCTCCCAATAGGGTACCTTAGTCCTTTTCAATAAGCGATGCACAGCGCTAGGATCAACGAAATAGTATAGTAGTAGTTTTTTTTCCATTAAAGTTGTTAATTAATTAAGAGGGACAAATTGAGCATGAACGGATATTTAGTAGAGAGGGTCTAAGTGTATGTTAGTAATGGTCAATGGAACAGGAATGCTGTGATGGAAGGGAGGTCAATGCGAGGAGGAACAAAGGATATAAAAGGAGTTGAGTATTTGGTTCGATATTCCTTAGAATTAAATTATAATATCGTATTTACATTAATAGTGGTAAAAACCTTAAAAGTTAAATCATTTTTATTGTATCTTTCTTTTACCTTCTCAAATATTCATTTCTAAATCCTAAATTTTTGATTATTGAGTTTCCAACCCTTCGTGAGATTTTAAGAATTATTATTACCTTGGAACTAGTTTATAATTCTTCTCGATCAAACCTCGAACCTATAGCTATTACTTCAAGTGACCTTCGAATCATTTCCTCGAATCATTCCTCTGTGCTTTGAAGAAGTTTCTAAAAATCCCTCATCTCACTTATAGGAACATCCTCGACCTTGTGCGTAGGTCGTCCGGTGACAGCTTCCCATTGGTGCTTTGGGATTTGGGTGCACAGGGCATTACAATTTAAAGTGAATTTATGAATTATTTCTCAATAATAATGAAAAACAGCTTTAAGACCACTTAAAATTATGTAAATTTATGTCTAAGGTATTTAAGATTATCCTAACATATTCCAGCCCAATATTAACTACACAGAACCTATAAAAAGTGGATATATGTGTGTATTTAAGGTATTCTAATGGCATATATTGTATTAAATGACTTATTTCACTTATGTATCCATATTGTATACCTTTACTTATTTTCCCCATGTGTAATACATGTGTTTAGCATATTCTATATGCTTATTTTTCTCAGTCCTGGGAATGTCCAGGCTGACAATATTTCACTCCATTCCACCATGCCATTCAACTTTTCATGAAAATCATTCACTCATATTTTTTTTGCTTTATCTTTATTGAGACTTTTTTTATCATCAGCCTAAAATCCAGTCTATCAACATAATAAACGATCCGGATATTATTCTACAAGCACTTCCAATACTTCAGACACCCTATTTTTCATTTTTATTTACACATTCTTACCTCTTTATACTTTATTCTCCAATTTATCTGTTCATACTTAATTTTCTATATCATATGATTTGTGGTTTAACGTGGTAAAATGAGCCTTGGCACTAGGGGTGAGCCACAATCAAAATCCAATCACCACACAATATGGGGGGCAGACTTGCTAGCAAGTCCGCAACCTTGGACCCAAACTCACCACAGATTGAACACACATTGAGCTATTGATAAAGGAACCATACAGTCAGGGATGAACACCACTCAGCAGAACAGTTTTAGGTGGGTGTTCAAGTAGAGTTCAGTATGGGTTCAGTATGAGTTCAGTCTGAGTTCCATCTGAGTTCAGGTTGAGGACTTGCTAGCAAGTCCACCCCTTATATTGCGTAGTGAATTGTTTTCCTCAATTGTTCATTTTTCAAATTTTTTCCAGGGGATTCTTTCTATAAGGTACTTCCTTACTTATTTTTTTATTTAATTTTGTCTGCATTATTTTTGGAGCATACAACAGAAAAAAAAACCAAGCTTGATTTTTATAGAGTAAAATATGAATGAGTTATTTCCAAAAAAATGTGACGCAGATATATGCGACGACGTTATACTTATTGAAGGATGACGTGTTGCTACTGAAGGATTCCTGAGTATTCCACACGTGCTTAACACATTTCTGAGTATTGACTTATAGACGTGATTAATCAATGAGGGTGAATGATGTTATTATTAGATTGTATATATAGTAGATGTCTTTATTCTAGGTTCCCTATCCAATCTCATATTTCATCTTCATCAAATACTGATTGATCAACAATCTTTTATTTTCTTTGCTTGAAACATCTTTTAGCTCGCTAAACTATTATTTGTTCAATACCCTTCTGTTTGTCAATCACTGGGGACAGGTACATGTACTGTGTTATTGTTATATTTGCTATGACTTTTTGTAGTATATCTTTAGGTGATTGTCACGACTGAATATAGAGGGTATCTATTACTAACGAATAAATACTTTAACTATTTAAAAGGTATTTTTTACTTTTATATTTCTAATAATCTTAATGCGGAATCCAATCTCATATTTCATCTTCATCAAATACTGATTGATCAACAATCTTTTATTTTCTTTGCTTGAAACATCTTTTAACTCGCTAAACTATTATTCGTTCAATACCCTTCTGTTTGTCAATCACTGGGGACAGGTGATTGTCACGACTGAATATAGAGGGTATCTATTACTAACGAATAAATACTTTAACTATTTAAAAGGTGATTTTCACGACTGAATATAGAGGGTATCTATTACTAACGAATAAATACTTTAACTATTTAAAAGCTTTCGAATCAATAGATTAAAAGTCTGAAGACTTGCACATGAGCTCACCAATTGAAAGCCATTCAGATCACTTCTTCAATACTTCTGATAATACCGCTCAATCTGGAACATCTCAGTCTACTGCTCGTGGTGTTCCTGAATCTAACTTTGGTCACCCCTATATACCCTCAACCATGACTGGTCAATCAAACGATAAGCTACTTTGTGTTCCAATTCTTACAACTGGGAATGTCTCGCGGTGGAAATCTATGATAGAGTTCTATTTTTACTCTCATGATCTCACTCATCATTTAAAATGTGCTGCAAAGCCAAATGATGCCGATCCGAATGACTGGAGGAAGGGTGAATCAAAATCTCGTCTCATATTGATTAATGCAGTCAGCAAGAGAGATTCTCTTCTTATCTCTAAGGCAAAATCCACATATCTCGCATATCAAAAAGTTCTTTCCGACTATGGTGAAGAAAGTGTTTTGATCGTCTCTGATTTGCTTGATCAACTTGTTTATCTTAAATGGGATGGTGCATCTTCGCTTAGAGAACATCTTGGTAAATTTGAAGAAATTGAGAATCTATTGGTGGACAGTGCATCAAGTGATACTGAGTTACTTGTCTCATCAAAAATACGAGCTATGATTCTTGTTAAAAGCGTTAAACATGAATCTATGATTGGAATTACTCAACACCTCTTTCAATACTTTAAAGGTTTATCGCTTGAATCAATTTACGACAGTCTTAAATCCGAAGCTAATCGAAGAGAACGTGAAGTTGATTCCACTGATAACGCAAATGCACTCAAGGCGCAATCCAAAAAGAAAAACTTCACTCAGCAATCTTCTTCTCCTGACAAAAAAGACAAGAAAAATTTAAAGTGTAGTCTGGGTCATGTTGGTCACACTGATGAAAATTTCATCACTCAGTTACGTGAAGAGTTAAAAAAATTAAAAGTCTCATCTCACCCGAGGAACGAAAAAGCTAAACCTGCTGAAGTCATAACAGAATCAGCCTCACTTGTTGTTGATCACGAGCATGAGGAGTCAGCCTATCTTGCCTGTACTACAAACATTAATACACGTTTTGTTCTTGATTCTGGCGTAACCTCTCATATGGTTCAAGATCGCAAGATGCTATCTAATGTCAAGAAACTTGTGCCTTCCATTAGTATTGACACAGCGGGTTCAGAAATTTTGACAGCCAATTATTCTGGGGATCTAGTCATTGGTTCACACCTTGTTCTTAGTGATGTATTGGTTGTCAATGGTATCTCAGCAAACTTAATTTCTGTCAACAAGTTGAACCGAATAGGTTACAAAGTCAACTTCGAACCGTCCGAAACTAAAATACTTGATTCTCATGGTGTCCTTATTGCGAAATTGACTCACAAAGGACAGAAACAGAACTTGTGTTATGTTAATAATCATGCTCTTATTTCTGGTGAATCACGTCTAACCCTGTATCAATGGCATCAACGACTAGGACATCTTAACACCAAATCTATAAAAAAATTCTTAAATACAAAGAAGATTGATTTTATTGATGAGCGTTATGATTGTGTTACCTGCTCAAAAGGGAAGATAGTTAAAACACCTTTTTGTCAACTTTTCCACTAGCTAGTACTCCTCTATTTCGGATTCATTCTGATGTTGTTGGCCCAATAGAACCACCTACTATTGGAGGACATAGGTACATAGTGACATTCATAGATGATTGTACTAGGTATTCTACTATCTATCTTATGAAATGCAAATCTGAAGTTTTTTCTAAGTTCACAATTTATCAGGCTGATGTTGAGAACAAGTTGGAGCGTAAAATCAAGTACTTGAAGTGTGATAGGGGAGGTGAATATGGTTCAGGAAGGTTAATTGATCATTTGAATAAATGTGGAATTACTCGTGAACAGGCACCAGCCAGGACACCTCAACACAACTCTGTAGCAGAGCGCTTTAATAAAACACTTATAGACAAAGTTTGTACGGTGATGATAGACTCTGAATGCCCGGCTCCACTGTGGGGTGAATGTGTTATGAGCTGTAATTTCTTATTGAATCTCCTCCCACATTCAAAGTTAAACTCAAAGACACCTCATGATGTTCTAGGGGGTTTTCTTCCAAGCAAAGGGAATAATTCATATGATTATACCTTTATCAGGAGATTTGGCTCTTTGGCTATTCGTCATGTACCGAAGGAAGATCGAAGCTGGAAACTACAGCCTAGAGGTACTGAATGTGCCATTATGGGTTATGAACTAAATTCTAAAAGCTACAGACTTTATGATAAGCATAATAAGAAAATTTTTGTTTCCCGAAATATCAAGTGCTTTGAGTCTAAAAATTACTTTAGCCAAGAATACTCTGCAATTAAAGTACCCGACTATGTTCAATGTACACTACCAGCAAGTATTTCAAAATCATCTTCAACTGAAACCCCTCATAATTCAATATCTTTATCATTACCAATCTCTTCTAGTCCAGTTCAGACCTCTGTTCAAGGTAATGTTCTGGATGGGTTGATTGATAATGACACTGAAGATTCTGGGAGTAGGGTACAACGTGTCAGGCTAAGGTCAAGTACAAAGACGTGAACTAGCTTGAATGGTCAGTTGTCTAGAAGATTTAAATGGTCCTGTATGAATACTGTAGTACTAATCCACTAAGTTGTAAAATATAATCAAATGTAAAGGTCTCAGTAATATAATTCTCACTATTCTTATATATGGCTTACAATCTTTATAGTTGGTAGAAAAATAGATTATATAAATTCAGATACTATTCAAAAGTCTTATAAAAGTACTAATTGATATGTATTGTAATTGGTTTGGTTATATTGGTTAAATTGTAATGATAAAGAATGAAGAAATACAACCCAAAAACCTCCTCCTTTTATACACACTGAGTTCACCAATGATTCCCTTGATGTACCACCCAATACACAGTTAATCACGCCTATAAACAACTAATAGACATTCCCATCAACATTCCCAGTGACCCATGGCATAATTAGAAGAGTAATAACCGTCAAGAATCCTGAAATAATAAGGGAAATCCATCAAAATTAAAGAAAAAGACAAAAAGAGAGTATATGCGTATAAAACAATAATATTAAGGACTAAAGGAGACTTTTTAAGGTTAATAATAGCTTAATAATAAGGGGGATTGACTGTAGAAATAATGGGGCTAATCCTGACATTATACTACGTGAAATTCCCATTCAAAAATAACCAAAATTGACTGAGAAACCACCCAAAAACTTAAAAAAGAGCGTGAGATGTGGGGTAACTACATGCAGTTCTTGGCAGGCGCTTGCACGGGTAAATCCTTGACTAAAACTAGGCGAATTTAAGCGTGGTGATGAAATAAAGTGCCAAGAGTGAGGTTATTAATGAAATTAGTGCATATAAACAGGGTCAATGCATTATTAATTAAGCTAGGACACTAAATAAGCGCCTGTCGCCTATTTTAGTGTGTTTCCCCACAGTGGGCGTAGAATGTGGGGTAATTATAGTGTGAAAAAGCTAACTTTGCTAAAAATGAAGCTATTCACACGGGAAAAAAGCAGGCAGTATGTGGCCAGTACACAGAAGCCATTTCTGGCATAAAAAACACCAAATTTGAAAAGTGTTATTTTTATGCATTTAAATAGCCAAATCAATAGTTCTAAATGAGCCCAATTAATCTGTCAAAGCGCAATTTTGATATTCTCAATTTTATAGCGCATATAGTCAACTTTTAAGTGAAATAAAGCGCATTTCTTGTTTTTTGCATAAAACAATGAATATAACAGCTTTAAGTGTACTTAAAAATTATGTAGCCTTATACTTAAGGTTCTTAAGATTACCCTAACATACTCCAACTTAATATTAAGTACATAAGACCTATAAAAGGTGGATATATGCGTGTATATAAGGTGTTATAATGGCATTTTTTGTGTATTATCATAATTTTACTTATGTATACTATTTGTGTACTCTCATTTATTATTCCCATGTATAGTTCATGTGTTTAACATAACTTATAGTTACTTTTTACTCAGTCCTGGAGATATACAGGCTGACACTCGCCCACCCAAAAAAAACAATAAAAAAAAATGATAAGTTATACATTTTATTTTATTTAATTTGTAATTTTCAGGTATTCAGAATAAATCTGTAGCATTAAAGATTCAACTTTAAAGAAATAAAACATAATAAAATATTATGAGTACTGGTTTTTTAACCCCTCAGCTGGTTGAACAGAAATTTATTTCTGTTTAAATTTTTTAAGAAGGGTGGATAAATTAGAAATTTCTTTTTCAGGTATCCATTTATCAAATTCATTTGATTTCCCTTTAAATCTTAGTAAATACTCAGTTCCTTTTTCTTTAGTAAGGATTCTTTTCTTGAGTATTTTTTCAATCTCTGCTTTTTCCACAATTTCTTCAGGTTGCTTTTTAGGCCTTCCCCTTCTTTTTGGAAATAAGTCAGGATCATTTGCATGGTAAGGTTTCAATAATGAGATAGGGAAAACTGGATGTTTCCTATCATATGGAGCATATAATATGACTTCCACTGCATTATTCCCAACCATTTTATTTACTACAAAAGGTCCTACAAAGGGATCCTTTAATTTAACATTACCTTGTAAGTTAAAATGTAGTGTTGATATGAGGACTTCATCTCCCTTTTTAAATTCAAATTCTTTATGAGATTTGTCCCACCTTTTCTTTTCATATTCAAATGCTTTTTGGATGCATTCTTCTGCATGCTTTCTACACATTTGTTGCATATGAATAAAGGATTTAGTGCCAGGGTGTATATCCAACCTTGTTAGTTTATTTAAAAGATTTACTGGGGTATTTGGTACATATCCCAGCCAGAGTTCAAATGGTTTCTTCTCTGTTACAGAATGAGTTGTGCTGTTATAAGCAAATTCAAGGCCAGGAATTAATGTTACCCAGTCATGTGTGAATTTCTCATTATCTTTGTATTCTAATCCAAAGGCACAATATCTTCTGATCATGTCTTCTAGAGTTTGTATCATCCTCTCAGCCAGCCCATCAGTTTGTGGATGGTGTGCTGTAGACAATTTTAATTGACAACCTGATACTTCCATCAAAGATGTCCAGAACTCTGAAGTAAATTTAGGATCTCTGTCAGAGATTATGGCTTTCGGGAACCCAGCAGTATTCATCATCTGAGTCCACCATAGTAACGCCAAGTCTTTAGCAGATACCTCTTTATGGGTAGGGATAAACTTACACATTTTTGTTAATCTATCCACTATTACCCAGCAAGAATTGAAACTTTCTTTTACTGCTAATGGCAAGCCAGTTACAAAATCCATGTTTATAATTTCCCATGGAGCTTTTGGCTGCTCTATTTGTTGTAACAACCCAGCTCTCTTCCCAGTTAATCTTTTAGATTTCTGACAAGAGTCACATGTTTCAATGTATTTTTGTACATCCTCTTTCATGTTTATCCACCAGGCTGTATTTTTAACTCTGGTTAATGTTTTGTTAAAGTCAAAATGACCAGCTAAGATGTCATCATGACAAGTACTCAACATTAACTCTTTCATAGAAGGTGGTATTACTATTACATTGCTTAACTTTTTCCTGTAATATATATATCCATCTTCAATTGATAGTTTACCTTTTTCCAACGCATTTTTATACTTTGGAGGCAAGGTTTTAATTAATGCACTCATGGAGGCATTTGTTGGATCATTAAGAATGGTAGATAGTTTAGACAAATCTTTATCAGATGAATAATTTTCCAATATAGTTTGCATAAACTCTTCTTCTAAATCCACTATATAAATCCCAAATATATGTATAACCTCATTTTCAGGTACATAAGCTGGGTTGTCAGCATCATTTGGCAAAGGACTTCTGGATAATAAATCCACATTTGAATGCAATGTTCCTGCTCTGTGAGTGATTGTCATTCTTCCTCTGTACTCTTGTACAGCTAGTTGCCATCTAAACATGTGCCTATTAGGTGTTTTCATGTTTAGTAATGATTTTACTGCACTGCAATCTGTTATAAGTTCAAACTTCTGGTCTTCCAGATAGTAATGAAGTTTCTCCAAAGCCCACACCACGGCTAAACATTCTAGCTGTGTGGCACCATACCTTAATTCTGTTTTTCTTAAGGTTCTGGATATATAACAGATAACTACTTCAGATAATTTTCCATTTATTATCTGTTTCTGCTGTAAAGCAGCACCCAAACCTATGAAACTTGCATCAGTGTACAAGATAAAAGGTAGGGTGAAATCTGGCAGTCCTAATATTGGAGCTGACATTAAACATTCCTTTAATTTATTAAAGGCGTGTTGTCTTTCATTATTCCAAATGAAAGCTTCATTCTTCCTGATTAATGTTGTTAAAGGGGCTGCAATGGATTGGTAATTTTTAATATATTGTCTATAATATCCACACATACCCAAAAAACTTTGAACCTCTTTTACATTTTTAGGTATCCCAATGTTTTTAATTGCTGCCACTTTATTCTGGTCAACACAAATTTGTAATCCAGGTACAACATGTCCAAGTACTTTCAAGGATTGAAATCCAAACTTACATTTCTTTAATGCAATAGTCATATTAATTTCATCCATTTTTTGAAAGACTCTTTTCAGGTGATTTAAATGTTCATCATATGTCTTTGAAAACACTATGATGTCATCAATATAGACCAATAACCATCCCTCAACCATTTCCTGATGAAAAACACTATCCATCAATTTTTGGAAGACTGAAGGGGCATTCTTTGGGCCAAATGGCATTCTCACATACTTATATATACCCATATGTGTGGTTATTAATAAGTAATTTTGAGAATTTCTTTCCACAGGAATCTGGTGGTAACCCTTGTTCCCATCCAGACAGGAAATATATTTTGCTCCTTGTAAGGTAGCATGGATAGAAGCTATCCTTGGTAGAGGGTAAATATCATCTACTGTATATGTATTCAGAGCTCTATAATCACCGCATAATCTTGCCTTATCTTTTTCATAAGAGATTAATACTGGTGAAATGACACAATACTTAGGTGTTGTGTCCACTTTTTCAACAATACCCATTTCCAACAACAATTTTATATTGTCTTCAATATCTTTCCTTTTTGCAGGAGATGCTGGGTAAGGTTTCTTTTTTAAACTGCCAGGAATATTATCCAGATCACAGCTTAAAGAGATTTTCATCTCATGGTCTTTGACCAATCCTAGTTCATTTGAGCCATGAGCAAATGCCATAGGATATGCTTTAATCAATCTCAAAATATCTTCTTCTTCAATTTTTGAGAGTTGAGGACTGAAAGAGGCCTTTTGGATTTCATATTCCAATTCACCCACTTCATTGGTGGTTCTTCCACCTTGCAGTTGTTCTTCTCTAGGAGAAATGGTATATACTGAATTTTCAGAACATATTTTGAATTTTCTTTTACCATTCACCCCTATGGTGAAACAACTGTTTGCAGGATCTAGTTTAATGCCAAATTTTGTCAATAAATCATTGCCAATAATAAACCAATCACTACAATTATTATTATCCATTACTACAAATTCACAAACTGCTCTAACATATCCATTATTATATTTAAAGAATACAGCAGTTTTGTATTTGCCAATTGGATTTAATACTGAACCAAAACCCCTCCAGTTCTTTGTCTGAACAGGTTCTAGTTTTTCCTGGTACTAACTATCAAGTTTCATTAATGCATTAAGTGAAACTACTCTACCTGCAGCCCCAGTGTCAAGAATGGCTATCATTTCTTTTCCACATATGATAATAGGTGCTCTGATAGGTGTTATTTTGTAAGTATCATGAGATACATCTTTAATTATTTCAGCTTCCTCTATAGAAGTTAAAGATGTGTCTGTATGAGGTATAGCATCATTCAGGAACATTATATCCTGTTCTAATACAAATATCTCATTTTCATCATCACTGTAAGATATGTTACTCTTGCAATCCTCACTGGATTCCACATTCTCATCTTCATGATTACTAGGTTCAGAATTCTGTGAGGTTTCAATAACATTTATTCTTTTCTTACACGTGTGACCTTTAACCCAAGGTTCATTACATTTGTAACAAGTGTTATTTTCTTGTCTCTTAGGGACAAGGGGAGCTGAAGGTTTTTTCTTTTCCACTGGTAACTTACTTGTAGTAGGTTTTACCACGTCAACACTTTGTCTGTAATTACTATACTTGGTTTCATATTTGTAGTTTAATAATATCTCATTGCATATATTAATGAATCCAGAGGTGTCTCTGACAGTTTCAGTTCTAGCAACAATAATGTCTCTAAATGATATAGGCAATTTGTATATTATTTTTTCTTTCCACTCTTCATAATCCATTTTTGGATCCATAGCTTTCATGATTTTTATTAAATTCATTAAGAAGACCATGGGTTTATCTCCAGCATTTGGATTATATCTGGCCCTTTCATACAGTCTTTGTTGAGTGATTCTAAATTTTGGGCCACCAAATTGCCTTTCAATTAGTGCCTTCCATTCATTCCAGGAGTAATTAATTCCCTCACTCAATACAGATTCAAACCATAATAAGGCCACATCTGTAAATAAAGATATTAACTTTGAAGTAATTTCTTCATCAGGTAATTTGTATGAAAATTTTAAGTTATCAATTCTTTGTATGAATTGTTGCCAATCAGATTTTGAATCCCCGTCAAAAGAAGGGTACTGATCTAACTTAGGCCAGTTCTTTTGGCTAGTTTTTGCTTCCCTAACCTTAGGAATATTGAGTAATTCACTTACTTTAGAAAGATGATCATTTATTTCATCTTTTACTGATTTTATATTCTCAGAGCCCATAACACTATGTTCATGTTCAATCATTGGTTTATCATCAGAGTGTTTCATAAAAACTGGTACTCTTTCTACATAAGAGGTATTATCTTTTATTGTTTCAGTATTTTTCAAAATGTTAGCTACTTCAATTTCTACTCTTTGTAACCTATCTTTTATCACAGGTACATGATTTAAGGTATCATTTACATTTGAAAAAGACAATTTTACACGTCCCTCTATGGTAGCCATAATATTCTGAGAGTGTTCTAATTTACTTTCTAAATTTCTAATCTCAGATTTTAATCTTTTATTCTCATTGATTAATTCATTATTTGAATTTTCAATAATTTTTAATTTATTGGCTGTGGTACTCAATGATTGTGTTAGTTGTAATAATACACTTTCTGTATTAATGTTTGACTCTTTTGAGAACTCTTCCAATTTTTCAATTCTCAATAATAATTTACTTATTATTTTTGATTCCATTGGATTCTCTTTTAAAAAATATTCTATTTTTTCCGTGTCCAATTCAGAAGACTCATTATCAGGGTCAAGATTTAATTCATTTGATTCCATTTTTATATTAATAGTATTTTCCTGGTGATCAATAAAACTATTTACATTGTCCTCATGTAAAGACAAGTTTAACATATTCTGTTCAAATGAATAATCCTTTAAATCCTTATCAATAATATTCAATATGTCCTTATCAATCTCATTACCTATAAGTAATTTATTTTCAGGTTGATATAATTGATCATAAGAAGTTGGATGACTTACCAAGGTCTTATCCCACTTCCCCTGCCTCTCCTTGCCTTTCCCCTGTAAGGGTGACTGCTGGAGCCCTGCTGTTGAGGATTGTTGTAGTTTTGGGCGTACCAATCCCATTTCCATTTGCTTACAGTAATTTTTTGGTCCTCCTCTTGGGCTGGAGGTGTTGCTATGGAATTGTTGGGTGCCACTGTTGGTGGTTGAGTCTTTATGTCCACTAGAGCTTGGTTGACCTCTATGAAACCTTGAGCTGCTCTCTTTTCCAGATTGTTGATCTGGTCCACTATATTGTTGACTCTTATTGTCAAGGTGTTCAGTAGGGTGGATAGGGAGTGAACTTGTTCTTGTAAAGTATTTTTTGTTTTCTTTATTGAAACCTGCTTTAAAAGCTTTTCCCTTTCCTCCAGAGACATTGACGGAGTGTTGTTGATTATGGGAGAGTCCTGGCCCTCCATTTGAATGTCCTGTAACAGGTCTTTCAGCTCTAGGTCTTAAGTTATAAGGTTTTACCTTATTACTTACAATGTCATTGTTGTCACACATTTTTACGTGGAATTTAAAGAATTGAAAGTTTAGATATGAAAACTTCAAAAAGGAGTTTTATCAGTATTTATCAATACCACTGAAGACAATTTTATTGCTTACTTATTGGTATGAAGTGAATATTTAAGTGCCAAAAGTCAAATATGCTTTTATGTGGTCACTTGATTTAACTGGTCTACAATATGTAGCCGTGTTTTTAAATTCAAAAGAAAACAACTGTCAGTATGATTCTTTCTAAATATTTAATGAATTTTACAAACCAATAAAAGAAAAGATTAAGAGTCCTGTTAAAAGAAAACAATTAATCAGTTTAATTGGTTTATTATCTGCAAAGATCACAAATTTAATTGGTCTATTGACAGACTCCCACTAAGAACAATTATATGTTAAATTAGTGGTAAAAAATTTTATCTGCAAAGATCTCAAATTTAATTGGTCTATTGACAGACCCACTAATAACAATTATAAGTTAAATTAGTGGTAAAATTGTTGATTCAATATCACAATTTTATAATATAACAGGGCTTCTTTTTCTGAAATCACTATATAAGTGACCCCAACCTGTTGTAATTATCCAAATATTTCTATAGGGATATTATTTACGTGCACCTTCTTTTGAAAATTTCACTTACAGGATTATAACAGAATTCTTGAGGAAAGGTCCCCAATTGTCAGGCTAAGGTCAAGTACAAAGACGTGAACTAGCTTGAATGGTCAGTTGTCTAGAAGATTTAAATGGTCCTGTATGAATACTGTAGTACTAATCCACTAAGTTGTAAAATATAATCAAATGTAAAGGTCTCAGTAATATAATTCTCACTATTCTTATATATGGCTTACAATCTTTATAGTTGGTAGAAAAATAGATTATATAAATTCAGATACTATTCAAAAGTCTTATAAAAGTACTAATTGATATGTATTGTAATTGGTTTGGTTATATTGGTTAAATTGTAATGATAAAGAATGAAGAAATACAACCCAAAAACCTCCTCCTTTTATACACACTGAGTTCCCCAATGATTCCCTTGATGTACCACCCAATACACAGTTAATCACGCCTCTAAACAACTAATAGACATTCCCATCAACATTCCCAGTGACCCATGACATAATTAGAAGAGTAATAACCGCCAAGAATCCTGAAATAATAAGGGAAATCCATCAAAATTAAAGAAAAAGACAAAAAGAGAGTATATGCGTATAAAACAATAATATTAAGGACTAAAGGAGACTTTTTAAGGTTAATAATAGCTTAATAATAAGGGGGATTGACTGTAGAAATAATGGGGCTAATCCTGACATTATACTACGTGAAATTCCCATTCAAAAATAACCAAAATTGACTGAGAAACCACCCAAAAACTTAAAAAAGAGCGTGAGATGTGGGGTAACTACATGCAGTTCTTGGCAGGCGCTTGCACGGGTAAATCCTTGACTAAAATTAGGCGAATTTAAGCGTGGTGATGAAATAAAGTGCCAAGAGTGAGGTTATTAATGAAATTAGTGCATATAAACAGGGTCAATGCATTATTAATTAAGCTAGGACACTAAATAAGCGCCTGTCGCCTATTTTAGTGTGTTTCCCCACAGTGGGCGTAGAATGTGGGGTAATTATAGTGTGAAAAAGCTAACTTTGCTAAAAATGAAGCTATTCACACGGGAAAAAAGCAGGCAGTATGTGGCCAGGACACAGAAGCCATTTCTGGCATAAAAAACACCAAATTTGAAAAGTGTTATTTTTATGCATTTAAATAGCCAAATCAATAGTTCTAAATGAGCCCAATTGATCTGTCAAAGCGCAATTTTGATATTCTCAATTTTATAGCGCATATAGTCAACTTTTAAGTGAAATAAAGCGCATTTCTTGTTTTTTGCATAAAACAATGAATATAACAGCTTTAAGTGTACTTAAAAATTATGTAGCCTTATACTTAAGGTTCTTAAGATTACCCTAACATACTCCAACTTAATATTAAGTACATAAGACCTATAAAAGGTGGATATATGCGTGTATATAAGGTGTTATAATGGCATTTTTTGTGTATTATCATAATTTTACTTATGTATACTATTTGTGTACTCTCATTTATTATTCCCATGTATAGTTCATGTGTTTAACATAACTTATAGTTACTTTTTACTCAGTCCTGGAGATATACAGGCTGACACAACGTCTCAAACTTACCTTTCGTCGTCAAACACCTGATCCTTCTACATCAGATTCATTATCAACTGAGAATCAAGAGGCTAATATACCAGAAGCTTCTGATAATAGCGACTTAGATTCTCAGGATCCATCTCTTTCTTATCATGGGCGACCAGTCAGGAACCGTAATCCACCATCCTATTATGGATTCTTTGCTAATCATTCATCAGATACTCCTACATACAAGCAAGCATTAAGCGGATCTGATTCTGAGTTATGGAAAGAGGCCATGGACAAAGAGTTTGAGTCATTATGTGAGCATCATGTTGGTGAACTAGTAACCAAAACTAAGGATATGAAGGTAATCGGTGGTACTTGGGTTTTGTCAAAGAAAAAGGATGAACTAGGAAGGGTAGTTAGGTATAAGGCACGTTGGGTTGCTTTGGGAAATTTTCAGAAAGCAGGTGTGGACTACGGGGAAACTTATGCTTCTGTTGGCCGTACTGAAACTTTCCGTCTTCTCATGTCATTAGCAGCAGCAAGAAACTGGCTTATATCTCAATTTGATGTTTCTACAGCATTCCTTCATGGAATCATGAAGGATGATGTTTTTGTGACTCAAGTTAAAGGTTATGAAATAGGTGGAAAAGATAAGGTATGGAAACTTAAAAAATCACTGTATGGTACTCGACAAGCACCTCGTCAATGGAGAGAGAAGTTTGTTGAAGTCATGACCAAACTGAATTTCTCTGAAGCTGAAGGGGACGAATCGCTCTTTCTTTTTCAGAAGAAAAATTCCTTCATTTTTGTTCACCTTCATGTTGATGATGGCCTGGTCTTCTCAAATTGCAACAAGACTGTTTCTCAGTTTCGTAAAGATCTAGGAAAACAATTCAAGATGAAGTGGACTGACAATCCAACGTATCATTTAGGGATTAAGATTTCTTACCTAAATGATTACATATCCTTAACTCAGGAGTCGTATGTGGATGAATTAGCTAAAAGGTTTAATATAACTAACTGCAAGAAATTCTCTACTCCACTTCCTGTGAATTGTACTTTGCTTGAACCACAACCAGACGAGGCTGAAGAGGGTAAAGGTGATCCCTATCAAGAACTCATTGGCTCCCTAAACTATCTTTCTGTGTCAACTAGACCCGATATCTGCCAAGCTTTAAATGCTTTATCTAAATTTAACTCTAATCATTCTCCTGATCACTGGCATCTTGCAATAAAATTATTACAATATGTTGTCTCCAATAAAAATATTGGCATCAAATATCGAAGAAATGTAGATGATATTGTCTTCAAATCTTATAGCGATGCTGATTACGCTAACTGTAAATCTACACGGTGTTCAGTTACTGGTTACATCATTCTGCTTAATGATAGTCCCATATCATGGCGCAGTAGACGTCAGAAGGTTGTTACACTCTCTGTCACTGAGGCCGAGTACATTGCTATGTGTGAATGTGCTAAAACATTAATTTGGATTTCAAAACTTTTTTTTTCTCTCAACATTAATATGAAAACTCCTCAAATTCATAGTAGTATTAATGCGCCTGATCTTTTCTGTGACAATTCTGGTGCTATTTTCCTGTCTAAAGAAGCCCAAATCAATGAGCGATCAAAACATATTGACGTCCGTTATCATTGGCTTCGGCAAAAAGTGAAGCATAATGAAATTAAAATCATTTATTGTTCTACACGGGATATGTTAGCAGATATGTTTACTAAGCAACAACCTCGAATTCGATTTGAAGCTGACAGGAAACATTTAAATCTTATCATGTGTGAAGCAGGGGGGGTATTGAAGGATGACGTGTTGCTACTGAAGGATTCCTGAGTATTCCACACGTGCTTAACACATTTCTGAGTATTGACTTATAGACGTGATTAATCAATGAGGGTGAATGATGTTATTATTAGATTGTATATATAGTAGATGTCTTTATTCTAGGTTCCCTATCCAATCTCATATTTCATCTTCATCAAATACTGATTGATCAACAATCTTTTATTTTCTTTGCTTGAAACATCTTTTAACTCGCTAAACTATTATTTGTTCAATACCCTTCTGTTTGTCAATCACTGGGGACAGGTACATGTACTGTGTTATTGTTATATTTGCTATGACTGATTGTAGTATATCTTTAGGTGATTGTCACGACTGAATATAGAGGGTATCTATTACTAACGAATAAATACTTTAACTATTTAAAAGGTGATTGTCACGACTGAATATAGAGGGTATCTATTACTAACGAATAAATACTTTAACTATTTAAAAGCTTTCGAATCAATAATACTTTGAAAGGAGACCATTGAAAATGTTGTTTCCTCCCTCCCTCCCACTTGCACGCTTGGACCCCAGGCAGGTAATCCCGTTCCCTCCATGGTTTCCTCCCCTGTTCTCCTCACAGATAGGCTCCTCAAGGGAAGAGGCTAGAAATGAAGTCCTCAAGTTGCTTTCCGTCTCCCCTTCACGCTCTTACTACATCTACACTGGTGGGTCCAAGTCTCAAGCAGGAGCCTTCGCTTCAGCTTTTGACCCCGGACAAAACCTACCTTATGTGGCACGCCTTGGTGACCCCCACCTTTTCTCAGTCTTTGAGACGGAACAAGTGTGAATCTATCTCAGCTTGCGCCTTTTCTTAGACAATCCGTTTCACTCTATATACAACTCCCTAGCCCTTTTGACAGACAATCAGTCAGTCATCAGAGTGCTCTCTACCGCATCCCCCTCAACCTCTACCTCAACCATCCTAGCCTCAATCACATCAGCAGTTCACTCCCTTCGTTGCTCTAACCCATCATTGTCACTCAATGTCCTGTGGTGCCCTGGACATGTTGGGATTCCTGGCAATGAAATGGCAGATCAGCTGGCTAATGGATCTCATCCGCTAGCATCCTCAGCTGAGTCCTTTCTCTCTTTTGTTCCCCCCCCCCACACCATCTATTTCAGCACTTAAAACTCACTTAAAAACACATACTAAAATCCTTCTATCATCTCCTCCCCCACCAGACACACTTAGGAAACTCAGAGGGAAATTTAACCCTCTGGGAACCCTTAAAGTGCTCATTGAACTTCCCCGAGCCCACGCTACTGCCTTTGAGCAATGTCGCTCAGGACATTCTCCCCTGAAACAATTTTTATTTCGTTTCAGAGCCGCGGACTCACCTATTTGCTTACTCTGCACACTTAACGCTCCTGATACCCCTGAACATGTCCTTCTCTTTTGCCCCGCTCACAATGAGGAACGTAAGGTTCTCATCGGTGCTGCCAAAAAACATAAAATGCCTTTCACCACTTCATCCCTTCTCTCTCCTAGTCTAATTACAAAACAAGTAGCCAATTTTCTTATCAACACTAATAGATTCCCTAACAATATGCCACTTTCCCAGTAACCTCATACCTTGTCTCCCTTTTAAATGCCCTGTCATACATCTAGTTTGTTTCCTCCCCCCCTGTATCTAGCTCTTCCACCTGTTCCCTCCTTCATGCCCCCAGCCGGGCGAGATTGTATGAAATAAAAAAAAAATAAAAAAAAAATGCTGTGCTCCTAAGAAATTCAACATTTCTGTTATTCTATGGGATGTAACAATTATGTAATAAATTTGTAACAATTAAGTAACAAAAAATCTAAAGCTATTATTGTCCTTAGATACTAGGAATCAATGTTGCGTATTTGTTACACACCTTTTACACAATTGTTATATGCTCCATGGCATACGAAAAAAATTTGGTAGTGTAATTGCGTATCTCCTCATCTTTGACACCTAAAATTGTTGAGTGTCTTCATACGATGCTGCAAGACCCTTAGACAATGAAGAAAAATTCTGAGAAAAATTAAAAAATATCGATTTAATTCGACTTTTAGCAAGGTTCTGTTTGCTAAATAAATATTATCCGGTTTAAATGTTATCGATAAGTGATTAATGAAACAGAATAAAAACAACGTTCAAAAATAAACATAGTTAATATTGATGGACATAATTGCCAATTTGAAAATTAGGAAAAAGAGTAACATTTCACAAATAGATCACCCTCAGTTGTAGTGGTCATTAGGAATTGGATGATGCACTAAAGAGAGAAATTATATAAGTTGAGCAGTCAGGATAAAACAGATGGTTCACACTATCAAATTAAACATTAATCTGTGCGACGAATAAGAGCTAAAACCGTCTAACAGGAGTTTTCTTTGCCATATTGGGTAGAATAGGGAGTGATATATCCGTCATTGCCTCAGACTTTACAAACAAGATAGAACTAGGGGAATTTGACTCTTGTGCAGATTGACAATCATACACTTCTTCATGGGGCGTACAAGCCGGTAAATTAGGTGATGGCCAGGACCATTGACTTTTTTCGAGGTATTCCCATTGCCCAATGTCATTGCATTCTCCCCTTCCAAATTGCCGGGTTTTTCTTGAACTTGACTTAGCGCTACTTCCCAAAGACCAGCCACTCTTTCTACCAAAGCTACTGCGCAATCGCTCTAGAAGATAGGCAGTTGCAGTTGGTGTTCGTGCACCTGAAATGCTTTCTCGGTTATCAATTTGTCTGGAAAATTCTTCTTTTGGTCCTACTGAAACTGGAACTTCTAATCGTTCAGTCCTCCCCTCAGTTAAGCGCTCTACTTCCGCTTCGTGAATGTTGGTATTCCTCCCA
This sequence comes from Hemileia vastatrix, assembly GCA_030280995.1. Taxonomy (NCBI): domain Eukaryota; kingdom Fungi; phylum Basidiomycota; class Pucciniomycetes; order Pucciniales; family Zaghouaniaceae; genus Hemileia; species Hemileia vastatrix. The sequence goes on along the minus strand of JASXTE010000006.1, from coordinate 15,671,925 downwards.
CTCGGTGAAAATGGGTGATAATCTGAATAGCTCCCCGAAAACGCCTGAATAATTTTTCCACGTGATGATTTAACTTTCACTCTTACGGAGTCAGTTTCAGGTACAACTTTAATCCTGTTTGAATGTTTGGTTCCCCAGAACCAGCCTCGCTCAACATTATGTTCAGATATGGGTTCCAAGATAGTTCTGTCATGCGCAAGTGGCCGCCTTGGCATTGATCGTGCAAAAGGATCTGGCGTGAATGGGTATTTAGACTCATCTGAGAGATTTAACTTGTTATACTTTGTGTAAGGATCTCCCCACTCCTTATCATTCACTTCTTTTTGTCGACGAGAATGAATACATCGACGCAACCCTATGACAAAAAACCCCAAACCTAGCAACGCGAAAACTCCTCCAAAAGCTGATATAAGTGGTATAACTATTTGTGATTTGTTATTGCCCGGTGCGGAATTAGTAGTAGAAATCACACTTGATGAGCTGGTAGAAGTGGTGAAGTTTTTACTGGTGTTATCAAATGAGCTCAAGCTTGTAGGGGCCGCCATTGTGGTAGTTGTAGACAAACTAAACTTCGTCATGGATGTATGTGAGACAATCGAGCTCATTGACATAATAGAAGTGGTATAAGGCTAGTGTAACAAGTTTTTCAATCACAAAAAGTATCACGTAACCCAGGATCTTTAGTTTAAGCTGATATGACGAAAGCCCCATAAAAGTCGAAATGGAAAAGCTTACAATTACTATTACTTCTGTAGAAGGATGATAAAGTCCATCATCATAGGTTGTTGTGGAATCATTCGAAGCCATTTTTAATTTATGGATTAGGTTTTGAGATATGAGTTTTTTTTAATTGAAAATACTAGGATAATAAGAAAAAAAAAATTCGTCAAAAAAAAAGAAAAGAATGGAGTGAAGTGAAATAGATTTATTATGTTGAGGTGGATCTTGGAAATATTTACAATAACCGAATTGTAATGCTGTATATAACCCAAGTTATTTTTCCAGAGAAGGCAAGCAATGCATTCACTTCTCGCATAAACTTACGCCAAGTAAAAAAAGAAGCACAATTAAAAACTACTACTCAGAAAGTTAATGTAGAATTTAAATTGCGCTTTGTTCGTTATGACAAGCCTCCTTGTTTTTCTATAACAAAACCTGAAAATTTTGTACAAGATGTAGTTTATTGATCCTCAATTCTTCTACCTTGAAGAAAACTCCAGTGAAAAAAGAAGGTTTTCAAGATAATTTGGATACAGCTTTCTCATTTCCAAGAGTGGTATGATTTCCGAGAAAGGCTACAAGCGGGAAATCGTCTTCAAGATCTAATAATCTGTCTCTGGTATTCTTGGCTCAAAAATTCTTTCATCATATAACTTTATATGGTATATCTTATTCTTGAGACTAAAAGAATAGAGAAATTAAAATGTGAAAGGTGAAGACATAGCTAAGTTGAGACTCTGATAATAGATTATAAAACCTTCATTCCTCGTGTTGAAAGTAAAAAAATAATCAGACAACTATATAATAGGGGGTATCAAAGTCAGAAATTTGTATTATCTAAAAGGTATTTCACAACACAAAAAGAAAGCCGCAAACTTGACATTGATTCTCAGTAAAAGGGTGTTTTGGGGGCACAATATGGCATATTTTAAAAAATAACCATGGCTGATTTGGTGGAAAAAAGAGGTATTTTGAAATGGAAGATTTCTAACTTTGATACCCACTAATGAAATGCGAACATTTCCATAACATCATTTTATACGTAGGATGAGATTTTGTGGGAAAAAATCATTTTAATGCAATAGCAAAAATGGACAAAGCACGGAAGCAATTTGTCAAAAAGCTGAAACAGAGTGGCTTGTCCCTCTACGAAATTTTGAATAGGCTTTGATATCATGATCAATAAAAGAGGATTAAAAATGACTTAAGCCATTTTTTAAAACTTCATCAAAAAATCGTTCACAATGAAGAGGATTTGTCTGTGGTTTTTTTTTATAAAATTAGGGAAAAATATAAAAAATTTAAATTGAAAGAAATAAAAAATAAACTATAAAATAAAGGTGTGATAAAGAGGTAGGTCATATCTAATCTGACTTGCATATTTCCTGACTATCTATACATTTGTGATGCAAATCGACGAGGCTTTTCTTTATTTTACAACTAAGAATATACAAATTTTAACACGATATAAAAAGTAAAAAGTTTACATGCTTGATTAATATATCACACGGACATCTTAATGCGCGAAACTGCGGTATCCTAAATTTGAATCTATAATTGAAGTCCCAATGAAAAAGCCTTTTGTAATGGGTTATTCTATCATAGATTGAATTATCTTAAAAGCAAGGGATATAATTAAAATCCAATAAGGAGCTAAACCTTGCCCTGAAAATTCGACTCTAGCCAGATATTTAAAAGTTGTAGTAACATGTTCTATGAATCTTACACCACAAGAGAATTGATGACGTTTTGTGCTTTTCGCCACCCGATCGTTTGACCTGTCAGTCAAGTGATCTATCATTTATTGGCTTCAGACATTTCAAACAACTTTTATTGATGGAAAAGACTGTTGACCTGTCGTAGGCAAAATAAAAGTTGTCTGAAATGTCTCAAGCCAATATATGATAGATTTCTTGACTGACAGGTCAAACGATCAGGTGGCGAAAAGCACAAAACGTCATCAATTCTCTTGTGGTGTTATATACCTCATTCGTTATGTATGTACTCAATATACTAATTGATTTAAATTGATGCTTCCGTCATTTTATCCAAAGCCAATCGAGATACCGCTCAAAATATTAGGCATTTTTTTTATTTTTTTTTAATTTCGTACAATCTCACCCAACGAGGGGCATGAAGGATCAGTCAAACATGAGTATTTACATCTGGGTGATTACTAGTAGAGGAAAAGCAGGGCAATGATCAGGAACTATATGAAGAGAGAGAAATTTGCGAGTTTAACATGTGAGAGGCAAGTTATTTGTAAATCTTTTGGTGTTTAGTAAAAATTTAGCCACGTCTAATATAATGGGAGAGGGAGAAAGCAGGGAGGATGTGTTAAGAGGGACTTTGTGTTTAGTGGCAGCGTGGATGAGTGCAAGCCTGTTATCTGAGTGGGCTCGGCATAAGAGGAGGAGATGTTCGGGAGTATCCTTGCAGTTTGAATCACAGTTGGGGCAATTTGGCGATTCCACAATTTTGAAGCGTGAGAGATAGTTATTGAGTGGACAATGGCCTGAACGAACTTGAGCAAAAGCTGAGGCTTGTGTGCGGGATAGCTCAGATAATAGTTTGAAGGTGGTGAGTGGGGAAAATCTTCCTCTGAGTTTCCTTAGGACATTAGGATTGGGGGTGGTGAGTAGGATGGATTTGTAGTGAGTTTTCAGGATAGATTTGAGTGAGGCTGAAGATGGGGGAGGGGGTGAAAAGCGGAGGGCAGAGATGGCTGCTGGTGCTAGGGGGTGAGAGCCTTTTGAAAGTGAGTTGACTATTTCATTACCTGGGATGCCCAAATGTCCTGGGCACCATCTTAGGGTAATGGAAACAAGTGGGTTTGTATGTTTCAGTTGCAACACTACCTGCGTAATGGCATGGAGAGCAGCCGTGTTGTGGGTGGATGGGGGAGATGTGGTGAGATTTTTGATTGTTGCTTGATTGTCAACCAGTAAGGTGAGAGAGTTTGTAATGTAGCGAAGGGGGTTGTTGAGGAAGAGATAGAGACTTAGTAAAATGCCAATCAGTTCAGCTTCAAATACTGTATATAATTGGGCATCTCCCAAACAAGAGACAAATGGGAAGGTAAGGCTAGGGTCATAGGCTGCAGCAAATGTACCTGCTGCAGACTTTGAACCATCAGTGTAAATGAAGTGTGATGAGAGGGGAGAGGATGAAATAGAGGACAGGACTTCTCTTTTTTCAGATTCTTTGCAGGACCCAATATCTGCTACAAAGAGGGGGGGAGCCCATGGTGGAAGAGGGATAGGGCATTTTGTGTCAAGGCCAGTGAGGGAGAGATGAGGGGGGAAGGGGTGAGAGAGAATGTGTAGTTGGTGTTGGTGAGATTTGGGGGCTTTGAGGGAGGCAAGCTCTCTGGCTAATCTTGCCATGGGGTTGCTCAGTGGGATGGAAAGTAATCGGAGCCAAGCTTTGTAGACAGTATAGTCGAGGCGTTGCTGGCAAGTGAGTGATGCAGTGTCATGAAGGAGAATACATACAGGGGTGGTACGGAAGCAGCCCAATCCTCTTCTCATGGCTCTGTTGTCTATCACCTGAAGCATGCGGGTTGTCCTGGATGCTTTTTTTGGTTTGTGCCATACAATAGCAGCGTAATCTGTGCGGGAGTGAATTAGTGATGAAATCAGAATTTTGTATTGGTGGAGTGGGATTCCCCATCCCAAGGAAGCCAGGCGGTGGATGCTGGAGACTGCCCGGAGACCAGTGGCAGAGAGGTTGGAGCTATTTGCTTTGTAAGAAAGTGTAGGGTCAAGGAGCACCCCCAGCCATTTGAGGGTGGGGGAGGGAGAGATGTTGCAAGAGTCAAAATGGAGGGTGGGAGGGTTTTTCAGGAGGGGCCGTCTTTTTGTGAGGAGGATCCATTTAGTTTTGGATTGGTCAAAGACTGCGCTGTGTTTTTTGCCCCATGAGAGGGCTTCTTCTCCAAGGGCCGCCAGTTTGTCAACAACCCAGTCTGAGTGCTGGCTAGCAGCCAGAAAGATGATGTCATCAATATAGCCTAATGAGAGGCATGATTGTGAGATAGAGGGGAGAGAAAGAAGAGTTGAGTTATATGTGATGTAAAGGATGGGAGAGAGTGGGGATCCTTGTGGGAGGCCCTTTGGTTCAAAGGCCGGGGGAGACACATAGGAGGAGAAGGAGATACTGGTAAGCCGGTCTTTGAGAGAGTTGGTGATGATTGAGGAGAGGTTGTGAGGAAAATATTAGGCATTGAAGCCCTTCTGTTCTTATTGTTAGTTTTAAGCTAGTGAGAGTCGCAACTGCGGACGTTTATGTATGTAGACTGTGCACGAGTCCTCTCTCTTCATACCAGTACGGCGTGAAGAGAGTGAGTTTACCTTTGCGGCTTTGGAATTCGATTGCACAGGTGAGTCATTATATAATGTATATCGACGAGCATACGTGACCCATGCACAGCATGGGTTAATAGTGGAATCAGAATTACTGGGATTTTTATCTGGAATCAGAATTTTTGTGCACTTGTATTGAGAAAGAGGTGAGAGGGAAGTGGCTGTGAGAATCTGATCACAATTCTTTTCTGAAATTCATCTATCAACTTTTCTCATCCAGCACATAAATTTCACATTATCCTCAAGCATTTTCACTATATACAACATTGTTGGAATTTCCTTCAACCTCATCAGCTAACAGTATGTGGAAATTTTCACCGTATTTTTCCCTGGAAAGACCTACATAGAGTTAACCATGACCAAAAACAGGTGGGACTGAATTCAGCTCTATAATATCCAGTGATTGTCCCTGAGATTGTTAAGCCTGTAACAGAGGGTCACTTTCAGAAACATATAGTTGTGCAAATTTTTCAGTCCCATCCAGAGGCAGCAGAAGTGAACAAATATAGTGCAGTAGTTCCCCTGATATTTGAAATGTGAATATTTCTTTTGGTCCCCAGGTTGAGTAATCATTCCTTTCACCAAGTGAAGTGATTTCCAAAGAGTTGTTGTAAGAACCTACATTTTTAAGAAGTGATCAGCATCTGGGCAAGAAAATTTTAAACATATCAGAAGACACAAAAATTTATCAAGATACAATGAGAAGGAACACTTTCCAATTTTCAAGTTCTTTAGAAGGTGTCTCAATTCTTCTGGGGGATCCTGAAGTGCAGGGATTCAGACCTTAAAATCACTGCAGCAAGTGGAAAATCTTGCTTACCTAATGGTTGATTTTGAATTTCCCTCTTCTATCCAATGATTTTCTTCAAAGTAGAGAAAAATTATATTACATTTCTTCTGAGAGTGTAGTTTGAGGAATGAGAGAGTCAATGGCCTCCTTCTTATTGGTGCCTGCTCTAAATTTGTCAGGCTGAGATCAAGTACAGAGACGTGAACTAGCATGAATGGTCAGTTGCCTAGAAGATTTTAATGGTCCTATATGAATACTGTAGTACAAATCCAATAAGTATTAAAATATAACTCAATATAAGGGTCTCAGTAATTTAAATCTCACTAATTATATATGGCTTACAATCTTATACTTGGTAGAAAAATAGATTTAATAATTCTGATACTATTCAAAGACATTATAAGTGCTATTAATATGTATTGTAATTGTATTGGTTATATATTTGAATTATAATGATAAAGAATGTAGAAAACATGTCAGGCTAAGATCAAATAAAAGGACATGAACTGCCTTGAAAAGTCTGTGTCTAGAAGATTTAAATGGTCCTATATGAATACTGTAGTATAAATCTAACAAATAGTAAAATATAATCCAAAATGAAGATCTCAGTAATATAATTCTCACTAATTTTATATATGGCTTACAATCTTTTTAGTTGGTAGAAAAATATATTTTAATTATTCAAATACTATTCAAAAGACTCTATAAGGGCTAATTGATATGTATTGTAATTGGGTTGGTTATATGATTTAAATTGTAATGATAAAGAATGTAGAAACAAGACCCAAAAACCTCCTCCTTTTATACACACTGAGTTCCCCAATGAATCCCTTGATATACCACTCCAATACACATTTAATGAAGCCTCCAGCCAACAAATAGACATGTCCATCAACATCCCCAGTAACTCATAACATAATTAGAAGAGTAACAACTGCCAAAATCTTGTAATAATAAGGAAAATCCATCAAAATAAAAGAATAAGATAAAAAGAGAGTATATGCGTATTAAACAATAATATAAAAGACTAAAGAGGGAATTTTTAAGGTTAATAATAGCTTAATAATAAGGGGGATTCACTGTAGAAATGATGGGGCTGATCCTGACATTATACTACATGAAATTCCCATTCAAAAATGACCAATATTGGCTGAGAAACCACCCAGAAACCCAAAAAGGAGCATGAGATGTGGGGTAACTACATGCAGTCCTTGGCAGGCGCTTGCACAGGTAAATCCTTGACTAACTTTAAGTGAATTTAAGTGTGGTTATGAAATAAGACGCCAAGAATGAGGTTATTAATGAAATTAGTGCATATAAAGAGGGTCAATGCATTATTAATTAAGCTAGGACACTCAATAAGCGCCTCTCACCTATTTTAGCCTGCTTCCCCACAGTGGGCATAGAATGTGGGGTAATTATAGTGTAAAAAAGCTAACTTTGCTAAAAATGAAGCTATTCACAGAGGAAAAATGCAGGCAGTATGTGGCCAGTACACAGAAGCCATTTCTGTCATAAAAAACACCAAATTTGAAAAGTGTTATTTTTATGCATTTAAGTAGCCAAATAAATAGTCCTAAATGAGACAAATTTATCTGTCAAAGCGCAATTTTGATATTCTCAAATTTATGGCGCATATAATCAGCTTTTAAGTGAAATAAAGCGCATTTCTTGTTTTTTGCATAAAACAGTGAAAATAACAGCTTTAAGTGTACTTAAAAATTATGTAACCTTATACTTAAGGTTCTTAAGATTACCCTAACATATCCCAAATTAATATTAAGTACATAAGACTTATAAAAGGTGGATATATGCGTGTATATAAGGTGTTATAATGGCATTTTTTGTGTATTACCATAATTTTACTTATGTATATTGTTTGTGTACTCTCAATTATTATTCCCATGTATAGTTCATGTTTTTAACATAACTTATAAGTACTTTTTACGCAGTACTGGGGATATACAGGCTGACACTCGTCCACCCAAAAAAAACAATAAAAAAATGATAAGTTATACATTTTATTTATTTATTTGTTAATTTTCAGGTATTCATATCAATTCTGTAGCATTAAAGATTATTCTTTAAAGAAATAAAACATAATAAAATATTATGAGTACTGGTTGTTACCCCTCAGCTGGTTGAACATAAATTTATTTCTGTTTAAATTTTTTAAGAAGGGTGGATAAATTAAAAATTTCTTTTTCAGGTATCCTTTGATCAAATTCATTTGATTTCCCTTTAAATCTTAATAAATACTCAATTCCTTTTTCTTTAGTATGGATTCTTTTCTTGAGTATTTTTTCAATCTCTGATTTTTCCACAATTTCTTCAGGTTGCTTTTTAGGCCTTCCCCTTCTTTTTGAAAATAAGTCAGGATCATTTGCATGGTAAGGTTTCAATAATGAGATAGGGAAAACTGGATGTTTCCTATCATATGGGGCATATAATATGACTTCCACTGCATTATTACCAACCATTTTGTTTACTACAAAAGGTCCTACAAAGGGATCCTTTAATTTAACATAACCTTGTAAGTTAAAATGTAGTGTTGATATTAGGACTTCATCTCCCTTTTTGAATTCAAATTCTTTATGAGATTTATCCCACCTTTTATTTTCATATTCAAATGCTTTTTGGATGCATTCTTCTGCATTCTTTCTACACATTTGTTGCATATGAATAAAGGATTAAGTACCAGGGTATATGTCTAACCTTGGTAATTTATTTAAATGATTTACTGGGGTATTTGGTACATATCCCAGCCAGAGTTCAAATGGTTTCTTCTCTGTTACAGAATGAGTTGTGCTGTTATAAGCAAATTCAAGGCCAGGAATTAATGTTACACAGTCATGTGTGAATTTCTCATTGTATTTGTATTCAAATCCAAAGGCAAAATATCTTCTGATCATGTCTTCTAGAGTTTGTATCATTCTCTCAGCCAGCTCATCAGTTTGTGGATGGTGTGCTGTAGACAATTTCAATTGGCAACCTGATACTTCCATCAAAGATGTCCAGAACTCTGAAGTGAATTTAGGGTCTCTGTCAGAAATTATGGCTTTGCAGAACCCAGCAGTATTCATCATCTGAGTCCACCATAGTAATTCCAAGTCTTTTGCAGATACCTCTTTATAGGTAGGGATAAATTTACACATTTTTGTTAATCTATCTACTATTACCCAGCAAGAATTGAAACTTTCTTTTCCTGCTAATGACAAGCCAGTTACAAAATCCATGCTTATAATTTCCCATGGAGCTTTTGGCTGCTCTATTTGTTGCAACAACCCAGCTCTCTTCCCAGTTAATCTATTAGATTTCTGACGAGAGTCACATGTTTCAATGTATTTTTGTACATCTTTTTTCATGTTTATCCACCAGGCTGTATTTTTAACTCTGGTTAATGTTCTGTTAATATAAAAATTACCAGCTAAGATGTCATCATGACAAGTACTCAACATTAACTCTTTCATAGAAGGTGGTATCACTATTAAATTACTTATCATTTTTCTGTAATATATGTATCCATCTTCAATTGACAGTTTACCTTTTTCCAACGCATTTCTATACTTTGGAGGAAAGGTTTTAATTAATGCACTCATGGAGGCATTAGTTGGATCATTTAGAATGGTAGATAGTTTAGTCAAATATTTATCAGATGAATAATTTTCCAATATAGTTTGCATAAACTCTTCCTCTAAATCCACTATATAAATCCCAAATATATGTATAACCTCATTTTCAGGTACATAAGCTGGGTTGTCAGCATCATTTAGAAAAGGTGAAAGAATCCCTTTTATACCTTTTATAAAATAATAAACGTTTTATCAATAAACGTTTCAACCTCTCAAATGTAAGCGATCTCTGCCAGTAAATACCTATAAAGGTAAAAATATGTTGATGAGCAAAATAGTCAGAGATCATATTTCACAATAGTAGAATCAACCTTTTATAAAATAATAAATTTTTTATCAATGAACATTTCAACCTCTCAAATGTAAGCAATCTCTGCCAGTAAATACCTATAGTAAATGGAAAATAAAATATCAACACGTGTAACTAAAGAAAGATAAAAATATATCCAACCTATAAAGGTAAAAATATGTTGATGAGCAAAATAGTCAGAGATGAGGAAAAAGGAATACAAAACATCTCTATATATATATCAGCAAACACGCTCATCAACAAGTTGGATATGATTGAATAGCACCAACATGTAGAACATTCTTAGAACAATAAACAAAAATAGAAAATAGAAAAATACGTGATACGTAGATATTATATGTAATGCAATGAGCACTTCATGTCAAGTGTATACAGAAGAAGTGAGAAAATAACAGAACTATGTACTTTTACACCCCTCCTTGCTGTCAATCATATCCAGCAAACCAATTTTCTTGGTAAATTTGGTGAATTTCTCTCTACTTAGTGTTTTCGTAAATATGTCTGAAACCATATCCGTGGTGGGGATGTATCTAAGATCAATTTGGCCACTATTAATTTGTTCCCTGATCCAATGAAATTGAATTTCAATATGTGTTGTTCTTGTGTGAAATATGGGATTTTTACATAGCGCAATACTACCTTGGTTATCTGAGAAAAGAACTGACGATGTCTTTTATTCATATCCAAGATCAATGAGCAAATTCTGCATCCAGATTGCTTCTTGACTTGCATCAACCGTTTCTTTACTTTCAGATTCAGAAGAGCTAAGGGCAACAGTTTGTTGTTTCTTACAACACCAACTAACTGTTGTTCCATTTATAGTGAATACATATCCAGTTGTTGAACGACATGTTTCACGACATCCTGCCCAGTTGGCATCAGCAAAACCATCAGGTAAAGAATGGCTATAATTCCCATTATTAGAGAAAACATCAAAGCCTTTGAAGTTCAATGAAATATTAATTGTACCCTTTAAATAGCACAAAACTCTTTTGAACACAATCCAGCTTTTGATTCCCAGTGCATTCAGAAATTGTGCCAGTTGACTATTGACAAAAGCAATATCAGGTTGAGTTCCTTGAGTAATGTAATTTAGTCTTCCAACGGCTTGTTGATAATTAATGTTTAATTTAGAGAATTGCTCAATTTTATCTTCTGTCACTTTTTCTTGTTGTGTGTTCATCATCATGGGTGTTGAGATTGGCTTATAGTCAGTCATTTCATAAGATTGTATTAGGTCTCTAATTTCTTGATCTTGAAAAAGTGAAATGATTTTAGCTCTTCAGTCTCTGATAACTCGCATCCCTAAAATAAACTTTGCATCACCCAAGTCATCCATTTCAAAATGAGCTTTAATTGCTTCCTTGAACCATGTGATGTATTTTCCAAAAATGGAGAGATCATCAACATGAACATGAACATAGCAAGGATTGGTTTCACTTTCATGAATGAAAAAACAGGGGTCTGCTGACAAAGAATGAAAATTTATTGAGTAGAAAAAGTTTAATAATTCATTATACCAACAGCGTGATGCTTGTTTTAGACCATAGAGTGAATGTCTGAGTAAAAGCACAGGATTGTTGAAATTGGCAGGTTTCTTCATGCCTAAGGGAAAATTCATGTAAACTTCTTCTTCTGGTTTGCCATGGAGAAAAGCTCCTTTGACATCCATCCGAGCAAATTCCCAATATTCACTATTTGCTAGACTGATTAGTACACAAAGCGTAGTCAAACGCCCAGTGGGCGCAAAGGTTTCAAAGTAATTAATACCCGCCTTTTGTGAACAACCCCTTGCACATAGCCTTGCCTTATATTTGCTAATATTGCCATCAGCATCTTGTTTGATTTTGAAGACCCAAACTAAGCCAATGGTGGAAATTTTATCGGGATTTTCCACAACTTCCCATACTTTTTGTTCCTCTATCATTTTTAACTCTTTATCTATAGCATCAATCCAATTATCACCATCAGATTGGTTAATTGCTTCAAAGTAAGTGAGAGGGTCAGAAAAAACTGAGTTTGATGTAAAGTCATGTTGGGAGTGTGAAGATAATGCCATTGTGTTACATAAGTATTCATCAATTAGAACCGCTGAACTAAGTATACGACAACTTTGGGCTCTTGGTCCCTCTATGATATTGTCAGTGTCAATATTTGAATCAATATTTTTAGTGGCTTTGTCAGGAGCCAACTTGTATTCCCAAAATTTTGATGGTTTTGACATCATATTTTCACCGGGAGAATTCTCATAGTCATCACTGATATTTAAATCATGTTCAACTGGATTTAATGTGGTTGACTCTGTATCATGAAAATTGTTGGGAGCATCTGAGAGTTTGAAATTGTTGGTAAAACGTTCAACCAATTCAAGGTTCTTATCATTTTTGGTACTTAAAGGAAAGGTCAATTCATCAAAGATTACACTATGCGAATATAAGATTTTCTTATTATCAAGTCTTAACAATTGATATGATGTTGTGTCTTCCAAATAACCAAGAAAACAGCACTTGATAGAATTTGCTATAAATTTTCCTTTTCTTAGACCTTTGTTGAGTAGAGCATATGCTGTACAGCCAAATGTTTGCATATGAGAGAGATTGGGTTTTTTATTGAATCGTTTCTCAAAAGGAATCATGAAATTAATAGATGCACATGGTAAAAGATTTTCTATGTAAACGGCAGTGTTTACCGCTTCTCCCCAATACTCTACTGGCATATTCGCATGAAAAAGGAGCAATTTTGCCATTTCCATTGTGATACAACTGCCTTGTTCCGCAATTAGATTTTGCTGAGGTGTGTATGGAGAAGTCGTGATAATTTTAAAGCCTTCTTTAGAACTCAAGTTTAAGAAATTTTTGTTAATGAATTCAGTTCCATTATCAAAAACTAAATGTGCAACTTTTTGTAAAGAGATATTTTCAATTTGAGCTTTAAATTTCTGAAAAACATTAAAAGTATCTGATTTGTTGCTAATAATATATACAAATTGATAATATGTAAATGAATCGGTGATCTTGAAATAGTAAGGAGATCCTCTTTCAGATGATGTTGTAATTAATCCACTTAAGTCACAATGGATATATTCAAGAAATCGTGTTCCTCATGGTAAAGTTCCAGAGAATGGATGATTATGATGCTTAGAATTCACACAGGGCTCACAGACACTAAGATCTTCAACAAATTTAAAACCCAAACAAGTTTCTAATTTATCTAGATAGTTATTATTTGAGTGACCTAATCTGAAGTGCCAAAGAGACTTTGAATTAGAAGATAAGAAAGAATTGAAAGAAACATTGAAAGACTCACCAAACTTTGCATTAAGAACAACAAGACCTTCCAATGGATCCCAATGTCCATCAAGTATAACTTCTCCATCTTTGTAAATAGAAACTTTGCCATCAGGATTTGTCAATTGGTGACACCCAAGTTTAATAAATGGGCCAATGCCAATGAGATTTTGATTTATTTGAGGAACGTGAAGACAGTTTGTGAGAGTGATAACCTCTCTAGGGGTAACAAGGTTGACAGAACCAGATCCATGACCATAAATGACAGAACCATTCCCAAGTTTTATTGGCTTTTGACAAGGGCGATAGTTTTTAAAGTTTTGGCAATGTCTAAACATGTGAACCGTTGCTCCACTATTGAAAATGATAAGATTTCCAACGCTGTGGTTATTTGAACAAGCCTTGAAAATTTTATTAGGGCCATAGCTGAAATTTGCATGAATTTCTGGCTCGGTTGTTGAGATATTTTGGGAAACTTCTTGGGATTTCTTCTTTTCTTGATGGAGTTCGAAGCAATTTTCTTCACTATGCTTTGTTTTTGGGTTATGTTTGCCATTACGGCAGACTGGCCATTTGGGTTTATCAGGATTTTTAGTGGTCATAGTAAGAGCTGAATTTTCAGTAGAGTCAGAGTCTACTTCAATAGCAAGTCGAGCAAGTCGTGAGAGAAGATTATGAACAGAGAGTTTTTGGTGAGAAACTTCTGAGGAGTGAAGAATTAGTGCCTTGTGGGTTTGATATGATTTGGGGAGTAATTGCAAGATTCAATGTGCTTCGAGTTCACCTTCAACAGAGACCCCTACTTCCCCGAACTCATTAATACAAGTCCTTAATTCATTTACAAAGCTCTTAAGGCCTTTATCTTGACATTTAACGTCATGATAGCGCGAAAATATTGAAGCCCTGTTGGAAGCATCATTGGCGGCATATTGAGCACATTATTTAGACAAAATTTTCCATGGATTTTAAATGCCTTCATCAGTGACAAACGCAGCTAAGTTCCTGGCATCAATTTTAGAGATGATGATGTCAGATGCTTTATCAACTATTGCTTGAAATTTGTCAATGAGATTTTGAGGTGCGCTATCGGCAGGTTGGCTTTCTTTCCCTAGAACTAATGCTTTAAGTTTGGGATGTGTCAGATGCGCAATCATTCTGATGCACCATTCGTGGAAATTTTCCAAGGAAAGAATGGGAATGTTACAAGAGGAATCATTGGAATTGTCAGTACTTTCCATTTTTGTAGATATAGGTCGTGTGGTAGATGTTGAGGATTCTGATGCTATTGAGTTTGAAGGAGCTGGTGATGAGATATCAAATGTATCGTTTGATGACATTCAATATAGGCCTGGGCCCATAACCTGAAAGAATCCCTTTTATACCTTTTATAAAATAATAAACGTTTCAACCTCTCAAATGTAAGCAATCTCTTTCAGTAAATACCTATAAGGGTAAAAATATGTTGATGAGCAAAATAGTCAGAGATCATATTTCAAAAAAGTAGAATCAACCTTTTATAAAATAATAAATGTTTTATCAATAAACATTTCAACCTCTCAAATGTAAGCAATCTCTTCCAGTAAATACCTATAGTAAATGGAAAATAAAATATCAACACGTGTAACTAAAGAAAGATAAAAATATATCCAACCTATAAAGGTAAAAATATGTTGATGAGAGAAATAGTCAGAGATGAGGAAAAAGGAATACAAAACATCTCTATATATATATCAGTAAACACACTCATCAACAATTTGGACATTATTGAATAGCACCAACATGTAGAACATTCTTAAAACAATAAACAAAAATTGAAAATAGAAAAATATGTGATATGTAGATATTATATGTAATGCAATGAGCACGTCATATCAAAAGTATACAGAAGAAGTGAGAAAATAACAGAACTATGTACTTTTACAAAAGGACTTCTGGATAATAAATCCACATTAGAATGCAATTTTCCTGCTCTATGAGTGATTGTCATTCTTCCCCTGTACTCTTGTACAGCTAGTTTCCATCTAAACATGTGCCTATTAGGGGTTTTCATGTTTAGTAATGATTTTACTGCACTGCAATCTGTTATAAGTTCAAACTTCTGGTCTTCCAGATAGTAATAGATTTTCTCCAAAGTTCACACCACAGCTAAAAATTCTAGCTGTGTGGTATAATACCTTAATTCTGTTTTTCTTAAGGTTCTGGATATATAACAGATAACTACTTCAGAAACTTTTCCATTTATTATCTGTTTCTGCTGTAAAGCAGCACCTGAACCTATGAAGCTTGCATTGGTGTACAATATAAAAGGTAGGGTGAAATCTGGCAGTCCCAATATTGGAGCTGACATTAAACATTCCTTTAATTTATTAAAGGCATTTTGTCTTTCATTATTCCAAATGAAAGCCTCACTTTTCCTGATTATTGTTGTTGAAGGAGCTGCAATGGATTGGTAATTTTTAATATACTGTCTATAATATCCACACATACCCAAAAAACTTTGGACCTTTATTACATTTTTAGGTATACCAATGTTTTTAATTGCTTCCACCTTATTCTGGTCAACACAAATTTGTAATCCAGATAAAACATGTCCAAGTGCTTTCAAGGATTGAAATCCAAACTTACATTTCTTTAATGCAATTGTCATATTAATTTCGTCCATCCTTTGAAAGACTCTTTTCAGGTGATTTAAATGTTCATCATATGTTTTTGAAAACACTATGATTTCATCAATATAGACCAAAAGCCATCCTTCAACCATTTCCTGATGGAAAACACTATCCATTAATTTTTGGAAGACTGAAGGCGCATTCTTTGCGCCAAATGGCATTCTCACATACTTATATATACCCATATGTGTGGTTATTAAATAGTAATTTTGAGAATTCCTTTACACAGGAATCTGGTGGTAACCCTTTTTTCCATCCAGACAGGAAATATATTTTTCTCCTTGTAAAGTAGCATGGATAGAAACTATCCTTGGTAGAGGGTAAATATCATCTACAGTGCATGTATTCAGAGCTCTATAATCACCGCATAATCTTGCCTTATACTTTTCATAAGAGATCAATACTGGTGAAATGACACAATACTTAGGTGTTGAGTCTACTTTTTCAACAATACCCATTTCCAACAACATTTTTATATTGTTTTCAATATCTTTCCTTTTTTCAGGAGATGCTGGGTAAGGTTGCGTTTTCAAGCTGCCAGGAATATTATCCAAATCACAGCTTAAGGAGATTTTCATCTCATGGTCTTTGACCAATCCTAGTTCATTTGAACCATGAGAAAATGCCATAGGATATGATTTAATCAACCTCAAAATATTTTCTTCTTCAATTTTTGAGAGTTGAGGACTGAAAGAGGCCTTTTGGATTTTGTTGTCCAATTCAACAACTTCAGTGGTGGTTCTTCCACCTTGCAGTTGTTCTTCTCTAGGAGAAATGGCATACACTGAATTTTCAGAACATATTTTGAATTTTCTCTTACCATTCATGCCTATAGTGAAGAAACTGTTTGCAGAATCTAGTTTAATGCCAAATTTTTTCAATAAATCATTGGCAATAATAAACCAATCACTACAATTATTATTATCCATTACAAAAAATTCACACACTGCTCTAAAATATCCATTATTATATTTAAAAAATAAAGCAGTTTTGTATTTGCCAATTGGATTTAAAACTGAACCAAAACCCCTCCAGTTCTTTGTCTGAACAGGCTCTAGTTTTTCCTGGTACTTACTGTCAAGTTTCATTAATGTATTAATTGAAACTACACTACCTGCAGCCCCAGTGTCAAGAATGGAATTCATTTCTCTTCCACATATGATAACAGGTGCTCTGAAAGGTGTTATTTTGTAAGTATCATGAGATACATCTTTAATTATTTCAGCTTCCTCAATGGAAGTTAAAGATGTATCTGTATGAGGTATAGAATCATTATGGAACATAATATCCTGTTCTAATACAAATATCTCATGTTCATTATCACTGTAAGATATGTTACTTTTACAATCCTCACTGGATTCCACGTTCTCATCTTCATGATTACTTGGTTCAGAATTCTTTGAGGTTTCAATAACATTTATTCTCTTCTTACACGTGTGACCCTTAACCCAAGGTTCATTAAATTTATAACAAGTGTTATTCTCTTGTATTTTAGGGAAAAGGGGAGCTGAAGGTTTTTTCTTCTCCACTGGCACTTTACTTGTAGTAGGTTTTACTATGTCAACACTTTGTCTGTAATTACTATACTTGGTTTCATACTTGTGGGTTAATAATATCTCATTGCATATATTAATGAACCCAGAGGTATCTCTGATGGTTTCAGTTCTAGCTACAATAATGTCTCTAACTGATTTAGGCAACTTGTATATTATTTTTCCTTTCCACTCCTGATAATCCATTTTTGGATCCATAGCTTTCATGATTTTTATTAAATTCATTAAAAAGACTATGGGTTTATCTCCAGCACTTGGATTATATCTTGTTCTTTCATAAAATCTTTGTTGAGTGATTCTAAATTTTGGGCCACCAAATTGCCTTTCAATTAGTGCCTTCCATTCATTCCAGGAGTAGTTAAATTCCCTCACTCAATACAGATTCAAACCATAATAAGGCCACATCTGTAAATAAAGATATTAATCTTGAAGTAATTTCTTCATCAGTTAATTTGTATGAAAATTTTAAGTTATCAATTCTTTGTATGAATTGTTGCCAATCAGATTTTGAATCCCCGTCAAAAGAAGGGTACTGATTTAACTTAGGCCAGTTCTTTTGGTTAGTTTTTGCTTCCCTAACCTCAGGAATATTAAGTAATTCACTTACTTTGGAAAGATGATCATTTATTTCATCGTTTACTGATTTAATGTTCTCAGAGCCCATGACACTAAGTTCATGTTCCATCATTGGTGTTTCATTTGAGTGTTTCATGAAAACAGGTACTCTTGCCACATAAGAGGTGTTATCTTTTACTTTTTCATTATTTTTCAAAAATTTTGCAACTTCTATTTCTACTCTTTGTAACCTATCTTTTATTACAGGTACATGAGTCAGAATATCATTTACATTTGAAAAAGACAATTTAACATGTCCCTCAATGGTAGCCATAACATTCTGAGAGTGTTCTAATTTACTTTCTAAATTTCTAATCTCAGAGTTCAATCTTTTATTCTCATTGATTAATTCATCATTTGAATTTTCAATAATTTTTAATCTATTGGCCGTGGTACTCAATGATTGTGTTAGCTTTAATAATACACTTTCTGTATTATTTTTTGACTCTTTTGAGAACTCTTGCAATTTTTCAGTTCTCAATAATAATTTAATTATTATTTTTGATTCCATTGGATTCTCTTTCAAAAAATATTCTATTTTTTCTGTGTCCAACTCAGAAGACTCATCATCCTGTTCAAGATTTGATTCATTTGGTTCAAATTTTATATTAATAGTATTATCCTGGTGATCAATAAAACTATTTACATTGTCCTCATTTAAAGACAAGTTTAACATATTATTTTCAAATGAATAATCCTTTAAATACTTATCAATTATATCTAATAATTCCTTATAAATCTCATTACCTATAAGTAATTCATTTTTAGGTTGATACAATTGATCATGAGAAGTTGGATGACTTACCAAGGTCTTATCTCACTTCCCCTGCCCCTCCTTGCCTTTCCCCTGTAAGGGTGACTGTTGGATCCCTGTTGAGGAGGGTTGTTGTAGTTTTGGGCATACCAATCCCACTTCCATTTGCTGACTGTTATTCTTTGGTCCTCTTCTGGGACTGGAGGTGTTTCTGTGGTATTTGGTGCCACTGTTTGTGGATGAGACTCTATATCCACTAGAGCCTGGTTGACTTCTACAAAGCCCTGTGCCGCCGTTTTCTCCAGATTGTTGATCTGGTCTACAATATTGTTTACTCTTATTGTTAGGGTATTCAGTAGGGTTGATAGGGAGTGAATTTGCTCTTGCAACGTGTTTTTGGACTTCTTTATTGAAACTTGCTTCAAGATTTTCCCTTTCCTCCAGGGACATTGGTGGAGTGTTGTTTATTATTGAATATTCTTGTCCCTCCATTTGAATGTCCTGAAAAAGGTCTTTCAGCTCTAGTTCTTAAGTTATAAGGTTTTGCCTTATTACTTACAATGTCATTGTTGTCACACATTTTGTACGTGGATTTTTTTTTAAAATTGAAATTGAGATATAAAACTTCAAAGAAGGAGTTTTATCAGTATTAATAAATAACTGAAGACAATTATATTGCTTACTTAGAGGTATGAAGTGAATTTTCTAAGTGCCAAAAGTCAAATATGCTTTTTAATTGGTCACTTGATTCAACTGGTCTACAATATGTAGCCATGTATTTATATTTAAAAAAGAAAAACTGTAAGTAAGATTCTTTTTAAATATTAAATGAATATTACAAACCAATAAAAATGGATTAAAAGTCCTTTTTAAAAGAAAAAAAATTAATCATTTTAATTGGTTTATTATCTGCAAAGTACACAAATTGAATTGGTCTATTGACAGACTCCCACTAATAACAATTATATAATGTTAAATTAGTGGTAAAATTGTTGATTCAATATCACAATTTTATTATATAACAGGGCTTATTTTTCTGAAATCACAATATAAGTGACACCAACCTGTTGTAATTATCCAAATATTTCTATAGGGATATTATTTACGTGTACCTTCTTTGAAAACTTTTACTTACTGGATTATAACAGAATTATTGAGGAAAGTTCCCCAATTGTCAGGCTAAGATCAACTAAAAGACGTGAACTAGCTTGATAAGTCTGTGTCTAGAAGATTTAAATGGTCTTATATGAATAATTTAGTATAAATCCAACAAATAGTAAAATATAATCCAAAATAAAGGTCTCAGTAATATAATTCTCACTAATTTTATATATGGCTTACAATCTTTTTAGTTGGTAGAAAAATAGATTTTAATTATTCAAATACTATTCAAAAGACTCTAGAAGGGCTAATTGATATGTATTGTAATTGGGTTGGTTATATGATTTAAATTGTAATGATAAAGAATGTAGAAACAAGACCCAAAAACCTCCTCCTTTTATACACACTGAGTTCCCCAATGAATCCCTTGATATACCACTCCAATACAAATTTAATGAAGCCTCCAGCCAACAAATAGACATATCCATCAAAATCCCCAGTAACTCATAACATAATTAGAAGAGTAACAACTGCCAAAATCTTGTAATAACAAGGAAAATCCATCAAAATTAAAGAATAAGATAAAAAGAGAGTATATGCATATTAAACAATAATATAAAAGACTAAAGAGGGAATTCTTAAGGTTAATAATAGCTTAAAAATAAGGGGGATTCACTGTAGAAATGATGGGGCTAATCCTGACATTATACTACATGAAATTCTCATTCAAAAATGACCAATATTGGCTGAGAAACCACCCAGAAACCCAAAAAGGAGCGTGAGATGTGGGGTAACTACATGCAGTCCTTGGTAGGCACTTGCACAGGTAAATCCTTGACTAAATTTAGGCAAATTTAAGCGTGGTGATGAAATAAGATGCCAAGAATGAGGTTATTAATGAAATTAGTGCATATAAACAGGGTCAATGCATTATTAATTAAGCTAGGACACCAAATAAGCACCTCGTCTATTTTAGCGTGTTTCCCCACAGTGGGCGTAGAATGTGGGGTAATTATATTGTGAAAAAGCTAACTTTGCTAAAAATGAAGCTATTCACAGGGGAAAAAAGCAGGCAGTATGTGGCCAGTACACAGAAGCCATTTCTGGCATAAAAACACCAAATTTGAAAAGTGTTATTTTTATGCATTTAAGTAGCCAAATAAATAGCTCTAATTAAGAAAAATTGATCTGTCAAAGCCCATTTTTAATATTATTAAATTTATAGTGCATATACTCAACAATTAAGTGATTTAAAACACACTTATTGATTTTTACATAAAATAATGAAAACAACAGCTTTAACTCTACTTAAAAATTATGTAGCCTTATAATTAAGGTTTTTAAGATTACTCTAACATATTCCATCTTAATCTTAAGTACATAAGACTTATAAAAGGTGGATATATGCATGTATATAAGGTGTTATAATGTCATATTTTGTATTTTATCATATATTTACTTATGTATACTATTTGTGTACTTTAATTTATTGCTCCCATGTTATTCCATGTGTTTAAGATAACTTATAACTACTTTTTACTTAGTCCTGGGGATATTCAGACACACAAAATTTGTGGCCATGTGTGAGTATTCAGTTGTTATTTGGCTATCTGGTGGATGAGGTTCAGCAGAAGTTTCATGTGTAGATATAATTTTTCTTGGAAGTGGAGGGCTAGTAGGTGTTTCAAAAAGTTTCCTTCTTTGAAGTGTATTTTTCAGAGAAGTTCATCCAAGTTTTGGTTTCCATCTTTGTGCCCTGAGCCATGCCCTTTTTTCTCTTTGCAGATTTGAGCCATGGGAGTTGGAAGTTTGCATTACAGATTTAAGAAGTAAAGTGCTTTTATGGTGACTATACATACCAAAATGAAATTGATGAAGTGTCAATAATTGGAGAGAATCATTAGGACTTGATATTTAAGCTATAATCTAATGATGACTGTGGATAAATAAACAAAATGAAGGAGTTTTATGCATGATATATACCTACTGCATAAAAATTTTATATTAAACATAATGGAAATAGGATGTATCATATTATCATGAAGAATATGCATTTCAAAGATATTTTTTAAAAAAATTGGTTATGAAAAGCAAGTAAATGTTTGGATTGATGGATTAGATTATAATCAATAATAACCCCAATCCAAAATCCAAGCTTGACAAACAATATGAATATAACATTATTGTAATTTTAATATTGATCAATGAGGAATCATCATCATATCTACATCCTTTTCTATTTTTTACACATAAAACCAGGTAAGGGATGTTTCAAAAATTATTAATTAAATGAAAAAATGATGAAGATGGATTGGTACTCATTGTTATTTCTAGTTAATTTAAGATATTTGATGATACATGCCATGAATGATAATAGAGGATGATAGGATTACATTCACTACTGAATCATAAATATTATAAATATAAAATATAGATGAGGTCATTATTTTTGTATAAAAATTGTTGATATATTGAACATGATAATCATTACACAGAGTGTTGAAGTATGATATATGGTAATATATGTTTAGAATTATGATTGAGAATTTTATTAAAATTTCTAATTGTCATTATTAAAATAATTATAAATTTAATATAGATGAATTCATTACTATTTTTTATATTTAATTTGCTGAGATATTGATTAACATTCACTATGCAATATAGGGGGTGGATTTGCTAGCAAGTCCCCAACCTGAACTCAGATGGAACTCAGATGGAACTCAGACTGAACTCATACTGAAATCTACTTGAACACCCACCTAAAACTTCTCTGCTTAGTGATGTTCTTCCCTTATTGTATGGTTCCTTTGTCAATAGCTCAATTTGTGTTCAATCTGTGGTGAATTTGGGTCTAAAGTTGCAGACTTTCTACCAAGTCCACCCCCATATTGTGTGGTGATTATTTTATTATTAAAAATATTTAATAATATTATATATATAGATATATATGAAATAATATTGGATATATAATATAGATAAAGTCATAATTATTTTTTAATGCATTGAAATATTAAGTTACATTGTTATATTATCTATTATGGATATAAAATAATATTTGTTTTTCTATTATGTTGATGATGAAGATGAAAAAGATGAAGACATTTGAAAAATTAAGATGAATTTATGAGAATTTATAATGATGATGAAGAAGAAGAAGAAGAAAAAAAATTGGGGAAAAAATGCCTTTGTAGATTCAGAAGTGAATTCTAGGGTGTAAGCATGGTGGGTAAGTGTCAAGGGGTCCTAATGGTCTAGAAGAGCTTAACAGAGGTCCAAAGGCAGAGAAAGGTGGATACTCAAGGACTTCACAGGAAAGGTACATAGGTTTTTATCTTTATGATTTATTACTCAAATGAAAGGTAAAAAATCTTACTATTACCTCTTAGATAGTTTAGAATTATGCAATTTTAAGTAATAAAACAACTATGGTAGTAATAAAAGATGTTATTGATTGTATATAATAAAAATTTGAGTAAGTAAAGTATGATAAAAAAAGCACAAATGGAAGGCCTTTTATAGATAAAAATGAGAGAGAGAACACAGAATTAAGAAGGCTACATACAGTAGTGAGAGAGGAAGAAAATTCTAGAAAAAAATATTTCAAATAATAAAAGTATTCTAAAGAGAGTGTCAAAAAATTTATTTAATATATATATCAAATTATTTGATGTATTCTAAATTTTACTGTAAATTTCACCATTAGAATAGAATAATTTGAAATAAAATTTTGTATTATTATAATTTTAACATTTTAAATAAAAGAATTTTAATTTTTAGTATCAATATATTTTTATCTTACTTCTAACCTGCCATGAGGACAGTGTTAGGGAATAAAAATATGAGGGACATTTTGAATTTTAAATATTTACTAAATTTACTTATTGTAATTAGTTAAATTATTAAAAGTAATTTTAAATTTAATATAATAAAATAAAATTCATAAAGTAAGAATTAAAAGGCATGGCTTAATCCCAGAAAATAAATAATTATTTTACTGGGTAAGTCTAGTAGCCTGGCTGACACTCCCTCACTCTAAAAAAAACAATAAAAAAATGCTATAATTTTTTCTTTTTATATTTTTTCAGTGGAGAAGGAAGTTTAGATATCTCTTTCCCAGGTATCCAAGAATCATATTCAGAAGATTTATTCTTGAATCTCAATAAGTATTCAGTATCTTTTTAAGCAGTGATTATTCTGTCATTGAGTATCTTATCAATTTCTGCTGTTTAAGTGATTTCAATAGGGGTCTTCTTTGGTCTTCCCCTCCTTTTGGGAAATAAATCAATATTGGATGTGTAAGGTTTCAGAAGAGATATTGAAAAACAGAATGTTTTCTGTCATATGGAGAGTACAGGATAACTTCAACTGCATTATCACCAACCATTCTTTTGACAACAAATGCACCTAAAAATGGGTCTTTTGATTTGTTATTACCTTATAAATTGAAGTGGACTTTAGAAATCAGTACCTCATCACCCTTCTTAAAAGTGTATTCTTTATGGTATTTGTCCCATCTGCTCTTCTCATACTTAAAAGATTTTTCAATACATATATTAGCATGAATTCTGCAAAGTTGTTGCATTTGAAGAAAAATTTTTACACCAGGATGTAAATCAAATATAGGTATTTTACTATTGAGAATTTGGGCAGGAGAATTTGGAACATATCCAAGACAGAGCTCAAAATGCTTTTTCTGAGTAAAAGAATGAACAGTGCTATTATAATCAAATTCCAAACCAGGAAGTAAGGTGAACCAATCATGAGTAAACATGTCATTGTATTTGTACTCAAGGCCAAAGCCACAATACCTTCTTATAATTTTCTCAAAAGTCTGAATCATTCTTTCAGCTAATTCATCAGTCTGGGGGTGAAGGCCAGTAGACAGCTTCAGATCAAAATCACAATAATCCATCAGAGACCTCCAAAATTCAGAAGTAAATTTAGGGTCTCTGTCAGAGATTATGGCCTTTGGAAAACCAGAAGTTTTAAACATATGAGACAATCACAAGAAGGCTAATTAATAAGTGGAAACATTCTTGTGGGTAGGGATGAATTTAAACATTTCTTCAAATCTGTCCACAATAACCAAACAAGAGTTATAACTGTCTTTCCCAGAAATGGGCAATCCTGTTACAAAGTCCATGTTTATTATTTGCCATGGTGCATCAGGAGCTTCAATATGTTGCATTAATCCAGCTCTTTTTCTAGTTAATATTTTTGATTTCTGGCAAGAATCACAGGATTCAACATATAGTTTGGTGTCCTCAGACATATTAACCCACCAAGAAATGTTCTTAATTCTGATCATTGTTTTTTCAAGATAAAAATGTCCAGCCAATATGTCATCATGACAAATTTTCAAGATGACCTCTTTCATAGAAGGAGGAATAAAAATAACATTACTCAACTTTCTTCTATAATAGAGGTAGCCTTCATCAATTGAAAATGTACCTTTTTCCAAAGCAATTTGGTACTTTGGTGGGAGGGTTTTAATTAATGCTTGTATTGAAGCATTCTTAGAATAATTTAATATAGTACATAACTT
Source organism: Hemileia vastatrix (assembly GCA_030280995.1). Lineage (NCBI taxonomy): Eukaryota > Fungi > Basidiomycota > Pucciniomycetes > Pucciniales > Zaghouaniaceae > Hemileia > Hemileia vastatrix. The sequence goes on along the minus strand of JASXTE010000006.1, from coordinate 15,646,582 downwards.
TTTTAAGTCAGTGTGTTTATCATATTAATCCAGAATAAGCTGTAATTTCTCTTCCTCCATATCAACCACATATATCCCATGAGTGTGAACTATTTCATCCTCAGGATCATGTGCAGAATTTGAGTCATAATTTGGAAAAGGTAAACTTGATAACATATCCACATTTGAGTGACCAATACCAGCCCTATGAATTAATGTCATCCTCCCTCTTTACTCTTGAACAGCTAATTTTTATCTGAACATATGTCTGTTAGGTGTCTTCAAGTTCAAGAGGGATTTCACTGCACTGCAGTCAGTGACAAGTTCAAATTTCTGGTCATACAGATAATAATGTAGCTTCTCCAGAGACCACACTACTTCTGAACACTCCAGTTGAGTGGCACCATATTTTAATTCACTATTTATCAAGGTTCTTGAAATATAAAAAATTACTACTTCTGATACTTTATCATTCATAACTTGTTTTTGATGGAGAGCAGCACCAAGAATAATAAAACTGGAATCAGAGTATAAATAAATGGTTGATTAAAGTCAGGCAAAGCAAGATTTTGTGCTGACATCAAACAATATTTCATAGTGTCAAAATTTCTTTGTATTTCACTATTCCAGAAAAAAGCAACATCTTTTCCAGTTGATTGTATTAGAGGTAATTCTATGACCTGATAGTTCTTAATATACTGTCTATAGTATTCACACATTCCCAAAAAACTTTGGAGCTCTCTCACTATAGTAGGAGATTTTACCTGTTGTATGGCTGCAACTTTTTTTTGGTCAATAAATATCTGTAAACCTGAGACAACATGACCAAGAAATTTCAAAGAATGAAAACCAAATTTGCATTTTTTTCAAAGCAAGTGCCATTTTTATCTCATCCATATTATGGAACACTTTACCCAGGTGGTTATGATTTTCCTCAAATGTTTTAAAGAATATGATGATATCATCAATGTAAACCATCAGCCATCATTCAATTATTTCTTGATGGAATGTGTTATCCATAATCTTTTGAAAAACTGAAGGGGAATTTTTTAATGCCAAATGGCATCCTAACATAATTATAAATACCCATATGAGTAGCAATCATCAGAAAATTTTGGGAACTCTTCTCAACAGGTACCTGGTGATATCCTTTATTACCATTTAAACAGCTAATATATTTAGCACCTTGTAAGGTAAAATTTTAAGAGCTAATTCTGGGTAAAGGATAAATATCATCTATAGTATAAGTATTCAATGCTCTATAATAACCACATAACCTGGCTATATCTTTCTCATAAAAGATTTACACAGGTGAGGTAACACAATTTTTAGGTGTTTCAGCTACCTTTTCAATAATATTAATTTTCAAAATGGTAGAGATATTGTCTTCAGTATCTTTTTCTCTTTGGGGGAGAAGCATGATAATGCTTCTTCTTTAAACTAGGTGGTATTTCAGTCAAAGGGCAAGATAATGAGAGCTTCATTACTTTTTTACCAATCCTAATTCATGTGACCAAGAGCAAAGGCCATAGGAAAAGATTTTATCAACTGAATGATGGAATCTTTTTCCTCAACAGAAAGTTGTTCTCCAAAAGAAGCTGTGTAAATATCAGACAGAAGGGCAGGCATTTCCTTTGTAGATCTTCCTTTATATTGAACTACAGAATGACATGTGTTCAATTCTGGTGTTAATAATTTTTTGGGGGATGAAATTTTAAATTTTCTCTTCCCATTCAACCCCATGGTGAAGCATTGGTTTGAGGGATCCAATTTAATTCCATATTTGGTTAAAATTTCACTTCTTACAATGAAAAAACCACTTAAATTATCATTTTCATGACTACAAAGTCACACATAGCTCTTACAAAGCCATGGTTATATTTGAAAAATACTGTTGCTTTGGATTTACCAATGGGGGACAAAATAGAGCCATAACCTATCCAATTTTCAGAAATGATAGGAATAATTTTGATTTATAATCCTGATCCAATGAAGCAAGTACTTTTTTAGATACTACACTTCCTCCAGCTCCAGAATCTAAAATAACCTCAATGTTCTTTCCAATAATCAAGATTGGTGCCTTGAGAGGAGAAATAATTATTGAGCTGTCTTTAAGATATCTTATGATCTAAGAATCTTCTACTGTATATAAATCATCATTCTCAATGTCAATATTATTCAAATAATGAATATCTTCTTCCAGCATCAAAATTTCCTGGTGAGATTCATAAGAAATATTTCTGGCACAGTCACTTGAAGTATCATCTATTGCAGCTGTGTCATCAGCATGTTCCTCTGTTTGTTCAACAAGACTTATTTTCTTGTCACAAAAATTTTCTTTATTCCAAGGCTTGATGCATTTAAATCAAGTGTTTGTTGCATACTTTTTAGGTGCAACCAGGGAAGAAGGGTTACCAACCTTTCCAGGAGGTTTCTGTTGGTAATTGGAGGTCTTCTCCAATGAAGATCAAGGAATGAACCTTCTTTAATCATACTTGTTATTTAAAAGATCTCATTGCAAGTATTAATAAAAGAAGATGGTTTTCTTGAGAACTCAGTCCTAGAAACTATTAAGTCTCTCAAAGACATAGGCAATTTATAGAGGATCCTGTCCTTCCATAAATCAAACTCCATATTTGGGTCCATTGCCCTTAAGATTTTTACAAGTTTCATTAAAAACTCAATAGGTTTATCAGTAGAAGAACTATATCTAGTTTCCTCATACTGCCTTTGTTGAGCCATTCTGAACTTGGAGCCACCAAATTGTGCTTTAATTAATTTCTTCCAATCCTCCCATGAGTAGTCATTCCCATCCAGGAGAACAGATTCATACCACATCAGGGCAACATTAGTGAACAAAGAAATTAACTTGGACACAATTTCCTCATCTGGGAGTTTGTAAGAATTTTTTAAGTTATCAATTCTGCAAATAAATTTTTGCCAATCAGAGGAAGAATCACCATCAAATGTATGTTATTGGTCAAGTTTTGGCCAATTCTTTTGGTGTGAGGTAATCTCCTTGTTACAAAGTTGCTTCTGTGTAAGAAGAAGGTGTAATTTTTATAATTGGGAAGTAATCTCATTGTTTAACCCTTCTGTAGATGAACCAGGTGCATCATCACTATTTGATGGAAACTCAGGAATATCTACAGGCATTTCTTGCACTAATTTTACTTTAGATGGACTAGGTACAGGTAAATTTGGAGTTTCTTGTGCAACAGGTTCTTTCAAAGAAGTGGCAAAATACCTTTGGTCATTTAACAAGGAGTTCAACTGCTATTAAATTTTTGTTAGTCTGGTTTCCACTCTTGGAATACTGGATAATTTTTCATTGATAGTTGAAAAAGATAATTGACTCTTGTTTTGCAGAGTTGAGTAATGGTGTCAGCCAGGCTACTAGACTTACCCGGTAAAATAATTAATTATTTTACTGAGTTAAATCCACGCCTTTCTTCCTAATAATAATTATTTATTTGTTTACTTAAGTAGTACTTACAATTAACTAAAGTTAAGTACAATAAGTAGTATAAATAAATAATATAAATAAAATGTCCCTTACAATTTTACTATCTAACACCGTGCTCAAAAGTATATGTCAAAGGGAGTAAAATTAATAATAAATTTATAATATAAAGACTTTAAAACAATTATATTACCTCAGTGAGAGATCTGTAATCCCGTGAAAGTAATGTAATTGATTATTTATTATGTAGTAATTGTGACAGTCCAAGGAATTCAAACTTTGTTACTAATAAATTTGATGCCCTTGTTGACGTACTAATTTATTACTCTCTTATGTCATTCATGTACTCCTTTTTCTTTTCATTCTTTTCTCTCACACTCACAGTAGACTGTGTAAATTCCTTACATTTTATTTCCTCATATTTTGCCTATAAAAGGCCTCTGATTTTGTGCTTTTCAAACCATTCTTTTATCACCTTACTTTATTATTACTATTTACAACACCATACTTATTTTTATATTTTATCACATTAGTAGTTACAAGAGCGTAAATCTAATCAATAAATTATATTAATATTTAAAAATCTACCTCTTATATTTGAGTAATAAATCATTTAGATTAAGAAATACGTACCAATTTTTGAGAGTTCATTTAAAATCCTTAAAATCCTCATAGAGACTTCATACCAAATCTTCTAGACCAAAAGCGTACCTTGACAATTGAGGGCTTTCCGAATTATTGATGGTGCAACAATATTTGAGGCGTAATTGAGGGGACCATCAGTGTGTGAAGTACCTGTAAAGGACAAGAAAGCGAGAAAACGACAAACGTCATACGTCACGTGACACAAATTTTTGCTGCGAAAGGGAATCGAACCGTGCTCCAAAAATTAAGTTCATATACTGACTAAATGTCGTATATATTGTGGTAATTACTTTTATTACTATTTGTGGGTTACTCTTCACTCTTCATTTGCTACGTATTTCCTTTTACTCAGCACTCTGTAAGTGGCATTAATTTGCTCATTTTTCAGGGGGAGGTGTCTGGTAATTGGACTTATTTTTATTATTATATTTTTTTTATTTTTCCTGGTAGACCATAATAGAGCAATAAGTTTTCTTAGTCCCAGAGGTAATAAAATAATTATATTTTAATATTTTTTATTATAATTTTTCAGTTGACATTTGTCCTGATTAATTTAATTGTTCCAGTTGACAAATTGTCCTGACAATAATATTTTTAATTAATATATAATTAATATTTAATTACTTCAGTTGACTTTGAGTCCTGGTAATTCAATAAATATTTTAATTAATAAAACTCACATTTAATTATTTCAGTTGACATTAAGTCCTGGTAATTAAGTGATCAAGCTTAATAAAAATTTAAAATAAAAATTTATATTTAATTACTTCAGTTGACATTAAGTCCTGGTAGTTAAGTTATCAGTTTAATAAAATTTTGTTAAATTAATAAAGTTTCATATTTGATTACTTCAGTTGACAATAAGTCCTGGTAATAAATTAGTTGATTTAAATCCTGAAAATAAATAATTAAAAATTATTAATAAAAATTCTAATTTATTTCTACAGTTGATTATATTATAATCCTGGTTTTAAATTTTTTTTATTAATAAATTAATTTTATTTAAGTTGATTTTTATCCTGAAAAAAGATTTTCTTTATTTATTTTTATTTATTTTTTTTATAAAAAATCAAAAATAAAGACTAATTAATCTTATTGTCTCTTTTCTTCATTTCAGTAAAATCTTAAAATGACTGACCAAAGTGGTTCTGCTGCACGTGAAGAAGAACTAGACTTAATTGATTATGATGAGCCTACTTCTGTAAGCTCTCCTTTAACAAGAAGAATTTCTAAAACTAATAAATCCTTGCCCAAAACAGGATGTAGAGATGGAAGAAGTAGAAATCCTAGTGGACACAACTCAGGATCAGAAGCCTATGATAAACCCACCAGAAGAGCTTCCAAAAGGCTTCAGGATAAAAAAGATGCCATTGTCTCAGCAGGTAAAGAATCTTTCTACTCACATAAAGTAGTTAAGGACAGAAAGCTTGAGACTAAAGGTAAGGGTAGATGCTTTGGAAGAAAAGGTGAGAAGAACAGATACTTTTCTCCAAGAGAAGAAGAAACCTCTTCCTCCCAGGGATCAACAACAATTGGCTCCCCAGTCCCAAGAGAAGGTGGAAGTGTCCAAGTGGCAGTGGGACTGGCTAAACACTCAGTGGGACTACCTGGCTCAAAACCAGCATCAGTTACCTCAGGCAGGTCCATCAAGGCCCAACCAGGTCAACCCCACTCCTCCCCACCCTTATCAAGGAGGCAAAAGAAGAAGAAAGCCCAATATGGTGATACCCAGCAAACCCTGGTACGTCCCTCTATTGATTCTCAAGTGCCTTTTCTTGTGGCTGACTCTGTTCCTTCAGGTAAATCTGGAAGGGAGGATGAAACCTTGAGACCTATAGAGGCTGGGAGTAGTAGACAAATCACTCATGTATCTAATCCTTTACTTTTAATTGCTACCTCAATGATTAATCCTAATATGGCTGTGATTGATGAAACTCTTGACCCTGAGTTCTATGAGAGTCTGGAAAGTTACTCAGTTTCCTTATTGAGAAACACTCCAGATGTAGCAAGAATTAATGATGAGCACTTGAGAGATATTATTGCCAAGCAAAATCATATAATGAACAATATGCAATTGACTCAGAGATATAATAGTTTGTTAACTGATCAGGGTTATCAAGCATTAAGAAGTGAATCACAGAGAGTCTCTGATGAATTGTCTCATTACAAAGCAACCCATGAAAAGAAAGTTGCTTTATGGTAAAATATAAAAAATGATTTGTCTAAACTAAAAGATACTGTATCTGCCTGTTGCCAGGAGGTAGAGATATATAAGATAAATCTGAAAAGATTGAATGACCATTTGTCATCTTTTCAAAATAAAAATCAGTTATCTTTTGCAACTATCAATGAGAGTTTATCTAGTCTTCCAAGAATGAAAACAAGACTAACAACCATTGAAGAAAAATTGAACTCATTGTTAAATGACCAAAAATATTCTGACATTTCTGTGAAGGAACATATAGTGCAGGATGCTCAAATAGTACCTGTGGCTAGTTCATCTAAAGTAAAAATAGCTCCAGAGATACCTGTTGATAACACTGAGTTTCCATCAAAAACTGATGATGCACCAGGATCTGCAACAGAAGGATTAAACAATGAGATTTCAGCCCAATTAGAGAAATTACAGCTGCTTCTTACTCAGAAACAAGCTAGTACTAAGGAGACTCCTTCAAATCAAAAGAATTGGCCAAAACTTGACCAGTACCCAACATTTGATGGTGATTCTTCCTCTGATTGGAAAAAATTTATTTGCAGAATTGATAACTTAAAAAATTCTTACAAACTCCCAGATGAGGAAATTGTGTCCAAGTTAATTTCTTTGTTCACTAATGTTGCCCTGATGTGGTATGAATCTGTTCTCCTGGATGGGAATGACTACTCATGGGAGGATTGGAAGAAATTAATTAAAGCACAATTTGGTGGCTCCAAGTTCAGAATGGCTCAACAAAGGCAGTATGAGGAAACTAGATATAGCTCTTCTACTGATAAACCTATTGAGTTTTTAATGAAACTTGTAAAAATCTTAAGGGCAATGGACCCAAATATGGAGTTTGATTTATGGAAGGACAGGATCCTTTATAAATTACCCATGTCTTTGAGAGACTTGATAGTGGCTAGGATTGAGTTCTCCAGGGAACCTTCTTCTTTCATTAATACTTGTAATGAGATCCTTCTAAACAACATGTATGATGCCAGAAGATTCATTCATAGACCCCCTTTGGAGAAACCCTCCAATTACCAACAGAAACCTCTGGAAAAGGTTGTTAAACCTTCTGCCCCTGTTGCACCAAAGATGTATGCAACAAACACTTGCTTCAAGTGCAACAAGCCTTGGCAGAAAGGCCATGTTTGTGACAAGAAGATAAATCTTGTGGAACAAACAGAGGAGCATGCTGATGACACAGTGGCACTGGATGATACATCAAGTGATTGTGCCAGAAATATTTCATATGAATCTCAACAAGAAATCTTGATTCTGGAAGGGGATATCCATTATTTAAATACTATTGATATTGAAAATAATGATTTATCTACAGTTGAAGATGCTGAGATCATAAAGAACATTGAGGATAGCTCATCTATTATTGCCCCTCTCAAGGCACCAGTCTTGATCAATGGAGCCAGAATTGAAGTTGTTCTGGATTCTGGAGCTGGAGGAAGTGTAGTATCTGAAAGAGCACTTGCTTCAGTAGATCAAGACTATAAATCTAAACTTATGCCTATCATTTCTGAAAATTGGAGAGGGTATGGCTCTGTTTTGTCCCCCATTGGTAAATACAAAGCCACAGTTTTTTTTAAATATAACCATGGTTTTGTAAGAGCTATTTGTGATTTTGTTGTCATGAAAAATGATAACTTAAGCAATTGGTTTATTGTAGGGAATGATATTTTAACCAAGTATGGCATAAAATTGGATCCTTCAAACAAATGTTTCACAATGGGGATGAATGGGACGAGAAAATTTAAGATTTCCTCCCCTAAAAAATTATTAAAACCAGAATTGAACACATGTAATTCTGTGGTCCAATATAAAGGTAGATATACAAAGGAAATGCATGCCCTTATGTCTGAAATTGACAATGCTTCTTTTGGAGAACAACTTTCTGGTGAGGATAAAGATTTCATCATTCACTTGATAAAGTCTTTTCCTATGGCCTTTGCTCATGGGTCACATGAACTGGGATTAGTTAAAGAGGAAATGAAACTTTCATTGTCTTGCCCATTAACTGATATACCACCTAGTTTAAAGAAGAAGCCTTATCCTGCTTCTCCCACAAAGAGAAAAGATATTGAAGACAATATCTCTACCCTTTTAAAAATGAATATTATTGAAAAGGTAGTTGAAACACCTAAATATTGTGTTATCTCACCTGTCCTAATTTCTTATGAGAAAGATAAAGCCAGGTTATGTGGTGATTATAGAGCACTAAACACTTATACTGTTGATGATATCTACCCTTTACCTAGAATTAGCTCTATACATTCTACTTTACAGGGTGATAAATATATCAGCTGTTTAGATGGTAACAAAGGATATCACCAGGTACCTGTTGAGAAAAATTCTCAGAACGTTCTGATGATTGCCACTCATATGGGTATTTATAAGTATATTAGGATGCCATTTGGCCCTAAAAATGCCCCTTCAGTTTTCCAAAAAGTAATGGATAACACATTCCATCAAGAGATAATTGAAGGATGGCTGATGGTTTATATTGATGATATCATTATATTCTCAAAAACATTTGAGGAACATCTTGAACACCTGTGTAAAGTATTCCAGAAAATGGATAAAATAAATATGACACTTGCTTTGAAGAAATGTAAATTTGGTTTCCATTCTTTAAAAGTTCTTGGTCATGTTGTTTCAGGCTTACAGATATGTGTTGACCAGAACAAAGTGGCAGCCATACAACAGGTGAAGGCTCCTACAACAGTGAGAGAGCTCCAAAGTTTTTTGGGAATGTGTGGATACTATAGACAATATATTAAAAATTACCAAGTCATAGCTTTACCCCTTACCCAATTAAATAGAAAGGATGTTGCTTTTGTCTGGAATAGTGAAAGACAAAGAGCCTTTGACACTATGAAACACTGTTTGATGTCAGCACCAATTCTTGCTTTACCTGACTTTAATCAACCATTTGTTTTGTACACTGATGCCAGTTTCATTGGTCTTGGTGCTGCCCTCCATCAAAAACAAGTGATAAATGATAAAGTTTCAGAAGTAGTAATTTGTTATATTTCAAGGACCTTGAGAAATAGTGAATTGAAATATGGTGCTACTCAATTAGAGTGTTTAGCTGTAGTATGGGCTCTGGAAAAGCTTCATTATTACCTAGATGACCAGAAATTTGAACTTTTCACTGACTGCAGTGCAGTTAAATCCCTTTTAAACTTGAAAACACCTAACAGACATATGTTCAGATGGCAGCTGGCTGTTCAAGAGTACAGAGGGAGAATGACAATTATTCATAGGGCTGGTATTGTTCAATCAAATGTGGATATGTTATCTAGGTTACCTTTGCCAAATAATGACTCTAATCCTGTGTATGATCCTGAGGACAAAATTATTCATATACATGGGATATATGTGGTTGATATGGAGGAAGAGCTATTACAGCTTATTCTGGAATCATATGATAAGGACACTGACTTAAAAAAGTTATGCACCATATTAAATGATCCAAAGAATGCTTCAATACAAGCATTAATTAAAACCCTTCCACCAAAGTACCAAAAAGCTTTGGAAAAAGGTAAATTTTCAATTGATGAAGGATATCTATATTATAGAAGAAAGTTGAGTAATGTTATTGTTATTCCTCCTTCTATGAAAGAAATCATCTTGAAAATTTGTCATGATGACATATTAGCTGTACATTTTGATCTTGACAAAACAATGATCAGAATTAAGAACACTGCTTGGTGGGCTAATATGTCTGAAGACACAAAATTATATGTTGAATCTTGTGATTCTTGCCAAAAATCAAAAAGATTAACTGGTAAAAGAGCAGGATTAATGCAACATATTGAACTTCCTGATGCTCCATGGCAAATAATAAACATGGATTTTGTAACAGGATTACCTATTGCTGGTAAAGACAGTTATAACTATTGTTGGGTTATTGTGGACAGATTCACAAAAATGTGTAAATTTATCCCTACCCACAAGGATGTTTCCACTAAAGAATTAGCTTTCTTATGGTGGTCTCATATGTTCAATACTGCTGGTTTTCCTAAAGCCATAATCTCTGACAGAGACCCTAAATTTACTTCTGAATTTTGGATGTCTCTGATGGATGTTTGTGGTTGTGATCTGAAGCTTTCTACTTCCCATCACCCTCAGACTGATGGTTTAGCTGAAAGAATGATTCAGACTTTAGAGGGCATGATAAGAAGATATTGTGCCTTTGGCCTTTAGTATAAAGATAATGACAGATTCACTCATGATTGGGTTACCTTACTTCCTGGGTTAGAATTTGCTTATAATAGCACTGTTCATTCTGTTACTCAAAGAAAGCATTTTGAGCTCTGGCTTGGATATGTTCCCAATACTCCTGCCCAAATTCTCAATAACAAAATACCTAAATTGGATATACATCCTGGTGTAAAATCTTTTCTTCAAATGCAACAACTATGTAGAAATCATGCTCAAAAATGTATTGAAAAATCATTTGAATATTAAAAGAAAAGATGGGAAAATCCCATAAAGAATACACTTTTAAAAAGGGTGATGAAGTGTTGATTTCTACAGTCCACTTCAACTTACAAGGTAATAACAAATTGGAAGATCCACTTGTTGGTCCATTTGTTGTCAGAAGAATGATTGGAGATAATGAAGTTGAGGTTATTCTGTATTCTCCATATGACAGAAAACATCCTGTTTTTCCAATATCTGTTTTGAAACCTTACACATCCAATAGTGATTTATTTCGAAAAAGGAGGGGAAAAACAAAGAAAACCCCAAATGAAATCACTGAAACAGCAGAAATTGAAAAAATTCTAAATGACAGAATAGTCACTGCTGAAAAAGGTACAGAATACTTATTGAGATTCAAGAATAAATCATCTGAATATGATTCTTGGATACCTGGGAAGGAGATATCTAATCTTCCTACTCTACTAAAAAAGTATAAAAAGAAAAAATCATAGCATTTTTTTTATTGTTTTTTTAGAGTGAGGGAGTGTCAGCCAGGCTGCTAGACTTACCCGGTAAAATAATTAATTATTTTACTGAGTTAAAGCCACGCCTTTCTTCCTAATAATAATTATTTATTTGTTTACTTAAGTAGTACTTACAATTAACTAAAGTTAAGTACAATAAGTAGTATAAATAAATAATATAAATAAAATGTCCCTTACAATTTTACTCCCTAACACCGTGCTCAAAAGTATATGTCAAAGGGAGTAAAATTAATAATAAATTTATAATATAAAAACTTTAAAACAATTATATTACCTCAGTGAGAGATCTGTAATCCCGTGAAAGTAATGTAATTGATTATTTATTGTGTAATAATTGTGACAGTCCAAGGAATTCAAACTTTGTTTCTAATAAATTTGATGCCCTTGTTGACGTACTAATTTATTACTCTCTTATGTCATTCATGTACTCCTTTTTCTTGTCATTCTTTTCTCTCACACTCACAGTAGAAGGTGTAAATTCCTTACATTTTATTTCCTCATATTTTGCCTATAAAAGGCCTCTGATTTTGTGCTTTTCAAACCATTCTTTTATCACCTTACTTTATTATTACTATTTACAACACCATACTTATTTTTATATTTTATCACATTAGTAGTTACAAGAGCGTAATTCTAATCAATAAATTATATTAATATTTAAAAATCTACCTCTTATATTTGAGTAATAAATCATTTAGATTAAGAAATACGTACCAATTTTTGAGAGTTCATTTAAAATCCTTAAAATCCTCATAGAAACTACATACCAAATCTTCTAGACCGAAAGCGTACCTTGACAAATGGTCACTTAAACTCTTCAAGTTCAACTTATGTCCCTCTAGTACTGGTAACAGATAGACATAGTGTCCTGTAACTTGGACAAATCATTCTGGATATTTTGGCACAAAGCAACTTTCTTCTCATGAGTTACTTTGTAATTATATAAATTATTAGAAAAACTCTGCAATTCACTTCTCACTGATTCGTAACCTTGTTCAGTTAACGAACAATTAAATTTTTGAGTCAATTGTAGGTTATTAATTATATGATTTTGTTTTGTAATAATATCTCTCAAATATTAATCATTAATAGTAGCTACATCAGGAGTATTTCTCAATAGAGAAACAGAGTAATTTTTTAGGCTCTCATAAACTTCAGGATCAATTTTTTCATCTATAATGTCCATATCAGTGTTAATAATTGAAGTAAAAATTAATACTAATGGAGTAGTTACATTAGAATATTGAGTAATATGCCTACTAGAGCCAGCCTCTACTGGCCTCAAGGTATCATATTCCCATCCAGAATTACCTGAAGGAATTGAATAATTAACAAGAAATGGTACTTAGGATTCAATAGAGGGGCTTACCATGGCTTTGTAAAGATTTGGAGCTGATTTTTTTTCCTTTTCCTTCCTCCTTGGTAGGGGTGAGGAGGGTTTGGGTTGAATTTTTGGGGTCTGAAGGGACCTGCCTGAGTTTCTTGTTGCATCTGTTGAGCTTGGAGGGAGTCCCACTGAGTTTTGAGCCAGTCCCACTGCCATTTTGAGACTTCCACCTTTTCTGTGGTTGAGGAGCCAACTGTGGAAGGGTTTTTACTGCTCGAGGAGGTTCCTCTTCCCTTGAAGAAAGGTTTCTAAATTTCTTACCTTTTCCTCTAGCATTTCTACCTTTGATTTTAATTTGAGGTTTTCTGCTTTCAACTCCTTGATGTGAGTTGAGAGGTTGTTGACTTGCTGCTTCACGGGTATCTTTTTTATTTTGAAGCCTCTTGGAAGCTCTTCTGGGGGATCACTGGGGGCTTTGGATCCAGAGCAGTCTTCTCCACTTTTATTTCTACTTCTTGCATCTCCACATCCTGCTTGGTCCAACAATTAATTAATTTGAGCAATTTTTTCAGTCAAAGGAGAACTTACAGAAGTCAAATCATAATCAATTAAGTCCAGTTCCTCTTCACAGGCAGTAGAAGCACTTTTATCAGTCATTTTTTATATAACTTAAACTGAGAGAAAAGAAATATTTATATTTAATATTTTATTATTTAACTTGTTGAAAAAAAATAAGAGATAACATAAAAAATATCTCAAGTATATGAAAAATTATCAGGATTTTCAATCAATTGAAATAATGAGAATATAATATTTATCAGGAAAAAATCAACTGAAAATTATTACAATTATTTAATAAATTGATTTAGATATTTATATTTTATTACAAGGATTCCAAATAAATCAACTGAAAGAATAGAATAATTTATTTATTTTCAGGACAAAGAGTCAACTGGAATAATTAAAAAAATTTTCAATTAGTTACTAATATATATTGATGTATAATTATAAGGAATAAGAGTCAACTGAAAATTTAATTATCAAGACTTACTTTCAACTGAAATAATTAAAAAAAATTCAATTAATTAATTAATATATTTATTACTTTACTTCCAGGAAAAATTTTCAACTGAAACAATAAAATAATATTTTAATTATCAAGCCAAAATGTCAACTGAAATAATAAAAAGAATAATATAAATTATTAAATAAAAATTTTATTACTTCCAGGGCTAAGAACAAAATTTCTCTATCTTGGTCTACTAGGAAAAAAAAATTTCTTATATTCCAGACACTTCCCCCTGTAATATAAGCAAATTAAAGCCACTACAGAGTGCTGAGTAAAAAAGATATATGTGAACTATGAAATATGCAGAGTGAGACCTACAGATAATAACTGGTATAGTTACCACAAATATATAGGACACTTTCCACTATGTAAACCTTAGATTTGGAGCGAGGTTTGATTCCCAGTGTCAGCCAGGATACTAGACTTACCCATTAAATAATTAATTATATACTAGGATGGAGCCACACCTTTACTCTTATTTTATTTATTATATTTACTATATAACTTACTTACACTAATTTAACTAATGGGAATAAGTAAATTAAGTAAATATTTAAATTTGATGTCTCTCATATTTTTATTCCCTAACAACCTCCTCATGAAAGGTGAGAGGTGAAAGAAAAATTAATACTAAAATAAACAAATAAAATTCAAATTATTTATTTAAAAAGTGACATTAACAGAAAATTTGAAAATAATCATATAATTTGACATATACAGTAAATACATTATATTAATACATTCTTTATAGAACAACCTTAATATTTGCAATATTTTATTCTGGAATTTTTTTTCTCTCATACTCCTGTATATAGGATTTTTTAGCTCCGTGTTTTCTCTCCCTTTTGCCTATATAAGGCCTTCCATTTTGGTTGTTTTGAATCATCTTTTATTTACTTACAATTTTACTATATAAAACTAATAACACTTTTATTGCTACTACTTATTGCTTTAGTATTTAAAATTTTGTAATTTACAACCCATCTAAGTAATAATAATAATATATTTATACCTTTTCTTTGGGTAATAAATCATAAAGATAAAATTCTACATACCTTTACTTTGAAATCCTTGAGAATCCACCTCTCACCACCATTGGACCTTTTTTAAAATCTTCTAGACCATTAAGACCCATTGAAAATATACGTGAACTATTAAATATGCAGATTGAGACCTACAGATAGTAACCGGTATAGTCACCACAAATATATAGGACACTTTCCACTATGTAAACCTTAGATTTGGAGCAAGATTTGATTCCCAGTGGCGACAAAAAAGGTAAGTCACGTGCCTGATGATGTTTTCTGTTTTCAGTCGTCCACCAGTCCTTTATTGGTCCTCATAGTAAAAGGTCCCACTGTTGCCGGCTTCAAAATAAGGGTGAGTCAACAGCGATTCGTAAAGGCTCCCAACTGTCAAGGGGCCCTAATGGTCTATAACAGCTTAACAGAGGTCCAGCTGTGGTGAAAGGTGGATACTCAAGGACATCACAGTAAATTTAAGTAGGTTTTTATCTGTATGATTTATTAATCAAATAAAAGCTATAAAGTATTATTATTATTACTTAGATAGTTTAGAATTACACAATAGTAAGATCTAAAACAACTATGGTAGTAATAAAAAATGTTATTGGTTTAATATAATAAAAATATGAGTAAGTAAAGGATGATCAAAAAAGCACAAATGGAAGGCCTTTAATAGGCAAAAGGGAGAGAGATAACATGGAGTTAAGAAGCCTACATACAGGAGTGTGAGAGGAAGAAAATTACAGAATAAAATATTTCAAATAGTAAAAGTTTTCTAAAGAGAGCGTCAATAAAATTTATTTAATATATATATCAAATTATTTGATATGTTCTAAAGTTTACTGTAAATTTCACCATTAGAATAGAATAATTTGAAATAAAATTTTGTATTAATATAATTTTAAATTTTTAAATAAAAGAATTTTAATTTTTAGTATCAATATATGTTTATCTCACTCTTAACCTGTCATGAGGACAGTGTTGGGGAATAAAAATATGAGGGACATTTTGAATTTCAAATATTTACTAAATTTACCTATTGTAATTAGTTAATTTATACCAAGTAATTATAAAGTAAATATAATAAAATAAGAATTAAAATGCGTGGCTTAATCCCAGTAAATAATTAATTTCTTTACTGGGTAAGTCTAGTAGCGTGGCTGTAGGCTGGTTGTCTAGAAGAAGGAGAAAAAAAATGAAGAAGAAGAAGGAGAAGAAGTAAAACAAGGAAAGGAAGGAAAAAAATGGTAACAACAATGACCTAACAATAATTGAACTTAGGAAGTTACAAACCTTATAATGAGTTATTCAGGGGATGATATATGGTAAGTCTTTTATTCTATCTACTTAAGTAACAAATGCTAATATTAAATAATCTTAAAGCAACCTTTATATATATATTTTATACTAGATTTCAGAGGCCAAAAAGGGCCATAAGTTAAGCTTATGTAAATATAACATTTTATATTAATAATAATATTAATGATAATAAAAAAAATAAAGTAAGTAATAGGTGGTGAGGCTATAGGGGGTTACACAAGTCCTTTATATAGGCAAGGGGCCCTCTGAAGCTCCACATTAATGTATATACAAATTAAGATAAAATAAAAATAATATGTAACCAATTTTGAGTAAGTTTAAGGGGAAACCCATGATACAATTAACTAAGACACATGAGTAAGAGCCTAAAATCCACTTATTTTATTCCAAAAAGTTACAATAAAATTAGGGAGTGATTACATAAGTTTGAGACACATAAAAATAACTAATTTAATTTAAAACATGTCTGATAATCCTTTATTTAAAAACCAATTCTAAGTGAAACATAAAAATGAACTATTTTAACACACAAAAATAGTGTAATTAATTAATTTAGTATAAAAAATGATTAATTAATTATTTTAACTACTTTTATTAGTGTAATAATTATTTTAAGTTAAAACAAGTACTTATTCTAACAAAATTACTAATTTTTAGAATAAAACATTAA
The DNA here is from genome assembly GCA_030280995.1 of Hemileia vastatrix. Taxonomy (NCBI): domain Eukaryota; kingdom Fungi; phylum Basidiomycota; class Pucciniomycetes; order Pucciniales; family Zaghouaniaceae; genus Hemileia; species Hemileia vastatrix. The sequence continues at coordinate 15,629,899 of JASXTE010000006.1, read as the reverse complement.
TAATTTATTTAATAAAGTGTTTTAACTTGGTTAATACTTTGATGAAACAATTATGAGTCAAAAAAGCGCTTAATAATTATGTTTAATAAGATATGAAAGGTCTTATCTAATATATAAATTTAATTAATTAATTTAATTACATTTTAAGTCAATTTTACACTTATAATTATAATATATGTTTATAATTAATTAATTATTAATTTATAATTATTAAATACATAAAAATGCGCCATAATTTATAGAATATAAAAAATATTATGACTAATTTAAATTTATAAATAATTTATATAATAATAAAATTATTATAACACTTATTTTACTTATATTTAATAAGATACTTATATAATTTTATTATGCAATATAATATAAATTTATATACATAAAATGCATAATTTTACACCCTATTTCAGGTCCAATAAATTAACATAACATTTACTGGGCTCCTGGTACAGCCTGGCTGACACTGGCTGACAGTAAGTGTCACTGAACAGCCTATGCAAAAGGTTGATGGTGTTCCTGAAAAGTGAGATTGGAAAATGTAATTGAGGACTACTTCAAAGCACAGAGGGATGCTTCAAGGTTGTGTTTTGAAGATATGTCAAAGATAAATTACTTGCTTTGAGGTAATTTTGAGATGAATAATAATGTATGGTAGAGTAACACTAAAATTCAAGGAATCTCACAAATGGTAGAAAATTAATAATCAAAAGGGATTTATGAGTTTTAAAAGTTTGAAGAGAAATTGTTTATTAAGAAAGGTAAGAAACAATAATAGGCTTATATAAATTTAACTACTATCACAACAATATTATAATTTAATTCTAAGGAATTTCGTCCAAATCCCCCAAATTATATAGAAAACTTCACCTTGCATTGACCCCTTTAATAAACCATCCTTAATTTAACACTAAACCTCCAATATAACCAACAGATCTTTAACCTTACTCCTATTCCTACTCACAGATATTTAATTACCCTTAACCACACAAAAACCCAACATTGAAACTATAATATTGATCCAAGCACTAAGAACCACACAATATGGGGGAAGAATTGTAGCAAGTCCGCAATCTTGGACCCAAACTCACCACATATTGAACACACATTGAGCTATTTAAAAAGGAACCATACAGTCAGGGATGACCACCACTCAACAGAACAGTTTTAGTTGGGTTTTCAAGTAGATTTCAGTATGGGTTTAATATGAGTTCAGTCTGAGTTCCATCTGAGTTCCATCTGAGTTCAGGTGGGGGACTTGCTAGCAAGTCCACCCCCTATATTGCATAGTGAATACATTGCACATTTGCCTAAAGTTGAAAAGTATAAGAAGATGATTGACTAATTTATATTTAAGGTTTAGATATCTCAGTTTCTAGTGGATTTGGATTGAGACAACAAAGGGGAAATTCAGTTAATAGGTAGATTTTTCTTTCTGCACTTTGAGTATGGATTTGTGTACTGATATATGGTTTAAAAGATAGACTTATTTTTCAGGTGTCATGTGGAGCATGACAGATGCCCAGGTATAAAATGAAAGCTCTGTTGAGCATGAGAACTCTTCATTAATTTATCTCTTCATTTTCTTCTTTTTGAAAATTTTTCAATAGAGTTTGTAAATAGATTTAATTTTAATATCTTTACCATGACTGGTAATAATAGCCCCACCCCTGCACTGATAGTGGGATATACATGCAGAAATTCAAGATATTGTGCACATCATGCATAGCTATGGACCTTTTCTGTGTGGAGAGCACCACATCCAGTGGTCCTTGCAAGAATTGAAAGATTTTTCAATGCCACTAAGTAGCATGTGATACTTTGGAGATGAACTTAGCTGTCAAGGATTGATTCTCCACAACAAAAGTTTGGTGAATTGCTAAATATCAGGCCATTTTCAAAGACATTTGGGAGGTGCCAATTGAAAATTACTCGGTGGTGGATGGTATTGAAAAAATATTGGATCAGGAGGAGAGGAAGAAAATCTCTAGTTGGGTAGCCAGTCTGAATCAGGGGAAAAGACAAATGGCTCCAAATGAAGAGGTTAACAAGTTGGTCAAGAAGGGATTGAACTCAGTAGTGGAGGTTGCTCCTACTATAAAACAAAATCAGATAGTTGTTGAGGATTAAGATTATGAGGCATTGGAAGTAGTTGAACCCACCAGGCCTAATTTATCTATTGTAACTGACCCTGAGTTTGAAGTAAGTATTTTAAAACTTTAAATTTTGTTTTCACTTTAGTATCCAACTGATTATTTTTTGTAGGAGGCAAAAATCAATGAAGAATTGCCTATAAAACCAGAGGTAGTGGTTATTGATCTTTGAGTTGCAAATGAACTACAAGTTGAGGCTTCTCACTCAAGGGTTACTCTGCCTGAACCCACTGCTGTTGCATCAAATGGGGAGTTTGAGTTGGATCGGGTGTGGTTGAAGAAGCCAGGGAAGGCTAGTCAAACCAATTTTGTCAAACAGTTATGTGAGGAGATTAATGGGATAGTTTATGGGGCTTCTTATTATGTAGCCAAAGAATGACTGGACATTGGAGAGGTGGTGCCAGTTGGGGAGGAAGTGGTTTTGCAGAATGGTAGAAATGAAATTCAAAGAGTAGTTGAGGAAATGAAAGAATTAACATGGAGGAAAAGAGAGTATAAGATCTTTAAATAGAAGGAAAAGAAAAAAGACAAAGAAAAAAAGAAAGAAAATTTGTATATAGTTCTATATTGAATATTCGTTAAATTTTATTGTTTTAATTTAATTAAAATTTATTTATTTAAAAGATTAATAAATTTCAAATTTATTATTTATAAGAAAATTTAAATTGAGAGAGAAAGAAACTGTAAGTTTTATTTAATTAATTTTATTTGAGTTTATTTTATTTTGAAGTTTTAGTTTATTTTTTGTAGCTCAGATAAAAAAGAGAAGAAAAAAAAAGTTGTTTTTTAGAGAGATTTTCATAAAGACAGAAAATGTGTTTTTTAGGAAAATTAAAATAGATTTTAGGGAAGAAAGAAAAAAAACTTTTTTTTTAGAAATAAAAATATTTCCAGTTTTAAATTAGTTGCGTTGCAAGATGATTTGAATTGTTTCATGAAAATGTTGATGTTTGAGAATTGTTTAGGTAGGAGAATAAAAAGAAATAAATTTTTGAGTTTGAAAAAATAAAGAAAAAATTGAATCACAATTGAATTAAAGTTTGTAAAAATATAAAGAACAATTTAAAAGAAAGAAAGAAAATGTAATTTTGTGTAATAAGATTTGGAGAAACAAAAATTTCATTTTAGTGTAGCTTTAGTTTTTTTTTATTTTAATTTGATTTTGATTTATTTTAAGTATTTAGAAGTTTTTAGAAAGGAAAAGAAATGAAAAGAAAAAATATATGAAATTTAAAATTTAATTTAGACACAAAAAAAGAGAAAAGAAAAAGAAAGAAAATAAATTGTTATAAAGAAAAGGTTTTAAGGAAAGAAAGAATGAATTTAAGGCTTAGGGTTTTTAGTGTATTTTATATGAAAAGATTTTAAAAGTTCTGGAGAGTTTGAAACATTGATGGCTGGCTCCTAAGATGTTGTATTCAAGCTATCAAGGTAGCCTTCCCATTCCAAAATGTATTAAAGTTTCCCTTTTGCCTTCTTGAATCAAGAATCCAACTTACTTCCCACTCTAGATTATCTTTTACTTCAACCAGTTCTGGAGGTGGTTGGTTCTTTCCCAAGTATATTATTTGAGAAGTTTCCAGAAGAGATACATGAAAAACAGGATGAATTGATTGCCATTTATAATGTAACTTTAGTTGAAATGCATTTTTAGAAGCTTCTGCATCAATTTCAAATGGACCCAAGAGCTTCTTCAATAGTCTCCTTGATGGTCAAGTTGTTTAAATATTTTTAGAGTTGAGCCATTCTTTTTTTCCTGTTTCAAAATGTGGAGCAGATTTTCAATGTTTGTTGGCCTGTTCCTTATATCTTTAATTTGTCAAATTGAGGTTAGATTGGAGTTTGTCTTGAAGTTGTGAAATGGTTCAAAGATAGTGTTCAGAAGGATGATTAATTTTTACATAAATTGGATTGAATCGAGGATTTTTTTCATAGATTGTTTCAAGAGGAAATTGTTTTGTAAAAAAATGTGTAAAATTGTCTCAAGCAAACTTGGCCAATGGTAACCATGTGGTCCAACTGTCTTGTTGATAATTGACATAAATTTGAAGATATTGTTTGAGGATTTAGTTGAATTTTTCAGTTTGCCCATTGGTTTCAGGATTATCAGAAGTGGAAAGATTCCTTGTAATATTAAATTGTTGAAAAAGTTGAGTCCAGAAAGTAGAGACAATCAGGGATCCTCTATCTGAAATAATATCACTGGGTAAGCTATTTTTAAAAAATACAAATTATAGAAATAATTTAGCTAAATCTTCTGCAGTTGCAATAGTAATAGTTTTAATGAAAATAGAAATTTTATAAAATATATCAACTATGACTAATATAGCATCCAATTTATCTGATGGAGGTAATTAAGAAATGAAATCTATTGAAATTGATTCCCATGGTTTAGAGGGATTTGAAAGTGGTAAAAGCAACCCATACTTCTTGTGTTGAGGCACCTTGTTCCTATTATTTTCATGAAAGGGTTTAATATAGGCATTAATTTCCCTGGTCATTTCTGGCCAGAAGAAATCCATTGCTTTTAACTGGTATGATTTATAAACACCAAAATGACCAGCTAATGGAGAATCATCTCTACTATTAAAAATCCATAACTTTATATCCTTTTTTTGGGGTATGACTACTCTACCTTCAAAGACTAACAGAACCAATTCTATACTGAATCCCTTGGCCCCTTGCTTTAAGAGTATTTTGTCTTTAATCCTCAAACAATAATCATCCTTTGTCTGAGCTTCTCAAATGTTAGATAGTTGATTTTGAATTAATTGTGTTGTCATTGAATTAAGCTGATGGATTATTAACATTGATCTTTTGAAAATTTATTTCACATTTGCTGGATTCTTGTTAGGAAATGCCTCCGCCTTCTGTGGATAAATGTTGTACCAAAGTGATAAAATATATGGAACTACACAATTTTTTCCTGGGAAGTGGGTAATAGTAAAATAAAATTCAGATAAGAACTCAGCCCACCTAGCCTGACATCTAGTTAGTACTTTGGAAGACATGAATTATTTCAAAGAATTATGATCAGTTAGGATTTTAAAAGAGCTTTTTAGACTGAGAAGAAAAGAACACTATTATTTAAGAAAATTAATAATAGCTAATAACTCTTTACCATGAATTTCATAATTTAGTTCTGCTGAAATTAAGTTGCATTATTCAAATCCAACAGGATGAAACAAATATGTTTCTGTATTTAATTGGGATATTACCCCTGCTATAGCTTAATTGATAGCATTTGTCTTGACTATTTTTGAGGCTGTAGGATATAATTTTCAAATAATTGGAGCTGTGGTGATTGTAGTTTTTAATGCTTCAAATTCTTTTCACAATATTTATGTAAAGAAAAATGGAGTATCTTTTTTAAGAAGAGAAGTAATATTTGTTATAGTTTTAGAGTAATCTTTTATAAATCTTCTATAGAAACTTGTAAAACCCAAAAAACTCTGTAAGGAATTCAGGTTGATTGGCTCTGGCAATTCCAAACCTTTTGAAACTTTTTATCATCTGTGACTAAACCATAAGTGGACAACATAAAACCCAAAAAGTTGATATATTTTAGATGGAATATGCATTTAGTGTGCCTGGCATAGAGTCCTTGTTCTTGAAGTTAAGTAAGAACCATTCTCACATGTTGGATATTTCTTCAAGGGTCTTCAAGAAGATTAAAATTTCATCTAGGTAGAAAACAACAAAATGTTCAGCAATATCTTGGAAGATATCATTAACAAAAGTTTGAAAATTAGATAGTGCATTACACAATCTAAAGGGAATTACTAAATATTCCAAACTACCATATCTAGTATGCATTTCAGTTAAAGGTTCATGACCTTCTGCAATACATACACCACGGGAAATCTAGGGGTGAATTGCTAGCAATCCCCTCTCTTGAGATTTAGAGTGTCCCTTAATTATGCCAGGTTTATGAATACTTTATAAACATAAGTAAATTAGAGTTAGATTTACATTTATTCTCAGATTGATTATAGACAGAATATCAACTGATTCCAAATTATGCACAAGTTGATCCTCCAGAACTTGATTTTGGTCCTCTGATGAGAAAAAATTGAGCACAAATTGATCTAACCTAAGCTTATGCATATATAATAATTCAGGATACTTGCTCTATTAAATTTGATAATAAAAAAAATATTGATCAATTTATATAAAAAAAATTATTATGTAAGATATTAAATTATAAATTTAGGCATCATAGGAGGGCACGTAATAGAACTTAATTATACTATGCGACACCTTAATACTGTATCACACAGTTTGAAACATTTAAAACAAAATGAGTCATAATGGGCAATGAAATTGCTTGGACAGACACTTTCAAAATTAATACTGACCATAATACACAAGTATGAAACCTTGGCATCTATCCAATAAAAGATTTTCCTTCTGATAAATGGATTTTTCTCAGTTACTACCTGCTAAAAAGTGTCCTTCTGTGGTTTGTCTGACCTTCAGGGGGGTAATTTGGCCACATCACACTACTACTATTTCCATGATTGACCAAAATATCATCCTCATTCCCATCTAAAGAGTTGATCTCATCTGACTGTGGCTGATCAAAGGGGTCCACCACAAGTTTAGCCAAAATTTTGGTGAACACTTTTTTGATGGATAGTGACTAACTGGTGCTTTCCCAAATTGTCCACCTCAAGTTAGGATAAACTTCAGGAGGATAAATTTATTATGAATACCAAATTAACTGAAGAATACTTTTTCCCTAGCTACTCAGCATCATAAAAGTGTCCAACTGAGGTTTAGCCATAATTCAGGTAGACACTTTTGGAAAGGCACAGTCTGATGGGTTTAATATCTATATATGGCAATAAGTATCAGTTTTTTATCAACATGGAGCTAGAATTAATTTAATATGGCCAAAGTGTCCACCTGAAGTTTGGCCAAAATACAGGTGGAAATTTTTATGAGGATTACTTGATGAAATGAAGAAGACTTGCAATTACTTTCCATCATAAAATTTTCAAACTTAAGTTTATCAAAAATTGTGGTGACACTTTTTCCAGATCGAGTCATATGGGATCAACTCTCTATATGGCAATGAGAATCAATTTTTAGTCAATCATGGCATTAGAAGTAATTTTATATGGAAAAACTTTCCACCTGATTTTTGGCCAAAAATAAGTTGGAAATGTTTATGAGGAATACTAGATTAACTAAAGAAGACTTGCACCCTACTACTGTCCATCATAAAAGTGTCCACCAGAAGAATTCTCAAACTTGTGGTTGACACCTTTGGCCTGGTCCAGCCATATGGGATCAATTCTGCATATGGAAATGAGGATTTAATTTGGTCAATCATGGTACTAGAAGTAATTTGATATAGATAAAGTGACCAACTAAATATTGGAAAAAAATCAGTTGAAAACTTCATTTAGTTTTTCAAAAAATGAAATTAAGTAAAATTTTATTCCTGATGATGCCCATTTTATCCAACACCTCTTCTAAGCCTTGAAAGTAGGCATTTAGCTTGAATTTTGAATTTAATATAAAATACCTATTATTCAACCTATTTCTTTTTATCCCTTTTTTTCTTTTAGATATCAATTAATTTTATGTAAAACAAATCATTTTAATAATTTTTTACCTGTATTTAATAGAATTATTAAAGGTTTAACATCACCCTGTAAGCATTTGGCACATGTTTTTTTGCTATACTAATAAAAATAATAATATACTGGTAACAAAAAATTGATCAAATGATAAAATATTAATAAAACCAAAAGATCAAATACCAGTGGATATGTTTTAAAAAAATACCAGTTGCACTGAAGAAGAGCTGCACCCTAGATACTCACCATCAAAAAAGTGTTGAGCCCAAGTTCGGCCGAACTTGTGCTGGACACTTTTGGTCAGTTGCAGTCATATGAGATCAATTCTCACTATGGCAATGAAAAAAATTTTTTGGATAAAAAACTTCACTAGAAGTAGTTTTACATAGCCAAATTTTCTACCTAGATTTCATCCAAACCACAGGTGCACAATTTTTTATCTTTGAAAAAAAGTCAATTTAGTACAATTTATCCCTGATGGCTCTCATTTGCTTCAACACCTCTACTGGCCTTTGATAGTAGGAATATTACTTGGATTTCTTTTTTCATATTTGATCCCTTTAACTTAATTTTTTATTCGTAATATTGCTTTTGGATATCAATTAATAATTTTTATAATAAATTATTTTCATATTTTTATACATTTATTTAATAATATTATAAATGGCATAAAATCACCTGGTATTCATTTTGCACATGAGTTTTTTCTATACTTATAGAATTAATAATATAATGGCGACCAAAAATTAATCAAATGATATTAATGAGTGAGGAACAAATATAAAATACCAGTAGACATGTTTGTAAGAAATACTAGGTGAACTGAAGAAAAATTCTACCCTAGCTACTCTACATTAAAAAAGTGTCCAGCACAAGTTCGGCCGAACTTGTGCTGGACACTTATGGTCAGGTGCAGTCAGATGGGAGAAATTCTCTCTATGGAAATGAAGATAAATTTTTGATAAAGAATTACACAAGAAGTAGTTTGATATAGCAAAATTTTAATGCTGAAGTTTTGGTAAAGCTCAAGTGGATTTTTTTTTTTATTTTTACAAAAAAGAAAATTTAGTGCAAGTTTAGCCCTGATTGTTCTAATTTAATTCAACATCTCTTTTTTTTGTTTATGGCAGGAATTTAACTTGGATTTTAATTTTTATCTTTGATTTCTTTTATTTTACTTTATTCCTCTCATATTGCTTTTGGATAGAAGTTTATTTTTTGTAAAATAAATCATTTTCATATTTTTTTACCTTTATTTAATAATATTATAAAAGGTGTAACATCACCCAGTATTCATTTGGCACACAGTTTTTTGCTATACTGATAATATTAATAATATAATGGTGACAAAAAATTAATCAATTGATAAATATGAGTGAGGCACAAAGATTTAATAACAGTGTAAATGTTTATAAGAAATTTCAGATGATTAAAAATGACTTGCACCCTGGCTACTCTTCATGATAAAAGTGTCCAGCACAAGTTTGGCCAAACTTGTGATGGACACTTTTGGTTGCATGCCGTCAGACGCAATCAATTCTTTTTATGGAAATGAGACTGAATTATCACTCCATCATTGCACTGAAAGTAGTTTTACATAGACAAATTGTCCCCTGGAAGTTTTTCCAAACCTACGGTAGACAATTTTTTCCTTTGGTAAAAAGTAAATTTGATCCATGTTAATCTATGATGGTGCCCATTTTTTCTGAAGCCTCTACTGGCTCATGATAGCAGAAATTATACTTAATATCTTTATTTCATGTTTGATCTCTTTAATTTTAATCTTACCCTTTTATTTATCCTTTAGCTTTTAAATATCAATTTTATTTTGGTAAAACTGATAACTTTCACATTTTTTTATATTTATTATATTATATTATTAAAGTTGTAAAATCATCCAGTGTACATTCATTACACATTTTTTTGCTATACTAAAAACATTAATAATATAATGGTGAATAAAAAATAATCAAATAATAAATATGGATGAAACAGAAAGATCAAATACCCATAGACATTTTTAAAATGAATATAAGATTAACTGAAGAAGACTTGCACCCTAGCTACTCTCCATCATAAAAGTGTCCAGCACAATTTCAGCTGAGCTTGTGCTGGACACTTTTGGTTGCATGCAGTCAGATGGGATAAATTTACTCAATGGAAGTTAAAATGAATTTTTGCTCAATCATTGCACAAGAAGTAGCTTTATACTGCTATTTTTTTGGAAAACATCAGGTGGACACTTTTATTAATTTTAAAAAAAAGAAAAAATATTCCAAATCTAGAACTGGTGGTGCAAATTTGGTCTGAAAACTCAAATTATCTTTGATGGCAGAAATTTTATTTGAATGTTTAATTTCATATTTAATCACTTTTATTTTACTTTTTTATTCCTGTTTTTGCTTTCAAATATCAATTTATTTATTGTAAAACTAATAATTTTCATATTTTTTTTACTTTTATTTAATAAGATTATGAAAGATGTAGCATCTCCCAGTATGGATTTGGCTTACAAATTTTTTCAATACTAATAACATTAATATTATAATGGTGAAAAACAATGAATCAAATGATAAATATGAATGACACAGAAAGATCATATACAAGTGGATTTGTTTATAAGGAATACCTGATGAACTGAAGAAGACCTGCACCCTAGATACTCACAATCATAAAAGTGTCCAGCATAAGTTCGGCCGAACTTGTTCTGGACACTTTTGGTTGCATGCAGTCAGATGGGATAAATTACTCTATGGAAATTAAAATGACATTTTGCTCAATCATTGCACAATAAGTAGTTTGATATTGCCAAAATGTCCTCCTGATGAATTTTCAAAACTCATCAGGACACTTTCTTTGGTTTAAAAAAAAAGAAAATAAAGTGCAAGTTTAGCCCTGGTGGTGCACATTTGATCTAACACCTCTACTTGTTATTGATAGTGGGAATTTTCCTTAGATTTTTTTTTCTTATTTTATCCCTTTTATTTTACTTTTTTATTGCTCATATTGTTTTGGATATCAATTTTTAATTTTTAAAATAAATAATTTTCATACTCTTATACCTTTATTTAATAATATATGATTAAAGGTGGAACACCACCTAGTATGCATTTTTCACACAATTTATTACTATAGTAATAACGTTAACAATATAATGATGACAAAAAATTAATCAAATGGTAAATTAAAATTGCACAGAAAGATCAAATTCCAGTGGAAATTTTTATAAGAAATCCCTTTTGAGTTTAAGAAGATTTGCTGTATGCCTACTTACAATTATAAAAGTGTCCAGCACAAGTTCGGCCGAACTTGTGCTGGACACTTTTGGTTGCATGAAGTCATATGAGATAAATTCTCTCTATGGCAATAAAAAATGATATTTCACTCAATTATTGAAGTAGAGAATGTTTAATATTGTAAAATTGTCCCCTGGATGTCTGTCCAAACCTCAGTTCAAAATTTGTTAGCTATACATAAAAGTAAGTTTAGAACAAGTCTTGACCTAGGGGTCCCCAACTGTCCCAACACCACTTTTGGCTCTTGATAGTAAAAATTTTACTTGTATTTTTTATTTCGTATTTGATCCCATTTATTTTCATTTTACTTTTCTATTACTCTTTTTAATTTTAAATATCAATTTATTTTTTTAAAAACTAAACATATTCATATTTTTTTAACTTTATATAATAATATTATTAAAGTTGTAACATCACCAATTTTGCATTTGGCATGCAGGTTTTTGCTATACTAGAAACATTAATAATATATATGGTGACAAAAAATTAATTATAAGATAAATATGAATGATAAAAAAAAGTTAAAAACCCAATAGAAATGTGAAAAACAAAAAACTGATGTACTGAGAAACACTTCCACCCTAGCTACTCTCCATTATAAAAGTGTCCAGCACAAGTTCGGCCGAACTTGTGCTGGACACTTTTGTTCAGTTGCAGTCAGATGGGATCAATTCTCTCTGTGGAAATTAAATTAAAAAAAATTCTAAATAATTACATTAGAAGTAGTTTGGTATGGCTGAATTATCCACCTTGAGTTTTTCCAAACCTCAGGTGAAAAATTTTTTATCTTTAAAAAAAATTAAATTTTATCAAATTTAGCCCTGATGGCACCCATTTGTTTCAACACCTCTACTGGCTCTTGAAAGCAGGAATTTTTCTTGAATTTTTCTTTTTCATATTTGATCTCTTTTACTTTACTTTTTTATCACTCATGTTACATTTGGATATTAATTTATAATTTTGGAAAAGAAATCATTTTCATATTTTTTTAACATTTTTATATAATAATATTATAAAAGGTGTAATATAACATGGCATGCATTTGGCGCACAAGTTTTTTCTGTACTAATAAAATTAATAAAATTCTAATGACAAAAAATTAATCAGATAATAAAATATGAATAACACAGAAAGATCAAATACCATTTGACATGTTTTAAAAAAATAACAGTTGCACTGAAGAAGACCTGCACCCTAGCTACTCTCCATCATAAAAGTGTCCAGCACAAGTTGGGCCGAACTTGTGCTGGACACTTTTGGTCAGGTGCAGTCAGATGGGATCAATTCTCTCTATGGAAATGAAAAAAATTATTTGATAAGAAACTTCACTAGATGTAGTTTGATATAGCTGAATTATCCACCTAGAGTTCATCCAAAGCACAGGTACACAATTTTTTATCTTTAAAAAACAATCAATTAAGTACAATTTATCCCTGACGGTTCTCATTTGCTTCAACATCTCTACTGGCATTTGATATTAGCAATAATACTTGGATTTCTTTTTTCATATTTGATCGCTTTAAATTAATTTTTTATTCCTCATATTGCTCTTGGATATCAATTAATAAATTTTAAAATAAATTATTTTAATATTTTTATACATTTTTTTAATAATATTATAAAATGTGTAACATCACTCAGTATGCATTTGGCACACGATTTTTTGCTATACTTATATAATTAATAATATAATTAAGACAAAAAATTAATCAAACAATATGTATGAGTGAGGCACAAAGATAAAATACCAGTAGACATGTTTGTAAGAAATACCAGATGAACTGAAGAAAAATTCTACCCCAGCCGCTCTCCATCATAGAAGTGTCCAGCACAAGTTCGGCCGAACTTGTGCTGGACACTTTTGGTCATGGGCAGTCAGATGGGATCAATTCTCTGTATGGCAACAAAAAATTTTTTTTATCAAATTTCACAAGAAGTAGTTTGGTTTAGCTGAATCATCCACCTGCTGTTCTGCCCAATATCAGGTGTATAATTTTTTATCTTTAAAGAAAAGGTCACTTATTACAATTAAGCCCTGATGGCTCCCATTTGCTTTAACACCTCTACTGGCTCTTGATAGCAGGAATTTTACCAGTATTTTTTTCATATTTTAACTCTTTGACTTTTATTTTAATCTTTTATTCCTCTTTTTACTTTTAAATTTCAATTTAATTTTTGTAAAACTATTCCTTTCCATATTTATTTACATCTATTTTAAAAAATTATTGAAGGTATAACTTCACATGGTATGCATTTGGCACACAAGTTTTTGCTATACTAATAACATTAATAATATAATGGTGATAAATATGAAAGATACAGACTGATCAAATACCAGTAGACATGTTTATGAGAAATACAAGATGAACGAACTGAAGAAAATTTCCACCCAAGCTACTCTCCATCATAAAAGTGTCCAGCCCAAGTTCAGCCGAACTTGTGCTGGACACTTTTAGTCATGTGCAGTCAGATGGGATCAATTCTCTATATGGCAACAAAAAACATTTTTTTATTAAACTTCACTACAAGCAGTTTTGTTTAGCAGAATCATCCACCTGTTGTTCTTCCCAACCTCAGGTGTATAATTTTTTATCTTTAAAAAAAAGGTCACTTATTACAATTTAGCCCTGATGGCTCCCATTTTTTTCAACACTTCTACTGGCTCTTGAGAGCAAGAATTTTACTAGTATTTTGTTTTTCATAATTGATCTCTTTGAGATTAATTTTACATTTTTATCCCTCATATTGCTTTTGTATATCAATTTATTTTTTGTAAAACAAATCATTTTCATATTTTTTTACCTTTATTTAATAATATTATAAAAGGTGTAACATCACCCGGTATGCATTTGGCACACGAGTTTTTGCTATACTTATAATATTAATAATATAATGGTGACAATAAATTAATCAAATGATATATATGAGTGAGGCACAAAGATCAAGTACCAATGGACATGTTTATAAGAAATACCAGATTAACTGAAGAAAAATTCTACCCTAGCTACTCTCCATCATAAATGTGTCCAGCACAAGTTCGGCCAAACTTGTGCTGGACACTTTTTGTCACATGCAGTCTGGTGTGATCAATTCTCTCTCAATCATTGAACTAGAAGTTTTTTGATATGGCTAAATGGTTATGCTGAAGTTTTTTTAAACCTCAGATTGGCACTTTTTTGTTTTTCAAAAAAGCAATTATAGTCCAAGTTTAGCCTCACTGGTGGACATTTGCCCCAACATGTCTTCTTGATCTTGATGGCAGTATTTTTATTTTAATTTTTTATTTCATATTTGATTCCTTTAATTTCACCTTTTTATCCCTCATATTGCTTTTGTATATCAATTTATTTTTTGTAAAACAAATCATTTTCATATTTTTTTACCTTTATTTAATAATATTATAAAAGGTGTAACATCACCCGGTATGCATTTGGCACACGAGTTTTTGCTATACTTATAATATTAAAACATAATGGTGACAAAAAATCAATCAAATGATAAATATGAGTGAGGCACAAAGATCAAATACCAGTGGACATGTTTATAAGAAATACCAGATGAACTGAAGAAAAATTCCACCCTAGCTACTCTCCATCATAAATGTGTCCAGCACAAGTTCGGCCGAGCTTGTGCTGGACACTTTTGGTCACATGCAGTCTGATGTGATCAATTCTCTCTATTGCAATGAAGATGAATTTTTCTTCAATAATTGCACTAGAAGTTGTTTGATATGGCAAAATTGTCATCCTGAAGTTTTGGTAAAGCTCCAGTGGATTTTTTTTTATTTTTACAAAAAAGAAATTATAGTCCAAGTTTAGTGCCACTGGTGGGCGTTCACCCCATCATGTCTACTTGCTCTTGATGGGAGGAATTTCACTTTAATTTTTTATTTCATATTTGATCCCTTTAATTTTACCTTTTTATCCCTCATATTGCTTTTGGATATCAATTTATTTTTTGTAAAACAAATCATTTTCATATTTTTTTACCTTTATTTAATAATATTATAAAAGGTGTAACATCACCCGGTATGCATTTGGCACACGAGTTTTTGCTATACTTATAATATTAATAACATAATGGTGACAAAAATCAATCAAATGATAAATATGAGTGAGGCACAAAGGTCAAATACCAATTAATCAATAGTTCTTTTTAATATTATAAATTTTTTGATTAAATAAAATGGTAATAATGAATTATATTTTTCATCCACAATTCCACTCTAATGATTCCCACTGCACAAAAAGGGTTCACTTGGTCCTTTCTTTACTGCTTGTGCATATATTTTATTGCCCACAGTACTACAATTTTTTGTAGTGATTATCCCACATCTGATTCAGGAATATTTTTAAACAATATAAGTTTTTTTTAAAAAAGACCTTATCATATCCAATATCCCACAAAAAATACAACCTGTTTTTGTATTAAAGCCCGTTAATTATTAAGAAATTGTTAAAATAATTAGATTAGACCCTGGCACAGCTAGATCCATACCAACCAACCTAAAGTCTTTTCAATATTGAAAACAATTAAATGAAATTATGATATCATACTAAATTATGGGCACCAACCATAATTCAGCACTTCTCATTTGCTCTGCTACAAAATGAGTGCATGTAGCATTTTTCTAACGTCGGACTGTTTTTCTTCCTTCCCTCACACCTTTAGTCCAGAATGAAAATTTAGTATGAGTTTTGGTCAAAATGGTTTGCCAGTGTTATCTGTATGCAATATGAATTCATATTGCATATTTCTATTTATGCATAAAATATACTCGTTAAGCATCATTTTTTTTTGCATTTTTCAATCATTATGCATATTTATGCATATTCATATGCATATTCATTATAAAGATTTATATGCATATTAATATATTTTATTCATATACATATATGCACCTTTTTTTGCATATTCAATATGCATATTTTTAATGCATATTCAATATGCATATTTTTATGCATATTCAATATGCATATTGTAATGCATATTCAATATGCATATTTTTTATGCATAATCACTATGCATATTTTTTATGCATATTTTTATGAATATTTTTTATGCATATTTATTCTTCATAGTCATTATGCATACACTTTGGATAGGCAATTCACATCAATTTTTAGCATGCAATAAGTATCCACCATGTAAATTCAAATGCATATGCATCTATATCATACACGCAACATATATTCAAGTTTAATATTTGAATATTAAGGTATGCTAAGTGATGTTGTTCAACCTTTTGCCAAACCTGAGATTAACTGATGTTCAATGTAGTTCTTAAGCTCTGCTCAAGGAGGGATTGTTCTGGATTCAATTTGTGACAGTTTATTTTTTCAATGTTTTTTCATCATATTTAAAAACATCTTTCTAACAGTTTCAGGATGGTTTCCCAACAGTTTCCTGACAAATTCCTAATAGTTTCAAAAAGAGGGAACTGCTAGCAGTTCACCCCCAGATTTCCCATGGTGATATAAGATTCTAAGCACCTCTGAGATCAATTTATCAAAATAAATTAGGACCATTAAACAAGGTAAGATGTAATGAAATAGGAGGAACTGGATATGCATTCTTATTCACTGCATTGAGTTTTCTATAATCAACACATAACCTAAGACTTCCATATTTTTTCTTAACAAAAAGAACTGGAGAGCTGGTTGGTGATTTACTGGAGTGAATGAAACCTATTTCTACATTCTCTGAAATGTAGTCTTGAAGAAATTGAGATTTGTTCTTCAACAAAGAATAGACAGGACCTTCCGCTGGTACTGCACCTATTAACACAATTTTATGGTTTTAGGGTAAATGAGTTAGTAGTTTATGGGCCTAATTTATTGAAAAAACATCAATGAAGTCATGATATAGTTCAGATAGATTTGATTTAATGGCTTCAATATTTATTTGGTCATCCTCCTCATCTTCAAAGAAGTCTTATGAAGGTAGAACTGTATTTAGAGAGGAAAAATTGATTACTTCAAGACTATTAAATTCCTCTTTGAGTAAATTAGTCATACTAGAATGTTTAGCCAAATGTTCATTTAAAGGAAAATCAGATGCTTGCACTACATCTGGAAGAGAAGTGTCCTCAAGCAGGACTCAGTCAGACAGGTTGTTTAACTCACTATTGACCTTCATTGATGAATCAGAAATATACTTAGAACAAGGGGTGATCAATCCCTGTGACAAATCAATATTGGGATTCCAATGTTGTAAGAATTCATGGCCAAGAATGTTATTTTCCATCCTTGGGGCATCCAAGACTGTTAATTCCCACTTGAAGGAGGGAAAATTTGGAAATTTAAAAACCCATAAAATTCTCTTACTAACCCAGTATTTGGGCTCCTCTGAATCTATCAGATAAATTGGAATTGGGTTGATGTCTACAAATGTCAGTTTATGTTTTTTCAGTAAAAGATAAACTGATAAATGAAATTTAAGCCCCAAAATCAATAAGAAAACTGAAAGGAATATCCTCCTTAAAAATAATTAGTCTCAAACAGTCAAAGGCAACTGAAGTCATTAAAACATGGATTTAAATAGTGTCCCTAGGAGGAGTGTGTTGAACAGGGGCCATTTAGACATAGCACCTGAAAATACATAGTAGGGTGAAAGAATGAAAGCTACGGTGTAGAAAATCCTATAGTACTAGCTATAGGCCTTGAACAAGGGAGTTGGAGAAAAACAAGAGAGAAAATCCCCTGTCCCTTTGAGAAATACCAGGTGAGATTTATTTGCTACAGAAAATTAGAGACTGTTACAATACCCCTTCCAAACACTTCTTGACTGCTTAAAAAGTCAAGACAGTAGCCTAGATAGACCACAGACCAAAGAGAACCTGAAATGAAGAAATATCCATACCAGAAACCCAAAACACTGCGCACTTGTTGCGCAGAAAACAGAAATAATACTTGATTCAGGTTGCAAAGCTACACCAGAGAAAACAGCTGCCAAAGTTGAGTTAAATGAAGAACTAACCTTGAAAAAAACACAGCCGATTGTGGCCAAAAAACAGTGATCTAATTACCAGATGGTTGTATGATAATTAAGGTTGCCCCAAACTGTTTTATTTGGTATGTACACAGAGACACCCATCTAAAAATCTATGGTACAGCAACTAATTTGGCATTTCTGTCAGCCAAATTGCCTAAAAACCATCCAGAAGTGCTTCCCTACATGCTACAGTAGAAGAGGGTGTGCCGCCCAACATTGGATGGCCCACCTGAGGGCAGCCAGTGTAGACAATCCTATAGTACTAGCTATAGGCCTTGACCAAGGGAGTTGGAGAAAACCCAGAGAGAAAAACACCTGTCCCTTTAGAAAAATACAAGTGAGATTTACCTGTTGGTTAAATTGAGTCTTTTTTGATAAAGCTTCTTTCCAAACACACTTGACTGCTTGATCAGCCAAGAAAGTAGTCCTCAGACAGACTTCCAGACCAAATTACTGAAATGTAGACCAATTCCCACACCAGAGAAAAAAAATTATACTTGATGTGGGTTACAAATCCACACCAGAGATATCAAAAATACTTGATATAGATGGCAAGACTATACCAGAGAAACAGTGACAAGGGTTGAGGTCTAGTAAGAAATAATCTTTTCACAACCCAGCTAAAAAAACACAAATAGTGAAGTCAGAGATCCAGATATCCCTGATGGTAGATGATCTCTTCTAACTTTCATCCATTCCTCACACCCAGACCCCCTAACCAGATTACCAGCTTGATCCAGCTCTCCCAGATATCTACATGCATAAAATAGTCTCTATAGAATTTCCTGCTTTCAGGAAGGCAGGCTTCCCGTCTTAGGAAAGGCCCCATTGAGGCAGGCAGGAAGCAGCTCCTAGGCCTGCAAATGCCCAAAAACACCCAAAAAACCTCTAAAACTACAAAACAACACAACTACTCATAGAAAACAGCTAATAACACATAACACACACCAAAATTATGAAAAAAGAAAGAACAATAAGCTGAGACATAATAAGTGACCCTAACTTAAGCGTACAAAAATACAACTAAACACCTAAAAAATAACAAAACACCAATACAAAGCACCATTACCACAACTATCTCCTACATAAAAAATACCCCCAAATACACAATCCAAAGTTCTTTGCATTTTTGGAACACCATATCCTCCCTCCAATTCAGAATGTCCTCATTTTTCATTCACTAACCACCATGTTCACACACCTCTCCAGACAAGCCTCTGACCTTGGCCCTTTCCAATACTGCATTGAAAACAATATCATCTTTTCAATTTCTGGACCACTACACATCTACAGAACCTCTTGTGATGCTTTCTATTTGAGGAAGAAACAATGCCATAGACCTGGCGCACCATCCTCTTCTTCAGCTTCCTCCTCTGCTCAGCTTTGTCCATCCCCTCCTACCAAAAGGTCCAGACCTTTTATCATCATTCCAAAAATAATCAACAGAATCCATTCCTCCAAAAGAAAGCGCATACCTCCTTCAGCCTCTTCTTCCTCTTATTAACCTGAGTCTCCAAAAGGTAAGATTCTTTTTCTCCCTGCTAAACTAGACTGACCATTTTCTCAGCCTCCCTTCCACCAATTATTGATGATGATGACTATGTAGGAGCCATTGAATAACCAACCCAAATCTCAATTCCTCTTTCCAAAGAAAAATTTCAACATCATACCCAAAAACAAAAATAGCTCCTCTCTTCCTACTTCCAATCAACTCCTTCCAAGGACCAACAAGACATTGATAAGAGAAGGAACCTCATTAAAAAGTTCAAGGATAATTCAGAACATTTTGCCTCCTTCCTTGATACCCTTCTGTAATTAAACTAGATCTTGAGTTTTAATTAGAAAAGAAAATATGATCACATCCTCTATAGAATGTCACCACCAAACAACCCTCAGTTTAAAGTCTTGGGGGACTATCCTCATTTTAAAGTCTTGGGGGACTCAAAAACCCGCAGTTTATAGTCTTGGGGGACTCAAAACCTAAATCATAAACCCAGAACCAGAGACAAAACACATTAAGACAAAAAGAAAAAACTAAAATTCTAGGGTAATTGATAATAGAGCTTCCAGCCCATAAATTACCCCCAAACTTGCCTTTGCTGAATTCAGAGGCTCCCCCTGTGGATACCCTCTGCCAATCTTCAAAGCCAACACCAAACCAAAACTCATTCCTCAGTTTATAGTCTTAAGGGACTAAAAAATCCTCAGTTTATAGTCTTGGGGGACTTTATAACCAGTTTTCAGTTTAAAGCCTTGATGGACTGATGCATTTTTCAGTTTAAAGTCTTGATGGACTATCCAGAAAAAAACTTGAAGATATAAACCATAAAGATCCCAAAAAAAACCATCAAAGCCAAATAATTTAACAAAATAAAGTAAAATGGTATCCCCCAGCCAATTGATGAGCTTATCCCCTAATACCTTACCCACATCCAAGATCACCTTGATGTGTTCACACCTAAAAAAATTATTTTTATTTTTACTCCTCCTCTTCTATCAAAAACATTGCCAGAACCCCATCTTGACCCTTTGAAAAAACATAACCTCCATAAAAATATTAAAAGAAAAAAAGAAAAAAATCTTGAATCCACCACTTTTACAGCCAACACCCTAAAACCACATAACAGAGACAGATCCAGGTCAACAGAAAAGATCACTGGGTGGGCTCACTCCAATAAGTAAAAATGATGGGAGACCACCAGTGATCCACAATCAATCCAAAAGTACTAAAGGACATCCAAAGCCAAGGAACCAGTCAAGTCCAGTTTTAAGTCATATAGGACTAAAAACCTGTATCACAAACTCAGAACTAGAATTCAAACATATAAAACCAATAATTTGAGACAGGAATTTTAGGGTAACTGTTACACAGAGAAGCCAGCTCATCAGTTACCCCCACACTTTCCAAAATAAAATCTAGAAGCCCCTCCCATGGGTACCTTCTAAAAAGAAACATTCATCCACACATAATTCAACCAATCAACACAAAACAACAGAATAAGACCAGCACTTGAAGACCAAATAATTCCAGTTTACAGTCATGGAGAATCAAAACTTGAAAAAAGAAACCAATACTATGGTTCAACAAAATTAAGAGAAGGGGTTGGAAACAGAAAATCTGGGGTAACTTTTGATAGAGAAGCCAGCTCATCCGTTACCACCACATTTTCCAAAATCACATCTAGAAGCCCCACCCTTGGGTACCTTCTAAAAAAGAATTTTTCAACACAATTCTTCTCCCATAAAAAACCAAAACCATTAAAATTCTTGAAATTGCAGTTTAAC
The DNA here is from genome assembly GCA_030280995.1 of Hemileia vastatrix. Taxonomy (NCBI): domain Eukaryota; kingdom Fungi; phylum Basidiomycota; class Pucciniomycetes; order Pucciniales; family Zaghouaniaceae; genus Hemileia; species Hemileia vastatrix. Next base: position 15,608,587 of record JASXTE010000006.1, on the reverse strand, counting down.
TTCATTCTGGAGGTACAATAAAACCAATAATCTTTATTTTTATCTTCTTTTTCTTTTGAATAAAGTATTCATCTCCACTTGAATTTTTATTTTCTTCCATCTTCATTATACTAAGATTTATATATAGAGAGAGACTTGAACCAGAGAAACTGATAAGAATTGGGAAAAAAAATCCTGACCAAAAACATAGAGACCAAATTAAAAAAACCAAAACAAATTAAGTAGTTTGTCCTCATTTTGGAGGAATCAGATTTTTGAAATCCCCAGGTTGAAACCAATAAGTTTGCCCCTAGGGCCTGAGCCCCCTAATCCCCTCTTCCAATTCTGATATCCCAACATCAGACCTCCAAACAAATCTTCCAACCATCTCCATACACTGACTTTACCACCAATTTCAATCCCAGTTTCCAAAAACTCTGCATCCTTTGAGATTGAAGGAGCAGTTACCACATCTTTAATTTCTCTACAATGAGATACCAAAATGACCTCCTCCATGTAAGGAAAATTAAAATTATCAATAATTTTCCCCTCCACCCTAAAAAACTGTCTCCATTTGAGTGAAGCAGCTGAGAATCTACTGACTTTAACTCCAAATCATCCATCACAAAATTTTTCTGAAATTTCAAAAATTCCTCAAAAATACACCACACAATATGGGGGGAAAACTTGCTAGAAAGTCCACAACCTTGTACCCAAACTCACCACAGATTGAGCACACATTGAGATATTGAAAAAGGAACCACACAATCAGGGATGAACACCACTCAAAAAAATAGTTTTAGGTGGGTGCTCAAGTAGAGTTCAGTATGGTTTTAATATGTGTTTTGTCTGAGTTCCATCTGAGCTCAGGTTGGGGACTTGCTAGAAAGTCAACCCCCTATATTGCGTAGTGATAGGACCCAGAACACTAAAAGATTCATCTTCCCCAAATAAACCATCTCCTGATCTTGAGGGAACCAGCTTGGAATTATATTTCTTTAACAGACATACATTCAGAAAATAATCTTTCTGAACATCCAAACTTCCAATAGAGAGATCCTCACCATTACTTTTATTCTCTGAACTTGAAAGCACCAATTAAGAATCTTTTGTATGAAGATCCAAATAATCCAGTGAAGAATTACTCTGAGAATCCAAAAGTTTCTCCAGAATAGAATCCATAACATCAAAGTAAAAATCCTACTCCAAGTATACATCTTCTGATATTGAAGGAGCCACCTGAAAATAATCTTTCTCTAGGAGCAATAGTCCAAGATTGAATCTTTCTGCCTTTGAAAAAATCTAAGAGACACATCCACCTCCAAACAGCCATTATCCACCACAGATTCCTTCTCAAAATGGCAAAACACCTGATCATGATCAGCCATGTTTTTCCCCCCACATAATCCATCCAGCTTTGAGGAAATACACCGATCCTCTAGTGCTTACATCTCCAAAACATCCAGTGAATTACATTCCTGAGACCCCATGGCATCCTCTGGAAAAGAAAAATAAGTTTCACAAACATCATCAGAATCACCATCTTCTAGAATTAATGGCTTCCAAACCTCCCCAGAGGTTGAATTTTCCACCACAGTCTTCTGAACCCCTCCATCCAACAGAATTGCCTCTCCAGACCTAACATTAATATCTATTATACCATCCAAATATTCCAGAATAACCTCCTTCAAAACAGCCATGGCAGGAATCCTAATTTCTCCATTTGGAAGGTATTTAATCAAATCAGCCTTGAAAAGGATATCCAGAGCCTCCACCTTAAAATCCCTACCCATGGCACTCCAAAATACATACTTGGCCACATCTTCATGTGTTAATATATCATTATATACCATATAATCCAAATCCTACCCAAATTCCTCCATAAATTACCAATACAGAGAAGGAGAGGTTACACCACCTTCCAATTCCCATTTTCTAGCAATCCCATGAAGATCAACCATTGAGAAGGTAGTGGGCTACCTTTTAACCATCTCCATCTTCAACTTCCCCCAATCCTGACTCCTAGATCCTACCATACCAGAAACTTCTTTCTCTAATTCCCTATTACCAATGAAAAATATCACTTGCCTGACCATATCCAACAGTGAGGCTCCATCAATCTCAGCTTCCAGCTCAAACCTATCCAAAAACCCCTTTGTATCCTCCCCCAAAAACTTTTACCCATCCCAATAATGAATCCTAACAATCCTAGCAAGTTTTAATGACACCCTCAATCTGCTCCAAAGATAGCCAAGGTCCCCCCCAATAGCCTTAGAGACCTAGGAGGGACCAAATCCAACAGAAGGTATGACCCTTGTACCAACCACAAGGAGATATAGCACCAAAATACGAAATCCACCAATGAAAGAAGCCTAGATCAACAGAGATTCAAAAAATCCAGCAGATACACCCCATTTTGGGCGCCAGAAATTTTGAAAATCCTATAGTACTAGCTATAGGCCTTCACCAAGGGAGTTGGAGAAATCCCAGAGAGAAAAACCCCTGTCCCTGTAGAAAAATACAAGTGAGATTTACCTGTTGGTTAAATTGAGTCTTGTTTGATAAAGCTTCTTTACAAACACACTTGACTGCTTGATCAGCCAAGAAAGTAGTCCCCAGACAGACTACCAGACCAAAGAACTGAAATGTAGACCAATGCCTACACCAGAGAAAGAAATGATACTTGATGTAGGTTTCAAATCCACATCAGAGACAGAAATAATACTTGATATAGCTGGCAAGACTATACCAGAGAAAAAGTGACAAGAGTTGAAGTCAAGTAAGAACTAAACTTTTCACAACCCAGCTAAACAAACACAAAGAGTAAATGCAGAAATCCAGATATCCCAGATGGTAGATGATCTCTTCTAACTTTCTTTCATTCCTCACACCCAGACCCCCTAACCAGATCCCCAGCTTGATCCAGCTCTCCCATCTATCTACATGCATAAAATAGTCTCTAGAGAATTTCCTGCTCACAGGAAGGGGGGCTGCCTATCTTAGGCAAGGCTGCGTTAAGGCAGGCGGGTGGCCCATAGGTGGGAAGCAGCTTCTAGGGCTGCAAACGCCCAAAAACAACCAAACAACACAACTACTCATAGAAAACAGATAACCACACATAAAAAACACCAAAATGATGAGAAAATAAAGGAAAATAAGCTGAGACATAATAAGTGGCCCTAATTTAAGCCTAAAAAAATACAACTAAACACCTACATAGTAACAAAACACCAATACTAAGCACCATTACCCCAACTAAACCCTACATACCAAATACCCCCAAATACCCATTCCAAAGTCTTATGCATCTTTGGAACACCACATCGGTCCCCCTGGAGCCAGAAAACCACTAAAAACAACTAAAAAACCAGAAAACAACAGAAAACACCTTAAACCTTAAAATATACTAAAAATTCATCAAGATATGAAATGTAGAGAAAAATCAGGACTATCTAATGGTATTAAGCACTTAAAACTAATACTTAAGGTTAGCTCAGAAAATGAAAAAGGAAAAATTAAACAGTTATAGTAAAAATAAAAGTGTCCAAAAGAGTCTTTAAAACTTAGAATATATAAATATCATCAAAAAATAAATTATAGAAAGAAACCAGGGCTATCCAATGGTAATGGCCTTGTCCCTGTAGCTCCAATATTCAGCATGTGAATCCAGAAAAACACCATAAACAGAAACCAATGCCATTTAAGACATCATTAAACTGGACCAAACTACACAACAAAGGCCCCAGCCAATGTTGGATGACCACATCCTCCCTCCATTTAAGAATTTTCACATTCTTCCTTCTTCAATGACCACCATGTTCAAATACTTTTCAAAATCAGCCCCTGAGATGGGTCCCTGTCAATACTGTATTTACCATAACCTTATCTGTACCATAACACCACCAGCTCATCCATACAGAACTGCTTGTGATTCCTGCTATTCCAGTAAGAAATCTTGCTACAGAACTGGTCCCTCTTCCTCTTCATCAACTCCATCTACACCTCAACCTGGCCCATCAACCAAAAGATCTAGGCCTTCCATCCTTATACACAGACTAATTAACAAAATACACCCCTCCAAAAAGAGTGGCAACACCATTACAAACACTAGTTCCACCATACCTGGTCCTTCTGATAGTAAAACTAATTTTTCTCCACATTGAATTTAAAACTTATGACTTTCCAGTTCATCCCCATCCACATAGTGATGATGACAATGTGGGAATTATTGAAACACCAACACCTAATCATTTGCCCACCATTAATGCCAAATTTCAACAACACTCTTCTCAACAAAAACATCTCATACTTAACTACTTCAAATCCACTACTTTCAAAGATCCACAGGACATTGAGAAAAGAAAACATCTCATCCACCAGCTCAAAGCTAATGCTGAACACTTTTTTTCATCTCTTAATTTTCTTCTGTAATTTGATTCTTGACTGAAATTCTCAAGTTAGAAAAAAAATTTTTTTACCACTTTCCAGAGTTCCTGAATGTAGCCAACATATAAAAAACCCTCAGTTTAAAGTCTTGGGGGACTAACAGTCCTCATTTTGTAACCTTGGGGGACTCAAAAACCTCAGTTCATAGTCTTGGGGAACTCAAAACCTAAATCAAAAAGACAGAACCAGATATCAAACCATTAAAGACTCAAAAAACAAACTAACATTCTTGGGTAACTTTTCTACAGAGCAGCCAGCTCATCAGTTACCCCCACACTTGCCTTAACTGAATTCAGAGACTCCTCCTTTGGATGCCCTCTTCCCAATTATCATACCAAACTATCAGTTTATAGTCCTGAAGTACTCACCCATAACCAATCATCAGTTTTTAGTACTGGGGGACTACATTTTATGGTTTAAATTCTTAATGGACTAAAATTCCTCAGTTTAAAGTCTTGGGGGCCTGACAGCATTTTCAGTTTAAAGTATTGATGGACTATCCACCAACCAATCTTGAATCCAAAAATAAGAATATTTGTTTGTTATAGTCTTGAAGGCCCTTTCAGAAGGAAATTGAAGATATATCATATAAATTCCACACAAAAACCACCATAACAAAGAAATAAACACCAAAAAAACTGAATAATAACTTTTAATTTTAATTATCTTTATTTTTTTATTTTTTTAAAAAATAAATTGGTATCCCCCAGAAAATTGATGAGCTGATCCCCTGATACCTCACCCACATCTAAGTGCACCGTGATTTGGATAAACCTTAATATTTTTTTTAAAAATTTTCCATCTTTAATCTAAATAACCTCCATAAAAAAATTTAAAGAAAAAAAGAGAAAAAAAATATCTAAAACTAACATCCATCACAGATAACAACCACAAAATACCAGATAATAAGACAAATATAGCCCAAATTACATGACAGCTTTGGAGAAAGTCGAGTTCAGAGAAATTATCACTGGGTGAGCTTTCTCCAATAAGTAAAAATGATGGGAGACCACCAGTGATCCACTACCAATTCAAATGACCAAAGATTTAAAATCCTGGTCTCTCCATTTTAAAGTCATAGTGGACTAGAAATCTGAAGAAACAAAAACAAAACTAGAACTCAACTAGGACAAAATTAAAGACTTAAAAAAGACATTCTGGGGTAACTGTTCTAAATAGCAGCCAGCTCGTCAGTTACCCCCACACTTTCCAAAATAAAATCTAAAAGCCCCCCCTGGATACCTTCTAAAAAACAACATCATCCAAAAACAGAAAAAGCCATATCAAATAAATTTGAAGAAACCAGAACTTGAAGACCAGAGGAAAGTCCAGTTTAGAGTCACAAAAGACTAAAACCTGTGAAAAGAAACCAATACCAGGGTTCAACCAAATTAAGAGAAGGGGTTGGAAACAGACCATCAGGGGTAACTGTTTATAGAGCAGCCAGCCCATCAGCTCCCCCCACACTTTCCAAGATCAAATCTAGAGCCCCACCCATGGGTACCTCTAACAAAAATTTTTCATCAAAAAAGCTGCTCTTCATCAAAAAAAATTCAAATTAAAAGAATAGTCCTTAGTTTAACCTCATTGGGGAGTCAGTCTTCTTCATATCTTGTGCCTCTAGGATAAACCCTCTTCACTTGATCTGAAGCAACTCTTTTCTTTAAGACTGCACCATGCAAATCTTCCAAGACATAAGAGCCTCCAGATACCTGAAATCTAATTCTGTAAGGTCAATTCCATCTTTCAGAAAAAAAGTTTCCCCACTGACTCTCCAAACTTCTATTATAAACCAACACCAAACAACCAGTATTTAAGCAATTCATGAGTCTATGAGTCAACTTCTTGTCCCAGTATATGGCTGATTAATTTCTAATCTTCATCATTCTAGAGTAGGCCTTCTCTTAAAATTCCTCTTTACATTCCAACTGTTGCATCCTAGCACAGAGAAAATCCTCTGTCGAATGCACCTCATTCCAATTAATCCCTAGATAAGAAACAGCTTCCAAGTCCACTGGTAAAACTGCTTTCTGCACAAACATAAACTCATGAGGGGAATATCCATTGTCCTTTTCACATTGACCCTATCAGCAAACAACACAAAAGGTAAATAATGCCTCCAAAGTTTAGCACCATCTCCACACATTTTCACCAAAGCATTCTTGATAATTTGATGAACTCTTTCAACCATCATTCAGATTCAGGATAATAAAGCTTAGCCACTCAAATTTTAGAAGTAACTTGAGCCATTGCTTCTTTAAAATCAGCACCAAAATCTGGCACACCATCAACAGTCACAGACTTCATTAATCCATATCAATAAACCCATTCCTTTTTCAAAAAATCTGCCACATTTTTAGCAGTCAAATTAACCAGAGGCACAGTTTTAACCCAACCAGATAAGTCATCCCTTGCAACAATCAAATATTTATACCTTCCATCTTTAATATGGATAGAATCCAGACTGACTCTTCCAAACACAGTTGATTCACCAGTAGTATGACAAATTTCTTTTGGTTTCAGGTGATTTCTTTTTTACAATATTCACAATATTGGACCCAACCTTGCCCAGACAACTTCATACCAGGCCACTAAAATCAGTCTGCTACTATTCTATAAGTCTCCCCAAAGCCTCTATGACCAAGGTCTTCATTCAAAGACTTTAACACCACCTCTTGACCCTTCTTCTGAGTCACCACAATCTGAGTATTTGGATTCCTCCTCCTCATCAACCTTCTTCCTGACACATAAAAGCCAGGAATCTTCTTCTTGATTGTTAACTAAGTATCATAATCACAAATATCTGGCCCCTCCAAGGTCAACAGATATTCCACCATAAAAAAATAAAATCCAGACTGAACCCAGGTCTCATATTTAAAATGCAAAAAAATAACATCCAAAAAGCACAACCCTATCATCAAAATAACCAGTAAACACACAGGCTAATTGACCAGCCCATCCAGAACACCAATCTTTAAATTTTGGCACATCCTTCTCTATCCACTGAATATTTTGAGAATCCAGTGCACAAACAAAAACAGAATTTTCTAAATGTGAAACATCCCAAAAAACAGCCCCTTATTCATCAATAAAAACATCCTGATCACCAGAAACAAGATCAGATCCAGCCTGTTTAACCTCCTGGGGGAGGTCTAAACCTTCATCAGAAACACATTTTTCACCAGCCAGTTTAACCTCAAGGGGGAGGGTAGAAAAATCTTTGGCACCTTTTTTTCTTGGCCTAACCACTGGAAAATCTTTGTCAAACTCTTCAGAATCAGAATATTCATCTGTAGGTGGTCTCCTTGACAACCCATAAGGCATAGTAAAATTTTTACCTGGCTTGTGAACCAGGTCAAAAAAAAGTTGAATAAATTCCACCCAACTAGTCATTGGATCATTTCAAAGACTAGGTGTGTTGATCATCTGAACCAAATTTTTTTCATCCACCTGAAGCTCAAAATTCTGACCCCACAAAAAAACCTTTAGCTTCTTCAAGATTTTAGCTACCCCACACAATTCCAACTTAGCCTGAAAATACCTAGATTCCACTTCATTAAAAACAACTGACTCATACCATACTGACCTGACCCTCCAAGTTTTATCTTCCTGAGACAAAAAAGCACCAGTAGAAATATAGCTTGAGTCCCCTTCCAGGTAAATTTTTCAAGAAAAAACACCATTATCCAACTTGTGAAGAATAATATCTTCACCTACCACCTTTTTAAACTTCTGAAAAGCCTCTTCACACTCTTCAGTCCATTCCCAGTCTGCATCTTTTCCAGTCAGCTTTCTTAAAGGTGAAGCCAACAAAGAAAAATCTTTAAAAAAAATCCTGACATACACACACACTCCCAAAAATCCACTGACTTCAGTAGTATTTTTTGGTCTTGGCCATGACTGGATTTTATTAATCTTCTTCTTTGCCATAATCCTTCCCTCTTTACACACCACATGACCCAGAATTTCAAAAACAGGAACACAAAAACAAAATTTTGACCCAGATATGGTCAAACTAGCCTCTTCAATCCTAAACAACACTCTCTCTAAGTGTATTGAATATTCCCAAACAAACCTCCTTATAACAGGATTTTCTTTAAAAACCTCATTACCATAATCAGTGGATGGTTCTTTAATTCCACTGTCATCAATAAAAATTCCAGCATGAGTAAGAACCTCATCCTGAAAAATCCAATCCATTTGTGCTTGATAAACTTCCACTTAATTTGATGCTCCTTGAGGCAAACCTATGAGCTGATATCTTCCCAAAGGAGTCTCAAAAGTTGTGAGAGTCCTTGAATCCACATGAAGTTCCCTCTCATCATAACCACTCATAATATCACCCAAACCATAACACACTCTTCCAGAAAAAACTTCAACAAAATACTCTGCACTTGGTGGTGTACCAAAATCTTTGATAGTGACTCTATTCAAAGCTCTAAGATAATGAACCACTCTTAATATTCCATTTTGCTTCATCATACATAAAACAGGACTTGAAGAAATGAATGTTGACTTTTCATATAACCCAGTTCTGACCCTTTCCCTGAAAATCTCTACAAAATCATCTCTGATAGCAGCCAGAATCAGAATAGTTTTAATTTTCCAAGGTTCATGAAAAACCACAGTAATAAAGTAAGGTTAACCATAAGAGTTTTTCAACATTCCCCTTTCCTCCTCTACAAATGCCACAGCCTTCTCTCTCAGCACAATAAGGTGCAACAACAGCATCTTTTCCTCTTCAGACAACTACCCATCAGGACCAAAATCAGCAACTTTCAACCTTTCTGCAGCCACTTTAGCAGTTTCCACTACTTCAGGAGGACTCTCAACAAGAGTACAGTACAGATCTTTGAACAACAGAGGTCTCTTCAAAGGAGGATTCAAACCCACAGGCATAGGCTCATTGACAGGCCTAATCTTCTGAGATACCTTCTTATATTTTTCCGCTCCACATTCAACCTGAGGAATCTTCAGGAATTGTTCTTTACCAGAACTTGAACAAAATCCAAGAATTTCCCCATTGCTTACATGTGTGGCCAAGGTAATGTTTTTGAAAGGTGTAGAAGGAACCCTAGTGGTGCACAATTCGGAGGACTGAATTTTAGACCCCAATATCACCAGTACAAAGATTTTCCTCAAATCCTCATAATCATCTTCACTCAATTCTTCCAAATCTTCAAATCTTGATTCATCCACAGAATCACCTCTTCTAAACTTTTGCAGTTTAACCTCATGCTGTAGGAAAAAACCTTGATCTTGCTGATCTTCACAAAAATTGATTTATTTTCTTACTTCATTCTCTTCAGATTTTTTTGTTGATTATCTTTAAGTATCTTAAAATTTTTATTTTCTTCTTTTCTTGAGTTTTTTTCCAACATACAAAAAAAAACAGGGTTTTCCCAATTCTCACAGTTTTGGCCAAGGTAATGTTTTTAAAAGGTGTAGAAGAAAACCTAGCAGTGCACAATCGGGGTAACTTTCTTTTAGACCCCAATCTCACCACTCCAAAGCTTTTCCATTCAACATTCCTATTTTCCTTCTCACTAACAACCTTGATTTCATCACTTCCAACACATCCAGAACCTAAAGTTGGTTTTCTATTTCTAAGCCCCATACATTCCTCCTCCTCCACATCTTTGTTTGTGAAAATTTTCATTTTGTACTTGTTACTCCTTTCCTATGTATTTTTTTGGTACCCTCTGCTGGTAGTTTAATTTTTTTTTCTTAGTTAATGTGTGTTTTTAGTTTTACTTTCACTTGCTCCATTCTCTCTCCACACATATCATTTTCGTAAGTAATGATACATGCTTGCAAATAAACTCTCATTTCTCTCTTGAAAATTTTTCTTGCCCCTCTCATGCTTTCTCCCTCCTCCACTCCTTACCACACATGCACCTCCCTTTTCATACTTCTTTTCCCTTCCCCTCTTCCTCAACCCCTTCCTCCCCTCCTTTTCACCATCTGTCTGTTTCCCTTCTCTCATCCTCCTCTCAAAATCCTCTTGCTTCCATCCCCCCTCTACTCCCCATCCTCTCATTCCTATCTGCTCTCCTCTCAATTCTCTAACTTCCATCCAATTTTCCTCCCAATCCTCTTTCTTCCATCCCTCTTTCCTCAAAATCCTCTTGCTTCAATCCCCTCTCCTCCTCATCTTCTCATTTCATCCCCCTCCCCTCTTCACCCTCTCATTTCCTTCCTCCTCTCTTCCCCATCCTCTTGCTTATATCCTTCTTCCCTCCCCATCCTCTTGCTTCCATCTCTCTCCTACCTCCTCCTCCTCCTCCTCCTCCTCCTCCTCCTCCTCCTCCTCCTCCTCCTCCTCCTCCTCCTCCTCCTCCCTAATCCTCTTGCTTCCATCACCCTCCCCTCCAAATCATTTTTCTTCTTTTCTCTCCCCATCTCTCCCCAACCTCTTTCTTCATTTACCTCACCTCCCTTCCCCATCCCATATCATTTCCTTCAAACCCCCTAAAACATTTTTCAAATCACAAACCTCAAAAATGAAAATATGTAATTATGTAAGTGATAGCCAAAAAATAACTAACTTGTTGAATTATAACTAAATCAAAAAGTTAAAACTACCTAACATTAATATCAATAACAAAATATAATACCTAAACATGAGAATCAAGAAACTAACAATAACAAAATTGAACCAAAAATATAATAACTAATGTAATTTCAAACAAAAAAATTTTTAAATAATATAAACTAGTTTTAAGGAAATTATGTTTAAGACTCTAAATGACTCAAAGATTACTTGCAATATTATCTAACTAATCAGTACACCAATGAGATGGTCAGTTAACTTATAGCCAAATAAAATCAATTAACTTCAATAAAATCAAACTTATTAATTAATTGTTAAAAAATAATGGAAAATAAGAATTCTAGTAGTATTAATCACTTTCAGGTTAAAAAAATTAAATATTCAGTAGCTTTGTATACAGAAAAAATGTCACTAAAATACAAAAAAGTAGGCTAATCTAGGAAATATCATAGTCAAAAAATTCAAAATAAGTAACATGATTTCAAATTATCAACTAGTGAAATCCAAATCAGGCAAGAATGCATGAAATTAACTTTTCAAAAAAATCTTTTATAGTTAGATTTTTAAAAATGATACACTCTTTACCCAAGGGCAGGGTTTCAATAAGTATAATATATTTCACTATTGAATATTATGAGTACAATACACTGCAAAAAAAAAATTGTCATGGGGCATAAAAATGGTACAAAAATTGCACAACTTTTTTGTTATTGATGTTCCATATGCTAAAAAAAATGTGTCATAGTGATACTCCACACAAAATTGTCAGCAGAGTTGTTAGAAACTCCACAAAATTGAACACTACTCACAAAAAATTGAACACAAGTTCATTCAGTGATGATGAAAATGAAGATGAAGGGTAAAGCTTTCATGAAATTGTTCTGAAAAAAAATCAAACCTCATTTGAAGCTTAGTTGGTGAAAAAAAATTATGTGATTTTTTAGCATCATTAAGTTCTTAGAAAATTATTAGTAAAATTTTGATCACTTTCAGTGTACAACCTACGCACAAGGTTGAGGTTGATCCAAAAGTAAGTGCAATAAAAGGATGAGGGAAATCCCAACTTTGAAGCACAAATGATTACTTCAAGGAAGTGATTTGAAAATAGAAATGAGTAACTAAGTATGGTTCCTAATAATCTTTGAGGAATAATTAATGTATAATGTAAGGACACTAACTATTGTGGTAAATCTCACAAAGGGTTGCAACTTAATAATCAAAGGGAAGTTTTAAGTATTTAGGATTTAATAAAACTGATTATTAAGAGTGAAAAGGACAAATATAATCATAGCCTAATAAGAATTTAACTCTTATCACAAATATATTTTATAATTTAATTCTAGAGAAAGTTGAACCCAAGTAACCCCCTTTAAATATCCTTACCCTCCTCGCACTGACCCATTAATTACCCAGCCACCATATATCCACAGACCCATTTAATTCACCAGAATTCCCATCAATCATCTAACTTTATATCCCTTCTATCCTTTTCCTTCTATCACAGACCTCCTAATAAACCCTCAGACCCACAATTACCCCTTTTGAAGATTGCCTCTTCCTTAGTGCTAGAATGTGCATACATTGCTTAAGTTTGAAAAGTGTAAGTGTCTTTATTTTTAATATAATTTTAAAGTTATAATAGTGCAACTAATTTGAGAACGAAATAGAAGGTATTTGTTCCAAGATTTCTTTTCGCTCATTTCCAGGAGTTAGGATTGAATAGTGGTGTCGGCCAGTCGTCTAGAAGGAGGTAAAAAAGGACTTTAATAATAAAAATAAAAAGACTTTTAACAGAAACTGGACGGGGATTAATGTGGTTAATAAAGTAAGTACTGTTTTATTCTCTCTGCTTAATTATCAACTGTTAATACTAAAGTATTCTTATTACAACCTTTAATATTTTATCGTATTACTTAAATAGGCAGAAGAACAATTTAAATAGTAGTAAATAAAATGTATTTTGTAGTATAATTAAAAATATGTTTGAGTAGTAAGTGATGATCATAAATGAAATAACACAAGGCCTTTTATAGGCAAAGGGACCAATGAGGCGCTACCACTGAGTATATACAAAGTAATAATAGGATGAAACAAAAAGATAAAAGAAAATAATTGAAACATAACAATGGAGAGAAAAAGATGAAACAAGTAATTAAAATCCCAATTAAGAAACCAATCTTCACGCCACCATTTCCCAAATCATTTAAGTAATATAGTGAGTAATTAAACAACTCTGAGACATGAGAACCATGTGAAAAAGTAATCAAATTAAGTATAACAATATTTTTTATAGATTTTTTAAGTGAAGCAAATGGAATGTTTTGATGCAACAAAATATTGTAATCAATTTTAGTGTTAGTCTGTAGAAAATTAATAAATTTTTTTGACTATGTAATAACTAGTTGAAACAAGTAATTAATTTTTCTACTGAACCAAATTTAGAATTTAAATTTATTATAATAATTATTATAATGCATTTAATATTCATCACAAATAAGGGTCAAAAACAACATCAATAATTATGGATAATTTTGAATATGAAAAGGGTTCAATTATATATTTAAATTTAAAAATTAATGTAATTACAATATAAGATAATTTAATAAGATATAATTATATTATCAACATGTAATTAATTAATTATTCATTAAATACATATAACACCTCTTTATATGGAATATAATAATTATTTTAATGTATACTTAATTTATATGATAATAAAATTAGTATAAAATTTATTTTAATTATAAAATAATATTTTAATATAATTTATTATGTAATATAAATTTAATGTATATACATAAGCTGCAATTATTATGTCATTTATTAACTCCAATAAAATTGTATGTTTATTACTTGGCTCCTGGGACAGCCTGGCTGGCACTCCCTCACTCTAAAAATATAATAAAAAAATGCTATGATTTTTTCTTTTTATACTTTTTTAATAGAGTAGGAAGGTTTAAAATTTCTTTACCAGGTATCCATGCATCATATTCAGATGACTTAATTTTAAATCTCAATAAATACTCAGTACCTCTTTCAGAAGTGATAATTCTATCATTGAGAATTTTATCACTTTCTGCAGTTTCTGTGACTTCCTGAGGGTTTTTCTTAGGTCTACCCCTTCTTTTTGGAAATAATTCACTGTTGGAAGTATAATGTTTTAACAGGGAAATGTGGAAAACAGGATGTTTTCTATCATATGGAGAGTATAAAACAACTTCAACTGCATTATCTCCAATCATTTTTTTCACAACAAAAGGGCCCACAAAAGGATCTTTTAATTTGTTGTTACCCTGTAAACTGAAGTGGACAGTAGATATCAACACTTCATCACCCTCTTTAAATGTGTGTTCCCTATGGGATTTATTCCATCTTTTCTTCTCATATTCAAATGCTTTATCAATACAAGTTTGAGAATTTTTTCTGCACATTTGTTGCATTTGAACAAAAGATTTGACACCAGGGTGTAATTCCAATTTAGGCAATTTACTATTGAGTATTTGAGCAGGAGTATGAGGGACATAACCTAGCCAAAGCTCAAAAGGTTTCTTTTGAGTAACAGAGTGAAAAGTGCTATTATAAGCAAATTCAAGACCAGGAAATAAGGTGACCCAGTCATGAGTAAACCTGTCATTGTCTTTATATTCCAATACAAAGGCACAATACCTTCTAATAATATCCTCTAGAGTTTGAATCATTCTTTCAGCTAGACCATCAGTTTGGGAATGGTGAGCAGTAGATAATTTTAATTCACAACCACATATATCCATTTGAGACATCCAGAATTCAGATGCAAATTTTGGATCTCTGTCAGATATAATGGCTCTAGGGAATCCAACTATATTGAACATATTACACCACCATAAGAAGGCCAAGTCTTTGGTGGATACATCCTTATGGGTGGGAATAAATTTGCACATTTTAGTAAATCTATCCACTATTACCCAACAAGAAATATAATTTTCTTTACCTGCAATAGGAAGGCCAGTGACAAAATCCATATTAATGATTTGCCAGGGAGCATAAGGTGCTTCAATTTGCTGTAATAACCCTGCTCTATTACCAGTCAATCTTTTGGATTTCTGGCATGAATCACAAGATTCAACATATAATTTTGCATCTTCAGACATATTAGCCCACCAAGCAGTGTTCTTGAGTCTAATCAGTGTTTTCTCAAGATCAAAATGACCAGCTAATATGTCATCATGACAAAGTTTGAGGATAATTTCTTTCATAGAAGGAGAAATTACAATTACATTAGTAAGCTTTCTTCTATAATAAATATATCCATCTTCAATAGAAAACTCTCCCTTAATTAAAGCATTCTGATATTTAGCAGGAAGGTTTTAAACAATGCTTGAATAGAAGCATTTTTAGGATCATTTAAGATAGTAAATAATTTATTTAAATCAGAATCTTTATCATATGAATCCAGAATTAATTGTAATAACTCTTCTTCCATATCAACTATAAATATACCATGGATATGAGCTGTATCATCCTCAGGTACATAGGCAGGATTGGAGTCATTATTTGGCAGAGGCAATCTGGACAGCATATCAACATTGGAATGAACATTTCCATACCTATGGATAATTTTCATTCTTCCTCTGTATTCTTGAACAGCAAGTTTCCATCTAAACATATGTCTATTTGGTGTTTTAAGGTTTAAGAGCGACTTCACAGCACTACAGTCAGTTACCAATTCAAATTTCTGGTCATCCAGGTAGTAATGAAGTTTCTCAAGAGCCCAAACTACTGCTAAGCACTCCAATTGAGTGGCACCATATTTCAATTCACTATTTCTTAATGTTCTTGAAATATAACAGATAACAACCTCTGAGGTTTTATCATTAATAATTTGTTTCTGGTGAAGGACAGCACCCAGACCAACAAAGCTAGCATCTGTATACAGTACAAATGGTTTGTTGAAATCTGGAAGAGCTAAGATAGGAGCTGTCATTAAAGAACATTTTAAGGCATCAAAAGCTTTTTGACAGTCACTATTCCAGATAAATGCAACATCCTTTCTGGTAAGTTTGGTAAGAGGCAAGGCTATGACCTGATAATTCTTTATATATTGTCTATAATAGCCACACATACCCAAAAAACTTTGGATTTCTCTTACAGAAGTTGGCGCCTTTACATTTGGAATAGCAGCAACTTTGTTGTGGTCTACACAAATTTGTAGGCCTGACACAACATGGCCAAGGACTTTTAAAGATTGAAAACCAAATTTATACTTTTTTAAGGACAAGGTCATATTGATTTCATCCATTTATCTGAAAAATCTATTCAAATGAACCAAATTTTCATCAAAAGTTTTAGAAAAAACTATGATATCATCAATATAAACCATAAGCCATCCCTCAATTATTTCATGATGGAAAGTATTATCCATTCTGCTAGCCAAACTATTGGACATTTAAACTGTTAAAAGAAAAAAAAGAAAAAAAAATTAATGATTCAAATTGTTATTTCAAAATAAAATTTATTGAATTTTAACAAAAAAAAATTAATTTTTATGAAAAATCAATTAATTAACAAAAAAGTAATACAAACAAATGTAATTACAATTATTTATTAAGAAATAATCAGTAATTAATATGGGACCAACCAATAAAGGTTTTTATAAGTCAACCAAAATAATTAATACCAAAAATTAATATGATGGTAAAATTGGGACTAAGTACTGAGTACTATTATGGTCAACCAATATACAAAAAATAATAATAAAATTAATTTATTAATTTATTAATTATTAATTGTCTTCTAGGACTAAGAGGTTTACTCTATTATGGTCAACTAGGAAAAAAAATTAAAAAATAATGAACACTTACACTCAGTGACTTAGCACAAGGCCACAATCACTGTTATTGCAGTAAAAAATCTAGTATAAGAGTTGATAGGAGCAAAGGTTGACTTACAGTAGTGATCGTTAAATCACCCACGAAAATATATAACTTTTAAGAATATACAAACCTAAAAGTTAGATCCCCAGTTTGATTCACGTTCGCGGAAAAAGTTCTACTTTTCGTGCAAGGTGGTCCGTGCGTTATGACGTTTGTCCAAAAAGTTGTAAAAGTCGATCGTCGATTATTTGGAAGGGTCCCCAATTGTCGTCCGGTCGTCTAGAAGAAGGGGAAATAAAAAGGAACTGAAATAAAGAAATATATAAAAAATTTTAAAGACTTTTAATAAAGATGGATGGGGATCAATGTGGTTAATAAAGTAAGTACGGTTTTATTATCTCTGTTCAATTATCAACTATTAATACTAAAATATTCTTATCACAACCTTTAATATTTTATTTTATTACTTAAATAGGCTGACGTGCAGTTTTAATAGTTGTAAATAAAATGAATTTTATAGTGTAATTTAAAAAATATGTTGAGTAGTAAGTGATGAGCATAAATAAAATAAAACAATGCCTTTTATAGGCAAAGGGACCAATGAGGCGCTACCACTGAGTATATAAAAAATAACAATAGGATGAAACAAAAAGATAAAAGAAAATAATTGAAACATAACAATGGAGAGAAAAAGATGAAACAAGTAATTAAAATCCCAATTAAGAAACCAATTTTCACGCCACCATTTCCCAAATCATTTAAGTAATATAGTGAGTAATTAAACAACTCTGAGACATGAGAACCATGTGAAAAAGTAATCAAATTAAGTATAACAATATTTTTTATAGATTTTTTAAGTGAAGCAAATGGAATGTTTTGATGCAACAAAATATTGTAATCAATTTTAGTGTTAGTCTGTAGAAAATTAATAAATTTTTTTGACTATGTAATAACTAGTTGAAACAAGTAATTAATTTTTCTACTGAACCAAATTTAGAATTTAAATTTATTATAATAATTATTATAATGCATTTAATATTCATCACAAATAAGGGTCAAAAACAACATCAATAATTATGGATAATTTTGAATATGAAAAGGGTTCAATTATATATTTAAATTTAAAAATTAATGTAATTACAATATAAGATAATTTAATAAGATATAATTATATTATCAACATGTAATTAATTAATTATTCATTAAATACATATAACACCTCTTTATATGGAATATAATAATTATTTTAATGTATACTTAATTTATATGATAATAAAATTAGTATAAAATTTATTTTAATTATAAAATAATATTTTAATATAATTTATTATGTAATATAAATTTAATGTATATACATAAGCTGCAATTATTATGTCATTTATTAACTCCAATAAAATTGTATGTTTACTACTTGGCTCCTGGGACAGCCTGGCTGACAAGTGGTGTAATTGAGGTACTTTTGCTTTGAGTGTCACATGGCGTGTGACAATCACCCTGATTCAAAAACTAGTCACTTTTTTGTGACCATACAGTTGATAAGAACAGAGGAAATTCTTATGGGGTTCTAATTGTGACTAGGACTGGGGCTGATAAACTGACTGTCAAAATAATTACAGTGAAAAAGAAAAAAATAGACAATATATCAAGTTATTTAACAATTTTTCCAATGAAGTGAATTACACTATGATCATTAAGGTGGTGTTCCCAGTTTAAATTTCACACTAATTTTTGAAATTTGTTCCAATCAAAACAGAATAAACCAGAGAAAATACACCACAAAATTTTGAATGTGATTTAATTTGCAAATGTCTTTATGATTGAAATCTTTGTATTCTCCTTACACTTATTGATAGTATTATGATCTTATGACTCTGCTCAATCAAATTCTCAATTATTTTATAAGTTTTTTAAATTAGTTGTTTAGGAGCCTTTTGAGATTCAACTTTAAGAATATTGTTTTTGGGGCAAGACATAAAGGCTTTAAGGGTTTAATAAGGTGGTTTAAGAAAAAAATTTAGCTTTAATCTGCTGATTGTATTAATCTGGTAATGATTTTTAATGAAAAATTTAATTAATCTTATTAACTTAGGAAAAATAAATTAATTTTTTTGTGTTAAGTCTTGTAAGAGATAAAAACTAATAACTGTGTGTATAATCACTCTTTAATGTGACCATTTCTCATTGTGCAAGGAGTTGGGTGATCAACTGCTGAAAGTTGCACCGATTCCTTAGAACTACAGTTAGATTCCTCTTCAGAGTTATTTTTTAAAATATTTAATCTTGATTCATTTCTTCCACCATGTATTAAAGAAACAAAAAGAAAGGCACTTTATATATCTAATTACATCACAATTGGTTTAAAAATATTTTTTACTAAGAACAAAGACTCACTGACACCTGTTATTTATTTAAAGCTGCTATACTTGTAGGTAAGTGAAACTATAATCCAAAGATAATTTAAATAAAACTAAGAAAGGAAATACAGAGAAATATAGATGAGCGGTAGGTGAGTTAAGTAGTCAGTGACTTCTTCTTCAGTGCTTATGCATAACACAATAACTGTCTAGTCAATTACAATTCACAATCAAGTCATTTCTTAAGTTTTTCTCATTCACTTCTAATTAAATTCACAGTCACTTATCAGTAAGCACTTAGTGTATTATTTAGTATAATATTGCTAAATTTTCTCAGTATTATTATACCACATTCACCACAAAATATTAGGGGGACATTTCAGAAAGTCTTTAACTTAACTCAATCAGACTAGTTCAATTGATTTATGACTTTTTATAAAGCTCCCACCTTATCTTATGTGGTCGTATCACCACAGAAAATTTGGGGGTGTATTGCTAGTAATACCCCTCATTTAAAAATATTGTTAATTGGTTGGATAGCTGTTGGGAATTCATTGTGAAACCAGATTTAAATCAATTGGACAAAGATTTGGTAATCAGTTAGACCTAGGCTCAACCCAACTCAATCACAGGTCTCCCGGAGCTTGGTGATTACTTTGATCTTCAGCTGAGCACAGATTGGGAAAAGCTTGAAAATATCACTTAACATATTATAATATTCACTTTCCCATCTTGTGGAAAACAAAATTTGATATTTGGTCTAAGAATATCTACAGATATTTTCTTGCCAAGTTGTTAACAGAAGGTTAAACTGTAGTATCTCAATTATTACATTAGACTACATAGATATTTGATAAAACATACAATTCAAATTAATTTTAATATCATTGAGATCACCATAAGTGTCTGTCCAAAGACTTACGAAAAGTATGTTAGTATCAAGACATTGTTCTAGGTAGTAGTTTCAATTTGGATTTTAAACTACCATCTAAAGAATTTTACTATTAGATAGAAAAATAAATAAGTGTAATAAGAGTGAAATTATTCTATTTTGTGATTATTATGTAACAATAAAGCACATTTTTATTAAGAACATTTTTCTTCTTCCACAAACCCAAATTTACTCTATAGGCTCAAGATTTATTTTTAAGCCATCTTATCCATTTCAGTTATCATTGATTTACTTCCAATATTTCTTAAAAAGATAATAATAATAAATGTGAAAGAATTATGAAGTTAGCATAGCAGACGCTAAAAAGTTATTTTGTCGTTTTATTCAAAACTGATTATTCCTTTTTTGCTTCAATTCATCTTTTAACAACCACTATCTTCAGATACCATTCTTACTTAAGATTTCAAGTCTCAGATGTGTTGGACAGTTCTCAATAACAATCAATCAAATTTATATCAATGTAATTTCAAGATTTCAAAACTCACCAACCCCCACAATTTCACAGCGAGGCCATTTGAATGTTCATATTTTTGGACTATTTGAAGAAGGAAAACCAACCCTTGTCGGTAATCTTTCTCAAGTGCAGAGTCACCACATTGGACCACTATTGGGTGACATTGGGTCTTTATCTCACCATTTAAACCAAATAACTGCCTTGAATCCTATGAACCATTCTATTTTCATGCTTACTTGGTTCCAGTTTTTGGTAATCAGTATCAACTTTGGGGATGCCTCTTTTCTTCAAGTACACTAATCAGTCTTTCTAAAGAAGCCTTTTCTTCTGCTCAAATCGACTTATTTCTGATCCCAAACTATGACTCCACTATCTTTTTTAATAACATACATGTAATTTTTGAATGCTCTTTCCAAATATCTCAGAGTACTGAAGATTGGAAAGCTGATCAACTTATCCAAGGAATCAAAAAAGTTCTCAAAACACATCAACTTCAAGTAATAAATTTTATGATCGACAATGAACAAATGATAAAGGAAAATTTGGATATCATGTGGAGGCACCAGGACAACCATTGGCTTATAGCTGGATTTGATCACTATAAAGATCAGTTTCCTAACAATCAATTAACCCCTGAAGGAAAGGGGTCAATACTCACTGATGATATGGGTTTGGGAAAGATGCTGTCAACTCTTTCTCATATTAGTGCAACTCAAAGTGAAGCAGGACAATTCCTGATCTTGGAAAATCAAGAAGGTATTAATTGGAGTTTAGCCACACTGATTATATGCCCACTGGCAACACTATCAAATTGGATCAATGAAATAAGTGTGCACTTTGAAGATAATGTGCTTCCTTTCAAGGTTCTTTATGGGAATGATTGTCAAAATATTAACGCCAATGAGCTACAGGACACTGCTATTGTTTTAATGAACTATGAAACAGCTATCCCAACAATGTCAAAAAATCAAAGCCAAAAAAAGATACCAGTGACTCAAATGCTCTTTTAGTATAGAGTTGTTTTAGATGAAGCTCAGTTAGTACCCATTTCTATATCTAATACTTAAAACTTAATTTTTATAATCAATTTTTATAAATATTCTTTTAGTTAGATTAAAAATCCTTACTCACAGAGGGCTCAAACAATATTTGACTTGGAATCCCAACATTGAATATGCTTGACTGGAACTCCACTTCAGAACAGGCACACTGACCTTCAAAGTCTCATATTTTTTCTTAGAATTGAAAAGTGGCAAGAAGACTGGTTATGGAAGAATTTTCTTTTTCCAGGTTTTCAAAAAGGAAAGGCTAATTCTATTAAATCAATCAATCACTTAATGAAAGTTATAAGCCTATGTAGAACAAAGGATGCAATTTTGTCTCTTCCAAAAAAGATTCAAAGAGGGAAATCAGTTAATTAGCAGATCCATGGAGGTCTAAACTTGATGTGCTTCAAGAAGGATTCACTGAGCAATATGGGCGCTCCAGAAGCACTGACCTCCCTTGTGACTCATCCAAGTTTTTTAGAGAGCTTATGATTTTAAGAAAATTCTGCAACCATCCAATCTACAAAAATCTGCATGAAACTCCAACTTTTTATTTCACCTGGCAGAATTCTGCAAAGATTTTTCATCTTATAGGCCACTTGAAAAACTTTTTTTCTGGTGAAAGGGGTGTAAATTTTCCAAAAGCTGTTATATTCTCCAACTTTGCAGACTTTTTGCAGATGTAAGTGATTCTATAATGAATTGCTTTACAAAATTGTGTTGGCTTATTAAAAACAATTTTCTAATATTTAAAAATAGAATAAAAATGGCTCTAGATGACCACAATATTAGATATACCGAGCTTATGGGTGAACTCAGCAGGACAAAGAGAGACAAAAATATGCATGAATTCCATTTTAATAAAAATTGCCAAGTTTTGGCTGGAACAATTCAGGCTGCAGGAGTGGGTATAGATCTCAGTTGTGCTCAAAATGTATTTATAATGGTGAGCTCAATGTATTATATTTCATATTCAGAACAAAAATATTAAATTTTTTATATTTTCAATGTTGAAATGGGAGCCAAATTGGAATCCAGCAGTTGAGCAACAGGCTGTTGATTGGCTGTATAGAATTTGGCAGAAAAATAAAGTAAATGCTTTGAATTATTTTGTAAATGGAAGTATAGAATTCAGCATGTTTAAGATTCAAAGGAAAAAAATGGAGCTAAAAGTGTAAGCTGAATTTCAATTCTAAAAATTTTAATGATAATAGTAATAGTTAAAATTATGTTTTTGTTTTCAAGGCTAATTGTCCCAAACAGTGGAAATGAGGAGTATGAGTGTACAAACCTATTATTAAGGGAGTTTGTCAATCACTCACATTAGAGGAAGCAAGAATTTCAAGGAGAGAAGGTGAATTTATGGGATTTTGAGGATTTAAAAGTCTGAGTTGTTGAGGATTTAGAGATGCAAGATATAATGGAGAATAACAGTCATTTTGCAACCCCAGGGGACATGAGAAAGATTAAGTTTAGGTGGTAATGTTGAAACCAAACTGATTCTGTTGTACAAGGCCAAGTCCTTTAGCACACTTTCAGAGTAGGTCAAAGTATCTTGAGTATCAAAGTGTTGTTGGTCAAGATATTGTGCAAGTTTAGAAAAATCTTCAGACCTCCATTGCATTAAGATACGTCTTAACAATCTATCATTATCAATTTTGGTGTCTGAAAAACACTTGATGTTTGTGAAAAGGTTGTGATAAGTTTCACAACATGGAAGTTGTTTGAGAAGTTTAGTTTGGTTAACTAAATTCTAAGAATAATTGTTATTTGAAATAAATGTCATGAATAAAAATGGTTAAAAAAAAGGGGATTTTCATACTTTTTTATTTATTCTATATTTATGCTTTCTCACTTTGATTATTTCTTGAGAGCTATCAGAATCCTTCCCAAGTCTTAATTTATCAGCATGACCTAAAAACCAATGGTGAAGAACTCCCATTTGATTTGAGAAGCTAATTTGAGTTGAGTCAATTGGATATGAAATCAAATTATTGGTTTTTTAAGGAATTTTCCCAGTGTTTAATGAGAATATTTGCCAAGACCTGGTTCCATTTGTCAAACCAGTCAAGGTTCCAAGCAAAAGTTGACCCTGGGAAACCATACATGCAAAGGTGGTCAATATAAGATTCACAGAAAATTGGTGGAAACTTTTCCGAAACAGCTGAAATTGATTCTGGATGAGGTAGTTTGAAGGCAATGTTGCAAGAATTCTTGTCAAATGATGAAAATCTGTCTAATTTCTCCTTAGTGGGGTTTTGTTTC
Organism: Hemileia vastatrix; assembly: GCA_030280995.1. Lineage (NCBI taxonomy): Eukaryota > Fungi > Basidiomycota > Pucciniomycetes > Pucciniales > Zaghouaniaceae > Hemileia > Hemileia vastatrix. The sequence continues at coordinate 15,584,683 of JASXTE010000006.1, read as the reverse complement.
CATCCATTTGATTCTGGTGACATATCCAAATGTGAACAACAAAAATTGTGTATAGATCTACAAAAGTGAGAATTGAATGGAGGCTAAGTCTCATTAAAAATTGTATTTAGTGTTCATGTGTTTGTGGGCTGGTTTCCATTAGGAAAGTAAGAGCTACTAGGGTTCATAAACAATTAGATTAAGAAAGTTTTTAATAAAATTAAACAAACAGGAAGGATAAATTTTGGAGCTCCAAAACTTGATGATCAAATTTGATTTAAGGAGAAATATCACAAAAATTAAGAATAAGAAATATTTCAACTTTATGGAATTATAATATGCATAAATTAAATTTTTATATGCATTTTGAACTCAAAAGGAATGGCACAAAAGGAAGAGAATGATTATGTGATAAAAGCGGACTCATTTGAGAAAAGGATTTTTCCTCTTTTCAAAAAATGTTTCCACAAAAATAATTTGATAAATGTGATGCGATGCTCATTTTTTGATTACCAAAAAATTATTTTTGGTCCAATATGATAATAATACATATTCCATTAAGTAATTTTTTTTCAACCTGAATAAATAGACTAGATTGTCACTTCATCACATTTATGTATGAAAATTTATACAAGGTTTCAGCCTTTTTGTAATGCTTTAAGGTGTACACTTTTGTAGCATCTATTATTTGAGTATTTTTGATTATTTCTTTATGGAAAATTCTACCTAGTACAGACCAATTTTCAAAGTGAAGGAAATATGTTTTTAATTGTTTTTTAAAAAATATTAACCTTATTTTTGGGTTTAACTTTGATATTTGTGGTGATTTTTATATAATTAGGTTAAAAATATGGATTACTTTTCTTATAGTCCATAACTAAGAATTTTTACTAAAATCAAATAATTATAGGGTAGTTAGATATAACTCAGAAGGAATTTGATGGAAAAACAATTAAGATGCTTTTCTTTACAGTAGAATTTTTTCCATGATAGAAAATATTCTGATAAACATGCATGCATTGTTGTACAAATGCAGAGAGTCTACAGAATACAAATAAAGTAGACTGCATAGCTTTTAATTAATATATAATCTATCTGATTAAAAAGTAAACATTTTAACTTAAATAATTTCAACACATATTTCATCATATTCTTTTGATAAAAATATGTAGCTTATATTAACTATTGCCTTGCAAAAAATGAATACCTTCAATTGGTAACTTCCAACAGCTAACTTATTCCTACATTTATCACAATTACAATGCCTCCATTTTTTAAATGTATGTCAATGTCAAAAGCTTGGATGTGTCAATAGAGAGTATCAAACTTCTTCTGGGTCCTTTGAAGTTGGTATGGCTTTCAAAAGCTCTAATTCTTACACAAAACATCAAGAGGAAAGAAACAGGAAGGCGCAGATGGTTATTTCTTCCAACAATCCACTTAACATTGGAAGTTCCAGCTCCACAGAAACATTAAGTTGTATATCTATAGTTCAAAGTGAGAATAAAAGTCTTTATTATGTTTTGATGATTTATTTCATAGGGGCAGAAGTATCTTTAACAGTCTCTAGAAACTCAAATCTTGGGGAATGGTATAGCCAAAAAATTATGTGGCAGACAGCAAAGCTTTCTATGATTCATCATTTGAGAAAAGAAGGTTGTACTCAATTTTTGGATGAAGAAATTAAGAAGTTCAAACTTCTAGTTGATGGTGGAAAACTAGATTCTGATAGCACTGTCTGCCTGATCCCACACTCAATATATTTGGTTTTTAGTTGATTAAAGCTCAATCAATCATTTTTCACTAAAACATACTTTCCTAAATGCTTTGCTCTTTATGAGTATAACTCTGAATTTAAACCATCTATACTATGTTGCAATCAACTTTTTTTTTCATCATCAAAGCGCTATTTAAAAATTTTTGGAGCAGGAAAAATTGTAGTTAAATGTGATGAAAGGCTGTATTTGATGGAGGAACATCAAGAACATGTAAAATAATATTCTCTTAAAACATTTCATCACAATTTTTTTATTGACTGGCTTATGGAAAAGATCAAACTGTTTAAATTTGAGCTTCTGATTGAGAAGAAAACCCCTGTGGTAGACAATGTAGAGTGTTATTTGCTGAAGGATGTTTGTGATGGTTCAATTTGGAAAATCTTTCCCATTACCACTCCAGCTCTCGGTGGCAATGATGATGAATATACAATAACTTCAGGAAACTTAATGTTAAATTTATATGTTGACTGGTTTAGGCCTGGTGGTAATAGGATCTGAGGTCATCAGAAGTCTGTAGGCAATATTATGATGGTGTGTATGAACCTACCTCAAGAAGATAGATACAAAATGGAAAATCTTTTTTGTATGCTATTATACCTGGACCAACAGAACCCACAAGTGAACAGCTTAATAACCTTCTAAAACTGCTGGTTTATGATCTACAAACTCTATGAGATGGTATATTGATTGAAAAGAAGCACATTTATCCAGGAGGCCGGAAATTAATAGTTGCATTGTTCTGTTTGATAGGTGACATTCCTGCAATACAAAAATTGGCTGGCTTTTTGAGTCACTCTGCAAGATTTTTCTGCTCTCTCTGTAATATCTCTAAAGATGAAATTATTGAAAAGAATGTGGGAAATTTTTCATTACAGAATCATGAAGATCATATGTGCTTGGCAACAAAGTGGAAAAATTCTAGTCACATTGGGAGTGTGTATCAATCATTCAGAATCATGGGGTACAATGGAGTGAGCTGAATAACCTTGAATATTGGAGTCCAACTAAATATTGTTCAATTGATTTTATGCATTCACATATGCTTGGCAACCTAAAAGATCACAGTCTAAGCTATTTTCAAATACAAAATGCAGCAAAAGATATAGAAAGAAAGCTGGAAAAGGATAAAAATTGGCATGTAAGAGAAGAAGATGACAATTTCTTTTCTGATACTTCACTGCATAAACATTCTAAAAAACATAGAAGTAGCTTAAGCACCACAAATAATGATGATGATTATATGGGACACACAAGACAGCACAAGCAGCAAAGACTTACAAGTTCAAGACAGTCATCAAGTCATCATGGACTAGATAGTGAAGGATTGGGAACAAATCAATCAAGAAACCAGAGTAGGTCATCCAGCTCCAAATTTATTCCTCAATATAGCTATTTGGCCTCATTACAGTCTCACAGCAGTGGCAGTAGGAATTCATTGTATAACTTAAGGCAATGGAGCATTACCATATCACAGAGTGAAGGATCTCACTCATAGAATGAGACAGCTACAGATGATAAAAATAAAAGGGAAGTTAAGGAGAAAGAAAATGAAGGTAGAAGTAATCCACATATCACAGCAGAAGAGCTACAGGTTTTATGGAAGATGATTGATCAAGTAAGAAGACCTTCCTGGCTAAGAGTTCCAAAATCAGTAGGATCTAAAAAGGCAGGATCCCTCAAGGCAGCAGAATGGCACATGCTGTATACTCTCTACTTCCCTTTGTCACTTATACCCCTTTGGTTTGAAAAATTTAAAGAATCTGAATCTTCAGCTTCCTCAGCTGAAAAACTAAGAGAATATTATCTTCTCAAGTCACTTGTAACATTATGCTTTATCACCAATTTTTCAACATTAAAAAGTATACAGACTAATGAGCTTAAAGATCTATATTAATTTCTGTTAGATTATTGTGAGTTCCTGGAAGAGGGTTGGAAGAATATTAATTCAAAGCCAAATCTTCCTATTGCTCAACATTATCCTGAAATGATAAAGCATCTTGGTCCACCATCAGGTACAGCTACTTGGTCTTGAGAGCGGGTGAATCATATATTATCTGAAATTCCAAACAATCACCATCCACATATGTAATGTTTGTAAGCAATGATTTAAAAACTAAGATGTGCTAATTTATTAATATGTCAACGGATGACCTACGCACAAGGTCGAGGATGTTCCTGCAAGTGAGATGAAAGGTTTAGATACTTCTTCAAAGCACAGAGGGATGGTTCAAGGAAGTGATTCAAAGATGACTTGAAGGAAGATCTACTACTTTGAGATATGTTCGAGAAGAATCCTAATATAGTTTGAAAGGTAATATTAAAATTCTTACAATCTCACAAAGGGTTGGAAACTCAACAATCAAGATTTAGGATTTAGAAGTGATTATTGAGAAATGAAAGAAAGATACAATAATAATGATTTTCACTTTAGAGTTTTACCACTATTAACTATAAATACGTTTTATAATTTAATTCTAAGGAATATTGAACCAAAAACCCAACCCTTTTTATATCCTTTACTCCTTCTCGCATTGACCTCATACCCATCCACTATTCCACACACCACAAACCATTTAAAATATATCCATTACACCTGGACCCTCCTCACTAACATCCGTTAACCCCTTAATCCTTCACAAGCCATTCCGTCCATGCTCACTACCTTTTAATAACTCACAGACATTTCATAAACCTTTTAATGTACTATTATATTGATTATTGCGCTGTGCGTCGCTTATTGAGAAAAAGACTAAGACACACTATTGAGAAATTGACTAATTTAGATTTAGAGTTTAGACTAGCGCAGTTGAATAGCGAGTACACAAAGGAAAGTCGCAGTTGCTATGGAGAATTTCTTTCTGCGCTTCGAGTATGGATTTGAGCCCCTTATTATTGATTTAATGAGCTGCTTTTGCCTCGAGTTTCATGTGGCGCGTGACAGATGCCCAGGTATAAGAACACGAGCTCCGTTGAGCGTAAGACATATTTCCCACACTAATTTTCCTTCCTCTTTATTTAATTATTATTTTTTTTTAACTCACTATGACGGATTTACCTACACCGACTCCCACACCTCCACACCCTTAAGCAGATGGGGGTGTTGTTACACGACAATTTTCAAAACTTTCATGGCCTGCGAGTCGATGGAGTATTTTTGCGTGAAGAGCACGGCGACACGAGAGCCTTGCCAGAAGTGCGAGTTTTGCCGGTGGAGAAGGGTGGCGTGTGATGCCTTAGCAAAGAATGCTGACATTGAGAGTCGGTTTACTAATACGAAGTATTGGGTGATCCCCAAAACAAAGGAAGTAGTCGAGGACATTTGGGATGTGTCCATTGGGGACAATCAATTGGTGGGGGAGAATGAGGAGGAAGTTGAGGATGATGTGACAACCTGGGTGACTAGGGATGCGAGCAAGAGGCGGGCCGTCGAAGAGGAAGTTGACGAATTGGTCAAGGAGGAAGAAGAAATTCCCATCTCAAGGAAAACTAAGAAAAAACGACGGGTGGTCATCCAAGATGACAAAGATAAAAGAGAAAAGAAGAAAAAGGAATGTAGAAACAATTTGTATTTAGTTATTTTATTTTGTTATTTTATTGAGAATTTTAATATTTATTTTTATAAGATTTGAATGAGAGAAGAAAGAAGAAGAATAGAAAGAAAAAAAATTTGATTGAAAAAATTTGTTGTAAAGAAAATTTAATGAAAAGAAAAAAATTTGTTATTTAAGTTTGTTAATTGAAGATTTGAGGGATTTTAGTTATTTGAAAAAAGAAAAGAAAGAAAAGGAAAAGAAGAAATAAAAATTTTAAGAGGATTTTGAAAGAAAGAAGTAATTTGTTTTGAAGAATTTAAAAGAGTGATTTAGAAGTTAAAGTGAAGTTCGAGAAAGATGGTTGTGTAATGTTTGTGAAGAATTTTGATAGTTCGAGGAAAAGAAAATTTTAAAGAAAGAGTGTATATATAAAATTGAGAAGAAAATTTTTTTTATTTTTATTTTTTTTATTTTATTTTATTCTTATTTTTATTTTTTTTTATTTTTTTATTTTTTTTATTTTTTTTAAAGAAAGTTGAAAAATTTTGAAAAGAAGAAAACAAAAGAATTATTTTAGAAGTAAAGATGTTTTAGATTTTAAAAGAAAAAAAGAACAGAGAAAAAAGAAAGAAAAAAAGAGAAAGAAAAAAAAGTAAAAGAGAGCTTTAAGGTTTTGGTTTTAAAGGATATTTAAGATGAAAAGATCTTAGGAGTTCAGGGGCGTTAGAAAAATTGATGGCTGGTTCCCAGGATGTTTTGTCTGAGTCATCGAGGAAGCCTTCCCATTCCATGAGGTATTGAAGTTTCCCCTTGCGCATTCTTGAATCAAGGATACGGCTTACTTCCCACTCTAGATGGTCTTCTACTTCAACCGGTTCCGGAGGAGGTTGGTTCTTCCCCAGGTATGTTTCTCGAGCCAGTTTCAGGAGAGATACGTGAAAAACAGGGTGAATAGCCTGCCATTTAGGAGGTAGCTTGAGTTGAAATGCAGTTTTAGAGACTTCAGAGATGATTTCGAATGGCCCCAAGCGTTTTTCAGCCAGTTTCTTTGATGGTCAAGCCGTTCGAATATTTTGTGCATCAAGCCATACCTTCTCGCCTGGTTTAGAAGAAGGAGCAGTTTGTCGATGTTTGTCTGCCTGTTCCTTGTACCTTCGAACCGTTAATTCCAAATTTGATTTAAGTTCCTCTTGGAGTCATGATATGGTTCGAAGATAATGTTCCGCAGGATGATTAGTTCCTACATGGATTGAATTGAATTGAGGATGTCTTCCATAAACAGTTTTGAAAGGAGATTGTTGTGTTGAAGAATGAGTCAAGTTATTATAAGCAAATTCCGCCAATGGTAACCATGTGGTCCAATCGTCTTGTTGGTAACTGACATACATTTGAAGGTATTGTTCAAGGATTTGGTTGACCCTTTCTGTTTGCCCATTGGTTTCAGGATGATAGGCTGTGGAGAGGTTCCTCGTGATATTGAGTTGTTGACACAGTTGAGTCCAGAATGTGGATACAAACAATGAGCCTCTATCTGAAATAATATCATTAGGTAAGCCGTGTTTGGAAAATAAATATTCTAGAAACAATTTTGACAAATCTTCTGCTGTAGCAGTAGTAGTGGTTTTAATAAAAATAGACATTTTTGAAAATCTATCTACTATTACTAATATAGCATCAAAATTATTAGAAAGAGGAAGTTGAGAAATAAAATCTATCGATATAGATTCCCAAGGTTTAGAGGGAATAGGAAGTTGTTGAAGCAACCCATACTTCCGGTGACGGGGAGCCTTATTCCTATTACATTGGTAACAAGCTTTTATATAGGCCTTGATTTCCCTGGTAATCCTGGCCAGAAGAAATCCCTCGCTATTAACTGGTAGGTTTTATCAACCCCAAAATGACCAGCTAATGGAGAATCATGTTGACTATTGAAAATCCATAATTTTATCTCATTGTTGTTGGGTATGACTACTCTACCTTCAAAGACTAATAGACCTGATTCAATACTAAATCTTTTGGCCCCTTGCTTCGAGAGTATTTTGTCTTTTAACCCTAAACAAAAATCGTCCTTTGACTGAGCTTCAAGGATGTTGGATAGTGGATTTTGAAACAATTGAATTGTCATTGAATTAAGTTGATGAGTCGTTAACATTGATTCGTTGACAATTGATTTCACATTTGCTGGGTTTTTGTCAGCAAATGCGTCCCCCTGCTGTGGGGAAATGTTGTCCCTACGTGACAAGATATCTGGGACAATTCAGTTCTTACCTGGGCGATAGGAAATAGAAAAAGGAAATTCAGACAGAAATTCAGCCCACTTAGCTTGACACCTGGTTAACACTTTGGAAGACATAAAGTATTTCAAAGAATTATGGTCTGTTAAAATTTGAAAAGGACTATCTAAGCTGAGAAGAAAAGAGCACCATTTTTTAAGACAATGAATAATAGCTAAAAGCTCTTTGTCATGAATTTCATAATTTAATTCTGCTGCAATGAGTTTGCGTGACTCAAAAGCAACAGGATGGAACAGTTTTGTTTCAGGATTCAATTGGGAAATGACCCCTGTGATAGCATAATCGCTCGCATCCGTCTCGACTATTGTCAAAGCAGAAGGATCAAAGTGTCAAAGAATTGGAGCTGTGGTGAATGCCGTCTTAAATGCTTTGAATTCCTTTCATGCTTTAGAAGTAAAAACAAAAGGAATATCTTTTCTAAGAAGAGAAGTAAGATTGGAAGTAGTTTTAGAGTAATCTTTAATAAATCTTCTATAGAAATTTGCAAAACCCAAAAATCCCTGGAGGGATTTAACGGATTTGGGCTCAGGCCATTCCAGGACCTTTTGAACTTTTTTGTTGTCCATGACAAAACCATGAGTGGATAATGTAAAACCCAAAAAATCAATAGATTTAAGATGGAATTTGCATTTATTATGCTTGGCCTAGAGACCGTGATCTCGAAGTCGATTTAAAACCTGTCGAACATGATGAATATGTTCATCTAGTGTCTTTGAGAAAATTAAAATATCATCTAAATAGATAACAACAAATTGTTCGACAACATCTTGAAAGATGTCATTGACAAAATTTTGAAAAGTAGATGGTGCGTTACACAATCCAAAAGGCATAACTAAATATTCAAAACTACCAAATCTAGTGCGCATTGAAGTCAGTGGTTCATGACCTTCCGCAATGCAAATAAGATTGTAAGCGCCTCTAAGATCAATTTTAGAAAAGAAATTAGCACCATTAAAAAGGGTAAGAAGCAATGACATAGGAGGAACAGGATATGCATTCTTCTTAGTGACTGTGTTGAGCTTTCTATAGTCAACACACAACCTAAGACTACCATCCTTCTTTTTTACAAATAGGACAGGGGAGCTGGTTGGAGATTTACTGGCTCTGATGAAACCTTTGGCTACATTCTCTGCAATGTAGTCTCAAAGAACTTGAGATTTGTCCTTCGACAAGGAATAGACAGGACCTGCCGGAGGTACTGGACCTATTAACTCTATCTGATGGTCGTAGGGTCGATGAGGTGGTAACTTATTGGCCTTGCGGATTGAAAAAACATCGAGGAAACTATGATAGATTTCTGGTAGAGTCGATTTAATGGCTTCAACATTGATTTGGTTGTCCTCATCATCTTCAAGAGAATCTGTTGAGGGAAGACCAGAATTGAGAGAGCATAATTTGATTACTTCAAGGCAATTTAAATCCTCTTCGAGTGAAGTCATCAAGCTAGAAGGGTTATCCAATTGCTCATTTAAAGAAAGATCATATGCTTGCAAGTCATCTGGCAGAGATTTGTCCTCTAGCAGGACATTGTCAGGCGGGTTGTTTAATTCCCTATTGACATGCATTGAAGAATCAGAAATATACTTAGTCCGTGGGGTGATCAATCCCCATGTCCAATCAATTTCAGGATTCCAATGCGTTAAAAAGTCATGGCCAAGAATGGTATCGTCCATCCTTGGGGCGTCCAAGACTGATAATTCCCACTCAAAGGGGGGGAAATTTGGAAAGTTGAAAACCCATAAAACTTTCTTACTGACCCAATATCTGGGTTCCTCTGATTCAACCAAGTAAATTGGAGTTCAATCGATATCTGTAAATGTCAGCTGTAACTTCTCGGAAAAAGATAAGCTTACAAAAGAAATTGAAGCTCCAGAGTCTATAAGACAACTGAAAGCGGTATCCTCCTTAAAAAGAATGAATCTCAAGTGGTTTAAGGCAACTCCAGTCCTTAAGACATGGAGGTTCTGTGCCCTGGGAGAGATAAGATAGTTTGCTTTGCACACAAGTAAACTATCTACTAGTTTTTTGACTTTGAACTAGTACCTTCTCTTTCCTTCAATTTTACACAATCTTCCAGCTTGTGCTTAACCCCACAATACATACATAACCCATTATCTGCTCGCCTCTTCATCTCAGCTTCTTTAAGTTCCCCTTTAGGATCCAGTACTTTGCTGATATCACCTGGGGTCAAGCTTTTCGGTCAAGGCTTGTCCTTTCCCTTGTTGGGTTTGGATTGAGTTGTTTGTGGGTGAGAAGAAGGTCCTGACTTAAAATTTAGGCCTTGAGATTTGTTGGTGTATCGACAATGTTGCAGTCATCCTTGGTAAACGCTGTCAAGTTCAAGGGTTCGATCCATTAAATCCGTTAAAGTAGTCATTTTCTGACCGTGAAGATTTAATTGATCCGGAATCCTCGAAGGAAGTCCCATTTTGAAATAATACTTGAGAGCAGAATCATTCCATCCTACTCGAGTTTGAAGCGCTCTGAAGTTTGAGATATATTCAGAGGCTTTACCATTATCACTCATGCAAAGAAAATCAAGTTCAATTTCTGCGTTGTCAGTTTCATTATGGTCACCAAACAACGTGAAGAGTTGTTCTTTGAACTTTTCCCAATTATTAATAAGTAAATGGGTTTCGGTCAAAGAGAGCATGAGAAGATAAGGTTCGAACCATCTTGCTGCTTTTCCAGCCAGAAATGAAGAAGCATAAACAACCTTTGATTGGTTGTTATTGAAGGTTCAAGGGTCATTATGGAACAGGAGCTTGCAGGTTTGCAAGAAGGGCCGCAATCTGTCTGGACGTTCTCCATCAAATTTATCAGGAGATTTCATAGAGGGAGTTTTGAATTTAGATCCCTCTGAAGATATTTAAGTTGAAAGAGTCTTCATGAAAAGTTTCATGAAATCTTCCAGAGAATTAGATGGTCCAGGCTCTGAAGGGTGACCAGAAGGGTGGTTAGCAGGGGCGGATGGTGCCTCGTGCATTGTATCCTCTCCTTCTTCATCATCACTAGAATCATCAAAATCTTGTGGGATGTCTTCTACAGATTGGACTGAATGTTGCCGTTCCCTAAGGTGGAGTGGCTCCAAGGAGTGAGTGCGGGACACAGGCAGTGTGGCTGTTGGCCTGCCTCTGGCGCAAGCTCTAGTAGTAGCGCCTGTAGGAGGAGTGCGTTGAACAGGTGCCATTTTAAGGATTTAGAGAAAACACCTGAAAAGGGACATAGTAGTGCAAAGAATGAGAACTAGGGAGAATTAAATTATACTGTCACCGGACGACCTATGCACAAGGTCGAGGATGTTCCTGCAAGTGAGATGAAAGGCTTAGATACTTCTTCAAAGCACAGAGGGATGGTTCAAGGAAGTGATTCAAAGATGACTTGAAGGAAGATCTACTGCTTTGAGATATGTTCGAGGAGAATCCTAATATAGTTTGAAAGGTAATATTAAAATTCTTACAATATCACAAAGGGTTGGAAACTCAACAATCAAGATTTAGGATCTAGAAGTGATTATTGAGAAATGAAAGAAAGATACAATAATAATGATTTTCACTTTAGAGTTTTATCACTATTAACTATAAATACGTTTTATAATTTAATTCTAAGGAATATTGAACCAAAAACCCAACCCTTTTTATATCCTTTACTCCTCCTTGCATTGACCTCATACCCATCCACTATTCCGCACACCACAAACCATTTAAATTATATCCATTACACCTGGACCCTCCTCACTAACATCCGTTAACCCCTTAATCTTTCACTAACCATTCCGTCCATGCTCACTACCCCTTAATAACCCACAGACATTTCATAAACCTTTTAATGTACTATTATATTGATTATTGCACTGTGCGTAGCTTATTGAGAAAAAGACTAAGACACACTATTGAGAAATTGACTAATTTAGATTTAGAGTTTAGACTAGCGCGGTTGAATAGCAAGTACACAAATGAAAGTCGCAGTTGCTATGGAGAATTGCTTTTTGCGCTTCGAGTATGGATTTTAGCCCCTTATTATTGATTTAATGAGCTGCTTTTGCCTTGAGTGTCATGTGGCGTGTGACATAATATTGAATACAGGAGAGATACTGCTAACAATGCTAAAAAATTGGTATTGGAAGTCTAGATTATTAGATCTTGGTGAAGCTGAAAATAATGATCAATGTGAAACTAACCAAAGCCATATTGATCTTGATAAACAAAATAAATGGATCCATCTAAGTATGGCATTATTTAATAAATGGATAAGGGCACGAATGGGAAAAGAAACTTCAAGACGGGATTTGAGACCATCAGGGAAAAGTGGGGATTGGGTAGTTGAAAATGTAGAAAGCATATTGATACATGGAAAGAGGTTTACTAGTGACCATTGACACATTTCTAATTTGAAGATTGAATTCTACTACAGAAAAGATAGACAGTTTGGGCAAATTGATGATCTTTTCAGGTCAAAGAAGAGAATGATCAAATCTATTTAATAGTAAGTCCTTTCAAGGAGCTCCGTCCAGAAGAAACATCAAAGGATCCCTATGAGATTTTCCCAGAAGTGCATTTTCGGTTAGTAAGAGTAGCCAAAGCAACTCAAATTTTAATTAAGAAAGATGCAATAATTGGACATGCAGCTACTGTCAAGCACAAAAAAGGAATGTTTGGAATCAAAGACAAGGTTTTCACTGCCATTGGACTGCAGAAAGTTGTGAGTGAAAAAATTAATTCAATTTATTTTCTGTTGACTAACATCTTTGTGTTAGTTTGGGATTAGTGATGTTTGTAAATGGTAAAAGAAATATTTCAATTCTTGATAAAAAAATGCAATGCATCCAACTTACCTCATCTTAAATCGGTGAACAATAACATTGGTTGCTTTTTATTGTGAGAGAACCCATGCTTCCAATGAGTCATTTTTATCTTAAATGTAAGAATGAAAGAAAGATAATGATGATAATGAGAAATACAATAAAATTTTTACTTAATGAATGATCTTCTTGCTCATTCATCTACTATAAATAGTTTTACCTTCCCACTTTAGCTGATAGCTATATATTATTCACTTTTTTTGTCCCCAAGAGAACATACTCATTAACAAGACTATAAACATAGTATCTTTTTTTACTTTAACTTTGATAGGTATAAATTTTAAAAACTGATTATTTTTATTTTATTTTATTTTATTACAGTTCATTATGGATAATAACTTTGAAGGGATGTCTGTTGACCCAACTGATTCTGATTTTTTTCCACCTCAACATACTAATACTGGAAATACTCCTCCACCACCTGCTGCTGATCCACCTCCAGATGCATCTCAACCTCTACCGCCTAATCCTAACCCACTCCCTAATCCCAATCCAGGCCAAGAGGCTCATTCAGAAATGAGAAATTTTAATCCCAATCATCCTTCTGCTCCTGAAAGTGCTGATCAGCAAGTCAATCAGCTAGGAAGAGATTGGGCTAGTGAAGTATTGAGGGAATTTTTTGGAGACAAATCATCATCTGCTCAGCCTAACCAAGGAGCAAGGACAAGTGGAGCTGGTAAGTCAAATTTTTAGTGTATTTTTTTATTTAAAATAACCAATTTAATTAACTTATTTGAATTTTTAGTGAATCCCTCAATCATTATGGGTATCAGTGATTACCACAGACTCAAATCAGCAGAGTCTCATGAACAAGAACGGGGGTTAAGGGCTGTAAGAGGCTTAGTTAGAAGGAATGATGTTCCAACAGTCTAAATAGAAATATTTACCACTTTCTGAAGTATTGTCTTGGGGGACCAACACAAATGGCAAAATATCCTGCAAGCCCAACACCTTTGGAGATTTACAATTGGAAAGCTTGGAACAAATTCAAAGTGAAACCCATTCACACTGTCCTAACCCAAGTCCAATCTTATAACCATGCCAATTCTGCAGCTGATTGACAATTTCTGATAACTAATTCTATAGCCTTCTTGCAATCCAAAATATGACTACCCAAATTTATTCCAGAACCTGAGCCTCAAGGACTAAAAGGAGGAGCACCAATCCCACTTTCTGTCAAAAGAAACTTAGAGCGTGAATTGCAAGAAAAAGGTTTTTGGAAATTCACCTTTGATTGGACTTGCTGTGATTTTTCAGAATCAACTTGGAATCAAGTCATGGGAAGCATAGTATTCAACCACTGTACCAGGTGACTCACCACCTTGAATACAATTGATCAATCAAAGCTTTAGTTCACTCAATGTGTTATTGAGAAATGGGTAGTTAATAAGGGGAAAGAGATGATTAGGTTTTTTGGGAAAGAAGAGGAAAGGGTGGAAAGAGAAAAGATAAAAAAGAGGGTAAGGGCACAAGTAAAACGTAATTGGATCAAGGTAAGTTTTTTATTTTACTTTGCTTTTTGTTATTATGAATCTGATTTAGTTGGAATTCAGATTGCTAGTGAATGCTACAAGTTAGCAAGAGATCTCTGCAGTAATGTTCCAGGTTTTGTTGTGCTTTTTCATGATACTAGGTGCATCTCTGTTATCAAGGAAGGCCCACCACCAGCCCCAACTGCACCCATCTGAGCTATTCCTGGATGGAAAAATTCTGAACTTAATTATTTGTTTAAAAAAATGGATAAGATTACAAAGGAGTTAGCCCATACACCAGCTCAAAGAAAATTGACATTAAAAACATATTCACTGTCATCAGAAAGGATGGTTGCACAAGATGATATATTCAATGTTCCCAAATACCTCTCCAAGAATTGCTATTCAGCAACATTTTTGGCAGGATTATCTGTGAATGAAAGTGAGTCACTTGGGTTTGGAGCTGATATTGATCTGGTAAAGATTTGTGAATCAATTAATACAGCATCAAAATCATCATAACTTGGGTATAACAGTGATCTTCTGTGTAATATAGCTATCTTATATTGAATTTTATGTATTCTCTTATTTTTTCAAAGCAACTTGGTAAATATTATAAGGTGATATTGAGAGAGAGTAACATTTTATTTAAGAAAAAAAAATAATTTATTTTCAACAAATTGATGGTCCATACCTCTTTATGTCACATTTATGTATCCATATTAATTTCAATCAAAATTAATGTTGACCAATACATAGTGAATACATGCTATTCCACTTACACTTGCCAGGCATAGCCACCACTAAATATGCCAGTATCAAAATTAATGAGCAAGTTAATTATGAATATCTGAAGTCAACTGCTTATTTGTATGCATGGTGTCTTTCCAAAATTAATTTTGATACTGGAATATTGAATGGTAGCTATTCCTGGAAAGTGTCAGTGGCATAGTGTGTATTCATTATATATTGGTCAACATTAATTTTGATTGAATTTAATATTGACATATATTTTCTTATATGCTGACTTATAAAAGGTCTTGAATATAATACGTTATTTTTGACAAATTTTTGAAAATATCATACAATTTTTCTATCTTTACATTCAAGTCAATAAGTTTGCTTATACTTTTATTTTGACGAAAATTTGAAAATATAATAAAAAATTTCTATCTTTACTTTCAAGTCAAAAAGTTTGCTTATCTAAATACTTCTAAGTCAATAAAATTCAATATCTCTTTTGAAAATTTGGCAATACCTCCCCTTTAATTTTATTGAAACAAGGGGTGGGTACCTTCAAATGGTAATGGAGCCACTTTGAAAAGTTTAGAAAATGTCTTTGATTTAGGGTATGGTTCAGTTAACACTTATACCAAACGATGTATCACTGCCATCAACTCCTTGGAATCTCACCTTCTCACCTGGCCAACAAAAGAAGAGCCACTTGAATCATCTCAGGTTATGCAAGCAGAGGGCTTCCCAGGATGTATTGGTTTTGTTGATGGTACTACTATGAGCCAGAAACCTGCTCAAGGTAGAAACAATTACTTTGACCGTAAAAAGAGGTAGATTATTTTTAACTCCTTTCATTCTCTTTGAAACTAACACAAAAAAATATATCTTCTTTATAGATATTCAATTTCCGTTCAGCTTATATGTGACGTAAACAAAAAATTTATATCATTCTTTTCTGGCTATCCTGGCTCATGTCATGACTCCTATGTCTTCCAAAGAATGCAAATTTCAAATGAACCAGAAAAATTCTTTGATGAAGATCAGTATCTTCTTGCAGATTCTGCTTATGTGAATGGAAAGTATGTAGTTCCTGCTTTTCAGGGAGCAGCTTCAGAAGACAGTCAAAATGCCAAGTTCAACAATCATTTGGCAAAGTCAAGAGTCTGTATTGAACATTCTATTGGAATCTTCAAAAGGCCGTTTTTCTAGTTTAAGGGAATTAAGAAGTCCTCTTAGAAATAAATCTGAAATGGAGGCGGTGATCAACTGGATTCTGTGTTGCACTATACTTCATAACCTACTTGCTGACCTCAAAGATCAATGGTTAGATCTGTATGAAGATGAACAAGTTGATTCACCTCCGACTATATCCAACACTTTTATTTCTCAATCAACTAGTATAAGGGCAAAAATTCTTCCAATAACACTCCAACATTTTTCAACGCAATTTTAATTTTTTTTTTCATTCTCTTCAAATGATCAATTAGCATGTGTTATTAACTGAGAATGGTAAATTTTTTTGCATATTTTTTTGGTTTTTGAATTTGCTGTTAAAGTCTTATTTTTTTTATCTCTCTGTGTTTTCTTTCATCAACTCAACATGAAATTGCATATTTTCAGCAAACGCATATTTTTTCAGTCACTCTCTTTTTTTTCTTCACTCATATCCATTTTCTCCTCTCTTCCTACATCACTCAAACAATTACACTTATATTTCTTTTTTCTCAACTCATCTCTCCAGGTAAGTCATTTTATCTTTTTTACCTAATTTTTTGCTAATTTTTTTTTTTTTGGTTTTTTGGGTTTTTTTTTTTTTTTTTTTGTAAGTGGTTTTTTTTTAATTTATAGGTAAAATTAACCTTTTTTTTTCTCTCTCTCTCTCTCCCTCTTTTCTCTCATTTATCCTATTCTTTATCCCCCCTTGGCCTGGGCTTTTTCCCACCTTTACCCTCTCCTTGGAATGGATACATCCCCCTTTTCCCCCCTTTGGCTGCCTTATTCCCCCCTCCTTGGCTCACTCTAACCTCCCTTTTCTCCCTCTTTGGTCTTGTCTCTCCCTTTCCCCCCCTTGTTGGTGTCCTCATTTCCTCCCCTCATTCCTCTCCAACCCCCCTCCAAATCCCCCTCCAAACTCTCCCAATCACCCCCTCCAACCCCCCTTCCAAACCCCCCTTCAATCCATTCCTAACCCCCCCCTCTATCCCCCTCAAAACCCCCCCAATCCCCCCCTCAAAAACCTCCTACCCCCCCCCCTCAATGTTCCTTAACGATTCGCTAATGAATTGTTAAGGAACATTGAGGGGGGGTAGGGGGGTTTTTAGGGGGGAAATAGAGGTGGATTGAAGGGGGGGTTGGAGGGGGATTGGGGGGGTTTGAAGGGGGGTTTGGAGGGGGATTTGGAGGGGATTTGGAGGGGGGTTTGAAGGGGGGTTTAGGGCAGATTGAAGGCGGGTTTTGAAGGGGTTTTGGAGGGGTTTAAAAGGGGATGTGAATAGTTTGGAGGGGGGTTTGTACAAGGGTTTTGGGGAGGTGGGAGAGGGGTTTGGAGCAGGGAATTTAGGGGAACGGGGAAGTGATAAAAAAAATTTCACAGTTTTTTGAATTTTTTTTTTTGAATTTTTTAATTTTAGAGAAAAATATTCATCAAGTTCAAGTGAAATAAAAAAATTCTTATTAGTCATTTGAGGATTTTTATTTTTTTAATTTAAATTAAGTGAGTTTTTTTTTAATGTATAATTTTGGGTGTTTGAAAAGTAACAAATATTTAAGTAGAAAAATACATGTCTTTAGCTTCAGATTCACCACTTACCTCACTCTCATCTTCTTTAACTTCATTATCATCTTCAAATTCAACTTCTTTTCAATCATCATCAAAAACTTTGACAAAAAATGAACAGTATCGAAATAAAAGAAATTTTAAAAAAAAATTCACCTTGGATCAAATATTTGGCCATATTTCAAAAATCAAGTACTATAAAACTAAAGTTGAAAAAAAACAATATCCAAAAACGTTACCTGAAAATATACATTATTTAACTGAAATCGGAGGTGATAATGTTATAGTTGTTATTAATAATACTTTCAAACCTCAATTTATTTTTGAAAACCATTCTTTTAATGGTTTAAAAGATGAATCATTCAATCAACTCTGCAATCTCATCATAACACTCTATCAAATGGCTTTGGTTCGCTTACCTTTAATGAAGAAGAATTTGTTGGGTGGAATCATGATTGGTATTGGATGGAGACCAGGATTTGATGAAGGTTTTTCTCTTGGTATTTTTAAAAAATTTCTGGATTTTTTAATATCATTTTACTGAATTTAATTCAAATAGGCATATATTCTTTACTCAGATCTTTATCTAAAGCTGAATTAGATAATGATTTTTGAAAATGGAATACTTTACCTTCATTTAATTCATTTCTTGCTCTTCAACTTAAAAAACTCTGTAATAAAGCTTTTGAAACAAGTCATGAAGTTGATATGAGACTTGGAATACCAAATTGTTGCGACTCTGAATGGGAAGATATTAGCAGTGATTATCTAATGTTTACAAATGTTATAATCACTTATTCTGGATTTCATAACCGAATTCACACCGACTCAAATGATGCCAATTACCTCACTTATGGAATTTTCACATATATTAATCCTATCACTGGACAACCTATTCTGTCACCTGCAAAAATTAAAGGACATGGATTATATTTACCAGATCATAGATGTATAATCGATTTTGGATTAGGAAATGGAATCATCGAAACATTTTGAATTCTTCTTACAATAATCACCAAACCACAAAGGCTCCTCCAGGTTTGGAAGCTTGTCAAGACTTCACGCATTTTGGTTGCTCTTTCCAGATCAGTCAAAGGTTAATCCAACAAATAAACAAGTTAAAAAAAGAAGAAAAAGGTAATAAATTTAAAAATTCTTTAGGTAGATCTAAAAAGTATGGGGATTCAAGAGTCACCAAATATTTAATATTCTTCCTTAAATTTTTAATAAATAAATATGATATTTCAATTTATGAAATTAAAGTAATGGGCCAACAACCCTGTGTTGTATAAAAGTTAATCATGATAACATTAATTTGCTTCATGGGGTTCCTCTACCCTATACCTGTGGAAAGTCCCAAACCTAGTTTCTAGACTTGATCTGCATTTTGGCATGAGGAATTGTCATTACTTTAAAAGTAGTAAATTTGACATATCTTATTTATATATTAATTATTTTTTGTAATTATATTAAATTTTGATGACTTTCACCCTTTAATTCAATAAAATGCAGGGGAGGGTATTTCCAATTTTTTAAATCTGACATGTGAAATTGATGACTTAGAAAAATTTGGTGGTACCCACCCCTTGTTTCAATAAAATTCAAGGGGAGGTATTGCCAAATTTTGAAAAGAGATATTGAATTTTATTGACTTAGAAGTATTTAGATAAGCAAACTTATTGACTTGAAAGTAAAGATAGAAAATTTTTATTATATTTTCAAATTTTTGTCAAATTAAAAGTATAAACAAACTTATTGACTTGAATGTAAAGATAGAAAAATTGTATGATATATTCAAAAGTTTGTCAAAAATAATGTACTATATTCAAGACCTTTTATAAGTCAGCATATAAGAAAATATTACCAAAAAGAAATCAAACAAAATTAAATCAAGTAGAAAAACAATTTATCAATTGAAAAGGTTAAGTAATTTTCTAATGTCTTCATAAGATTGGCCATTTTTTACACATTCCATAATGAAATCTTTTTTTTTAAACTCTCTTGTTTTTCCAATTCACAAGTTGCCATTTCTCTTTGAAATTGACGGTCATTTACTCTTTCCATCTGCTCTGCCTCAAATTTTTTTTCTTCCAAATCTAAGGCTTGCTGATCTTTCCTTAGCATATGATCAAACTTCATCTTCTCAAAGTCAAGGGCATTTTTTGCAATAGTTGATTTTGCTGAGAAATTTAAATTGAAATAAATAAATAAATGAGTTAATGATTAAGATATATAGTAAACAAATCTTGCTTATATCTTTTTTTTCAAAATAATCCTCAAGGGAGCCGAATGAGCTTGTTGAAGTATTACCATAAACATACATTTAAAATTTGGGCCTCTGAGGATTCAGATCTGCTGCAATATAATTGTTCTGCTTGATAGTCAGGATCATCTTCAGCTGAGCTATGGTTAGAAGGTGGAGGGGATTGATCCTGTTGATGTACAGGTATTTCAGGAGGATTTATTTATGGTTGAGATCCAGAGGGTATATCCTTAGTAGTATCGTGTAGAAACCAAGGGTTTACATCAACTCTGGAGCCAAAAAGATTATCCATTTCCTCATAGAAAGGACACATGACATTGAGCTTTTTCGGAAACAGTAGTAATTCCAATCTCCAAATCATCATTGTCAATACCAAAGCCAGTTTCATTTGCAGCATGATGAGCCTTTTTATATTTTGATTGGTAACTCTTAAATCTCTCCTTCATTTGTTTAGGATTGATATCAATTCTCCCCCTTGTTTTCTTCCTTATTTCATTGGCCATCAATAAGTAGCCATTAACCTTTGAAGAAGGTGGACATCCAATACGAGTGGACTTTTCACATCCAAAACATGCTTCAAAATTTGATTTTATTTTAAGGAAGTTGATTATGATGAGATAATCATCCTTTTTAAGCTGACTTGAACCTGACTTTAATTTTTCAGGTGTAGGGCTTGCTTTACAAGGAGATTTTTGTGACAAAGCAGATTTTTGAGTTACCTTTTGAGATTTGGAATGTCTGGGAGGCATTATGAAACTGGCACATAACATGAAAAAAGATTAAGAGGTAGAAGAAATAAGTAAAAAAGAATGTAAAAATGCCTGGTCAAAATGTTGAAAATGTCAGGAAGGGGTGTGTGCCAAGGATTGATGGGTAGGTAGCAAGGAAGGTCAGTGTTTCACATGTGACAGGGATGGGGCAAGAAATAAAGGGATGTTTTGTGGCCAACATGTGGTTGTGAAAAAAAACGGGAAAAAAGTGCTGATTTGAGGTCATAACTGACACCCATTTTCGAAATAAGTGACTTTTTTGCAAAATTTAAGTGCTGATTTGGTTTAAAATCTGCACTTAAGTTAAGTGTGGATTTTCCAGAACTGACACCCCCTATTGGTGTTGAAATTAATTTTGATAGGAATTAACAAGTATCATATGGCACCATGCATGGAACCCTGATAGAAACTACAAAATTTATGAGGCAATGAACCTCATAATTTCAATCAAAATTTATGTAGACCCCTGCATATTGAATAAAAGCCATGTCACATGGACTACACAGAAATAGATATAATTTGACATGCATGGCTTAAAATTAATTTTGATCAAAATTAACCAAGGCATTAAAACATAAATTGTTATATGGTGTACTTGATCAAACCAGTTAATCCAACTGCTTAGCTTACCAATACTTATTGGAATTTTATGCATAGTCCATGTCCATATTAATTTCAATTGAAATTAATGTTGACTAATACATAGTGAATACATGCTGTGCCACTTACACTTGCCAGGAATATCTACCATTAAATATGCCAGTATCAAAAATTTATTTTGATCAAAATTAATGAGCATGTTGATCATGAATTTCTGGAGTCAACTGCTTATTTTTGTGCATGATGCCTTGCCAAAATTAATTTTGATACTGGCATATTGCATGTAGCTATGCCTGGAAAATGTAAGTGGCATGGTGTGTATTCATTATGGTTTGGTCAGCATTAGTTTTGATCAAAATTAATATTAACATTTGCATATTAAATCCAAGCCAGAAAACGACCCAAAAAATTCTTCATAAAACTGCCCATTAATTTTGATCAAAGTTAAGGCTGACCATATACATATTGAATGGTAGTTATATCTGGTCTGTGTAAGTGGCAATAGCTTATATTCAATATGTATCGGTCAACATTAATTTTGATCAAAATTAATGAGCATTTTGATCGTGAACTTTTTCAGTCAGTTAGTTGTTTCAATGCATAATGGCATGCCAACATTAATTTCAATACAAATTAATTTTGAAATGATATAATGCTTTTTTGCATGACATGCAAAGGACAGAAAGTATTCTTAAGTATTGAAATTAACTATACATGTTGAGAGTAACGATTTGTTAGCAAATCGTTAAGGAACATTGAGGGGGGGTAGGGGGGTTTTGAGGGGGATAGGAGGGGGGGTTAGGAACGGATTGAAGGGGGGTTGGAGGGGGTGATTGGGAGAGTTTGGAGAGGGATTTGGAGGGGATTTGGAGGGGGGTTGGAGAGGAATGAGGGGAGGAAATGAGGACACCAACAAGGGGGATAATGGGAGAGATGAGACCAAAGAGGGAGAAAAGGGAGGTTAGAGTGAGCCAAGGAGGGGGGAAAAGGGGGATGTATCCATTCCAAGGAGAGGGTAAAGGTGGGAAAAAGCCCAGGTCAAGGGGGGATAAAGAATAGGATAAATGAGAGAAAAGAGGGAGAGAGAGAGAGAGAAAAAAAAAGGTTAATTTTACCTGTAAATTTAAAAAAAAACCACTTACAAAAAAAAAAAACCAAAAAACCAAAAAACCAAAAAACCAAAAAACCAAAAAACCAAAAAACCAAAATAAAAAAAATTAGCAAAAAATTAGGTAAAAAAGATAAAATGACTTACCTGGAGAGATGAGTTGAGAAAAAAGAAATATAAGTGAAATTGTTTGAGTGATGTAGGAAGAGAGAAGAAAATGGATATGAGTGAAGAAAAAAAAGAGTGTTACTGAAAAAATATGCGTTTGCTGAAAATATGCAATTTCATGTTGAGTTGATGAAAGAAAACACAGAGAGATAAAAAAATAAGACTTTAACAGAAAATTCAAAAACCAAAAAAATATGCAAAAAAATTTACCATTCTCAGTTAATAACACATGCTAATTGATCATTTGAAGAGAATGAAAAAAAGTAAAATTAAAATTGCATTGAAAAATGTTGGAGTGTTATTGGAAGAATATTTGCCCTTATACTAGTTGATTGAGAAATAAAAGTGTTGGATATAGTCGGAGGTGAATCAACTTGTTCATCTTCATACAGCTCTAACCATTGATCTTTGAGGTCAGCAAGTAGGTTATGAAGTATAGTGCAACACAGAATCCAGTTGATCACCGCCTCCATTTCAGATTTATTTCTAAGAGGACTTCTTAATTCCCTTAAACTATTAAAATGGCCTTTTGAAGATTCCAATAGAATGTTCAATACAGACTCTTGACTTTGCCAAATGATTGTTGAACTTGACATTTTGACTGTCTTCTGAAGCTGCTCCCTGAAAAGCAGGAACTACATACTTTCCATTCACATAAGCAGAATCTGCAAGAAGATACTGATCTTCATCAAAGAATTTTTCTGGTTCATTTGAAATTTGCATTCTTTGGAAGACGTAGGAGTCATGACATGAGCCAGGATATCCAGAAAAGAATGATATAAATTTTTTGTTTACATCACATATAAGCTGAACGGAAATGGAATATCTATATAGAAGATATATTTGTTTGTGTAAGTTTCAAAGAGAATGAAAGGAGTTAAAAATAATCTACCTCTTTTTACAGTCAAAGTAATTGTTTCCACTTTGAGCAGGTTTCTGGCTCAAAGGAATAGTAGTACCATCAACAAAACCAATACATCCTGGGAAGCCCTCTGCTTGCATAACCTGAGATGATTCAAGTGGCTCTTTGTTTGTTGGCCAGGTGAGAAGTTGAGATTCTAAGGAGTTGATGGCAGTGATACATCGTTTGGTATAAGTGTTAACTGAACCATACCCTAAATCAAAGACATTTTCTAAACCTTTCAAAGCGGCTCCATTACCATTTGAACCCAAGCAACATAGTGTGATGGCCAATTGAATTGAAGGATGTTGTTGTTCTTTTTGAGAATTATTGTGAAATATGGGGTGATCCTGAATAAGCTCAAGCAATTTAAGGAAAAATTCCTGAGAAGTCCTGAACAGCTGTCTAAAACTGGGTTTAGATAGGTTAAGAAGTGTTTTGATGGTGTACTTGGGGGTATGAAGTACTTGAGGCTTTCTGGGAAGAAGGTAAAGTTTCGTGGCCATTTTTGATTAAAAGAAAAAATCTTATTCTAGATCAGAATCAGAATCGGAATCAGAGTCCAAGAGCAGTTCAAGAGCCATGAAAGTTGTTGCTTTATGTAATTTATCACGATTTGAAAGTGAGGAAGGCATAACTCTTATATGATATGATATGAAGATGTAAATGATGTACGATGTTTTGAGTTATGAAGTGTTATGCTGCGGAGTGCTGCGTATGATTGGATGATGCTGACAAATCAGTGAAATGGGACTTGATAATGAAATCAGCACTTTTGGTTGAGAAAGTGCGGATTTGAGTGAAATAATTGACTTTTTTCACTTTTGAAATCCACCAGTATTGGGGCTAGTGTGTTTTGGAAATCAGCACTTAGATAAGTGCGGATTTTCCAGAACTGACACCCCCTAATATATTTAATACAAACCATGGCACTTACAGTACTTGGTCATAGCTAAAATTCAATATGCCAGTCTCATAATTAATTTTGATAGAAATTAATCAGGATCCATGAAGTATATCAATAGTGTATGAGTTAAGTTTCAAGTCATATGTTTCATTTTTTTCTTGCACTCATTTCTAGGTTATCTCAACAAATTATTTCAAGTTTTATTATATTAAGCAAAACTGTGGTAAGTGGTGAAAAATTAGCTAATCCAAATCTCAAATTGAATATTAATGTTTTAATAATTTTGAATGTTGCTTAAGGTATTTCATTGGGTTATTCATAATAATATTTTATCAACTTAGGAGTCCTATAACTTTTGAAAAGTAACAATATTGGTATAGTTAGGGACAGCTATGAAATATCTTGTGCAGACTAAGATATATTGTAAAATAAAACTATTCAATTTTTATTTTCCTTAGTTGCATCCAAGTTTAACAATGGTTTGGTCACTGGGCCCACACCCTAGCCCAACACTCCTCCTGTCACTTAAAAAACACATTCTTATCTTAAATTCTAATGTTACCAATTTTATATTTATAATTTATTTCTTGTTTAGTGAGGCATATCAGTATATCCATGAATCTCTCATTGTTATCTGAAAGTAAATTTACCAAATAGTTATAAAGCATTATCCTTTGTTTTCATAATATATACTAATTAAGTGTATCTCCATTGGTTAGGAGTAAAATCTAATTTAAAAAATTTTGTATTTACCCATGGCAACCTACATATGGGATATGCATTTTTTATTATTTGTTTTTCATACTAAAAGTCCCCAAAGAATTCCTAGTATTTTCTGTTAGCTACATCAAATTTTGCTTCAATATAAACAGATTGTGATTTAGCATGTTACTCAGTTTACCCCACTATGAATTATACATGTTAAAAAAAGCTCAAATAATATATAATCCCCCTCTTTATGTTTTCTGTTTCTTTCATCCTCACTTTAATTTTGATCTTATTCAATTTTTTATCCTATTAAATTATCAACTGCAATTTTCTAGAATAGAGTTTCTTATAGTTATTCATCATATTACATCATAATTTTTTGATATCAAATACTTTATCTTAATATTCATTAATCAATATGTCTAGTATTCAAAATTCTACACCTCCACTTTGTATGTGTATCATGTTCCTCTCTCTTAATTTATATATTTCACTTATGTTCTATATCTTTTTTTTCAAAAAATTGATTTTCCAGCCCCCAAATTTTTTCCGTCCTACTCTCTGATTGATTCTTGCTTTGAAGCTTATGAGCTTGCACCATGTCCGCCACATGGCATGGCACCTAATCCTTCTGTGCTTGTCAATGAGAGGCAGCAAATAAAAAGAGCTCAGTATCACAATTTACTTTAATTGGCTAGAGATAAAACAGAAGAACTTGTCAAGATCCTTAACAATAATCCTTCTCCTTCATATTTTTCTAGTCCTTGTAATTACTTACTCCAATATGTGAAAAGCCTTGAAAAATGTATGTTCTTCACTTTTTTTGTCTCCTTTTAAATTAGTAGATAAGTTTATTAATATTTTTTTCTTCGTATACATTTTTTTCTTACAAGGAGGGTATGATTCCTCCTGATGAAGTCATTGTCATTAGGGATGATGATGAGACAGATGAACCATCAGCTTCAACTCATGCTTTAACTTCTAAGGAAAATATTGAAACACCTGTTATCTGCTTCAAGAAAAAGAAATTATTCCAAGCCTCTTCTTTTGTTCCAAGTATTAAACCAGCTTCTGCTAATGATTTTTCTGATGTATCAAATAATAAATCTCAAAAAAAAGCAAAGGCTTTGGTAATCCTTATGTTCTTGTTTCCTTATTTTTTGTTGTTATTCTTTTATCTTTAAAATTCTATCATATATCTCTTTTTTTGCTTAGATATTGTACTTTTTATCTTTATTTTGATATTTTGTACCAGAAATTCACCTACTGTAAATTGTTCTATCCATAAACGCCCTCTCCCTGACGAAGATGATGAAAAGAGCAATGAAAACAGCAATGATGAAATGTCAGAACATGAAGCTATGCTTGCTCATCAAAACCAGCAAGCTTTAAAATCTTCTTCAAGACATTATGATATGCTTGATAAAGATGATGATTCAAAAAGCACATCACCAAATTTCTTTATTTCTAAGAATCAATACTCATCACCTCCTAAATTACCTACTTTGATCTCTTTGAAAGCTTCTCTACCAATGAAATCAACTCCAATCAAGATATCAAACTAACCTCTAACTTATTCACCCTCAGTGTAAAAGACTCTGATTTCCAGGAGGAATTCTGAAAAATTCATAAATTTTATGAAGGTAGAATCAGCATGGAAAAGGTCCTTAGGTTGTGGTTGGAAATTGCTACTCTCCTCAAATTACACTCTTCTACTTCTTCCCAAGAACCCATGTTAAACATTTCATTGTTTACTTTTCATTGGGAAAAAGCTTGTGGAGAAGATTGGCTTTCAAAACTTACTGAGTTATGTAAGTTACCATAATTTTTAGTCTTAACTTATTTCTTTTACTTATTTTTTTTCCTTTTGTAGCAAATATTTTTTTAGAGATTGATAGCTCACAGCTATGGGTACTAGATAATATTGATTTCAAAAATATGGAAGATTTATGTGATCCTGATGGTTTAAATACCAAAATTATTTACTCAACAATGAAAACAGATCACCCTGAATCCAATCTTATCTGAATGCTCATGAGATTAATGATCCCAAGTGATCACTGCCATTCTTCATGGGTATCTCTTATATCATCTTCACTTTATCTGACCGCACATGAATTCAGCCAGCTTCCATCACATCAAAACATTAACTCAGATTGTCCAATTGAGAGTCGTCTTCAGCTTCTAGCTCACCTTTCAAATCTGAAGAGTCCAATTCCTCATGGTTTAGAAGTTGGTCCCACTGCACTTCAAACCCGTGATATATCAATGTCAACTCTTCTTCAAATTGGCAACATTATCATCAATATAATTATGTCAATTATAATTCTTATATCAATATATTGTGCTGCAAAATTATCAAGTGGCAACACTAGCAAAGCTCAAGAATCAAGTCAGAAAAACAAAAATACTCAACTGAATATAATGAAACAGAAACAAAAGGCTGCGCAAAACAAGATAACTTCTAAATCCTCCCACCACCAATATCAATCTTTCACATTCTATATAATCAATGGTTTCAATTGTTTATTTCTAAGTTCTCAAGATCATAGATTGGCTTCAGAAGCTGATTGCTTGGAGGTGAAATCAGAAATTAAGTTTCTTAATTTACATGAAAAAAAATCATGCAATGGAAGAAATAATTTGGAAAAATTTAAATAACTATATTTCAACATTAATAAAACCTTTTATAGGCAAGTGTGATTCACTTTCTTTAAAATGTGATACCCCAAGTCCTCTGGGAATTTCTAGGGCAATTTCTGCAGATTTTCTTAATCACGGGAGCTCCATTCAGCCAATATCACCTTTTTTTGCTAAACATAGCCTTTCAATAAATTAATATTCCAACATGTAAATAGATAAAGTTCTGTGTACTTGATTTATCTTGTATAATTCAAGTTATTTTCCTTCAGATACATCATACATGTGACCATCTTTGAAATTTATTAAGAAACCTTTGACATGATTTTCTAAATTAATTATTAAAAAAAAATTATTTTAAGTCCAACAATAAGGAAGAATTTAAAATCTACTTATATGATTTCAAATACTTGTATTAAATTCTTAAATATTTTATTGTTTATATAAAAATATGATAACTTCTGTAGTTTTGTTACTTTAACTTTAATATTGAATAATCTATTAATTTTTACAAATTTTTTCATTGATTGTAACATTTTTAATCAAAAGTAGAACAACTTAAATAATTAAATGAGTGTATTCTTAAAAAAATACAATTTAATCTATTATTGATTCAAAATTCTTTTATCAACTCTTTATTATTAACTTTTTTATTAATAAGCCTATTAGACCTAAAAAACTATACAGTTAATTTGGTAGCATTAAAAGCACTTTTTATGGCCAATATATTTCAAATTCTTTATTATAGTTTTGTTATTTTAGAACCTTTGCTACCAAGTTAATAAAAATGACATTTAAAGATTGAAAAAAAAAATTATTCTATTTCACAAATAATAAAATAGATAATACTATAATAATCACAACTGAAAATTTTACAGCTACTCCCAGTATTTATCATGTTTAATTTTGCATTTAGTTGGGTATATATGATATAAATTTTTAATTTTTAAATTTTTAAATTTTTTAGATTTTTCTTAACATTAGATAAATAATACTTTGCTGATACTATTTCTTCCTCTATTAAGTCATCTCTTTTCAAAAAATCTTTCAAAGCACTAATCAAATAATCAAACTTATCGTTTTCTTCGTTAATTTATAAGTATTCTGAAATATCAATATCAAAAAGATTAAGTTTTTCTATTGCATGAAAAATTCTAGTGCTGATTTGAATAGAAGAACCTATCCTTGTGAAGCCAGTAATTTTGTGACATCTTGAGGTAAAATGCCTCAGTTTATTGGCAGGCCATAATGTCACTGTTATTCTATTAGTTACTTCAAAGTTGATTTTACTTTGAATTTTGTGAAAAATAAGTTCTCCACCTGTTTGTTGTGGTTGGGTCTTATTGTCCTTCATATAAATGGTATTGTCTTCTGTATCTTTAGGAAAAAGTATTCCTAAATTATACTCACTTGCATCCTTATCAAGATGAACCTCATTGGAGAACCCATTACCATTTTCTCCAGATGTCCAAGTTAAATTACTAGCAAATGGTACACCCTCTTCTTCACTAGAATCTTTTAAAAATCCAGGAATACCAAGTTTTGCTCAAAGATTAGTTGCCTCATTTTACTTTACATATGATATTTTTTTAAAAAAATATTCAAAGTACATTGTGGTCCTCTTCATTCATTTTTTATATTCATCCGTGTGTACAATATCATCAGTGTATTTATCTGCAAGGAAAAGCATTCAAAAATTTCAGTATTTAAATTAAAAAAAGTGCTACTTATGAGTATATAAATATTTCTTCCTATCCAAAATAAAGCCACCACCAAACATTTATCCAAAACCACCAGCTCTTTGATGAGGACCATTATTTGTGATTTCATGTTCACAGTAAGAAAGATCCTTAATGCATTGCACCATAGCTTCTAACATATCTAGTTCTTTGAGCTCATGAATTTCAAAAGTCTGCACAAGAACATTAGGTATTAAGATACCTTTTGGTTTATAAATACTAAAACCAGTAAGAAAATTGTAATAATTATTTCAATATGTCATATTATTTACATAAGATTGTGCATGGAAATGAGGCTTCTTCCCGTTTCTATCCATTCCAGGAGCATTTACAAGTTTCATTCTGGTAGCAATGTCTTTCACCCATCTATTGTTAGAGTTCTTCCCTGACCATTTTTTTTTCAAATTATTACTCATTGATGGTTCAATCCTAAGAGAATAAAATTTTGATTTAAAATAGAAAAAAAATTAAAAATTAGAAAATAGTAACAGAATTTCAATCATCAGTCAATGATACCTTTAACTTTATCATATCTTCAATATTAGAAATATAAAATTAGCATATCTACATATTAGTAAATTTATATACTTTTTCTTTATTTATAATATTAAGAAATTTTTTCAATGGTATACTTTATTAAATTATACATATAAAGAGTATAGCATTATCCTGTATGCATTGAGCAAGTACGAGATTTGGCTCTACACTTAATATTAATAATATAATGAAATTATAACTCCAATACACTAGTAATATTAAAAAATTTAAAGAATTATCATATCCACATATATAAAATGAAAAATCTTGCTCTGACCAATATATTGATTTAGAAATTTATACTTTGATAAATTTTTAACTTTTAAATTTTAGCATTTTCCTTTATGCTTTCAGCAAGTACAAGACTTTGAAACAACTAAAAAATCAATAAATTAAAGGTAAAGTAAAAACAATCTAATTATTATTATGAAAAGAAAAACATTATCCTGTATGCTTTCAGCAAGTACGTGATGATGTTTTACTTTTCATATTAACAATATAATGGTTGAGATAGTATTAAAGGAATATAGAAAATGATAAGCAAAACATGAACTTACGTGTCTATAAAATCTTCTTCCATTTGTAGCTGATTGATCAAAATTAATTATAAAGTTTATTTTATAATCACTGTTTTAAAAAATAAATAGTTAGATAAATAAATTGAACATTTTTAATAAGGAATAAAGAAAAGTAAATTGACAAACAAATGAAAAAATTTAAAGTTAACCGAAAAAGGATTTTTTGACAATGATTTGAAAGGGTACAGTAAAAGATACCTAAAAAATAAATTCAAAATTAGAATCATTAGATTAACTTTTCAAAAGTGTAAAAAAGAGTAACAAACCAAAATGATATGAAATACAATAGCAAGAAAAATTTGCTTACTGGTAATCGGATAAGGTCAAGAAAATAGTACCAATAATTCAAAATGATAAAGCAAAAATATGATCAATAATTTTTGAAAAAGGTAAGTGAGAAAGAGAAAGCAACAATAAATTTGGTGGAAAACAGATGTGGATATCATGAATATTCACTGATCTCTTTTTCAAAAAAGTGCAGCTCTCCCAGTCATATGATAAACTTCATCTTAATTCCAAGAATAATGTTGCCAATGCACTGTACACAGCATGATCATTTTTCCCTATGCATATACTAATTCCAGCTAGAATTTACTTGGATGCATTTTGTACAGATGAAGGTTTTTGGCATGCTGCATCTCACATCTAAAAAAAATTGACACCACATAACTCTAGCTACCATGTTTCATGTAGCTAAAAAACATACACTCATCACATTTAAATTTACATGGCATCAAAACTATTTCATTTTCCAATTTTTTTGAAGGGAACTATAATGTGCACCACCTATTTCTAAAATATGAACCTCCTCACCATATTGAATTGGGAGAGTTTTAATTATGTGATTTTTTCGCCTTGACCTTTTTTCCTGATCTTACTTGGCTCAAAATATTGAAACATGACCAATGTTTCTGAAAGCAAAATTGGATTTTGTTTCTATGTGTAACAATGGAAGGCCATTTCTAACTGGCAGCAGAGTGTTTTATATCTTATTAGAACACATGTTTATTTATTTATGTATTTTATTTAAAAAATTTACTTTTTATTGCAGCCAGATTTCTACTGGCTGCTTTTTGGAAACCTTAATTTATGACCCAAGCCTTTGAAATTGGCTTGGGTCCCTTACATTTCAATTTAGTTCTTCCATCCAGGGGAAACCTGGCTGGAAGTGTTGCTTTTGGGTAACCAAAGTCGCTTTTAGCGACTTTGGTTGCTTGCTTTTACATTTGCCACCCTCCTCGCCAATTTACTAGGCTGGGAGGTGGCCAAATCTGTATGCAAGGTGTGTTGCTGCTGCAAGCAATGCGCATTTCACACTTGCTTCCATATTTCATGCATCTGACTTAAAATCAGCTGCATGAGATATGGGAAGCACATGCAATGCGCGTTACATGTGCTGCATGCAGTGCATTGCACAGCCAGTTTTTTTCTGGCTGTGCAATTCACACAGAGAAACCAAAGTCCCTGCAAGGGTTGTTGGTTTCTAAAAGGTAAGTGATTTTTACCACCAGGTGCAATCTGGTGGGGAAGTGAGAGACAAATTAGACCAAAGTTGTTTGAAAGAAACTTTGGTCTTAAAAACATTTAAAATCATAAAAAAAAAGGGAATCTTGGAAAAAAAATGAGAAAGTTAGAAAACCAAACAAAAAAAAAATAAAATGTGAGTATAAGAAAAAAAATAAGTGCTAGAGATACCAAAAACCCAAGCCAATTTCACTTGGCTTGGTTATTTAATAATAATTTTTTTAATACATTAAATTTAAAATTCAAACACCATTAAATATATGAAATTTTTTGATATGAATATTATAAATTTAATTTACCTCTTTCTCATAAATATATTTATAGTTTTATTTTTTAATTTTTGACTTTTGAGTTAATTTTTTGGAAATTCAAAATTAAATTTTCAACTAAATTTTTTAGAAAGGTAAAATAAATTATAAATTTGGCATTTTGTAATAAAATAATGAAAAAAAATTTAAATTTATTTAAAAAATATTTTTGTTAGACAAATACCAACATTTTAAGGCTAGAAATACTGTGCGAATTGTAAGTAGTGAGGGGTTATTACTATTTTTGTAAATATTTTTCAAAAACATTCATTAAATACTGAATTAAATTACTTTGTAACTTATATTTTTTGTAAAATAATTAAAATTGAAATTATAATATTGTTATATTTGATATAAAATTTGATTTGGTAATATTAATGTCTCTTTAAGTAAATTTGAAAATCATTAAAAAAGACCATGTTGATAAGTACTGTCAGCCTGTATATCCCCAGGACTGAGTAAAAAGTGCTTATAAGTTATGCTAAACACATGAACTATACAGGGGAACAATAATTGAGAGTACACACACAGTATACATAAGTAAAATTATGATAATATACAAAATATGCCATTATAACACCTTATATACATGCATATATCCACCTTTTATAGGTCTTATGTACTGAATATTAAGTTTTAATATGTTAGAGTAATCTTAAGAACCTTAAGTATAAGGCTACATAATTTTTAAGTACACTTAAAGCTGTTTTATTCATTGTTTTACGCAAAAAACAAGAAATGCGCTTTATTTCAATTAAAAGTTGACTATATGCGCTATAAAATTGAGAATATCAAAAGTGCGCTTTGACAGATCAATTTGTCTCATTTAGGACTATTGATTTGTCTATTTGAATGCATAAAAATAACACTTTTCAAATTTGGTGTTTTTTATGCCAGAAATGGCTTCTGTGTACTGGCCACATACGGCCTGCTTTTTTCCCATGTGAATAGCTTCATTTTTAGCAAAGTTAGCTTTTTCACACTATAATTACCCCACATTCTATTCCCACTGTGGGGAAAAATACTAAAATAGGCGAGAGGTGCTTATTTAGTGTCCTAGCTTAATTAATAATGCATTGACCTTGTTTATATGCACTAATTTCATTAATAACCTCACTCTTGGTGTCTTATTTCATCACCTCACTTAAATTTGCCTAATTTTAGTCAAGGATTTACCTGTGAAAGCGCCTTCCAAGGACTGCAGGTAGTTACCCCACATCCCAAGCTCTTTTTTGAGTTTTTGGGTGGTTTCTCAGTCAATATTGGTTATTTTTGAATGGGAATTTCACGTAGTATAATGTCAGGATTAGCCCCATAATTTCTACAGTGAATCCCCCTTATTATTAAGCTATTATTAACCTTAAGAAGTCCCCTTTAGTCTTTTATATTATTGTTCTATACGCATATACTCTCTTTTTGTCTTTTTCTTTAATTTTGATGGATTTCCCTTATTATTACAGGATTTTGACGGGTGTTACTCTTCT
The DNA here is from genome assembly GCA_030280995.1 of Hemileia vastatrix. NCBI lineage: Eukaryota > Fungi > Basidiomycota > Pucciniomycetes > Pucciniales > Zaghouaniaceae > Hemileia > Hemileia vastatrix. Next base: position 15,551,020 of record JASXTE010000006.1, on the reverse strand, counting down.
AATTATGTCATGGGTTACTGGGGATGTTGATGGGAGTTTCTATTAGTTGTTTTGAGGCGTCATAAACTGTGTATTGGATGGTACATCAAAGGAATCATTGGGGAACTCAGTGTGTATAAAAGGAGGAGGTTTTTGGGTCTTGTTTCTACCTTCTTTATCATTACAATTTACACCATATATCCAAATCAATTACAATACACTTCAATTAGTACTTTTATAAGACTTTTGAGTAGTATCTGAATTATTACACTCTATTTTTTTACCAGCTAAAAAGATTGTAAGCCACATATAAAAATAGTGAGAATTATATTACTGAGACCTTTATTCTGAATTATATTTTACTATTTGTTGGATTTATACTACAGTATTAATATGGGACCCTTTAAATCTTCTAGAAAAAGACTTTTCAAGCTAGTTCACATCCTTTTAGTTGATCTTAGCCTGACAAGTACTTCATTTTTGATATTCAATGATTATATGTATATCTTATATATATTTCTAGAGTATTATTTTTATATACACTCAATGAAATTTGTAATATACAATGCCATTTAATCATTAATTATTGATCAACTTAGTTATAAAAACTTCATATTTAATACCAGCGACTAGTATTTAGTTTTTAATTTAAAACTCCAATATAATCTGAGAGTTTCCTTATTTTGTCTGGATGTAATTAACAAAAATAACAGACCTTAAATTAGTGGGTAATTAATTTCAATAAATAGTTGAAGAATAACCTATAAGAAATAATAAGTTTATCAAAAAGAGTACATTAAAAAAATATACTTTTGAATTTTTTTTGATATAATTTGGGTAGTTAAATGAAAATTTAAAATTATCAGACTTCAAAACGGAAAAAATCTAAAAGTGGTGTTTATATAATAAGCCTCATATAAAAAAAAGGAAAAAAATCTACTATTTAACTAAATTATTAAATATTAAGGTATTATTAAAATTATTGAAAAACTTATTTTACAATTATGATGAAATCTTAATGTGAAATCAATGGTGGAACAATAGTAAGACTATGTGGATACACTTTAATTTATGCATACTTTCAACTATTTTCAGATAAAATAATTGGTAAAATTTTATAATAACATCTAGTTAATAGTGATGCAATTTTATTTAGATCAAGAATAACTTTTTCTGAGGAAAAACTAATAAAATTGATTCAAGAGATAGAATAAAAAAAATTTAAAAAAATTAGCATAAGTATTCTTAATCACCATTTTTGAAAAGTCTTTAGAAAAATTCATTATAATATATCATTCATTTATTAAATCATATGGAGCTTCAACTTGAAGTAGTGATGGGCAGCTTTGAGCTTATGTTCTGAAAAACAAAAAAGTTAAAAAATATATATTTATACTAATGAAAAAGCCAAAAATAAAAATACTATTATAAATTAATAAAATAAAACTACATAAATTTTATTCTGCTCTCATGATGCAAGGGTACTATGTATGAATTTCGGCATGTTAAATCTAAACCTGCTTTAAGGCTAGTTTACAGGTAGAGCTATAAAGTTTCTTTAAATTCTAAAAATAAATTATGAATTTTACTAATTATTTTTTTCTTGTTTTCTTTCCAAAGTTTTTAGAGTTGCTTAATCAATACTGCTATCTTGATTGTAAGATATATATATATTTTTTGAATACATGATTTTTTGTTTCAAAAATTATATTATAAAGTTAAATCATTTATTTCATTTTCTAAAGCTTCATTGTCTTAGACACTACTCCATTTTCTATTACTTAACAAATATATAAAATGTGATAGAAAAATGTTTAGAATTTTCTTTTTGAGAGGGTCAAACTATATTGTGAAGATTTTTATCTAGAAATTCTTGCACTCTAAAACCAAATAATTTTCTCCCTTAAGTATGCCTTTTCAAAAATATGAAAATATAAGAAAGAATATTAATTTATCTTATTTTTATTTTCTTTACTGAAATTTTAGTTCAATCCCTTTTTTTATATGACATTAGTATAAAAACATGGTTAAATGCTACTATATAATTAATTTTTATTATATATATATATATATATCTATGAAATATTTAGAAGGTCATCCTTTTTTATTTTTTGAATAAATGGCTCAATTATAATGCCCAACACTTATTAATGTTTCCCAAACTCAATATCAAATTTCTCATATGAAATATTGGCTTCTAATATAAGCAGTTTATCTATAGCTGATATTCAACATGAGATTTTCCTTGTTATGTTCAGCTAAAATTAAACAAAAGGAGCAATTATTCATATGTGTATAAATGGTAACCATATGTTACTTAGAGGATTGTGAAATTTACTCATCAGAATGGTTTAAGTATTAAAATAAATTGAGGACATTGTTTTCTTGTATTTGAAACTAATTACAAAATTATTCTAAAAATATATTTTAATGTGTATCATGTTTAAAAAGTTACTAAAATATGATTTGTAAAAATTGTGAGTTTCTTATATGAGATACCAAGCTTTAGTTTACATTTTTTAAGCAGAATAGTATTTTAGTATTATAAATTGAAAGCAATGTACCGTTATCTGATATTAATTGTGTTCTACTTATAGAATGATTGCATAAAATTAAACATTGTTTAAATCAAAAAGTTTTAAAGGATATTTAGAATTTTGCAAAATTTCAACTTTTATTAATCTTTGATTTGAAAACCAACTATGATATACACTCACTAGAAATATGCAATCCCAATTTTAACATAATTTATCAATCCAAAAATAATGAGTCAATTAACATAAAAATATATATTATTTCCAAACCAAATCTCCAAAGAATATCAAAACAAGTTATTTCTGCAAAAAAAACTACTAACGATTGTAGATAAAGCATAAAAGTAAGTCATATTTTTTTGAAAATTGATCTAACAATATTTATTTTTGTTAAAAAGATTAAAAACATTTTTAAGCTTTTTTTTTATAATAATGTTAAAATCCACTAAAAATTATCTAAAGGTGGCAAAATATGTTAAAAATATGTTGAATTTTGTGAGCCAAAAATCAACAATTTTGTATCATTTCCTGTTGTGATATGACTTTATTCCACCCTGTTGATCTGATTGTTCTGGTATTACTTTGCTATGATCACTAGTTTTGAAGTAAAAATTTACAAATGTTCATTATATTTGATAATATGAAAAATAACTCAAACTTTTATAACTACAAAATAAGATTTTGAAACTCCTTCTTTCAATTGGTGATTGAAGAAATTTTCAGTTTATTTGAGTAATGATTTTAAGAATAACAAAAAATTTGGAATTCACAAGGACTTATTTCCAGGGACTATAATTATTTACTTGTGTAATGCATGAGCTACTTATCAGGGATGTAAAACATCATAAAAGTAAGTTCTAGTTAAAAATCTACAGATTTTACTGTGTCTGGTATATATATCTTACATAAATCCTTTAAAGTAATCTTAACCTACATACCACACAATAGAAAATTATTATATTAAAAAAGGAAAAAATTCTATGATGATATCATAAAGAATAATAACCATGGATTGATATTCCATAAAAATGGTTAATAAAATTTTAAGAGAACCTAAATCAGTATTCTTTCATCAAAAAATATCCTTTTTGTCTTTGAAATTTATTCCAAACCAATTTTTTGAAAGTTGAATCTATATACCAAATGCCAAAACCACTATTAAGTTCCCTCTTGGACTTTTTAAGAAATTATATATATATATATATATATATATATATATTATTTATCAAAAATTGAAATAAAAAATAAAAACATAATTTTTTTTTACCTTTAGTTATTTAAATATAGAGTATTTTCAGAATGCATTGTGGTTACTTGTGGAGGTTAGAAGATTTGAAGTTGGATTTATGAGTTTTTAGAAGGGCAAATATTGTAAAATTCTTTCATAAATATTTATTTCATAGTTTCAAATGTTTAAATCTACACACCAATTAGATTTAAAATTATATTGAGATTTAAAATCTGTTTTCTACTCAAGTAAAATAAAATAAAATGATGTTATCAAAATTGAAATTAAGTTTAAATTTCTGATATGCTCTATCTTCAATTTTATTGATAGTGCATCAAAAATATGATAATATTTTTTTCCTACATCACTTTTTACATAAAAGATAGTTTTATCATTTTATGCATTAAAGTTTGTTTATAGAAAATTAACATCTATGTCAACTGTTTATGACTATTAATCTATATAATAAATTTTTTTAGAAGAAAAAATAACATCAGTATATACTGACTTTGAAATTATTTAATTTAAAATAGTTTACAGGTAGATAATGAAGGGTGATTTCATTTTTGAATATGAATTGTAGAAATCTCATTTTGTCAATTTTAATTCTTTTTAAGCCCAAATGTATCCACTGCAACTTATGTAAGAATAATAATTGTTTTTCTTGAAATTCACATGAGAAAATATGCCTATTATTCAAAATCAAACTTGCTCTAATAGTGTTTTTCAATCATTATTTTCATTCATATCAATAAACAATATTTCAATTTGCTGATGTTTTAGTTTTTGATATCCCCAAGGTTTATATTTCAGGTTTACTATTCACAAAATTATTAAAAATATAATTTTTGAAATACATGATAAACTTGAAAGTGAGGGGGCATTAAATTTTTAAAAATAAAATCTAAATTCAGGATGGATAGTATTTTTTCTATTTTCACAAACAAACAATTTTTTGTTTCAATAAATCCAAAAAAAAAGTTTTGTTGTAAGCATATTATATTAGATTTATTTTGATTTTACATACTATATTTTCAATATTTGTGTTTAATATTTCCAGTTAAAGTTAATGTTAATGGGAATTTTAAGTAAGCTTGAAGAAATTTAATTAATAGGCATATTGGATATGTAAAATAATATTTTTCTTCAATCTTGAATCAACCTGGGCTAAAAAAGATCTTGAATAAGGTTTTTGTGGGTCAATTTGGATTTAAGTAGGATTAAGTGAGGTTTAATAAAGGACAGATAAAAGGCTAACTTCATTACTAGTGACTTTTTTCTCCAAATTGTTATAAAGTATGTATCATTCTGGAATCAAACTTCAATAAAGTTGACTTCAAACAGAGATAATTTCTAGCAGCACAACACCATATTTACAAAGGTGTAAAATACCTCAAATATTACTCATAATATAGCAAGGTAAGGAATATACAAAATTCACATTTGAAACAAGGATTTATATTTTGAATTTTAAATTGAGAAATGGAATATTATTTTCCAATTTAAATATATATTAGTCATTTTACCAAAAGTTTTCAGTAATCAGATTGAATTTTGATGGTATTAGATTGTAGATTAATCATGTTGAGGAGCCATTTACTCAAAATTACTGGTTTTGGTTCTGATATTCCATGTGAAATTCATTACAAATCATTTTGAAAGTGAATAGTTGACATATTGGATATGCAAAAGCTTATGTTAGATCAAAGTGAGCTCAAAGGGAGTTCAACTCATGATCAAATTAGGATTATGCAAGATCAAACAGTGATCAATGTAGGGTCATCTTGGGCTCAATTTGTGACAAATCTCTGACTAAATGTAAGGCCAAACAATTTCCTCCATGTTGATGATGTGTGCATAATTCAGGCATAGATTTGTGGCTTAACGGAGTTTAAACAAGGGGTATTTCTAGCAATACCCCCCAAATTTTCTGTGGTGATTGAGTTATAATTTACTACTTCTTGGATTTGCACTACAGTATTCATATAGGATCATCAAAATCTTCTAGAAAACTGACTAATCAAGCTATCCATGTGTCTGCACTTGAGCTCAGCCAGACATCTGCCTTCTTAGGTCTTAAAACTATATTGGGTATTTTTAAATGGGAATTTCAATGAGGAAAACTGTTTTAATTAGTGTTTTGATTCATACTGTTGATCTCCCTTATTTAGAAGTTATCTTTGGTTCTTTTCTTTTATTTTTAGTGGTTTATTTAAAGAATAACACTCATATATTCTGTTTTTTCATTATTTCAATATTTTGATGGATTATTCCAAGTTATTCTTACATTTTGGCATGTGACATAGTTCTTCTTTTTTGAGGGGAAAGTCCTTTGGTTACCAGGCCTGTCAGTGTGTGCTAGTAACTAAGTATGTTTTAATAGTAAATATTAATGGTCCTACTACTTATTGATAAATGATTTAGTGATTAAACCTCAGGGGAAGACTAATAAAATAGTTATTCTCAATATAAACTCACAATACTTGGATTTTTATGTGTGCTAGTGGTGGAAAATAGATAAATAAAATATAGTTATTGCTTATATAAAGATAATATCAATTTATAAATGCTTTATAATATATTTATATCTAATAATAATTTCTAATAGAGTTTATTTTATGTGTAGTAAGTAAGTGATGTCTAATAACCCATCAAATCCTCCCTTACTTATACCAAAATCCACTGAAGTGTGCAGACCTTCAATCCAGATGATGTCACTGCTATCCCCGGCAATTACAGCACTTTGAGGGCCCATAATCTCCCCATGGCATCCCCTTCAAGCAGTTTCAACACCTAGACCTCCAGTAAGGACCCTCTATCACATTTAATGATACCACAGACCCATACCATAAATAGAATAAACAGATAAATGCAGATACCATAAAGAAACATGTAAAATAACTCATACGAAGAGTATATAATGAAACCCAAAGCACATAAAGGGACCAAATGAACTTTTCAAGCCCTCAATAACATTCCCAAGCATCCATATTAACCCAGGAATCATATCCCAACTCATAAATCCATGAAAATCCATCTAAGGAAGCAGATTAAGTTGTCCAAACTGGATATATGTGCCTGAAAAAGGTGTATATGTTTGTGTAGGCATTGTGAGTCCACTGAATATGTCCATATTACCTAAAATAAGCAGAAAAATAAATTTTATAGGCTATTAAGAGGTTAAAACCCACTTATAAACCTAAATGCACCTAATATAACTACATATTTAACTTAATATGAGGTTTAGGTATACATATAAGCTTATGTATGTCTATAATTACTTAATACCACTTAAGATAAGTATATTATGACTCCATTAACACCTTAATAAGTATTATTAGGCTATGGATAAGCTATTTAAACCACTTTAAGTCATATAATAGTTTAATAATTATATATATATATATATATTATAACCATATATTTAAGTAGTTTAACCTTATTTTTAAGCTATAAGATTAATGTAATTAAGTTTATCTTATTTTAAACATAATAATTACTCAGTCCTGGGGATACCTAGGCTTACAAGGCCTGTGAAACTTCTTGAAGTGGACACCATGAAGAGATGAGCACCCTCAGAGTGCAGGGATAGAAGTGTAATGGGTCTGGGAAACAAGGGGTGTACACCAGGAGTTTATGGGTATATAAAGAGGTGGTTTTTGGGCTATAATTCTACATTCCTTATTTCAAATTTTAAACCTATAAGCAATCAATTACAATACATATTCATTTGTACTGTTAAAGTCTTTTTAATATTGTTTTAAATCATTAGTTCTATTTTTCTACCAACTGTAAGCTATAAACCATTTATTAGGGGGTATCAATGTTGACCAATGCACAATTAAATTAATTGCAGATGAAAATCATTATACCCCAGTCATTTTCCACAATTATTTTTGCTAATAATTGGGTTATTAGACCTTTTATGTGTCAATGTTCACCTCTATCTGACATTTTTATCCTCAATTTTTCATAACCACATCTTGGACAACTTTCTGGATGTACAAGCCTCCCTACCTTGCTGCACACTCCCATTCTGTATATTCTTTCTTTCAATTCAAAACTCCTCCCCATCTCATCTATTTATTTCTTCTTCTTTTCATCTTCAAATATCTCAACACGCCTTGTCATCATAGATTTTCTCAAAGACAACCTTCCCCCAGTTGTTCTTCAAATCCCATTATTCCCTATTTCCCCCACTAAGCTGAGAAATCAAAAACTGTTCAACTAAAAAAGATGATCATCTCATACTTATCAACTGGCTAAAAATAAAAACTAATTAAAATTCTTGTTTTGGTACTGAGAATGCAACTAAAGTAGGTCAGCCCCCTGCATCAAAATTTAATGGCTATCTTCTAATGGCAAATGAATTAAAAAAAAGGAGAAAGTGAAGGATTAATCTTTTGCCTAAACAGATGTCTGAAATTTTCAAGAATTACTGAGCCAAATAAAAGAAGGAAAAGACTCTTTCATTTTCTACTGGTTTTGGTATTACCAACATCAATATCAGTAAGGACATGAAATCCATAGATGAGAAAATTGAATCTCTATGTCCATACTTTAAAGAGATGGGTGCTATTTTTGGAGAGAAAGCTGATGTCAATCCTTCAAACATGTTGGATGGTGAAGATTCTATCTCCAAACATTATGTAAAAAGAAATCTTTTCCCATCATCTTCCTCCACTCAAGCCTCCCCTGTTCTGAATTCAACAAATCTAGATAGCTTTCCAATAGATCCTTATGGTGATATAAGCCAACATGATCCCACTCCAGTAAGTTTTTATTTCTTGCCTAGTTTTTTTTTTTTTAAAAAAAGGCTAATGAAAGAGACAAGGATCCTCAAGAAAGTGAGTCTGCACTAGCATCAATGATAAAGAGGAAAATTTTACCTCCAAAAAAAAAGCAAAGATCATCAACTACTTTGAATTTCAACAGTCATAGAAAGTAAAACAGAGATAGTTATTCCCAAACCCCTTTTTCTTCTATTGATGATTTTCTGGAGAAATGTGAATCTGGTAAGTGATAGCATACCTCTTAATAATTAAGTGATATTTTCTTTTCTTTTGTTAATATTCCTTTTCACTCTAGGTAAAGTTGAAGTTTCAAGAGATACTCTCAACTTTCAAAAGAAACAATACAAGCTCTCTTTATGAAGGGATGATAGGGCACAATACTTGGAGGAGAAAAAATTGAGCTTTCTTTACAAAGGGATGATAGGGCACAAGACTTGGAGGAGAAAAAATTTGAGCTTTCTTTACAGAGGGATGAGAGGGCACATGACTTGGAGGAGAAGAAATTCAAGATAAAGAAAGAGGAGAAGGCTCTTGAGTACAATTTCCTATTGGATCAAATGAAACTCAAGTATCAACTTAAAGAAGGTTCAAAAAAGAAAGATTTCTTGAGAGATTGTGTTAAATCTAATAAATCTTTTGAGTAAATTGAACGCTTAATTAAAATGTTTTATAGCTAGTTTTTTTGCTTCATTTACAAATTTTTCTTGATGGAATGCATTAAACCTAACAATCAATCCTTGGCACACACTCCTCACTGAGATTTGAAACATTTTAGATTATTTGTTTTTTTGGTTAAATTAATTTTGTTTTATTTCTTTTTTGGTGATAATTTCATATGTGCTGACTTTTTAAATGTTATGATTTTAGATGATTTTTTTTTGCAAAAATTTGAAAAACTCATACATTTTTTCTTCTTTACATTCAAATCATTAAATTTACTTTTCTAAATACAGCTAAGTCAACAAAACTCTATATCTGTTTTAAAAATTTGGCAATACCCTTCCCTGAATTTTATTGAAGTAAGGGGTGAAATTCACCAAAATTTAATATAATTACGTAAATTAATATATAAACAACTAATGTATATCAATATCCCTAGTTTTAAAGTAATGAAAATTCATCCTGCCAAAATGTGGGCCAATTCTAGAAACTAAGTTTGGGACTTTCCACAGACATGGGCAAGATGAACCCCATGAACCAATTTAATATTATCATGAATACCATGTATACAACACAGGTTCGTTGGTCCATTACTTTATTTTAGGAATTTGACATATAAGAGTTATTTATAAAAAATTTATGAAAAAATAAAAAATATTTGATGAGTCTACTAATCCCCATACTTTTTTGATCTACATAAAGTTTTTTTATATCTGTTAAACTTACCTTCTCTTTTTACCTTGTTTATTACGTGGATTAAGTTTTGACTGATTTGAAAAGAACATCCAAAATGTGTGAACTCTTGACAAGATTCCAAGCCAGGTGGAGCATTTATTGTTTGGTGATGATCCTGAGAAGAGTTCCAAATTTTTTCAATCACACCATTTCGCAAACTAAAATTAATCATGCACTGATGGTCTGGAAAATATAAGCCATGTCCTTTGATTTTAGCTGGTGATGGTATTGGTTGGCCAGTTATTGGATTGATATATGGGAAAATTCCAAAAGTAAGATAATTGGCGTCATTCCTATCAATATGAATCTTATTATGGAATCCTGAATGAGTAATAATAACATTTGAAAATAAAAGATATTTGTTGCTAATATCTTCCCATTTGGAGTAACACCAATTTGGTATTCCAACTTTGGTAGCAAGTTGATGATTCTTTTCAAAGATTTATTGCAGAGTTTTTTGAGGAGAAGAGCAATAAAAGTATTGAAAGAAGGTAAGGTGTCCCACAAGCAAAAATCACCATCTTTTTCAGCTTTAGATAAATTTTTAAGTAAAGAATAGATGCCTATCAAAATAAAATTAGTGAGATGATTTTAAGAATGAAACATATATTATTATACATGCCAAGAGAATAGCCTATATCAAATCCTGGTCTCCAACCAAATCCAATCATAATACCACCCAACAATTTAGTTTTCTATATTGGTAAGCGAACCAAAGCCATTTGATATAGTGTTATTATGAGATCCGATAGTTGATTAAAGGTTTCATCTTTTGAACCATTAAAAGAATGATTTTCAAAAATAAATTGAGGTTTAAAATAATTACTGATAACTGCCTTAATTTCATACCCTCCTGATTTGGTTAAATACATTAAATCTTCTGGTAAATTTTTTGGATAAGAATATTTTTGATCCACTCTAGTTTTATAGTACTCAATATTTGATATATGGCCAAATAAGCAATTCAAATAAATTTTCTTTTTTAATTTTCTTTTATTCTGCTGACTTCAATCATCATTATTTTATTTTATTTTTGATATTTTGGATGATGATTGAAATGAAGTTGAATTTGAAAATGATGATAGAGAAGTAAGAGGTGATTCTGACAAAATCAAAATTTTTTTCTCTGAACAAAAAAAAATTTGTATCAAAAACCAAAAAAAATTAAACTCACAAAATTTAGTTTGTTTATTTAACCTTAAAGTATCTTCAACTAAAAGGATACTTGATTCAAATAAACCTAACCCTAATTCTGACTCTACTTTTCAAGTTTGCACAAAAACCTGAACAGTGATCATGAAAAGTCCAAAAAGAGGGAGATAAAAGCCTAGATAATAATCAGATAAGAGTTTCAGAATCCTTATCCTCTAATTATGCAATATAAAAACATGAAATAAGATAAGTGAAATTTGGAAAAAAAGGCTCAACTTCAAAGGCCAAAATCTCAGCAACCACTGAACCTAATTCAAACCTGTTTGTGGGAAATGAGAGATAGGCTTTATTAGAATCTTCAGTTAAAGGACATTTGATTTAAATAAACCTAACCCTAATTTGTTAAATAAAAAAATGAAATAAAAATTTAAATTGGGAAAAAAAAGGCTCAACTTTAACAGTCAATATCTCAGCAACCACTGAACCAAATTCAAATCTGTTTGTGGGAAATGAAAGGTAGCCTTTAAGAGAATTTTCAGTGAAAAGAACATTAGATTCAAATAAAACTTACTCTAATTTCAAGTCTGATTTTCAAAATTTTATAAAAACTTGAAAAGTGGTAATGGAGATGAGAACAAAAGGAGTTTAATAAGTTCACTGTTATCCAGATAAGAGTCATACATATATTTAAGTATAAAATTTTCATAAAAGGAATGAGATATCATATAGGCATGAAAAAAAGGAGATGAAACTTACCTTGATTAAAAAGTAGGAAAAATAGAGTGAGAAAGATTGATGTTGGAATTGTGGGGAAATAGAATATGGAGTAAGTGAAATGCATAAAGAATGTGCAATTTATGTTTTTTAATGAAATGGAGCCAAAAAAAAGATGAAATAGGGGAAAGGGGGGATAATGACCGTGTCAAGGAGGGATGAAGAGTAGGGTGATGGAGCTAAAAAAGAAAGTAAAGAGGGAGAGAAAAAAAGGTTAATTTTACCATTGAAATCAAAAATAACCACTTAAAAAAATTTAGATACAAAAAATAAAAAAAAACAAAAAAAAAACAAAAAAAAATTATAATTAGTAATCAAAAAATTAAAAAAATGAATAAAATGACTTACCTGGAGAGATGAGATGAGAAAATAAATGAAACCATATTGTTTGAGGGATGTTGGAAGAGAAGAGGAAAAGGAGATGAGGGATGAATGAAAAAAAGAAAAAGTGAAAAATTATGCAATTTCAGAAAATATGCAATAGGGGGTGTCAGTTCTGGCAAATCCGCACTTAACTTAAGTGCGGATTTCAAACCAAATCAGCACTTACAGATCAGTGCTTAAATTTTGCAAAAAAGTCACTTATTTCAAAAATGGGTGTTAGTTATGACCTCAAATCAGCACTTTTTTCCCGTTTTTTTTTACAACCACATGTTGGCCACAAAACATCCCTTCCTTTCTTACCCCATCCCTGTCACATGTGACACACTCACCTTCCTCGCTACCTACCCATCAATCCTTGGCACACTTTATTTTTTAAATTCATGGTTTATTCCTTTTTTGTAAATATTTCCTTTGTAAATTAACATAAGTTTCTGATCCTATCCTTCCCTTGTGTTCCCACCAATTCTACTACACCTCAAATCTTCCTTTCTCCCTTCCCTTTCACCTTCACTAGAAACCCTACTTCTCAAACTAACCTCGCTCTTCATCTCTTCATCTCCACTAGACACCCCAGAACACCCTTTCAACTTTAATTGATGCCTTGCCTTTCAAATCCACCTCGCTTTACTCCCTTTTGCCTCCAATAGAAACCCCACTCCTCAAACTTACCTTGCTCTCCATCCCTTCATCTCCACTAGACACATAAATAAATTATGAACCAATGAATAAAAAAATTATTATATCTCACACCATTAAGCATCTCCAAAAAGTAACTAAAAGTCTGACAAACAGTCACTTTAATTTGTACAATTATATATTCGGCAAAACCATAAATGCTTGGCCTTTTTGCCAAAAATTATTTAACACTTTTTTTGCCTGTATCAGCACTTTTCCGGCCCTAATTAGGGGTTTTTAGGCTTTTTTGGGTGATGCATCCAACATAAAAGATTCCACACCAGTATAAAACGTCCACAAAAAAATGTCAAAAGGGCCAAGAGTTATCATTCATGCCATAAATAAGTAAAAAAGTAAATTTGTTCCCAAAAAATATTAGAAAATTATTTACCTGAATCTTTTGTAAGTTTCCTGAATACAAAAAATTACAGTCCTGTTACATTCAAAATTTTTGAAATATATATTTTTTCTCTATAATGATGTCTATAAGTAAAGGTTAATGTGATAGTTTGTATTAATATTAAATTTTTTTATAAATCTTGATTAATGTGGACAAATTAAATATATGTTCAAGGTACTAAAGAAGCACATAAGAGGGTGGCGAGCTAATTTTTGGGTGATGAGGTGTCAATTGGAGGTGAAGAGGAAGGGAGAGAGGTGGATTTGATGCTTGGGGCATCAAGTTTGGTTAAAAAGGTGTGTTGGGGTTTCTATTGGAGGCAAACGGGAGTAAAGCCAGGTGGATTTGAAAGGTGAGGCATCAATTAAAGTTGTAAGGGTGTGCTGGGGTGTCTAGTGGAGATGAAGGAATGGAGAGCGAGGTAAGTCTGAGGAGTGGGGTTTCTATTGGAGGTAAATGGGAGTAAAGCGAGGTGGATTTGAAATGTGAGGCATCAATTAAAGTTGAAAGGGTGTGCTGGGGTGTCTAGTGGAGATGAAGGGATGGAGAGCGAGGTAAGTTTGAGGAGTGGGGTTTCTATTGGAGGTAAATGGGAGGCAAGCAAGGTGGGTTTTCAGGGTGGGAAATCAAGTAGAGGTGAAGCAGTGAGGTGGAGTCACTTTTAGAGGTGGAAAAAATAAAAATAATACAGCAGTAGCTCATCACATAAAATAGAAAATCTATTTACCATCTACTTCCCATAAGATAGGTCTAACACTGCCTCTAAAGTCTGGAGGTTGAGAAAGATCATACCATTTCTGTTCAAAATATGCTATGAAATCATACAATTCTAAATGTTTTGATTCATAGATCGAAAATATTTTCTTTCTTACCACATAGGGGAGGTTCTGGCCCAGAATTCAAGATGTTGGTGAGAGAGATTGTTTATGGTAAAGAGGATTGGACATTTCAATGAAGAATTTTTCAGGGTAGATGACAGGATGGGATGAGGGTAGGAGTGTGCAGCAAGTTGGGAAGGCTGGGATATCCAGAAAGTTGTCCAAGATGTGGTTATGAAATATTGAGGATAAAAATGTCGGATAAGAGGTGAACATTGACACATAAAGATGATGATGAGAGTGACGAGTATCAGTGAAATAGGACTTTATGGTGAAATAAGCACTTTTGGTTAAGAAAGTGCGGATTTGAGTGAAATAAGTGACTTATTTCATTTTGAAATCCACCAGTATTGGGGCTAGTGTGTTTTGGAAATCCGCACTTATTTAAGTGCGGATTTTCCAGAACTGACACCCCCTAATGTCATGTTGAGCTGGTGAAAGAAAACCAATGAGCCATCCAAAAAAGAGATATTCACCGTAAATTCTAAAAAAAATGAATATGCAACAAAGAAATATACCAAGCCAAGTGAATAAAGTATACAAAGTGGACATTTGGAGAGTATGAAAACAAAAAATTAAAAGGGTTGTGTGCCAAAATGGTGGAGGGTGATTGGCATAATGACAGAGGGTATGCCAGTGTAGACAATCCTATAGTACTAGCTATAGGCCTTGACCAAGGGAGTTGGAGAAAAACCAGAGAGAAAATCCCCTGTCCCTTTAGAAAAATAGAGTGAGATTTACTTGCTAAAGTAAGTTGGTTCCTGTTTTGCTAAAGCTCCTTTTCAACACACTTGACTGCTTGATGAGCCAAGAAAGTAGTCCCCAGATAGACTACCAGACCAAAGAACTGAAATGTAGAACAATGTCCACACCAGAGACAGCAAAGATACTTGATGTAGGCTGCAAATCCACACCAGAGACAGCAATAATACTTGCTATAGCTTGCAAGACTATAACAGAGAAAACAGTTGCCAAGTTTAAGTTAATTGAAGAACTCACTTGCAACAAACACAGCCAATTGTGGCCAGAAAACAGTGAAAACTGAGTGAGGAACAATGATATCACCTCCAGATGGTTGTATGATGATTAAGGTTGCCCCAAACTGTCTTCTTCACTATTTACACACAGACCACTATCTAAGAGCCCATGCGCACCCACCAATCTGGCGCCTGTACCCACCAAATTGAATAAAAAACCCTCCTGAAGCGCTCCCTAACCTCGTAAAACAGAGGCAGGCAGGCTGCCCAACGTCGGAGGTGCCGCCTGAAGCGGCCCGGCCTCCCTGAAGCCAGAAAACCAATAAAAACAACTAATCTACTTAGAAAAATTAGCTACAACTACTAAAACCTTTAAAACACGGAATTTCACTATAACAACATTGGGACATGAAATATAGAGAAAAATTATCTCTATCCAATGGTACTAAGCACTTAACCCTAAGACTTAAGGTTAGCCCATAAAACATGAAAAACAAAATTAAACAGCAATCTTTTATAAATGAAAAATGAGGAAATGACCCCTTAAAACTCAGAATATGAAAAATGTCTTCAAGACATAAAATATAGAGAAAAACCAGGGCTATCCAATGATAGTACTCACATACCCGCAGACCCAATATCCACGGAATAAAACCAGAAAAATACCCAATTCCTTTACAGATGTCAATTAAGACATGCACAAACAGTGCCAAATCACACAACAAAGGCCCCTGCCAAATTTTGGAAGACCACACCGGTTGAATGAATGTTTTGTGATTCAAGGGATGGGAGAGCCGGTGCTGGTTCAGTATCCTCTTATTCATAAAGATCATTCCACTCATCCTTTAAATCAGCTAGGATATTGTGGAGTATAATGCAAGTCATTATCTAATTATTTGCAGTTTTTATTTCCGTTTTTTTTTTTGAAATTGGATTCTGAGTTCCTGGAGACTAGAAAATATTCCCTTTAAAATCCCAATAGCATTTTCAATCTGTACTCTTGATTGGGCAAGGTGATAATTAAAGGTGGTTTTGGGGTCATTTTCTAAGGTTGCACCATGGAAAGCAGGTATAATGTACTTTCCACTTGCATATGCTGAGTCTGCAAGGAGGTACTGAGATTTGTCAAAGTATGAGTCAGGACTTTGAGAAATCCTCATTCTTTGGAAGATGGAAGAGTCATGACATGAGCCAGGGCAGCCACTATGAAAATCAATAAACTTTTTGTTGAAATCACAGACAAGTTGATCAGCAATAGATTATCTACAAACAAGATAAAAAGTTAGTTTATGAAAGATGTGAAATTGGAGAACATTTTAAAGAAACATTTTTTTTTTTGCAATCACAATAATGGTTGCCATCATGAGCAGGCTTTTGACTCAAAGGTATAGTTGTACCATCAAAAGAACCTACACATCCAGGGAAACCTTTGGCTTGCATTACTTGAGATGATTCAATTCGCTGTTGTGGAGTTGGCTAAGCAAGTGTTTGAGACTTGAGAGAAAGGATAGCAATCATGAAACATTTGGTTTATAATATGACAGTACCATATCCTATGGTAAAGAGATTATCTAAATGTCTTACAGCAGCACCATTTCCATTTGAACCAAAGCCACATAGTGCGACAGCAATTTGAAAGGCAGGATCACTCTGTTTCTTATGGGAATTATTATGGAAGATAGGATGATTGGAGATGAGTTGAGAAATTTTGAAAAAAGAATCAGGAGAAGTTCACAATAGTTGAGTGAATTTTATTTGAGGAATGTTGAGAATGGAGCAGAGATCATATCTGGGATCATGATAAAGATTTGGCCCCTTTGGGATGATGTAATGCTTTTTAGAAAGATAAGACATATAAGCTAAAGTGTCTCCCAAACCAGAGTCAGTGGCTAAAACTAAAGTGATAGCATTCATAGCTGAGTGAAGTTACTTCCTAGTAGAGAGGTGCTTCATTATTTTCAGTAGAAGGTTTAGGTGATGAGTGGGAAGTGGGAAGTGGGAATTCGCCACCAAATGAGCAGGTGGGGTGTGTAGATAGAAAAAAGTGTTATGTGTTTGCCACAAAAATTAAGTATCATAGAGTGAAGAGACACATAAGGATGAGAAAAAATTTTATGTGTTTGCCACCAAAATTTAGTATCATAGAGTGAGGAAAGACTTAAGGATGGCATCAGCAATTATAAGTCATGTGACTTTCTTAAAAATCCATCATTGATGTGATGAGTTTGGGATCAGGAATTAGGAACAGAAATTGGGGTATAAGAGGCAGGATAATGCATTATTTTGGATTCCTTATCCACTAGCCCCAGGGCTAGCGGATAAGAATCTTCTGCAATTAATAATTTTTGATCCTGGGAAAAAAAATTCCTGATCCCTAATTGTGGATCCCTGAACATTGATACCCCCTATTATAAGTAAGATTTAAATACTAAGACCATTATCTTGAATTATATTTTATTACTTAATTGGATTTGGACAACTCAATTCATACTGGACCATTTAAATCTTCTAGACAACTGACTAATCAAGTTATTCACATCTGTGCACTTGAACTCAGCATGACAGGAGTGCTAGTCACCAGAAAAAAAATGTGGGCACCTGATAGCAGGTGCCAATCCCTATTTTTGATTTAACTCATTTTTGGCTCATCAGGAAATCTTCTGAGAAGACTGCACACTGAACATTGGCCATTACAGCTCGCGTGGCATCAAATCTGAGTAATTCATGAATCTCAAATGGATTGAGAGAATGGCACCTGCTAGCGGGTTCCAGGTGTTTTTTTATGACCAGTAGTCCAAGAAAAAAACAGGGATTCCAATATATGTTTATTTCAACCATCACAAAAAGATCTTCCAATAGTGGCTTTTAGATGGAAGTTTCATTATATTGAAGAAAATCTAAAGGTTAAAATTGTGTTGATTCAAGTCACTTATTAGCAAAATAGAACATGGTTTTAAAATTTTCAGAAATACCAATTAAGGAGGGTAGGATCACGTGTAAAAAAACGCGTAGGGGATATAGAATTCTGTTATTGAATTACTTTCTTATTCCAGGACCATATTGAAAAAGACAAATTTCCTCTTAGTTGAATATTTTTCATTATCAATTTTTGATGTATCATACATACCTCAAGAGATTTTGTAAATATAATATTAAGTGGTAATACAGATATTTCAAAAAAGTTTGCATTTTTTTATTCTCCCATTCCCCACCAAAAACATGAATTTTGGCCGCTCTGGGCGGGGGATGAGAAGCAAGGAATCGGCAATCTTTTTGAAAATAGTTGTAGTTTTCAATGTCAACCAAGATATATATATTTAAAAAATAAATGATATATTGCAGTTATATCGCATAACACCCAGTTTTGATTATGATAAATTTGTATGCTATTTTTTACAAGGTTTTGTTTCATGCCCGAATGAGCGCGTGATCCCAAGAAATAAATAAATAAATATAAATATGATATAGCCAATTGATATAATGGCTCTAGGGGATGTATGAACCGTGTTAAAAGTGGCAAGGGAGTGAAGCCACAGGAGATTCACCATACAATTTTTGAAGCACAGGCTTATTCTTTCGTTACTTGAAGCCGAATTCTTCTTTGGGCCCCAAAAACTGGTGAATACTCGCAGCGTTTTTCTTGTTTCTTTCTCTGTACTGCAAGTACGACAAGTGGAATTTTACATAAATTCTTAAGATATTTTCATAAAGGATCTGTTTCCGAAAAATTAATTCCAGCGGAAGGTTATATTTTCTTAATATTAATTGGAATATATCTAACAGCTTAACCTAAGCAAAATCGTTTTTGATTGGTCTAATTTATAGAATGCATATTCGATTGAATTTCTAAAACAAACTATCGACACAATTCATTCAGTCCTTTCCCTTTATTCTTTGTATCATATTGGTTAAGATATAGAGAAAAAAACAGTCAAGTTAAAGCCGGGGGATTTAACACGAACTGAGGATATGAATATAGTATCCGTTAAATTTTGTTCTGAAGGATTCAATTCATGCTTCTCCTTTAAACTTTTGAAAACAATCTTTAATCAACAATACTGAATTTTTTTTGTTTTAATATTTTCTGGGGTAATTGTTTATACTGGCCTGATTTCAGAAGCAGTAAGAAACCTAAAAACATTTAAGGGAAATCTTCTTTGACAGCTTTTAGACAAGAAGCAACATTAATAACGGTAAATAATTTTCAACACTTCAGAAATTCGAAATGGTGTTTGTAGAGGATGATTATGAAATACTCACCGCTAACCATTTGCTCAGCAGTGCTCCAGCTAGTTGGCGCCGGGCGTGGGTATCAATTAACCCTCTGAATGTATCTTCCTTCAGTTCTTTATCCTATCACTATCCTTGGAACCCGCAGTTTCACTCCATTAAGTCAAAATAAACCTGGGATTCATTTCTATGACTCAAAAGAATGTTATATACACGGCTTAACGAGCTCACTCAGAGGTCATTATCTTCTGTCAAAGACTTTGAACTCTTTCGGGATGAATCCGGTCCTTTAAAAAGATACATGCAAATTTCATTTCAATTACTATATATACCGACCTACAAATTTTGGATTTTGAAATCCGGTGGAGAATATTCTTTCTTGCTCTCACTTGGCCCTTACAATTTACTAACCTGTCATATTTATTTAAAAAATAATAATATTTGAAATACACAAAATATCATCTCAAATATACTCTTAATATAACAGTTCTAATTTATTCTATTTTACATTATGGCTTCTATTGGCAAAAACATAATCGGGGTTGATCTTCCCTATTCTACTTTATATCATGTACCAGCTCGCGTTCCACAGCGCTCTCGATCTCCCATTTATTTTTGGCAAAGATCCTTGAATGCTGATCAAGAAGAGGAGCATGACAGTTG
Organism: Hemileia vastatrix; assembly: GCA_030280995.1. Lineage (NCBI taxonomy): Eukaryota > Fungi > Basidiomycota > Pucciniomycetes > Pucciniales > Zaghouaniaceae > Hemileia > Hemileia vastatrix. Next base: position 15,530,958 of record JASXTE010000006.1, on the reverse strand, counting down.
GATGGATATTGATGTGCCTGCTTTAGATGGTGAGGACGGAATATCACCGCACAACTCAGCCCGACATCTACCACAGGTGGATGAAGAAAGCTCCCCTGTGTCGCGCCCACAGCGCACGTTTACGAAAATTCGAAAGATTGCGTTTAAGTCTTTCAAGCCTAAAGAAAATATGAAAAATCTAACTAAACGGATGTCTAAAGGTATAGTGGTGGTGACTGAAGTGATTACCGCGAAAACTCGAAGAAGCACGCCAGAAAAATCCGGCTCTACCGTGTTCAAGAGCTGGCGCATCAAAAAACAAGACGTTAAAATTGAAGTTCAAAAGATGGTTGCCGTCGTGAAAAGAAGAATCAGTGAAGCTAGCCCAGAGGCTGATAAACCTAAAACTTGGGAAGATTTCGGTATACTATACGCTAATGTTTGTCTGTTTTCTATTTATCTTTCTATTCATGTTAAGTTGTTAAAATCCTGATTTCCCATATGCACATAGCATCAAATTGATATTAACAATCCACCTAACGCTCATGTTCATGCCGATGAAGGCCAAGAAACTCCGTTTAAAATGGAATACTATTCTGCTCCTAAGCCAGCAAATGAAGTCCCGCGCCAGCTAACTCTCAATAGATTGGGCCTGTGCGGATCAAAAGGATTTGACACCTCAGAAGATGGAACAAATAGTTACAACTCGAGAATTGAGAATTTGGAAAATATTAAAACCCAATGTGGTGACTCGCTGGTAATTGATAACTTAATGAATGACTGGGAAAACATAAAATGTGGTACCAATTCTCAGGGAAATTTTGATAAATCGTTGGTTCCAGAAACTCTAGAACAGCATCCAATATTTAACGGAATTGTTGCCAAGTGCCAAGAAATGTTTGGAGTCGTATTTTGTGCTATTTCAGTGAGCAACATTTGTAAAATTTTAATTATGCATTCACTTATTGTTCTAATTTTAATTTGGGATAGATTCTGGACGATGATCGCCAGATATATTTAGCTGAAGCAGGAGCACCGCCAGGGACAAGAGAAATACCCCGAAACATTTCGTTGTGTAAGTCAATTCATAACCTTCAGTTCAACCTATAGGTAGAACTTTTCGATACTCAATTTTTGGAACCCATCTCAGGTATTCATACTATTTTGAGTGGTCAAAAAGGACTTGTGATTCTTGATACTCATAATGATTGGCGATTTAAAAACTGTCCATTGGTGCAACAATTTGGGGCACGATTTTATGCTGGAGTTCCCCTTATGGCCCCGTCTTTGGACCCATCCAAAGATGATGAGGCTTTGGCCTACCCCATAGGCTCACTTTGCATTGTCGACGTCAACACACGCGAGTCTTTTGGGTCAAGGGATCGTAAAAAGCTAGTATTTATGGCCGAGTTTGCTAGGAGAGTGATGGAAAAATGGTTTATAGCTCGTCTCGAAATTAAAAGGCAGGCATTGGAACAGAGTCAAAAAGTTTGGATAGACCAAACTTTACAAATTGAAGCCTCGAGCGAAAACAACCTAATCCAATCTCAACCCTCAAGTCAATTGGCTACTGATGAGCAGCTACAGGGATCTGAGATATTTTCTGCGAATAATTTTAAAAGATTAACGCTTACCGTGCCAAGCAAGCGGCGAAGTTTTTTTGATTCCATCAAGAGTACAAAATCAGATAATTCAACTCCCCCGACATCACCTTCTTCAGCTACATCTTTGAGATTTCCTTTCTCAGCCATTGGACCGCCTAGGCTTTTTGAAGAGCCTTTCTTAGCTATTAAACCTAAGATGCAAAAGGTTTTTGATTTAGCAACGCAATTGGTTGCTGATACATTGGATCTATCTTTTGTCTACTTATTAGCAGTGACTCCATTTGAAGATGTACCGAATTCAGGCAAAACGCATCTTGTTTCTTCTTGCGATCTGCCTCTGAATTTACCAACATTTGATCCGGGCTTCCACTTGAGCATTCTGAATTCCGCCGAAAAGGGAGTTTTATATCAAAATCCTAGTATGATAGGGGCCGGACTCGCTCAGGAATTGTCAAGTTTGGAAGGAGAGTTTGCATCGGCAATTTTAATCAGGGTCGGAAACGAAGAAAAAGGCCATGGAAAGGGAGGATTTATTTTTGCAGGTCTCACGAAGGACCCAAAACGAGTGTTTGGGGCTGAAGATGTTGATTATTTGGCAAAGTTCGCTCACAACATTGAGAAATACACCAGTCTAATTTATCTTTGATAGAAGGTTACATTTGGTTTTCCTTGAACTTATATATGTATCGCTTGCTCAATGTAAAAGCTGTAGTGATTGTCATGAAGAAGTCAAGTCTTCTGAGACAATCTTACCCATCTGATATTAATTACTATAGGGAGTCATCTGCCTCTCGTATCTTTATTCCTACTTGAAATTATCTTGTCTCTCTTTTGCATAGGGCAAACAAATTTTAATTTATCACTTTTCTCTGAATTAACACATCTGGCGATTGTCAACTGGTTTACCATCTTAACCTTCTTTTTTTTCTTTTTCTTTTTCTTCTTTTTTTTTTATTGAAGTGGTATGGTAACACTCACTCTTTGAAAGTTTGCTTGAATTTGGGTTCGTTTCTTGATGGTTTACTCACTCTTTAAGCTTGATGTTCTTGTTTTTCTTGTTTTTCATCTTGAAATGAAGGTTATTGTTAGCGTTTACTATTCTTGAGCTCTCAAGAGGTTGTTAGATATGGAGTAATTTTGTGAGAGAAATGATGAACTGTCAAGAAATATTCAATTAATCTGACTCCAAGTGAGTTGGAGACAGAAATAGGATTGATGGCCATTGATTTTAATGCTCATACTGTTTTTCCTGGTAGAAAGACTGGACGTTCCTTGCCAACAGCACACTTTCTCTTTATGCATGGCCATGATGCGCCGTATTCATTCAGCCGACCCTCAAATCCCCTGTTGATGATCGTCCTCGCCCGCTTTTTTGTATCCCGTCCTGCGCTTCTTTTTCTTCAACGACGATCCATGGCTCATCACTCCACTTCCTCCCATCAGTTTGATCGTGCCCTGATAGAAGGCCTCCTTATAAAACGCTTCTTTTTTGCTCCTTCTTTTGAGCCTTATGGCGGCCAGTCTCTGCTCTTCCATCCTTTCCTATCTTTCTCTTTCTCTCCAACTTACCTGTTTTCTTTTTTTAAACAGGTGTGGCCGGACTGTAAGCTAAGATTTACTTGTGTTGGATCAAGTCAAAATCTATTTTTTCTTATCTTTGGCAATTTATAGGTATGATTATGGTCCTCCTGGGAGCGCTCTTCAGGTCAACATCCTCAATGAATGGCGCAAACATTTCGTCATTGAAGACGAAATGCTAGAAATAGATACTACTTGCATGACTCTTGCTGATGTTCTAAAAACATCGGGCCATGTCGACAAGTTTACTGATTGGATGACCCGTGACGTTCAAACCGGGGATATTTTTCGAGCAGACCATCTTGTTGAAGCCGTCCTAGAATCACGACTCAAGGGTGATAGTGAGGCTCGTGGAGTTGAGGCTACTCCGGAAAATCCAACTTCTTCAGATGATAAGAAAAATGCAAAAAAAAAGAAAATTAAAACACAGGCTATCAAGTTGGAGGACCATGTGGTTAAAAAATACAAAAGCATTCTTGCGCAAATTGACAATTACTCTGGCCCTGATTTGGGAAAACTAATCAAGAGTGAATCTATTAAATCTCCTGAAACGGGCAATGACCTTACAGAACCCGTGGAATTCAACTTGATGTTTGAATCTTCCATTGGTCCCACCGGGCAAATTAAAGGCTATCTTCGACCTGAAACTGCCCAAGGTCACTTTGTCAACTTTTCTAGGCTTCTTGAATTTAACAATGGCAGGCTACCGTTTGCTTCTGCACAAATTGGTCGCTCTTTCAGGAATGAAATATCTCCTAAGCAAGGTTTACTTCGGGTGCGAGAGTTTACCATGGCGGAAATTGAACATTATGTTGATCCACTGTCCAAGAATCATGATCGGTTTGACGAAGTGAAAGATGTTGCGATTCGACTGTTACCAAAAGATATCCAGTCTTCAGGCAAAACTAATTTAGTCGAGATGTCTATAGGCAATGCTGTGGAGAAGGGTATAGTTGATAATCAGACACTTGGATATTTTATTGTTCGAATCTATCTTTTTCTCACAAAAATTGGAATTGATCCCAGTAGACTTAGATTTCGGCAACACATGGCCAACGAAATGGCTCATTATGCTTCAGATTGTTGGGATGCTGAAATTCTTACATCATATGGCTGGATTGAATGTGTGGGATGTGCTGATCGAAGTGCCTATGATCTTACTGTGCACAGTGTACGTACTGGTACTAAATTGGTGGTAAGAGAAGCGCTAGACGAAGTGGTAGAATACGAAAAAAGCGTACCTGTTTTTGACAAAAAACTGTTTGGTCCACGATTTAAAAAAGATGCTAAAATTATTGAAGACACCATTGGTGCACTAAATGAGGTTCAACTGCAATGCATTGCTGATGAGCTAATGTCTTCCCAGTTAGTATGATCTCTGCCAATATTGCTTCTGCTTGAAGCAATAACATTTTTTTACACGTTACAGAGTATCCAATGTAGTCATTGCGGATGGCCAAACACATCAGCTGACCTCAGATGTATTAAAAATTGAACGTCGAAAGTTCAAAGAGACTAGTGAGTTTTTTCAGCATCTTTGAAGTATCGCTCGTTGTTGCTCTGTTCTCATTAATTGTTTTTGTTCGTCTTGAAAAATGCCTGTTATTCCTTTAATACAGCTCGTGAGTATACTCCAAACGTCATTGAACCATCTTTTGGTATTGGAAGGATTCTATATTCGTTATTGGAGCACTCCTTTTGGACGAGAAAAGAAGACAGTAATCGTAGTGTCAGTCTTTGAAGAATTTTTGCGCATGCTAAATAAAATCTAGGACTAATCATTTTTGGGGATGTCAGGTCTTATCTCTTCCTCCGATTGTTGCGCCTATCAAAGTATTGATTGTTCCTCTGAGTGGAACAGATGTACTTAGACCGCTCGTCCGCTCCATCTGTGAGCCCTTATTGCCTTTTTTTCGATATTTTATTTACCTGAGTTGACTGTGATTTTTTTTCTTCATTTTAAATAGCTACAAAGCTCCGCAAAGTCAGTTTGGCTTGTCGAGTAGATGATTCCAATGCTTCCATTGGAAAAAGATATTCGCGTAATGATGAATTAGGCACTCCTTTTGGCGTCACGGTTGACTTTGCTTCCATTAAAAATGATACGATCACTGTTCGGTGAGTAACAAGTTTTTATTTCACCTTGAAATAATGACATTTAGTCTCATTTTCCTTCTTCTATATGTGGTTGTTCTTATCTGACTTATTTTGTTTAAATGGCGCCAATGATTGTAGTGAGCGCGATAGTACGAAACAATTGATTGGTAAGGTAGATGAGGTGATAGCTTTGCTGGTTGATTTGTGCTCTGGCCAAATTAACTGGAAGCAGGCTATGGGCAAGTTACCGGAGTATAGCGGAACTCAAGACGCTGATTAATAAGAAAAACTTAATCGTCTTTTCATGCCTCACGTACTTGTCAAGATTTATAAATTTTAAAAATTAATTTAGCGCTACGCAACACATGGGAAAATTGAGGGATGTCTGCATTTTGGTTCATTTAGACTCAACAAAAAAAAATGTTATAATCTCCTCTTATGAAGTACCTAAGGACTTTCTTAGCCTTGGAAGTCATCATTTCTGAATACAATTAAAGATGCGAGGGCTTTAGAAATGTGGTTCTTAAGATTTACCAGACCATGTGTTCAAATCATGTCAGTGATGGAAAACCAGCTTTTATTTTGCGCTCAAGCTTTATAAATTGGCCATTGTTTTGTGCTAATCTTGGCGCGAACAATTAGTTTGAGTTCATGCGGTGATAATAATAATAATAATAATAAGGTTCGTGTGAGAGCCAACGGAAGACAACTAGATTGTCCAATGATGAGTTGCATAGAACATGTAACAAAAGTAGGCTTGGTTATAGCATATACTTTCGTGCCTTAGGCCAGACGACAGGTTTTATCTAATTAGTGGGTCTCAAACATGGTATGTACAGCTAGATCCGAAAATATTGAGACAAAATTTCAAAGTTTTGAAAAAAATTTTGACTGGTCTAAAGTTGAGCTGCAAAATTTTCAGGATAACTTTAAATTAGTTTGTGTCTCTGGATCAACTTTCTCCCTCAACGTGCGCCTCATTTCTATCGTTTTCACATTAAATGTTGGGCAGAAAAGAGCCCAATCTCAAGGAAATTAACTGATGCTGTCTAAAAATTTCTGCCACTCAACTTTTTGGACCTGTCAAAAAAAATTTAAAAAAGTTGTGATTTTGTCCCAATTTTTTTTCGATCTTGCTGTAAATGTGGAAATACATTAAATTCATTTATAGTCACAAACAAATAGCAATCCCCTTTCAAGTTAAGTCATTACAAGAAAAGATTCATAGGAGTAAAAAACATCCTAGTAAAAAAATTAATTAGTTGTTGATTTGATTGAAGAAAAATAATTTTTCTGATGGCTTATGTCAGCCTAGGTATCTCCAGGACTGAGTAACTCTTATGTTTAAAATAAGATAACCTTAATTACATTAAGCTTATTACTTAGCAATAAGGTTAAAATACTTATATATATGGTTATAATACATATATACATAATTATTACACTATTATATGACTTATAGTAGTTTAAATAGCTTATCCATAGCCTAATAATACTTATTAAGGTGTTAATGGAGTCATAATATACTTATCTGTCATGCGCCACGTGACACTCGAGGAAAAAGCAGCTCATTTAAATCAATAATAAGGAGGTCTAAATCCATGTTTGAAGTGCAGAGGCGATTTTACATAGCAACTGCAACTTTCCTTTGTGTACTCACTATTCAACTGCACTAGTCTAAAACTTTAAATCTAAATTATTTAATTTCTCAACAGTGTGTTCAGTCTTTTTCTTTGATAGGCGACGCACAGCGCAACGGCCAATGCAATATTCTGCTAAAGGGTTATTGTGTGTCTGTGGGTTATTAACGGGGGTAGTGTCATCGGACGACCTACGCACAAGGTCGAGGGTGTTCCTGGAAGTGAGATGAGGAGAGTAGTTTAGAAACTTCTTCAAAGCACAGAGGAAATGATCAAAGAAGTGATTCGAAGATGACTTGAAGGAAGAGCTACTGCTTCAAGATATGTTCAAGAAGAATTCTAATATAATTTAAAGGTAATATTAAGATTCTTATAATCTCACAAAGGGTTGGGAGCTCAATAATCAAAGATTTAGGATTTAGAAATGATTACTGAGAAAATAAGGAAAGATACAATAATAATGATTTAACCTGAAGCTTTACCACTATTAACTATATATACGTTTTATAATTTAAATCTAAAGAAACGTCAAACCAAAATCCAACCCCTTTTATATCTATTACTCCTCCTCGCATTGACCTCATACCCATCCATCATTCCGCACACCACAGACCACCAAAATTACACCCATTACACCTGGACCCTCCTCACTAACATCCGTTAACCCTTTAATCCTCCACTAACAATTCCGTCCATGCTCACTACCCCTTTTTAATAATCCACAGATACTTAATAAACCTTTTAGCGGACTATTACATTGACTATTGCGCTGTGCGTTGCTTATTGAGGAAAAGACTAACACACACTATTGAGAGATTGACTAATTTAGATTTAGAGTTTAGACTAACGTGGTTGAATAGTGAGTACACAAAGGAAAGTTGCAGTTGCTATGTAGAATTGCTTTCTGCGCTTTGAGTATGGATTTAGACCTCTGTATTATTGATTTAATGAGCTGCTTTTGCCTTGAGTGTCACATGGCGCGTGACAGATGCCTGGGTATAAAAACGCGAGCTCCGTTGAGCGTGAGACATATACTTCCCACACTATTTTCCCTTTATTGAATTCTCAATTATTATTATTATGTCAGCTTGCCCGACTCCAGCTCCCACACCTCCTCACCCCAATGTGGATGGTGGGCTTGTTACCCGACAGTACTCCCAAGCATGCACAGCTTGTGAGTCAATGGAATACTTCTGTGTGGAAAGCACGGCTACTCGAGGTCCTCACCAGAAATGTGAGTTTTGCCAATGGAGACGGGTGTCATGCGATGCTTTATCTAAAAACTCTGACATTGAACGAAGATTTACTAAGACCAAATATTGGGTAATACCGAAGACCAAAGAGGTGGTCGAAGATATATGGGACGTGTTGATCAGAGATGATCAATCAGAAGCAGTTGAGGAGGAAGTCAAGGACACCGTGGTGACCTGGGTAACCCAAACCACAGGTAAAAAATGAAGGGTAGAAGAGGAGGTGGATGAAGTGGTGGAGGAAGATGAAGAGTAAGTCCCCATCTCAAGGCGGACGCCAAAGAACTGGCGGATGGTCATCGAAGATGAAAAAGAAGAAAAAGAAGTGACAGTGGAAGTCACATTGAAGTTATTTCTAGAGGCTGATCTGATGTTCGAAGTAAGTTGGCTTTTATTTTATTTTATTTTAATTTTGTTTTTCCAAAGAAAAAATTTTACTGTTGACCGTATGTCTTAGAATTCAGATGTCATTGCGGAAGCCTTGAGTGTGGGAGCTCCTATTGTGGAAACCACTGCTGTGGAAGTGGCGCCGTCAATCTCTACTGAAGAACATCTACCAGTGATTGCCTCAAGGGAGGATAATGAAGAAACTCTTGACCAGGTATGGTCGAAAAAACCTTTCCAGGGTCGACGAGCTAGATTTATTGAAGAGTTCAGTGGCGATATTGACAAGATTATCGATGCTGCCTCCTTCGACGTGGCTGAAGAATTGCTGGAGATTGGGGAAGTGGTACCGGTAGGAGAGGGGGAGGTTTTTTAGAAATGTAGGAAGGAAATAAGGGTGATTTTTGAGAAGATGAAGAATTTGGTTTGAGAGAAAATACAAGAAAAAATTTAAAATGGAAGAAAGAAAAATAAAAGTAGAAACAATTTGTATATTTATTTATTTTATTTTGTTGTTTTAATTAAAATTTTAATATTTATTTTATAAGATTTTGAGAAAAGAAAAGATTTGAATAAAATTTTGTTTTTAAATTTTGAAAGAAGAAAAGAAAGAATGTTTAACTGAAGGAATTTTAGTTTTAAGTTTGGAGAAAGAAAAATTTAAGTAAGAAAAAGAAATAGTTGATTGAAACAAATTTTGAAATGAAAATTTAATGAGAGAAAAAAAAATTTTATTTGTGAAATTTTATTTATTGAAGTTTTTGGTTATTTTAAAAGAAAGAAAGAAGAGAAGAGAAGAAATAATTTTTAAAAAGAGTTTGAAAGAAAGAAGTAATTTTTTTGAAGAAATTTTAAAAGAGAGATTTAAAGGTTGAAGTGAAATTCGAGAAAGATTGTTGTGTTGCGTTTGTGAAAAATTTTGATAGTTCGAGGAAAAGAAATTTTTAAGGAAAGAATGTATATAGAAAATTTGAAAAGAAAAGAGATTTTAAAGAAATTTTAAAAGGTTTTATGAATTTTTTATTTGTTATTTTTAATTTTTAATTTTATTTTATAATTTTATTTTATTTTACTTTAATTTAATTTAATTTAATTTTATTTATTTTAAAGAAGGTTGAGAAACTTTTGAAAGAAAAAAGAAGAAAAGAAAACAAAGAATGATGGAATTTTAGAGGTAAAGATGTTTTAGATTTTAAAGAGAAGAAGGAAAAGAGAAAGAAAAGAAAAAAAAAGAGAGACAAAAAAAATAAAAGAGAGTTTTAAGGTTTTGGTTTTAAAGGATTTTTAAGATGAAAAGATTTTAGTTGTTTGAGGGTTAGAAACATTGATGGCTGGTTCCCAGGATGTTTTGTCTGAGTCATCGAGGAAGCCTTCCCATTCCACGAGGTATTGAAGTTTCCCCTTGCACATTCTTGAATCAAGGATATGGCTTACTTCCCACTCTAGATGGTCTTCTACTTTGACCGGTTCCGGAGGAGGTTGGTTCCTGCCTGGGTATGTTTCTCGAGCCAGTTCCAGGAGAGATATGTGAAAAACAGGATGGATAGCCTGCCATTTAGGAGGTAGCTTGAGTCGAAATGCAGTTTTAGAGACTTCAGAGTCGATTTCAAATGCTCCCAAGCATTTTTCAGCCAGTTTCTTTGATGGTTGAGTCGTTTGAATGTTTCGTGCATCGAGCCATACTTTGTTGCCTGGTTTAAAAGAAGGAGTAGATTGTCGATGTTTGTCAGCCTGTTCCTTGTACCTTCAAATCACTAATTCCAAATTTGATTTAAGCTCTTCTTGGAGTTGTGATATGGTTCAAAGATAATGTTCAGCAGGATGACTAGTTCCTACGCGTATTGAGTTGAATTGAGGATGTCTTCTATAAACAGTTTCAAAAGGGGATTTTTGTGTCAAAGAATGAGTTGAGCTATTATAAGCAAATTTGGCCAATGGTAACCATGTGGTCCAATTGTCTTGTTGGTAACTGACTTACATTTGAAGTTATTGTTTGAGGATTTGGTTGACCCTTTCCGTTTGCCCATTGGTTTCAGGATGATAGGCTGTGGAGAGATTCCTCGTGATATTGAGTTGTCGACACAATTGAGTCCAGAATGTGGATACAAACAATGAGCCTCTATCTGAAATAATATCATTAGTTAAGCCATTTTTAGAAAATACCTATTCTAGAAAAAATTTTGACAAATCTTCTGCTGTAGCAGTAGTAAAGGTTTTAATAAAAATAGACATCTTTGAAAATCTATCAACTATTACTAATATAGCATCAAAACTATTAGAAAGAGGAAGTTGAGAAATGAAATCCATTGATAAAGATTCCCAAGGTTTAGAGGGAATAGGAAGCAGTTGAAGCAACCCCTGCTTCCGGTGACGGGGAGCCTTATTCCTATTACATTCGTAACAAGCTCTTATATAGGCCTTGATTTCTCTGGTCATCCCTGGCCAGAAGAAATCCCTTGCTATTAACTGGTAGTTTTCATCAACCCCAAAATGACCAGCTAATGGAGAATCATGTCGACTATTGAAAATCCATAATTTTATTTCATTGTTGTCGGGTATGACTACTCTGCCTTCGAAAACTAATAGACCTGATTCAATACTAAATCTTTTGGCCCCTTGCTTCGAGAGTATTTTGTCTTTTAACCCTAAACAATAATTTTCCTTTGACTGAGCTTCGAGGATGTTGGATAGTGGATTTTGAAAAGATTGAATTGTCATTGAATTAAGTTGATGAGTCGTTGAAAATTGATTTCACATTTCCTGGGTTCTTGTCAGCAAATGCGTCCCCCGCTGTGGGTAAACGTTGTCCCGACGTGACAAGATATCTGGGACAATGCAGTTCTTACCTGGGCGATAGGAAATAGAAAAAGGAAATCCAGACAGAAATTCAGCCCACCTGGCTTGACGCCTGGTTAACACTTTGGAAGACATAAAGTATTTCAAAGCATTATGATCTGTTAGAATTTGAAAAGGACTATCTAGGCTGAGAAGAAAAGAGTACCATTTTTTAAGACAATGAATAATAGCTAAAAGATCTTTGTCATGAATTTCATGATTTAATTCTGCTGCAATGAGTTTGTGTGACTCAAAAGAAACAGGATGAAACAATTTTGTTTCAGGATTGAATTGAGAAATGACCCCTGAAATAGCATAATTGCTAGCGTCTGTCTTGACTATTGTCAAAGCAGAAGGATCAAAGTGTAGAAGAATTGGAGCTGTGGTAAATGCAGTCTTCAATGCTTCAAATTCCTTTTGTGCTGTAGAAGTAAAAACAAAAGGAATATCTTTTCTAAGAAGAGAAGTAAGATTGGAAATAGTTTTAGAGTAATCTTTAATAAATCTTCTATAGAAATTTGCAAAACCCATAAATCCTTGTAAGGATTTAATAGTTTTGTGCTCAGGCCATTCTAAGACTTTTTGGACCTTTTTGTTGTCCATGACTAAACCATTAGTGGATAACGTGAAACCCAAAAAATTGATTGATTTAAGATGGAATTCACATTTATTGTGCTTGGCGTAGAGACCATGATATCGAAGTAAATTTAGAACCTGTCGAACATGATGAATATGTTCATCTAATGTCTTCGAGAAAATTAAAATATCATCTAAATAGACGACAACATCTTGAAAGATGTCATTGACAAAAGTTTGAAAAGTTGATGGTGCGTTACACAATCCAAAAGGCATAACTAAATATTCAAAACTAACAAATATAGTGCGCATTGCAGTCAGTGGTTCATGACCTTCCGCAATGCAAATAAGATTATAAGCACCTCTAAGATCAATTTTAGAAAAGAAATTAGCACCATTGAAAAGGGTAAGAAGCAATGACATAGGAAGAACAGGATATGCATTCTTCTTAGTGACTGTGTTGAGCTTTCTATATTCAACACACAACCTAAGGCTACCATCCTTTTTCTTTACAAAAAGAACAGGGGAGCCGGTTGGAGATTTACTGGCTCTGATGAAAACTTTGGCTAAATTCTCTGAAATGTTGTCTTGAAGAACTTGAGACTCGTCCTTTGACAAAGAATAGACAGCACCTGCCGGAGGTACTGGACCTATTAACTCTATTTGATGGTTGTAGGGTCAATGAGGTGGTAACTTATTGGCCTTGTGGATTGAGAAAACATCGAGGAAATCATGATAGATTTCCGGTAGAGTTGATTTGGTCGTCCTCATCATCTTCGAGAGAATCTGTCAAGGGAAGACCATAATTGAGAGAGCATAATTCGATTACTTCAAGGCAATTTAAATTCTCTTCGAGTGAAGTCATCGAGCTAGAAGGGTTAGCCAACTTCTCATTTAGAGAAAGATCAGATGCTTGCAATTCATCTGGCAGAGATTTGTCCTCTAGCAGGACATTGTCAGGCGGGTTGTTTAACTCCCTATTGAACTGCATTGAAGAATCAGAAATATACTTAGTGCGTGGGGTGATCAATCCCTGGGACCAATAAATTTCAGGATTCCAATGCATTAAAAAGTCATGGCCAAGAATGGTATCGTCCATCCTTGGGGTTTCCAAGACTGATAATTCCCACTCAAAGGAAGGAAAGTTTGGAAAGTTGAAAACCCATAAAACTTTTGTACTTACCCAATATTTGGGTTCTTCTGATTCAACCAAATATATTGGAGTTTGATTGATATCTGTGAATGTCAGCTTTAACTTCTCGGAAAAAGATAAACTGACAAAAGAAATTGAAGCTCCAGAGTCTATAAGACAACTGAAGGGGGTATCCTCCTTAAAAAGAATGAATCTCAAGCGGTGTAAGGCAACTCCAGTCCTTAAGACATGGAGGTTCTGTGCACTGGGAGAGATAAAATAGTTTGCTTTGCACACAAGTAAACTATCTACTAGTTTTTTGACCTTGAACTAGTACCTTCTCTTTCCTTCAACTTTACACAATCTTCTAGCTTGTGCTTACCCCCACAATACATACATAACCCATTATCCGCTTGTCTTTTCCTCTCAGCTTCTTTAAGTTCCCCTTTAGGATCCAGTATTTTGCTGATATTGCCTGGGGTCGAGCTTTTCAGTTGAGGTTTGTCCTTTCCCTTATTTGATTTGGATTGAGTTGGCCGTGGGTGTGAAGAAGGTCCCAATTTAAAATTTAAGCCTTGAGATTTGTTGGCGTATCAACAATGTTGTAGTCGTCCTTGGTAAACACCATAGAGTTCAAGGGTTCAATCCATTAAATCCGTTAAGGTAGTCATCTTCTGACCATGAAGATTTAATTGATCCAGAATCCTCCAAAGAAGTCCTTTTTTGAAATGATAGTTGAGGGCAGCATCATTCCAACCTACTCGATTTGAAGTGCTCTGAAATTCGAAATATATTCAGAGGCTTTACCATTATCACTCATGCGAAGAAAATCAAGTTCAATTTCTGCGTTGTCAGTTTCATTAGGGTCACCAAACAACGTGAAGAGTTGGTCTTTGAACTTTTCCCAGTTATTAATAAGTAAGTGGGTTTCTGTCAAAGAGAGCATGAGAAGATAAGGTTTGAACCATCTTTCTGCTTTTCCGGCTAGAAATGAAGAAGTGTAAACAACATTCTATCGGTCGTTATTGAAGGTTCAAGGATCATTATGGAACAGGAGCTTGCAGGTTTGCAAGAAGGGCTGCAATCTGTCTGGATGTTCTCCATAGAATTTATCAGGAGATTTCATAGAAGGAGTTTTGAATTTAGATCCCTCCGAAGACATTGGATTTGAAAGGGTCTTCATGAAAAGTCTCATGAAATCTTCCAGAGAATTAGATGGTCCGGGTTCCGAAGGTTGACCAGAAGGGTGAGTAGCAGGGGCGGATGGTGCCTTGTGCATTGTATCCTCTCCTTCTTCATCATCACTAGACTCATCGAAATCTTGTGGGATGTCTTCTACAGATTGGACTGAATTTTGCCGTTCCCTAAGGTTGAGAGGTTCCAAGGAGTGAGTGCAGGAAACAGGCCGTGTGGTTGTTGGCCTGCCTCTGGTGCGAGCTCTAGTAGTAGCGCCCGTAGGAGGAGTGCATTGAACAGGTGCCATTTTATGAATTTAGAAAACACCTGAAAAGGACGTAGTAGTGCAAAGAATGAGAACTACGGAAAATTAAATTATACTGTCACCGGACAACCTACACACAAGGTCGAGGGTGTTCCTGGAAGTGAGATGAGGAGAGTAGTTTAGAAACTTCTTCAAAGCACAGAGGAAATTATCAAAGAAGTGATTCAAAGATGACTCAAAGGAAGAGCTACTGGTTCAAGATATGTTCGAGAAGAATTCTAATATAATTTAAAGGTAATATTAAGATTCTTAAGATCTCACAAAGGGTTGGGAACTCAATAATCAATGATTTAGGATTTAGAAATTATTACTGAGAAAATAAGGAAAGATACAATAATAATGACTTAACCTGAAGCTTTACCACTATTAACTATATATACGTTTTATAATTTAATTCTAAAGAAAATTCAAACCAAAATCCAACCCCTTTTATATCTATTACTCCTCCTTGCATTGACCTCATACCAATCCATCATTCCGCACACCACAGACCACCAAAATTACACCCGCTACACCTTGACCCTCCTCACTAACATCCGTTAACCCTTTAATCCTCCACTAACGATTCCATCCATGCTCACTACCCCTTTTTAATAATCCACAGATACTTAATAAACCTTTTAGCGGACTATTACATTGACTATTGCGCTGTGTGTTGCTTATTGAGGAAAAGAATAACACACACTATTGAGAGATTGACTAATTTAGATTTAGAGTTTAGACTAGCGCGGTTGAATAGTGAGTACACAAAGGAAAGTTGCAGTTGCTATGTAGAATTGCTTTCTGCGCTTTGAGTATGGATTTAGACCTCTGTATTATTGATTTAATGAGCTGCTTTTTCCTTGAGTGTCACGTGGCGCGTGACAGGTAGTGAGCATGGACGGGATGGTTAGTGGAGGGTCAAGGGGTTAGCAGATGTTAGTGAGGAGGGTCCAGGGTTAACGGATGTTAGTGAGGAGGGTCTGTGAGGATATAGGGAGGTCTGTGGTGTGAGGAATGATGGATGGGCATGAGGTCAATGCAAGGAGGAGTAGTGGATATAAAAGGGATGGGATTTTGGTTTGAAATTCTTTAGAATTAAATTATAAAACATATATATAGCTAATAGTGGTAAAACTTCAGGTTAAATCATTATTATTGTACATTTCCTTATTTTCTCAGTAATCATTTCTAAAACTTAAATCTTTTATTATTGAGTTTCCAACACTTTGTGAGATCCTAAGAATATTAATATTACCTTTGAATTATATTAAGATTCTTATCAAATGTACCTCGAAGAAACAACTCTTCCTTCAACTCATCTTTGAATCACTTCTTTGAGTATTTCCTCTGTACTTCAAAGAAGTCTCTAAATTCCTTCCTTCATCTCACTTTCCCAGGAACACCCTTGACCTTGTGCGTAGGTCGACCGGTGACATTATCTTAAGTAATATTAAGTAATTATAGACATATATAAGCTTATATGTATACATAAACCTCATATTCAGTGAAATATGTAGTTATATTATGTAAATTTAGGTCTATAAGTGGGTTTTAACCTCTTAATAGCCTATAACCTTTATTTTTCTGCTTATTTTAGGTCATATGGACGTATTCAGTGGACTCACAATGCCTACATAAGCATATACACCTATTTCAGGTGCATATATCCAGTTTGGACAACTTAATCTGCTTCCTTGGATGGATTTTCATGGATTTATGGGTTGGGATATGATTACTGGGTTAATATGGATGCTTGGGGATGTTATTGGGAGCTTGGACAGTTAAATTAGTCCCTTTGTATGCTTTGGGTTTCATTATATACTATTTGGATGAGTTATTTTACCTGTTTCTCTATGGTATCTGCTTTTATCTGTTTATTCCATTTATGGTATGGGTCTGTGGTATCATTAATTGTGATGGAGGGTCCTTACTGGAGGTCTGGGTGTTGTAACTGCTTGAAGTGGACACCATGGGGAGGTGATGGGCCCTCACAGTGCTGTAATTTCCAGGGATAGCAGTGACATGATCTGGATTGAAGTTCTGTGCACTCCAGTGGATTTTGGTATAAGTAAGGGAGGATTTGATGGGTTATTAGACGTCACTTACTTACTAAACTTCAAATAAACACTAAAACACAATTATTATTATATATAAATATATTATAAAGCATTTATAACTTGATATTATCTTTATATAAGCTATAACTATATTTTATTGATCTATTTTCCACCACTAGCACGCATAAAAATCCAAGTATTATGAGTTTATATTGAGAATAAATAGTATATTAGTCTTCCCCTGAGGTTTAATCATTAAATCATTTAACAATAAGTAGTAGGACCATTAATATTTACTATTAAATCATACTTAGACACTAGCACACACTGACAGCTTATTTGTCATATTTGAGGCCCCATATTGTTGTTATTTTGAGGGTTTAGAGAATTATTTACTGGTATCATTACACTCATAATCAGTAATGTTTCATTCTTCTTAAACAATGAAATGTTTACACATCCCATTTTTTGGTTTGATAGGTGATTTTGGCATTTACTGGAGATTGGAAATTGGAAATGAAAGTCTGTGACACACTTAGTGATAAGATACAGTACCTGCATTAAAAAAGGCAACATTATAGTTAGATAAACAATATCTATAAAGCTTATAAAATATATAAGAAATTTTTCTGCTTTTAAGTATCTAAAAAACAATTAATAAAGATGTAATGTCAGCCAGGCTGTCCCAGGAGCCAAGTAATAAACATACAATTTTATTGGAGTTAATAAATGACATAATAATTGCAGCTTATGTATATATATTAAATTTATATTACATAATAAATTATATTAAAATATTATTTTATGATTAAAATAAATTTTATACTAATTTTATTATCATAGAAATTAAGTATACAGTAAAATAATTATTATATTCCATATAAAGAGGTGTTATGTGTATTTAATGAATAATTAATTAATTACATGTTGATAATATAATTATATCTTATTAAATTATCTTATATTGTAATTACATTAATTTTTAAATTTAAATATATAATTGAACCCTTTTCATATTCAAAATTATCCATAATTATTGACGTTGTTTTTTGACCCTTATTGGTGATGAATATTAAATGCATTATAATAATTATAATAAATTTAAAATTCTAAATTTGGTTCAGTAGAAAAATTAATTACTTGTTTCAACTAGTTATTACATAGTCAAAACAATTTATTAATTTTCTACAGACTAACATTGAAATTGATTACAATATTTTGTTGCGTCAAAACATTCCATTTGCTTCACTTAAAAAATCTATAAAAAATATTGTTATACTTGATTTGATTACTTTTTCACATGGTTCTCATGTCTCAGATATTGTTTAATTACTCACTATATTACTTAAATGATTTGGGAAATGGTTGCATGAAAATTGTTTTCTTAATTGGGATTTTAATTACTTGTTTCATCTTTTTCTCTCCATTGTTATGTTTCAATTATTTTCTTTTATCTTTTTGTTTCATCCTATTGTTATTTTGTATATACTCAGTGGTAGCGCCTCATTGGTCCCTTTGCCTATAAAAGGCCTTGTGTTATTTTATTTATGCTCATCACTTACTACTCAACATATTTTTTAAATTACACTATAAAATTCATTTTATTTACAACTATTTAAACTGCACGTCTGCCTATTTAAGTAATAAAATAAAATATTAAAGGTTGTGATAAGAATATTTTAGTATTAATAGTTGATAATTGAACAGAGATAATAAAACCGTACTTACTTTATTAACCACATTGATCCCTGTCCATCTTTATTAAAAGTCTTTAAAATTTTTTATATATTTCTTTATTTCAGTTCCTTTTTATTTCCCCTTCTACCTTCTTTTTTCACCTTCTTCTAGACGACCGGCCGACAATTGGGGACCCTTCTGAATAATCGACAATCGACTTTTACGACTTTTTGGACAAACGTCATAACGCACGGACCACCTTGCACAAAAAGTAGAACTTTTTCCGCGAACGTGAATCGAACCGGGGATCTAACTTTTAGGTTTATATATTCTTAAAAGTTATATATTTTTGTGGGTGATTTAACGATCACTACTGTAAGTCAACCTTTGCTCCTATCAACTCTTATACTAGATTTTTTACTGCAATAACAGTGATTGTGGCCTTGTGCTGAGTCACTGAGTGTAAGTGTTAATTTATTAAATATAATTTTTTTCCTAGTTGACCATTATAGAGTGTTTAATTCCTCTTATTCCTAGAAGAAATTAACATTATTATTAATAAAAATTGAATTATTAAATTAATTTTTATTATTATTAATTTTTGTTTAATTTTTGTTGACTTAAATAGTACTTTGTACTTAGTCCCATATATTGCCATATTTAATTTTGGTAATTTAATTAATTGGTTGAAAATAACTTAATTGTTTATTCCCAATTTTCCTTTGCAGTCCATATTATTAATTATTTTTTATAAATATTACTTTATATTAAAAAAAAATTTTTTATAATTTAATTAATAAAATTTTTTTTTTAATATTTTGAGCAAATTATTAACTGAATTTTATTAATTTTTTTTTTAAGAAATTAATTAATCTTCCCACTATTATGTCCAACAAATCGGCTGAGAGTATGGATAACATGCAAGTGGATGAAATTTAAATTGATTATGATGCTGATACTGTGAGTTCTTCTAAAGTTGAACATAAAAAATCTTATGCTAACAAGAAAAATTAACATAATTCAGGATGTGGAAATGACAGGAGAAGTAAACAAATCAAACCCCCTTCCCCCAGCACAACAGAAGGAAGTAAAACCTCCAGTACCTCAAGATGGTCTTCCAAAAGGATTCAAAATAAAAAAACTTCCTCTGCCCCAGAAAATCAGCAATCTGTCCAGTCACATCAAAGAACTGAAGACAGAAAACATGAAATACAAGGCAAAAGTAGACACCTTGTGGGATCAAGTTCAGAAACTCAGGAACCAAAATCAGGCCCAGGCCCCTCCTCAGTTGCCTCCCAATCAGCCTCAGTTTCAGGCACAACCTTTGCAGCCCCCCAGCTCCTTCACCCAAAATCAAAGTACTCTGGAAGTAGAGCAATGGAAATGGGATTATCTAATGAGTCACTACCAGCAGAATGTGCAAAATCCTCCTCATCATCAGCCTGGCCCATCCAGAACACCCAATTTCCATCCTCCTCCTCATCCTTACCAACAAGGCAAGAGAAAGAAGGCCCAAGCCCAATCCCAAACTCAATCTCAGGGGAAGTTTCCTCATCTGCCATGGTAAGTAATTTGGTTGATAGTCACTTGGGAATGTTTTCTAATAAGTCTTCTTCTGCAGGTAATATTATTGAGAATGGTGAAAGAACAGTTAAACCTGTTAAAAGACAGCTTCCTGTAACTAGTAGCTCTATTAATGTAATTAGCAAATTATCATTTGATGAAACTTTAAATTTGACTTCTACTTCTTTAATTAATCCTTCTCTTGCAATTAAGAATGATTCTGTTTCCCCTGAAGTCTATACCTTAATTGAGAAAACTTCTGAAGAAATATTAAAAGATACCCTTGATTTTAATGTTGTGAAAGACAAACATTTGAGAGATGTGTTAATCCATGAGAATGATAGATTAAATAATTTTCACTTGCAATGTAAAGTAAGTTCTTCTGTACAGGATACTGCTTATTTTAAAATCAAAGAAACCTTGAATATTGTTCTTAGCCAACAAAAACAAATAAGGAGTGACCATAGAGCTATCTCAGATAAAAATATAAATCTACATAAAACCTTGAGTGAATTGAAACCCCTTATTGAAGAAAATTATTCATTAAAAAGTGAAATAAAATCTCTAAAAAATGAGTTTAAAAAGCTAAAGAATGATTTCCATGCACTAAGTGCCAAGCACACAGTTTCTGAGGACAGAAATGTTTTATCTCTTGCAAAAGTAAATGACCAGATGTCTGAAATTCCAAGGATAAGAAACTATGTTTCTGACCTGCAGGAAAAATTCTCAACCTTAACCATCAATAATGGTATGAATGAGAATGCTGTCCATAAGCTGCATAAAAATAAAGAAAAAGAACCTGAGCAGAGTTCCTCCTTTCTTCCTCATATTTCAACCATTAAACAAACTAACAATGAGTCTGTAAAATCTTTTGCTACTAGCAAAAAATCTTGTGATGGTCATGCACCAGCTGTTTCTGTAAATAATGAAATTTCTGAACACCTGGATAAACTTCAGGAATTATTAATGATGAATAATTCAAACCAAAAAATGAACCATCCCAGTAGTCAGAAAAATTGGCCTAAGTTGGACCAATATCCTACTTTTGATGGTGATTCTTCTTCTGATTGGCAACACTTTATCCAAAGAATTGATAATTTAAAGAGATCTTATAAACTACCTGATGAGGAAATAGTTTCTAAGCTAATTTCTTTATTTTCCAAAGTAGCCTTGATGTGGTATGAATCTGTCCTTTTAGATAACAATCATTATACATGGAATGATTGGAAATCCTTGATTGAAAATCAGTTTGGTGGTTCAAAATTCAGGTTAGCTCAGCAAAGACTGTATGAGAATACTAGATATGTATCCTCCTCTGTTGAAAAGCCTATTGTTTTTCTTATGAAAGTAACAAAAATCCTAAGAGCAGTTGATCCAAAGATGGATTATGATATTTGGAGAGATAAAATCTTGTATAAATTACCAAATTCTCTTAGAGATTTGATTGTGGCTAGAACTGAGCATGTAAGGGAAAATTCTTCTTTCATTAATATCTGTAATGAGGTACTACTCAGCCATAGATATGAACCAAAGAATTACCTTGTTAAACCTTATAATGATCAGAATAAACCTTCTACAAAGCTCCCAGAAAAATCTGGTAAACCCTCTGCCCCAGTTGCACCTAAAAAATATGCAACAAATACTTGTTATAAATGTAACAAACCATGGCAAAAGGGTCATGTTTGTGACAAGAAAATTCATCTTGTTGAACAAAATGAAGACACTGATGAAGCTGAAATTGATGTCAATAATTCTTCTAGTGATTGTGAGAGTAATATCTCCTATGGCAATGATTCTGTTAAAGATGTTTTAATGTTAGAACAGGATGTCCATTATTTAGATAATATATCTGAAGAATGTGTATTGGATTTATCTTCAGTGGAAAATGCTGAAATAATTAAAGATATTACTAACAGTTCTATAGCCATATCCCCCTTGAAAGCACCTGTTATCATTAATGGTAAAAATGTTGATGTAGTTCTTTACTCTGGTGCTGGAGGAAGTGTAGTCTCTGAAAAGGCTTTAGCTTCAGTAGATAAGGATTATTTGAGTAAATTATTACCTATAACTTGTGAAAAATGAAGAGGGTATGGTTCTACCTTAATTCCTATTGGCAAATACAAAACCTCTGTATTCTTCAAATATAATGGTGGTTTTGTCAGAGCTATTTGTGAATTTGTTGTCATGAAAAATCATAATTTAAGCAATTGGTTTATTATGGGTAATGATATTTTAACCATGTTTGGAGTGAAATTGGACCCAGAAAATGATTTCTTTACCTTGGGATTGAATGGCAAAAGGAAATTCAAAATTTCCTCCTCTAGAAAAACTTCTGGGCATCTGTTAAAGTCTTCTAACTCACTAATCCAGTGTAAAGGCAGAACAACAATTGAAATGGATGATTTATTAAATGAAATAAATACTGCTTCTTTTGGTGATCAGCTGACTAGTGAACAAAAGGATTCTATTATTGCCTCAATTACCTCTTTCCCTATGGCTTTTGCTCATGGTTCTCATGTCCTAGGAGTTGTTAAGGATGAAATGAAAATTACTTTATCCTGTAACTTGAGTTATATTCCTCCTATTCTTAAGAAAAAACCATATCCTGCTTCTCCAACAAAAAGAAAGGATATTGAAGATAATATTTCTACCTTATTAAAAATGAATATAATTGAGAAAGTGGATGTCACCCCAAAATATTGTGTCATATCCCCAGTCTTGATGTCTTATAAAAAAGATAAGGCTAGATTATGTGGAGATTACAGAGCATTAAACACTTATACTGTGGATGATATTTATCTTTGCCCAGAATTAATTCAATTCATGCTACCTTACAGGGTGCAAAATTTATTAGTTGTCTGGATGGCAATAAAGGTTATCATCAAATTCCTGTTGAGAAAAATTCACAAATTTTTTTACTAATTTCTACTCATATGGGAATATATAAGTATTTTAGGATGCCATTTGGCCCTAAAAATTCTCCTTCAGTTTTTCAAAAAGTCATGGATAACACTTTCCATCAAGAAATAATTGAAGGGTGGCTCATGGTTTATATTGATGACATTATAATTTTTTCTAAAACTTTTGATGAACATATGATTCAGTTAAATATAGTTTTCCAAAAAATGGATGAAATCAATATGACCTTGTCCTTAAAAAAGTGTAAATTTGTTTTTCAATCCTTGAAAGTCCTTGGCCATGTTGTGTCAGGCTTACAAATTTGTGTAGACCAAAACAAAGTTGCTGCCATTCAAAATGTCAGCCTAAATATCCTTAGGACTGAGTATTTCTTATGATTAAAATAAGATAACCTTAAGTAAATTAAGCTTATATCTTAAAAATAAGTTTAAAATAATAATATATATTATTTTATTATATATATATATAATTAGCATTCTATTATATAACTTATAATAGTTTAAATAGCTTATCAATGGCCTAATAATACTTATTAAGGTGTTAATGGAGTCATAATATACTTATCTTAAGTGATATGAAGTAATTATTGACATACATAAGCTCATATGTATACATAAATCTCATATTCAGTGAAATATGCAGTATATTATGTATATTTAGGTATATAAGTGGGTTTTAGCCCCTTAATAGCCTATAACCTTTGTTTTTCTGCTTATTTTAGGTCATATGGACGAAATCAGTGGATTCACAACGCCTACAGAAGCATAGACACCTATATCAGGCGCATACACCCAGTTTGGACAACTAAAATTACTTCCTTGGATGGTTATTCACAGATTTATGGGTTGGAAGGATGTTTCTGGGTTAATGTGGATGCTTGGGGATGTTATTGGGGGCTTGGACATTTTATTTGTTTCCTTTATATGCTTTTAGTTTCATTAAATCTCTTTTTGATTGTTTATTTTACCTGTTTCTTTATGGTATCTGCTTTTATCTGGATTTTCTATTTATGGTATGGATCAGTGTTATTATTAATAGTGATGGAGGGTCCTTACTGGAGGTCTGGGTGTTGAAACTGCTTGAAGTGGACGCCATGGGGAGGTGATGGGCCCTCACAGTGCTGTAATTGCCGGGGATAGCAGTGACATCATCTGGATTGAAGGTCTGTGCACTCCAGTGGATTTGGGTATAAGTAAGGAGGGATTTTGACGGTTATTTATCATCATTCAATTACTAAAACTCTAACAAACACTACTATACAATTATTAACATTTAGAAATATATTATAAAGCCATTATAAATTGATATTATCTTTATATAAGCTAAAACTATATTTTATTCCTCTATTTTCCACCACTAGCACGCATTTAAATTCAAGTATTGTGAGTTTTATTTGAGTATAACTATTTTATTAGTCTTCCCCTGAGGTTTAATCACTAAATCAGTTATCAATAAGTAGTAGGACCATAAATAAACACTATTATATCATACTTATATACTAGACTATACTGACAATTGGGGGTCTTTCCTTATATTTTACTTATTATTTAGTATAAGCCTTGGGACGTGATTTTTACCTTAGTACAGCTCAAAATAACCAAATATTTGGGTCTTCTGCATATTAGTGGGTCATCATAACTCAGTGATTGGGGAAAAGAACCCTTAAAATAATTGTACTAATTTTTTATCATAAAAATTAGATATTTACAGTAGTAACTGTACCCAATATAAACCCAATTTCACTTGGTATTTGGACACCAATATAACACCCAATTAAATTGGTATTTGGTTAAAGCTTGGTAAGTTTCTTATTCACCCTTATAGAGGTCTAGTTAAACTTATTATTATATTTTTAACAGATTTTTTTGAATTTTTCTTATAATTTATTTAAATAAATAAAGATATAAATTCAGGGTAAGCTCCATTGCTTTTTTATTAGTGATATAATTGCTAATATCTTTTGTCTGCTAATTCCATAGAGTTTTTTCCTTTTGTAGACATAAAAAATTGTCATTCTTAACAATATGAGTGCTCCCCAGGACAGTGTAAGTGAAAAGCCTGCTTATAATACCAGGTCTAAAGCTAACAAAAACTTTCCAGGACATCACCATGGAGGGTCAACAATACCCCCAGGCAGAAAGCATGAGTATAGAGGAAAAGGACGCCTTCTTAAAAAAGATAACTATAAAAAAGACGTCTCCTCCTCTTCAGGATCAACTGTCCCACCTGGCCAAACAGGTTCTGAAGTTGGAGGAATCAAAATCACTCATGTTCAAAGAGATAGAGCAGTTTCAAAACAATTGCAAGGTAGGGTTTCAGCAGATGAATCAGGCATTGGCAGAGTTAAAGGGAGGCCAGCCCAGTCAGTCAAATCAGCAACCCCCTATCCAAGGCGGATCAACTCACTCCCAGGAGAAAATCCTGGTAGACAAATGGAAATGGGACTGGTTTCATCAACAGTGGACAAGCCACAGTTGCAACAGGGATCCACCACCTCATCTGACTTCCTCAGCTCACCCTTACAAAGGAAAAAAGCGCCAAAAATCAGGAATGGCAACCATCCCATGGTAAGTAGATTACCCTCTCAGATTGAACATAATACTGATAATTAAAATATAGGTAATTCTATTGATGTTAAATCTGTGCAAAAAATAGAGGAGGATTCAAGAAATTTAGGTTTTAGAGTAGATACACCTGACTTGTCTTTTGTCCACAATAACAGTACTATTTACAATGATAATACAGTTAACCCTCAGTTGCAACCACCTACTAGTGAGATGAGAAGTTCACAGGAGAGTGAGAGAATTGAAAAGGAAGACATGGAATATTTTAACAATAATCCAACTGTCCATAGAATTGTTTCAGCATTGTGGAATAGAATGACTGATTGTGAGGAACAGACAGTTAAGCTCACTAGTGATACCATTTCATCCTTGACATTAAACATTTCTCAATTAGCAACACGTAACAAAGAATTAGAGAAAGAACATTTGTCTCTAACTCTTAAATATGATTCATTGAGTAATAAATATAATGACCTTTCAAACAAATTCTGTGAGTTAGAGAAATTATATGAAACAAATTTATTAAAAACTGAATCAAGAACAAAGTTATCTTTTGCCCAGACAAATCAAAGTGTCTCTGAGTTGCTACAAAGATTAACTAAAGTTGAGATTGAAACTGCCAATCTACTAATGAACCAGGATAATCATAAGTATAATCAATATAATAATAATCCTTTCATTGGCAAAAGTGAATCTCATTCCTTCCCTATACCACCACAATTAAAACCATCTGGTGGTAGTGTCAAATCTGAAAATGTAAGTCACAAATCCGTGCAGGAGGAAATACAAGACCATTTATCAAAAGTTAATGAGTTGTTGAATTTACCTAAGATTAGTGAGATAAAATCCAATCAGAAAAACTGGCCTAAGATAGATCAGTACCCAACTTATGATGAAGAAGCCAGCTCTGATTGGCAACATTTTATTCAAAGAATTGACAACTTGAAATTCTCATATAAGTTACCAGATGAAGAAATAACATCAAAATTAATTTCTTTATTTAAGGATGTTGCTTTATTATGGTTTGAAGCTGTCTTAAGTGAGGGTAAAGACTACTCTTGGGATGAATGGAAACAACTTATTGAAAAACAATTTGGAGGTTCTAAATTCAGGCTTACTCAGCAGAGACTTTATGAGAAGACTAGGTATAATCCGTTGAATGGTGACAAACCTATGGTATTTTTAATGAATTTAAACAAAATATTAAAAGCCATTGAGCCTCATATGGATTTTAACTTATGGAAAGATAAGATAATATATAAATTACCTATATCTGTCAGAGACATTGTTGTAGCTAGAACATTAAATGTTACTGAATATTCTGACTTTATTAATATTTGAAATGAAATATTATTAAACCATAAGTATGAATCAAGGTATTACACTTATAAACAAAATGTTGAACCTGTGAAAAATCAGAATTCAAAAACACTTCAGGAGAAGCAGAAAAAACCTACTGCACCTGTAGTACCTAAGAAGTATGAAACAAATACTTGTTATAAGTGTAACAAACCTTGGGTCAAAGGTCACAAATGTGAGAAAAACATAAATATTGTTGAAAATCAACGTGAATCTGAAACTGAAACTGAAAAAAGTAAAGAATCAAGTGATTATGACAGCAACATCTCATATAGTGATGAAAATGAAGTCTGTATGTTGGAAGATGATTTGTCCATCTTTGAAAATCCAATATTAAATATGGACTCAAATGAATCTTTAATGAATTTTGAGGATGCTGAAATCATTAAGGATATACAAGCTGATAACTTTAGAATGACACCTATCATGGTTCCAGCTATCATTTCTGGTGAAAATGTTAATATAGTACTGGACACAGGAGCTGCTGGTTCTGTTGTTTCCACTAATACATTACACAAAATTGATAGTGAATATAAGTCTAAGCTTGAGCCACTTCAAAGTAAAAATTGGAGAGGTTTTGGATCAGTGCTACACCCCATTGGTAAATACAAAGCTGCTGTTTTCTTTAAACACCAACATGGTTATGTAAGGGTAACTTGTGACTTTGTAGTAGTGGATAATACTAACTGTAGTAACTGTTTTATCATTGGAAATGATATTCTGACTAAATTTGGTGTAAAATTAGACCCTGCTAATAACAATTTTACAATTGGTATGAATGGTAAGAGGAAATTTAAAATAAATTCTTTTAACACAGTCTTACACATTGAGTCAGTAACAAACTCCCCATGTAAAGGAAGAGAATCCAATGAGATGGAACTTCTGGAAACAGAAATTTCAAAAGCATCATTTGGCACTCAGATAAGTAAAGCTGAGAAAGATAATATTTTGGAATTAATTAAAGCTTTTCCAATGGCTTTTGCACATGGTACAATTGAACTTGGCCTTGTAAAAGATCATGAAATGAAGATTAGTTTAACCTGTGATATGGATAATATTCCTGCTAGTCTTAAAAAGAAACCATACCCTGCTTCACCAATGAAGAGGAAAGACATAGAGGATAATATTAAGATGTTATTAAAAATGAACATTCTTGAGAAGGTTGAAACTACACCAAAATATTGTGTAATATCACCAGTGCTAATTTCTTATGAACAAGATAAAGCAAGACTGTGCGGTGATTATAGAGCATTAAATACATTTACAGTAGATGATATTTATCCCTTGCCAAGGATTGCCTCTATACATGCTACCCTTAAAGGTGCTAAATATATAAGTTGCCTAGATGGAAATAAAGGGTACCATCAAATTCCTGTTGAAAAGAATTCACAGAACTTTTTGTTGATAACAACACACATGGGAATTTATAAGTATGTCAGAATGCCATTTGGACCAAAAAATGCTCCATCAGTATTTCAGAAGTTAATGGATATAACATTCCATAATGAAATCATTGAGGGAAGGTTAATGGTATACATTGATGACATCATAGTGTTCTCTAAAACTTTTGATGAACACTTAATCCATTTAAGGAAAGTATTTCAGAAAATGGATGAAATAAAAATGACCCTTGCATTGAAAAAATGTAAATTTGGGTTTGAATCTTTAAAAGTGCTTGGTCATATTGTATCTGGCTTACAAATATGTGTAGACCAAAATAAAGTGGCTGCAATAAAGAATATTGGCATTCCTCAAAATGTAAAGGATGTACAATCTTTTCTTGGAATGTTGGTTATTATAGACAATATATAAAAAACTACCAATCAATTTCTGCACCACTGACCACACTTATAAAGAAATCAGAAGCTTTCATTTGGAATAATGAAAGACAACAAGCTTTTGATAAGTTGAAAGAATGTTTAATGACAGCTCCTATCTTGGGATTTCCAGATTTCCAATTACCTTTTGTATTATATACAGATGCAAGTTTTATTGGACTGGGTGCTGCTTTTCATCAAAAACAACTTATTGAAGGAAAAATGTCAGAAGTAGTAATCTGCTATATTTCACGTACTCTGAGAAGTGGTGAATTGAAATATGGTGCTACTCAACTTGAATGTTTGGCAGTAGTATGGGCTCTTGAGAAGCTACATTATTACCTTGAAGACCAAAAATTTGAGTTAATAACTGACTGTAGTGCAGTTAAGTCACTCTTAAACATGAAAACTCCTAATAGACACATGTTTAGATGGCAATTAGCTTTACAAGAATACAGAGGCCGGATGACTATTACACATAGAGCAGGAACCTTGCACTCTAATGTAGATCTGTTATCTAGAGTACCTCTGCCTAATAATGATGATAATCCTGCTTATGTTCCTGAGTCAGATATTATTAACATTTATGGCATTTATATTGTAGATCTTGAGGATGAATTTATGCAATCAATTCTTGATAATTATAATTCAGATCCTGACTTGAGTAAATTAACTACAATATTAAATGATCCATCTAATGCTTCAATGAATGTTTTAATAAAAACATTACCAATTAAGTATAAAGAGGCATTAGAAAAAGGAAAATTTTCCATTGAGGATGGTTTTATATATTACAGGAAAAAATTAAGTAATGTAATTGTAATTCCCCCTTCAATGAAGGAGTTAATGTTAAGTATATGTCATGATGATATATTAGCAGGTCATTTTGACTACCATAAAACATTAACCAGAGTAAAAAACACAGCTTGGTGGATTAACATGTCTGAGGATGTTCAGAAATATGTTGAAACATGTGATTCTTGTGAAAAATCTAAAAGATTAACAGGAAAAAGAGCTGGTTTATTACAACAAATTGAGAAACCAAAAGCTCCATGGTAAATCATTAACATGGACTTTGTAACAGGTTTGCCAATAGCAGGGCATAAGAGTTATAACTCCTGCTGGGTAATTGTAGATAGATTTACAAAGATGTGTAAATTTATTCCTACCCACAAAGAGGTTTCTGCAAAGGACTTAGCTTTTTTATGGTGGACACAAATGTTAAATATAGCAGGTTTACCCAAAGCAATAGTTTCTGACAGAGATCCTAAATTTACTTCTGAGTTCTGGACGTCACTTATGGATGTTTCAGGGTGTCAATTAAAACTTTCTACAGCACACCATCCACAAACTGATGGGCTAGCAGAAAGAATGATACAAACCTTAGAAGATATGATAAGAAGATACTGTGCTTTTGGTCTTAATTTTAAAGACAATGACAAATTCACGCATGATTGGGTAACCCTTATCCCAGGTTTAGAATTTGCATATAATAGTACAGTACATTCTGTCACTGGCAAAAAGCCATTTGAGTTATGGTTGGGTTATTTACCTAATACCCCTGCTAAAACTCTTAATATGTTACCTAGATTGGATATCCATCCAGGTACTAAATCTTTTCTTCAGATGCAGGAATTATGCAGAAAACATGCTCAAGAATGTATAAATAAGGCTTTTGAGTATGAAAAGAAAAGATGGGATAAAGCCCATAAAGAACAAATGTTCAAAGAGGGTGATGAAGTCCTTATTTCAACACTACATTTCAATTAAAATGGTAATGTTAAATTGAAGGATCCATTCATTGGACCATTTGTAGTTAAAAAGATGGTTGGTAATAATGCTGTTGAGGTTATTCTATATGCACCATATGATAGAAAACATCCAGTATTTCCTATTTCTCTTATAAAACCATACCATTCTATTGATACTGCTCTATTTACAAGAAGATCAGGAAGGCATAAACAGCAACCTGAAGAAATAGTTGAAAAGGCAGAAATTGAAAAGATACTTAAAAAGAGACACCTTACTAAAGAAAAGGGAGTTGAGTATCTATTAAGATTTAAAAATAAATCAAGTTAATATGACCAGTGGATTCCAGAAAATGAAATCTCTGATCTTAAAAATCTCTTGAAAAAATTTAAATCTAAATAATACTGTTCATTCAGTATATGTATTATAAAAATTATTTTTTATTTTTTTTTATTTCACTCCTTAGTTTTAATTAAAATGTCTTAACATTTTTTTTTATTGTTTTTTTTGGGGTGAGGGAGTGTCAGCCTAAATATCCTTAGGACTGAGTATTTCTCATGCTTAAAATAAGATAACCTTAAGTAAATTAAGCTTATATCTTAAAAATAAGTTTAAAATAATAATATATATTATTTTATTATATATATATATAATTAGCATTCTATTATATAACTTATAATAGTTTAAATAGCTTATCCATGGACAAATAATACTTATTAAGGTGTTAATGGAGTCATAATATACTTATCTTAAGTGATATGAAGTAATTATTGACACACATAAGCTCATATGTATACATAAATCTCATATTCAGTGAAATATGCAGTATATTATGTATATTTAGGTATATAAGTGGGTTTTAGCCCCTTAATAGCCTATAACCTTTGTTTTTCTGCTTATTTTAGGTCATATGGACGAAATCAGTGGATTCACAACGCCTACAGAAGCATAGACACCTATATCAGGCGCATACACCCAGTTTGGACAACTAAAATTACTTCCTTGGATGGTTATTCACGGATTTATGGGTTGGAAGGATGTTTCTGGGTTAATTTGGATGCTTGGAAATTTTATTTGTTTCCTTTATATGCTTTTAGTTTCATTAAATCTCTTTTTGATTGTTTATTTTACCTGTTTCTTTATGGTATCCGCTTTTATCTGGATTTTCTATTTATGGTATGGATCAGTGTTATTATTAATAGTGATGGAGGGTCCTTACTGGAGGTCTGGGTGTTGAAACTGCTTGAAGTGGACGCCATGGGGAGGTGATGGGCCCTCACAGTGCTGTAATTTCCTGGGATAGCAGTGACATCATCTGGATTGAAGGTCTGTGCACTCCAGTGGATTTGGGTATAAGTAAGGAGGGATTTTGACGGTTATTTATCATAATTCAATTACTAAAACTCTAACAAACACTACTATACAATTATTAACATTTAGAAATATATTATAAATCCATTATAAATTGATATTATCTTTATATAAGCTAAAACTATATTTTATTCCTCTATTTTCCACCACTAGCACGCATTTAAATCCAAGTATTGTGAGTTTTATTTGAGTATAACTATTTTATTAGTCTTCCCCTGAGGTTTAATCACTAAATCAGTTATCAATAAGTAGTAGGACCATAAATAAACACTATTATATCATACTTATATACTGGACTATACTGACACAAAATGTGAAAGCACCAACTTCTGTAAGAGAAATCCAAAGTTTTTTGGGTATGTGTGGCTATTATAGACAATATATTAAAAATTATCAGGTCATAGCCTTGCCTCTTACAAAACTGACCAAAAAAGATGTTGCCTTTCTCTGGAATAATGACTGTCAAAAAGCTTTTGATACATTAAAAAGTTGCTTAATAACAGCCCCTATATTGGCTCTTCCAGATTTCAACAAACTTTTTGTCCTATACACAGATGCTAGCTTTGTTGGTCTGGGTGCTGCCCTTCACCAGAAACAAATTATAAATGATAAATCCTCAGAGGTTGTAATTTGTTATATTTCAAGAAACTTGAGAAATAGTGAATTGAAATATGATGCCACTCAATTAGAGTGCTTAGCAGTTGTTTGGGCTCTGGAGAAGCTTCATTACTATCTAGATGACCAAAATTTTGAATTGGTAACTGACTGTAGTGCTGTGAAGTCCCTCTTAAACCTGAAAACACCTAACAGACATATGTTCAGGTGGCAACTTTCTGTTCAAGAATACAGAGGACGGATGACAATTATCCATAGGGCTGGAAATGTTCACTCCAATGTTGATATGCTCTCCAGATTGCCTCTGCAAAATAATGACTCAAATCCTGCTTATGTACCTGAAAATGATACTGTTCATATCCATGGTATATTTATAGTTGATATGGAAGAGGAGTTATTACAATTAATTTTGGATTCATATGATAAGGATTCTGATTTAAATAAATTAGTTACTATCTTAAATGATCCTAAATATGCTTCTATTCAGGCATTGATTAAAACTCTTCCTGCTAAATATCAGAATGCTTTAATTAAGGGAAAGTTTTCTATTGAAGATGGATATATTTATTATAGAAGAAAACTTACTAATGTAATTGTAATTTCTCCTTCTATGAAAGAAATTATCCTCAAACTTTGTCATGATGACATATTAGCTGGTCATTTTGATCTTGAGAAAACACTAATTAGACTCAAAAACACTGCTTGGTGGGCTAATATGTCTGAAGATGCAAAATTATATGTTGAATCTTGTGATTCATGCCAGAAATCCAAAAGTATGACTGGTAAGAGAGCAGGGTTATTACTGCAAATTGAAGCACCTGATGCTCCCTGGCAAATAATTAATATGGATTTTGTCACTGGTCTTCCTATTGCAGGTAAAGAAAATTATAATTCTTGTTGGGTAGTAGTGGATAGATTTACTAAAATGTGCAAATTTGTTCCCACCCATAAAGATGTCTCCACCAAAGACTTGGCTTTCTTATGGTGGTGTAATATGTTCAATATAGTTGGATTCCCTAGAGCCATTATATCTGACAGAGATCCAAAATTTACATCTGAATTCTGGATGTCTCTAATGGATATATGTGGTTGTGAATTAAAATTATCTTCTGCTCACCATCTCCAAACTAATGGTCTAGCTGAAAGAATGATTCAAACTCTAGAGGATATGATTAGAGGGTATTGTGCCTTTGGATTGGAATATAAAGACAATGACAGATTTACTCATGACCGGGTCACCTTATTGCCTGGTCTTGAATTTGCTTATAATAGCACTGTTCACTCTGTTACTCAAAAGAAACCTTTTGAGCTTTGGCTAGGTTATGTTCCTCATACTCCTGCTCAAATACTCAATATTAAATTGCCTAAATTGGAATTACACCCTGGTGTCAAATCTTTTGTTCAAATGCAACAACTGTGCAGAAAACATGCTCAAACTTGTATTGATAAAGCATTTGAATATGAGAAGAAAAGATGGGATAAATCCCAAAAAGAACACACATTTAAAGAAGGTAATGAAGTGTTGATATCTACTGTCCACTTCAGTTTACAGGGTAACAACAAATTAAAAGATCCTTTTGTGGGCCCTTTTGTTGTGAAAAAAATGATTGGAGATAATGCAGTTGAAATTGTGTTATACTCTCCATATGATAGAAAACATCCTGTTTTCCCCATTTCCCTGTTAAAACCTTATACTTCCAACAGTGACTTATTTCCAAAAAGAAGGGGTAGACCTAAGAAGAACCCTCAGGAAGTCACAGAAACTGCAGAAATTGATAAAATTCTCAATGATAGAATTATCGCTTCTGAAAGAGGTACTGAGTATTTATTGAGATTTAAAAATAAGTCATCTGAATATGATGCATGGATACCTGGTAAAGAAATTTCAAACCTTCCTACTCTATTAAAAAAGTATAAAAAGAAAAAATCATAGCATTTTTTTTTTTTTTTTTTTTTTTGGAGTGAGGGAGTGTCAGCCAGGCTGTCCCAGGAGCCAAGTAATAAACATACAATTTTATTGGAGTTAATAAATGACATAATAATTGCAGCTTATGTATATATATTAATTTTATATTACATAATAAATTATATTAAAATATTATTTTATGATTAAAATAAATTTTATACTAATTTTATTATCATAGAAATTAAGTATACAGTAAAATAATTATTATATTCCATATAAAGAGGTGTTATGTGTATTTAATGAATAATTAATTAATTACATGTTGATAATATAATTATATCTTATTAAATTATCTTATATTGTAATTACATTAATTTTTAAATTTAAATATATAATTGAACCCTTTTCATATTCAAAATTATCTATAATTATTGACGTTGTTTTTTGACCCTTATTTGTGATGAATATTAAATGCATTATAATAATTATAAGAAATTTAAAATTCTAAATTTGGTTCAGTAGAAAAATTAATTACTTGTTTCAACTAGTTATTACATAGTCAAAACAATTTATTAATTTTCTACAGACTAACACTGAAATTGATTACAATATTTTGTTGCGTCAAAACATTCCATTTGCTTCACTTAAAAAATCTATAAAAAATATTGTTATATTTGATTTGATTACTTTTTCACATGGTTCTCATGTCTCAGATATTGTTTAATTACTCACTATATTACTTAAATGATTTGGGAAATGGTTGCGTGAAAATTGTTTTCTTAATTGGGATTTTAATTACTTGTTTCATCTTTTTCTCTCCATTGTTATGTTTCAATTATTTTCTTTTATCTTTTTGTTTCATCCTATTGTTATTTTGTATATACTCAGTGGTAGCGCCTCATTGGTCCCTTTGCCTATAAAAGGCCTTGTGTTATTTTATTTATGCTCATCACTTACTACTCAACATATTTTTTAAATTACACTATAAAATTCATTTTATTTACAACTATTTAAACTGCACATCTGCCTATTTAAGTAATAAAATAAAATATTAAAGGTTGTGATAAGAATATTTTAGTATTAATAGTTGATAATTGAACAGAGATAATAAAACCGTACTTACTTTATTAACCACATTGATCCCCGTCCATCTTTATTAAAAGTCTTTAAAATTTTTTATATATTTCTTTATTTCAGTTCCTTTTTATTTCCCCTTCTACCTTCTTTTTTCACCTTCTTCTAGACGACCAGCCGACATGTAACGACAAATAATGTAACATTGCATGGGACACGATGTACTCAGTGATAATCAATGGCATGTTGTGGCCATGAAAGGCTTAATCAAATCTTGATATTTATATGATGGAGAGCTCTTTATTAGTGCTTATTTGCCATCATATGGCTCATTCTTTCAATGTTGTTATGGTGATAGTTAGGTTTAGTTAGGTTACACGGCAAGTGATGTATATAGAATGCTGGTACTCGCCCGGCTGTTCCTCATTCCTACCGGAGAGTGGAACAGACCAGGCTAACTTACCCGTGGGTTTGGGTACCGGCATTATAGGTTAGTATATTCTAAGCAATAAATAATTATTCCTACCGGAGAGTGGAACAGACCAGGCTAACTTACCCGTGGGTTTGGGTACCGGCATTATAGGTTATGGGCTTTTAATCCAGTCCTTGCGCACCAGCTGTAACCAGTGTTTCTGCCGATTTTTTTTTATTGTTGCCTAGTCTTTCCTTCGACGCTCTCTCCTGTATGGTTCTTACTCGTTCAAAATCTTCTCCATCTCCATCACCTTCTGAAACTCCTTCCGAAATAACACCTCCACCATCTCCTGTGCAACCCAACATGCCTTCGCCTTCCGCTGAACCCTCTACCCGCGATACGGATACGAAGGGTAAAGGAAAAGATCCTCCTCCTCATGCTTCTCCTGGTCAACCTGAACTCCTTCGATCCATACTCCAAGGGGATCCTTTCTACAAAACGGTCAAAGAAATCCAAATCTTCTGCAAAAATAGCGTCATTCTGTCAGAAGATGGATCTAACTTCAACATGTGGAATTTAACTCTTGAACGTACACTTGGGACTTTCCTCCTGACCGAGCAATATCTTCATTTCCCAATACCGGAAGCGATCTTTGACGCAACGATTGACAAATTGGCCTTCGAAATCCTCTTGCATTCGGTAGCTGATATTCATAAGGAGTCGATTGCCCGTATTCGACCGACTTATGAAGCCTATGTTTTTCTCACCGACAAATTCAATATTGTCTCGTGCGGATCCATTGTGACTGGGATTCTAGAACTGGGTTCTATTGTCTTCACCCCCTCATCCACGGATATTACAGCTCATTTTGGGAAGATCCGAACTGTATATGAAACTATGGGTAGAAAAGGTTATAAGGGCAGCAACGATCACCAACTCGCTGCTTACTTCTTGTCCTCCATTGAGCCAGGTTCTCCGCTTGCTATCTCAATGATCAATCAAGTTGATCTACGTTTACGAAATGACCCTGCCGACTTGACGTCACGTGAGGTGGAAACATTAGTCACAAATCTTTTTCAAGCGACTAATATGAAAAAGTCAAATGTAATAGCTCACGAACCATTGGCATTGGCGTCGGATGCGTCTTCTTTTCTCCATGGCATGCCGGATCCAGCCATTGAAGAAGTAGCTGAAACAAATGCAGCGTGGGTAAATTATAAGGGTTCCGGATGTTTCCGTTGTGGTAATCCTAATCACTGGAAATCTTCGTGCCCGCTTCCACCGCGTCCCAGTAACCCTCCTCCAATGCGTCAAAATTTTCCCCGAACTGGAAAAAGCAATATTCGAGATTTCCATGTTCATTTTGATCCATGGCTGGCGTATGGTCCATTGTTTTCACATCTACAAAACCAACAACAGTCGTCCACTGCTCAACAACCACAACAGATGGATTCTTACCGTCCTGTCTACCCTTCACGCCAACCTCTTCCTCCGCGAGGTCCTCCCTCCAGCGGCAATCCCAAAGTGCGAGCGAAGTTCACAGATCTCTCACTGGACGATGCGTCAACCAATGATACTTTGCCGACTGCCCTTGCTGTTCAATCTACATCCTGGACCTCAGATGGTGCTCATGGCCTGTTTGACACAGGTGCGACTGAACATGTAAGTGGTGTCCGTGCTTTGTTTCTTGATTTTCGTGAACTGATCAATCCTATCCCTCTTATTGTGGCAACGAAAACTCTGGAACCTGCGAAACTGACAGGAATAGGCTCAATTTTAGTCAAAGGTGTCAATGACTCTTACGTTAAAATCTCCCGAGTTTTCTTCTGCCCTGTTGCAATAGGCACTTTAATATCAGCTTCTTCTTTGCTAAGACAGGGTGCCAGATTTGATTTTGATAATTACAATAACATATATATTTCTAAACACGAAAATTTGTTATTCATTTCCTACTTTACTAATCAACGTAAATGGTGTCTAGAACTATCTCATGATGTTCATTGTAATGCACTTCAAATTACACCACCGTATACTTCCGCCCCTGCTGCAAAGCCTCCACTTAGCCTTGATCCTCCTCATGACAATAAAACCTTCCCGTCAATGGCAGATGATCCCTTGATGTACTGGCACTGTGCTCTTGGGCATGTTAGCCTTCGTGTAATTCGTCGATTAATTTCTTCAGGAGCAGGTCTCGGTCTACCTGCCTCTCTCCCTGATGGAGAAATTAATTGCAATACTTGTAAGGTTACAAAAAACTTGAATGCGGGTTCTTTATTGCCGACCGAACGAATCTTGGAACCATTGTCGTTAGTGGTATCTGATGTTCTTGGTCCATTTGAAGTCGAGACGTTCAATGAAGCTTTATATCTAGTGTCATTCAGAGATGTATATACCTCATACTCAGTAAGCGAAATCATTAAGAGTAAGGCTGATGTCTTCGACTGCTTTGTACGATTTTTGGTGTCAATGGAAAAGCAGACTTCATATAAAGTAAAAGTTTTCAGATCTGACAATGGCACTGAATACGTCAATGCTCGTTTTCTAAAATTGTTGGAACAACGGGGCATTGTGTTTGAACATTCTATGCCATACTTATCTCGACAAAATGGGGTGGCTGAGCGATACAACAGAACAATTTCTGATATTGGACGATCAGTCTTATTTGAAAGCAAATTGGGAAAAAAATTTTGGGGTGCAGCTTTCCTTTGGGCAGCTTACTTACATAACCGTCTCCCAAATTCTCTAACAGGTAATAAAACTCCATATGAACTCATGTTTGATGTCAAGCCACAAATGGACATTATAAGAGTCTTTGGTGATGTTGCCTATGTACATGTGCCTAAGCAAAATAGACAAAAACTCGATGACCGCGGAACAAAATGTTTTGTTATTGGTTATGTTTCAGGCGGTAAAGGGTGGCTCTTTTGGGATCCTTCAAGAGAGAAAGTAATTCAATCTGCAGTGGCTATTTTCCCTTCAATTAAAAATACGCAAGCAAATCCGAGCTCTATGCCTGAAAACAAAAAATCAAAAGGAGAGTTAGATTTTATTCTCAATGCACTAACCCTTGGAGATACTACCGTAGATGAATTGATAGAAGAACAGGAACTTTTGGCCTTCACTCTACAAAACGAATGTAACGAATTATGTCCTAATGCCCCAAAATCCATCCGTCTGGCCATGAAACAACCAGATGCTCATTTATGGAAAAAGGCATGTGACATTGAGCTGCAAAGTTTTGTTGATAAAGGAGTCTGGGAGTTGACTGACAGACCACTGAACTCATTGGTTCTGGGGGGGCGGTGGGTACTAGCGGTAAAGAAAGATGCTAAAACTAATCTGCCAACAAAATATAAAGCCCGTTTTGTAGCACAAGGTTACCGTCAAGAATATGGTAAAAACTTTGAAGAAACCTTTGCTCCCACAGCTACATTTACCTCACTTCGTCTAATATTCACACTTGCAGCACGCTTTAAATGGCATCTTCATTCTTTCGATGTTGTGTCAGCATACCTCAACGCACCAATAGACGAAGATATTTACATTGAGCAACCAGAAGGCTTTATTGTGCAATCTAAAGACAAAGTTTACAAGTTGAAGAAAGCATTGTACGGCACTAAACAAGCAGCACGCTGTTGGTGGCAATACCTTTCATCAAAGCTTAGACATTT
Organism: Hemileia vastatrix; assembly: GCA_030280995.1. Taxonomy (NCBI): domain Eukaryota; kingdom Fungi; phylum Basidiomycota; class Pucciniomycetes; order Pucciniales; family Zaghouaniaceae; genus Hemileia; species Hemileia vastatrix. The sequence goes on along the minus strand of JASXTE010000006.1, from coordinate 15,491,643 downwards.
AGGTTATGTTCCTTCAATGTTTGACTCGTCTGTGTATGTTTTAACAAAAAATTCAGATCGCGCAGTAGTATGGATGCATGTGGATGATGGCATTGTAGCCTCTTCTTCTCTACAAGCTTTAGAACTATTGAAACATGACTTGAACACGTGTATGGATGTGAAGTGGCAAAATCATGTAGATCAAATAGTAGGCATCAATGTTAAAAAAAGCGATCAGGGTTATATTCTATCTCAACATGCGCTGACTAATAAAATCATTAAAGAACACAACCCGTCAAAACAACTGGCCACTTCCCCTTTACCGTACAAAGTGAAGCTTGTATCCGCAGACAAGAAATCTCCACCTCTAAACTCAACAAAATTCTTATCCATTGTTGGCTCACTTAGCTATCTAGCGCAAGGAACTAGACCTGACATTTCGTTTGCGGTGAACTATTTAGCTAGGTTTGCTAGCTACCCTACTGCTGATCACTGGGGAGCCTTACACCATCTCGTTCGATATGTCACGAATACGGCTGAACTATCCTTAAAAATTTTTCCATGTTTGAATGATGAGGTTTCGATAAAAGTATATGCTGATGCCAGCTGGGGGGGTGAGCATGATAGAAGTGCTCATGGCTATGTGGTCAAAGTATTAGGTGTACCAATTTCTTGGAGTTCTCGACGGCAACGCATGGTAGCTCCCTCAACAGCCACAGCTGAATATATGGCTTTGTCTTTTGGTGTCAAGAGCGGCCTATGGATTAGAAACTTACTTTCTGATTTCATTGGTTTCATGGGTACAGTAGAATTATTTTGCGACAATCAGACTACTGTAGGGAATGGTAATGATAGGTCATCCAATAAAGATAGTAGACACTGCAAACGAGATTTCTATTTTTTGAACCAATTAGTTTTTGATAAAGAAATTACATTAGTTTGGATTAGAACATCTGATCAAATAGCAGATAGTTTAACTAAGCCACTAGGCCCTATCAATACAAAGAAAGCATTGGCTGATTTTTGTATATCTTAATTGTTTTCTATAGCACTTCATTTTTTTTCTTTTTTCTTTCTTCTCCTTATATATATGGATTTTGGGTACTTGCCGTGTGGGGGGGTGTTATGGTGATAGTTAGGTTTAGTTAGGTTACACGGCAAGTGATGTATATAGAATGCTGGTACTCGCCCGGCTGTTCCTCATTCCTACCGGAGAGTGGAACAGACCAGGCTAACTTACCCGTGGGTTTGGGTACCGGCATTATAGGTTAGTATATTCTAAGCAATAAATAATTATTCCTACCGGAGAGTGGAACAGACCAGGCTAACTTACCCGTGGGTTTGGGTACCGGCATTATAAATGTGTTATGCTTCTTTTGCGCTCATGGCCAAGATTATGCTAAGCACTACAAGAATAAGGTTAAACTTTCATGTTGTCTTTTTGAATCTACATGTATGTACATTTTAGTCCAAAATATATGTATTCAAGATTTCCCCTCCATTTGGCGATTTTTCTTTTAGCCATGTACTTCTTGTTTAAAACAAAAAAATATGTGGTCATTGGCGAGTTATAGAAAAATTAAGTGGTGACGAGAATATTCTGCCGGCCAATGTTGTATAGTGCCCGGCAACAAGTTTTCGCCACCCTCATTTTTTTGTACTACTCTCACAAAAATGATTTGATTTCATTCAAATTTTGTTAAATGGTCAAGAGACACCTTGAGACTCATAATATAAAATATAAATAAAAAAAGTGCAGTAGTTTTTTCACATTTTAAAAATTTGTCAGACCTCCAGTTTCTGAATGAAGAAGTAAGGATCAGAGAGATATAGGATTAGCACGAGTAAATAGCCAGAGAAAACCTGAAGGCAATCACAAAAAGAAAAAGAGGAAAATCACAAAAATTGATGAAGGAAAAAAGAAAAAAAGTTCGAGCTAAATGGCAGGGGATCACCATATGCAACTTAATTGCGCAGGTTTAACAGAATTTTGGCTCGTCTAATAAGATAAAATTTGATGCCACAGATAGGTGAGTTGATTAGATAAACGTTCTATGTGTATTTAGATAGTTATTGAGGTGCTTCTTTTGCAGTCGGTGGTGTTATTTGGACGAAAATGGATGGTATCGAGACGATGGTGGTTGTAAAAAAGAAAAGTGAGCTAGCTGTATGCATATTGTAGTTGTTTGTGGGCAATAAAAATTTTAAGTGGTGGCGAAAGCTTGTTGCCGGCCACTGTACAGTGAGGGAACTGAAATTTTCATCTGATGCATCCCCGTCTGTTTGATTCTTTGTCTTTCTCTCTTTCAAATGGTATATTTCTTTTTTTTTCCTTACAAAAATTTTTGATTTAGAAGCTGACAATAGTTGGTCTCATTATGACGGTTTACAGAAGTAGCAAACAGCATAGCACATCTCAATGGAGGGCATAAATCAAAGCAATAGCAATGACACAACAATATCAACACTTTTCAAATCATAACTTTACCTCATTGAAGGACTGTGACATAAATTTTACTAGTAAAAGAGTCTCTCCTGTCAAATGAAGCAAAATTCAAATGTTGACAGATTCACCTCAATGGCTTTTATGTCCCTCTTTTAATTCTTTTTTCTTTTTTTGAATTTGACTAACAGTTTATTCTTTTCTGAATATCTTTTATTTGATTTAAGGTATGTTTTCACCAGTTCCATCATCCTCATTGCTGACTTGAAAACTGACATTTTGGTGATTTTTCTTTTTCCTTGGTTTTTATATTTTTGGCTTCAGATACCTTTTTCAACTCATCTTTTGAATCCGCAACCTCTCGAAACTCTTTAGAAATACAATTTCTTGTTTTAAATTGCCTACTACTTTTTTTTAGTTAATAATTCATGGTACTTGGATGGTTGATGATTTTTTTTTTTTTTTTTCACTAAGGTTTTTTTCTGGAATGTCTTATCTATCCCATCACTTGGCAGCTTCTTTGTTGCCAATTTCAAATTTCACAAATTTTCAAAATTTGAAATTTTTCATTTAAAATTTTTTAGATTTGATTTGATATTGATATGATCATAATCTACGTGGTTGTATGAGTCAAAAAATTTGTGGGTCGTATGTATGTAGAGTGAGTAGTTAAAAAAACAACCAAAAACTTTTGTCCCCCCAATTTACATTGTTGCCGTACTTCTCTTAGTCTTGGTTACCTGTGGAAAAAAAAAGCTAGCATGAAATTGCTCCTGGCTAAGTGCTGCGCGTTTCAATTTTTTCTCCTACCAACTTCATTAAACTACTCCATTTTTGCTGGATGGTTCATATGCACATGTCCTTTGGAGAATGGCTTATAATCGAAAACTCCAGACAAGGCTCCTGAGCTGCTGCGCTACGCCAGATCAAATTAGCTATTGTTCCTATCCGTCAGCGTACATAACCCAATGGCAAGGTTTCCAAGCCCATCCAACGCCATGGAAGATCCTCCTGCATCAATTGGTATCGTGTGTCATGATGTAACAAGCTTAACGACTGACTTTAAGACAGTCTGGTGTAAATATTTACGATATAGCTCTAGCCTGGGTACATTAGAAGCAGATACCCCGCAATTTGAAACATCAGTAGAAGGTTGCTCACGTATGTTTTATTCAATTGTAATGAATTTCTACAACGTTGTGTCATTATTGCTAACAAAGATGTCATGTTCCGCAACTCAGCCGGGGGGCCAATCTGTTCTGCAATTCCGCAAAAGTCTTCGGCCTACGCCGTCTCTAATTCAACTTTACGCGCAATAATATCATCAGCCTCAACCCTACTTCAGAATCAAGATCAGAAACGTCTGTCCTGCCAGTTTGTTTGCGTGCCCTGATCTTATGCTGAATCACCTGCCAATCAGCTATGGCTTCATACACTCCATCACATCAGGTGCTTTCCAACCAAAAAAATGTTGATATCTTGAATACCCCTCCTACTTCTTTCCCTTTGCGCCATTCGTTGGCTATGTCAGATCTTTCAAGGCAATCTAAGCGACAAGGTATCCATGAATCTAACCTGGATTCTGTTTTAACGACTCAGAAATGCACTGGGGTGGTAACTAACCCATCACATCAGCCATCTACGTCTGATCTGCAAGATATTCCCCTTGTAAATGACTGGAGCTTAGAAATAATCACGGGTAGCGTTAAAAAAGCATTGGAATGTAAATTTTCTATTGGATTGGGAAGCACCCCATCTAGTCTCCGTCTAAACAACTCATCTGATACTTTTCGCGAATCTAGAAGCCCATCCGAACCTTTTCTTGACTTTTCTTGGGATGATTCACCCGACCATCGCCAATCCGTCGCTTCATTTGAAACTTCGTATTGGTCTTGTCAGGATGAGCAAGACTTCAGAACGCCCGGCCGTTTTTCTGTTGATTTTACCGGGAACTGCAATCCTCCTAGCGATTCCAATGATAGTTTTCCTGAAGAATCAGAATCAAGTTCTGGAAGCAGTCAAATTTCTAGAATAAGTAGCACATGTAACTCTGGAAAAAGTATCACCTTCCATAGAGACTCGCATTTCACCGAAGTTTACCAGAGTCATACCAAGGATAGTCCAAAGGATTATCTAGAGAATGGAACTGTAGTCAAATCTGCACACCATGGTAAGGATGATTGTATATCTCCACCGGAAAAAATTAATAAAGTCGAAATGAAAAGGACAATATTTACACAACAAAATTTCAATGATGATCACAAGAGATTTGGTAAACAAACCGAACGAGATCAACGGCAGCACCGAAACGAAGACGAAAAATTTAGTAGTAGAAATTCCACAATCAGTTTATTTTCAAAAACGTCTTCTTCTTTATCCCCCAAATCAAACCACCAAGTGCAAAAACATTCAGCACATACTATGCACACTGAAGCTTGGACACCTCACTCAGAGAGAAGCCGTGTTCCCGCATCACGTATGCTTCCAGCCATACTCCCCCAGCGATCACATAATGAATATGACCAATGCGTTAATACGGTTAGAATTTATGAATATCCTGGGACTCCGCCTTCAGTGGATGAGCAATCTTTAAAATCATCGATATCCAGTAATGGACGCAAAATGTTCAGAGGGTATCAGTTTAAATCATTTATCAATCAAATAAAACCTATTATTGTCCGCAAACCCTCATTATCAGGGTCAGATATATTGGCGTCTTCTCAATTTGAAGTCTCAACTGTGTCACCCCCTCTGCCACAGTCGATTGGGTATGATAAACCTTTCTCTAGAAGTCGTGGAGACCTAAACGCAGGAGCCCCCGTTTACTCATCAAATTCCATTGCCACCACACCTACCGCTGAATTGATGAAATATCCAAAAAATTTAGATTTTGACGCGACACGCTCATATGACAAGTTAACCTTCCCTGAAAAATTGAAGCCCAGCTTGAAAAAATCTACTCTCGCTCAGAAAAAGATTAGCTTCAACAAGATCACAACTATTGACCAAGAGCTTGAACCCTGGCACAACATGTCCAATGGAATGGCTAGTTACAACAATGGCGAAAACTCCAAGAAATCAACAAAAGTGCGCTTTGCTGAGGTAAGTTTCCCCCTCCATGAAAATCATATTAAAGTCCACATGAATTGATGACTTACATTGTCTTGAAACTTTAACAACCCTAATATTCAAATTCTAGTGATTATTTTTTCCTGCGCCTTTTTTACGAAGGAAGGTCAAGATGCGGCTAAGTTTGTGACCGATTTTTAATTTTTAATTTTTTTTTTTGTTTCATGTGGCAATTTCTTTTCATTTGACGTGGCTCTTTAGACAAAGATTGGTGTGGATATTTTTCTAAGTGATTAATCTACTTCCCCATTTTCGTATTTTTCTTCCATGAATTATAGTTATTAGGTAAAACTGTTGTTCAAACATAAAAATTGGGACCCGATCTTATTCACACTTTTATTTACACTTTGAATTTTCCCAAAATGAATTTTTAAAAAAAATTCCCTACCCTCCAAAAATAACACCAATCCAATAACTTGATTTGGTTTAATTGTGGTACAGCCAAGTCACAAAAGCTTGCGGAATTTTTGACGAAAGAATCAAAGTTTCATTCTCAAAAAATAATTAGCCTATTCAAATGGATGGGAGATAGGTCGGTGATACCTCCTTTTGAATAGGTAATTCAATTTTTTGTGAGGGAAACTTTAGGTTTTTCCACAAAAATTCCGCAAGTTTTTGTGACTTGACTGTAAATGTTGTCACCACCTCATAATAAGTAATCTCCACTGTCACCAGAAAAAAAAAAGCTGACACCTGTTAGCAGGTGCCCATCCCTGACTGAATTACGATAGTTCAATTTATTGGAGGCATCCGCTAGCAGGTGCCAACATTTTATTCCTGGTGTGACTTTCCGACATTCCAAATTGTTAAGTCACTAGGACTATGTACTTAGTTATGTGTGCGAATGTATATAGTCTGTAGTCGCGGCGTCCCCTGTTCTCCGGTTCTTTCCGGAGTTCTACAGGCTGACACCGTGCTACACAAATAAGGCTAGGCCTTATTAAGTTTATTTTTGATGTTATTTTGTGGTTTCTTGCCATAGTATTGAAGTTAAAATTTATCTTGTACAGCTGTTTACAGCCAAGTCACAAAACCTTGCGAAAATTTTAACAAAAAAAATTAAAGTTGTTCTCACCAAAAAAATAAGGGCAGTTATCCGGCGACAACCTAGATTTCTAAATATAGTAATTCCCTAATACTTATACAGCTTTCGGCCATGCATAGTAAAGCCAAATTCGAATCGGTTGGTGCAGTTTTGCAAAAAGAATCAAAACATTTAAACAGAATAATTGACATTTGACAGAGAAACTGGCAAATTTTTGGTGAAGGGAGGCTAAGTGCCAGCAAGTAACTTATTTGACATAGCATAGCTGGTCTGATTAAATTTATTAATCCATTACTTATTTACTTAATTATTTAAATATTATAAATTTAATATTTCAAAGTCTTTAAGAATTATATTGTGTAACTATAGTTAATAACTATCTTACAAATTATTTTATATTCTTTAAGTTGTTTATTTTATTTACTCAATTATCTTTCATTTAATTAAAATTTTTAATTTCAGTTTATAAAATTAATGGAATTAATAAAAAAAACTACAGCAAAGTTGTAGATCTAAGTCCATGTAATTACTGGGACTCAGACCTTGCTTGAAGTTGGCTAGAGGGGGACCAGGGAGAGCAAGGAAAGAGCCTTTAGTATTTCCTTGGAACTTTAAGGGAGTATACTTTTTTTTTTTTTTTTTATTTCATACAATCTCACCCAGAAAGGGGCATGAAGGAATATACATGATAATGTAGACAATTGAGCTAAGAAAACGGGCAATAAAAGGAAACTATTGGGTACTATTGAGGGAGGGGAACATTGTTCGGGAATCTACCAGATAGGAAAAGAAATTTGGCCACTAATGGGGCAATAGGAGATGGGGAAAGGATATTAGAAGTAGAGAAACAGATTTTATGTTTTTGTGCAGCTTTTATAAGAATGCTGCGTTGGTCAAACATTGTAGGGCAGGGAGAATACTTTATTTAACTTTGAATATTATTAAACTTAAACTTAAATTCTTTCTTTCATTCAATTAAATTCTATTTATTTTATTAAACCTAAATGCAATCATTTAACTTATCTTCTCATCTCAAATTATATTACTTTTATATTAAATTTTATATAATTTATCAATGATTTTGTTGCCTTCAACAAAATGCATGTTGTACTACTTTTTCCTATTAAAGGGGTTTCCTTTTGTTGTTTTAAATCATCACTTTTGTCAGCCAGGCTACTAGACTTACCCAGTAAAATAATTAATTATTTACTGGGATGAAGCCATGCCTCTAATTTCTTATTTTTAATTATATTATATTTACTTAAATAAATTACTTGTAATAATTTAACTAATTAAAATAAGTAAATTAAGTAGATATTTAAAAAATTAATGTCCCCCATATTTATATTCCCCAACACTGTCCTCATGACAGGTTGTCAGGCTGAAGTAAAGTAAAAAGATGTGAACTAGCTTGAATGGTCAGTTTCTAGAAGATTTTAATGGTCCTATATGAATACTGTAGTACAAATCCAATAAGTATTAAAATATAAGGGTCTCAGTAATTTTAATCTCACTAATTATATATGGCTTACAATCTTATAGTTGGTAGAAAAATAGATTTAATAAATTCAGATACTATTCAAAGACTTTATAAGTACTGTTGATATGTATTGTAATTGTATTAGTTATATGTTTTAATTGTAATGATAAAGAATGTAGAAAACAAGACCAAAAACCCCCTCCATTTATACACAATAACTTCCCCAATGAACCCCTTAATTTACCAGCTCTATACACAGTTAATGAAGCCTCACTCCAGCTAATAGACATGTCCAACAACATACAGAGTGACCCATAACATAAGTAGAATGATATCACCCGCCAAAATCCTGTAGTAATAGGGATAATCCATCAAAATTAAAGAATAAGCAAAAAAGAGAGTATATGTGTGTTATACATTAAAATAAAAGACTAAAAAGGGAAAATTAAGACTAATAATTACTCAATAATAAGGGGGATTAACAGTAGAAATGTTGGGGCTAATCCTGACATTATACTATGTGAAATTCCCATTCAAAAATACCCAATATTGACTGAGAAACCACTTAGAAACCCAAAAAAGGGTGTGAGATGTGGGGTAACTACATGCAGTCCTTGGCAGGCGCTTGCATGGGTAAATCCTTGACTAATTTAGGCGAATTTAAGCATGATAGTGAAATAAAGTTCCAAGATTAAGGTTATTAATGAAATTAGTGCATATAAAGAGGGTCAATGCATTTGTAATTAAGCTAGGACACTAAATAAGCACCTGTCACCTATTTTAGTGTGTTTCCCCACAGTGGGCGTAGAATGTGGGGTAATTATAGTGTGAAAAAGCTAAATTTGCTAAAAATGAAGCTATTCACACGGGAAAAATGCAGCTAGTATGTGGCCAGTACACAGAAGCCATTCACTACACAATATGGGGGGTGGACTTGCTAGTGAGTCCACAACCTTGGACCCAAACTCACCACAGATTGAACACACATTGAGCTATTGATAAAGGAACCATACAATCAGGGATGAACACCACTAAGAAGAACAGTTTTAGGTGGGTTTTCAAGTAGATTTCAGTATGGGTTTAGTATGAGTTCAGTCTGAGTTCCATCTGAGTTCAGGTTGAGGACTTGCTAGCAAGCTCACCCTCTATATTGTGTAGTGATTTCTGGCATAAAAAACACTAAATTTGAAAAGTGTTATTTTTATGCGTTTGAGTAGCCAAATAAATAGTCCTAATTAAGACAAATTGATCTTTCAAGGCACATTTCTAATATCATTAAAATTATAGCGCATATAATCAGCTTTTAAGTGATTTAAAGCGCATTTCTTTATTTTTACATAAATCAATGAAAACAACAGCTTTAAGTCTACTTAAAAATTAGGTAGCCTTATATTTAAGGTTCTTAAGATTACCATAAAATATTACAACTTAATATTAAGTACATAAGACTTATGAAAGGTGGATATATGCATGTATATAAGGTGTTATAATGGCATATTTCTTATATTATCATAATTTTACTTATGTATATTATTTGTGTACTCTAATTTATTGCTCCCATGTGTAGTCCATGTGTTTAACATAACTTGTAAGTACTTTTTACTCAGTACTGGAGATATCCAGGCTGACACATGTCAAGAGTGAAATAAAAATATATTGATACAAAATTTTAAATTCAAATTATATTATTTTAAAAATGACATTTACAGGAAAAACTTTAAAATAAATCAAATAATTGTTACATACAGGAAATACATTTTATTGAAACATTCTTTATAAAAAATTCTTAATATTTGCAATATCTTATTCTGGAATTTTCCTTCTCTCATACTTCTGTATATAGAATTTTAGCTCCATGGTTTCTCTCCTTTTTGCCTATATAAGGCCTCCCATTATGGTTGTTTTTCATCATTCCATTATCACCTTACAAATTTATTATTTTTATATAACACACATCTATTACTACTATTACTACCTTAGTATTTACATCTACGTACTTCTAAGTTTTTAAAGTAATAATAATAATTATCTTTTACCTTTTCATTGAGTATTAAACTTATAAGGATAAAATATACATACCCTTTTGAAATCTTGAGTTTCCCACCTTCCACCACTGTTGGACTGAAGTTAAATCTTCTAGACCAAATGTAACCCATTGACACTTGGGGGCCTTTCCGAATTGTTTTTGAGACACCAATTACTTGATTCTGGCAACTGTGGGAAAATTGACTATGAGGACCAATAAGGACTGGTGGAAGAATAAAAACAACAAATGTCATCAGGCATGTGACTTACTTTTTTTTCTGAAACTGGGAATTGAACCTCTCTCCAAATCTAAGGTTTATATATTGGCAATTGTCATATATATAATTATGGTGACTATACTGGTTACTATTTGTGGGTCTCACTTTGCATATTTCATAGATCACTTATACTTTTTTACTCAGCACTCTGTAGTGGCATTAATTTGCTCACATTACAGGGGGAGGTGCCTGGTAAATGATAATTTTTTTTTACTAGTTGGCCAAGATAGAACCATTTTGTTCTTAGTCCTAGAAGTAATATAGTTAAATTAATTGATTTATATATTTTTTTTAATTATTTCAGTTGACCTTTTGTCCTAATAATTAAAATATTATATTATTGTTTCAGTTTACAAATTGTCCTGGCAGTAAAATAATAGTTATATAAAATTAATTGAATTAATTATATTAAATTATTTCAGTGGACATTAAGTCCTGGTAATCAAATATTTCATTTGACCCTTAGTCCTGATAATTATCAACATATATATTAGTAATTAATTAAGAATTGTGTTAATTATTCCAGTTGACTCTTTCTCCTGATAATTAATAAATTATTTTATTATTTCAGTTGATTTATTTTAAATCCTGGTTATAAAATATAAATATCTTAATTTAATTAATAAAATTGTGATTATTATTTCAGTTGATTTTTTGTCCTGATCAACATTATACTTTCATTATTCCAGTTGATTAACAAATCCTGATAATTGATTATATACTTGAAATATTTTTTTCCTCTTATTTTTCTTTCAACAAAGTAAAATAATAACTGATTTAATTTTAATATTTCTTTCTCTCAGTTCAGGTTATCTACAAAAATGACTAATCAAAGTGCTTCTGTTGCCTGTTGTGATATGCGCCTAGTAGGTAACCTCTCTTTTGGACCAATCAGCTTTTGTAGCCCAGGAAGAACAAAGGGGAATCATAGCACAGTAGTTAGCACTATTATAAATATGTAATTGTGTGTTATTAACTTAGGAATGCAAGCTCTGAACATTATAGATTTGGATTTTCCAATAATTGTGTGTTACACGTTAAGGAAGGAATTATGGCTCAAGGAAGGCCTCAAGTACATAGTATACTGCACAGCGGCTAGTGTGGTAACTTACTGAAACAGGTAATGTAAGTTGCAGAGACTAACTAGTTAATTGAATTGTCAGAACTATGGACTTAGTAATGAAGCGAGGAGGATGGGGACTCAATCACAAAACTACCCAAGAGTCAAAGAGACAAGAATCAGCGCTGAAAGGTGTCAATGTGGGAAGTAGTGCTGAAACAATGCAAAGGTACAGTCATAAGCGCGCATGTGGAATATGAGTGAAACAAGTTAATACTAGTATTATTAAGAATAGGGTATGTTTAGGCGCTGTAGCTGTTACAAGTGGTGTATTTAGTTTACTAATGGATTAGTTATTGTTTTACTAATGTGGCACTAGAGACAGCGCTGGAGATCCACTAGGGAACTGTGTCTGGAGCGCTGAAAAATATAAGAAGGAAAGGCTATCTAATAGGAGTAGTTGAAGTAGTTGTTAGGTAGGAAAATTATTATTTGAATCAGTCATTAGATTACAAACATTAGAGCCTCATATTATATACTTTTGAAATATATTGTGATATATAGTGATTTGTCTATTTTGTGATTACTCTGATAACAGTAAGAGATTGGATTTTTCTGAAATTAAGTGTTTAAGAGCATATTGGAGGTATTATGAGTCTTTTAGAGTTTATGTGTCTGTGTGTGTATTTCATATAGTATATTGAAAAAGTGCAACACAGAGAGAATATATAGATTCAGTAGGATAAACTATTATTAGAGTTATATTATTGCTATAATAAGGCATATTCAAAGAGAGTGCTTCAAGAGGGAGTAGCTGTGGATACTAGTGCTTTTTAAGAATAGAAATATCCAGATAGTAATATTTGTTTTTCCTTATCTTTTAACTCATCTCTCAACTTATAAACTATCTAGTCAGATATTAGTGTTACACATTATTTTTCTGTCTTTAAAATAAGAGTGGCAGGTGCTTCTTTTTAGAAATTGAAAAGAATAAACAACCCATCTTGCATTTTGTCTACTGCTTAGTACTTTAGAACTTTCTACAGTTGGTGTCCCAACAGTGGCATAATTTTAACTAGTTTTTTGATTAGATTGTTTGGCTTTCAGGGTTTTGTCAAGAGGGTGTAATCAAGCTGGTGCTTCATTGGAAAAGTCGTAGGGTCTACAACAAGTGGATCAATAGCCATTATCAGAGGATAGAGTAGGGCTGTATCATGGATATTGTAGGATTGAATTATCAAGTGTGTGTTTATTTTTGTGGATTCTATTCCAATTTTTGATTTCGAAGATGGAAACTACTTCAACTACATCTAAGGGATGCCAGGAGAGGGTTAAATTGCCCAATTTGACAGTGTCATTGCCACAGAGGGTAGCTACAATAATTAGGCATAAAGATAAAAGCTTATGTTTTGCGGGAATTAATTCCAAGAAGTTCTTATGTAGGTTTGAACAGGCAGATGAAGTTCATGGAGCAACCAAATATGATATGGTGCACCAAGTATTGTTCTTTGTATCAAATGAGTGCAAGGATGATCTGGAGGATCTAAAGCGTCACAAAGAGCACAATTGGTCAGTGCTAAAGGAACAGATGCTTAAGAGATGGCTGAAGATTACTGAGGAAACTAGGTACATGATTTAGGATCTAGATGTCTTGGTAAAGAAGGTCAAAGCTGGAGAAGGTGTTCGAGACCCTAAGGAATTTAAATTTTTCAGGGAAGATTTTGATTGAATGGTTGAGTATTTGGTCAGTAATGAATATTTTAGTGATAATAATGAATCTTTACCTTGGTTTTGTGAAGTGTTAGCGCCAGAAGTGGAACACTGGGTGAAGAGGTGCTTGGATAACCAAGGGAAGTTAGTAAAGAAGAGGGATGGTAATTATAAGTACCCTGGATTAGAGGAAGTAGAGACAGAAGTGGAAGCTGAAATGAAGTTGCGTTGAGTTGAGCGTTGCACAGCTAGAGTTTCTTTGGATAATGAGGAAGTGGAAGAGGATGTGTCTGATGTTTGATCACCTCCTCAGGTGTTGTCTCCTAAAGCTAAAGTTTTTACTAGAGAGCCAGATTCTTTTATGGCTATAATTGGCAAATTGGAGAAGAAAATAATTGAAGCAGCAAAAGTGAAGGAGGTTTTTAGGCCTATGAGTTCTTCCCAACCGTTGCATTTTGCTACTATGGTATGTTACTATTGTAATAAAGAAGGGCATACTAGGATGAGTTGTAATGCACTTCAAAAGGATTAAGAGGAGAGGGTAGTTTAAAAAGATGCAACTATGCTTATGTTGGAAAATGGGACTAAGATTTTTAAAGACAAGGATCAAGGGATGTGAGCCATGGTCATTGATTATATTAATAAGAAGTCTATGGAGGGAAAGTCGAGCAAGGGCAAGGATGCAAAATTAGTTAATTTTGCATTTGCTTGCGCAGTGATGGATTTTAAAGTGGAAGAAGGAGCAGTTGAAGTGCCACTTACTGCAGCACGTTTGAAAATGTTTGCAGCAAAGCACAAGAAAATGGCCCCACCAACAATTAGTAGGCCAAGAAGAGCTGGTGCTAGGTATGCGAATCCAGAGGATATGCAGGAAGTAGGGTATACTACTAGAGAGAATACTCCTGCATCTATTGAAGATGTTGAAATGGATGGTATGGAACCTGTTGGGTATGGTGTGGATCATCAGGTAGAAGAACAACCTGTGACAATGGAGGAGCCAGAGGTAGTACAGAAAAGGGAGGTACCTGCTGAAGGAATGCCAGGAGCGAGACATAATACTCCAAAGAACCCACCTGGAAGAGCAAAAGCTGGTGTGAAGGCAACACAACCTAAATGGAAAATGCAGTGCCCATTTCACTCTGATTTCCCTAAGGCAGCTGAGGATTTAGTTGTGCAATGTTTAAAGACTAGGGTTTCAGCTCCAGCCTGGGTGCTGACAACAGTAGCACCAGATGTAGCAAATGGAATTGTGGATAAGTGCAGGAAGCAAAGTATTTCTAATTGCGCTGAATCTGATGTAGGAGAGAAGTAATTTCAGCCAGTTGTTGGATTGCCTAGGGTACCACATTATGCAGGTCCCTTAGGGTATTTGATGATTACTGTAAATGGTAAGCAGATTAGAGTGTTAGTGGAAACAGGTTCACAAATCAATGTGATTTCAGTGGATTATTCTGTGGAGCTAGGTCTTCCTGTAAAAGATGGTGATGGAACTGTCGCAGGAGTTGGTGGAGGTAGGTTGCTTTTTATAGGTGTAGCAGAGTATTTATGCACTAGAGTTGTGGGAGAAATGAGAGATATTCATTTTTATGTTCCAATGGGTGTAGTTAAACCAGTTTTAGGCACACCATTTTTAATGGATTATTCTGCAACTATTGATTATTGTTTGAATAAGACTATTGGAATAATGATTATGGGTGATGATGGTATTCCAGTGAAAGAAGGCTTAGTAGCGCCTAAGGATGGTGGCTGGGAAACTAAGTACTCTGGAGCTGCCAGATTGGAGAAAGAAAGAGAGATTTATGAGGAAGTCTCAGAGGATGAGATGGTGTGACTGCTAGGAGGGCACCAACATTTTTATTAGAGACTGGAATTATAGGTGTTACTATCTCCCAGGATGAGAGGAACTTGGATAGTGACCAGTCAGTCCAACAAGAGGGGATACAAAAAGTGGTACTTCATAGGTGTCTTGGTAATACTACAGTAGAATGTATTATACCTAGGCTTTTTGATTTCTTTGATTATGGATTTTTTTATACTTATATCAAAAAGAAAATACAAAAACAGGATTTAGGTACAACCTGTAGTTATATTAGAAAGGGGTTAATTTTAAGTAATGAAGGAAGCAGCAAGTGATGTTTTGAATCAAAGTATAAACCGGTAAATGTACCAATGCCAGACTTGAATCCTCCTTTGCAGAGGCTGGAGCTGTCTAGGAATCCTTATAATACTCCTTTAACAAAGTTTCCTCCTGAATTTAGGCCTACTAGTAGAATCACAATGGAGAGGCTTCAGATGGTTAATTTTGGACCAGAGGATTGGTTATCTCAGGAAGAAAAGAAGTTGTTGTTACATGTTACGGCTCTTAGGGAGAAGGCTATTGCGTTTTCTGAAGAGGAAAGAGGTTTGATGAAACACTCTTATGGTAAACCTTATATTGTTCCAGTTATACCTCATGTGCCATGACAGAAGAAGGCTTTTCCAATACCAGCCGCTATAAGAGAAGAGTATACAGAATTAATTAGGGAAAGGTTAAGGTCTGGCTTGTATGAAAAGTCTATGTCTAGTTATTCAAGTCCAGTGTTTTGTGTTGTTAAGCACAGTGGTAAATTGAGGGTTGTTCATGGTCTTAGGGAGATGAACAAGGTTAAGGTAAAGGACACAGGAAAGCCACCAACTCCAGAAGAGTTCATGGATTATTTTGTGGGATGCACATGTTTTGGATTAGGTGATATCATGGGAGGATAAAATGAGTGTGAATTGGACAAATCATCCAGGCCCATGACTACGTTTGAACCACCACTGGGATGTTTCAGGTTGACAAGGTTACCGCAAGGTGCAAAAAATTCTGTGGTGGTATACCAAGCACAGATGATGTGGATATTTCAGGACAAAATTCCAGAGCATGTGGGAATTTTCATTGATGATGGCAGTATAAAAGGAACAGCCAGTGATTATGATGGGGAAGTGTTAGAGGAGAGTCCGTATATTAGAAGGTTTGTTTGGGAATATGTGATTACCTTGGAGAGAGTGCTATTTAGGATAGAGGAGGCAGGATTAACAATCTCTGGTTCCAAGTTTGCTTTTTGTGTTCCAGAGCTAGATATAGTGGGACATGTGGGATGCAAGGAAGGGAGGATTGTTGTGGAAAAGCAAAAGCATAAGGTGCTTACATGTCCAAGGCCAAGAAATACTATGTAAGTTAGAGGGTTTTTAGGCATTTTTACATATTTAAGAATGTTTATTCAAGATTTTGCTTTTTTGTTTTCATCTTTAAGGCACTTAACAAGGAAAGATGTTGTATGGGATTAGACAGAGGAATGTGAAGATTCATTTGAGTTATTAAA
The DNA here is from genome assembly GCA_030280995.1 of Hemileia vastatrix. Lineage (NCBI taxonomy): Eukaryota > Fungi > Basidiomycota > Pucciniomycetes > Pucciniales > Zaghouaniaceae > Hemileia > Hemileia vastatrix. The sequence continues at coordinate 15,475,150 of JASXTE010000006.1, read as the reverse complement.
AAGGATTGTAGGAAAAGATATCCTTTTGAGAAAATTGGAATATGGACCAGGCACTGGGAAAATTACTCTAGTGGTGGATTCTAGTGCGTCTGCAGTAGGCACAGCTTTGATGCAGGAAGATGAGGAAGGTAATGATAGACCTGTCCTTTACAAATCTAATACTTTTACTAAAGTGGAGTCTAGGTACTCTCAGTCTAAGCTGGAGTAATGCAGAGTAGAGAAAATGCTTAAGAAGCTACAGTGGATGCTTTGGGGGCAACATTTTGAGTTGAAAGTTGGTGCGCTATTTTTGGTGCAAATAATTAGTAGCCCGAGTTTGCTAGATGCAGCCATGACTAGGTGGGTGGTGCAGATTAATTTATTTTCTTTTGACTTAGTGCATAAGCCAGGGAAGTCTTTCACAATCCCAGATTTTTTATCCAGAAGGCCATTGTGTGAAGAAGACTCGGAATCCAAGGAATTCAAAGAAGATAAAAGATGGGTAAATGAGATATATTATTGTTATAAAGGATTTGGTAGATGCATCTGCAAAGACAATAAACTAGTAACGTTATGAGGCATCCGCAAAGATGATAAACTAGGTGATTATGACATGAAGGATGTTTGTAGCAAAGGTAGTCTGCAACTAGATTTAGGGAACACTGAAGTTAATGTATCAAAAAGGAGTGCGCTGGATGAGACAGAAGAAGAATCAGATGATGAAGATGACTCAAGGGGAAGTCAAGATAGTAATACTCATCCAGATAATGGGGAGTATTCTAAAGATGATGCACCTGCTGATGAGGAAGCAGAATTTTTAAGGTTATATCTGGAAGGTAGTAGTGGACCATATTTTTGTGATGAAAAGGTTTGGCACAATATCAAGAAGCGTGCTAAAAGTTATTTTATTAAAGATGGGAAGTTATGGAGGAATCAGTCTTTGTTTCCTCAGTTAGTCATTCAAACTAGGGAAAGGAAGGAGAAAATACTCAGGGATTTGCATGAGAATTTAGGTCATAGAGGTCAAGATGAGATGTATCACAGAGTCAGGGAAAGATTCTGGTGGCCCAATATGAAGAAAGAGGTAAGAGATTGGGTTAAATCTTGTCCAGAATGTCAGCATAGGATTTACAGAAAGCCAAAAGAGAAAGGTAGAGCAATGGGCAAAGATACTGTTTCTGGTAGGATCAGTTTAGACGCAGTTCATATAAAAGAAGGATTCTGTAAATACTTGGTAGTAGCCAGAGATGATCTATCAGGATAGGTCAAAGCAGAACCATTGGTAAACCTTAAGGCGAGTAATGTAGCTGAATTCTTAAAGAGAGAATGGATTTATAGGTATGGGGTAATGAAAATAGCAACCGTGGATGGAGGTGCTCAATTTTCTGGAGAATTCCAAGATGTAGTCAAAGATATAGGCACTAAGCTACAAGTTGAAACACCATATTATCCTGAAGCAGAAGGAATGATAGAAAGAGGGCATCAAGTTATAAAGGATGCGTTGGTTAAGTTATGTGGAAATAATGTGGCAAAGTGGAAGAGCTACTTTCCATTAGTTTTGTTTGCAGATAGGATTTCAGTTAAAAGGACAACTGGGTTTTCACTGTATGAACTTATGTTTGGTCAAAGGGAAGTACTACCTATGGATCTAGAGGCTGGATCTTTTCTAGGATGCAATTGGGATCAAGTGTTCTTGACTGAAGATTTAATTTTAGCAAGGGTAGCGCAACTTGAAAGGAAAGATGAGTTCGTGGAGAAGGTATATGATAGAATGATTCAGATCCAGGACAAATCAGTTAAATATTGGGATGAGCCTTTAGCTCATAGATTGAGGAAGCCATTGAACCCAGGATATTTGGTTTTGGTCTATAATAAAAGTCTAGAAAGCCAATGGGGTGAAATGTTTGCTGACAGATGGAATGGTCCTTATAGGATAAGGAAGAAAATAACTGGAGGAATCGGATGGTACTGAATGGAAGAAATGTGTAGCAGCAGATCTGATCAAAAGATTCTACCCAAGGGGTGCTCCAGTGGTACAGGATAACCTCTGGAATGTGGGAAAACTACCAGAATAACCTCTGGGAAGAGGCTAAACTATCAATGTTCTTTTTTATAATTTTTTTATGTTTCCTCCAGGAAGAGGTTAAATTAACAAGTTATGTTTAAGGTTTATTTTTCTAAGAGGCCTCACAGGAGGCTTTGACGCAGTTGTGATGGGTAGAGGGCGCTAACCAGAAGTTAAGAGGACTATGGCTGAGCAGGCAACTGGCATAAGCACTCAGATGAGGGCATAGAGAAAAATGGAATCTTATATTTTCATTGTTTGAGGAGACATGAAAAGATAGGCAAATGGATTGAGGGAGATGCGTACCATGTAAATGCAAAAGACACTGGGAATTTAGCCAATGGGTTAATCAACCAGGAGTGGAATAATGACTTATAGATGGGGTGCTCTACAGTTCAATACTTATTTAAATCATGTATTTTTGTATTGCAGTAAAGGCAGTAAAATTTTTAATTTTTAAATTTTATTCTATGATTTTTTTACAGGGTCTATAGTCTTTTAAAGAAAGTAGAGGGAGAGAAGTTAGGCAATCCAAATTTAAAAGACAACTAATATTGAATACAGGTGTAAAAGAATAGCGCTGTGTCTAGGATGTTTATTTAAAGCCATAGTAAAAGATGGAGACTATGTACAGAGATATTGGAAAAAGAAGGCTTAGAGGAAAAGCACTAGTGGATTATTCAGTTTTGTTGTTAAAGCTATTAGGATATCCTTTCCATTCTTCAGGCATGACAAAGTGATGAGGATTGTCAGGGAATCCAAGAATAGTCAAAGAACTGATCTCATTCATTAGCTGACCTATCATTTCAATATGGGTATAATGAGCTTCAAGCTCAGCATCAGAAAAAGCTCGTATGTGATTATAGGGTAGAGACATAGAATTGCATATAAGGCAAAGTCTGGAAAAAAATTTCATGGAATGTACAAAAGGTAGTGGAATAGGAACTCATCCCAGGGAGATGGATTCGTTAAAGCCTACAAGATAGAACAGGAGTCAATAGGTAATGGAGGGATAAGTATAATGAAAGGAACTTACTTGCTAATAAGTTATGGGGGTGCGCTGATGGAAAGGAGACAGTAACCATGTCCCAAGAAGCTGTAGAGGAGCCTGAATGCATAGAAGCATTGGAGCTTGGGGAAGAAGAAGGTGCAGCGCTAGGCTGAATGGATATTTTTCACCTGGAATAAGTGGGAAGTGATGATGATTCATAAGGGACATCAGTAATGGGACAAGAATTTATGCTGGTAGGACTAGTAGTGGTTATTATAGGAACACTACTGGTGGAACTAGATTGGAAACAAATGTAGCCAGTAGGCTGAGGACTATTTTGGTTTAGGGAGGTGTTACAAGTCTTATGATATCTAAAACAATAATTGCAGGCAGGTCTAAAGGAGGCATACCCCCAAGGTCTAGAAAAGGTGCAATGGAAATTGCAACATTTGCAGAAAGAGCACGCTTGATCTCTGGGAATGGTGCAGTATTGAGTCATGATACTAAGATGATGGAAATGTCAATTATTAGATGGGCTATTTATAGGCTAAGAATGGAATTATAGAAAAGGCATCAGTTGTGCTGTGGTCTTCCAACATTGGCAGAGCCCTTTGTTGGTTTATTTGGCGTTGTTTTGATATGCCTTAAATGGCATTGTTTAATAATTAGGTGTTTTTCTGGATTTACTCAGCAAAAATTGGGACTACAGGGATTTGGGTACTACCATTGGATAGCCCTGGATTTTCTCTATATTTTATGTCTTGCTGACATTTTCCAGATTTTAAGTATTAAGGGGATAATTTCTCATTTTTCATTTAAAAAGATAGCTGTTTAATTTTGTTTTTTGTGTTTTACTGGCTAACCTTAAGTCTTAGGGTTAAGTGCTTAGTACCGTTAGAATGGGCTAATTTTTCTCTACATTTCATGTCTCAATGTTGTTATAGCCTAATTATGCGTTTTAAGGTTCTAGTAGTTGTAGTAGATTTTTCTAAGTATTTTGGGTATTTTTGGTGGGTTTTGGTGGTTTTCTGGCTTCAGGGTGGTCCGGCCGCCACAGGTGGGCCTCCCGACCTTGTTGCTAGAAGGCTGAGAAGCGTTTCTAGAGGGTTTTTATCCAATTTGGCGGTCAAGAACACCAAATTTGTTGTTGTGCATGGGCTCTTAGATAGTGGTCTGTGTACATAGTGAATAAGACAGTTTGGGGCAACCTTATTTATCATACAACCATCCGGAGGTGATATCCTTGTTCCTCACTCAGTTTTCACTGTTTTTGGCCACAATTGGCTGTGTTTGTTGCAAGGTTAGTTCTTCATTTAACTCAACTTTGGCAACTGGTTTCTCTGGTGTAGCTTAGCAACCTGCATCAAGTATAATTGCTGTTTTCTGTGCAACAAGTGCACAGTGTTTTGTTTTTCTAGTGTGGATCTTTCTGCATTTCAGGTTCTCTTTGGTCTGTGGTCTATTTAGGCTACTGTATTGACTTTTAAAGAAGTCAAGAAGTGTTTTGGAAGGGGCATTGTAACAGTCTCTGATTTGCTGTAGCAAATAAATCTCACCTGGTATTTCTCAAAGGGACAGGGGTTTTTCTCTCCAGTTTTACTCCAACTCCCTTGGTCAAGGCCTATAGCTAGTACTATAGGATTCTCTACATTTCTGGCACCCAACGTGGGGTCAGGATTTGCTAGCTTTTTGGAATCTCTGTTACTGTTGGACTCTCTTCTTTTGTGGACTCTTTGTGGATTTTGAATTTTTGGTGCTGTATCTCTCTGTGGTTGGTCTAGGGGGTCTTCTCTCTAGTTGGATTTGGTCCCTCCTAGGTCTCTGAAGGCTATTGCGGGGACTTTGCCTATCTGTGGTGGAAATTTGGGGAGATGTAATGGGAAATAGTTAGGATGGTCAGAATCAAGTCATGGAAAGGGCAAATTTGCTTTGGAGAGGAGGCAAGGTTATTTTTGGAGATCTTTGAAGCTGCTTCTGATTTGGATAGGGTGAAGCAGGTGATCTTCTTCATTGATGATAGAGAGGTGGTGAAGGAAGCTCTTAGGATGGAGGGATATAGTATTCAGGATTGGGGAAAGTTAAAGATGGAATTTATCAGGAGGTGGCCCACTGTGTTTTCAATGGATGATCTTTATGGAATTGCTAGGAAATGGGAAATGGATGGCAGTGTAACTTCTCTGGTTCAGTATGGTAAATTTATGGAGGAATTTGCAGAGGTTATGGATTATCTGGATTATAATGGTGTGTCCTCTCATGAAATGGAGGTCAAGAGATTATTTTGGAGTGCCATGGGTCTGGATGTCAAAAAGGAGGTTCAGGGATTTCTGTTAAAGGCTGGGCTGATGAAGACACTTCTAAATAGAGAAAGTAGGATTCCTGCTATAGGTGTTTTGAAGAAGGCTATTCTGGGGCATCTTGAAAACCTTGTTTCTAAAGAGGTGGAACCTGAAAATCAAAATTTAATGGATGGAAAGGTTCAAGAAGAAGTGGCAGAAAATTCAGCTACAGTGGAAATTTTGGAATCACTCACTTTGGGAGAAGATGATGTTTGTGATGTTTCAGAAATATTTGTTTCTTTAACAGATGATGTCAATGGATCTCAAGAGAGTGCTTCATTTTATGTTTTGGATATGTACACACTGGATGATTATTTTATCTTTTCAGAGGTGGATGAGCTCTGTGGGAAGGAAAAATTGGATGTTCATGATGATATGGTTTCTTCATGTTTAGATAATGTATTTTTGGATGAAGATGTTTATTTAAGATCTGTTGATGGTCAGAAAGAGTCTGTGTTGGATCTATTTCTCTTAGAGGAATATCATGTTCTGAGTGCTCCTTTAAGTTCAGAAGATGAATGCTTGGAGGAGGATTTTAATTATGATGTTATGGACTCTATTCTGGAGGATCTTTTGGATTCTCAGAGTAATTATGAACTTTATGATTTATGGCCTCATGAAAAAGATTCTCAGTTTCTTCTTTCAAATTCAGAGGATGGAAGAAGTGGTGACAATATCTCTATAGAAAGTTTGGATCTTCAGAATGATTATGCTCTGGATGTATGTTTGTTGAAGGAATATAATTCCAAGCTGGTTCCCTCAATATCAGAAGATGATTGCTTGGGGGAAGATGATTCTTTTAGTGTTCTGGGTCCTATTTTAGAGAAATTTTTGAAATTTCAGAAAAATTTTGTGATGGATGACTTGGAGTTAGAGTCAGTGGATTCTCAGCTGCTTAACTCAAATGGAGAAGTTTTCTGTAGGGTGAAGGGGGAAATTATTGGTAATTTGAATTTCCCTTACATGGAAGAGGTCATTTTTGATTCTCATTGTAGATAAATTAAAGATGTGGTGGCTGCTCCTTCAATCTCAAAGGATGCAGAGTTGTTGGAAACTGGGATTGAAATTGTTGGTAAAGTTAGTGTATGGAGAAAGATGGATGATTTTTTTGGAGGTCTGATTATGGGATATCAGAATTGGAAGAGGGGCTTAGCTTTTTGGAGCCCTAGGGGCAAAAATATTGATTTCAACCTGGGAATTTCAAGAATCTGAATCCTCAGAAATGAGGATAAACTACTTAATTTGTTTTGGTTTTGTTTAATTTGGCCTCTATGTATTTGGTCAGGATTTATTTTTGTTTTGTCAAATTCTTATCAGTCTCCCTGGTTCAAGTCTATATAAAAATATGTAAAAAAAAATCTTAGCATAATGAAGATGGAAGAAAAGAAAAATTCAAGTGAGGATGGACATTTTACTTAAAAGAAAATGAAGATAAAAATGATGATCTTTGGTTTTATCTAACCTCCAGAATGAGGTTAAACTGCAAAAAAAAAATTAATTCTAAAGTGGATTTATGGCTTTCAAGAATTTTAATGGTTTTTAATGGTTTTGGTTTTTTTATGGGAGAAAATTTGTGTTGGAAAATCCTTTTGTTAGAAGGTACCCAAGGGTGGGGCCTCTAGATTTGATTTTGGCAAGTGTGGGGGTAACTGATGGGCTGGCTGCTCTGTAGAACAGCTACCCCAGATTGTCTGTTTCCAACCCCCTTCTCTTAATTTGGTTGAACCCTAGTATTGGTTTCTCTTCACAGGTTTTAGTCTTCTATGACTTCAAACTGGAAATTCTTTTGGTCTTCAAGTGCTGGACTCTTCATTCTTATTTTTTTTACTTTATTGTGTTGGATGTTGTGTTTTTTGTTAGAAGGTACCCAGGGGGGGCTTCTAGATTTTATTTTGGCAAGTGTGGGGGTAACTGATGAGCTGGCTGCTCTGTAGAACAGTTACCCCATAATGTCTGTTTCAAGTATTTTGTTTGTCCTAGTTTAATCCTAGTTCTGGTTTTTGTTATTCAGGTTTTCAAGTCCTCTATGACTTAAAACTGGACTGGACTGGTTCCTTGGCTTTGGATGTTTTTTGGTGCTTTTGGATTAATGGTGGATCACTGGTGGTCTCCCATCATTTTTACTAATTGGAGGGAGCCCACTCAGTGATCTTTTCTGTGGACCTGGACTTGGCTCTGTTATGTGGTTTTAGGGTGCTGGCTGTAAAAGTGGTGGATTCAAGATTATTTTCTTTTTTTCTCTTTTTTTCTTTTAATTTTTTTTATGGAGGCCATGTTTGTTCAAAGGCTCAAGATAGGGCTCTGGCAAAGTTTTTGGTAGAAGAGGAGGAGTCAAAATAAAAAAATAATTTTTTATGTGTGACCACATCAAGGTGCACTTGGATGTGGGTAAGGTATCAGGGGATCAGCTCATCAATTGGCTGGGGGATACCATTTTGTTATTTTTTTAGACAGGATGAAGTTTCTAGTGGAACTCATGAACTGTTGGATACTACTTCAAGATGTTCTGTTAGTCCTCCAAGACTTAAAACTGGCTGGGTTTTTTTAAGATTGCTTCAAGATTTTTATTTTTGTTACTACTGTGGATCTGTTAGTCCTCTAAGACTTTAAACTGGCTGTTTTCAAGGTTTTATCAAGAATTTGGCTTATGCTTTTTTGGATCTACTAGTCCTCCAAGACTTTAAACTGGCTGATTAAAATTTTATTTTAAGAATTTGAATCTTCTATGGGTTCTGTAGTCTGTCAAGACTTTAAACTGAACACTGCAGATAGTCTGTCAAGACTTTTAACTGAACACTTTGGATAGTCTGTCAAGACTTTAAACTGAACACTGTGGATAGTCTATCAAGACTTTAAACTGAACACTGGGGAAGTACATCAAGACTTTAAACTGAATGCTGTGGTTGAGTCCTTCAGGACTATAAACTGATAAGGGGAGTTGGTGTGATTCTGGCAGAGGGCATCCAAAGGGGGAGTCTCTGAATTTAGTTAAGGCAAGTGTGGGGGTAACCGATGATCTGGCTGCCCTGTAGAACAGTTACCCCAGAATCTTAGTTTGTTACTTTGGTCTTTAATGTTTTGATCTCTGTTTCTGTCTTTTTCATTTAGGTTTTGAGTCCCCCAAGACTATAAAATGAGGGCTGTTAGTCCCCCAAGACTTAAAACTGAGGATTAGTCCCCCAAGACTTAAAACTGAGGATTAGTCCCCCATGAATGTAAACTGAGGAACTTTTTTTATGATTATTGGCTACATTCAGGAAGTCTGGAGAGTGTCAAGAATTTTTTTATTTCTAAGTCAGGAGATTAATCAAGAGTCAAGAGGTAGAAGAGAATCAAGAGATGTAACAAAATGTTCAGCATTGGCTTTGAATTTTTGTATGAGGTTCTTCCTTTTCTCAAGGTCAAGTGGATTTCTGGCAGGAGTGGATTGGAAGTAGTTCAGTATGAGATGCTTCTGTTGAGAAGAATTTTGTTGAAATTTGTCCTTGACGATGGGCAATGGATTAGGTGGGGGTACTTCAATGGTTCCCACATTGTCATCATTACTGTCTGGATGGAAATGAACTGGAATTTGTCAGATTCAATTTCAGTATGAAGAAGTATTGGGATTACCATCAGAAGGACCAGGGATGGTAGAGCTAGTGGTTGTAGCAAGGTTGGCACTTTTTTTTTGAAGGGTGTAATTTGTTGACCAGTCTGGGGATCAGGATAAATGACCTGGATATTTTGGTGCTGGTAGAAGTTGGATCAGGTTGTGGAGGAGGAAAAGATGTTGAAGAGGACAATGGACCAGGTCTGAAACAAGTCTTCTTCCTAGAGTGAAAGGCATCACAGGAGGTTCTGTAGGGATGAGCCGGTGGTGTGATGGTACAGATGAGTTATTGTCAATGCAGTATTGGCAAGGACCCATGTCAGTAGCAGATTTGGAAAGAAAGCTGAACATGGTGGTTGTGATGAAGGAGAATGTGGACATTTTCAATTGGAGGGAGGATGTGGTCTTCCAACATTGGCGGAGCCTTTGTTGGTTTATTTGGTGTTCTTTTGATATGCCTTAAATGGCATTGTTTAATAATTAGGTGTTTTTCTAGATTTACTCAGCAAATATTGGGATGACAGGTATGTGGGTACTACCATTGGATAGCCCCATATTTTCTCTATATTTTATGTCTTGACAACATTTTCCAGATTTTAAGTATTAAGGGGATAATTTCTTATTTTTCATTTAAAAAGATAGCTGTATAGTTTTGTTTTTTGTATTTTATGTGCTAACCTTACTTCTTAGGGTTAAGTGCTTAGTACCATTAGAATGGGCTAATTTTTCTCTACATTTCATGTCTCAATGTTGTTATAGCCTAATTATGTGTTTTAAAGGTTTTAGTAGTCATAGTAGATTTTTCTAAGTATTTTGGGTATTTTTGGAGGTTTTCTGGCTTCAGGGTGGTCAGGCCACCTTGGTGCTAGAAGGCTGGGAAGCGTTTCTTGAGGGGTTTGATCCAATTTGGCAGTCAAGAACACCAAATTTGTTGTTGTGCATGGGCTCTTAGATAGTGGTTTGTGTGTACATAGTGAATAAGACAGTTTGGGGAAACCTTATTTATCATACAACCATCTGAAGGTGATATCATTGTTCCTCACTCAGTTTTCACTGTTTTTGGCCACAATTGGCTGTGTTTGTTGCAAGGTTAGTTCTTCATTTAACTCAACTTTGGCAACTGGTTTCTCTGGTGTAGCTTTGCAACCTGCATCAAGTATTATTGCTGTTTTCTGTGCAACAAGTGCACAGTGTTTTGTTTTTCTGGTGTGGATCTTTCTTCATTTTAGGTTCTCTTTGGTCTGTGGTTTATTTAGGCTACAGTCTTGACTTTTAAAGCAGTCAAGAAGTGTTTTGGAAGGGGCATTGTAACAGTCTCTGATTTGCTGTAGCAAATAAATCTCACATGGTATTTCTCAAAGGGACAGGGGTTTTTCTCTCCAGTTTAACTCAAACTCCCTTGGTCAAAGCCTATAGCTAGTACTATAGGATTGTCTACAGCGCAATATCTGACTTGAGCACTGAATGGTCTCTAAGGAATAGGTGAAGGATTTTTGTCATAGAAAAAGGGACCCAAGGGAAAAGTGGAATCTGTTGCAGTCAAGGGAAAGTCATGTATTGAAAAAATCTGAAGATTTCAAGGGAACTCCTGCATATATGACGCAGAGGATGTATTTGCTGCTATAGGGATTAGCGCTGATCTTAAGTTTTTTTTTGTTTTTTTTTGTTTCAACTTTCAGAAGCACTTAGTAAAAGGGTGCGCTGGCAAGTTTGGAAGAAGGATGATTTTTTTTCTGTTGGAAACTCATCTTGTAGTTGAAGGGCTCTCACAAAGAATTTAAGATGAGAATATAAGATATTTTATTACTTTTTACAGGCTATGTACACGTTATAGAAAGAAGGATACAATGTAGATGATGAAAAGAAGATTTTTCTTAGTATTCTGTGTCATCGAAGATTGGGATGCAGAAAGCCCAGTAATTAACAGCCTCTTGCATTTTTTGTTGGACGGTAGTAATTAGCTGTGTGCGTTGGTTATACTCGGTGTGAGTATAGACCGGGACTGCCTTGAGGAATTTCTTGACAGCAGTGAACATGTCATTCATTTGATGCATGGTTGCATCATATGGTGCACAGGCAATATGCTCTGCAAATCCCCAGTTTCGAGCCATGGCAGGCTCTTCCTCATTGTAGAACAAAGGGGTATCAACAGTCCAACCATCTGGAATGATGGAATCACCAACTGGCTGCATGGCAGTCCAGTCAGGAGTTGGTGTACAAGGTGTGCACTCATGAAGAGCAGCGGAATCCCAGAAGGGATCTTCTTCCAGAGCAGGAAGGAACAGTGGTTTGTTTGGTGGAGGAGGTGTCTCAGAATAAGGACTGGCTGGCGCATTCTAGAAAAGAAAGGAAGGGTATTAGTGTTAGGTCAGATAAGGAAGAAGAAGAGAAAGGAACTTACAGTATGGTTACTCTCTTCTGAAAAGAGTGATCTAGAAATTGAAGCAACACTACTGGGAGTAGGCGCCCGGAAACCAACCTTGACACCTTTGTTGTCAGGTGGTGTAGCTGGTGCAGGCACAGGGCGCTTGATGGTCATCTGACTCATCATGTCTGTAGTAGAGGTGTTTGGTTCTAGACGCGCAAAGGTGGGCGGCCCATTGTAGCTACATTTTTTTTGTGACTTTTGCATAAATCACATGAATAGAAAGAAAAGGAAGTTAGTAATGATAGGATGAAAGAAAAGGAAGAAAAATTAAGGAAAACTTACATTAAAATAAGTCTTGCCATGGCAGGCTTTTGAAAAGTGGCAGGGGATTATGCCATTTTTGGTGCAGCAGGTGCATCTTGTCCTACCCATCAGCGTAGTGACTGGTGTCATGGGAGGAGTAGAAGGGGGCTGCATGTGCATGTACTGTCAGATAGCATTCACAAAATTGGTGGTATTCTCGGTATTAATGGTAGTGTTTCTTGTTTTCATTATTTAGAAGTTATAAATAAAAAGGGATAAAAGTATATAAGAGGGTATAAATATGTAGTAGAAGAAGAAGGGGATGATGATGATGATTTATAGAAAATGGAGGAAGGAAATGCTGTGAGGCGCAGGTTACTTATAGGCACCTGGGTACAGTTGCAAGTAGAGAGAGGATGTGGTACGTGCCTCACTGGTAAACAATCTTTTGGACCAATCAGCTTTTGTAGCCCAGGAAGAACAAAGGGGAATCATAGAGCAGTAGATAGCGCTATTATAAATATGTAATGGTATGTTATCAACTTGGGAATGCAAGTGCTGAACATTATAGATTTGGATTTTCCAATAATTGTGTGTTATGCCTTAAGGAAGGAATTATGGCTGAAGGAAGGCCTCAAGTACATAGTATACTGCACAGCGGCTAGTGTGGTAACTTACTGAAACAGGTAATGTAAGTTTCAGAGGCTAACTTGTTAAGTGAATTGTCAGAACTATGGACTTAGTAATGAAGCAAGGAGGATGGGGACTTGATCACAAAACTACCCAACAGTCAAAGAGACAAGAATCAGTGCTGAAAGTTGTCAATGTGGGAAGTAGCGCTGAAACAATGCAAAGATACAGTCATAAGCGCGCATGTGGAATATGAGTGAAACAAGTTAATACTAGTATTAGTAAGCATAGGGTATGTTTAGGTGCTTTAGTTGTTACAAGCAGTGTATTTAGTTTACTAATTGATTAGTTATTGTCTTACTAATGTAGAGCTAGAGACAGCACTGGAGATCCACTAGGGAACTGTGTCTGGAGCGCTGAAAAATATAAGAAGGAAAGGCTATCTAATAGTAGTAGTTGAAGTCATCGTTAGGTAGGAAAATTATTATTTGAATCAGTCATTAGATTACAAACATTAGAGCCTCGTATTATATACTTTTGAAATATATTGTGATATATAGTGATTTGTCTATTTTGTGATTACTCTGATAACAGTAAGAGATTGGATTTTTCTGCGATTAAGTGTTTAAGAGCATATTGGAGATATTCTGAGTCTTTTAGAGTTCGTGCATCTGTGTGTGTATTTCATATAGTATAGTGAAAAATTGCAACACAGAGAGAATATATAGATTCAGTAGGATAAACTATTATTAGAGTTATTTTATTTCTATAATAAGGCATATTCAAAGAGAGTGCTTCAAGAGTGAGTAGCTGTGGATACTAGTGCTTATTAAGAATAGAAATATCCAGATAGTAATATTTGTTTTTCCTTATCTTTTAACTCATCTCTCAACTTATAAACTATCTAGTCAGATATTAGTGTTACACATTATTGCACTGTCTTTAAAATAAGAGTGGCAGGCACTTCTTTTTAGAAATTGAAGAGAAGAACCAACCCATCTTGAATTGTGTCTACTGCTTAGTACTTTAGAACTTTCTACACCATGATGAGGAACTAGACTTGATTGATTATGATGAGACTTCTTTAAATTCTCCTTTGAGTACAAAACTTGCTCAAATTAATCAATTGCTGGACCAATCAGGATTTAGAGATGCAAGAAGTGGAAATAAAAGTACAAAAAAAGCTGCTCTGGATCAAAATCCTTCATTGAACCCCCCAGAAGAGCTTCCAAGAGGATTCAAGATAAATAAGATGCCCTTTCAGAAGCAAGTCAGAAACCTCTCTAGTCACATCAAGGAGTTGAGGGCAGAGAACCTCAAACTAAGATATAAAGTAGAAACTCTAGAAGAAAAGGTAAGAAACATAGAATCCTTTCTTCAAGAGAAGAGGAAACCTCCTCCAAAAACATCAAAAGCACTTCCACAATTGTCTCCTCAACCACAGGAAAAGGTGGAAATTTCAAAATGGCAATGGGACTGGCTAAACACCCAGTGGGACTCCTTGCAGGCTCAACAACAACAAGCACCTCTGGAAGGCCATTACAGGCCCCATCAATTAACCCCAGCCCCTCCTCATCCCTACCAAGGAGGAAAAAGGAAAAAAACCCCTCAAATTCAAATTTTTCCAAAGCCATGGTAAGCCCCTCCATTGAATATCAAGTACCCTTTCTTGTCACTAATCCAGTTCCTTCAGGTGATTTTGGAGGAGGTGATGATACTTTGAGACAAGTAGAGGCTGGCTCTAGTAGGCTTATCAATCAATATTCAGATGTAACTAATCCTTTAGTATTGATTGCTACTTCAATGATTAATCCTGATATGGCTTTTATTGATGAAACACTTTATCCTGAATTTTATGAGAATCTGGAAAACCACTCTGTTTCCTTGTTTAGAAATACTCCAGATGTACCTACAATTAATGATGAATATTTGAGAGATATTATTGCCAAGCAAAATAATATAATGAACAACATGCAATTGACTCAAAAATTTAATAGTTTGTTAACTGAAAAAGGGTACCAATCAGTTAGAAGTGAATTACAGAAATTTTCTGATGATTTTTATAAGTACAAAGTAACTCATGAGAAGAAAGTTGCTTTGTGGAAAAATATCAACAATGATTTGTCTAAATTACAAGACACTGTGTCTATCTATTGCCAGGAACTAGAGGGACATAAGATGAACTTAAAGAGACTAAGTGACCATTATTCATCTCTGCAAAAAAAGAACCAATTATGTCACGCGCCATGTGACACTCGAGGCAAAAGCAGCTCATTAAATCAATAAAACAGAGGTTTAAATCCATACTCAAAGCGCAGAAAGTGATTCTACATAGCAACAGAAACTTCCCTTTGTGTACTCACTATTCAACCATGCTAATCTAAACTTTAAATCTAAATTAGTCAATTTCTCAAAAGTGTGTTTAGTCTTTTCTTCAATAAGCGACGCACAGTGCAATAGTCAATGCAATATTCCGCTAAAAGGTTTATTAAGTATCTGTGGGTTATTAAAAGGGGTAGTGAGCATGGACGGGATGGTTAGTGGAGGATTAAGGGGTTAATGAATGTTAGTGAGGAGGGTCCAGGTGTAACGGGTGTAATTTTGGAGGTCTGTGGTGTGCGGAATGATGGATGGGTATGAGGTCAATGCGAGGAGGAGTAATAGATATAAAAGGGGTTGGATTTTGGCTTAATATTTCTTTAGAATTAAATTATAAAACATATTTATAGCTAATAGTGGTAAAACTGCAAGTTAAATCATTATTGTTGTATATTTCCTTATTTTCTCAATAATCATTTCTAAACTTAAATCTTTGATTGTTGAGTTTACAACCCTTTGTGAGATTCTAAGAATATTAGTATTACCTTAAATTATATTAAGATTCTTATTGAACATATCTCAAAGCAGTAGCTCTTCCTTTGAGTCATCTTCTAATTGCTTCTTCGAACATTCCCTCTGTGCTTTGAAGAAGTTTCTAAACTCCTCCCTTCATCTCACTTTCAGGAACACCCTCAAGCTTCTGTGTAGGTCATCCGGTGACAGTATAATTTAATTCTCCGTAGTTCTCATTCTTTGCACTACTACGTCCTTTTTCAGGTTTTTTCTTAATTCTTAAAATGGAACCTGTTCAACGCACTCCTCCTACGGGCGCTACTACTAGGGCTTGCACCAGAGGCAGGCCAACAGCCACATGGCCTGTTTCTTGCACTCACTCCCTGGAACCTCTCTACCTTAGGGAATGGCAACACTCAGTCCAATCTGTAGAAGATATCCCACAGGATTTTGATGATTCTAGTGATGATAAAGAAGGAGAGGATACAATGCACAAGGCACCATCTG
Source organism: Hemileia vastatrix (assembly GCA_030280995.1). NCBI lineage: Eukaryota > Fungi > Basidiomycota > Pucciniomycetes > Pucciniales > Zaghouaniaceae > Hemileia > Hemileia vastatrix. Next base: position 15,459,547 of record JASXTE010000006.1, on the reverse strand, counting down.
CCCCTGCTACACACCCTTCTGGTCAACCTTTGGAACCTGGACCATCTAATTCTCTGGAAGACTTCATGAGACTTTTCATGAAGACCCTTTCAAATCCAACGTCTTTGGAGGGATCAAAATTTAAAACTCCTTCCATGAAATCTCCTGATAAATTTTATGGAGAACATCCAGACAGATTGCAACCTTTCTTGAAAACATGCAACCTCCTGTTCCATAATGGCCCTCGAACCTTCAATAAAAACCAATTGAAGGTTGTTTACGCTTCTTCATTCCTAGCTGGAAAGGAAGCAAGGTGGTTCAAGCCTTATCTTCTTATTCTCTCTTCAACAGAAACCCACTTACTCATTAATAAATGGGAAAAGTTCAAAGACCAACTTTTTACGTTGTTTGGTGACCCTAATGAAACTGACAACGCAAAAATTGAACTTGACTTCCTCTGCATGAGTGATAATGGTAAAGCCTCTGAATATATCTTGAACTTCAGAGCACTTCAAACTTGAGTAGGTTGGAATGATGCTGCCCTCAAGTATCATTTCAAAAAGGGACTTCCTTCGAGGATTCTGGATCAATTAAATCTTCATGGTCAGAAGATGACTACTTTTACGGATTTAATGGATTGAACCCTCGAACTTGATGGCATTTACCAAGGACAACTACAACATCGTCGATACGCCAACAAATCTCAAGGCCTAAATTTTAAATTGGGACCTTCTCCACACCCACCGCCAACTCAATCCTCCTCAACTCAATCCAAACCCAATAAGGGAAAGGACAAACCTCGACCCCAGGCAATATCAGTAAGGTACTGGAACCAAAAGGGGAATTTAAAGAAGCTGAGAGGAAGAGATGAGCAGATAATGGGTTATGTATGTATTGTGGGGGTAAGCACAAGCTAGAAGATTGTGTAAAGTTGAAGGAAAGAGAAGGTACTAGTTCAAGGTCAAAAAACTAGTAGATAGTTTACTTTTGTGCAAAGCAAACTATCTTATCTCTCCCAGTGCACAGAACCTCCATGTCTTAAGGACTGGAGTTGCCTTAAAATGCTTGAGATTCACTCTTTTTAAGGAGGATACCACCTTCAGTTGTCTTATAGACTCTGGAGCTTCAATTTCTTTTTTCAGTTTATCTTTTTCCAAGAAGTTAAAGCTGAAATTTACAGATATTGATTGAACTCCAATTTATTTGGTCAAATCAGAGGTACCCAAATATTGGGTAAGTAAGAAAGTTTTATGGGTTTTCAACTTTCCGAAATTTCCCCCCTTCAAGTGGGAATTATCAGTCTTGGAGGCCCCAAGGATGGACAATACCATTCTTGGCCATGACTTTTTAATGCATTGTAATCCTGAAATTGATTGGACACGGGGATTGATCACCCCACGCACTAAGTATATTTCTGATTCTTCAATGCAGGTCAATAGGGAGTTAAACAACCTGCCTGAAAATGTCCTGCTAGAGGACAAATCTCTGCCAGATGACTTTCAAGCATCTGATTTTTCTCTAAATGAGAAATTGACCAACCCTTCTAGCTTGATCACTTCACTTGAAGAGGATTTAAATTGCCTCAAAGTAGTCAAATTATGCTCTCTCAATTCTGGTCTTCCCTCAACAGATTCTCTCGAAGATGATGAGGACAACCAAATCAACGTTGAAGCCATTAAATCAACTCTACCGGAAATCTATCACAATTTCCTCAATGTTTTCTCAATCCGCAAGGCCAATAAGTTACCACCTCATCGACCCTACAACCATCAAATAAAGTTAATAGGTCTAGCACCTCTGGAAAGTCCTGTCTATTCTTTGTCAAAGGACGAATCTCAAGTTCTTCGAGACAACATTGCAGAGAATGTAGCAAAAGGTTTCATCAGAGCCAGTAAATCTCCAACTGGCTCCCCTGTTCTTTTTGTAAAGAAAAAGGATGGAAGCCTTAGGTTGTGTGTTGACTATAGAAAGCTCAAGACAGTCACTAGGAAGAGTGCATATCCTGTTCCTCCTATGTCATTGCTTCTTAACCTTTTTAATGGTGCTAATTTCTTTTCTAAAATTGATCTTAGAGGTGCTTATAATCTTATTTGCATTGTGGAAGGTCATGAACCACTGAATGCAATGCGCACTAGATTTGGTAGTTTTGAATATTTAGTCATGCCTTTTGGATTGTGTAATGCACCATCTACTTTTCAAACCTTAGTTAATGACATCTTTCAAGATGTTGTTGAACAATTTGTTTTTGTATATTTAGACGATATTTTAATTTTCTCGAAGACATTAGATAAACATATTCATCATGTTCAACAGGTTCTAATTCACCTTTGAGATCACGGTCTCTACGCCAAGCACAATAAATTCAAATTCTATCTCAAATCTATTGATTTTTTGGGGTTTAAATTGTCCACTGATGGTTTAGTCATGGACTACAAAAAGGTCCAAAAAGTCCTGGAATGGCCTGAGCCCAAAACCGTTAAATCCCTCCAAGGATTTTTGGGTTTTTGTTAATTTCTATAGAAGATTTATTAGAGATTACTCTAAAACTATTTCAAATCTTACTTCTATTCTTAGAAAAGATATTCCTTTTGTTTTTACTTCTACAGCATGAAAGGAATTCAAAGCATTGAAAACTGCGTTCACCACAGCTCCAATTCTTTGACACTTTGATCCTTCTGCTTTGACAATAGTCGAGACATATGCTAGCAATTATGCTATCGCAGAGGTCATTTCTCAATTAAATCCTGAAACAAAATTTTTTCATCCTGTTACTTTTGAGTCACACAAACTCATCGCGGCAGAATTAAATTATGAAATTCATGACAAAGAGCTTTTAGCTATTATTAATTGTCTTAAAAAATGGTGCTCTTTTCTTCTCAGCCTAGATAGTCCTTTTCAAATTCAAACAGACCATAATGCTTTGAAATACTTTAAGTCTTCCAAAGTGTTAACCAGGTGTCAAGCCAGGTGGGCTGAATTTTTGTCTGAATTTCCTTTTTCTATTTCCTATTGCCCAGGTAAGAATTGCATTGTCCCAGATATCCTGTCACATCAGGAAAAAGTTTACCCACAGGGGGGGGACGCATTTGTTGACAAGAACCCAGCAAATGTGAAATTAATTTTCAACGAATCAATGTTAAAGACTCATCAACTTAATTCAATGGCGATTCAATCTTTTCAAAACCCACTATCCAACATCCTCGAAGCTCAGTCAAAGGACAATTATTTTTTAGGGTTAAAAGACAAAATACTCTTGAAGCAAGGGGCCAAAAGATTTAGTATTGAATCAGGTCTATTAGTTTTTGAAGGTAGAGTAGTCATACCCAACAACAATGAAATAAAATTATGGATTTTCAATAGTCAACATGATTCTCCATTAGCTGGTCATTTTGGGGTTGATAAAACCTACCAGTTAATAGCAAGGGATTTCTTCTGGCCAGGATCGACCAGAGAAATCAAGGCCTATATAAGATCTTGTTACAAATGTAATAGGAATAAGGCTCCCCGTCACCGGAAGCATGGGTTGCTTCAACTGCTTCCTATTCCCTCTAAACCTTGGGAATCTTTATCAATGGATTTTATTTCTCAACTTCCTCTTTCTAATAATTTTGATGCTATATTAGTAATAGTAGATATATTTTCAAAAATTTCTATTTTCATAAAAACCACTACTACTGCTACAGCAGAAGATTTGTCAAAATTGTTTCTAGAATATGTATTTTCCAAACATGGCTTACCTAATGATATTATTTCAGATAGAGGCTCATTGTTTGTATCCACATTCTGGACTCAAGTGTGTCGACAACTCAATATCACAAGGAATCTCTCCATGGCCTATCATCCTGAAACCAATGGGCAAACGGAAAGGGTCAACCAAATCCTTGAACAATACCTTTGAATGTATGTCAGTTACCAACAAGACAATTGGACCACATGGTTACCATTGGCCAAATTTGCTTATAATAACTCGACTCATTCTTCAACACAACAATCTCCTTTCAAAACTGTTTATGGAAGACATCCTCGATTCAACTCAATCCATGTAGGAACTAGTCATCCTGCAGAACATTATCTTCGAACCATATCACAACTCCAAGAAGAACTTAAATCAAACTTGGAATTAGCAATTCGAAGGTACAAGGAACAGGCCAAAAAACATTGACAATCTGCTCCTCTCTTTAAAATAGGCGACAAAGTATGGCTCAACGCACAAAACATTTGAACAACTTTACCATCAAAGAAACTAGCCAAAAGGAGCTTGGGACCATTCTAAATCAACTCCGAAGTCTCTAAAACTGCATTTTGACTCAAGCTACCTCCTTAATGGAAGGCTATTCACCCTGTTTTTCACGTATCTCTCCTGGAACTGGCTTGAGAAACATACCCGGGCAGGAACCAACCTCCTCCGGAACCAGTCAAAGTAGAAGACCATCTAGAGTGGGAAGTAAGCCGTATCCTTGATTCAAGAATGTGAAAGGGGAAACTTCAATACCTCGTGGAATGGGAAGGCTTCCTCGATGACTCAGACAAAACATCCTGGGAACCAGCCATCAATGTTTCTAACGCCCCTGAACTCCTAAAATCTTTTCATCTTAAATATCCTTTAAAATTAAAACTTTAGAACTCTCTTATCTTTTTTCTTTTCTTTCTCTTTTCTTTCTTTTCTTAAAAATCTAAAACTTCTTTACTTCTAAAAAATCCTTATTTTTGTTTTCTTTTTTCTTCTTTCTTCTTTTCAAAAGTTTTTCGACCTTCTTTAAAATAAAGTAAAATAAATTTAAATTTAAAATTATATAAAGACTTAAAATTCATAAAAATAAAAACCTTGAAAAATCAATAATTCCTTTAAATTTTTTCCTTTCTTCTCCTTTCAATTTTTTATATACATTTTTTCCTTAAATTCTTTTTCTTCAAACTATCAAAATTTTTCTTGAACTCAACACGACAATCTTTCTCAAACTTCACTTCAACCTTTAAATCTCTCTTTTAAAATTCTTCGAAAAAATTACTTCTTTCTTTCAAATTCTTTTTTCAAAATTATTTTTCTCTTTCTTTTCAAATAACTAAAATTCCTCAAAAATTTCAATAAATAAACTTTCACAAATAACAAATTTTTTCTCATTTAAAATTTCATTTCAAACAAAGCTTTTTTAATCAACTATTCTATTTTTACTTAAAAAAAATTTTCTTTCTTTTCAAAACCTAAAACTAAAAATTTTCTCAGTTAAATATTTTTTCTTTTCTTCTTTCAAAATTTTAAAAACAAAACCTTCATTCAAATATTTTTTTTTCTTTTTATTTTCAAAATCTTATAAAATATATATAAATTTCAATTAAAACAAAGAAATAAAAATAAATAAATAAATACAAAATTTGCTTTCTACTTTTTCTTCCCTCTTTCTTTCTTTTTCCATTTTAAATTTTTTCCTGTATTTTCTCTCAAACCAATTTCTTCATTTTTTCCAAAACCACCCTTATTTCCTTCCTGCATTTCTCAAATACCTCCTCCTCTCCTACCGGTACCACTTCTCCAATCTCCAGTAATTCTTCAGCCACATCAAAGGAGGCAGAATCAATAATCTTGTCGACTTCTCCACTTAAATCTTTGATGAAACAAGCTCGTCGACCCTGCCGAGGTTTCTTCAACCATACCTGGTCAAAAGTTTCCTTGTTGTCCTCCCTCAAATCAATTGTTGGTTGATTTTCTTCAACTGGTATCGATGGCGCCGCTTCCACAATAGGAGCTTTGGTGATGACATCTGAATTGCAAAAAAAATACGGTCATCAGTAACAAAATCTTAAAATAAAGGAAAGCAGACTTACGTTGAAGACCAGGTCAGCCTCTAAAAATAGCTTTGGTGTGACCTCCACTGTCACTTCCTTCTCCTCTTTGGCGTCAGCCTCGAGATGGGGACTTCATCCTCATCTTCTTCAACCAATTCATCCACCTCCTCTTCCACCCCTCGTTTTTTACCTGTGGCCTGGGTTACCCAGGTCGCCACAGTATCCTCAACTTCTTCTGACTGATCGTCCCCGACCAACACGTCCCATATATCTTTGACCACCTCTTTGGTCTTTGGTATTACCCAGTATTTGGTTTTGGTAAACCGTTGTTTGATGTCAGCAATTTTTGAAAGGGCATTGCATGTCACCCGTCTCCAATGGCAAAACTTGCATTTTTGGCGAGGACCTTGTGTGGCCGTGCTTTCAACGCAGAAATATTCCATCAACTCTCAGGCCTTGAAGGCTTGGGAATATTGTCAGGTAACGAATCTACCTTCCGCTTTGGGGTGTGGAGGCGTGGGAGTTGGGGTAGGACAAGTTGACATAATAAATAAAAATAATCAAAAGAGGAATTGAGGGAAAGTAGTGTGGGAAGTATATGTTTCACACTCAACGGAGCTTGCGTTTTATACCCGGGAATCTGTCACGCGCCACGTGACACTTGAGGCAAAAGCAGCTCATTAAATCCATAAAACAGACTTTTAAATCCATACTCGAAGCGCAGAAAGCAATTCTACATAGCAACGGTGACTTCCCTTTGTGTACTCACTATTCAACCGCGCTAATCTAAACTTTAAATCTAAATTATTCAATTTCTCAAAAGTGTGTTTAGTCTTTTCTTCAATAAGCAACGCACAGCACAATAGTCAATGCAATATTCCGCTAAAAGGTTTATTAAGTATCTGTGGGTTATTAAAAGGGGTAGTGAGCATGGACGGGATGTTTAGTGGAGTATTAAGGGGTTAATGGATGTTAGTGAGGAGGGTCCAGGTGTAACGGGTGTAATTTTGGAGGTCTGTGGTGTGCGGAATGATGGATGGGTATGAGGTCAATTCAAGGAGGAGTAATAGATATAAAAGGGGTTGGATTTTGGCTTAATATTTCTTTAGAATTAAATTATAAAATGTATTTATAGTTAATAGTGGTAAAACTGCAAGTTAAATCATTATTGTTGTATATTTCCTTATTTTCTCAATAATCATTTCTAAACTTAAATCTTTGATTGTTGAGTTTACAACCCTTTGTGAGATTCTAAGAATATTAGTATTACCTTAAATTATATTAAGATTCTTATTGAACATATCTCAAAGCAGTAGCTCTTCCTTTGAGTCATCTTCTAATTGCTTCTTCGAACATTCCCTCTGTGCTTTGAAGAAGTTTCTAAACTCCTCCCTTCATCTCACTTTCAGGAACACCCTTGACCTTGTGCGTAGGCCGTCCAGTGACAATAATCTTTTTAAAATATCAATGAGACATTATCCAGTATTCAAAGAGTGAAAACTAGGCTAACAACCATTGAAGAGAAGTTGAATTCATTGTTACATGACCAAAAGTATTCTGACATTTCTTTGAAAGAACGTGTTGCACAAGATACTCCACTTGTACCTGTCCCTAGTTCATATAAAGTAAAATTAGTGCCAGAAATGCCTGTAGATATTACTGAGTTTCCATCAAAAATTGATGATTTACATTTTTCATCTACAGAGCGGTTAAACAATGAGATTACCGCCCAATTGGAGAAGTTACAGCTTCTTCTCACTCAGAAACAAGCTTGTAATAAGTAGACTGCTTCAAATTAAAAGAATTGGCCAAAACTTGACCAATTCCTAACATTTGATGGTGATTCTTCCTCGGACTGGAAACAATTTATTTTCAGAATTGATTACCTGAAGAATTTTTCCCAAATTCCAGATGAAGAAATTATTTCTAAATTGATTTCTTTATCTAACAATGTTTCCCTAATGTGGTATTAATCTGTCCTTTTAGATAAAAATGACTACTCAGAGGAAGATTGGAAGAAATTACTTAAAGCACAATTTGGTGGGTCCAAGTTGAGGTTAGCTCAACAAAGACAGTATGAGGAAGCTAGATGTAGCTCTTCTTCTACTGAAAAACCTATTGAGTACCTGAGGGCAATGGACCCAGATATGGATTTTGAATTATGGAAGGACAGGATCCTCTATAAATTGCCTATTTCTCTGAGAGAATTAATAGTTTCTAGGACGGATTTCTCAAGAGAACCTTCTTCTTTAATTAATACTTTTAATGAGATCATTCAAATAACAAGTATGATTCTAGAAGATTCATTCCTAGAAATTCATTGGAGAAAACCTCAAATTACCAACAGAAACCTCCTGAAAAAGTTGGTAAACCTTCTGCCCCTGTTGCACCTAAAAAATATGCGACAAAAACTTACTTTAAATGCAGCAAGCCTTAGCAGAAAGGCCATGTTTGTGACAAGAAAGTAAATATTGTTGAACAAAAAGAGGAACATGCTGATGAAACAGTTTTCTTGGATGATACTTCAAGTGATTGTGCCAGCAATATTTCATATAAATCTCACCAGGAAATTTTAATTCTGGAAGAAGATATTCATTATTTGAATAATGTTGACATTGCGAATAATGATTTATCTACAGAAGAAGATGCTGAGATCATAAGAAATCTTGAGGAAAGCGTAACTATTATTGCTCCCCTCAAGGCACCAGTCTTTATTAATGGAAATAACATTGAGGTTGTTTTGTATTCTGGAGCTGGAGGAAGTGTAGTATCTGAAAAAGAACTTGCTACAGTGGATCAGGATTAAAAATTAAAACTTATGCCTATCCTTTCTGAGAATTGGAGAGGTTATGGCTCTGTTTTTCCCTATTGGTAAATACAAAGCTACAGTATTTTTCAAATATAACCATGGCTTTGTAAGAGCTATGTGTGATTTTGTATTTATGAAACATGATAACCTAAGCAGTTGGTTCATTGTGGGAAATGATATTTTAACCAAATATGGCATAAAATTGGATTCCTCAAACCAATTCTTCACAATGGGGTTGAATGGGAAGAGAAAATTTAAAATTTCCTCCCCCAAAAAATTATTAACACCAGGATTGAACACATGTCATTCTGTAGTTCAGTATAAAGGAAGATCTACAAAAGAAATGCCTGCCCTCCTGTCTGAAATTGACACTGCTTATTTTGAAGAACAAATTTCTTGTGAGGAAAAATATTCCATCATTCAATTGATAAAATCTTTTCCTATAGCCTTTGCTCATGGGTCACATGAATTAGGATTGGTAAAAGAAGAAATGAAGCTCTTATTGTCTTTCCAATTAACTGAAATACCACCTAGTTTAAAGAAGAATCCTGACCCTGCTTCTCCCACAAAGAGAAAAGATATTGAAGACAATATCTCTACCCTTTTAAAAATGAATATTATTGAAAAGGTAGTTGAAACACCTAAATATTGTGTTATCTCACCTGTCCTAATTTCTTATGAGAAAGATAAGGCCAGGCTATGTGGTGATTATAGTGCATTGAATACTTATACTGTTGATGATATCTATCCTTTACCCAGAATTAGCTCTATACATGCTACCCTACAAGGTGCTAAATATATCAGCTGTTTGGACGGTAACAAGGGATATCACCAGGTACCTGTTGAGAAGAATTCTCAGAATTTTCTGATGATTGATACTCATATGGGTATTTATAAGTATGTTAGGATGCCATTTGGCCCTAAAAATGCCCCTTCAGTTTTACAAAAAGTTATTGATAACACATTCCATCAAGAAATAATTGAAGGATGGCTGATGGTTTATATTGATGATATAATCATATTCTCTAAAACATTTGAAGACCATATTAACCACCTGTGTAAAGTATTCCATAAAATGGATGAGATAAATATGACACTTGCATTGAAGAAATGCAAATTTGGTTTTCATTCCTTAAAAGTGCTTGGTCATGTTGTCTCAGGCTTACAGATATGTGTTGACCAAAACAAAGTGGCAGCCATACAACAGGTGAAGGCTCCTACCACAGTTAGAGAGCTCCAGAGTTTTTTGGGAATGTGTGGATACTATAGACAGTATATTAAAAATTACTAAGTCATAGCATTACCCCTTACCCAATTGACTAGTAAAGATGTTGCTTTTGTCTGGAACAGTGAAAGAAAAAGAGCTTTTGACACTATGAAACATTGTTTGATGTCAGCACCAATTCTTGCTTTACCTGACTTTAATCAACCATTTTTTTATACACTGATGCCAGTTTTATTGTTCTTGGTGCTGCCCTCCATCAAAAAAAAGTGATGAATGATTAAGTATCAGAAGTATTAATTTGTTATATTTCAAAAACCTTGAGAAATAGTGAATTGAAATATGGTGCCACTCAAATAGAGTGTTTGGAAGTAGTGTGGGCTCTAGAGAAGTTACATTATTATCTGGATGATCAGAAATTTGAACTTTTCACTGACTGCAGTGCAGTTAAATCCCTCTTAAATTCAAAAACACCTAACAGACATATGTTCAAATGGCAGCTAGCTGTTTAAGAATACAGAGGGAGGATTACAATAATTCATAGGGCTGGTATTTTTCACTCAAATGTAGATATGTTATCAAGGTTACCTTTTCCAAATGATGACTCAAATCCTGCATATTTTCCTGAAGATGAGATGGTTCATATTCATAGAATATATGTGGTTGATATGGAGGAAGAGCTATTACAGCTTATTCTTGCTTTATATGACAAGGACACTGACTAAAAAATATTATGTACCATATTAAATGATCCAAAGAATGCTTCAATACAAGCATTAATTAAAACCCTTCCACCAAAGTACCAGAAGGCTTTGGAAAAAGGTAAATTTTCAATTGATGAAGGATATCTTTATTATAGAAGAAAGTTGAGTAATTTTATTGTTATTCCTCCTTCTATGAAAGAGATAATCTTGAAAATTTGTCATGATGACATATTAGCTGGACATTTTGATCTTGAAAAGACAATGATCAGAATTAAAAACACTGCTTGGTGGGTTAACATGTCTGAAGACACCAAACTATATGTTGAATCCTGTGATTCTTACCAAAAATAAAAAAGATTGACTGGTAAAAGAGCTGGATTAATGCAACATATTGAACCTCCTGATGCACCATGGCAGATAATAAACATGGACTTTGTAACAGGATTACCCATTTCTGGGAAAGACATTTATAACTCTTGTTGGGTTATTGTGGACAGATTCACAAAAATGTGTAAATTTATCCCTACTCACAAGGATGTTTCCACCAAAGAATTAGCTTTTTTGTGGTGGTCTCATATGTTTAATACTACTGGATTTCATAAAGCCATAATCTCTGATAGAGACCCTAAATTTACTTCTGAATTCTGGATGTCTCTGATGGATGTTTGTGGCTGTGATCTGAAACTTTCTACTGCCCATCACCCCCAAACTGATGGATTAGCTGAAAGAATGATTCAGACTTTAGAGGACATGATAAGAAGGTATTGTGCCTTTGGCCTTGAGTACAAAGAAAATGACAGATTTACTCATTATTGGGTTGCCTTACTTCCTGGTTTGGAATTTGCTTATAATAGCATTGTTCATTCTGTTACTCAGAAAAAGCCTTTTGAGCTCTGGCTTGGATATTTTCCAAATACCCCTGCCGAAATTCTCAATAATAAAATACCTAAATTGGATTTACATCCTGGTGTAAAATCTTTTCTTCAAATGCAACAACTTTGTGGAAGTCATACTCAAAAATGTATTGAAAAATCCTTTGAATATGAGAAGAAGATATGGGACAATTCCCATAAAGAAAACACTTTTAAAAAGGGTGATGAAGTACTAATTTCTACAGTCCACTTCAGTTTACAAAGTAATAACAAATTGAAACATCACTTTGTAGGTCCATTTGTTGTCAGAAGAATGGTTGGTGATAATTCAGTTGAAGTTATCTTGTATGCTCCATATGACAGAAAACATCCTGTTTTTCCAATATCTCTTTTGAAACCTTACACATCCAATAGTGATTTATTTCCCAAAAGGAGGGGAAGACCAAACAAAACCCCTAATGAAATCACTGAGACAGCCAAAATTGATAAGATTCTGAATGACAGAATATTTACTGCTGAAAAAGGTACAGAATACTTGTTGATATTCAAGAATAAATCATCTGAATATGATTCTTGGATACCTGGGAAGGAGATATCTAATCTTCCTACCCTGCTAAAGAAATATAAAAAGAAAAAATCATAGAATTTTTTTATTGTTTTTTTAGAGTGAGGGAGTGTCAGCCAGGCTACTAGAATTATCCAGTAAAATAATTAATTATTTACTGAGATGAAGCCACGCCTGTTGTTTCTTATTATTTATTAATTATATTATATTTACTTATGTATTACTTGCAATAAACTAACTAATTACAATAAGTAAATTTAGCTAATATTTAAAATTAATAATAAATGTCCCTTATATTTTTATTCACCAAACACCATGCTCAATAACAGGTTGAAAGAGAATTAAAAATATATTAATACTAAATCTTAAAAATTCAAATTACTTTATTTTAAATGTTTGAAATTCTATTTTAAAATTCAGTTTAATTTGTACTAAGTGTGATATTTAAAGTGAACTCTGAAACATATCAAATAATGTGATATCTTTTATTGCACATCATTTTAGCACACTTTTGTTATTTGCACATTCTTATTTTGTACTATTTTTCTCTCACAATAACTTATGGATACTTGTTAACTCCATATGTTTTCTCTCTCCTTTTTGCCTATTAAAAGCCCTCCTCTTTTGTGCTGTTTGATTCATTATTTACTACTTTAAACAAAACATATATTACAATAAATATGTATTACTATTATTTATCTTTTTAATATTTACATTATAGTAATTCTAAATTATAAATTATAATAATACTTATAAAACTTTACCTCTTTTATTTGAGTAAATTAATATATAAGATAAATATATGTACTTGACTTTAAGACCATCCAAATCCACCATCAAAGACCATTATCTCCACTGAAAATCTTCCAGACCAAAAGGAGTCCCTGATAAGTATTGTACCATTAAGGCCCTTGTGCTTTATAAAGGTGTTCATTCAATTATATTCTATGAATGAGTTCATAATACCATTCTTGTCATACGTTTTCTTTGAATTTGCTCATGAAATCATTGACAGATTGTATTTTGGATTCTTTTACCTGGTTGATTATCTTTTTTAATTGATTTACTTAATTATTAATGAAATAAAATGAAAATTTTGTAATCCTTACCCCCATCCAGAGTAAATTGCAGGGGGGAAGGGTATTGCCAAATTTTCAAATAAGATGTGTAAATTTTATGACTTGAAAAAAAATTGGTTTGAAATATGAATGAAAAAAATAAAAAAAACTAGTCATCAAACATTTTCATTAAACAGTCAATTTCCTTAACAGATTTATTAGCTTTAATTCATTCTATTTATAAAACTTTTAAAAAAATTGTAATAAAATATGAATGAAGTAAAAAAAACTAGTCATCAAAAATTTTCATTAAGCGTTTAATTTACTCAACAGATTTTTTAGCTTTAACAAATTCTATCAAGAAAGCTTTCTTTATTGAAGAATCTTCAAGTTGATACTTGAGTTTCATTTGATCCAATAGGAAATTGTACTCAAGAGCCTTCTCCACTTTCTTTATCTCAAATTTCTTTGCCTCCAAGTCATGTGCTCTCTCATCCCTCTTTAAAGAAAGCTCAAATTTCTTCTCCTATTCTAGCTTCAGACTTTCTTGCTTGAGGATTCTGAGTTTGTTCATTAGCCTTTTTAGAAATGAAAGAAATAAAACAACTGGACAAGAAATAAAAGCTCACTGGAGTGAGATAAGGTTGGTTTGTATTGCCATAAGGATCTATTGAAAAGATATCTTGATTGGTGGAAGTCAAATGAGGGGAGGCTTGAGTAGAAGAGGAAGGAAAAAGATTTCTTTCAAGATTATGTTTGGAGATATCATCTTCTCCATTCAAAATTTTTGCAGGATTAACATTGACTTGCTCTCCAAATATTGAATCCATCTCTTTATAGTAAGGATGTAAAGAATCAAGTTTATTTTCTATAGTTTTGATGCCCTTTATGATATCAAGGTCAGTAATACCAAAACCAGTGGAAGATGAAAGAGTCTTAGCCTTCTTGTATTTGGCTTGATAGTGCTTGAAGTGTTCAGACATCTGTTTAGGCAAAATATCAATCCTTCCCTTTGTCTTATTTCATAATTCATTGGCCATTAGAAGATAACCATTAAATTTTGATGCGGGGGGCTGTCCTACTTTAGTTTCATATTCCGTACCAAAACAAGAATCATAGTTAGATTTAGTTTTTATCCAGTTGATAAGAATGAGATGATCATCTTTTTTTAGTTGAATGATTTTGTATTTCTCAGCAGAGCAGGGGAAAGATGGAGTAGTGGTATTTGAAGAACAACTGGGTGATGGCTGCCTTTGAGAAGATCTATGATGATGAGGCATGTTAAGATAATTAAAGATGAAAAGGAGCAGAAACAAGCAGATGAGATAGCGAGATTAAAAGGAGCAGAAACAAGCAGATGAGAGAGTGAGATGAAAAGGAGCAGAATCAAATAGATGAAATGGGGAGAAATTCTGAGTGGATAGAATGAACAGGATTGGATGAGAATGGGAGTTCACAGCAAGGTAGAAGGCATATGCAGAGAGTAGTCCAAGATGTGGTTATGGCAGAAAGTTGTGCAACATGTGGTTATGACAGAAAGTTGTCCAAGATGTGGTTATGAAAAATTGAGTAGAAAAATGTCAGATAGAGGTGAACATTGACACGTAAAGTGTCTAATAGCCCAATTATTAGTAAAAATAATGGCAAAAGATAATTGGGGTATAATGATTTTTATCCACAATTAAATTAATTGTGAATTGGGAAACATTGATACCCCCTATTAGGGGGTATCAAAGTTAGAAATTTGTAATTATTTATAAGGTATTTCACAACAAAAAAGAAAGCCACAAACTTGACATTAATTCTTAGTAAAAAGGTGTTTTTGGGGCACAATAGGGGGTATCAATGTTCAGGGATCCACAATTAGGGATCAGGAATTTTTTTTCCCGGGATCAGACATTATTAATTGCAGAAGATTCTTATCCACTAGCCCTGGGCTAGTGGATAAGGAATCCACAATAATGCATTATCCCGCCTCTTATACCCCAATTTCCATTCCTAATTCCTGATCCCAAACTCATCACATTCATGATTGATTTGTATGCAAGTCACATGACATATAATTGCAGATGTTATGAATGAAAGTAGGCCAAGATGTGGTTATGACAGAAAGTTGTCTGATATGTGGTTATGAAAAATTGAGTAGAAAAATTTCGGATAAGAGGTGAACATTGACACGTAAAGTGTCTAATAACCCAATTATTAGCAAAAATAATTGAGGAAGATAATTGGGGTATAAGGATTTTTATCCGCAATTAATTTAATTGTGGATCCCTGAACATTGATACCCCCTAATATGGCATATTTTAAAAAATAATCATGGTTGATATGGGGGAAAAAAGAGGTATTTTGAATTGGAAGATTTCTAACTTTGATACCCCCTATTTTGTTTTTCTTTTTTGTTTTTCACCAAACTTTTTTGCTAAAGTGTTTTATAATTGTTATGTCTAGTACAATAGCTTAGTGATTGTTAAGTACATAAAGTGTATATAGTCTATGGTGCAGCTGACGCATCTAACTCCGGTTCACTCCGGACGAAGCGCTGACACTGCTACCATAGGTTATAGGCTGTCCCTAAAGATTTACTAGCAATAGATTTTAAGGCATCGTTTTCCCGAGAGTCTATACGTACCCCGTGCTTGCCCCATGTTAAAAGTGTCTATTGGTGTTGATTTTTATCCACCATTTTTTTACGCAGATTTGGCCTCTAATCCATGCCAAATTCTCCCCCGAACCCTTTTCAATCAAGGCCTCGCTTAGCTCGCGAGCGTCAACCTAACCTTACCAGGGAGCTGAGGAATCTCAATCCTCCCCCCATTTTGAATACCCGAACAAGGCAAAGATCTTGCTTGTTTTCGGGCACACCCTCCTCACCTACTTCGTCTACAGGCAGGGACAGCAAAGAAACTGCTTGCCGAATCGATTTGACGACAGCGCCTGAATCGCTACCACCTTCCCATCCCATTCCGCATCCTCCCCCTTCCCATCCCATTCCTCATCCTCCCCCTTCCCATTCCATCTCTTCTCACCTCCCCCCTGCCTATTCACCACCCAACCCAGACTTCCCATCACCCAATCCTTATCACAATCGACCCCAACCCCCACATCTAACTAACCAGGAGCACAGAAGGGGTGCCGGTCGTCTTCCAAATATGCCGTCGCGGCGCGATGTTTGTTTTCACTCGCGACGTTCGGGACACAACCAGAATCGTGTCTAAACGTTGCGAAGTGCGAGAACCAATCGTGCGCGTAGCCCAGATGCTGTCTCATCATTGAGCAGCAATTCTTTTTTTTCTGATAGAGACGATAATCAAATTAATGAATACAAAGGCAGAGACTGTGCTGACATTATAGATGAGGTTATCCAACGGACAAACAAAATGTCGAAATTGAAAGCAGATGGTTCTAACTGGCAAATCTGGGTAAAAAACATCAATATTTTTTAGACCCGCCGTGTTTGTACAATGAAGTATATATCAGATGCTGGTGCAATACAAGACATGATTACAAAATTTGAGGATGAAATGAGTTGGCATGCCATTTACAACACTATCAATGAAAAACTTCAAGGTTTCATTGACATTGGAATTACGAGCTATCAGGCATTTTCGATTCTCAGCTCCAAGTTTGATAAGGCATCTCACACTGCTCGCATGGCTTTGTATAATGATCTCTTGAATATTAAAACCTCCCCTTTCACTAATGTCATGGAACATGGTGAAAAAGTTAAGTCACTCCTGGAGGCAGTTAAATGATCAGGTTTTAATTTTGGTTTCAATGAAATGGCAGCAGTTTTCACACAACTTTTATTACCGTCATCAGTTATTCATCTTGCCACTGAAGCGAATTGCCATTTTGAATTGCGAAAAGACATCTCTCAACCTTCTTTTGACGACATGATGAATGTTCTTCAAAATTCTTTCAACAATTCATCTCCATCTCCCTCAAAGGTCCCTACCCTTTCCACTGCTTTTGAACTGACAGCTGAACCTGAACCTGTTTCATCCTTGGCTTTCAAAAAAGGCCGTATGGATAGCTACCACCCTGGAAATAAAAAACCAGATTACTCCTGTTTTTACTGCAAATCTTCTGAGCACTTCCAAAACACTTGTACATATGATCCAAACAGTAAGAGTTTCAATGTAGCGGTTTGGGAAAAACGTGAAGCCTTTGCTCGTGACAACAGGGATTCTATGAACCTTGTCAGAAAGGCATTGAACAATAGGAAAGGATAACAACCAGCTCAAACTTCATCAAAACCCTGTTTAAATGAAATCAACTGCAAAGCGCTAGATGTTCTCACTACTGCTTTGAAAGAAATGGATTTTGGTACTGATAGCTGGACTGAAGAGCAAGACGGTAAAGATTGTCAAGGCATTTTTGATTCTGGTGCCACACATCATGTCACTGGTGATGTACGTCTTCTTTCTGACTTCAGAACTTTGGATACTCCTATCCCAGTCAAAACTGCAACTGACTCTGGTGCTGCTTTCATTACTGGTCATGGAAATATGTTCATTAAAGGATGTGATGGAGAATTAGTTACTATCAAAGGTGTTTTCTATTGTGATAGGGCAAAATCCACTCTTATTTCTCCTTTTGATCTTCTAGATAATGGCATTTCTCTTTCTTTTAATCAAAATCATGATTATATTATTTCAAAAAACAAAAAAATATTATTTCTAGCTCTTAAATCTTCTGCTGGTCAAAAATGGACGGTTGATCTAGTATACCCTTGTTCACTAGAGACCAATGTTTTTGAAATGAATTATTTTAACTCTTTATCATCTGCTACACTTCCTGCCCCTTTTGTACCTCCACCCCCTTTAAAAATTCCTTATCCGACTGCGGTTCCTGACTCAATCATGGATTGGCATCGCTGCCTTGGACACACAAGTACCAGGGTTTTGAGAAGACTTGCCAAAAAAGGTCTTTGCGAGAATGCACCATCTTATGTCCCTTCATGTAGATTACATTGTGATGTTTGTGCTATGTCAAAAAGCAAAAGAAAAAACACGTGCAAAACATCCAAGTGAACCCATGAGCTCATGAATTTGGTGGTTTCTGATCTAGTAGGGCCCATGGTTGATGTAACTGATAGAGGTGAG
Source organism: Hemileia vastatrix (assembly GCA_030280995.1). NCBI lineage: Eukaryota > Fungi > Basidiomycota > Pucciniomycetes > Pucciniales > Zaghouaniaceae > Hemileia > Hemileia vastatrix. The sequence goes on along the minus strand of JASXTE010000006.1, from coordinate 15,441,446 downwards.
GTTTATGTAGCTACCTTCAGAGAATCTTTCTCAACTTATGGGGAAGTTTTTGTCCTAAAAAAGAAGTTGGATGTTTTTGATGCTTTTATTAATTTCAAATCTCACTTAGAAAACATCACTAATCAATGTCTAAAAATCCTTAGAACTGACAACGGCAAAGAATACATGAACAAAAAATTCTCTGAATACCTTTCCCAACATGGTATCCTTCATGAACACTCTATGCCTTATCACCATGAACAGAATGGAATGGCTGAAAGGTTCAATGAAACCATTGGTGAAATAGCCAGAACAATCCTTCTTGCATCAAATCTGCCCCCCACCTTCTGGACTTTTGCTTATTGTTGGGCCTCTTTCATTCACAATAAATTACCAAATATGAGAGTTACTGATAGTACCCCATATCAAATCATTTTCAACAAAAAAGCGGACTTATCTACTATCAAAATTTTTGGTCAGTGGGCATATGTGCACATTCCAACTGAAAAAAGGACAAGAATGGAGGTCCGAGCTATGCGCTGCCGTGTTGTTGGTTTTATTGATGGTGGCAAAGGTTGGATTTTTTGGCACCCAGAGTCTAATTCTTTTGTTCAATCGGCAATGGCAAATTTCATCCCTGAAGGAGACGAGGACAATACCAAAACGCTTACAGTTTCACATCCAGCCACATCTTCTTCTAAAGGTGACCTAGCATTTATTCTGAATCAACTGAAATTTGGCGATTTTACAGCAGAAGAAACTATTGCTACCCAAGATGTCATGGTTGATTTCATAAACAATAATGCTTGTGAACTTTCTGACCGATTACCTTGAACCTTCAAACAAGCGATGAAACGCCCAGACGCAGCGGAATGGAAGTCAGCTTGTCTTCAGGAATGAGACAACATGTCTAACATGAAAGTTTGGGATATTGTTCCTCTTCCTCCTGAAAAAACTGTCACAGGTGCCCAATGGGTTTTTGCTCTAAAAAGGGATGAATTTGGGAAGATCATCAAACACAAGGCACGATATGTAGCTCAAGGTTTCAAACAGATTGAAGGTATTGACTTTAATGACACTTTTGCTCCCACAGCCACTTTTGCATCTCTGCGTCTGATCCTCACCCTAGCTGCTACCTATAACTGGCCAATCAAAACTTTTGACGTCACTGCAGCTTATCTCCACAGCAATCTTGAAGAAGAAATTTATGTCAAGCAACCGGAAGGTTTTGAGTCTGTTAATCCAACTCATGTCTGCAAACTTAGAAAAGCTCTATATGGTACTAAGCAAGCAGCCAGGTGTTGGTGGAAACATCTCAGTAAAATTCTGGCAAATTTAGGTTACAGATCAAGCAATCAGGATGCAAGTGTATATGTGCTAGCGAAAGAGGGTTTGAAGGGAATGTTGTGGATTCATGTAGATGATGGTGTGGTGGTAGGGAGTAATGATACGGTTTTGAGGGATTTGGAAATGGATATGGGGAGTAGTTTGAAGGTAAAATGGTCTGATGGTATCTCTTCTATTGTTGGTCTAGCAGTTTCACGTTGTTCCAAAGGTTTCACTATCCATCAACCAGCTCTTGTCAACAAAATTCTTATTGAACACAATCCAGCTAGGCTTAACTCTCACTCACCTTTACCAATGGGTCTTTCTTTGGTGTCCTTAAAGGAAAAAACTCATCCTCTGCTGGAACCTCTCAAATTTCTGTCTATTATTGGTTCTTTATCATATCTTGTAGCTGGATCAAGGCCTGATTTGGCATATCCTGTCAACTTACTGGCACGTTATGCATCAAGACCAGGTAAAGCTGAATGGGATGCGCTTAATCATTTGCTGAGATATCTACAATTTACCAAAGACATGAAATTTCATCTTTTTCCAACAATCAATCCCACTCCATCTACGGATGTTTATTGTGATGCTACTTGGGGTGGTGAATTTGCTAGGGCTACAGGAGGTCATGTTCTTCAGGTCAACAACTGTCTTATCTTATGGCAATCAAAGCGTCAATCAAGGGTAGCCACAGCTTCACTTCACTCAGAGTTTATTTCAATGTCAAATGCAACACATCAAGCTCTTTGGATGCGGAATCTTCTACGTGAAGTGGATTTGTGCCATGGTCCAACAACTCTGTATTGCGACAACAAAGGTGCAATTGTAGCGGCTACTGATAACCCCTCTGACAAACGTTGTAGGCATGTTGACAGAGATTTCTACTTTGTGAATGAACAAGTTCATCAACGTGAAATTGACATTAAATGGGTATCAACTAAAGATCAGGTAGCAGATTTGTTGACTAAGAATTTGGGACCAAATGTTTGGAAAGAAAAGAGATATTTATTAGGAGTTTTCTAGTTTCTATGTTTTTCCATATCTTCTTTTCTTTTTATTTACTTTCTTATTTCTCTAATTGTGTTTTTGGCAAGGGATGGTTATAGGGAAATCACTAAGAGGGGGGGTGTTATGTCTAGTACAATAGCTTAGTGATTGTTAAGTACATAAAGTGTATATAGTCTATGGTGCAGCTGACGCGTCTAACTCCGGTTCACTCCGGACGAAGCGCTGACACTGCTACCATAGGTGAGTAATGGAAAATAGTTTGGTTCACTCCGGACGAAGCGCTGACACTGCTACCATAATAATCCTCATCTCTTTCACTTACTAACAGATCAGTTTAGACAGATTTTTTGTTGTTGACTTCCAAAATTTGAGATTTTTTTGAAAATTCAAATTATAAAAAAAATAAATAAAAAATAAAAAACCTCCTTTTTATTTTAGATTTGGTTTCATTATTTTTTAGATGGTTGAATGAGTCAGAGACGTGCGCGGCATGTGTACGTAGAATGCATATTTGCTAAGATATGAGGAAAATAAAACAGGTGGTAAATTTTTGTCTGGGTCCTGCACACTCGACCAAATCGGTGGTATGCAAGTTAGAAATCTGTCATTTTGAAATCTCCTTCTTTCTTATCAAGTTAGCCATGATTATTTCTTTATATATGGCATTTTTTTCAAAATATATTAGCCGAAGAGTTCTCTTTGTTGATGAACGTACAGTACCCGGACTAAAATTTTCACGTGCTGCATGCATAATCCAGGTTATCAGCCTTTTTTTTTCTTCCTAACACCACCACCATCGCTGCTCACGCCTCAAGATCATACTAATTTTATGATTTACCTTTCACATTTTGGTAATTTGTCCTTTCTTTCTCTTTTCCTGCCAAACTGACTCATTAATCTCTTATCCAATATTTACCTTTTTTTTCCGCTTTTCACACAAACTACGACAGGGTCCTCAGCTCGCAAACAACATCTCATCCATGAAATGAAGATCACAATAGTTTTACCATCTACATACTATTCCAATTAATACACAATCTGTGCTACTGGCACAATCCAATCACACTATTCAAGCTTTGTTGCAAACACATGAAAACACCTCAAAAATATGGTTTTTGTACTTTTATCACCCAATGGCAGTTCCTGCTATGTTAAACGCCTTTGAATAGGCTTGGGATGGATTTTCCGACCGTATTCCGGAAACTTGATTGTATCTTCGCTTTCAAAGGTTCAAGTTGCCAGGGAAGCAAACAGTGAAGCTACATCTTGATGATGCTCTTTTTTGGTCAATTTTGACCACTTTTCACTAATCTTCTTTGCTCAATGCTCATACCTACCCCATTCCTTTTATTAAGGAAAAGCACGGACTTGTCAACTTGCTCGTTATCAATTTCAAGAATGATGTTTTTTCAAAAAATGTAATTTTTCTACCAAATGGTTTCCGGCTGAATTTATTTTGTTACAGTCCTATTCTGCATGGTCGTATGAGTTAGAAATGTACAAGCTCATGTCTTTAGAGTGAATATTAAGGGATTTATGAGAAAAAAAAAATAGGCGGTAATTTTTGTCCGGGTGCTGTACAGACCCATCATTAATTAAAGCGAAATAGACTCGATCAAAATGCTCTAAAGACTGCTTAGAGTGGCTTGAGGGTATAGATATGTACAGCTATATTAGAAATGGTTTGTGCAAAAACAAAAAATTTGGGCAGAGATACCCAGCACTTTTAGTGCCAAAATCCTGAAAGATTTGCCGCCATTGACAGATCTTAAGTAGTTGTCTACAAGTTTAAAGTTTTTTTATTGACAAAAATCTGTCAGGATTCGTCAGATTTTGGTGCCAAAAGTGCTGGGTAACTCTGTCCACAATTTCTAGTTTTTGCACAAACCATTTGTACAGCTAATTCATAAAAGCTTGCGGAATCTTTGACGAAAAAATCAAAGTTGTTCTCAACAAAAAATGATTTGCCTATTCAAAAGGGTTGGGGATAGGGCGGGGGTACTTTCTTTTGAATAGGCAAATCATTTTTTCGTCGAAAATTCCGCAAGATTTCGTGACTTGGCTGTAATATAGCTGTTTAAGAAAAGGAAATTGGTTGAAAGGATGATATTTCTAATCAAGCGCAAATATAATTATTTCAAACCCTAGAACATGCCATTTAACGCGGTAGAAGCCAACATTTTAGTTATTCTTTTTGGCGGGTGGGAGGAGGGGAAGGAAGGCGGGAAAAGAGGTAGTGAGAAAGCAATAAGTGGATACATGTTGAATAAAGGGTTTTAAGATAACCTAAGTCCGCTAACAAGAACCACAGACAAAAGACATGGCAATGACAGTATGACAAACAGAAAGTGCGTAAGCGAAGTGTTAAAAAAACCAAAGGAAAAAAGTATATATGATCTATCGGCTCATCCAAAAGCTGAAATACCGTTAACAAGTTTCAATTTTCAATTTTCAATTTTCTAGTATTCAGTTTTTAGGGAAGTAGTCTCATGGATGAACGCTTGTATCTTTGCATTGATGGTATGTTCAACTTAGGAAGGCGCATGCTCATCCAAACGTGATAAAATAAACTTGATGATAGCCAGCAATTTTATTTTATTTTTATTTTATTTTTGACTCTGGACTAACTAACATAACATGCGAACGATCACTTGTGTATCGCAGGTGGAGGAACGAAGACCGCAGTGTCGATTGCAGGATTGGGAGCGAATGGGTCTCACATCGTAAGCCGAGCCAGTGGACCAGCATCCAACTACTCCGACATTGGCCTCAGTCCAGCTATCAATGGCATCCAACAGACCGTCGCATCAGCTATCATGTCTCTTCCCACTGGCCATCCAGCTCATTCATGGTCGTTTGAATCCAGCCTGTTTCCACCGCCCTTTGAGGTCATCTGGGCAGGGCTTAGTGGGGTCGATAGTCCACAAGATAGCCGCTTTCTTCACCAAGCGTTATGCAGACTTTTTAAATTCCGAGATGAAGATGACCGAAACAAAATTCGAGTGACTAATGATTGTGATCTACTAAGTTGCGGGATCTATCGACATTACGGATTATTATCAGGTCAAGACGAAGGTTGTGATGGAGGCGTAGTTCTTATTGCTGGCACCGGTAGCAATGCCATGGCTTTCAAGCCAGATATGACATCGACTGTGTCATCATCATCAGGAAAAGCATCAAAGTTGAAATCGGTGGGAAGACTAGGAGGGTATGGACATTTGATCGGAGACGAAGGTTCAGCGTATGACGTTGGCAAAAGAACGATTTCTGCCATTTTAGACGCCTACGACAGCGGGCACTTAGACAGTAGTCATGAGCAACACAAATCCATCATTCGTGACTCAAGATTACTAGGAAAGGTACTCAATCACTTTCACGTTCATGATGTGGACAATTTACTTGGGGCAGTGTATGCATTAGGAAGGGAAAGTCAACTTATAACAACCCATGGCCAAAAAGAGCATGACCGCAAAACAAGGATTGCAGAAGTGAGTAGGCAAGTGATGGAATGTGCGTTCAAGGAGAAAGATGAATTTGGGAAGTATATCATGAAACAAGCAGCCCAAGAGTTGAGCAAGCTGACCCGACGGCTGTGTGAAGTACATGGAATTATAGCGCAGAGGGGGGTGCTGTCGTTAGGGGGTGGAATGTGGGGATTTGATGAATTTACCAAGTTGGTGTTAGACACTATGGTTGATGAGTGGGGTGGTAAATGGCGATGGGTTGAAAAAGTCGATGAGCCTGATGTGGCTGGTGCCCAGTATCTAAGCAGTCATGGCGGGGAGTAAAAAATCCACAGGAAGGTGCTACTCGGTTTCATCTCTTTCTGCTCAGGTGTGTAGTGGAGTATCTAGATGGGGACACATTGATGAATGGGTACTGAGTACATTGTTACATGGACAAACTGTGATATATTGGCTGGTAGAAGAACTTCCTCCTCCCCTTAATCGTCCAATCATTACGATCTTTTGGTGTTAATTATTATCTTTCACATTAATTTTCTTTATTGTTAAAAAGTTTTTTCAGACAGTTTTCCCGTAATTAATTATTTGCCAAATTTAGCATTGCTTTTCCATTGATTTTTGTTTTGAAATTGTGAGGATGAATACTTTTTTATGGAGAGTTTTATCCGCAACATTGATGTTGTTATGGCAAGTAAGTACATTTCCAAACAGTTGACTGTTGAACCATACTATCATTCCAATTCTCCCCTATTTTTTCCAGTATCAAAGGTTAAAATCTTATCTATCTATTTTATTTTATTTTCACAAAAAAAAAAAAAAAAAAAGGATCATTTACCATGTTATGGTGAAGAACTTACCTACCATCAAATACAATATCTTTGGAGATGGGATTCTGATCAAGCTCGAGGAATTGATAGTGGGAAAGAGAAACCAGATGGGCTAGTGAATATAGTGATTCACCGGAATGGTGAATGTCATGTAGAGCAACCAACTGGGGATAATAGTTGGAATCTTGACCTGATATTTGATGAAAAAAAGTCAAACGACAAACCCAGTGTCATGCACTTCGTCACAAAGAACGCAATGCAAGATTGGCATAGAAAATGGAATCATCGAAAACGGTGTGATACCAGAGCGACGTTTGAAGTCTGTTTTAATTTGACAACGATGGTCAGTAGCGGGCGCAGAGATGAACAAGGGAAGCTTATTCTAACTCCAGCGGTATCAACGATATATCTAAATTTTTACGATGTGAGCATATTAAATTATTTCAAGTATTATATACATTTATATATTTGTAACCTCAAAGCTTAATGTGACTCTATTTTTTTTACTTTCTACTATGATTGCAGCTTTGCGTAGGTGAGTGATACAGTATCAAAATACAATTTTGATTTTAATTTCATAGAAGACATGTAAAATGAAGCGATTTCTGATTTTCAACCACACGTTTCTTGGTACATCGATTTGATCAAAACTAAGACGAAAATGGTTGCAAACATGAAAACAGAATCAAAATGGACATTACGCAATGTAATATTTTCTCACCTATCATTCAAGGTACTAGATGATAAACTGAGTCATAGACTAACAATGGATGTTGGTTTGGAATAGGTCCTGCCGACTCGGCCGTTCGACTTGATGGCCAATGGCAACGATGCCCACGACTTTCTGCGCCTCAACTACCAGGAAGCCCGGCTATTAATCCAGAAGTTGGATAGCCCATCAATTAATCTCTTGAACAGCGTTGGTGGTCAAGCTCTATTCTAAACGCAAGGGAGGCCCCATCGAGCACAGGTGAAGCTGATTAGGAGCAGACAGTGTTTACTAAAGCCAATATGATATAGATACTATTGAATGCACGATGTATTATAGGGATGATGAGTGTATATACTTCTTGATACCAATCACCCCAACCCACAGAATGCAATGACATGGCCACACGCAGCAACTGAGGCAGACAGCTGGATGACTGAGTGAATTGAATGGGTCAGCTGAAGTGACTGGCTGCCCTTGGCAGTGAGCGCCCCAATCGATTTAGTTTGCCCCAACATGTTGGGTGTCCGTGCTCTTTACCATTCAGCCCCAATGGTTTCCAGAGCCCTGCCCAGGATCCGTTCAATTGCGCATCATGTTGCCCATTTCAGCGCTCGCACCGGTCAAGAAGAGGTCGGTTTGGTCATTTAATTTGAGTGGTTTTGGGTTTTGCTTCTTGAGTCTTTTGTCCCCTCACGTTACTTCTTTCTTTCTTGCCACGTTTCTGCTTTCAACAAGCAGCCTTCCGTTCTCGACGTCATAGATGCAAACTTGCGCACCCTCACACTTAATAGGCCTCAGGCGCTTAATGCTCTCAATCATAACATGATAGATTTGATAAAGTCCAAAGTTGTTGTGAGTCTTGGCCGCACGTTTCTTCACTTCATATCCTTCTTGATTCTCAATATATCAATCATTGTAGAAATGGGAGTTCAGCGAACATGCAAAAGTTATCCTCTTCAAAGGGAACGGCCGGGCATTTTGTTCCGGCGGTGATATTCTCTGTTTGTCTTCATCTTGTCTTAATCGATTTCATGTACCCTTCCCCTTCAAGGTGTAAGCACTCATGCACAGTTTCTTACTGCTTTATATGTTGTCCATCTAATACATAGCATTGATGGAATTGTTCAAGTCTGAGGATCCCGAAAAACGTGGTCTAGCTGCAGTTTTCTTTAAACAAGAATACGAGTTAGACTTGTTCATTGCAAAAATGAAAACACCAATTGTTTGTTTTCTTGATGGAATTACAAGTGAGTACCAGCTGGCTTTATAGTGAGTAACCGCCTTACGTGGTTCATTACCATCTTCAGTATTGCAACTAAATAAAAAATTCTCACTCATATTATGATTTTTATCTTCTTTTTTTTTTTTTTTTTTTTTTTTTTTTTTTTTTAGTGGGAGGGGGGATGGGGTTATCGATGCACACCCCTTTTCGAGTTGCCACAGAAAATACAAGAGTAGCCATGCCTGAAGTGGGTGACTATGTTATTCTTCGTTTTGAAATCTTTCTTTTAACGTATGATGGGTTTTTGATTAATAATTTGATGTCCTATCCATATAGACAACTATTGGCCTGTTTCCAGATGTGGGAGCCACGTTTTTTTTACCAAGATTGGATGGAGAAATCGGTACTTATCTGGGACTGACTAGCGAAAATGTGTATGGTTGGGGAGCTTAGTAAGTAAGAACCATCTGTTTTTTTTTAAAGGTTTGGTATTGATTTACTCATTTGTCTCAACTCTTGTTACAGTCAGACAGGGATCGCAACGCATTATGTTCCATCAGATTGTCTACCTGAACTTGAAAATAGACTTTCAGATATGTCTCCGACAATCACCCCTGACAAAATTAACGCTGCTATCAATGAATTCGCTTTTGATCCAGTTGAACATGTTTCGCATGCTAAATACCCTCCATATACACTTATAGGCCCTAAACGCCAAGCTATTGATCACTGCTTTTCTAAAGCGACTGTTGAGCGAATACTTGAGGAACTGTCAAAAATTGAAAACCGACAATTATTTGTGGATCAGGGTTTGGAAGATTGGGCAAGAACTACCAGGGAAACTATTTTAAAACGAAGTCCAACCAGCTGCAAGTTGGCACTCATAAGTTTACGAGAAGGCAAAAAAATGACAATCGATCAATGTTTCCAAATGGAAATGAGAATGGCTTCAGCCTGTGCTGTAAGTACTCTTTTATAGTGTGAAAATACACCACAATTTGTTTCATGTCATGCTGAACACTGTTTTTGTTTTTACCTGATTGACTTGTGTCATTTTCCTGCAGGATCCTCAAGTTCATCATGATTTTATTGAAGGCGTTGAGCACTTGCTTGTCAAGAAACATAAAACAAAACCCAATTGGAATCCTTCAACACTTCAGGAAGTCGATATTGGAAAACTGCAGAGTGTTTTTTTTTCTCCTTCGCCATCACCGACAACAGTCATACACAAACTTGATATTATTCCAACACAGTCAGCAAACACTTCTGATGATCCTTCAAGCTCTTTTTTGCCACCAAGCCCTGAACAACCATATAACTCATACCCCTACCCACCTACATACAGTCTTCCTTCAGAAGAAGTTGTCAAATCTATTATCATTGGTAGTGAGAAAGGTAGCGGTAGTTTTGCTCTCACCCGCGAGGAAGTTTTGCAAAGATTACAGAAACGGTGGGCTGAAAATGGTGGTGGAACTATTGCTACTGGTGGGAAAGTGGGTTTGAAAGAAAAGGCACTGGAGATCTTGGATCGAAAAGCTAAAATTAGGACCGATGGTTTTGTCCAATGGGATTATTAATGTTTTAAATATTAACTGATATTGAAATGATATAATTAATAGCTACTAGAGGGGGTTGATGGTGGCACCAGCTGAAAGATGGCATGTAGTTGATTTTCTATTATACTGTAGGTGTTATTTGCTGGTTATTAGTAACAACTTTTAATATGTGCAAACTTACGTTAGCTCTGACTACAGCTATAATTCTTTTAGACAGTATCACTAATCCAAAATTGGGGGATTCTAGCCAACCATTCTTTCATTTGCAACTACACTGGTAGAACACATTTGACTTCCTGCTGATATACCCCTTTCAACTAAGATTTGTTATGGATGACATTTGGTCCATATTATAATAAGTCAATTCATATGTACAGATCATAGACTTGCGAACCCCTGTTGCAGCTGATATTTCAGTAGTCCATCCTGGAAGAGTTATTAGTAGAGAGGTGCAAACAAGCTATCACACTCCATCACCAGTTTTCAAGTTGGGAATTGGTGTAATCCGTTGGACTTTATCTGTGTCTGTTCATGAGAAAATGATTCAGGCGTACAATTCTTAAGAAGAAAGGGAGATAGGTAGGTGGAGTACAAAATAGGATGTAGGTGATACTACAATTGTTAGGTGGTAGCTATCTTTTCCCCTCCTTTTGTTTTCTGAATATAATCATTCATCAACCAGAAGTCCAATAAAAAAATGGCCTTTACTTTTTGAAAAAAAAAGAAAAAGAAAAAGAAAAAGAAAAAAATGCAAGAGATTAGTTTGCCTTGTAAGGATGTTGAGTTGGAGTCGTCACCTAGTCCTGAGGATTCTGAGTCTTGCCGGGCGAGCGACGAAATCTCATTCGCTTGTTGTTTGTTTGTTCCACTCCTCCAGAATTGATGGCTGCTCTTCTCCAGCATCCGCCACGGCTGATAGGCCTCAAAGCACGTAAGAGTGTCCTTGGTTATTGCTGCTCTTCCCTTGGAATATCTCATTCAGTCCACAAGTCTACACATTTTTTTGCACCTGCTTTCTTGCCTTCACATCGTCATCGGTTCTCTTCAACTACTCGCATTCCTGGCCTTCTTTATCGTTCTCCCTCTTCTATCTCGTTTACTTGTTTGACCCCTACTTTTTATACATTTTCTCGCCCACTTTTTAATCAACACCATCTCTATTCGACAAACTTGAATGATGAGTCGAAATCTGTTTCTACTACTACTTCTGAATCCTCTCTGTCAAAGCCTCAGCAAACTAGTCGCTTTCAGAGAATATGGGACAAGGTTAAACATGAAGCTTCTCATTATTGGCATGGGACAAAATTACTTGGAAAGGAAATCAAATTGAGTGCAAAGTATCAACTCAAATTATTACGTGGGAAAAAATTAACCAGACGAGAAAAAAGACAGGTTTGTTGGATGTTTTCTCTCTTGTTTTCTACCCCACATTGTATTTTTATTATTATTTGAGGTCAGGGAATTGACTTGCTTGTTATGTGCCATTGGGTTCATTTTTTTTTTTTGATATAATTGTTCTGTTATTAGCTTAAGAGAACTACCTCCGATTTGTTGAGGTTGATCCCATTTTCAGTCTTCCTGATTGTACCGTTTATGGAGCTTCTTTTACCAGTAGCCCTGCGTCTGTTTCCCAACATGTTACCATCCACTTTTCGCGATGAGTCTAAAGAATTAGAGAAGAAAAGAAAGTTGCTCAAAGTTCGTTTAGAAATGGCCAAATTTCTCCAAGAAACTCTTAAAGAGTCTGGATTGCGTAGTGCTCAAAGTATCAAGGAAAGCGAGGAATTTAAAGAGTTTTTTAGGAAAGTTAGAAGTACTGGTGAAAAACCCAGTACGGATGATGTTGTGAGAGTGGCTAAACTTTTTGAAGACGATCTTACGCTAGACAATCTTTCTCGACCTCAGCTAGTTAGCATGTGTCGGTACGCAATGGTATTGGTTAGATTTCCATAATCATTTCAGTACAGCTGATCATCTTTCTTTATATATCTTATTTAATAGTTACATGAATATCAATGCATTTGGAACAGACAACTTTCTTCGATACACAATTCGCAGCAGAATGAAACACTTAGAAAAAGATGACCGTATGATTGATGCAGAAGGAATAGACTCACTTTCTGTTTCCGAATTACGCCATGCTTGTCAGTCTCGTGGAATCCGTTCGATGGGTGTTGATGAAAACGATCTTAGGAAGGAGCTATCTCAATGGATTGATTTACATCTTCATAGAGGCTTAAGCGCTACTCTTTTAATTCTAGGAAGAGCTTTTGCTTTTACTAGAGGTGGTGAACAAGAGGCAGGTGATAGTACAATGGAAAGTCTGAAAGACGCGTTGAGTAGCTTACCCGATACATTAGTATGTTATTTTTATATTATAATTGAAGGCGCTGTGTGCCATACAAAAGAAAATGTTAATCAACTAATTTACGATGTTTATCTTGGACTTTGCTTTGTAGTTAAATGAGACAGAACTTGAAGTTTCTTCAGATAGTGCTACCAATAAACAACGATTAGCAGTATTGGAAGAACAAGAAGAATTGATTGCTAATGAAATTGAGCAAGAAGAAAAAGAAGAATTCGCCAGGAAAGCAGATAAAGAAAAGGCCGAAGCTGAAAGAGTTGAAGCTGAGGAACGTCTCAAAGTGGAAGATGAAGTGGTTGATACGAATGAAGCAGTATCACCCGCCGAGCAAGTATCGGAAGTCGAAAAAGAAGAGGTTGCAGATGCACGTTTAACTTCGGAACAGTTGATGGAATTGGGCGAGGCACTTTCGATTATTTCAGCTAAATCTAGTGTTTTAAAAGAAAAACTTGAACTAAAAAAGTTGATTGAAGAAAATAAGGAAGCTGCTCAAGATGTAATATATGAATTGACCTTAGAAAATATAATAAACTAGATTTGAAAGTACAACAATCACTAATGGATCTGTTTTGATGTGTTTCTTTTTTTTTCTTTTTTTCTTTTTATTGTAGTCTTCTGATCAGATGTCTTCCCCTTTGGCCAAAAGTATTCAAACCATCATTCAACGCATTGATCAGCAAATTTCAGAGTATGATACTGAAGTTGGTAATCGGATGCATTTAATCAACATTGGTCAAGATGGCAAGCTGGGTGTTGCTGACTTGAGAAAAGCTTTAGAAGCCATTAAACACCGGTACGTGTTTGCCTAAAAAGACAAGGGAATATTTTACTTGTCACCTTTGATGAACTCACTATTTTCACCATTTTTCATTCTTTTTTTTATTTTAATTTTTAATTTTTGGTACATTGTCGTGTTGATGCATTAGTCCTTCTGATGAATCAATAGACATCTTGATTGAAAAACTTGATGTTGATCATGATGGTTTTGTTCCAATGGAGCACGTCTTATCGTTAGCAGAAGAAGAAGGCTTAGGGATCGTACTTGATTCTGAATCCAAGTCAATTGATTTGTTAGAAGAGGGACAGAAATTACGACAAAGTAATCTTGGTACCCAGCAACATAAAAATGAGAAATCACCAAGCAGCGGTGTGAAGGAAAGTAAATCTACAAGTGGTGAAGCCAAACCGAAAAAATCTGATATAGTTGAAGATCCGTAAGTAAAAAAAAATATAAAAGTAAAATTGCACAACGATTGATTCGTAGATGAAGGATTTGGATAGATATAGAAATATATGTATCTATGGGAGTGCTATGTTTGTATGTCTCCTTAAATTATCATTATTTTTAATTTAGAATAATCAGAGAATGAGGTTATTGGCTGTTCCATATGAGCCCTTGCCACTGGTGATCTTCCTCATAAAAATATTATATTATATTATATGGTATAATACATATATATATATATATAATGATTTAATGACTAACTAGCTCTTAACTAGATTTTTAAGCTTCTTCTCTATCTTATTGGTGAATGTGTACAGAGATTAAATAAAAGTTGGTATATGACATTAGAAGATATAAAATAAAAAATGCTGGTACCTGCTAGTAGGTCACTATCCTTCACTGAACTATGACAGTTAATTATGGTGGGAAAATGACTCTCTAACTTTTACTAGCTTTCATTTTTTTTTTCCATGTGCGTGATATTAAGCATTTTATTATATAAATAATAAATAAATAAATAAATTTAAATAAAATATATATATATATATATATGGAAAAGGACAAATGAAAAAATAGGGATATTGTGGTTTAGGATGGATATAAGCTAGTTAGATTGATATAAACAATTCAATACTTTATTATGTTATCTGAATTGATTCATTGCTTGTTTGCATTCATCTTAATACTATTATTAGGGGGTATCAAAGTTGACCAATCTGCAATTAAATTAATTGTGGATAAAAATCCTTATACCCCAATTATCTTCTGCAATTATTTTTGCTAATAATTGGGTTATTAGACATTTTATGTGTCAAAGTTGACCTCTTATCCAACATTTTTCTACACAATTTTTCATGACCACATCTTGGCCTACTTTCATTCATAACTACATCTTTGACTACTCTCTGGATATGCCTTCTACCTTGCTGGGCACACCTATTCTCATCTCATCCTGTCTATTCTCTCCATTTAGAACACCTCACCATCTCATCTACTTGTTTTTACTCCTTTTCATCTTCAATTATCTTAACATGCCCCATCATCATAGATCTTCTCAAAGGCAGCCATCCCCCAGTTTTTCTTCAAATCGCACTACTCCCTCTTTCCCCTGCTCAGCTGAGAAATCAAAGACTGTTCAATTAAAAAAAGATGATCATCTCATTCTTATCAACTGGCTGAAAACTAAATCTAACTATGATTCTTGTTTTGGTACCAAAAATGAAACTAAAGTAGGATGGCCCCCAGCATCAAAAGTTAATAGTTATCTTCTAATGGCCAATGAATTATGGAATAAGACCAAGGGAAAGATAGATCTTTTACCTAAACAGATGTCTGAACACTTCAAGCATTATTGAGCCAAATACAAGAAGGCAAAGACTCTTTCATCTTCCACTTGTTTTGGTATCATGGACATCAATATCAGTAAGGGCATCAAATCCATAGATGATAAACTTGAATATTTATGTCTTTAATTTAAAGTGATGGGTGCTATTTTTGGAGAGAAAGCTGATGTTAATCCTGAAAATATGTTGGATGGTGAAGATGCTATCTCTTAGCATGATGTTGAAAGAAATCTTTTTCCTTCTTCCTCCACTCAAGCCTCCCCTTTCCTAAATTCAATGAATCTAGATAGCTTTTCTATAAATCCTTATGGCAATGTAAACTAACCCAATCTAACTAAAGATGTTTTTTTTCTTGTATCTTACCAATTATTATTTTTATTTACATTTTCTTATTTCTAAAAAGGCTGAAGAACAAATGCAGGAGCCACAATCAACTCAGTCAGAAGCCAGTGACAATGATGAGGAGGAAAATGTGACCTTGAACAAGAAGCAAAGGGCTTCAAGTAATCTAAATTACAACTCTCAAAGAAGAAGAAAAAGTGATACTTTATCTCGAACCCCTTTTTCATCTATCAAAGAATTTTTGGAGAAACATGATGCTGGTAAGTGATACCAAACCTCTTAATACTTTACTCTGCTTTTATTCTACTTTTTGTTAATACTTCTTATCACTCTAGAACAAGTGGAAGTTGCTAAAGAGACTCTAAAGTTTGAAAATCAAAAATATGAGCTCTCTTTAAGGAGGGGTGACAGGGTACATGATTTGGAAGAGAAGAAGTTTGAACTCTCTTTATGGAAGGATGATAGTGCACAAGTCTTGGAGGAGAGGAAGTACAAACTCTTTTTACAGAAGGATGATATGGTACAAGATGTGGAGGAGAAGAAATTTGAGTTATCTCTAAGTATTGAAAAATCAAAGAAAGAGGAGAAAACACTTGAGCATCAAAACCACATGGAACAGATGAAATATAAGCTTGATCATGAAGAAAATTCCAAAAAGAAAGATTTCTTGATAGAATGTGTTAAGGCTAATAAATCTGTTGAGGAAATTGAATTTTTAAAGAAATTGTTTGATGACTAGTTTGTTTTATTTCTCTCACACTTCAACTGTTCATAATTAATTTTACATAAAATTTTATCTTAATTTCCTGTATTTCTTTACTCTATCCATCATTAGTTGAAGTTTCATATTTTAATGTTATAAATTCTTTTTTAAATAAAATTTTCAAGAATTTTTAATGTTAAAAATTCATTTTTAGTTAAAATTTCTAAGTCACATTTGAACATTTCACAATCCCACCCCTGCATTTGATTGAACTAAGGGGCAGGTATCACCAAACTTCTTTCAAGTAAAGAATTTTGAAAGTCTTATATGAAATTTTAGAAATAATCCCCCCTGCATTTTATTAAAGTAAGGGATGGGTATCACCTAAAATTACAAGTCAATTTTTTTTTGCAAGTCTCATATGAAAATTTGGCAATACCTCCCTCCCCCTATATTTTATTGAATTAAGGGAAGGGTATCACCAAATTTTCAAGTCAAAATGTTTTTTAAAGTCTGATATGAAAATTTGGCAATACCCCCCTCCCCCTATATTTTATTGAATTGAGGGAAGGGTATCACCAAATTTTCAAGTCAAAATGTTTTTTAAAGTCTGATATGAAAATTTGGTGATACCCCCCCCCCCTGCAATTTATTGAATCAAAGAAATCAAATGGAAAAAAAAATTGTAAATTGTAAATTTCTACAACCAATTATTTTCACCAGTCCCAATAAGGCTTTCCTATTTTATATAATAGCCAGTAGAATGACCTAAGGCCAGATGCACCATTATATAAAAACACTAATCTATCTTGATGTAACTTTAAAAAATATTTGGAAGAGACAAATTCAAAATTAAATGAAAAAAATTAAAAATGAAAATTTTTACAACCAAATATTTTCACCAGTCCCAATCAAGTTTTCCTATTTTATATAATAGCCAGTAGAACAACCTAAGGCCAGATGCACCATTATATAAAAACAGTAATCTATCTTGATGTAACTTTAAAAAATATTTGGAAGAGACAAATTCAAAATTAAATGAAAAAAATTAAAAATGAAAATTTTTACAACCAAATATTTTCACCAGTCCCAATCAAGTTTTCCTATTTTACATAATAGCCAGTAGAACAACCTAAGGCCAGATGCACCATTATATAAAAACAGTAATCTATCTTGATGTAGCTTTAAAAAATATTTGGAAGAGACAAATCCAAAATTAAATGAAAAAAATTAAAAAGAAAAATAAGATTGAAAAATAAAGAAAAATAAAAAGGAAAATTTAAAAAAATTAAAAAAGATAAAAAATAAAAAATAAAATAAATAAATAAAATTAATAAAAGAGAAAAAAAAAGAAAAAAAAATTGGAAGAAAATATTTAATGATAGAAAAAAATTTATAATATTTTAGTTACCATACTTGACAGATCTACTAAGAACAATATTTTTATCTCATTTTTTTGATTGTTAATACAATTAATAAGACCTTCATTTATTTGGAATGAACAGCCAAAATGGGTAAATTCTTGGGAAGAAACTAAAGTTAGAGGTGCTTTAGTTGTTTGATTCCGATGTTGAGAAGAATTCCATATAGCATCAACTATTCCATTGGCACTACCAAAATAAATTATAAATTTATGGCCAGGAAAATAAAGGCCATGTCCCTCATCAGAAGAGGGTGATGGAATAGGAACATAAGTCTCGAGATTAATATAAGAGAACATTCCAAATGTTAGACAATTCTTGCCATGTATATCTAGATGAAAATTATTGTAGAATCCTTTATAAGTTAAGATAACATTAGAACAAAAAAATAAGCATTTATTGCTTCTTCCCATTCAGGACCAGACCAATTTGGTAAACCAGATTATAAAGCAAGTTGATAGTTTTTTTGGAAAAGCTTTAATACATAATTTTTTAAATCAATTTTCAAAGAAAATATTAAATGATCCTAACAAATTCCATTGTTTCAGATCTTCTTCCATTTGCTCCGTTTTCAAATTTTTCAATAAAGAATAAATTCCTGAAATATATGAAAAAATTAAAAATTACTTATAATAAAATATATTTACATACCAAAAGAAACTCCATGATCATATCCTGGTTGCTAACCAAAACCTTTCATGACACCAGAAAGCAGATTTTTATTTGATAAGGGTTGTCAAACCAAAGCCATTTGATAGAGAGTAGAAATTAATTCAGAAAGCTGGAAAAAACTTCATCCTTTTTCCCATTAAATGAATGAACTTCTAAGATTAATTGAGGTTTGTATCCATTATCAACAACTGCAACAATGAGATCTATACCACCTTCTGTAAGGTTTTTGATGTTTTTGTAAAAAAACTTTTTCTTAAGATTTGATATTGAAGTCTTATAAAATTTGAGATCTTCCAAATGTCCAAAGAATTTTTTTCAAAACATCTTCATCCTAATCAATTTTCTATTTTGATAACATTTCTTCATTGAATCGCTTGATTATTTAGCTGGTTCCATTTTTTCTGCTTTTTATTTCTGGTAAGGAAAGCTCAGATTGATTGGGAGAAGGAATAGAATTGAAGGACATTAAAGAAATAAAAGAAAGTAAAGATAAAGAATAAGAAGTTGAATATATTTGATGTTTATTCTTGGGGCTTTCAAGATATGAAGACAAGGAAGAAAGAGAGGATAAAGATGATTCAGAAGAAATTGATGATAATGAAGATGAGTGAGTTAATTTTCCATAGTAGCATCCTGAAAAAAAAATTATAAAACAAAAAAAAAAAATTAAAAGAAATATATTAAAAAAAAACCTAACAATAAAAAATTATCAGTAAAATAATTGAAAAGAAAAAAAAAATTTGGTAAAAAAAAACAAAAAAGAAAAATTGCAAAAAATCAGTAAAATTTGAATAAAATAAAAATTCAAAATAAAAACCTGAATTATGATTGAAATACCAGGTAATTTCCTAGAAAAAAAATTTCTAAAAAATTAAAAAAATAAAAATAAAATAAAAAAAAGTTAAATAAATTACAAAAAAATAAAAATAAAAATAAATCTTGAATGTTTTTTGAAATACCAGATAAAGTTCTTGAAACAACAAACAAATTCACCAAAAAAATAAAAAAGAGTAAAAAAAAAAATTTAAAAAAAATTCAGTAAATTTGATTGCAAAAATAAATAAATAAATAAAAACTACTTACCTGCTATTGGAAATACCACTTGATGTCATTCAATCCCATTTATAAAAATAAAATTAAAAAAAAATTGAATTCAGTAAATTTCAGAATAAATAATTATTTGAAAAAACAAACACAAATAAAAAAAATAAATTACCTGATTTATTTTGGAAACAGGTGGAAATTTCCAGAAACTAAGGGAAAGAAAAAAAAAATTCTGTAAAAAATTAAAAAGCAAAGATTAGTCTTTTTTTTCTTGCTTCAAAATTCTCCCCAAAAAGTTTCCCCCCTTTTCCCCCTCAATCCCCCCTTTAACCCTTCCTTGCCTGCCTCAAGCCCCCTCTTTAACCCCTCCTTGCCCACCTCAAAACCCTCCCTATACCCCCTTTACCCCCCTTTAACCCCTCTTTACCTTCCTCAAACCCCCCCTTTTGTTCCCCTTTACCCCCTCCTTGCCTACCTCAAACCTCCCCTTTATCCCCTCCTTGGACCCCTTAAGCTCCCCTTTTACCCCCTCAGACCCGCCTCAAACCCCTGCACAAACCCCCTACACCTATCTTATCAATTTGATAGCAATTCGATAAGTAGGTACTGGGGGGTGAGTGGAGGGGTTTGAGGTGGGGGGGTTGAGGTGGGATTGAGGGGGTAAAGGGGAAGGGGGCTTGAGGGGGCCAAGGAGGGGGTGAAGGGGGGTGAAGGGGGGGTTTGAGGCGGGGAAGGAGGGGGTAAAGGGGGGGGTTGAGGTGGGCAAGGAGGGATTAAAGGGGGGAGTTAAGGTGGCCAAGAAGGGGAAAAAGGGGGGTATGGAGGAAGACAAAGAGGGGGGAAAGGGGGATGATGGGAGGGGTAAAGGGGGGGACTTGAGGTGGCCAAGAAGGGGAGAAAAGAGGGTATGGAGGCAGACAAGGAGGTGGGAAAGGGGGATGATGGAGATTGAAAAAAAAGAAAGAAAAAGATAAAAACATAAAACAAAAAAAACAAAATTAGTCTAACCTTGAAAACCAAAAAAAAGCACTTACAGGACAAAAAATAAAGAAGAAAAAAAAAACAAGAAAAAATAAATTATTAGCAAGTAAAAAAATCAAAAATAAGAAAAAAAATGACTTAACTGGAGAGATGAGATGAGAAAATAGAGGAATTGAAAATATTTGACGGATGTTTAAGGAGAGGAGGAAATGGATATAAGGGATGAATGAAAAAATGAAACAGTGAAAAATTATGCAATTGCAGAAAATATGCAATTTCATGTTGAGCTGTTGAAATGAAGCAAATGAGACATCCAAAAAAGAGAATTAACAGCAAATTCAAAATTTTAGTTATGCAAAAAAAATAACCAACACAAGTGAATAAAACATAGAACATGAAAATAACACAAGTGAAAAAAACAAGGAAGTTGAAAATTGGAAGAGTACAAAAAATAATTTTAAAGGGTGGTTAAGAGAAATGTTGGAGAGTAATAGGCATAATGACAGAGCGTATGCCGGTTGAATGAATGTTTTGTGATTCAAGGGAGGGGAGAGCCGGTGCTGGTTCAGGATCCTCTTCTTCATAAAGATCATTCTGCTCATCATCTAAATCAGCTAGGATGTTGTGGAGTATAATGCAAGTCATTATCCAATGATTTGCAGTTTTGATTTCCATTTTATTTTAAAATTGGATTCTGAGCTCCCAGAGACTAGAAAATATTCCCTTTAAAATACCAATAGCATGTTCAATCTGTACTATTGATTGGGCAAGGTGATAATTAAAGGTGTTTTTAGGGTCATTTTCTATAGTTGCACCGCAGAAAGCAGGTAAGATTTACTTTCCACTTTCATATGCTGAGTCTGAAAGGAGGTACTGAGATTCATCAAAGTATGAGTCAGGAATTTGAGAAATACTCATTCTTTGGAAGTCGGAAGAGTCATGACATGAGCCAGGGAAGCCACTATGAAAGGCAATAAAATTTTGGTTGACATCAAAAACAAGTTGAATGGAAATAGAGTATCTAAAAAGAATATTAAAAGTTAGTTTATGAAAGATGTGAAATTGGAGAACATTTTGAAGAAACCTTTTTTTGCAATCAAAATAATGGTTTCCATCATGAGCAGGCTTTTGACCCAAAGGTATAGTTGTGCCTTCAACAAAACCTACACATCCAGGGAAACCTTCAGCTTGAATTACTTGAGAGGATTCAAGTCACTGTTGTGGATTTGGCCAAGCAAGTGTTTGAGACTTGAGGGAAAGGATGTCAATCATACAGCACTTGGTGTATAATATCATTGTACCATATCCTATGGTCAAGAGATATTCCAAACATCTTACAGAAGCACCATTTTCATTTGAGCCAAAGCAACATAGTGCAACAGCAAGTTGGATAGAAGGATCACACTATTTATTTTGATAATTTTTATGAAAGATAGGATGTTTGGGGAAAAGTTGATAAAGTTTGAAGAAAGAATCAGAAGAAGCTCTAAATAGTTGAGTGAAGTATAGTTGAGGAATGTTGAGGATGGAGAAGAGATCATATCTTGGATTATGATGAAGATTTGTCCCCCTTGTGTTTATGTAACACTTTTTGGATAGATAAGACATATAGGCTAAAGCATCTTCCAAATAAGAGTCTGTTTTATAGTAAAGAAATAAAATTAAAGCAATAGTATTCATAGTTGAGTGAAGTAGCTGCCTTGTAGAGAGGTGTTTCATAGTTGTTGGTGGAAGGCTTATGTGATGAGGGAAGTGGGAATTCACTTCCAGATGTGCAGTTGGGGTATGTAGATAGAAAAAAACTTTAAGTGTTCTCCACCAAACTTAAGCAGCATAGAGTGAGAAAATACTTAAAGATGGAATCAGCAATTATAAGTCATGTGACTTTCTTAAAAATCCATCATGGATCTGATGAGTTTGGGATAAGGAATTAGAAATGGAAATTGGTGTATAAGAGGTGGGATAATAAATTATCATGAACTCCCTATCCACTAGCCCCAGGGCTAGTGGATAAGAATCTTCTGCAATTAATAATGTCTGATCCTGAAAAAAAATCCTGATCCATAATTGCAGATCCCTCAACTTTGATACCCCCTATTGCTTGTTTCAATTCATCTTAATACTATTATTAGGGGTTATAAATGTTCAGGGATCCACAATTAGGGATCAGGAATTTTTTTTACTGGTATCAGACATTATTGATTGTGGATGACTCTTATCTTCTAGCCCCAGGGCTAGTGGTTAAGGATTGAACAATAATGCATTATCCCACCTCTTTTACCCTGATTTCTGTTCCTAATTCCTGATCCCAAACTCATAACCTCCATGATTAATTTTTGAGCAAGTCACATGACATATAATTTCAGATGCCATCTTTATGTGTCTCTTCACTTTAAGCTACTTGAATTTGATGTAAACGCATAACATTTTTTCTATCTACACACCCCACCTGCTCATTTGGTGGCAAATTCCCACTTCCCACTCATCACCTAAACCTTCTAGCAACAATATTAAAGCATATCTCTACTAGGAAGCAGCTTCACTCAGCTATGAATGCTATCACTTTAACTTTAGCTGCTGACTCTGATTCTGACTTGGGTTTGGAAGATACTTTAGCTTATATGTCTTTTCAATGATCTTTATTAAGAAGAGGATCCCAAAACTGCACCAGCTTTCCCCTCCCTTGAATCACAAATCATTCTTTCCAACAGCATATGCTCTGTCATTATGCCAATCATCCTCCAACATTTTAAAACACAACCCTTTAAATTTTTTTTTTCATACTCTCCAGATTTTCAACTTGTGTCCTTTATTCACTTGGTTTGGTGTTTTTGTTTTTTGCATATTCATTTTTATTTTGAATTTATGCTGAATGTCTCATTTGTTTTCATTCACCAGCTCAACATGAGATTGCATATTTTCTGCAATCACACAATTTTTCACTGTTTCTTTTTTTTCATTGATCCCTCATATCCTTTCGTCCTCTCCTCAAACATACCTCAAACAATTTGGTTTTCTCTATTTTCTCATCTCATCTCTCCAGGTAAGTCATTTTATTCCTTTTTTGATTGCTAATTATATTTTTTTTGTTTTTTTTCTGTTTTTTTTTCTTTTTTGTATCTAAATTTTTTTTGCAAGTGGTTATTTTTGATTTTTATGGTAAAATTAACCTTTTTTTTCTCTCCCTCTTTACTTTCTTTTTTAGCTCCATCACCCTACTCTTCATCCCTCCTTTCCCCTATTTCACTTTTTTTTGGTTCCATGTCATTAAAACACATATATTGCACATTCTTTATGCATCTCACTTACTCGATATTCAATTGCCCCCAAATTCCAACATCATTCTTTCTCACTCTATTTTTCATAATTTTCAATCAAGGTAAGTTTCATCTACTTTTTTTCATGTATATATGATATCTCTTTCATTCTATTAAAATTTCATACTTAAATATGTGCATGACTCTTATCTGGATAACAGTGGACTTATAAAACTCCTGTTTTTCTCATCTACATTACCACTTTTCAAGTTTTTGTAAAATTTTAAAAATCAGACTCAAAATTAGGGTTAGGTTTATTCAAATCTAATTTCCTTTTCACTGAAGATTCTCCTGAAAACTAACTTTAATTTCTCACAAACAGATTAGCATTTGGTTCAGCGGTTGCTGAGATATAGACCTTTAAATTTGAGCCTTTTTTCCCAATTTAATTTTTTTATTTCATGTTTTTATGTAAAAAATTAGAATTAGGTTTATTTAAATTGCATGTCCTTTAACTCAAGACTCTTCTAAAGACTATCTTTTATTTACCACAAATAGGTTTGAATTTGGTTCAGTGGTTACTGAGATATTGACCTTAAATGTTGAGCCTTTTTTTCCAAATGTCACTTAATTTATTTAATGTTTTTATATTGCATAATTAGACAATAAGGCTTCTGAAACACTTGTATGTTGATTATCAAGACTTTTATCTCCAAAAGCTTAGGATCACTCAATTATTTCTTGGCCAATTGCTTTAAAATATTATATATTTGTGCATTTCAATCTAAACATAAACTGGCCAAGAAAGCTGGACTTCCCAATTGGACAGATATAGAATGGGTTAAACTCAGTAATGATTATATCTTTTATTCTAATGTTATAATCAACTATGGAGGATCTCATAACCAGAGCCATGTTGAAAAAAATGATTCTAAAATGCTTACTTTTTGGCTTTTCTGTTATATCAATCCTATTACTGGAAGACCAATCCCTTCACCTGCTAAAATCAAAGACCATGGACTATAATTTTCAGATAATAAATGTATCATGGAATTTGGATTAGGAAACAGGACTATGGAAGCAATTTGTAATTATTCAAGAAATAATCATCAGACTACTAAGGCACCTCCTGGATTGGAATATTGTGAAAAGTTTACTCATTTTGGATGCTCTTTTTGAATCAATAAATGTTTGATAAACCAGGTAATTAAGGTAAGGGGTGAAGGGTCAATGGCTACTAAAACATTAGGGAGGAGTTCTAAATATGGTAATTAAAGGATTTCTAAATTTTTATTTTTATTTCTTTAATTTTTAATTTATCACTTATTAAAGATGATCAATCAAATTAAGTATTGTACCATCAAGCCCTTGTGCTGTATAAAGTTCATATTCAATTATATTCTATGAATGAGTTCATAATACCATTCTTTTCATATTTTTTCTCTGAATTTGCTCATGAAATAATTGACAGATAGAATTTGGTATTCCTTTACTTGGTTGATTATCCTTTTTAATTGATTTACTTAATTATTTATGAAATAAAATAAAAATTTGGTAATCCTTACCCCCTTCCAGAGTCAATTGCAAGGGGGGGGGGTATTGCCAAATTTTCAATTAAGATGTGTGAATTTTTTGACTTGAAAAAAATTTGGATTGAAAGATGAACAAAAAAATAAAAAAAACTTGTCATCAAACACTTTCATTAAGCAGTCAATTACCTCAACATATTTATTAGCTTTAATGGATTATATCAAGATAACTTTCTAAAAAAATGGAATTAAATATGAATGAAAAAAAACTAGTCATCAAACATTTTCATTAAGCGTTCATTTTCCTCAACAGATTTATTAGCTTTAACACATTCTATCAAGAAAGCTTTCTTTTTTGAACAATCTTCAAGTTGATATTTGAGTTTCATTGGATCCAATAGGAGATTGTACTCAAGAGACTTCTCTGATTTCTTAATCTCTAATTTCTTCTCCTACAAGTCATGTGCTTTCTCATCCCTCTTTAAAGAAAGCTCAAATTTCTCCTCCTATACTAGCTTCAGACTTGCTTGCTTGAGGATCCTCATTTCATTCAACAGCCTTTTTAGAAATAAAAAAAAGAGATGTGAATAAAAAAATAAAACAACTAGACAAGAAATAAAATCTTAATTGAGAGAGATCAGGTTTTTTTATATTGCCATAAGGATCTATTGAAAAGATATCTTGATTGGTGGAAGTAAAATGAGGGGAGGCTTGAGTAGAAGCAGAAGGAAAAAGATTTCTTTTGAAATCATGTTTGGAGATATCATCTTCTCCATCCAACATGTTTTCAGGATTAACTTTGGCTCACTCCCCATATATTGAATCCATCTTTTTATAGTAAGTACATAAAAAATCAAGTTTATTGTCTATAGTTTTGATGCCCTTACTGATATCAAGGTCAATAATACCAAATCCAGTGGAAGATGAAAGAGTCTTAGCCTTCTTGTATTTAGCTTGATAGTGCTTGAAGCATTCAGAAATCTGTTTAGGTAAAAGATTAATCCTTCCATTTGTCTTATTTTATAATTCATTGGTCATTATAAGATATCCATTGATGTTTTATGCAGGGGGCTGTCCTACTTTAGTTGCATTCTCAGTAACAAAACAAGATTGATAATTAGTTTTAGTTTTTAGCCAGTTGATAAGTATGAGATGATCACCTTTTTTTAGTCAAACAGTCTTTGATTTCTCATCTGAGCAGGGGAAAGAGGGAGTAATGTGATTTGAAGAAAAACTGGGGGAAGGCTGCTTTTGAGAAGATCTATGATGAAAAATCATGTTGAGATATTTGAAGATGAAAAGGAGAAGAAACAAACAGATGAGATGGGGAGGGGTTTTGAGCAGATAGAATGAATAGACAGGATGGGAGTGCACAGAAAGGTAGGGAGGCTGGCACATCCAGAAAGTTGTCCAAGATGTAGTTATGAAAAATGGAGGACACAAATGTCAGATAGAGGTGAAAATTTACACTTAAAAAGTCTAATAACCCAATTATTAGCAAAAGAAATTGTGGAAGATAATTAAGGTATAATGATTTTTATTGGCAATTAATTTAATTGTGGTACGGTCAACATTGATACCCCCTATTATTACTGGGTATCAACATTAGCTGATCTTCAATTAAATAAATGGTGGATAAAAATCCATATACCCCAATTATCTTCTGCAATTATTTTGTTATTAGACACATTATGTGTCAATGTTCACCTCTAATACAACACATTTCTACTAAATTTTCATAACCACATCTCAGACAACTTTCTGGATATACCTGCTTTCCTACCTTGCTGCATACTCCCATCCTATCTATTTCTTCTATCCATTCAGATTCCTACCCATCTCATCTGCTAATTTCTTCTCCTTTTCATCATCATCATCATCAAATATCTTAGCGTGCCTCATTGTCATAGATCTTCTCAAAGGCATCCTTCCCCCAGTTGTTCTTCAAATCACAGTACTCCCTTTTTTCCCCACTCAGCTGAGAAATCAAAAACCATTTGATTAAAAAAAGATGATCATCCCATACTCATCACCTGGCTGAAAACTAAAACTATTTATAATTCTTGTTTTGGCACTGAGAATGCAACTAATGTAGGATCCCCCACCCCCCAAAATCAAAAGTTAATGAATATCTTCTAATGGCCAATAAATTATGAAATAAGACCAAGGGAAGAATAGATCTATTTCCTAAAAAGATGTCTGAGCACTTCAAACACTATCAAGCCAAATAAAAGAAGGCTAATACTCTTTCATCTTCCACTGCTTTTGGTATTACTGTCATTGATGTCAGTAAGGGCATCAAATCTATAGATGATAAAATTGATTCTTTATGTCCATAATATAATGAGATGGATTCTATATTTTTAGAGCATGCTAATTTTAATCCCACAAACATGTGGGATAGAGAAGATGCTGTCTCCAAGCATGATATCAATAGAAATTGTTTTTCAACCTCTTCTTCCACTCAAGCCTCCCCTCTTTTTATAATTCAACAAATCAAAATATCTTTTCTATAGATCCTTATGGTGATATAAACTAACCCAATCTAACTTTAGTGAGTTATTTTTTTTATCTAGTCAACTTTTTTTTACATTTCTTTTTCTTATTTCTAAGAAGGCCAATGAAAAAACTTAGGAGCCACAATCAAATTATTCCAGTCTAGCAACAATGATGATGATGACAACAATATAACAGATTCCTCTAACAAAAATTAAATACCTTCAACTTCTATAAATATTAGCAGTCAAATAAAAACAAAAAAGAGATAGTACTTCTCAAACCCCTATTTCTTCTATTGAAGATTTTTTAGAGAAATGTGATGTTGGTAAGTGACAGGATACCTATTGAGAGATTAGTCTTCTTTTGTTTTATTTTTTGTTAATATTTCATATAACCTTAGGTAAAGTCAAAGTTTCACAAGAGACTCTTAAATTTAAAAAGAAAAAATATGAACTCCCTTTACATAGGGATGATAGGAAAAAAGATTTGGAGGACGGGAACTATGAGCTTTATTTACAGAGGGATAATAGGGCACAAGAGTTGGAGGGGGATAAATTTGAGCTAACTCATAGTATTGAAAAATCAAAGAGAGAGGAGAAAACACTTGAGCATTAAAACTTAATGGAACAGATGAAATTTAAGCATGATCTCAAAGCAAATAAATCTTATGAGGAAATTGAATGTTTAATAAATTTTTTTGATGACTAGCTTTTCTTATTTCTTTCATACTTCAAATATTCATAATTGTGTGTACATAAAATTTTACAATAATTTCCTGTATTTCATTACTTTATCCATTATTAGTTGAATTTTTGTATTTTAATGTTAAAAATTCTTTTTTAAATTAAATTTTCAAGTCTCATTTGAAAATTTGACAATCCCCCCCCTGCATTTTCTTGAAGGAAGGGGTGGGTATCACCAAGATTCTTTCAAGTCAAGAATCTTGAAAGTCTTATATGAAAATTTGGCATTACTACCCCCTGCATTTTACGTGTATCACAAAAATTCTTTCAAGTCAAGATTTTCCCAAGTCTTATAAGAAATTTTGGTATTACTCTCCCCTGCATTTTATTGAAGTAAGGGATGGGTATCACCAAAATTTTTACTAGTCAAAAATTTTACATGCCAGATTTGAAAATTTGGCAATACCCGCCCCCCTGAATTTTATTGAAGTATGGGGTAGGTATCACCAAAATTATTACAAGTCATCAATTTTGCATGTCAGATTTGAAAATTTGGTTATACACCCCCCCCTGTATTTTATTGAAGCAAGGGGTGATAATCACCAAAATTTAATATAATTACATAAATTAATATATAAAAAACTAATATATATCAATTTCTCTAGTTTTAA
Source organism: Hemileia vastatrix (assembly GCA_030280995.1). Taxonomy (NCBI): domain Eukaryota; kingdom Fungi; phylum Basidiomycota; class Pucciniomycetes; order Pucciniales; family Zaghouaniaceae; genus Hemileia; species Hemileia vastatrix. The sequence continues at coordinate 15,412,611 of JASXTE010000006.1, read as the reverse complement.
AGTAATGAAAATTCCTCTAGCCAAAATGCTGATACATCTAGAAACAAATTTTTGGGACTTTCCACAAGTGTTGGCAGAGGAACTTCATGAAACAAATAAATGTTGTCATGATTCCCATTTATACAACACAGGGTTGTTGGCCCATTACTTTACTTCAGGAATTTGAAGTATAAGAGTTATTTATGAAAAAATAAAAAATATTTGATGGCTCTACTCATCCCCATACTCTTTTGATCTACATAAAGGTTTTTTATATCTGTTAAGTTTACCTTCTTTTTTTAACATGTTTATTATGTGGATTAGTTTTTGACTGATTAGAAATGAACATCAAAAATGTGTGAAATCATGACAAGATTCCAAGCCAGGTGGAGCTTTGGTCATTTGGTGATGATCATGATAAGAGTTCCAAATTTTTTCAATCATACCATTTCCCAAACAAAAATTGATGATGCACTTATGTTCTGGAAAATATAAGCCATGTCCTTTGATTTTAGCTGGAGATGGTATTGGTTGGCCAGTTATTGGATTGATATATGAGAAAGTTCCAAAAGTAAGATAATTGGTGTCATTCATATTGATATGAATTTTATTTTGGAATCCTGAATGAGTAATAATAAAATTTGAAAATAAAAGATATTGGTTGCTAATGGATATCCAATTGGAGTCACACCAATTCAGTATTCCAACTTTTGTAGCAAGTTGATGATTATTTTTAAAAGCTTTATTGCAGGGATTTTTGAGGCAAAGAGCAAGAAAAGTATTAAAAGAAGGTAAGGTGTCCCATAAGCAAAAATTGTCATCTTTTTCAGCTTTAGATAATTTTTTAAGTAAATAATAGATGCCTATTGAAATAAAATTAGTGACATGATTTTAACAATGAAACATATCTTATCAGACATACCAAGAGAATAGCCTTTAACAAATCCTCATATCCAACCAAATCCAATCATAATACCACATGTCAGCCTGTATATACCCAGGACTAACTAAAAATTGCTTATATAAGCTATGTTAAACACATGAACTATACATGGTAACAATAAATAAGAGTACACAAACAGTATACATAAGTAAAATTATGATAATACACAAAAAAATGCCATTATAACACCTTTTATACACGCATATATCCACCTTTTATAGGTCTTATGTACTTAATATTAAGTTGGAATATGTTAGGGTAATCTTAAGAACCTTAATTATAAGGCTACATAATTTTTAAGTACACTTAAAGCTGTTATATTCATTGTTTTATGCAAAAAACAAGAAATGCGCTTTATTTCACTTAAAAGTTGACTATATGCACTATAAAATTGAGAATATCAAAAATGCCCTTTGACAGATTAATTGGGCTCATTTAGGACTATTGATTTGGCTAATTAAATGCATAAAAATAACACTTTTAAAATTTGGTGTTTTTTATGCCAGAAATGGCTTCTGTGTACTGGCCACATACTGCCTGCTTTTTTCCCATGTGAATAGCTTCATTTTTAGCAAAGTTAGATTTTTTACACTATAATTACCCCACATTCTACGCCCACTGTGGGTAAACACACTAAAATAGGCGACAGGCGCTTATTTAGTGTCCTAGCTTAATTAATAGTGCATTGACCTTGTTTATATGCACTAATTTCATTAATAACCTCACTCTTGGCATCTTATTTCATCACCATGCTTAAATTTGCCTAAATTTAGTCAAGGATTTACCCGTGCAAGCGCCTGCCAAGGACTGCATGTAGTTACCCCACATCTCACACTCTTTTTTAAGTTTTTGGGTGGTTTCTCAGTCAATATTGGTTATTTTTGGATGGGAATTTCACGTAGTATAATGTCAGGATTAGCCCCTCCGTTTCCACAGTAAATCCCCCTTATAATTAAGCTATTATTAACCTTAAAAAGTCTCCTTTAGTCTTTTATATCATTGTTTTATATGCATATACTCTGTTTTTGTCTTTTCTTTAATTTTGATGGATCTCCCTTATTATTAATAGGATTTTGGTGGTTTTTACTTGTCTAATTATGTCATGGGTCACTAGGGATGTTGATGAAGAGGTCTATTAGTTGTTTGAGGCGTCATTAACAGTGTATTGGATGGTACATCAAGGGATTTATTGGGGAGCTCAGTGTGTATAAAAGGAGGAGGTTTTTGGGTCTTGTTTTCTACATTCTTTATCATTACAAATTAACCAATATAACCAAATAAATTACAATACATATCAATTAGTACTTTTATAAGACTTTTGAATTGTATCTGAATTATTAAAATCTATTTTTCTACCAACTAAAAAGATTGTAAGCCACATATAAGAATAGTGAGAATTATATTACTGAAACCTTTATTCTGAATTATATTTTACTATTTGTTGGATTTATACTACAGTATTCATATAGGACCATTTAAATCTTCTAGAAAAAGACTTTTCAAGCTAGTTCACGTCCTTTTAGTTGATCTTAGCCTGACAATTGGGGACCTTTTCTCAAGAATTCTGTTATAATCCAGTAAGTAAAATTTCAAAGAAGGTACACATAAATAATATCCCTATAGAAATATTTGGATAATTACAACAGGTTGGGGTCACTTATATAGTGATTTCAGAAAAAGAAGCCCTGTTATATAATAAAATTTTGATATTGAATCAACAATTTTACCACTAATTTAACATAAAATTGTTATTAGTGGGAGTCTGTCAATAGACCAATTAAATTTGTGATCTTTGCAGATAATAAACCAATTAAACTGATTAATTGTTTTCTTTTAACAGGACTCTTAATCTTTTCTTTTTATTGGTTTTAAACATTCATTAAATATTTAGAAGGAATCTTACTTATAGTTGTTTTCTTTTAAATATAAAAACACAGCTACATATTGTAGACCAGTTATATCAAGTGACCACATAAAAGCATATTTGACTTTTGGCACTTATAAATTCCCTTAATACCAATAGGTAAGCAATAAAATTGTCTTCAGTGGTATTGATAAATACTGATAAAACTCATTTTGAAGTTTTCATATCTAAACTTTCAATTCTTTAAATTCCACGTAAATATGTGTGATAACAATGACATTGTAAGTAATAAGGCAAAACCTTATAGCTTAAGACCTAGAGCTGAGAAACCTGGTGCAGGAAATTCAAATGGAGGGCCAGGAGTCCCCCATAAACACCATCACTCCACCAATGTCTCTGGAGGAAAGGGAAAAACTTTTAAAACAGGTATCAATAAAGAAAACAAAAAATACCTTACAAGAACAAATTCATTCCCTCTCCACTCTACTGAACACCTTGACAATAAGGATAAACAATATAGTGGACCAGATAAACAATCTGGAGAAAAGAGCAGCTCAGGGTTTCGTAGAAGTCAATCAAGCTCTAGTAGAAATAAAGGCTCAACCACCAACAGTGGCACCCAACAATTCCATAGTAACACCTCCAGCCCAAGAGGAGGATCAAAAAATTACAGTAAGCAAATGGAAGTGGGATTGGTATGCCCAAAACTACAACAAACCTCAACAACAGGGCTCCAGCAGTCACCCTTACAGAGGAAAGCCAAGGAGAGGCAGGGGAAATGGAATAAGACCGTGGTAAGTCATCCATCTTCTCAGGATCAATTATATAATCCTAACAATGAATTACTTATAGGTAATGAAATTGATAGAGAGGTATTAGAAATAATTGAGAAGGATTTAAAAAATTATTTATTTGAAAATAACATGTTAGACTTGTCTTTCAATGAGGACAATGTACATAGTTTTATTGACCACCAGGAAAATACTATTAATGTAAAAATGGAATCAAATGATTTAAATCTTGACCCTGATGATGAGTCTTCTGAATTGGACACAGAAAAAATTGAATATATTCTAAAAGAAAATCCAATGGAATCAAAAATAATTAGTAAATTATTATTAAGAATTGAAAAATTGGAAGAATTCTCTAGAGAGTCCAACAATAATACAGAAAGTGTATTATTAAACCTCACACAATCATTGAGTACAACAGCCAATAGGTTAAATATTATTGAGAATTCAAATAATGAATTAATCAATGAAGACAAAAGATTAAACTCTGAGATTAAAAATTTAGAAAATAAATTAGAACATTCTCAGAATATTATGGCTACCATAGAGGGACATGTAAAATTTTCTTTTTCAAATGTAAATGATACCTTGACTCATGTACCTGTAATAAAAGATAGGTTGCAAAGAGTAGAAATTGAAGTAGCTAACATTTTGAAAAATACTGAAAAAATAAAAGATAATACCTCTTATGTAGAAAGAGTACCAGTTTTCATGAAACACTCTGATGATAAAACAATGATTGAAAATGAGCATAGTGTCATGGGCTCTGAGAATATAAAATCAGTAAAAGATGAAATAAATGATCATCTTTCTAAAGTAAGTGAATTACTCAATATTCCTCAGGTTAGGGAAGAAAAAACTAACCAAAAGAACTGGCCTAAGTTAGATCAGTACCCTTCTTTTGACGGGGATTCAAAATCTGATTGGCAACAATTCATACAAAGAATTGATAACTTAAAATTTTATACAAATTACCTGATGAAGAAATTACTTCAAAGTTAATATCTTTATTTACAGATGTGGCCTTATTATGGTTTGAATCTGTATTGAGTGAGGGAATTAATTACTCCTGGAATGAATGGAAGGCACTAATTGAAAGGGAATTTGGTGGCATAAAATTTAGAATCACTTAACAAAGATTGTATGAAAAAACAAGATATAATCCAAATGCTGGAGATAAATCCATGGTCTTCTTAATGAATTTAATAAGAATCATGAAAGCTATGGATCCAAAAATGGATTATGAAGAGTGGAAAGAAAAAATAATATACAAGTTGCCTATATCAGTTAGAGACATTATTGTAGCTAGAACTGAAACCATCAGAGATACCTCTGGATTCATTAATATATGCAATGAGATATTATTAAACCACAAGTATGAAACCAAGTATAGTAATTACAGACAAAGTGTTGACGTGGTAAAAACTACTACAAGTAAGTTACCAGTGGAAAAGAAAAAACCTTCAGCTCCCCTTGTCCCTAAGAGACAAGAAAATAACACTTGTTACAAATGTAATGAACCTTGGGTTAAGGGTAAAATGTGTAAGAAGAGAATAAATGTTATTGAAACCTCCCAGAATTCTGAACCAAGTAATCATGAAGATGAAAATTTAGAATCCAGTGAGGATTGTAAAAGTAAAATATCTTACAGTGATGATGAAAATGAGATATTTGTATTAGAACAGGATATAATGTTCCTGAATGATGCTATACCTCACACAGACACATCTTTATCTTCCATTGAGGAAGCTGAAATAATTAAAGACGTAACTCATGATACTTACAAAATAACACCTATCAGAGCACCTGTTATTATATGTGGAAGAGAAATGAATTCCATTCTTGACACTGGGGCTGCAGGTAGTGTAGTTTCTATTAATACATTAATGAAACTTGACAGTAAGTATAAGGAAAAACTAGAACCTGTTCAAACAAAGAACTGGAGAGGTTTTGGTTCAGTATTAAATCCAATTGGCAAATACAAAACTGCTTTATTCTTTAAATATAATAATGGATATGTAAGAGCAGTTTGTGAATTTTTAGTAATAGATAATAATAATTGTAGTGATTGGTTTATTATTGGCAATGACTTATTGACAAAATTTGGCATTAAACTAGATCCTGCAAATAGTTGTTTCACCATAGGCCTGAATGGTAAGAGAAAATTCAAGATATGTTCTGAAAATTCAGTGTATGCCATTTCTCCTAGAGAAGAACAACTGCAAGGTGGAAGAACCACCACTGAAGTGGTTGAATTGGAAAATGAAATCCAAAAGGCCTCTTTCAGTCCTCAACTCTCAAAAACTGAAGAAGAAAATATTTTGAGATTGATTAAATCATATCCTATGGCATTTGCTTATGGTTCAAATGAACTAGGATTGGTCAAAGACCATGAGATGAAAATCTCTCTAAGCTGTGATTTAGATAATATTCCTGGCAGCCTAAAAAAGAAAGCTTAACCAGCATCTCCTGCAAAAAGGAAAGATATTGAAGGCAATATAAAAATGTTGTTGGAAATGGGTATTGTTGAAAAAGTGGACACAACACCTAAGTATTGTGTCATTTCACCAGTATTGATCTCTTATGAAAAAGATAAGGCAAGATTATGCGGTTATTATAGAGCTCTGAATACATACACAGTAGATGATATTTACCCTCTACCAAGGATAGCTTCTATCCATGCTACTTTACAAGGAGCAAAATATATTTCCTGTCTGGATGGAAACAAAGGTTACCACCAGATTCATGTGGAAAGAAATTCTCAAAATTACTTATTAATAACCACACATATGGGTATATATAAGTATGTGAGAATGCCATTTGGCCCAAAGAATGCGCCTTCAGTCTTCCAAAAATTGATGGATAGTGTTTTTTATTAGGAAATGGTTGAAGGATGGCTATTGGTATATATTGATGACATCATAGTGTTTTCAAAAACATATGATGAACATTTAATTCACCTGAAAAGAGTATTTCAAATAATGGATGAAATTAATATGACAATTGCATTAAAGAAATGTAAATTTGGATTTCAATCCTTGAAAGTACTTGGACATGTTGTATCTGGATTACAAATTTGTGTTGACCAGAATAAGGTGGCAGCAATTAAAAACATTGGTATACCTAAAAATGTAAAAGAAATTCAAAGTTTTTTGGGTATGTGTGGGTATTATAGACAATATATTAAAAATTACCAATCTATTGCAGCTCCTTTAACAACATTAATCAGGAAAAATGAGGCTTTCATTTGGAATAATGAAAGACAACAAGCCTTTAATAAATTAAAGGAATGTTTAATGACAGCTCCAATTTTGGGACTGCCAGATCTCACCCTACCTTTTATCTTGTACACTGATGCAAGCTTCATAGTTTTAGGTGCTGCTTTACAGCAGAAACAGATAATAAATGGAAAATTATCTGAAGTAGTTATCTGTTATATATCCAGAACCATAAGAGAAACTGAATTAAGGTATGGTGCCACACAACTAGAATGTTTAGCCGTGGTGTGGGCTTTGGAGAAGCTTCATTACTATCTGGAAGACCAGAAGTTTGAGCTTATAACAGATTGCAGTGCAGTAAAATCATTACTAAACATGAAAACACCTAATAGGCACATGTTTAGATGGCAAATAGCTGTACAAGAGTACAGAGGAAGAATGATAATCACTCACAGAGCAGGAACATTGCATTCTAATGTGGATTTATTATCCAGAAGTCCTTTGCCAAATGATGCTGACAACCCAGCTTATGTACCTGAAAATGAGGTTATACATATATTTGGGATTTATATAGTGGATTTAGAAGAAGAGTTTATGCAAACTTTATTAGAAAATTATTTATCTCATAAAGATTTGTCTAAAATATCTACCATTCTTAATGATCCAACAAATGCCTCCATGAGTGCATTAATTAAAACCTTACCTCCAAAGTATAAAAATGTGTTGGAAAAAGTAAACTATCAATTGAAGATGGATATATATATTACAGGAAGAAGTTAAGTAATGTTATAGTAATACCACCTTCTATAAAAGAGTTAATGTTGAGTACTTGTCATGATGACATCTTAGCTGGTCATTTTGACTTTAACAAAACATTAACCAGAGTTAAAAATACAGCCTGGTGGATAAACATGAAAGAAGATGTACAAAAATACATTGAAACATGTGACTCTTGTCAGAAATCTAAAAGATTAACTGGGAAGAGAGCTGGGTTGTTACAACAAATAGAGCAGCCAAAAGCTCCATGGGAAATTATAAACATGGATTTTGTAACTGGCTTGCCATTAGCAGGAAAAGTAAGTTTCAATTCTTGCTGGGTAGTTGTGGATAGATTAACAAAAATGTGTTAATTTATCCCTACCCATAAAGAGGTATCTGCAAAAGACTTGGCATTACTATGGTGGACTCAGATGATGAATACTGCTGGGTTCCCCAAAGCCATAATCTCTGACAGAGACCCTAAATTTACTTCAGAGTTCTGGACATCTTATATGGAAGTATCAGGTTGTCAATTGAAATTGTCCACAGCACACCATCCACAAACTGATGGGCTGGCTGAGAGAATGATACAAACTCTAGAAGACATGATCAGAAGATATTGTGCCTTTAGATTAGAATACAAAGACAATGAGAAATTCACACATGAATGGGTAACATTAATTCCTGGCCTTGAATTTGCTTATAATAGCACAACTCATTCTGTAACAGAGAAGAAACCATTTGAACTCTGGCTGGGATATGTACCAAATACCCCAGTAAATCATTTAATTAAATTACCAAGGTTGGATATACACCCTGGCACTAAATCCTTTATTCATATGCAAAAAATGTGTAGGAAGCATGCATAAGAATGCATACAAAAAGCATTTGAATATGAAAAGAAAAGGTGGGACAAATCTCATAAAGAATTTGAATTTAAGAAGGGAGATGAAGTCCTAATATCAACACTACATTTTAACTTACAAGGTAATGTTAAATTAAAGGATCCCTTTGTAGGACCTTTTGTAGTAAGTAAAATGGTTGGTAATAATGCAGTGGAAGTCATATTATATGCTCCATATGATAGGAAACATCCAGTTTTCCCTATCTCATTATTGAAACCTTACCATGCAAATGATCCTGACTTATTTCCAAAAAGAAGGGGAAGGCCTAAAAAGCAACCTGAAGAAATTGTGGAAAAATAAGAGAATGAAAAAATACTCAAGAAAAGAATACTTACTAAAGAAAAAGGAACTGAGTATTTACTAAGATTTAAAGGGAAATCAAATGAATTTGATAAATGGATACCTGAAAAAGAAATTTCTAATTTATCCACCCTTCTTAAAAAATTTAAACAGAAATAAATTTCTGTTCAACCAGTTGAGGGGTTAAAAACCAGTACTCATAATATTTTATTATGTTTTATTTCTTTAAAGTATAATCTTTAATGCTACAGAATTATTCTGAATACCTGAAAATTACAAATAAATAAATAAAATGTATAACTTATCATTTTTTTTATTGTTTTTTTTGGGTGGGCAATTGTCAGCCTGTATATACCCAGGACTGAGTAAAAAGTGCTTATAAGTTATGTTAAACACATGAAATATACATGGGAACAATAAATAAGAGTACACAAACGGTATACATAAGTAAAATTATGATAATACACAAAAAATGCCATTATAACACCTTATATACATGCATATATCCACCTTTTATAGGTCTTATGTACTTAATATTAAGTTGGAATATCTTAAGGTAATCTTAAGAACCTTAAGTATAAGGCTACATAATTTTTAAGTACACTTAAAGCTGTTATATTCATTGTTTTATGCAAAAAACAAGAAATGCACTTAATTTCACTTAAAAGTTGACTATATGCGCTATAAAATAGAGAATATCAAAAATGCGCTTTGACAGATCAATTGGGCTCATTTAGGACTATTGATTTGGCTAATTAAATGCATAAAAATAACACTTTTAAAATTTGGTGTTTTTTATGCCAGAAATGGCTTCTGTGTACTGGCCACATACTGCCTGCTTTTTTCCCGTGTGAATAGCTTAATTTTTAGAAAAGTTAGCTTTTTCACACTATAATTACCCCATATTCTACGCCCACTGTGGGGAAACACACTAAAATAGGTGACAGGCGCTTATTTAGTGTCCTAGCTTAATTAATAGTGCATTGACCTTGTTTATATGCACTAATTTCATTAATAACCTCACTCTTGGTATCTTATTTCATCACCACGCTTAAATTTGCCTAAATTTAGTCAAGGATTTACCCGTGCAAGCGCCTGCCAAGGACTGCATGTAGTTACCCCACATCTCACACTCTTTTTTAAGTTTTTGGGTGGTTTCTCAGTCAATATTGGTTATTTTTGGATGGGAATTTCACGTAGTATAATGTCAGGATTAGCCCCTCCATTTCCACAGTAAATCCCCCTTATAATTAAGCTATTATTAACCTTAAAAAGTCTCCTTTAGTCTTTTATATCATTGTTTTATACGCATATACTCTGTTTTTGTCTTTTCTTTAATTTTGATGGACCTCCCTTATTATTAATAGGATTTTGGTGGTTTTTACTTGTCTAATTATGTCATGGGTCACTAGGGATGTTGATGAAGAGGTCTATTAGTTGTTTGAGGCGTCATTAACAGTGTATTGGATGGTACATCAAGGGATTTATTGGGGAGCTCAGTGTGTATAAAAGGAGGAGGTTTTTGGGTCTTGTTTTCTACATTCTTTATCATTACAATTTAACCAATATAACCAAATAAATTACAATACATATCAATTAGTACTTTTATAAGACTTTTGAATTGTATCTGAATTATTAAAATCTATTTTTCTATCAACTAAAAAGATTGTAAGCCACATATAAGAATAGTGAGAATTATATTACAAAAACCTTTATTCTGAATTATATTTTACTATTTGTTGGATTTATACTACAGTATTCATATAGGACCATTTAAATCTTCTAGACAAAGACTTTTCAAGCTAGTTCACATCCATTTAGTTGATCCTAGCCTGAAACCACACAACTATTCATATTCCTTGTTGACAAGGGAACCAAAGCCATTTGATATAGTTTATTATGAAATTGGATAGTTGATTAAACTTTTCATCTTTTGAACCATTAAAAGAATGATTTTCATAAATAAATTGAGCTTTAAAAGAATTACTGTTAACTGCTTTAATTTCATTGTCTCCTGATTTGGTTAAATATATTAAATCTTCTGTTAACTCATTTGGATAAAAAAGTTTTTTAACACTTTAGTTTTGTAGTACCCAATATTTGATATATGGACAAATAAACAATCCAAATGAATTCTCTTTTTTATTTTTTTTATTCTCCTGACTTTCTTTATCATTATTATTTTATTTTTTTTTGGATTATGATTGAAATGAAGTTGAATTCAAAGAGGATGATAAAGATGATAAAGAGGATGATGATAGAGAAGTAAGAGGTGATTCTGACAAACTATACATTTTTTTCTCTAATCAAAAAAATTGTGCCAAAAACCCCCCAAAAAATGGTAAAAAAATAAAACTCACAAAAATTAGTTTGTTTATTCAACCTTAAGAATTTTATTGATAAACATTAATCCAAATAACTTTTTTTTGAAAAGAAATAAAATACTAAAACTTTGCTTGAAAAAAAAATTGAAAAAAAAATTAAAATAAAAACAGACATCAGTAAAATTATTTCCCAAAAAATGAACTTTAAAGTTATTTGGTGTTAAATATACCACCTAAAGTACTTGAAAAAAAATGATAAAAAAAATTTAAACCAAAAAAAGTAATTTGTATCTAAAAATTATTCCCAATAATTAAAAATAAAAATTATAATCATGCCAAAATTATATTTCATTCAGCCTGAACTGTAAAATTTTTTATGTATAATATTCTGTAAAAAAAAAAAATTATGTTAATAAAAAATTATAAAAATTTTCTTCTACATAATCCCATACTACCTGTCAAGGGGTCCTCTTGGTCTAGAAGGTTTTAATGGCAGTCAAATGGCAGTGAATGGTGAATAACTCAAGAATTTCAAGGTGGGTACATAACTTGTATCTTTTATAATTTTATTACTCAACTAAAAGGTATAGAATAGTATTATTATTACTTATGAGATTTAGAATTATGAAAATTTAAGTACTAAATCATTAATAGTAGTAATAGAGATTAATTTAATTGTATATAATAAAATTTAAGTAAGTAATGAATGAATAAAAACAGCAAAAATGGAAGGACTTATATAGGCAAAAAGGAGAGAGAGAACAGAGCTAAGAAATCTACATACAGGAATGTGAGAGGGAATATTTCCAATATAAGATATTTCAAATAATAAAAGTATTCTATAAAGAATGTGTCATTAGACTGTATTTGCTATATATATCAATTATTTGATTTATTTAAAGGTTTTCTGTAAATGTCAGTTTCCAATTAAAGTAAATTGAATTTAATTTTTAGTATAAATAAAATTTTTAACTTTTAAATAAAATAATTTGAATTTAAATTTTAGTATCAATATATTTTTATTTCACTTCTAACCTATCATGAGGACAGTTTTAGGGAAAAAATATGAGGGACGTTTAATTTTTAAATATCTACTTAATTTAATTGTTTTAATTAGTTAATTTATTTCAAGTAAATCATAAAGTAAATATAAAATAATTACTAAAATAAGAATTAATGGCATGGCTTCATTTCAGTAAATAATTAATTATTTTACTGGGTATGTCTAGTAGCCTGGCTGACACTCCCTCACTCTAAAAAAAACAATAAAAAAATTCTATGATTTTTTCTTTTTATATTTCTTTAGTGGAGCAGGAAGGTTAGATATCTCTTTCCCAGGTATCCAAGAATCATATTCAGAATATTTATTCTTGAATCTTAATAATTATTCAGTTTCTTTTTCAGCAGTTATCATTCTGTCATTGAGAATCTTATCAATTTCTGCAGTTTCAGTGATTTCAATAGGGGTCTTCCTTGGTCTTCCCCTCCTTTTGGGAAATAAATCACTATTGGATGTGTAAGGTTTCAGAAGAGATATTGGAAAAACAGGATGTTTCTTGTCATATGGAGAATGCAGAATAACTTCAACTGCATTATCACCAACCATTCCTCTGACAACAAATAGACCTTCAAATGGGTCTTTTGATTTGTTATTACCTTGTAAATTGTAGTAGACTGTAGAAATAAGTACTTTATCACCCTTTTTAAAAATGTATTCTTTATGGGATTTGTCCCACCTCTTCTTCTCATATTCTAAAGATTTTTCAATACATTTTTGAGCATGACTTCTGAAAAGTTGTTGCATTTGAAGAAAAGATTTTACATCAGGATGTAAATCCAATTTAGGTATTTGATTATTGAGAATTTTGGAAGGAATACTTGGAACATATCCAAGCCAGAGCTCAAAAGGCTTTCTTTGAGTAAAAGAATGAACAGCGCTATTATAAGCAAATTACAAACCAGTAAGTAAGGTTACCCAATCATGAGTGAACCTGTCATTGTCTTTGTACTCAAGGCCAAAGGCACAATACCTTCTTATCATGTCCTCTAAAATCTGAATCATTCTTTCAGCTAATCTATCAGTCTGGGGATGATGGGCAGTAGAAAGTGTCAGATCACAACCACAAACATCCATCAGAGACATCCAAAATTCAGAAGTAAATTTAGGGTCTCTTTCAGAGATTATGGCCTTTGTGAAACCAGCAGTATTAAACATATGAGACCACCACAAGAAAGCTAATTTTTTAGTGGAAACATTGTTGTGAGTAGGGATGAATTTACAAATTTTTGTGAATCTGTCCACAATAACCCAGCAAGAGTTATAACTGTCTTTTCCAGCAATGGGAAATCCTGTTACAAATTCAATGCTTATTATTTGCCATGGTGCATCAGGATCTTCAATATATTTCATTAATCCAGCTCTTTTTCCAGTTAATCTTTTTGATTTCTGGCAAGAATCACAGAATTTAAAATATAATTTGGTGTTTTCTGACATATTAGCCCACCAAGCAGTGTTCTTAATTCTGATAATTGTTTTTCAAGATCAAAATTTCCAGCCAATATGTTATCATGACAAATCTTCAAGATGATTTTTTTCATAGAATGAGGAATAACAATAACATTACTCAACTTTCTTCTATAATAGAGATAGCCCTCATCAATTGAAAATTTTCCTTTTTCCAAAGCAGTCAGGTACTTTGGTGGGAGGGTTTTAATTGATGCTTGTATTGAAGCATTCTTTGGATCATTTTATATTGTACATAAATTTTTTAAGTCAGTGTACTTATAATACAAATACAGAATAATCTGTAATAGATCTTCCTCCATATCAACTACATATATCCCATGGATGTGAACTATTTCATCCTCAGGATCATATGCAGGATTTGAGTCATCATTTGGCAAAGGTTACCTTGATAACATATCCACATTTGAGTGAACAATACCAGCCCTATGAATTATTGTCATCCTCACTCTGTATTCTTGAACAGCTAACTGCCATCTGAACATATGTCTGTTAGGTGTCTTCAAGTTCAAGAAGGATTTAACTGCACTATAGTCAGTGACAAGTTCAAATTTCTGGTCATCCAGATAATAATGTAATTTCTCTAGAGCCCACACTACTGCTAAACACTCCAGGTGAGTGGCACCATATTTCAATTCACTATTTCTCAAGGTTCTTGAAATATAACAAATTACTACTTCTGATAATTTATCATTCATAAATTGTTTTTGATGGAGAGCTGCACCAAGGCCAATAAAACTAGCATCAGTGTATAAAACAAATGGTTGATTAAAGTCAGGCAAAGCAAGAATTTGTGCTGACATCAAACAATGTTTCATAGTGTCAAAAGCTCTTTGTCTTTCACTGTTCCAGACAAAAGCAACATCTCTCCTAGTTGGGTTAGGGGTAATGCTATGAACTGATAATTTTTAATATACTGTCTATAGTATCCACATATTCTCAAAAAACTTTGGGGCTCTCTAACTGTAGGAGGAGCTTTTACCTATTGTATGGCTGCACTTTGTTCTGGTCAACACATATCTGCAACCCTGAGACAACATGACCAAGCACTTTCAAAGAATGAAAACCAAATTTGCATTTTTTCAAAGCAGGTGTCATATTTATCTCATCCATCTTATGGAACACTTTACACAGGTGGTTAAGATGACCCTCAAATGTTTTAGAGAATATGATGATATCATCAATGTAAACCATCATCCATCCTTCAATTATTTCTTGATGGAATGTGTTATACATAAACTTTTGAAAAACTAAAGGGGCATTTTTAGGGCCAAATGGCATTCTAACATACTTATAAATACCCATATTAGTAGCAATCATCAGAAAAATCTGGGAATTCTTCTCAACAGGTACCTAATGATATCCTTTATTACCATCTAAGCAGCTGATATATCTAGCACCTTGTAAGGTAGCATGTATAGAACTAATTCTGGGTAAAGGATAAATATCATCTACAGTATAATTATTCAATTCTCTATAATCACCACATAACCTGGCTTTATCTTTCTCATAAGAAATCAACACAGGTGAGATAACACAATGTTTAGGTGTTTCAACTACCTTTTCAATAATATTCATTTTCAAAAGGTTAGAGATATTTTCTTCAATATATTTTCTCCTTGTGGGAGAAGCAGGATAAGGCTTCTTCTTTAAACTATGCGGTATTTCAGTTAATGGGAAAGATAATGAGAGCTTCATTTCTTCCTTTACCAATCCTAATTCATGAGACCCATAAGCAAAGACCATAGGAAAAGAATTTATCAACTGAATGATGGAATCTTTTTCATCAACAGAAAGTTGTTCTCCAAAAGAAGCTGTGTCAATTTCAGACAGAGGGCAGGCATTCCTTTTGTAGATCTTCCTTTATATTGAACTACAGAATGACATGTGTTCAATCCTGGTGTTAATAATTTTTTGGGGGAGGAAATTTTAAATTTTCTCTTCTCATTCAACCCCATTGTGAAGCATTGGTTTTAGAGATCCAATTTAATGCCATATTTGGTTAAAATTTCATTTCCCACAATGAACCAACTACTTAAGTTATCATTTTTCATTACTACAAAGTTACACATAGCTCTTACAAAGCCATGGTTATATTTAAAAAATAATTTTGCTTTGTATTTATAAATGGGGGACAAAACAGAGCCATAACCTCACAAATTTTCAGAAATGATAGGCATAAGTTTTGATTTATAAGTCTGATCCACTGAAGCAAGTTCTTTTTCAGATACTACACTTCCTCCAGCTCCAGAATCCAAAACAACCTCAATTTTCTTTCCATTAATCAAGACTGGTGCCTTGAGGGGATCAATAATGATTGAGCTGTCTTCAAGATTTCTTATGATCTCAGAATCTTCTACTGTAGATAAATCATCATTCTCAATGTCAATATTATTCAATTAATGAATATCTTCTTCCAGTATTAAACTTTCATGGTGAGATTCATAAGAAATATTGCTAGCACAATCACTTGAAGTATCATCCAATGCAACTGTGTCATCAGCATTTTCCTCTGTTTGTTCAACAAGATTTATTTTCTTGTTGCAAACATGGCCTTTCTGCCAAGGCTTTCTGCATTTAAAGCAAGTGTTTGTTGGATAATTTTAAGCTGAAACAGGGGCAGAAGGTTTACCAAATTTTTCAGGAGGTTTCCGTTGGTAATTGGAGGTCTTCTCCAATGAAGATCTAGGAATGAACCTTCTATAATCATACTTTTTATTTAAAAGGATCTCATTTCAAGTATTAATAAAAGAAAAAGTTTCTCTTGAGAACTCAGTGCTAGCAACTATTAAGTCTCTCAAAGACATAGGAAATTTATAGAGGATCCTGTCCTTCCATAATTCAAAATCCATGTTTGGGTCCATTTCTCTCAGGATCTTTACAAGTTTCATCAGGAACTCAATAGGATTTTTTGTAGAAGAAAAACTATATCTAGCTTCCTCATACTGCCTTTGTTGAGCTAACATTAACTTTGAACCACCAAACTGTGCTTTAATCAGTTTCTTCCAATCATCACAGGAGTAGTCATTTTTATCTAAAAGGACAGATTAATACAACATCAAGGCAGCATTGGAAAATAAAGAAATTAATTTAGACACAATTCTTTTCATCTGGCAGTTTTTAAGAATTCTTAAGGTTATCAATTCTGAAAATGAATTGCTGCCAATCAGCGGAAGAATAACCATCAAATGTTGGGTATTGGTCAAGTTTTGGGAAATTATTTTGATTTGAGGCAATCTCCTTGTTACAAACTTGTTTCTGTCTCCCATTTTTTTTCAGTCTTTGAGACGGAGCAAGTGGTAATCTACCTTGGATTGCGCCTTTTCTTAGAAAATCCATTTAACCCTATATACAATCCCTAACTCTTTTGACAGACAATCAGTTGTTCATCAGAGTGCTCTCTACCACTTCCCCCTCAACCTCTACCTCTACTATTCTTGCCTCAATCACATCAGCAGTTCACTCCCTTTGTTGCTCCAACCCATTGTTATCACTATATATCCTATGGTGCCCTGGACATGTTGGGATTCTGGAAAATGAAATGGTAGATCAGCTGGCTAATGGATCCCATCCACTAGCTTCCTCAGCTGAGTCCTTTCTCTAATTTGTTCCCCCCCACCATCTATTTCAGCACTTAAAACTCACTTAAAGACACATACTAAAATCCTTCTATCATCTCCTCCCCCACCAGACACACTTAGGAGACTCAGAGGGAAATTTAACCCTCTGGGAACCCTCAAAGTGCTTATTGAACTTCCCCAAGCCCATGCTACTGCCTTTGAGCAATGTCTCTCAGGACATTCTCCCCTGAAACAATTTTTATTTAGTTTCAGAGCCGTGGACTCACCTATTTGCTTACTCTGCACACTTAACGCTCCTGATACCCCTGAACATGTCCTTCTCTTTTGCCCCGCTCACAATGAGGAACGTAAGGTTCTCATCGGTGCTGCCAAAAAACATAAAAAGCCTTTCACCACTTCATCCCTTCTCTCTCCTAGTATAATTACAAAACAAGTAGCCAATTTTCTTATCAACACTAATAAATTCCCTAACAATATGCCACTTTCCCAGTAACCTCATACCTTGTCTCCCTTTTTAAATTCCCTGTCTTACATCTAGTTTGTTTCCTCCCCTCCCTGTATCTAGTCCTCCCACCTGTTCCTTCCTTCATGCCCCCAGCTGGGCAAGATTGTATGAAATAAAAAAAACAACTTGTTTCTGTGTAATAAGAAGGTGTAATTTTTTTAATTGGACAGTATTCTCATTGTTTAACCCTTCTGTAGATGAACCATATGCATCATCACTATTTGATGGAAACTCAGGAATATCTACAGGAATTTCTTGCACTAATTCTACTTTAGATGAGCTAGGAATAGGTAAAATTGGAGTATCTTGTGCAACAGGGTCTTTCAAAGAAGTGGCAGAATACTTTTGGCCATTTAACAATGAGCTCAACTGTTCTTCAATGTTTTTTAGTCTAGTTTTCACTCTTGGAATACTGGATAATTCCTCATTGATAGTTGAAAAAGATAATTGATCCTTTTTTTTCAGAGTTGAGTAATAGTCACTTAGTCTTTTCAAGTTCAACTTATGTCCCTCTAGTTCCTGGAAACAGATAGACACAGTGTCTTGTAACTTGGAAAATCATTCTTGATATTTTTCCACAAAGCAAATTTCTTCTCATGAGTTTCTTTGTAATTATATAAATCATTAGAAACCCTCTGCAATTCACTTCTCACTGATTGGTAACCTTGTTCAGTAAACAAACTATTAAATTTTTGAGTCAATTGGAGGTTATTCATTATATGATTTTGATTGGTAATAGTATCTCTCAAATATTCATCATCAATAGTAGCTACATCAGGAGTATTTCTAAATAGGGAAACAGAGTAATTTTTCAGACTATCATAAACTTCAGGATCAATTGTTTCATCTATAATGGTAATATAAGGGTTAATCATTGAAGTAGAAATTAATACTAAAGGAGTAGTTACATTAGAGTATTGAGTAATATGCCTACTAGAGCCAGCCTCTACTGGTCTCAAGGTATCATCTCCCCATCCAGAATTACCTGAAGGAACTGAATCAGTAACAAGAAAGGGTACTTGGGATTCAATAGAGGGGCTTACCATAGTTTTGGCCAAATTTGGAGTTAATTATTTTTCCTTTTCCTTCCTCCTTGTTAGGGATAAGGAGGGGTTGGGTTTAATTGTTGGGGTCTGGAGGGACCTTCCTGATTTTCTTTTTGCATCTGTTGAGCTTGAAGGGAGTCCCACTGACTGTTGAGCCAGTCCCACTGCCATTTTGAGACTTCCACCTTTTCCTGTGGTTGAGGAGCCAACTGTTGAAGGGTTTTTACTGCTGGAAGAGGTCTCCTCTTCTCTTGAAGAAGCGTTTCTACATTTCTTACCTTTTCCTCTAGCATTTCTACCTTTGATTTTAATTTGAGGTTCTTTGCTTTCAGCTCCTTGATGTGATTTGAGAGGTTGTTGACTTTCTTATGCACAGGTATCTTTTTTATTTTGAAGCCTCTTGGAATCTCTTCTGAGGGGTTCACTGGCAGCTTTGGATCCAGAGCAGTCTTTTCTACTTTTATTTCTACTCCCTGCATCTCCACATCCCGTTTGGTCCATAAATTTATTAATTTGGGCAATTTTTGCATTCAAAGGAGAACTTAAAGAAGTCTCATCATAGTCAATTAAGTCCAGTTCCTCTTCACAGGCAGCAGATGCACTTTGATCAGTCATTGTTTATATAACTTAAACGGAGATAAAATAAATATTAATATTTAATCAGTTATTACTTAACTTGTTGAAAAAAATAAGAGATAAAATAAAAAATATTTTAAGTATATGATCAATTATCAGGATTCTTAATCAACTGAAATAATGAAAATATAATATTTTTCAGGAAAAAAATCAACTGAAATAATTATTACAATTTTTTAATTAAATAAATAAATTAAGATATTTATATTTTATTACAAGGATTTAAAATAAATCAACTGAAAAAATAAAATAATTTATTAATTATCAGGACAAAGAGTCAACTGGAATAATTAACACAATTCTCAATTAATTACTAATAGGGGGTATCAATGTTCAGGGATCCGCAATTAGGGATCAGGAATTTTTTTTCCCGGGGTCAGACATTATTAATTGCGGAAGATTCTTATCCACTAGCCCCAGGGCTAGTGGATAAGAAATCCACGATAATGCATTATCCCGCCTCTTATACCCCAATTTCCATTCCTAATTCCTGATCCCAAACTCATCTCATCCATGATGGATTTTTAAGAAAGTCACATGACTTATAATTGCTGATGCCATCCTTAAGTCTTTCCTCACTCTATGCTACTTAATTTTGGTGGCGAACACTTAAGTTTTTTTTCTATCTACACACCCCAACTGCACATTTGGCGGTGAATTCCCACTTCCCTCATCACATAACCCTTCCACCAGCAACAATGAAACACCTCTCTACTAGGAAGCTACTTCACTCAACAATGAATGCTATCACTTTTCTTTTAGTTCTTTACTATAAATCTGACTCTGATTTGGAAGATGCTTTAGCTTATATGTGTTTTCTTTCCAAAAAGCATTACATCATCACCAGGGGGCCAAATCTTTATCATGATCCCCAATATGATCTGGCCTCCATTCTCAACATTCCTCATTTAAACTTCACACAACTTTTTAGAACTTCTCCCGATTCTTTCTTCAAACTTTATCAACTCATCTCCGATCATCCTATCTTCCATAACAATTCTCATAACAAACAGCGTAATCCTGCCATCCAACTTGCTGTTGCTCTATGTCGCTTTAGCTCAAATGGAAATGGTGCTGCCGTAAGACGTTTGGATAATCTCTTTAACATAGGATATGGTACCGTGATATTATACACCAAGCGCTGTATGATTGCTATCCTTTCCCTCAAGTCTCAAACTCTTGCTTGGCAAACTCCAGAACAGCGACTTGAATCCTCTCAAGTAATGCAAGCTGAAGGTTTCCCTGGCTGTATAGGTTTTGTTGATGGCACAACCATCCCTTTGAGTCAAAAGCTTGCTCATGATGGCAACCATTATTTTAATCGCAAAAAAAGGTTTCTTCAAAATCTCCTCCAAGTTCTCATCTTTCACAATCTAACTTTTTATCTTCTTTCTAGATACTCTATTGCCATTCAACTTGTATGAAATGTCAATAAAAAATTTATTGCATTTTCACAGTGGCTGCCCTGGATCATGTCATGACTCTTCCGTCTTCCAAAGAATGAGGATTTCTCAATCCCCTGACTCATACTTTGACGAATCTCAGTACCTCCTTGCAGACTCAGCATATGCAAGTGGAAAGTACATTATACCTGCTTTCCATGGTGCAAATTCAGAAAATGACCCCAAAACTAAATTTAATTATCACCTTGCACAATCAAGAGTACAAATTGAACATGCTATAGGTATTTTAAAGGGACGATTTTCTAGTCTTCGGGAGCTCAGAATCCAATTTCAAAAAAAATTGGAGATCAAAACTGCAAATCATTGGATCTTGACTTGCATAATAATCCACAATATTCTAGCTGATTTAAAGGATGAGTGGAATGATCTTTATGAAGAAGAGGATCCTGAACCACCACTGGCACTCCCCTCCCTTTATTCACAAATCATTCAATCAACCGGCATACGCCCCATTATAATGCCAATTACTCTCCAACATTTCTCTTCACCCTTTTAATTTTTTATTTTTATGTTTTCATACTTTCCAAATGTCCTCTTTGTGTACTTTAATCACTTGGTTTTGTATTTTGGTTTGTTGCATATTCATTTTTTTTTTTTGAATTTACGGTGAATATCTTTTTTTTGGATGGCTCATTGGTTTTCTTTCACCAGCTCAACATGAAATCGCATATTTTCTGAAATTGCATATTTTGTCAGTGATTTTTTTTTTCATTCATCCCTCATATCCTTTTCCTATTCTCCTCCAACATCCCTCAAACAATTTGGTTTCATTCATTTTGTCATCTCATCTCTCCAGGTAAGTCATTTTATTCTTTTTTTTTGATTTTTTGATTACTAATTATAATTTTTTTTGATTTTTTCTGTTTATTTTATTTTTTTTATCTAAATTTTTTTTGTAAGTGGTTATTTTGGATTTCAATGGTATAATTAACCTTTTTTTTCTCTCCCTCTTTACTTTATTTTTTAGCTCCATCACCCTACTCTTCATCCCTCCTTGGCATTGTCATTATCCCCCCTTTCCCTTATTTCACTTTTTTTTGGCTCCATTTCATTGAAGCACATACATTGCACATTCTTTATGCATTTCACTTACTCCATATTCAATTTCCCCACAATTCCAACATCAATCTTTCTCACTCTATTTTTCCTACTTTTCAATCAAGGTAAGTTTCATCTCCTTTTTTTCATGCCTATATGATATCTCATTCCTTTTATGAAAACTTCAACCTTAAATATATGTATGACTCTTATCTGGATAACAGTGAACTTATAAAACTCCTTTTGATCTCATCTTCATTACCACTTTTCAAGTTTTTGTAAAATTTTGAAAATCAGACTCAGAATTAGGGTTAGGTTTATTCAAATCTAATGTTCTTTTTACTGAAGATTCTCCTGAAGGCTACCTTTCATTTCCTGCAAACAGATTTGAATTTGATTCAGTGGTTGCTGAGATATTGACCATTAAAGTTGAGCCTTTTTTTCCCAATTTAAATTTTTATTTCATTTTTTTATGTAACAAATTAGGGTTAGGTTTATTTAAATCACATGTCCTTTAACTGAAGATTCTACTAAAGCATATCTTTCATTTCCCACAAACAGGTTTGAATTAGGTTCAGTGGTTGCTGAGATTTTGACCTTTGAAGTTGAGCCTTTTTTCCGAATTTCACTTATCTTATTTCACATTTTTATATTGCATATTTAGAGGATAAGGATTCTGAAACTCTTATATGATTATTATCTAGGCATTTCAATCATATAGGCATATATTCGTTGGTCAAGAATATCACTAAAGCTCAAAAAGATGAAGATTTTTGCTTATGGGACATTCTACCTTCCTTTGACTCTTTTCTTGCTTTTTGACTCAACAAGCTCTGTAATAAAGCATTTGAAGAAAATCATGAACTTGCAACCAAAGTTGGAATTCCGAATTGGTGTGACTCCGAATGGGAAGATATCAGCCATGAATATCTTTTATTTTCTAATGTTATTATCACTCAATCTGGATTCCACAATAGGATTCATATCGATAGGAATGATGCCAATTTTCTTACTTTTGGAATATTCTCATATATCAATCCGATAACTGGCCACCCAATACCATCTCCAGCTAAAATCAAAGGACATGGTTTATATTTTCCAGACCACCTGTGCATCATTGATTTTGGTTTGGGAAATGGTATCATTCAAACTATTTGGAATTCTTCTAAGGATAATCATCAAACGACCAAAGCTCCTCCTGGTTTGGAATCCTGTCAAGATTTCACTCATTTCGGTTGCTCATTTCAAATCAGTAATAAGTTGATACAAAGAATCAATAAGGTAAAGAAAGAAGGTAAAGTTATTCGATTTAAATAAACTTTATCTAGATCCAAAAAGTATGGGGATTAGAGTTGTCATCGAAAATTTTATATTTTTTCATAAATTTTTAATAAATATTTTTTATATATCAATTTTCTCAAATAATGTGATGAGCCATCAACCTTGTGTTGTATAACAGGTAATCATGATAACATTTATTTGTTTCATGGGGTTCCTCTTGCCTATACCTGTAGAAAGTCCCAAACTTTTGTTTCTCGACTTGGTCTGCATTTTGGCTTGAGGGATCGTCATTACTTTAAACTAGGGAAATTGATATATATTAGATATTTATTTAATAATTTATGTAATTATATTAAATTTAGATGACTTCCACCCCTTACTTCAATAAAATGCAGGGGGGGGTATTGCCAAATTTTCAAATCTGACATGTGAAATTGATGACTTAGAAAAATTTTGGTGATACCCACCCCTTGCTTCAATAAAATGCAGGGGAGAGTATTTCCAATTTTTTTAAACAGATATAGAATTTTTTTGACTTGTAAATATTTTTGTGATACCCGTCCCTTACTTCAATAAAATCCATGGGGGGTTGTGCCAAAATTTCTTATAAGACTTGTGAAATTCTTGACATGTAAGAATTTTTGGGATACCGTTAAAATGCAGGGGGTAGTAAAGCCAAATTTTCATATAAAACTTTCAAGATTCATGACATGAAAGAATTTTTGTGATACCCACCCCTTACTTCAAAAAAATCCAGGGGTGGGGGTTTGTCAAATTTTCAAAGGAGACTTGAAAATTTTATTTAAAAAAGGAATATTTAACATTAAAATACGATATTTCAAGAAATACAGAAAATAATTGTAAAATTTATGTACAAATAAATATGAACACATGAAGTGTGAAAGAAATAAAAGAAACTAGTCAACAAAAAATTTCATTAAACGTTCTATTTCTTCAACAGATTTGTTTGCTTTAATGCATTCGATCAAGAAATCTTTCTTTTTAGAACTTTCTTGGAGATCATGCTTATACTTCATCTGTTCCATTAAGTTTTGATGCTCGAGTGTTTTTTCCTTTTTTTTGGCTTTTTCAATACTAAGAGTTAACTCAAACTTCTTCTCCTCCAAATCTTGGGCCCTACCATCCTTCTGTAAAGAGAGCTCAAACTTCTTCTCCTCCAAATCTTGGATCCGATCATCCTTCTGTAAGAAGAGCTCATACTTCCTCTCTTCCAAATCTTGTACTCTGTCATACCTCCTTAAAGAGAGCTCGTATTTCTTATTTTCAAAGCTCAGAGTCTCTTTAGCAATTTCCACTTGTTCTAGAGTGAGAATAAAAATTAACATAAAGTAGAAGAAAAGCAGAGTAAAGTAATAAGAGGTATGATATCACTTACCAGCATCACGTTTCTCTAAAAACTGTTCCATCGAAGAAAAAGGTGTTTGTGATGAAGTATCACTTTTTCCTCTTCTTTGGGAGAGGAAATTTAGACTAGTTGAAGCCCTTCTCTTTTTGTTCAACGTAGCATTTTCCTCCTCATCACTGTCACTAGCTTCAGACTCAGTTGATTGAGGATCCTGGGTTTGTTCATCAGCCTTTTAAGAAATAAGAAAAAGATAAGTAAATAAAAAAATAGAATTGATAAGATAAAAGAAACAGACCTGAGTTAGATTTGGTTGGGTTAAATCACCTATAGGATCTACAGAAAAGCTATTTAGATATGTCTCATTCAAATGAGGGGAGGCTTGAGTGGAGGAAGAGGATGGGAAAAGATTTGCTTCAACATCATGTTCGGAGATAGGATCTTCTCCATCCAACATGTTTACAGGATTAACATCGACTCGCTCTCCAAAAATTGCATCCATCTCTTTAAAGTAAGGACATAAAGAATCAAGTTTATTGTCTATGGATTTTATACCCTTAGTTATATCAATGTCAGTAACCCCAAAACCAGTGGAAGATGAAAGAGCCTTTGCCTTCTTGTATTTTGCTCAATAATGCTTGAAGCGTTCAGACATCTGTTTAGGCAAAAGATCAATCCTTCCCTTGGTCTTATTGCGTAATTCATTTGCCATTAGAAGATAGCCATTAACTTTTGATGTGGGGGGCCGTCCTACTTTAGTGGCATACTCAGTACCAAAACAAGAATCATAGTTAGATTTGGTTTTCAGCCAGTTGATAAGAATGAGATGTTCATCTTTTTTTAATTGAAAAGTCTTTGATTTCTTGGCTAAGCGGGGGAAAGAGGAAGTAGTGGGAATTGAAGAACAACTGGGTGATGGCTGCCTTTGAGAAGATCTAGGATGACGAGGCATGTTATTATAAATGAAGATGAAAAGGAGCAGAAACAAGCAGATGAGATAGCGAGATGAAAAGGAGAAGAATCAAATAGATGAAATGGGGAGAAATTCTGAGCGGATAGAATGAACAGGATGGGATGAGAATGGAAGTGCGCAGCAAGGTAGAAGGCTGGGATATCCAGAAAGTTGTCCAAGATGTGGTTATGAAATATTGAGGATAAAAATGTCAGATAAGAGGTGAACATTGACACGTAAAGTGTCTAATAACCCAATTATTAGCAAAAATAATTGCGGAAGATAATTGGGGTATGCAGATTATTTTCCGCAATTAATTTAATTGCGGATTGGTCAACATTGATACCCCCTAATATATATATTAGGGGGTATCAAAGTTGACCGATCCCCAATTAAATTAATTGCAGATAAAAATCCTTATACCCCAATTATCTTCTGCAAATATTTTTGCTAATAATTGGGTTATTAGACATTTCACGTGTCAAAGTTGACCTCTTATCTGAAATTTTTCTACTGAATTTTTCATAACCACATCTTGGCCTACTTTCATTCATAACCACATCTTTGACTACTCTCTGGATATGCCTTTTACCTTGCTGTGCACTCCCATTCTCATCTCATCCTGTCTATTCTCTCCATTAAGAACACCTCTCCATCTCATCTACTTATTTTTGCTCCTTTTCATCTTCAATCATCTTAACATGCTCCATCATCATAGATCTTCTCAAAGGCAGCCTTCCCCCAGTTTTTCTTCAAATTGCCCTACTCCCTCTTTCCCCCGCTCAGCTGAGAAATCAAAGACCATTCAATTAAAAAAAGATGATCATCTCACTCTTATCACCTGACTGAAAACTAAATCTAACTATGATTCTTGTTTTGGTACTGAAAATGCAACTAAAGTAGGACAGCCCCCAGAATCAAAAGTTAATGGTTATCTTCTAATTGCTAATTAATTACAGAATAAGAACAAGGGATGGATAGATCTTTTACCTAAACAGATATCTGAATTCTTAAAGAATTATTGAGCCAAATACAAGAAGGAAAAGACTCTTTCATCTTCTACTGGTTTTGGTATTACTGACCTTTATATCAGAAAGGGCATAAAATCCATAGACAATAAACTTGATTCTTTATGTCCTTACTTTAAAGAGATGCATGCTATTTTTGCAGAGCGAGCTGATGTTAATCCTGCAAAAATGTTAAATGGTGAAGATTCTATCTCCAAACATGATGTCAAAAGAAATATTTTTCCTTCTTCTTCTACTCAAGCCTCCCCTCATTTAACTTCCACAAATCAAGATATCTTTTCAATAAATCCTTATGGTGATATTAACCAACCTGATCTAACCCAAGTATATTTTTTTTCTTTTATCTTACCAATTTTTTTTATTTACCCCTTCTTATTTCTAAATAGGCTGAAGAACAAATGTAGGAGCCACAATCAAGTGAGTCAGAAGCCAGCAGCAATGATGAGGAGGAAAATGTGACCCTTCAAGCAGTCGAAATTTCCACTCTCAAGGAAGAAGAAATAGAGATACTTCATCACAAACCCCTTTTTCTTCTATTGAAGAATTTTTGGAGAAACATGATGCTGGTAAGTGATACCAAACCTCTTAATACTTTACTCTGCTTTTCTTCTACTTTTTGTTAATATTTCTTTTCACTCCAGAACAAGTGGAAGTTGCTAAAGAGACTCTAAAGTTTGAAAAGCAAAAATACCAGCTCTCTTTAAGGAGGGATGAAAGGGTACATGATTTGGAAGAGAATAAAATTGAACTCTCTTTACGGAAGGATGATAAGGCACAAGTCTTGGAGGAGAGGAAGTATGAACTCTCTTTACAGAAGGATGATAGGGCACAAGAGTTGGAGGAGAAGAAATTCAAGTTATCTCTAAGTATTGAAAAATCAAAGAAAGAGGAGAAAACACTTGAGCATCAAAACCTCATGGAACAGATGAAATATAAGCTTGATCATGAAGAAAATTCCAAAAAGAAAGATTTATTGATAGAATGTGTTAAAGCTAATAAATCTGTTGAGGAAATTGAAGGCTTAATGAAATTGTTTGATGACTAGTTTTTTTTATTTATCTCACACTTCAACTGTTCATAATTAATTGTACATAAAACTATATCTTAATTTCCTGTATTTTTTACTCTATCCATCATTAGTTGATTTTTCATATTTTAATGTTATAAATTCTTTTTTAAATAAAATTTTCAAGAATTTTTAATGTTAAAAATTCTTTTTTAGTTAAAATTTTCAAGTCACATTTAAAAACTTTCCAATCCCAACCCTGCATTTGATTGAACTAAGGGGTGGGTGTCACCAAAATTCTTTCAAGTTAAGGATTTTGCAAGTCTTGTATGAAATTTTGGCAATACTCCCCCCTGCATTTTATTGAAGTAAGGGATGGGTGTCACCAAAATTTCAAGTCACTTTTTTTTTGCAAGTCTCATATGAAAATTTGGCAATACCCCCCCTTTACTTTATTGAGTAAAGGGAAGGGTATCACCAAATTTTCAAGTCAAAATTTTTTTTAAAGTCTGATATAAAAATTTGGAAATACCCCCCCCCCTGCAATTTATTAAATCAAAGAAATCAAATTGAAACAAAATTTAAAAATGAAAATTTCTACAACCAATTATTTTCACCAGTCCCAATCAAGCTTTCCTATTTTATATAATAGCCAGTAGAACGATCTAAGGCCAGATGAACCATTATATAAAACCAGTAATCTATCTTGATGTAGATTTAAAAAATAATTGGAAGAGAAAAATCCAAAATTAAATGAAAAAAATTAAAAAGGAAAAATAAAATTGAAAAAAAGGAAAATAAAAAGAAAAATTTAAAAAAATTAAAAAAGATAAAAAATAAATAAAATAAATAAAATAAATAAATGAGAAAAAAAAAGAAAAAAAATGAAAGAAAATATTTAATGATAGAAAATTTTTAATAATATTTTAGTTACCATACTTGACAGATCTACTAAGAACAATTTTTTTATCTAATTTTTTTTGATTATTAATACAATTAATAAGACCTTCATTTATTTGGAATGAGCAGCTAAAATGGGTAAATTCTTGAAAAGAAACTAAAGTTGAAGGTGCATAAGTTGTTTGATGCCAATGTTGAGAAGAATTCCATATAGGCTCAACTATTCCATTGGAACTACCAAAATCAATAATAAATTTATGGTCAGGAAAATAAAGACCATGTCCCTCATCAGAAGAGGGTGATGGAATAGGAACACCAGTCTCTGGATTAATATAAGAGAAAATTTTAAATGTTATACAATTCTTATCATGTTTATCTAGGTGAACATTATTGTAGAATCCTTTATAAGTGATGAAGACATAAGAACAAAAAACATAAGTATTTATTGCTTCTTCTCATTCAGGATCAGAAAAATTCGGTAAAACAGATTCTAAAGCAAGTTAATGGTTTTTTTAATAAGCTTGAATACATAATTTTTTAAATCACTTTTCCAAGAAAATATTAAATGATCCTAAAAAATTCCATTGTTTCAGATCTTCTTCCATTTGCTCTGGTTTCCAATTTTTAAATAAAGAATAAATTCCTGAAATATATGACAAAATTAAAAATTACTTGTAATAAAAAAAATATTTACACACCAAAAAAAACTCCTTGATCATATCCTGGTCCCCAACCAAAACCTTTCATGACACCAGAAATCAGATTTTTATTTGATAAGGGTTGTTGAACCAAAGCCATTTGATAGAGAGTAAAAATTAAATCAAAATCTGGCAAAAAACCTCATCTATTTTCCCATTAAATGAATGAACTTCTAAGATGAATTGAGGTTTTTATCCATTATTTATAACTGCAACAATGAGATCTATACCACCTTTGGTAAGGTCTCTGATGTTTTTGTAAAAAAAAAATTTCTTAAGATTTGATATTGAAGTCTTATAAAATTTGAGATTGTCCAAATTTCCAAAGAATTTTTTGCAAAATATCTTCATCCTAATCAATTTTCTATTTTGATAAAATTTTGTCTTTGAATTGCTTGATTCTTTAGCTGGTTCCATGATTTTCTGCTTTTTATTTTCTGGTAAGGAAAGCTCAGATTGATTGGGAAAAGGAATAGAATTGAAGGACATTGAAGAGATAGAGGAAAGTAAAGATAAAAAATAAGAAGTTGAATATATTTGATGGTTATTCTTAGAGCTTTCAAGATTTGAAGAAAAGGAAGAAAGAGATGATAAAGATAATTTAGAAGAAATTGATGATAATAAAGATGAGTGAGTTAAATTTTCCATAGTAATGTCCTGGAAAAAAAAATTATAAAACAAAAAAAATAAAAAAATAAAAAAAATAAAAAAAACCCAACAATAAAAAATTAACAGTAAAATAATTGAAAAGAAAAAAAAAATTTTGGTAAAAAAAACTAAAAAAAAAAGTAATTGCAAAAAAATCAGTGAAAAGTTTTGAAAAAAATAAAAATTCAAAATAAAAACCTGAATTATGATTGAAATACCAGGTAATATCCTAGAAAAATTTTTTTTAAATAAATTGCAAAAAAATAAAATTCAAAATAAATCCTGAATGGTTTTTGAAATACCAGATAAGGTTCTTGAAAAAACAAACAAATTCACCAAGAAAAAAAGAGTAAATAAAAAAAAATTAAATTAAATTCAGTAAATTTAATTTCCAAAAAAAATAAATAAAAAATAAATAAATAAAAATTACTTAACTGATATTGGAAATACCACTTGATGTCCTTCAGTCCAATTTATTAAAATAAAATTTAAAAAAAAGTAATTCAGTAAATTTCAGAATAATTAATTATTTGCAAAAATAAACACAAAGAAAAAAAATAAATTACCTGATTTATTTTGGAAACAGGGGGAAATGTCCAGAAACTAAGGGAAGGAAAAAAAATCTGTAAAAAAAAATTAAAAAGCAGAGATTATTCTTTTTTTTTCTTGCTTCAAACACTGCGCAATACAGGGGGGCTACTTGTTAGAAAGTCCACAAACTTGGACTCAAATTCACCACAGATTGAACACACATTGAGCTATTGACAAAGGAACCATATAATCAGGGATGAACACCACCCAGCAGAACAGTTTTAGGTGGGTCTTCAAGTAGAGTTCAGTATAAGTTCAGTGTGAGTTCAGTCTGATTTCAGGTTGGGCACTTGCTAGCAAGTCCACCCCCTATATTGCATAGTGAAAATGCCCCCCAAAAAGTCCCCCCTTTAACCCTTCCTTGCCCAACTCAACCCCCCCTTTAAACCCTCCTTGCCCAACTCAAAACCCCCCCCTTTAACCCCTCCTTACCCGCCTCAAACCCCCCTTAGGTCCCCCATATCCCTTCTTTACCTCCCTTTACCCCCTTCTTGCCCACTTCAAACCCCCCTTTACCCCCTCCTTGGCCCCCTCAAGCCCCCTCTTTACCCCCTCAGACCCGCCTAAACCCCTCTCAAAACCCTGCACAAACCCCCTAAACCTATCTTATCAAATTGGTAACAATTCAATAAGTTAGTGAACTATGGCTAATAAAAAACCCTGCACAAACCCCCTAAACCTATCTTATCAAATAGGTAACAATTCAATAAGTTAGTGAACTATGGCTAATAATCATTCACTAACTTATTGAATTTTTAGCAATTTGATAAGTTAATGAACAATCATCAGCAATCATCCATTAACTTACTGAACCAATAGCCATTCAATAAGTAGGTACTGGGGGGTGTGTGGAGGAGTTTGAGGGGGGGATTGAGGTGGGATTAAGGGGGTAAAGGGGGGGCTTTAGGGGGCCTAGGAGGGGGTGAAGGGGGGTGAAGGGGGGGCTGAGGTGGGTAAGGAGCGATTAAAGGGGGGGAGTTGAGGTGGCCAAGAAGGGGAGAAAGGAGGGTATGGAGGCAGACAAGAAGGGGGGAGAGGGGGATGATGGAGGGTGAAAAAAAAGATAAAACAAATAAACAAAATTAGTCTAACCTTGAAAACCAAAAAAAAGCACTTACAGGACCAAAAAAAAGAAAAAAAAGGACCAAAAAAAAGATAAAAAATAAATTATTAGCAAGTAAAAAAATCAAAAATTAGAAAAGAATGACTTACCTGGAGAGATGAGATGAGATAATAGAGGAATTGAATATATTTGAGGGATATTTGAGGAGAGGAGGAAATGGATATGAGGGATGAATGAAAAAATTAAACAGTGAAAAATTATGTGATTGCAGAAATAGGATTTTGGCAGGTGATATCATTCTAATTATGTTATTGGTCATTCCTCATGTTGTTGGGGATGTGTATTAGATAAAATGAGGCATCATTAGCTGTGTATAGGACTGGTAAATCAGGGGGATACATTGGAGAATTATTGGGCATAAAAGGAGGGGTTTTTTGGTCTTAGTTTCTACATTCTTTATAATTACAATCAAAATATATAACCAGTACAATTACAATAAATATTAATAGTACTTCTAAAGTCTTTGAATAGTATCTGAATTATTACAATTCTTTCTTCAAACTATAAGATTGTAACCCATTTATAATTAGTGAGATTAAAAATTACTGAGACCCTTATATTGAGTTATATTTTAATAATTATTGGATTTGTACTGCAGTATTCATATAGGACTATTAAAATATTCTATACAACTGAATAAACCAAGATATTTACACCTCTGTACTTGAACTCAGCCTAAAATTTATGATCTGGAAAATATAAGCCATGTCCTTTGATTTTAGCTGGTGAAGGTATCAGTTGTCCAGTCATGGGATTGATATAAGAGAAAATTCCAAAAGTGAGAAAATTGAAATCATTTAAATCAGTATGAATCTTGTTATAAAATTAAGAATGTGTTATTATAAAATTGGAAAATAATAGATATTTATTACTAATTTCTTACCATTCCAACTCACACCGATTTGGTATTCAATCTCTGGTTTCAAATTCATTTTTTTTGAAAAGCTTTATTGCAGATTTTTTCAAGTCAAAGAGTGAGAAAAGAATGAAAAGAAGGTAAAGAGTCCCATTTTCAAAATCTTTATTTTTTCTGCTTATAGACATTTTTAGCAAAGAATAGACACCTTTATAATTTAAATGAGTAATGTTTTTATTCATTAAACAAAAATTAATACACTTACAATGAGAGTATCATTTAAGAATACCTGGTCTCCATTCAAAAACAACCATGACACTTCCCAAAATATTCTTATTCCTTATCAGTAACTGAACCAAAGCCATTTGATATAGTGTGGTGATAAGATCAGATAGTTGATTTAAAGATTCATCTTTTACGCCATCAAAAGAATGATTTTTGTAATTATATTGAGGCTTAAAGCTATTACTGATTCCTGCCTTAACTTCATCTCCTCATTGAGTTATATATTTGATATTCTCATGTAACTTCTTGGGATATTTATTTTTTTGACAACTTTAGTTTTATAATAATTGATATTTGGTATGTGGCCAAATAAACTATCCAGGTGTATTTTATTTTTTAAATTTCTTTTATTCTGATAAGATCAATCATTGTTTTTTATGTTTGATGTTTTTGATGAAGATTGAAATGAATGAGATATTTAAAAAGATGATAAAGGAGATCAAGATGAAGATAGAAGTGTAAGGCTTGAATCAGAAGAGACAGATATTTTTTTTTCTGAAAAATATTTTTACTAGTCAAAAAAAACTCAAAAAAATTATTTAAAAATTAAATAAAAACTCACATAATTTAAAATAAATGACCTTAAAAATATGTCACAATAAACTAATAAGAGTAATAATTACTTCAATTGAAGCTGAGGAATATTTTTATAAAATTCTGCAAAAAAAATAAAATAATGATAATAAAAATAAATTTTCTAACACATATCTGTAATGTTTATTTTAGGGAGTTGAAAGTGGGTGTGACAGGGTAGGTAATAGAAAAGTGGGGTTGGATTTATAGGTCTGGTCACTTAATTTCTGTTCAATTAAATCTACAATAAAAAATTCATCTGGCAGATGAGAAGCAATGGATCAAAGTTGAGAGCTCATACCTACCAAATATGGACCAGGTACCTAGTAGATTAATAAATTTTTTAAAGGCTTAAATGATCATGTATAAGCAATAGGAAGCAGACCTCTAAATATAATTTCACATATCTAGCATGCACAGCACTTTGACACATTTCTTTCCATCCTCTCAACTCCAATAACACTTAAAAGTCTCTACTGCCATGTTATGAGGTGCAGTGGGGGGGGCTTAAGACACCCCAGCCATGTAGCTTTTCTGACTGGCTGGGGTTTCTGAGGCAAGGGAGGTGGGGGGGTGTAAAAAACCATTTAAGGACACCAATAAGGGGGGAAAGGGGGGACAATGGATAGGAAAAAAAGATATAAAAAGAGAAGAGTGAAAAAAAATTAGTCTATCCTTGAAAAAAAAGAAAAAGCACTTACAAGACAAAATAAAAATGCAAAAAAAAGAACAAAAAAATTAATAATTAGAAATTTAAAAAAAGGACAAAAAAAAGTCTTACCTGAAGAGATGAGATGAGAAAAAAAAGTGAATTAAAAAAATTGAGGAATTTTTGAGGAAAGGCAATGGGTATGGGGCATAAATGAAAAAATGAAAGAGCAACAAATTATGCAATTGTGGAAAATATACAATTTCATGTTGTGCTGATGAAGTGAAAAAATCAGACATCAAAAATAAAAGAATTAACAGAAAATTCAAAATAATAGTAAAGATGAAAATAAAATTACCCAATGCAAGGGAATAAAACAGGTAAATAAAAAATTTAGAGAGTATGGAAAAAATAAAAGGGTTGTGTTTAAAAATGTTGGATTTTTATTGGCATAATGATGGAGCGTAACTTTTAGGATTTGGTTGAGAGGTGTGGAGGAGGAGTGCTATGAGAGCTATGCATTATAAAGAGGCAGAAGAGTGGATATTGCATAGGGGGGTTATAGGGAAAGCACTGCAGAGCACTCCTCGTTGGAAAATTTATCTAGTAACCTACTTACTCTCTAGTCTCACTGCTGTACTCAGAATAGTCAGTCACATCTCAGGCTAGCATTAGTTCTAGTAGTAGTCTGCCTTTTTAGGTCTGAACATTTTGTCTGATCCTAATTGGTGCACAACTGAAGAAAAATGAATCCCACAGGTCAAAATGATGCAGCAACCCTTTCTGCAGTGCAAGAAAAAATGGCACACTTGTAAGAACAAAAGGCCTGTCTCATGGAACGTCTAGCAGAAGAAAGTCCCTCATATCACAGCCCCACTAAAGCCAAGGCACAGGCACCTCCTACAACACCAGTGCCAATTTTCAAAAGCCCAAAGACTGCAGTCCCAGAAATATTCAATGTAAAAAAAGGTCCCCAAGAAGATCAGTATAATTGAGCAAAAATTGGGTTTGCAATATTGTACCTCACAGATGAGGCAGCACACTGGGAAAGGTCATACACCAAGGAGCTTCTTGAAAATTCTCAGTCAGAAAAATCATTCTGCCAGCTCATGGAAGGATTTGAGTTAGCCTTTGGTGACCTTGACATTTGCAGAACCTCAGAGCATGCTTTATGACCAATTACACCAAAAAAAATTCAGTGACTGAGTATGTGTCGTAATTCTCTGGCCACTCCAGAAACGTTACAACATGGGGAGAAGGGGCACTCATCAAAAATAAGGAATTTCCTAATCATCTACTCTTGTCCAACATCCCTCCAAGCACTCATGGAACTAGCTATTAAAATTGATAACAAGTTTAGGCACCATAAAATGGATGGTTGGAGTGGCGCTTGTCAGTGGTGCAGCTAAGCCTCATCAAGAAGGGCCAGCTCCAGGGACCCAAACGCCATGGATATTAATGCAGTAAATTCACATGGCACTAGTGGAAAAAGAAGGGTATCTGGTAAGGAATACAAGAGGCATATGAGCATAGGGCTGTGCCTCAAATGTGTGAGTAGTGGTCATCTGGAAAGGGAGTGTAGGGAAAAAATGAGGGGTAGTGAAGTGGAGGATAGTGCAGGAAAGGCACAGGTAAAAGACTGTGCTTGGGAATGAAGGTTGTACCCTCCTCAAGTGAATTAGAGGGAAAGAATAAGCAGAATTTAGTAGAAGAATTATCAGCATGTAATCCACTTGAAGTAAATGATAATTGTATTATACTGAACTTGCTTTAATGACCCTTGATGCCACAACAAATTTATGAGCCCTACTGGACTGTGGGGCCGCAGACTGTTTTATTTCTAACAAGTTTTCACAGAGAAATAAAAAGAAAAAAGAAAAATTGGACCACCCTAGGCATATAATTTTGTTTGGCAGATCCCCAAGTGGGGGAGGAGAAGTAAGAGAGAAGGTTTTTTGCAGATTGCAGTGTGATGGAAGGGAGTCTCAATGCAAGGCATATGTGAAAATACTGAAGGACCAGTATAACCCAGACATTGACTGGAAGGAAAATAAGGTTCATATGGGAAGAAAAGGGGATGCTGGCACTAAAGTATCAGCCCCCTGGCCCTTTCAGGGGTCAGGGGCCCATCCCAGAAAGTCCTCTGATGTTTTTTTATCACAGTTTACTTTTCTCCAGAACTTATTCTTTATCTTAATTCTAAGAAGCAGGCTGGGGATGGGTCACCAACAGGGAGCCCCAGAGAGGGCCAGAGGGGAGATAAAAGGCCCAAAAGAGGAAGGAGAAGGCAGAAAAGGGAAAGATGTATGGCTCAGAGAAAGAATTTGCCCCCTGATATCACCCAGAGAGTCTCCTGGTGTTTTATTATCATCAGTAGACTTTCCACAAGAGCTGACACTTTCTCTTGATGCTAAGTTTCAGGAATTAAAGGGAACACTCAAGGAAGAGGAAGAACTGAAATGCAATGCTACAGTATGTAATATATCCACCAAGATTGAAGCCAAGGCCCAGTACTCAAAGCCAACAAGAAGCCTCAACAAGATGGTCCCTGAAGCTTATTTGGAACTCTTACCAGTGTTTAAAGATGAAGAAGTCAAGACCCTGCCACATCATCAACCATACAACTTAGCCATTGATCTGATGCCAGGCATAACCCCTCAAATTAGCCCCATAATTCCTTTATCAATCTTGGAGCTAACAGTGCTAAAGGGGATGATTGAAAAAAATATAAAAAATTTTTGATTAAAGAGTCAAAAGCTCCCTGGACTACCCTTGTTATCTTTTCAGGAAAAAAGGATGGGCCATTAAGACCTTGTATAGATTTCAGAAGGTTAAACATGCTGACAGTAAAGAACAGATATCCCCTTCCATTGACTAGTGAGCTAATTGATAGTCTTCAAGGTGCATAGATCTTCACATCCCTAGATCATAGGGCAGGTTACCAAAACATATGTTTAAAAGAAGGTGATGAGCACAAACTAGCATTCTGAACTAAATTTTTTCATTTTGAATGGTTGGTAATGCTATTTGGCTGATGTAATGTGCCTTCCACCTTACAACACTTCACCAACAGAGTCTTTAGAGACAGAATAGGGATAGATGCGGCAGTATACCTGGACAACATCTTGATTAACTCCAGATCAATGAAAGAACACCAGATATGTGTGAAGGACTGTTTTCAGCACTTGAGGGAGACCCAATTATGCTTAAAACTGAAGAAATGTCTTTTCAGTGGGTAAAATCCCCTACCTCAGTATGATCATTTCAAATAATAGGGTGAAAATTGACCAGGAAAAAGTAAAGGTGGTAAAAGAATGGCTGACACCAGCATCAGTAAAGGAGCTCCAGTCATTTCTAGGCTTTGCAAATTATTACTGCCGTTTTATTGAAAATTACTCCCACATTGGCCAATCATTGCACAACCTCACAAAGAAGGGAGCAAAATTTATCTGGAAGAGTATCCAACAAGATGTGTTTGACTACCTGAAATGACAATTTGTGACAGATCCTATTCTTGAAATACCTGAATTTTTAAAGCCATTTGTACTGGAATTAAGCTGCTCAGATTTCACATTAGGTGCAGTACTATCCCAATACAATGCCAAAAATGTCTTGCACCCAGTAGCATATTTGTCACAAACACTTCTAGGTACCAAATTGAGCTATGAAATATATGATAAGGAGTTATTGGCACTAATAAAAGTGGTACACACCTGGCACTACTATTTGGAAGCAGGGAATAACCAGCTACAAGTTATTATCTACATGGATTATAATACTGTGGAAACCTTCCTGACCACTAAAAAGTTGACTTTCTGGCAAGCGTGCTGGGAAGAAATTCTAGGTAGCATTAATTTTGTGGTTACATTCTGACCAGGAAAAAAAAGTGGCAAACCTGATGCGCTATCATGACATCCTGACTTGCATCCAGAACCAGGCCAGCTACATACTGTTGGTGCAATGTTATGGAGGGGGGACCTCAAAAAAGGGGTAATCCTAGATGAGGTGGAATTTGTGGATGGGTATTTGATGGAATGGGTAAGGAGGGGGCAGGAAAACAATGAGGAAGTGCAGGAGTTGATGAAGGCACTTTTAACAAAGGAGGTATTAGTAAGAAATGGATTGGAGGAGTATCACCTAGAAAGGGAAGTGCTGTATTGGAATGGGAGGATAGTGGTGTTAAATGATGAGGAGCTCAAGAGGCAAGTGGTAAAATCAAGGCATGAATCCCAAATGGCAGGACACCCAGGACTGCTGAAGGCTGTGGAGATGGTGAATTTCAACTTTTACTGGAAATCCATGAAGGCATATGTCCAGCACTATGTAGCAGCATGTGACTCTTGCCAGGGAAACAAGGTTAGTCCAACACCAAAACCACTGACCCTTCTACAAATTTCTAAAAAACCATGGAAGGAACTCTCCTATTATCTTATAGTGGAGTTATTTAAGGCTAAAGGAAGGAATGCTATCCTCAAAGTAGTTGACTGCTGCATTATGATGGTGCACTTTGTCCCTACTACTACAAAGTTCACATCAGAGGGTATTGCACAATTAATGGTGGTGCATGTCTGGAAGTTACATGGACTTCCCAAAAGTATATAGTATCAGTCAGGGGAAGTACTTTTATCTCTAATTTTTTAAAAGCAATGTATAAGCAACTAAACATTAAGCCCATTTTATCAACAGAATGGCATCCACAGACTGATGGGCAATTAGAGATAGTGAACAAGGCAATTGAAAAATACTTGTGACACTTCATTAAATATCAGCAAAATTATTGGGTGCAGCTACTACCATTTTCCAAATTCTCATACAAAAACCAGACACATGCAGAAACTGGCATGTCTCCACCTATTCCAACTATGGATATAACCCAACATTCTCAATTGGTACCCCATCCGCATTACATGTTCCTGACACTGAAGAAAAAATTCAGAATATACTGAGTATACATCAGGAGTTAGAAGCAGCTATTAAGCTATCCCAACAGTCAATTTAATGCCACCATGATCAAGGGAAGACTCAATATTGGGTGTTAGAGGTAGGTGACAAGGTCTGTCTAAGCTCATGTTTCCTTTTCACATTTCCCCCAAGTGCCAGGTTAGATCACAAGAAATAAGCCCATTTAAGATCAAACTTAAGGTATCTGACTCATCATACAAATCAGAGCTAACCATCTCAATGAAACAAGAGCACCCAGTGTTCAAAATCTCATTACTCACAAGGTTCCAAGAAGATACAATACCAGGGGTCCAGAAGAACCACCAGAAACAGTCTCTGTGGGAAATGAAGAGGATTTTGATGTTGAAAGGATTATTGCTAAATGGGTGTACAGGGGAAAATTTCAGTATTTGGTGCACTGGAAAGGTTATGTAGTAGG
Organism: Hemileia vastatrix; assembly: GCA_030280995.1. Taxonomy (NCBI): domain Eukaryota; kingdom Fungi; phylum Basidiomycota; class Pucciniomycetes; order Pucciniales; family Zaghouaniaceae; genus Hemileia; species Hemileia vastatrix. The sequence continues at coordinate 15,373,402 of JASXTE010000006.1, read as the reverse complement.
GGAAAGATCTTGGGAGCCATTGAAGAACTTGGATATTTCTAAGGGGAAGGTGAAAGAGTTTGATAAGGATTTCAGGGAGAAGGAGGAGTAAAAGAGGGTATATTGTTGGAATTTAGTTTAGAGGTGAGTAGGAGGTGTGCTATGTGCACTATACATTATAAAGAGGAAGAAGAGTGGATATTTAATAAGGGTTTTATATGGGGAAAGCCCTGCAGAGCACTCCTCACAAGACAACTTATCTATTCATCTACTTATTCTCTAATCTCACTGCTTTACTGAAAAAAGTGAGCCCCATCTCAGGCTAGCATTAGCACTAGTAGTATTCTGCCTTCTTAGGTCTTAAAAGTAACCTAGTAGAAAGTGAATTTTATGAATAAAGAGGGGCAGGAGAGAGATGGTGTGGGTTCAGGATCCTTTTCTTCATAATGATAATACCACTCATCCTTCCAATCAGCTAGGATATTAAGGAGTATTACACAAGTAAATATCCACTTTTTTTCAGGTTTGATGTTCAATTTTTTTTGAAATTGGATTCTAAGCTCCCAGAGACTAAAAACTCTATTTTTAAAGTCCTAATAGCATTTTCCATTCATACTCTTGATTGTGCAAGGTGATAATTGAAGAATATTTATGGGTCATTTTCTAAAGTTACACCTCAGAAAGCAGGTATAATTTACTTTACACTTTCATATTCTGAGTCTGTAAGGAGGTACTGGGATTCATCAAAGTATGAGTTAGGATTTGGAGAAATCCTCATTCTTTGGAAGACAGAAGAGTCATGACATGAGCCAGTACATCCACTATATAAACCAATAAACATTTTATTTAAATCACAGACAAGTTGAACAGCAGTAGAGTATCTAGAATCAAGACAAAATTTTGGTTTATAAATTATAAGAAAGTGAAGAATGTTTAGAAGAAACCTTTTTTTCCAGACAAAATAAAGGTTTCCATCATGAGCAGGTTTTTGACTCAATGGTATAGTTGTACCATCAACAAACCCCACAAATCCAGGGAAACCTTCAGCTTACATTACTTGAGAGGATTCAAGTCACTTTTGTGGGGTTGGCCAAGAAAGCCTTTGAGACTTGAGGGAAAGGATGGAAATCATACAGCCCTTTTTATATAATACCACAGTACCATATCCAATGGTAAAGATATTTTCCAAATTTCATATAGCAGCACCATTTCAATTTAATTTAAAGCAACATAGTGGAACAGAAATTTGAATGGCAGGATCACAGTGTCTATTATGCAAATTTTTGAGAAAGATAGTGTGATCAGAGATGAGTTGATGAAGTTTGATAAAGGAAGTGTGAGAAGTTCAAAATAGTTGTGTGAAGTTTAAAGGGGGAATTTTTAGAATTGAGTGGAGAAAGTATCTGGGATCATAAAAAATATTTGGGCCCCTTTGGTTTATGTAACACTTTTTGCAAGGAATAGACATATAAGCTAAATTTTTTTCAAAATAAGATTCAGAAATTAAATCTAAAGCAATAGAATTCCTAGTTGATGCAAGTTTCTGTCTAGTAGAGAGGTGCTAAATTTTTGTTGGTAGAATATTTGGGTGATAATAGAAGTGGGTATTCACTACCAAATAAGCAGGGGGGTGTGTATATAGAAAGAAAACCTTAAGTTTTCACCACCAAGATTAAGTGGCCTATATTAAAGAGTGACATAAGGATGGCATCATTCATTATAATTCATGCGACTTGCTTACAAATCAATCATGAATTTGATGAGTTTGGGATCAGGAATTATGAATATAAATTATTGTATAAGAGGTGGGATAATGAGTTATTGTGCATTTATTATCCACTAGCCAAAAGGCTAGTTGATAAGTATCTTCTGCAATTAATAATGTCTTATCTTGGGGAAAAAACTTCCTGATACCTAATTGAAGATCCCTTAATGTTGATACCCCCTATTGTGCCCCAAAAACACCTTTTTACTAAGAATTAATGTCAAGTTTGTGGCTTTCTTTTTTGTTGTGAAATACTTTATAAATAATTACAAATTTCTAACTTTGATACCCCCTAATAGGGGGTATCAATTTTTCCCAATTCACAATTAATTTAAATGTGGATAAAAATCATTATACCCCAATTATCTTCCGCCATTATTTTTACTAATAATTGGGCTATTAGACACTTTACGTGTCAATGTTCACCTCTATCTGACATTTTTCTACTCAATTTTTCATAACCACATCTTGGACAACTTTCTGTCATAACCACATCTTGGCCTACTTTCTTCCATAACCACATCTTGCACTACTCTCTGCATATGTCTTCTACCTTGCAGTGCACTCCCAAGGGCTTCAAGTAGTCTAAATTTCCACTCTGAAAGAAGAAGAAAAAGTGATACTTCATCTCAAACCCCTTTTTCCTCTATTGAAGAATTTTTGGAGAAACATGATGCTGGTATGTGATACCAAACCTCTTAATAATTTACTCTGCTTTTCTTCTACTTTTTGTTAATATTTCTTATCACTCTAGAACAAGTGGAAGTTTCTAAAGAGACTCTAAATTTTGAAAAGCAAAAATACAAGCTCTCTTTAAGGAGGGATGACAGGGTACATGATTTGGAAGAGAAGAAGTTTGAACTCTCTTTATGCAAGGATGATAGGACACAAGTCTTGGAGGAGAGGAAGTATGAACTCTCTTTATGGAAGGATGATAGGGCAAAAGACTTGGAGGAGAAGAAATTCAAGTTATCTCTAAGTATTGAAAAATCAAAGAAAGAGGAGAAAACACTTGAGCATCAAAACCACATGGAACAGATGAAATATAAGCTTGATCATGAAGAAAATTCCAAAAAGAAAGATTTCTTGATAGAATGTGTTAAAGCTAATAAATCTGTTGAGGAAATTGAAGGCTTAATGAAATTGTTTGATGACTAGTTTTTTTTATTTATCTCACACTTCAACTGTTCATAATTAATTGTACATAAAATTTTATCTTAATTTCCTGTATTTTTTACTCTATCCATCATTAGTTGAATTTTCATATTTTAATGTTATAAATTCTCTTTTAAATAAAATTTTCAAGAATTTTTAATGTTAAAAATTCTTTTTTAGTTAAAATTTTTATGTCACATTTAAAAATTTCACAATCCCACCCCTGCGTTTAATTGAACTAAGGGGTGGGTATCACCAAAATTCTTTCAAGTAAACAATTTTGCAAGTCTTAAATGAAATTTTGTCAGTACTCCCCCCTGAATTTTATTGAAGTAACAGAAGGATATCAACAAAATTACAAGTCAAAATTTTTTTTATAAGTCTGATATGAGAATTTGGTGATACCCCCCCCCTGTATTTTATTGAATTAAGGAAAGGGTATCAGCAATTTTCAAGTCAAATTTTAATTTAAAGTCTGATATGAAAATTTGGCAATACCTGTCGGTCAGTTGTCTAGAAGAGGGAAGAAAAAAGGGAAGAAAGAGAGGAGGACAAGGAGAAAAGGATATTTGAGAAATAAAAGAAATAAAATATAATAAAATTATTAAATTTATTGAAGAGGAGCAAAGATGAATTTCTTGAGAGATGAGACAACAATGAAGATTTTATTAAAAAAAAACAATATTAGTTTAATGGTAAGGGCTCTGCGCGGAAAACACTATGATCACTATCAGACTTAAGGCAACCTTTTAATTGTTATATAGAATTTCAATTAAAATTTTGATACTAATAAGAAATAATATAAACATAATATAAAATTATATTTAAGTTGTTGAGTGTATAGTAAGTGATGAGGCTACAGGGGATTATCCAAGGCCCTTTTGTATGCAATGGGTCCTCTGAAGAGCCACTATATTTGTAAATACAAGAATTATAATAGGATGAAACAAGAATATAAAAGAATAAGTGAAACATAACAATGTAGAGAAAAATATGAAACAAATAATTAAAAACCCCAATTAAGAATCAAATTTTCCCACAATTAATTCCCAAATCAGTAATTAAAAATAGTGAATAACTAAACAAGCCTGTGACATAGGAACTATGAGAAAGATAATTCAAAACAGACGGTACAGTCTGATTTAAGGATTTTTAAGTGAAACAAAAAATATTTTGACGCAACAAAATATGTAATTAATTTCAATTTAGTATAAATTAATTAATTTTTTTTCTGACACAATTAAGGGTCAAAAGAAGCGCCATTAATTATTGTTTAATACTATATGAAAGGTGTTATTTAATATATAAATTTAAATAATTAATTTAATTATATCATAAGTCAATTTTACACTTATAATTATAATATATGTTGTTAATTAATTAAGTATTAATTTATAATTATTAAATACATAAAAAATGCACCATTATTTGTAGAATATAAAATATATTATGCTTAATTTAAATGTATAAATAATTTATATAACAATAAAATTAATATAACACTTATATTTAATAAGATACTTATATAATTTTATTATGCAATAAAATATTACTTTATATACATCAAATGCAATAATTTATGCCCTCTTTCAGGTCCTATAAGTTAAAATGTCATTTACTGGGCTCCTGGAATAGCCTGGCTGACACTCCCTCACTCTAAAAAAACAATAAAAAAAATGCTAAGATTTTTTCTTTTTGTACTTTTTCAATAGAGTAGGAAGATTTGAAATCTCCTTTCCAGGTATCCATGCATCATTTTCAGATGATTTGTTCTTATATCTCAATAAATATTCAGTACCTCTTTCAGAAGTGATAATTCTATCATTGAGAATTTTATCAATTTCTGCTGTTTCTGTGACTTCCTGAGGGTTTTTCTTAGGTCTTCCTCTTCTTTTGGGAAATAAGTCACTGTTGGAAGTATAAGGCTTAAGAAAAGAAATGGGAAAGACAGGATGTTTCCTATCATAAGGAGAATACAATACAACTTCTACTGCATTATCACCAACCATTCTTTTAACAACAAATGGTCCTACAAAAGGATCTTTTAATTTGTTGTTACCTTGTAAATTGAAATGGACAGTAGAGATCAACACTTCATCACCCTTGTTAAATGTTTATTCTTTATGGGATTTATCCCATCTTTTCTTTTCATATTCAAATGCTTTATCAATACAGCTCTGAGCATGTTTTCTGCATAGCTGTTGCATTTGCATGAAAGATTTTACACCAGGGTGTAGTTCCAACTTAGGTAATTTATTATTGAGAATTTGAGCGGGATTATGTGGGACATAACCTAACCAAAGCTCAAAAGGCTTTTTCTCAGTGACAGAATGAACAGTGCTATTATATGCAAATTCAAGACCAGGCAATAGAGTGACCCAATCATGAGTAAATCTGTCATTGTCTTTATATTCTAAACCAAAGGCACAATACCTTCTAATCATATCTTCCAGAGTTTGAATCATTCTCTCAGCTATACCATCAGTCTGAGGATGGTGAGCTGTAGACAATTTTAACTCACAGCCACAAATATCCATCAAAGAGGTCCAAAACTCAGAAGTAAATTTAGGATCCCTATCAGAGATAATGGCTTTTGGAAAACCAATAATATTAAACATGTAAGACCACCAAAAGAAAGCTAATTGTTTGGTGGATACATCTTTGTGGGTTGGAATAAATTTGCACATTTTTGTGAATGTATCTACTATTACCCAACAAGATTTAAAGCTGTCTTTACCTGCAACAGGAAGACCAGTGACAAAATCCATATTAATGATTTTCCAGGGAGCATTAGGTGCTTCAATATGTTGTAATAACCCTGCTCTCTTACCTGTCAACCTTTTAGATTTTTGGCAGGAATCACAAGATTCAACATATAATTTTGTGTCTACAGACATATTAGCCCACCAAGAAGTGTTTTTGATTCTAATCAATGTTTTCTCAAGATCAAAATGACCAGCCAATATGTCATCATGAAAAAGTTTGAGGATAGTTTCTCTCATAGAAGGAGGAATTACAATCACATTAGTATGCTTTCTTCTATAATATATATAACCATCTTCAATAGAAAACTTTCCTTTACTAAAAGCATTTTGATACTTTGCAGGAAGAGTTTTTATTAATGCTTGAATTGAAGCATTCTTAGGATCATTTAAGGTAGTAACCAATTTATTTAAATCAGAATCCTTCTAATATGAATCCAGTATTAATTGCAATAACTCTTCTTCCATATCAGCTACAAATATACCATGGATAAGAACAGTATCATCTTCAGGTACATAAGCAGGATTTGAGTCATTATTTGGCAGAGGCAATCTGGAGAGCATATCAACATTGGAGTGAACATTTCCAGCCCTATGGATAATTGTCATCCGTCCTCTGTATTCTTGAACAGCAAGTTGCCACCTGAACATATGTCTGTTAGGTGTTTTCAGGTTTAAGAGGGACTTCACAGCACTACAGTCAGTTACCAATTCAAATTTTTGGTCATCTAGATAGTAATGAAGCTTCTCAAGAGCCCAAAAAACTGCTAAGCACTCTAATTGAGTGGCACCATATTTTAATTCACTATTTCTCAAGGTTCTTGAAATATAACAAATTACAACCTCTGAGGATTTATCATTTATAATTTGTTTCTGGTGAAGGGCAGCACCCAGACCAACAAAGCTAGCATCTGTATACAGTACAAATGGTTTGTTAAAATCTGGAAGAGCCAATATAGGGGCTGTCATTAAGCAACCTTTTAAGGTATCAAAAGCTTTTTGACAGTCATTATTCCAGAGAAAGGCAACATCTTTTCTGGTCAGTTTTGTAAGAGGCAAGGCTATGACCTGATAATTTTTAATATATTGTCTATAATAGCCACACATACCCAAAAAACTTTGGATTTCTCTTACAGAAGTTGGTGCTTTCACATTTTGAATTGCAGCAATTTTGTTTTGGTCTACACAAATTTGTAGGCCTGACACAACATGGCCAAGGACTTTCAAAGATTGAAAACCAAATTTACACTTTTTCAAGGACAAAGTCATATTGATTTCATCCATTTTTTTGAAAACTCTATTCAAATGAACCATATGTTCATCAAAAGTTTTAGAAAAAACTATGATATCATCAATATAAACCATAAGCCATCCCTCAATTATTTCTTGATGGAAAGTATTATCCATGACTTTTTGAAAAACTGAAGGTGCATCTTTAGGGCCAAATGGCATCCTAACATACTTATATATTCCCATATGAGTAGCAATTAGTAAAAAATTTTGCGAATTTTTCTTAACAGGAATTTGATGATAACCTTTATTGCCATCCAGACAACTAATAAATTTTGCACCCTGTAAGGTAGCATGAATTGAATTAATTCTGGGTAAAGGATAGATATCATCAACAGTATAAGTGTTCAATGCTCTTTAATCACCACATAATCTAGCCTTATCTTTTTCATAAGAAATCAAGACCGGGGAGATGACACAATATTTGGGGGTGACATCCACTTTCTCAATGATATTCATTTTTAATAATGTGGCAATATTATCTTCAATATCCTTTCTTTTTGTTGGAAAAGCAGGATATGGTTTTTTCTTAAGACTAGGAGGGATATCACTCAAGTTACATGATAAGGTAATTTTCATTTTTTCCTGAACAATTCCTAAGACATGAGAACCATGAGCAAAATCCATAGGGAAAGAGGTAATTGAGGCAATAATAGAATCCTTTTGTTCACTAGTTAACTGATCACCAAAAAAAGCAGTATTTATTTCATTTAATAAATCATCCATTTCAATTGTTGTTCTGCCTTTACACTGGATTAGTGAGTTACAAGACTGTAACAGATGCCCAGAAGGTTTTCTAGAGGAGGAAATTTTGAATTTCCTTTTGCCATTCAATCCCAAGGTGAAGCAATTATTTTCTGGGTCCAATTTCACACCAAACATGGTTAAAATATCATTACCCATAATAAACCAATTGCTTAAATTATCATTTTGCATGACAACAAATTCACAAACAGCTCTGACAAAACCACCATTATATTTGAAGAATACAGAGGTTTTGTATTTGCCAATAGGAATTAAGGTAGAACCATACCCTCTCCATTTTTCAGAAGTTATAGGTAATAATTTACTCAAATATTCCTTATCCACTGAAGCTAAAGCCTTTTCAGAGACTAAAATTCCTCCAGCACCAGAGTCAAGAACCACATCAACATTCTTACCATTAATGATAACAGGTGCTTTTAAGGGGGATATGGCTATAGAATTGTTAGTAATATCTTTAATTATTTCAGCATTTTCCACTGAAGATAGATTTAATACACATTCTTCAGATATATTATCTAAATAATTGACATCCTGTTCTAACATTAAAACATCTTTAACAGAGTCATTGCCATAGGAGATATTACTTTCACAATCACTAGAAGAATTATTGACATCAAATTCAGCTTCATCAGTGTCTTCATTTTGTTCAACAAGATGAATTTTTTTGTCACAAACATGACCCTTTTGCCATGGTTTGTTACATTTATAACAAGTATTTGTTGCATATTTTTTAGGTGCAACTGGAGCAGAGGGTTTACCAGATTTTTCTGGGAGTTTTGTAGAAGGTTTATTCTGATCATTATAAGATTTACCAAGGTAATTCTTTGGTTCATATATATGGTTGAGTAGTAACTCATTACAGATATTAATGAAAGAAGAATTTTCCCTAACATGCTCAGTTCTAGCCACAATCAAATCTCTAAGAGAATTTGGTAATTTATATAAGGTTTTATCTCTCCAAATATCATAATCCATCTTTGGATCAATTGCTCTTAGGATTTTTTTTATTTTCATAAGAAAAACAATAGGCTTTTCAACAGAGGAGGATACATATCTAGTATTCTCATACAGTCTTTGCTGAGTTAACCTGAACTTTGAACCACAAAACTGATTTTCAATCAAGGATTTCCAATCATTCCATGTATAATGATTGTTATCCAAAAGGACAGATTCATACCACATCAAGGCTACATTGGAAAATAAAGAAATTAGCTTAGAAACAATTTCCTCATCAGGTAGTTTATAAGATCTCTTTAAATTATCAATTCTTTGGATAAAGTGTTGCCAATCAGAGGAAGAATCACCATCAAAGGTAGGATATTGGTCCAACTTAGGCCAATTTTTCTGACTACTGGGATGGTCCATTTTTTGGTTTGAATTATTCATCATTAATAATTCCTGAAGTTTAGCCAGGTGTTCAAAAATTTCACTATTTACAGAAACAGCTGGTGCATGACCATAACAAGATTTTTTGCTAGTAGCAAAAGATTTTACAGACTCATTGTCAGTTTGTTTAATGGTTGAAATATGAGGAAGAAAGGAGGAATTCCGCTCAGGTTCTTTTCCTTTATTTTTATGCAGCTTATGGACAGCATTCTCATTCATATCATTATTGATGGTTAAGGTTGAGAATTTATCCTGCAGGTCAGACACATAGTTTCTTATCCTTGGAATTTCAGACATCTGGTCATTTACTTTTGCAAGAGATAGAACATTTCTGTCCTCAGAAACTGTGTGCTTGGCACTTAGTGCATGGAAATAATTCTTTAGCTTTTTAAACTCATTTTGTAGAGATTTTATTTCATTTTTTAATGAATAATTTTCTTCAATAAGGGGTTTCAATTCACTCAAGGTCTTATGTAGATTGATATTTCTATCTGAGATAGCTCTATGGTCACTCCTTATTTGTTTTTGTTGACTAAGAACAATATTCAAGGTTTCTTTGATTTTAAAATAAGCTGTATCCTGTACAGAAGAACTGACTTTACATTGCAAGTGCAAATTATTTAATCTATCATTTTCATGGATTAACACATCTCTCAAATGTTTGTCTTTCACAACATTAAAATCAAGGGTATCTTTCAATATTTCTTCAGAAGTTTTCTCAATTAAGGTATAGACTTCAGGGGGAACAGAATCATTCTTAATTGCAAGAGAAGGATTAATTAAAGAAGTAGAAGTTAAATTTAAAGGTTCATCAAATGACAATTTTCTAATTACATCAATAGGGCTACTATTTACAGGAAGCTGTCTTTTAACAGGTTTAACTGTTCTTTCACCATGGTCAATAATATTACCTGTAGAAGAAGTTTTATAAGAAAACATCCCCAAGTGACTATCAACCAAATTACTTACCACCATGGCAGAGGAGGAAACTTCCCCTGAGACTGAGTTTGGGATTGTGCTTGGGCCTTTTTTCTCCTGCTTGGTTGGTAAGGATGAGAAGGAGGATGGAAATTGGGTGTTCTGGATGGGCCAGGCTGATGATGATGAGGATTTTGCACATTCTGCTGGTAGTGACTCATTAGATAATCCCATTTCCATTGCTCTACTTCCATAGTACTTTGATTTTGTGTGAAGGAGCTGGGGGCTGTGAAGGTTGAGCCTGAAACTGAGGCTGATTGGGAGGCAACTGAGGAGGGGCCTGGGCCTGATTTTGGTTCCTGAGTTCCTGAACTTGATCCTACAAGGTGTCTACTTTTGCCTTTTATTTCATTTTTTCTGTCTTCAGTTCTTTGATATGACTTGACAGATTGCTGATTTTTTGGGGCAGAGGAAGCTTTTTTATTTTGAATCTTTTTGGAAGACCTTCTTGAGGTACTGGAGGTTTTACTTCCTTCTGTTGTGCTGGGGGAAGGGGGTTTGATTTTTTTACTTCTCCTGTCATTTCCACATCCTGAAATATGTGAATTTTTCTTGTTAGCATAAGATTTTTTATTTTCAACTTTAGAAGAACTCACAGTATCAGCATCATAATCAATTTCAATTTCATCCACTTGCAAGTTATCCATTTTCTCAGCCAAATTATTGGACATAATAGTGGGAAGATTAATTAACTTCTTAAAAAAATTAATAAAAGTCAGTTAATAATTGCTCCAAATAAAAAAAAATTTTTATTAATTAAATTATATATAAAAAAAAATTTTTAATATAAAGTAATATTTATAAAAAATTAATTAATAAAATGGATTGCAAAGTTAAATTGAGAATAAACAATTAAGTTAATTCAACCAATTAAATTACCAAAATTAAATATGGCAATATATGGGACTAAGTAAAAAGTACTATTTAAGTCAACCAAAATGAAGAAAAATTAATAATAATAATAAAATTAAATTAATAATTCAAATTTTATTAATAATAATGTTAATTTCTTCTAGGACTAGGAGGAATTAAGCACTCTATAATGGTCAACTAGGAAAAAAAAATTTTAATAAATGAACACTTACACTCAGTGACTCAGCAATTAAGCCACAATCACTGTTATTGCAGTAAAATCATAGTAATATGAGTAAGAGGTACAAAGGTTAACTTACTATAGTGATCAAAAAATCACTTCAAAATAATAGATGAATTAATTCAATATAAACCTAATAGATCGAGCCCAAGTTCCAAACACGGTCGCGGAAAAAGTTTCTTTTTTGCCAGGTGGTCCGTGCGTTATGTCGTTCGTTGCAAGTATCAATCGTTGTTCATTTGGAAAGGTCCCCAGTTGTCGGTCAGTCATCTAGAAGAGGGAAGAAAAAAAAGGGAAGAAAGAGAGGAGGACAAGGAGAAAAGGATATTTGAGAAATAAAAGAAATAAAGTATAATAAAATTATTAAATTTATTGAAGAGGAGCAACGACAAATTTCTTGAGAGATGAGACAACAATGAAGGTTTTATTAAAAAAAACAATATTAGTTTAATGGTAAGGGCTCTGCGTGGCAAAGACTATGATCACTATCAGACTTAAGGCAACCTTTTAATTTTTATATAGAATTTCAATTAGAATTTTGATACTAATAAAAAATAATATAAACGTAATAAAAAATTATATTTAAGTTGTTGAGTGTATAGTAAGTGATGAGGCTACAGGGGATTATCCAAGGCCCTTTTATAGGTAATGAGTCCTCTGAAGCACCACTATATTTGTAAATACAAGAATTATAATAGGATGAAACAAGAATATAAAAGAATAAGTGAAACATAACAATGTAGAGAAAAATATGAAACAAATAATTAAAAACCCCAATTAAGAATCAAATTTTTCCACAATTAATTCCCAAATCAGCAAGTAAAAATAGTGAATAACTAAACAAGCCTGGGACATAGAAACTATGAGAAAGATAATTCAAAACAGATGGTACAGTCTGATTTAAGGATTTTTAAGTGAAACAAAAAATATTTTGACGCAACAAAATATGTAATTAATTTCAATTAAGTATAAATTAATTAATTTTTTTTCCTGACACAATTAAGGGTCAAAAGAAGCGCCATTAATTATTGTTTAATACTATATGAAAGGTGTTATTTAATATATAAATTTAAATAATTAATTTAATTATATTATAAGTCAATTTTACACTTATAATTATAATATATGTTGTTAATTAATTAAATATTAATTTATAATTATTAAATACATAAAAAATGCGCCATTATTTGTAGAATATAAAATATATTATGCTTAATTTAAATGTATAAATAATTTATATAACAATAAAATTAATATAACACTTATATTTAATAAGATACTTATATAATTTTATTATGCAATAAAATATTACTTTATATAAATCAAATACAATAATTTATGCCCTCTTTCAGGTCCGATAAGTTAACATTCCATTTACTGGGCTCCTGGAATAGCCTGCCTGACAATACCCATATTGAATCAAAGGAATCAAAGAAATCAAAGAAATCAAATGGAAAAAAAATTTAAAATAGAAAATTTCTACAACCAATTATTTTCACCAGTCCCAATTAAGTTTTCCTATTTTATATAATGATGCAACATTATATAAAAACATTAATCTATCTTGATGTAACTTTAAAAAAAATTGGAAGAGACAAATCCAAAATTAAATGAAAAAAATTGAAAATTGTAAATTTCTACAGCCAATTATTTTCACCAGTCCCAATCAAGTTTTTGTATTTTATATAATAGCCAGTAGAACAACCTAAGGCCAGATGCACCATTATATAAAAACAGTAATCTATCTTGATGTAACTTTTAAAAAAAATTGGAAGAGAGAAATCCAAAATTAAATGAAAAAAATTGAAAATTGAAAATTTCTACAGCCAATTATTTTCACCAGTCCCAATCAAGTTTTCCTATTATATATAATGATGCACCATTATATAAAAACAGTAATCTATCTTGATGTAACTTTAAAAAAAACCTGGAAGAGACAAATCCAAAATTAAATGAAAAAAAATTAAAATTGAAAATTTCTACAACCAATTAATTTCACCAGTCCCAATCAAGTTTTCCTATTTCATATAATAGCCAGTAGAACAAGCTAAGTCTAGATGCACCATTATATAAAAACAGTAATCTATCTTGATGTAACTTTAGAAAAAATTGGAAGAGATAAATCCAAAATTAAATGAAAAAAATTTAAAAATTAAAATTTCTACAGCCAATTAATTTCACCAGTCCCAATCAAGTTTTCCTATTTTATATAATGATGCACCATTATATAAAAACAGTAATCTATCTTGATGTAAATTTAAAAAAAATTGGAAGAAAGAAATCCAAAATTAAATGAAAAAAAAAATAAAAAGCATAAATAAAATTGAAAAAGAGGAAAATAAAAAGTGAAATTAAAAAAAAAAAAAAGATAAAAATTAAAATAAATAAATAAAATTAATAAAAGAGAAAAAAAAGAAAAAAAATTTGTAAGAAAATATTTAATGATAGAAAAAATATAATATTTTAATTGCAATACTTGACAGATCTACTAAGAGCAATTTTTTATCCAATTTTTTTTTGATTATTAATATGATTAATCGGACCTTGATTTATTTGGAATGAACAGCCAAAATGGGTAAATTCATTACAAGAAAATAATGTTGGAGGTGGTTTAGTTGTTTGATGCCTATGTTGAGAAGAATTCCATATAGCCTCAACTATTTCATTGGCACTACCAAAATCAATAATACATTTATGGTCAGGAAAATAAAAGCCATGTCCCTTATCAGAAGAGGGTGATGAAATAGGAACACCAGTCATTCAAATAATATAAGAGAAAATTCCAAATGTTAGATAACTCTTATCATGTTTCTCGAGATGAACATGATTGTAGAATCCATTATAAGTGATGATAACATTTGAACAAAAAACATAATCATTTATTGCTTCTTCCCATTCAGAATCAGACCAATTTGGTAAACCTGATTCTAACGAAAGTTGATGGTTTTTTTGAAAAGCTTGAAAACATAATTTTTTAAAACAATTTGCCAAGAAAAGATTAAATGATCCCAAAGAATTCCATTGTTTCAGATCTTCATCCATTTTCTCCAGTTTCAAATTTTTCAATAAATAATAAATTCCTGAAATATATGACAAAATTAAAAATGACTTATAATTAAAAAAAATTTACATACCAAAAGAAACTCCTTGATCATATCCTTTTCGCCAACCAAAACCTTTCATGACACTAGAAATCATATTTTTATTTGATAAGGATTGTCAAACCAAAGCCATTTGATAGAGAGTAGAAACTAAATCAGAAATCTGGCAAAAAACTTCATCCTTTTTCCCAGTAAATGAATGAACTTCTAAGATGAATTGAGGTTTATATCTGTTATTGAAAACCGCCACAATGAGATCTATACCCCCTTCTGTAAGGTTTTTGATGTTTTTGTAAAAATTAACATTTGATATTGATGTCTTATAAAATTTAAGATCATCCAAATGTCCAAAGAAGTTTTTGAAAAATATCTTCATCCTAATCAATTTTCTGTTTTGATAAAAATTTTTCTTTGAATTGCTTGATTCTTTAGCTGGTTCCATGATTTTCTGCTTTTTATTTTCTGGTAAGGAAAGCTCAGATTGATTGAGAGAAGGAATAGAATTGAAGGACATTGAAGAGATAGAAGAAAGTAAAGATAAAGAAGAAGTATCTGAATATCTTTGGTGATTGTTCTTGGAGCTTTCATGATTTGAAGACAAGGAAGAAAGAGAGGAGAAAGATGATTCAGAAGAAATTGATGATAATGAAGATGAGTGAGTTAAATTTTCCATAGTAACTTCCTAGAAAAAAAAAATATATAAAACAAAAAATATAAATATAAATATAAATATATTAAACAAAAAAGACCCCCAAAAATATAAAAAATTATCAGTAAAATAATTGAAAAGAAAAAAAAATTTGGTAAAAAAAAACAAATAAAAATTAGTTGCAAAAAAATCAATAAAAATATTTGAAAAAAATTAAAATACAAAATAAAAACCTGAATTATGTTTGAAATACAAGATAAAACAAATTCACCCAAAAAAAAAAATTAAATTAAATTAAATTCAGTTGCAAAAAAATTAAATAAATAAATAAAAATTATTTACTGGCTATTGGAAATACTTCTTGATGTTTTTCAATCCAATTTATTTAAATATAAAAAAAAATTGATTTCAGTAAATTTCATGATAATTAATTATTAGCAAAAACAAACACAAATTAAAAAAATTAAATTACCTGATTAATTCTTGAAAAAGGGGGAAATGTCCAGAAACTAAGGGAAAGAAAAAAAAATCTGTAAAAAAAATTAAAAAGCAGAGATTAGTCTTTTTTTTCTTTAAAATGCCCTCTAAAAAGTCCCCCCTTTAACCCCTCCTTACCTGCCTCAACCCCCCCTACTTTAACCTCCCTTTACCCCCCCTTTACCCCTTCTTTACCCCCCCTTTACCCCCTCCTTACTCACCTCAAACCCCCCCCTTTAGTCCCCCTTTACCCCCTCCTTGCCCACCTCAAACCCCCCATCACCCCACCTTTACCCCTTCCTTGACCCCTAAACCCCCCCTTACCCCCTCAGACCCAGCTCAAACCCCCCCCCCCCCCCTACACCTAACTTATCGAATTATTACCGATTTGATAAGCAGGTGGAGGGGGGGTGTTGGAGGGTTTGAGGGGGGATTTGAAAGGGGCTTGAGGGGGGCAAGGAAGGGATAAAGGAGGGGCTTGAGGGGGCCAAGGAGGGGGTGAAGGGGGAGGTTTGAGGCGGGCAAGGAGTGGGTAAAGACAGGGTTGAGGTGGGCAAGGAGGGATTAAAGGGGGGAGTTGAGGTGGCCAAGAAGGGAAGAAAGGAGGGGGGAAAGGGGGATGATGAAGGGTGAAAAAAAAAAAAAATTAGTCTAACCTTGAAAACCAAAAAATAAAAAAAAAGCACTTACAGGACAAAAAAAAAAAAAAAAAATTAAAAAAATTAAAAATTAAAAAAAAAAAAAAGAGAGAGAGAGAGAAAAAATAAAGTATTAGCAAGTAAAAAAAAAAAAAAAAAAAAAAAAAAAAATCAAAAATAAGAACAAAAAAAAAAATGACTTACCTGTGGAGAGATGAGATGAGAAACAGAGGAATGAAATAGAGGAATTGAAAATATTTGACAGATGTTTGAGGAGAGGTTGAAAAGGATATGAGTGATGAATGAAAAAAAAAAAAAAAAAAAAAAAAAAAAACACTGACAAAATATGTGATTTCATGTTGAGCTGGTGAAAGAAAACCAATGAAAATCCACCACGACTACTAAAACTCTTAAATCACAAAATTAAGCTATAACAACGTTGAGACACAAAATATAGAGCCAAATCAGCTCTACTTAATGGTACTAAGCATTTAACCCTAAGACTCAAGGTTAGCCCTTAAAACACAAAAAACAAAATTAAACAGCTATCTTTTAGTAATGAAAAATGAGTAAATGACCCCTTAAAACTTATAATATGAAAAATATCATCAAGACATCAAATATAGAGAAAAACCGGGGCTATCCAATGGTAGTACCCACATACCTTTAGTCACAATATTCACTGTATAAAACCAGAACAACACTCAATTATTCAACTAATGCCAATTAAGACATACCAAAACAATGCCAAACAGAGCAAAAAAGGCATCTGCCAATGTTGGAAGACCACACCATAAATTCAAAAAAAAAAAAATGAATTGCATCAAACAAAAATACCAAACCAAGTGAATAAAGTACACAAAGTGGACATTTGGAGAGCACCAAAATAAAATTTTAAAAGTTTTGTGAAGTGAAATGTTGGAGAGTAATTGGCATTATAATGGAGCATATGCCAGTTGATTGAATTTTTTTGGAATCATGGGTGGGGAGTGCTGGTGCTGGTTCAGGATGCTCTTCTTTGTAAAGATCATTCCACTCATCCTTTAAATCATCTAGGATATTTTGGAGTATAACACAAGTCATGATCCAATGATTTTCAGTTTTTATCTCCAATTTTTTTTAAAATTGGATTCTGAGCTCCCAAAGACTAGAAAATTGTACCTTTAAAATACCTATAGCATGTTCAATACGTACTCTTGATTGGGAAAGGTGATAATTAAATTTAGTTTTGGGGTCATTTTCCAAGGTTGCACCACAAAAAGCAGGTATAATGTACTTCCCACTTGCATATGCTGAGTCTGCAAGGAGGTACTGAGATTTGTCAAAGTATGAGTGTGGGGTTTGAGAAATCTTCATTCTTTGGAAAACAGAAGAGTCATGACATGATTTAGGGCAGCCACTGTGAAAAGCAATAAATTTTTTATTGACATTGCATATAAGTTGAACGGCAATAGAGTATCTAGAAGGAGGATAAAAAGTTAGTTTATGAAGGATGAGAAATTGGAAAAAAATTTGAATAAACCTTTTTTTGTGATCAAAATAATGTTTCCCATCATGAGCAGGCTTTTGAATCAAAGGTATAGTTGTGCCATCAACAAAACCTACACAGCCAGGGAAACCTTTGGCTTGCATTACTTGAGAGGATTCAAGTCGCTGTTCTAGAGTTGGCCAAGCAAGTGTTTGAGTCTTGAGGGAAAGGATAGAAATCATACAGTGCTTGGTGTATAATATCACCATACCATATCCTATGTTAAATAGATTATCCAAACATCTTACAGCAGCACCATTTCCATTTGAGCCAAAGCAACATAGTGCAACAGCAACTTGAATGGCAGGATTACCCTGTTTGTTATGGGAATTGTTATGAAAGATAGGATGTTCAGAGATGAGTTGATAAAGTTTGAAGAAAGAATTGGGAGAAGTTCTAAATAGTTGAGGAATGTTGAGAATGGAGCAAAGATCATATCAGGGATCATGATAAAGATTTGGCCCCCTGGCAATAAGGTAATGCTTTTTGGAAAGAAAACACAAATAGGCTAAAGCGTCTTCCAAATCAGAGTCAGATTTATAGTAGAGCGCTAAAATTAAAGTGATAGCATTCATTGTTGAGTGAAGTAGCTTCCTAGTAGAGAGGTGTTTCATTGTTGCCGGTGGAAGGGTTAAGTGATGTGGGAAGTGGGAATTCACTTCCAAATGTGCAGTTGAGGTGTGTAGATAGAAAAAAAACTTAAGTGTTCACCACCAAAATTAAGTAGCATAGAGTGAGGAGAGACTTAAGGATGGAATCAGCAATTATAAGTCATGTGGCTTTCTTAAAAATCCATCATGGATGTGATGAGTTTGGGATCAGGGAGTAGGAACTGAAATTGGGGTATAAGAGGTGGGATAATGCATTAAGATGGATTCCTTATCCACTAGCCCCAGGGCTAGCGGATAAGAATCTTCCGCAATTAATAATGCATGATCCCAGGAAAAAAATTACTGATCCCTAATTGCGGATCCCTGAACATTGATACCCTCTAATAAAAATAGTGTCTCCTAGCATGGTTTTAATTTAGCTCCAAACTTGTTTTATATCATAGACTTCAAACAATCTGTTTCAATATCATATATTCATTCCACCAATAAAAATTTTCAACTATAAACATTATGCATTTGAATCATATTTTTTTTTGTTTAAGTTGCTTAATCATCAAATCTTTTTTTTCTTTAAAATCATGTCAGTTTGTGTGTTTAGAAATAATATATATATATATATATATATATATGTTTTAGTAAAATTTATTTTATATAAAGATATCAATCATCTTATTTAATCATTTATCATAGCACTGTAAAAATCAGTCATAAGTTTTGTAAAATATATATATATATATATATATATATCATGAAGTGTTTTGATTTTGTAAAATTATGTGATAAGTTTGTGAACATTGGATTAAAGCTCTAGCATATGGGGTATGAACGCCTTGATCTTCCAATTCTTTTGCATTAAAGTCTTGAAAAAAGGTCCAGTGGTTCAGTGGCATCAAATCTAAAGCTTCAAGCAAATCATGATCAAATGGATCAACATGTGCATAGCGAAAAAAAAACTCTGTCACAGATGATTCATATTGATAGTGATTTTCACAAAGTCTAATGGTTGTGTCTCAGGAGTCATTTGCATTGAGGAACATTGTTTAAATTGTTAGTCAAATTTAAAACGCTTTGCTGATTTAAATTATTAATTGTGGCTCCCCAAAAAAAGCAGCTAAAACATTAACCAAGCTTAAATTTGAGCTGGAGATAGAGAAATTATCATTGATAACAGTGCGAGCATTAAGATTTTGTCTGGAAAGAAACCTAAACTGGTGTGTATTGGGGGGAGGGGGGATAAAATGTGTGACATGGCTAGGGTTGTTTTGCTTAAATATAAAATTAATTAGAAAAATAACCCCCCCCTAAATTTATATAAAATCAACATACAATTGCGGTTGCCCAGATTTCCGCCAAAGCAGGTATTATAATAAAATATTCAATGGGATTTGTTGGGTTTGTGCAACATTATGCTTCTGAACATCCTGTAAGATCCTCTTGAGGCAAGTGTGACACTCTTGAATCAAACACACAATTTTGTAATACTCAGTGGTTTGTTCAGCACCACTTCCAATAGTGGCTTCAGGCACAGTAGTATTATCATTGGGTGAGCGGCGCTGGGATAATGATTGTCTCTACATACAAAAAAAAAAGTAATATTAAATAAACAAATTTATAAATCATTACTAAAACTTTGACATACCTGGACAGCCCATTTTGGGTCCTTTTGTTCCACTTGGCATATAATAGAACACTGATCATGAACAGTTCCTGCTGTTACACGGTATCAGCCAACTGGACTCAGGAAAGAACCGATATCAATTACTCACCTGTTGCACAGTATCAGCCAACTGGACTCCAGAATAAACAGGAGAACAGGAGGTACTTCTGCAACAGTATATCTACAATAATGACTAAGTACATAACATCCCCCCCACTTAGTCATTAGAATAATTCCAACGCTACCACTGAGATCCCCCTCATTAACCCTTCCATCCAATAAAATAACCAACTCAATAAGAAAAGAAAAAAAAATAAAAATAAAAATAAAAAATAATTTTAAAAAGAAAAAGAAAGTGGCCATATCTTTATCAAGTATCCCCCCCCAGCCACCATTACCATTTAAAACCATTTCACCCAATACTAAATACTATATAAGAGGGAAAGAAAGAAAGAAAAAAAATAGAAAATTAAAATGAAAATGAAAATAATAATAATAATAATAATAATAATAATTTTTATTTTATTTTTATTTATTTATTCTACCACACACAAACATCCTTCCTTCTTAGTAAAGTGAGAGATGGTCCCAGTGCCTTAGTGAGAATATCAGCACACATTTGAGAAGTAGGGACCCATTCTAAAGTAGCTTTTTTGAGGAAGAGTTGTTCATTTACAATATAAAAAGATCTATCAACATGCCTTGTTCTTTTATTTCCAGGATTATCTTTTGAATTAGCTATTGCACCCTTATAATCACAAAAGATTTTTATTGGAGGAATTTCAGGGAAGATGTCTTTGAGAAGATTTGAGATCCAGATATCATCCTTCATACCCATTCCAAGTGAGACATATTCAGCTGTCATTGAGGAGTCACTAACTGTCAGTTGAGGCCTAGAGGTCCAAACAATGGGGAATGAATTAAGTAGTAGAAGCTGACCTGACTGAGCTCTGGAGAATTCTTTATTATTCCAGGTTGCATCAGGGAAGGAGGTGAGTACCAGGGGAAGATCACGGTCAGGATGAATATGGAGTTGAAGTTTAGCTGTATGTTGAACATATCAAAGGAGATGATTGAGTGCTGTCCAGTGAGTAGAGGTAGGTTTTGAAGAGAATCTAGCTAGAAAATTGACAGGAAAAGAAAGATCTGGCCTTGTTGCCACTGCTACATAACTGAGAGCACCCAAGATAGAGAGATATTTAGTTGTATCAATAGCTTCATCTTCATCCTTGGCTGTTTCAATGACACTGTTATTTGGAAGGGGGGAATGAGTAGTGAGGCCACAAGGGTTGTGAGTCTTCAAAATCTTCTCAATGAGTTGGAAATCGTTGAGATCAAAACCTTCAGGAACCACTTTGATTGCCACTCCCACTATTCCATCTATCTTATCACTCCACCTCACCTTCAAACTACCATCCAAACCATCCTCCCATTCCTTCAAGACCATTACACTACTACCAGTCACAATTCCATCATCCACATGAATCCAAATCACACCCATAGAATCTTTCTTTCTTAGAATATAAAAAGACTTATCATATTGACTTGCCCTATATCCCAGAGCATCCAACTTTCTGGCTATGTGGAGCCACCAGCATCTAGCAGCTTGCTTTGTGTCATAGAGAGCTTTCTTAAGGTGTAAAGCACTATCTTTATCTTTCAGCTGATAACCTTCAGAAGGATGTACCCAGATTGCTTCATCAATAGGACTGTGAAGGTAAGCTGCAGTGACATCAAAAGACTTTATTGGCCACTGGTGATAAGCTGCAAGAGTAAGAAGAATGCACTGGAAGGAAAAAGTTGCAGTAGGTGCAAAAGTTTCAGTGAAATCAATGCCATATTGCTGAAGGAAACCTTTTGCTACATAGCAAGCTATGAATGTTGGAGATGGGGAAGAAGGATTTTTGATAGTGAATACCCGTTTGGCATTTGTGATCTTGGCACCTGCAGGGACTTTGTCTTCATACCACACATCCATGTCCTTCATGTTTTCCAATTCTCTTTTGCAAGCTTGCTCCCATTTTTGGAAATCAGGTGAACGCATAGCTTGCAAGTGTGTTCTTGGAACAACAGATAAGTGAGACATACCCTTTTTGATAACATCAGAAATTGATTTTTTCTTGAGAAAGAAGAGTCTCTTCATCCTTGAAATCATCAAGTTTTAAATTATTGAGGATGTGATCAATAGAACCTTTGGATGGTGGATCAGGTGGTGGGGCTTGGAGAGAGATATCGTGGGATGGGAGATTGTCACCAGGAAATTTTGGCCATTTCAGATTCAAAAAAGGTGTTTGTCTCTTGATGCCAAAAAATCCAACCAGTATTGTTCAAGGAGTAACCCACACACTTACAAATGAGAGCTCATTGATCAAGTTTTTGTTGAGTTTCCTTGTGGATATGGACATAAGCGGTTTCACCAAAGATTTGAAAATTAGAATATTTGGGGTCACAGTGGTGCATCAGATGTAAGGGAGTTTTGTCACCAGTTTTGACATTGGGGAGGCAATTGTGAACATAAGCTGCCCATTTGTAAGCAAGTCCCCAGAAACATTCTGGCAGTTTTCTAGAAAGAAGAATTGTATTTGCAATATCACCAACAGTGCGGTTAAAACGTTCAGCTGTGCTGTTTTGCTCATGATGATAAGGACAAGAAATTTCATGAGTTGCTCCAATTTCAGGCCGTATTTGAGCCATCTGTTTACTATGCATTTCACCTCCATCTGTCCTTAAAGCTTGAAGTTTCTTGCCAGTGACATTTTCCAAATTTTTATAAAAGGAAACAAAAGCTGAAGTGGCATCAGATTTGACTTTGAGCAAAAAAACTTCACCATAGGAGGTTGAACTTTCCCTAACCATAAGCAGCCCATCTAGCACCACTGACTGTGGGATCCATAGGTCCAACCAAGTCACCAACAATAAGACTCATTAAAGATTCAGGTCGTTTTTCTCTTGTTTCTGATGCTGTTCTTGTACTTTTGGCAATTGATTGATCCAGGTGGAATTGACAAAGAGAGACCAGAACCTAAAGATTGACAGATGATGTGTTTGACAATTTTTTCACTTGCGTGACCTAGTTGCCGGTTCCAATCCATGAGGGAGCCTTTCATAGCAGGTGGTCAATTGATAACTGCATTCTTTTTCATTGTTTGAAAAAATGAGGGGAGCAAGAAAGAATTGGAAGAGGGAGAAGAAGATCCAGCTGCACATTCACCACCTGAGGTTACATCAACACTAATAAACTTGTTAGATGTTTCAGCTTCACACCTTTCAATCAATTCTTCCACAGACACATCCTTGGATTCCTCCAGTTTTGAGTTGATCTAATCAACACACTTGTAGAGTTTCTCTATGTTTGCAGCTGCAATGTGGGATAAATGGATGTGGTTGAATTGGTCAAGTAAGTAGTGGTACAATTGATATGGTGTCCAATCATTGTCAATATTGAGTTGAAGTTCTGAAGTGAGCATTTGATAAATGATGTTGAATGTCATCAGTTCAGCTTCTTGATCAGCTGGCATTCTTTGATTGAAAGCATAGTCAATGGTACCAACAATGCTTTTAACTAATACCAAGGTGCTTTTGTGCCAACCCTCCCAGTTGTCCAAGTGTTTGTTGAGCTTTGGCAAGTTTTCAGTAAGATTCAAAACTAATTTCATTGCCTCTAGATGTTGCTTCATTAACAGCAGACTATTTACACATTGAGTGGAGCAGGTAGATTCATAGGAGGGAGCCGATGAGGCATTGGATGATGAAGACAATGGCATGATGTCTCAATGATGAGTATAAGACAGGAGAGTGGAAGGGGGGAAATTCTGAGATGAATTTTGTGAATTAGATATGTCAGAAGGGTTAAATTTTACCAGTGCATAGAGGTAAGTCTTTTCAGACTGCACTGGGGGTCTTTTGGCTACTCACGCTGCTCTTCTGCTAACATAGTGGAGTCTTGGGTCACTGATAGCTACTTATGCCAATGCAGGACAGCCCATAACCTGTTGCACGGTATCAGCCAACTGGAATCCGGAAAGAACCAATATCAATCACTCACCTGTTGCACAGTATCAGCCAACTGGACTCCAGAAAGAACTGGAGAGCAGGAGGTACTGCTGCAACAGTATATCTACAATAATGACTAAGTACATAACACCTGCCACCTCAAGAAACCTTTTTAACATATCATTTGAAACCAAACAAGTTTTCCTCCTAGCCAAGAAAACATGCCTCTATGAGGAATGACAAGATACCAAGATAAAGTATCAAGATTTATTTGTTTCCAAATGTGCTCTCCATCCACAAAAAAAAAAAAAAAAAATCTTCTCCTTCATCTTTATTGCACTAATACACACTCTTCCTTAAAAGCACAGAAAGTCTGAATGATTGATTAGCTAGAGAAAAGAAGAATGTTGAGGTTCTGATATAACCTTTTTCAAATTTTTTTTTTGCCACCTCATAGCCTTTGTAGATCTTCTTTGTTGTTGGGGTCCATGACTAGTTTCATCTTTTGGTATATAAAACACAAAATCAGTGTATACTGTTATAAAGAATTGGGGAGGTAACTGTAGATCACTCTCAGGTTCACTGACTGAACGTTGACTTTGCACAACCTCTGAATCACTTAAAGAAAGATTGGGGCTTCCAACATTATTGATGGATGGTGATTCCATGATAAAAACCCTATCATTCAACATTGAGCTGTAAAAAAATAATAATAATTTATTATATCAGATTTCCAAACCCCCCCCCCCCCCACCACCACCACCAAAAAAAAAAAAAAATAACAATTATCACTTACTAAGTTGAAATAATAATAAAAAATAAATAAATAAATAAAGGGTTAGAATAATTAAAAAAAAAGAAAGGTGGGGGACATAATTAAGGAACTACGTGGTGGGGGGGAGGGGGGGGGGGGGGGGGGGGGGAAGGTCGTAAGATGGTAGTGATTTTCCAGCACATGGGGTACAGTTTTTTTTTTTTTTTTCTCTACTGCATACTCAAATCACCCAAAATAAGGACTCAACACACATGTAGAGAGAGAGAGAGAGAGAGAGAGAGAGAAGATGACTAAATTCAAATATCCAAAGTTGCATGCAAATCTAAGCAGCTGCAGCTGTATAAAGAACGAGGTGGGATAAATGCATTCTTGTTTCAATCTTTATCCACAATTAATAATGTCTGATACCAGCAAAAAAATAAAAATAAAAAATAAAAAATAAAAAATAAAATAAAAAAAAAACAATTCCTGATTCCTAATTGTGGATCCCTCAACATTGATACCCCCCCCCCCCCCCCCCCTAATAACACCAATGAGCCAACAGTACACTCTGATGATGATGATGATGATTATATTCATTATTTTTATTTTCATCATCATCATTATTTACTTTTGGTATTTTTCTCTCAGTTTTTATTTCACTTTTATTTAATCATAAATGTAGTTGATATCAATCAGATCAAATCACAAAAAACAGAAGTAAAAAAAAAAAAAAAAAAAAACAAAAAAAAACAAAAAACAAACAAATTGAACTTTCAAAGCTATTAGTTTTTTTTTCTTTAAAAAAAAAGGTTTTAATAAAATTCATTATGATTAATCAATTAATAGTCTAAGCAAGTCAACAAGTGATGAAAACAAGGCCACCACTCATCTGCATTCAATAAACTAACAGACACGTTTACCATAAAATGACATATTTAGATACATGGTCAAATTTTCATTTCATTTTCATTTACTTTTCTTTCTTCTTTTTGCTTAGCCTACCCCCTTCTCTCTCTGCCTTATGTTACAACTACAGCGACTATGAAGGCTGTTTTTACTACTAAGAAGCACGACCACCAACAAATCAGGAGAACAAGTTAATTTTAAATCATGATTTTAGTGAAAGAAGAAAAAGAAAATTTAACTAGTTCTAGGTAATGATGATGATGATGATTTTAGTCTTGCTAGATGATCATCGCATTTTCAGACGCTGTTTTCATAGATTTTTCAGTGATGGATGTTATTGTTGATGATGAAGATGATGATATTAATGATGATGAAGATGAAGAAGGTGGTAAGGGTAATTGTGAAGAAGGCGTTGTTGAAGAAGAAGAAGAAGAAGACGATGAAGAAGAAGAAGAAGAAGAAGCAGATGATGAGGAGGAAGAGAAGGATGATGGTTCCGCCACAGGAGGAGGAGCAAGTTGCCAAGCAGGTATCCCAACAGGTCTATTCGTAATATTCGAAAACCTTGAAGCAAGTGACTGTTGTGGTAAACTATCCGTCAAGGGTGCTTGAGTCAAAGAAGCTGAACCGTTTACAAGTTGTTTAACAGAAGGATCATTTGAGTTAGAGTTAGAGTTAACGTTGGGATTGGAATTGGAAGAGGGAGTGGAAAGACGAGAGATGAGAGATTTTAATGACTTGAGTTCGGTTTGTAAGTCTGTTAGACTTTGAAGTTGTGATTCGCGATTTTTATCTAACATCTAGGTGTTGGAGAGAAAGGGAAAAGAGTGAGTGGGTGAAGAAGAAGAAGAAGAAGAAGAAGAAGAAGAAGAAGAGATATATATATATATATATACCTGAGGTAAAGAAGACTTGAGATGATTGAATTGTTCTTGTAACTTTTGCAACTGTTCATCTCTTCTAACTTCGCCCTTTGCACAGACATCTAAAGCGTCATCGATTTGTTTAACACATTCATTAACTTTCAGATTCTGATGATCGACTTGAAGACTGATTTGATTGGAATGATCATGAATGGATTTTAAGATAGCGGTAGCTTGATCGTATTTATCTTCTAAAGCTTTTTGGGCCTGATCGAGTTGAGATTGAGAGGGAGGATTAAGAGAAGGAAGAAGATATTTACGAGCGAGACCGAAGAGGATGTAACCGGCAGCACTACCGACGACGGAGACGACGAACCAATCTCTCCAATCAGGTTTAGAAGGATGATGGGGAACGAAGTGAGGAGGAGGAGGAGGAGGGGAGTTAGAATGAAGGAGAGCAGCACGAGCAAGAGCAAGATCAGTTTCTTGAGGCGAAAGACCTTTTGAGTGTAAGAAAGCGAGACGCTTGTGGTGTGGGGCAGCGGCGACAGCGGGATCGCAGAGAAAAGCGACGGCGCTGTCGATGAGCTGGTCGCGGGACATTTCAGAGGACGAACGACGAGATGAGTGAGGTGCGTGGCTTCGAGGCTTGTGACTTGTGTGAGTGAGGCTGAAGGGAGAGATTGAGTGGGAGAGTGCGAGATGCTGAGCAGAAGTCCAGTCAGGGTGAACAGTGTGAATGTGGGTGATTGCTGGGGTGATGGCTGACTACTGATGGCTGATGGCTGATGGCTGACTGCTGATGGCGATGGCTGACTGCGCTGCTTCCTTGCTCTCAGCTCGATCCATGGACGGTCAGTTGTCTCACTCACTCACTCAAAGTATATTATTCATCTCATCTTCTTCACAGGAAACTTACTCCACCGCATACTATCTCAACTATCTCAACGCATGGCCTGATATGCTCATCCTCGCTCTCAATCCTCATGGAAATGTCATTGCATACTGTTGTCTCTTTCTCCTTTCTCAACCCTCCTAACTATCTTTTCCACTAACTATCTCCCACAGCTATGGGAAAGATCGAAGGCTCCGAAAAACTTTGGCAGTCCGTTGCCTCTCTTTCTTTCCTTCTCATCTCTCCTCTCTTCTCTTCTCTTATCTTTCCTCTTCTCTCTTCTCCTCAGTGGTCATGTCTCTGCAGTCACCGTCGCTCCATCCTACAGGCGTCTAGGCTTAGCCGTATCTCTCATTCACTTACTCGAACAAGCCTCCGAACAACAATCTGCTTGGTTTATCGATCTCTTCGTTCGTAAATCAAATCAATTAGCTATACACATGTATGAAAAATTAGGCTATTCGGTTTATAGAACGGTCCTCAATTATTATTCTGGTGGTGTCAGAAATCAGTTTGAAGATGCTTACGGTTCGTTGGATTTCTTTTCTTTTCTTTTCTTTTTTTTTTTTTTTCTATCCATCCATCTTTATCCTCCTCATACCTTGTTTCTTTCCCAAGATATGCGAAAACCTTTATCCATCGATAAGGATAAAATCTCAGTCAGAGAGAACGGTAGACAATTCTTATGCCAACCTGAAGATTGTTTTTTTTAAACTTTACCTTGCCCCTTTCCCATTTATCCTTTCTCTCAATTTAAGAAAGGTTTTGCTGTTATTGAATTAAAGTGGGATATGGTATAAAGCTGTTAAGCTTAAGCGAGATGATTAGAAATATACTTCTACGTTGCTCCAACTTGTTTCTCTTTTTCCTTTAAAAATGGGTGCACAGATAAAATAATGTATGAAATTAATACATTTTTGTCTTTTTGGTTGATACAAACATTGCCGTGACATCACTTGACTGACAAAGTTTGTTCAACCCCTGTAACTATTCTAGAATGTCACACTTGGATACCTCATTTAAAAACTTAATAAATTTAATATTCTTGAAGCCTTTTCCACCTCCCAGATTGTAAATCTATTGGGATACTGAAGATGACATTTTAAGTAAGGCTCTATCCATTAACATAAAACCACCTTTCATGATATCCTCATCTGCTTAAATAAGCTAATTGTAAAAACAAGATTTGAATAATATATTACCATCATTTTGTTGATGCTCCCAGTGGGAAGGTAACCCCATGACATTTGCACATTTTGCCACCCAAACTCAAAAAAAAAATAAAAAATAAAAAATAAAAAAAACTGTTTGAATGAACCATTCAAATGAATAGGATGGAACATAAGTGACTGTCATTGGATCATTGACCCTCTAATAAAATATTGAAAAATTCCACTTTGGAAGCCTTATTAGATCAAAATAGCTGTTTTAGTTGAGCCATGCTTCACTTTGGAACCACAATTTATGTAGGACCTACCCTGCCTATCACCACTTCCCACTGCCTAAAAAAAACAACCAGCCAGAAAGTTATTTATGATTATTATTATTTTTATTTATTTATTTATTTATTTTTTAATTTAATTTTTTGGAATTTTAGAATAAAAATGTCAGCCAGGCTATACTGAGAGTCAAGTAAAATCTTATGTTAAATTACAATAAGAGAAAAAAAGGGATTTCAATATATACAAATTTAATAGAGGGTGTTAGTTCTGGCAAATCTGCATTTAACTTAAGTGCAGCTTTCAAACCAAATCAGCACTTAAATTTTGCAAAAAAAAAGTCACTTATTTCAAAAAAGGGTGTCAGTTATGACCTCAAATCAGCACTTTTTTCCTGTTTTTTTTTCACAATCACATGTTGGCCACAACATCCCTGTCACATGTGACACACTGACCTTCCTTGCTCCCTACCCATCAATCATTTGCACACACCCCTTCCTAACATTTTCAACATTTTAGTACAACAGTTTGACCAGGCATGTTTGCATTCTTTTTTTATTTATTTCTTCTACCTCTTAATCTCTTTTCTTGTTATGTACCAGTTTTATAATGCCTCCCAGACATTCCAAATCTCAAAAGGTAACTCAAAAATCTGCTTTGTCACAAACGTCTCCTCGTAAAGCAAGCCCTACACCTGAAAAATCAAAGTCAGGTTCAGGTCAGTTTAAAAAGGATGATTATCTCATCATAATTAACTTCCTTAAAATAAAAGCAAATTTGATGCATGTTTTTGATGTGAAAAGTCCACTCGTATTGGATGTCAACCTTCTTCAAAGGTTAATGGCTACTTATTGATGGCCAATTAGGTAAGGAAGAAAACAAGGGGGAGAATCAATGTCAATCCTAAACAAATGAAGGAGAGATTTAAGAGTTATCAATCAAAATATAAAAAGGCTCATCATGCTACAAATGAAACTGGCTTTGGTATTGACAATGATGATTTGGAGATTGGAATTACTACTGTTTCTGAAAAGCTCAATGTCATGTGTCCTTTCTATGAGGAAATGGATAATCTTTTTGGCTCCCGAGTTGATGTAAACCCTTGGTTTCTACATGATACTACTAAGGATATACCCTCTGGATCCAAACCTTCCTATAATCCTCCCAACACACCTTTACTTGAAGGAGATCAATCCCCTCCACCTTCTACCCATAGTTCAGCTGAAGATGATCCCGACTATCAAGCAGAACAAATATATCACAACAGATCTGAATCCTCAGAGCCCCAAAATTTAAATGTATGTTTACTTTTTGTTTTTTCTTCAATTCTTCTCTGAATTTCTCTTTCTTTCTAGTCTCCTCCTACTCAAACTCAAACTCCATTAAATAATCTCGATTCTGGAAATGTGAATCCTGCTTTAGAAGCTGCTTTAGATGAACTTCCTGAAGCCTCTTGTTCAAACTCCAAACTAAAGAGACAACCCTCAACTTCAATGAACTTGAACCATCTATTAAAACGTGTTAATAATCCAACAAGCTCATTTGGCTCCCTTGAGGATTATTTTGAAAAAAAAGATATAAGTAAGATTTGTTTACTATATATCTTAATCATTAACTTATTTATTTATTTATTTCTATTTAATTTTCTCAGAAAAATCAACTATTGCAAAAAATGCCCTTGACGTTGAGAAGATGAAGTTTGATCATATGCTAAGGAAAGATCAGCAAGCCTTAGATTTGGAAGAAAAAAAAATTTGAGGCAGAGCAGATGGAAAGAGTAAATGACTGTCAATTTCAAAGAGAAATAGCTACTTGTGAATTGGAAAAACAAGAAAGTTTTGTAAAAAAAAAAAAAAAAAAAAAAAAAAAAAAAAAAAAAAAAAAAAAAAAAAAAGAGTTCATTATGGAATGTGTAAAAATTGGACAATATTATGAGAACATTTAAAAATTGTTTGACCTTTTCAATCAATAAATTTTTTTTTTTTCTAGTTTATTTCATTTTGTTTGATTTCTTTTTGGTAATATTTTCTTATATGCTGACTTATAAAAGGTCTTGAATATAGTCCTTTTTTTTTTTTTTTTTGATGCATTTTTGAAAATATCATTCAAGTTTTCTATCTTTACATTCAAGTCAATAAATTTGCTTACACTTTTTTTTTTTTTGATGAAAATTTGAAAATATAATACCATTTTTCTATCTTTACTTTCAAGTCAATAAGTCTGCTTATCTAAATACTGCTAAGTCATTAAAATTCTATATCTCTTTTGAAAATTTGGCAATACCTCCCCTTGAATTTTATTGAAACAAGGGGTGGGTACCACCAAATTTTTCTAAGTCATCAATTTCACATGTCAGATTTAAAAATTTGGCAATAACCTCCCCTGAATTTTATTAAAGTAAAGGGTGAAAGTCACCAAAATTTAATATAATTACATAAATTAATTAATATATAAATAAGATATGTTATATCTACTACTATTAAAGTAATGACAATTCCTCATGCCAAAATGCAGATCAAGTCTAGAAACTAAGTTTGGGACTTTCCACAGGTATAGGGTAGAGGAACCCCATGAAGCAAATTAATTTTATCATGATTAACTTTTATACAACACAGGGTTGTTGGCCCATTACTTTAATTTCATAAATTGAAATATCATATTTATTTATTAAAAATTTAAGGAAGAATATTAAATATTTGGTGACTCTTGAATCCCCATACTTTATAGATCTACCTAAAGAATTTTTTAATTTATTACCTTTTGCTTCTTTTTTTAACTTGTTTATTTGTTGCATTAACTTTTGACTGATCTGGAAAGAGCAACCAAAATGCGTGAAGTCTTGACAAGATTCCAAACCTGGAGGAGCCTTTGTGGTTTTGTGATTATTTTAAGAAGAATTTAAAACTTTTTTGATGATTCCATTTCCTAATACAAAATCAATTATACATCTATGATCCGGGAAATATATTCCATGTCCTTTAATTTTTTCAGGTGATGGAATAGGTTGTCCAGTGATAGGATTAATATATGTGAAAATTCCATGAGTAAGGTAATTGGCATCATTTGAGTTGGTGTGAATTTGGTTATGAAATCCAGAATGAGTTATTATAACATTTGAAAACATTAGATAATCACTGCTAATTACTTCCCATTCAGAGTCTCACCAATTTGGTATTCCAAGTCTCGTAGCAAGTTCATGATTTTTTTCAAAAGCTTTATTGAAGAGTTTTTTAAGTCAAAGAGCAAGAAATGAATTAAATGAAGGTAATGTATTCCATTTTTGAAAATCATTATCTAATTCAGCTTTAGATAAAGATCAGAGTAAAGAATATATGCCTATATAATTAAATTTAGTAATATGATATTAAAAAATCCAAAAAAATTTTTAAACATACCAAGAGAAAAACCTTTATCAAATCCAGGTCTCCATCCAATACCAATCATAATACCACCCAACAAATTCTTATTCCTTAAAGGTAAGCAAACCAAAGCCATTTGATAGAGTGTTATGATGAGATTGTAGAGTTGAATAAATGATTCATCTTTTGAACCATTAAAAGAATGGTTGTTTTAAATAAATTGAGGTTTGAAAGTATTATTAAAAACAGCTTTACCTTCATCACCTCCAATTTCAGTTAAATAATGTATATTTTCAGGTAACGTTTTTGGAAAATTGTTTTTTTTTTCAACTTTAGTTTTATAGTACTTGATTTTTGGAATATGGTTAAATATTTGATCCAAGTGAATTTTTTTTTAAATATCTTTTTATTTTGTTATTCTTCATTTTTCATTAATGTTTTAGATGATGATTGAAAAGAAGTTGAATTTGAAGATGATAATGAAGTTAAAAAAGGTGAGAGTGAGGTAAGTGGTGAATCTGAAGTTAAAGACATATATTTTTCTACATAAAAATTTTTTACTTTTCAAATACCCAAAATTATACATTAAAAAAAAAAAACTCACTTAATTTAAATTTAAAAAAAAATTCCTTAAAAGACAAATAAGAATTTTTTTTTTATTTCACTTGAGCTTGATGAATATTTGTATCTAAAATTCTTAAAAAAAAATCAAAAAAACTGTGAAATTTTTTTTTTATCCCTTCCCCCCTCCCACCTCCCAAAACCCTTTTACAAACCCCCCCTCCAACCTCCCCACATCCCCTTTTAAACCCCTCCAATCACCCCTCCTATCCCCCAGAAAGACGCATAGCATTGAGAGCTTTGACAGTCCAAGAATGAGAGGATTTGAATGATAAAGATGGGGAGGATGAGGAGGAGACAGTTGGAACATTAGATAACTCATTTTGCTGGAAAATCCTATAAAAAAGCTCATTTGAAAAAACTTTCCATTGATGTTCAGTTTTAGCAGATACAAGAAGGAAAAATGAAGGTGTTGGAAAACTGAAGAGGTCAATGAAAAAGAAAGGGGAGGCATAAGTGATGATCAATCTCTCAACTGAATCATCACTGTCATTGCCATTAAACACTTCACTATCAATGGGTTGGTGGTTGTTACAAGTGATTGAAGGGGGGGCAACAGTGATTGTTGGCTGAGTAGGATCAGTGGGTTGAATGATGACCATGATGGGTTTTGAATCTGAAGTGGAAGCAATTAAATCCACTTACTGAGAGATATAAGCCAATAAGCAAGATTTGGCATACAAACATGTACAAGGGGGTTTCTGCCACAAGACTGAAGCAGGAGATGCATCTTGATGAGCCGGATTATTAAGATCAGATATGAGATGAGTATGTGGTTCAGGACGTGGAAAGATGGCAAGTTTTTTTGTGAATGAAGAAAGACTGATAAAGTATTCTAGGTGTTGTGAGGAGCAGAAGGAGTGGTGAGCAGATAAGAGCAGTGAGGAGAGAAAGAAAAGAAAGAGGAGTAGATTTTCCAGACAGTGAAGCAATGTGTTTTTTACAACCTTCATTAGTCAGTGAAACAATTTTGATGTTAATAAAAGGTGAACGTGGATTGTGCATAAGGGGATCACATAGCGATATTTTGTAAAACCCAGACCAATCATTAAACGGCAAAACATGAAATGCGCAGAAAATGAGCCATTGGTGGTTAAAACTGGGAACCAAAATAGAAAAAAAAAAGAAAGAAAGAAAGGTTTAAAAAATTGATAAACAATATTAATCCAACCACTTAAGTAAAAAACCAAGGACTGAACTCTTACCCTTGTTGTGGCTGTTGTTTGTTTATGTTAGGCTGAAGAAGATAGAGATGTTGCTCTTCAAATGTATTATGAACCTCAAGTACGACAGCAACAGGACTATCAGAATTAGAGTAACAAAAGTAAAGTGAAAGCAGATTGATTGATTGAGTTCCAATGTAGGCAGGACTGGAGACAAAGAGTCCCCATTGGAAGTGACCAACACTGATCTGATGAGAATTGAAGATATTGATAAGACAAGAACAAATTGAATGGCCAGGGACACACAAGAGATAATTGTTCAGATTGAATGAGCAGAGAGAAGACTGCAGGAGATTATGAATCTGGAATGGAAACCAACGCTTTAGAGGAGAAGAAGAGTGAAATGTAAAGATAGGACAGAGGTCAAGGGAACAATTTTTAAGAGCATCAATGTCGCATGCGAGTAGAAGGACAGAATAGAAATATGAATCAGTGGCAAGTGGGAGCAGACGGACATGATGTGTTGTGGCGTGGATTAGATGAGCATGGGGTGAGGGATTGTTTTGATCAAAAAAGAAAAGGGCAGCAGCAAGAAGTCCCAGTGGAAGCACAATGTCAGGCCGGCCAAAGTCTCCAATCAAGGGCACCACAGCGCACATGAAGAGCAAATGAGGAGTGGAAGGGAGAATAGAATAAATGAGAGAAAAGAGGGAGAGAGAAAAAAAAAGGTTAATTTTACCTATCAATTTAAAATAAATTGACTTACAAAAAAAAACCCCCAAAACCCAAAAAAAAAAAAAATTTGCAAAAAAATTAAGTAAAAAAGTGTCGGTCAGTCGTCTAGAAGAGGTAAGAAAAATAGGAGAAAAAGGAGGAGAGAAGGAGGAGGACAAAGGAAAATAAAGAAATAAACCAAAAATATATATATAATTTATTTGAGAGGGAGACAACGGTGAGCAA
Organism: Hemileia vastatrix; assembly: GCA_030280995.1. NCBI lineage: Eukaryota > Fungi > Basidiomycota > Pucciniomycetes > Pucciniales > Zaghouaniaceae > Hemileia > Hemileia vastatrix. The sequence goes on along the minus strand of JASXTE010000006.1, from coordinate 15,338,612 downwards.
CTTTGAGAGGTGACAAAAACTTAGATTTTATTAATAATAATATTATTAAATGTAAGGGTACTGCGCAGCAAACAATTTTAATTACTATTAGACTTAAAGCAACCTTTGATTTGTTGTATAGAATTTAAATTAGATTTGTATTACTAATAAAAAAAATATAAACGTAATAAAATGGTTATTTAATTTGTTGAGTGTGTAATAAGTGATGAGGCTACAGGGGATTATCAAGGCCCTTTTATAGGCAATGGGTCCTCTGAAGCGCTACTATCTCTGTAAATACAATGATTAGAATGAAGTAAAACAAATATATCAAAAGAGTAAATGAAACATAACAATATAGAGAAAAACATGAAACAATTAATTAAAACCCCAATTAAGAATCCAACTTTTCCGTCATTAATTCCCAAATCAGTAAGTGAAAAATAGTGAATAACTAAACAAGATTGGAACATAGGAACTATGAGAAAAATAATTCCAAACAGATGGTACAGTCTGATTAAAGGACATTTTGAGTGAAACAAAAAATAATTTGACGCAACAAAACATGCAATTAATCTCAATTTAGTCTAAATTAATTTATTTGTTTTTTCTAACACAATTAAGGGTCAAAAGAAGCGTCATTAATTATTGTTTAGTAGCATATGAGAGGTATTATTTAATATATAAATTTAAGTAATTAATTTAAATATATTATAAATCAATTTTACACTTATAATTATAATATATGTTTTTCAATTAATTAAATATAAATTTATAATTATTAAATACATAAAAATGTGCAATTATTTGTAGAATATATTATATTATGTTCAATTTAACTGTATATAAAAATATATATAACCAATAAATTTAATGTAACACTTGTATATAATAAAATACTTATATAATTTCATTATGCAATAAAATATTAAGTTATATTCATTAAATACAATTCTTACCCACTCTTTAAGGTTTTATAATTTATATATCATTTACTGGACTCCTGGAATAGCCTGGCTGACACTCCCTCACTCTAAAAAAACAATAAAAAAAAATGCTAAGATTTTTTCTTTTTGTATTTTTTCAACAGAGCAGGCAGATTTGAAATTTCCTTGCCAGGTATCCATGCATCATGTTCAGATGATTTGTTCTTATATCTCAATAAATATTCAGTACCTCTTTCAGAAGTGATAATTCTATCATTGAGAATTTTATCAAATTCTGCTGTTTCTGTGACTTCCTGAGGGTTCTTCTTAGGTCTTCCTCTTCTTTTTGGAAATAAGTCACTGTTGGAAGTATAAGGTTTAAGCAAAGAAATGGGAAAGACAGGATGTTTCCTATCATATGGAGAATACAATACAACTTCTACTGCATTATCACCAACCATTCTTTTAACAACAAATGGTCCTACAAAAGGATCTTTTAATTTGTGGTTACCTTGTAAATTGAAATGGACAGTAGAGATCAACACTTCATCACCCTTGTTAAATGTGTATTCTTTATGGGATTTATCCCATCTTTTCTTTTCATATTCAAATGCTTTATCAATACAACTCTGAGCATGTTTTCTGCATAGCTGTTGCATTTGCATAAAAGATTTTACAACAGGGTGTAGTTCCAACTTAGGTAATTTATTATTGAGAATCTGAGCAGGAGTGTTTGGGACATAACCTAACCAAAGCTCAAAAGGCTTTTTCTCAGTGACAGAATGAACAGTGCTATTATATGCAAATTCAAGACCAGGCAAAAGAGTGACCCAATCATGAGTAAATCTGTCATTGTCTTTATATTCTAAACCAAAGGCACAATACCTTCTAATCATATCTTCCAGAGTTTGAATCATTCTTTCAGCTAGACCATCAGTCTGAGGATGGTGAGCTGTAGACAATTTTAACTCACAGCCACAAATATCCATCAAAGAGGTCCAAAACTCAGAAGTGAATTTTGGATCCCTATCAGAGATAATGGCTTTTGGAAAACCAATAATATTAAACATGTAAGACCACCATAAGAAAGCTAATTCTTTGGTGGATACATCTTTGTGGGTTGGAATAAATTTGCACATTTTTGTGAATCTGTCAACTATTACCCAACAAGAGTTAAAGCTGTCTTTACCTGCAACAGGAAGACCAGTGACAAAATCCATATTAATGATTTGCCAGGGAGAACTAGGTGCTTCAATATGTTGTAATAACCCTGCTCTCTTACCTGTTAACCATTTAGATTTTTGGCAGGAATCACAAGATTCAACATATAATTTTGTGTCTTCAGACATATTAGCCCACCATGCAGTGTTTTTGATTCTAATAAATGTTTTTTCAAGATCAAAATGACCAGCTAATATGTCATCATGACAAAGTTTGAGGATAGTTTCTTTCATTGGAGGAGGAATAACAATTACATTGGTAAGCTTCCTTCTATAATATATATAACCATCTTCAATAGAAAATTTTCCTTTAATTAAAGAATTTTGGTACTTTGCAGGAAGAGTTTTTATTAATGCCTGAATTGAAGCATTCTTAGGATCATTCAAAATAGTAACTAATTTATTTAAATCAGAATCTTTATCATATGAATCCAGTATTAACTGTAATAACTCTTCTTCCATATCAACTATAAATATACCATGTATATGAACAGTATCATCTTCAGGTACATAAGCAGGATTGGAGTCATTATTTGGCAGAGGCAATCTGGAGAGCATATCAACATTAGAGTGAACATTTCCAGCTCTATGGATAATAGTCATTCTTCCTCTGTATTCTTGAACAGCAAGTTGCCACCTGAACATATGTCTGTTAGGTGTTTTGAGGTTTAAGAGAGATTTCACAGCACTACAGTCAGTTACCAACTCAAATTTTTGGTCATCTAAGTAGTAATGAAGTTTCTCAAGAGCCCAAACAACTGCTAAGCACTCCAATTGAGTGGCACCATATTTCAATTCACTATTTCTTAAGGTTCTTGAAATATAACAAATTACAACCTCTGAGGATTTATCATTAATAATTTGCTTTTGGTGAAGGGCAGCACCCAGACCAATAAAGCTAGCATCTGTATAAAGTACAAATGGCTTGTTAAAATCTGGAAGAGCCAATATAGGGGCTGTCATTAAGCAACTTTTCAATGTATTAAAAGCTTTCTGACAGTCATTATTCCAGAGAAAAGCAACATCTTTTCTGGTTAGTTTTGTAAGGGGAAAGGCTATGACCTGATAATTTTTAATATATTGTCTATAATAGCCACACATACCCAAAAAACTTTGGATTTCTCTTACAGAAGTTGGTGCTTTCACATTTTGAATGGCAGCAACTTTATTATGGTCTACACAAATTTGTAAGCCTGACACAACATGGCCAAGGACTTTCAAAGATTGAAAACCAAATTTACACTTTTTTAAAGATAAGGTCATATTGATTTCATCCTTTTTTTGGAAAACTCTATTCAAGTGAATCATATGTTCATCAAAAGTTTTAGAAAAAACAATAATATCATCAATATAAACCATGAGCCAACCTTCAATAATTTCTTGATGGAAAGTGTTATCCATGACTTTCTGGAAAACTGAAGGAGCATTTTTAGGGCCAAATGGCATCCTAAAATACTTATATATTCCCATATGAGTAGCAATAAGCAAAAAAATTTGAGAATTTTTCTCAACTGGAACTTGATGATAACCTTTATTACCATCCAGACAACTAATAAATTTTGCACCTTGCAAGGTAGCATGTATTGAATTAATTCTGGGTAAAGGATAAATATCATCAGCAGTATAAGTATTTAAAGCTCTGTAATCTCCACATAATCTAGCTTTATCTTTTTCATATGAAATCAAGACTGGGGAGATGACACAATATTTGGGGGTGACATCCACTTTCTCAATGATATTCATTTTCAATAATGTTTCAATATTATCTTCAATATCTTTTCTTTTTGATGGAGAAGCAGGATATGGGTTTTTCTTAAGGGAAGGAGGAATATCACTCAAATTACAGGATAAGGTAATTTTCATCTCTTCCTGAACAATTCCCAAGACATGAGAACCATGAGCAAAAGCCATAGGGAAAGAGGTAATAGAGGCAACAATAGAATCCTTTTTGTTCACTAGTCAACTGATCACCAAAAGAAGCTGTATCTATTTCATGTAATAAATCATCCATTTCAGTTGTTGTTCTACCTTTACATTGGGTCAGTGAGTTACAAGATTTCAACAAATGCCCAGAAGGTCTAGGAGAAGAAATTTTGAATTTTCTTTTCCCATTCATTCCTAAGGTAAAGCAATTATTTGCTGGATCCAGTTTTACACCAAAAATGGTTAAAATATCATTTCCCATAATAAACCAATAGCTCAAATTATCATTTTTCATGACAACAAACTCACAAATAGCTCTGACAAAACCACCATTATATTTGAAGAAAACAGAGGTTTTGTATTTGCCAATAGGAAATAAGGTAGAACCATACCCTCTACATTTTTCAGAAGTTATAGGCAATAATTTACTCAAATATTCTTTATCCACTGAAGCCAAAGCTTTTTCAGATACTACACTTCCTCCAGCACCAGAATCAAGAACTACATCAACATGTTTACCATTAATGATAACAGGTGCCTTTAAAGGGGATATAGGAATAGAATTGTTAGTAATATCTTTAATTATCTCAGCATTTTCTACTGAAGATAAATTCAATGCACAATCTTCAGATATATTATTTAAATAATGGACATCATGTTCCAACATTAAAACATCTTTAACAGATTCATTGTCATAGGAGATATTACTTTCACAGTCACTGGAAGAATTATTGACATCAAGTTCAACTTCATCAGTGTCTTCATTTTGTTCAACAAGATGAATTTTCTTGTCACAAACATGACCCTTCTGCCATGGTTTGTTACATTTATAACAAGTATTTGTTGCATATTTTTTAGGTGCAACTGGGGCAGAGGGTTTACCAGATTTTTCTGGGAGCTTTATAGAAGGTTTATTCTGATCATTATAAGATTTACTAAGGTAATTCTTTGGTTCATATCTATGGTTGAGTAGTACTTCATTACAGATATTAATGAAAGAAGAATTTTCCCTTACATGCTCAGTTCAAGCAACAATCAAATCCCTAAGAGAATTTGGTAATTTATACAAGATTTTATCTCTCCAAATATCATAATCCATCTTTGGATCAATTGCTCTAAGGATTTTAGTTATTTTCATCAGAAAAACAATGGGCTTTTCAACAGAGGAGGATACATATCTAGTATTCTCATACAGTCTCTGCTGAGCTAACCTGAATTTTGAACCACCAAACTGATTCTCAATCAAGGATTTCCAATCATTCCATGTATAATGATTGTTATCTAAGAGGACAGATTCATACCACATCAAGGCTACATTGGAAAATAAAGAAATTAGCTTAGAAACAATTTCCTCATCAGGTAGTTTATAAGATCTCTTTAAATTATCAATTCTCTGGATAAAGTGTTGCCAATCAGAGGAAGAATCACCATCAAAGGTAGGATATTGGTCTAACTTAGGCCAATTTTTCTGACTACTGGGATGGTCCACTTTTTGGTTTGAATTATTCATTATTAATAATTCCTGAAGTTTAGCCAGGTGTTCAGAAATTTCATTATTTACAGAAACAGCTGGTGCATGACCATCACAAGATTTTTTGCTAGTAGCAAAAGATTTTACAGACTCATTGTCAGTTTGTTTAATGGTTGAAATATGAGGAAGAAAGGATGAACTTTGCTCAGGTCTTTTCCCTTTATTTTTATGCAGCTTATGTACAGAAATCTCATTTAATTCATTATTGGTGGTTAAGGTTGAGAACTTTTCCTGTAGGTCAGACACATAGTTTCTTATTCTTGGAATTTCAGACATCTGGTCATTTACTTTTGCAAGAGATAGAACATTTCTGTCCTCAGAAACTGAGTGTTTGGTACTTAGTGCATGGAAATCATTTTTTAGCTTCTTAAACTCATTTTGCAGAGATTTTATTTCATTCTTGAATGAATAATTTTCCTCAATAAGGGGTTTCAATTCACTCAAGGTCTTATGTAGACTGATATTTCTATCTGAGATAGCTCTATGGTCACTTCTTATTTGTTTTTGTTGACTAAGAACAATATTCAAGGTTTCTTTGATTTTTAAATAAGCTGTATCTTGTACAGAAGAACTCACTTTACATTGCAAGTGTACATTATTTAATCTATCATTTTCATGGATTAACACATCTCTCACATGTTTGTCTTTCACAATATTAAAATCAAGGGTATCTTTCAATATTTCCTCAGAAGTTTTTTCAATTAAGGTATAGATTTCAGGGGGAACAGAATCATTTTTAATTGCAAGATAAGGATTAATTAAAGATGTAGAAGTTAAATGTAAAGGTTCATCAAATGACAATTTGATAATTACATCAATAGGGCTACTAGTTACAGGAAGCCGTCTTTTAACATGTTTAACTGTTCTTTCACCATGTTCAATAATATTACCTGCAGAAGAAGATTTATTAGAAAACATACCCAAGTGACTATCAACCAAATTACTTACCATGGCAGAGGAGGATACTTCCCCTGGGACTGGGTTTGGTATTGTGCTTGGGCCTTCTTTCTCCTGCCTTGTTGGTAGGGATGAGGAGGTGGATGGAAATTGGGTGTTCTGGATGGGCCAGCCTGATGATGAGGAGGGTGTTGCACATTCTGTTGGTAGTGACTCATTAGATAATCCCATTTCCATTGCTCTACTTCCATAGTATTTGTATTTTGGATGGTTGAGCTGGGTGGCTGTGAAGGTTGAGCCTGAAACTGAGGCTGATTGGGAGGCAACTGAGGAGGGGCCTGGGCCTGAATCTGGTTCCTGAGTTTTTGGACCTGATCCCACAAGGTGTCTACCTTTGCTTTGTACGTCATATTTTCTGTCTTCAACTCTTTTATATGACTGGATAGGTTGCTGATTTGTTGTGGAAGAGGAAGCTTTTTTATTTTGAAGCCTTTTGGAAGACCTTCTTGAGGCACTAGAGGCTTTACTTCCTTCTGTGGTACTGGGGGAAGGGGGTTTGGTTTGTTTGCATTTCCTGTCATTTCCACATCCTGCAGTATGTGAATTCTTTGTGTTAGCATAAGATTTTTTATGTCCAACTTTAGAAGAACTTACAGTGTCAGCATCATAGTAAATTTCTATTTCATCCACTTGCATGTTATCCATTTTTTCTGCCAAATTGTTGGACATAATAGTGGGAAGATTTTAATTTACTTATTATTTCTTAAAAAAATAATAAAGGTTAGTCAATAATTGCTCCAAATAATAATAAAAAAATTTTATTAATTAAATTATAGAAAAAATAATTTTCAATATAAAGTAATAATAAAAAAAAAATTAATTTTTTTAAAAAAAATGGATTGCAAGGTTAAATTGGGAATAACAATCAAGTTAATTCAACCAATTAATTACCAATATTAAATATGGCAATATATTTGGGACTAAGCACAATGTACTTTTAAGTCAACCAAAATTAACAATAATTAATAATAAAAAAAATTAAATTAATAATTCAATTTGTATTAATAAAAAATGTCAATTCTTCTAGGACTAAGAGGATTTAATACTCTATAATGGTCAACTAGGAAAAAAAAATTTTTAAAAATTGAACACTTACACTCAGTGAATCAGCAATTAAGCCACAATCACTGTTATTGCAATAAAAATATAGTAATATGAGTGAGAGGCGCAAAGGTGAACTTACTATAGTGATTGAAAAATCACTTCAAAATAACATAAAAATTAATATTATATAAACATAAGATGTCGAACCCAAGTTCGAAACACAGTCGCGGCAAAAGTTTCGTTTTGCTAGGTGGTCCGTGTGTTTTGTCGTTCGTCTCCAGGCTCAATCGTCGTTGTTGTTTGGAAAGGTCCCCAGTTGTCGGTCAGTTGTCTAGAAGAGGTAAGAAAAATAGGAGAAAAAGGAGGAGAGAAGGAGGAGGACAAAGGAAAATAAAGAAATAAACCAAAAATATATATATAATTTATTTGAGAGGGAGACAACAGTGAGCAACTTTGAGAGGTGACAAAAACTTAGATTTTATTAATAATAATATTATTAAATGTAAGGGTACTGCGCGGCAAACAATTTTAATTACTATTAGACTTAAAGCAACCTTTGATTTGTTGTATAGAATTTAAATTAGATTTGTATTACTAATAAAAAAAATATAAACGTAATAAAATGGTTATTTAATTTGTTGAGTGTGTAATAAGTGATGAGGCTACAGGGGATTATCAAGGCCCTTTTATAGGCAATGGGTCCTCTGAAGCGCTACTATCTCTGTAAATACAATGATTAGAATGAAGTAAAACAAATATATCAAAAGAGTAAATGAAACATAACAATATAGAGAAAAACATGAAACAATTAATTAAAACCCCAATTAAGAATCCAATTTTTCCGTCATTAATTCCCAAATCAGTAAGTGAAAAATAGTGAATAACTAAACAAGATTGGAACATAGGAACTATGAGAAAAATAATTCCAAACAGATGGTACAGTCTGATTAAAGGACATTTTGAGTGAAACAAAAAATAATTTGACGCAACAAAACATGCAATTAATCTCAATTTAGTCTAAATTAATTTATTTGTTTTTTCTAACACAATTAAGGGTCAAAAGAAGCGTCATTAATTATTGTTTAGTATCATATGAGAGGTATTATTTAATATATAAATTTAAGTAATTAATTTAAATATATTATAAATCAATTTTACACTTATAATTATAATATATGTTTTTCAATTAATTAAATATAAATTTATAATTATTAAATACATAAAAATGCGCAATTATTTGTAGAATATATTATATTATGTTCAATTTAACTTTATATAAAAATATATATAACCAATAAATTTAATGTAACACTTGTATATAATAAAATACTTATATAATTTCATTATGCAATAAAATATTAAGTTATATTCATTAAATACAATTCTTACCCACTCTTTAAGGTTTTATAATTTATATATCATTTACTGGACTCCTGGAATAGCCTGGCTGACAAAAAGAAAAAATGACTTACCTGGAGAGATGAGTTGAGAAAAAAGAAATAGAATTGAAATTGTTTGAGTGATGTAAGAAGAGAGGAGGAAACGGATATGAGAGAAGAAAAAAAAGAGACTGACTGAAAAAATATGGGTTGTAGAAAGACTCTTACAGTCCCCTTTCTGTAAGCAGAATCCAAAGGAGTTAGATAAACCATAGAAAACCCTGTCCTTCTAAGTAAAATAAGGGTTGCTCAAGTGACTAAGCTTACTAGTCTACTTGAAATAATTTTAAATATAGATAAAACTCTGATTTTATGAACACTTATTGAGATTTAGAAATAGCAGCTGTTGGAAAAGAAATACTGATGACAACAATTAAGGTGTACCAGTGAAAGATCTAAAAAGATAGACTTATATATTTTTATAATGATTTTATTTTAATGATTTAACAATAAAAACAAGTCTCTGAGATGGAGACCTTTCCAATGATACCCTATATGTGATGAAAATATAATTGTTGTGTTGTATTTCAAAAGTGTTATAAAAAATAAATGTCATAAGGGTATTACAATTTATTTAAATTTGTTTTGTAATAAAAAAAATATGAATATGGTTTTTAACTATTCAAAACAACCCTTCTTATCAAAACTAAAAGGCAAAAAAACCTCTAGAAGACTAAGATTCCCCCCTTTCTATCTGATTCTCCTACTCCTGACCTTTCCAACAATATCCTACATGCATAGGTTCTACAATAACTATTGATCTAATAAGCATAATAAATTCTAACCAAATTTTGCCACAATAGCCAAATTTTTCCACAGTCACCAAACTTTGGTAAAGTGTCCAAAATTTAACCCAGTGACCAGACTTTCCCATTGTAAGCAAATTTTGCCACAATGAGCTCTTTTTGCCATAATGAGCTAATTTTTCCACAGTGAGATAATTTTGCCACCATGACCAAACTTGGCCACAACAACAGAATTTTTCCAGTACACTTTGCTTTTTCACCAGAAAATCTCCTGAGCAAACCGGAGCGCACCAGAGCACCAGAGCTCAGTCGCTATTCCATCAGCACACCATATCCACCAATAATACTAAAAGTCACTAAATCAAGTAAAACACTAAGTAAACAGTAAAATATGATAAAAAACCAACAAGACATAAAAGATGGAGTAAAATCTGGGCTATCCAATGATAATAATCACCTTCCAAAATTCCAAATATCCAGCCTGATAATCCAGAAAATTGCTACTAATCTTCCAAAAATAAACCCAAAAGAGCCCCAGAAAATACCCAAAAGATAGAGAATCACCCTGAAAATCCATTAAGACCATCTCCAAATCCATAAAACCATCAAATCACAAGAAAAATACCATTATATAACCATTCCAAAATGCCACAAATCAAATCAAAAATATTTATAATAGCCAAATAAACACCTGGTAACACCAAAATTTTCTTTCGACCAATATTCAATCAAATTTTCACCTAAGTGGAATACCCAAATGTGGAATACCACAGCATTTTCAGAAAATATGCGATTTCATGTTGAGTTGATTAAAGAAAACACAGAGAGATAAAAAAATAAGACTTTAACAGCAAATTCAAAAACAAAATAAATATGCAAAAAAAATACCATTCTCAGTGAATAAAACATGTGAATTGATCATTTGAAGAGTATGAAAAATAAATAAAATTGAATTGAAAATGTTGGAGTGTTATTGGAAAAATTTTCGCCCTTATACTAGTTGATTGAGAAATGGAAGTGTTGGATATAGTCGGAGGTGAATCAACTTGTTCATCTTCATACAGCTCTAACCATTGATCTTTGAGGTCAGCAAGTAGGTAATAAAGTATAGTGCAACACAGAATCCAATTGATCACCACCTCCATTTCAGATTTGTTTCTAAGAGGACTTTTTAATTCCCTTAAACTAGAAAAACGGCCTTTCAAGATTCCAATAGAATTTTCAATACAGACTCTTGAATTTGTCAAATGATTGTTGAACTTGGCATTTTGACTGTCTTCTGAAGCTGCTCCCCAAAAAGCAGGAAGTACATACTTTCAATTCGCATAAGCAGAATCTGCAAGAAGATACTGTTCTTCATTAAAGAATTTTTCAGGTTCATTTGGAATTTGCATTCTTTGGAAGATGTAGGAGTCATGAAATGAGCCAGGATAGCCAGCAAAGAATGATATAAATTTTTTGTTACCATCACATATAAGCTGAACAGAAATTGAATATCTATAAAGAAGATACAGTTGTTTGTGTTAGTTTAAAAGAGAATGAAAGGAGTTGAAAATAATCTACCTCTTTTTACAGTCAAAGTAATTTTTTCTAGCTTGAGCAGGTTTCTGGCTCAAAGGAATAGTAGTACCATCAACAAAAACAATACATCCTGGGAAGCCCTCTGCTTGCATAACCTGAGATGATTCAAGTCGCTCTTCTTTTGTTGGCCAGGTGAGAAGTTGAGATTACAAGGAGTTGATGGCAGTGATACATTGTTTGGTATAAGTGTTAACTGAACCATACCCTAAATCAAAGGCATTTTTTAAACGTTTCAAAGCGGCTCTATTACCATTCGAACCCAAATGACATAGTGTGATGGCCAATTGAATTGAAGGATGTTGTTGTTCTTTTTGAGAATTATTGTGAAATATGGGATGATCCTGAATAAGCTCAAGCAATTTAAGGAAACATTCCTGGGAATTCCTGAACAGCTGTCTAAAACTGGGTGTAGATAGTTTAAGAAGTGTTTGGATGGTGTACTTGGGGGTATGAAGTACTTGAGGCTTTCTGGGAAGAAGGTAACGTTTCGTGGCCATTTTTGATAAAAAGACAAAATCTTCTTCTAGATCAGAATCAGAATCGCATTCAGAGTCAAAGAGCAGTTCAAGAGCCATGAAAGTCATTGCTTTATGTAATTTATCACAATTGTAAAGTGAGGAAGGCATGACTCTTATATGATATTATATGAAAATGTAAATGATGTACAATGTTTTGAGTTATGAAGTTTTATGCTGTGGAGTGCTGTGTATGATTGGGATGATGCTGACAAATCAGTGAAATCAGCACTTTTGGATGAGAAAGTGCTGATTTCACCATCAAGTCCCATTTCACTTATTTTTCAGCATCATCCCAATCATACACAGCACTCCACAGCATAAAACTTCATAACTCAAAACATTGTACATCATTTACATTTTCATATAATATCATATAAGAGTCATGCCTTCCTCACTTTACAATTGTGATAAATTACATAAAGCAATGACTTTCATGGCTCTTGAACTGCTCTTTGACTCTGAATGCGATTCTGATTCTGATCTAGAAGAAGATTTTGTCTTTTTATCAAAAATGGCCACGAAACGTTACCTTCTTCCCAGAAAGCCTCAAGTACTTCATACCCCCAAGTACACCATTCAAACACTTCTTAAACTATCTACACCCAGTTTTAGACAGCTGTTCAGGAATTCCCAGGAATGTTTCCTTAAATTGCTTGAGCTTATTCAGGATCATCCCATATTTCACAATAATTCTCAAAAAGAACAACAACATCCTTCAATTCAATTGGCCATCACACTATGTCATTTGGGTTCGAATGGTAATAGAGCCGCTTTGAAACGTTTAAAAAATGTCTTTGATTTAGGGTATGGTTCAGTTAACACTTATACCAAACAATGTATCACTGCCATCAACTCCTTGTAATCTCAACTTCTCACCTGGCCAACAAAAGAAGAGCGACTTGAATCATCTCAGGTTATGCAAGCAGAGGGCTTCCCAGGATGTATTGGTTTTGTTGATGGTACTGCTATTCCTTTGAGCCAGAAACCTGCTCAAGGTGGAAACAATTACTTTCACATTCTCGTCAAAAATTTTCACCAAAATATTTACAAGTCAAAAAAATTCTATATCTGTTTTAAAAAATTGGAAATACTCTCCCCTGCATTTTATTGAAGCAAGGGGTGGATATCACCAAAATTTTTCTAAGTCATCAATTTCACATGTCAGATTTGAAAATTTGGCAATACCCCCCCCCTGCATTTTATTGAAGTAAGTGGTGGAAGTCATCTAAATTTAATATAATTACGTAAATTATTAAATAAATATCTAATATATATCAATTTCCCTAGGTTAAAGTAATGACAATCCCTCAAGCCAAAATGCAGACCAAGTCTAGAAACAAAAGTTTGGGACTTTCCACAGGTATAGGCTAGAGGAACCCCATGAAACAAATAAATGGTATCATGATTACCATTTATACAACACAAGCTCATTGGCCCATTACTTTTGTTGAGGAAATTGATACATAAAAAATATTTATTAAAAATTTACGAAAAAATATAAAATTTTCGATGACAACTCTAATCCCCATACTTTTTGGATCTAAATAAAGTTTTTTTAAATCGATTAACTTTACCTTCTTTCATTACCTTATTAATTCTTTGAATCAACTTATGAAATATAAACCATGTCATTTGATTTTAGCTGGAGATGGTATTGGTTGTCCAGTAATCGGTTTGATATATGAGAATATACCAAAAGTAAGAAAATTGGTGTCATTGGTATCGGTGTGAATTTTATTGTGAAATCCAGAATGAGTGATAATAACATTAGAAAATAAAAGATATTTGTGGCTGATATCTTCCCATTTGGAGTCACACCAATTTGGTATTCCAACTTTGGTTGCAAGTTCATTTTTGAGTCAAAGAGCAAGAAAAGAGTTAAAGGAAGGTAGAGTGTCCCATAAGCAAAAATCTTCATCTTTTTGAGCTTTAGTGATATTCTTGAGCAACAAATATATTCCTATATAATTGAAATGCCTAGATAATAATCATATAAGAGTTTCAGAATCCTTATCCTCTAAATATGCAATATAAAAATGTGAAATAAGACAAGTGAAATTTGGAAAAAAGGCTCAACTTCAAAGGTCAAAATCTCAGCAACCACTGAACCTAATTCAAACCTGTTTTAGGGAAATGAAAGATATGCATTAGTAGAATCTTCAGTTAAAGGAAATGTGATTTAAATAAACCTAAACCTAATTTGTTACATAAAAAAATGAAATAAAAATTTAAATTGGGAAAAAAAAGGCTCAACTTTAACGGTCAATATCTCAGCAACCACTGAATCAAATTCAAATCTGTTTGCAGGAAATGAAAGGTAGCCTTCAGGAGAATCTTCAGTAAAAAGAACATTATAATTGAATAAACCTAACCCTAATTCCGAGTCTGATTTTCAAAATTTTACAAAAACTTAAAAAATGGTAATGAAGATGAGATCAAAAGGAGTTTTATAAGTTCACTGTTATCCAGATAAGAGTCATAAATATATTTAAGTATGAACTTTTCATAAAAGGAATGAGATATCATATAGGCATGAAAAAAAGGAGATGAAACTTACCTTGATTGAAAAGTAGGAAAAATAGAGTGAGAAAGATTGATGTTGGAATTGTGGGGAAATTGAATATGGAGTAAGTGAAATGCATAAAGAATGTGCAATGTATGTGTTTCAATGAAATGGAGCCAAAAAAAAGTGAAATAAGGGAAAGGGGGGATAATGACCATGCCAAGGAGGGATGAAGAGTAGGGTGATGGAGCTAAAAAAGAAAGTAAAGAGGGAGAGAAAAAAAAGGTTAATTATACCATTGAAATCCAAAATAACCACTTACAAAAAAAATTTAGATAAAAAAATAAAATAAACAGAAAAAAACAAAAAAAATTATAATTAGTAATCAAAAAATCAAAAAAAAGAATAAAGTGAATTACCTGGAGAGATGAGATGACAAAATGAATGAAACCAAATTGTTTAAGGGATGTTGGAGGAGAATAGGAAAAGGATATGAGGGATGAATGAAAAAAAAATCACTGACAAAATATGCGATTTCATGTTGAGCTGGTGAAAGAAAACCAATGAGCCATCCAAAAAAAAAAATTCACTGTAAATTCCAAAAAAAAATGAATATGCAACATACTAAAATACCAACCCAAGTGAATGAAGTACACAAAGAGGACATTTGGAGAGTACAAAATGGTATGGGAAAGAAAGGGATGATGTGGCCAACATGTGGTTTTGAAAAAAAAAATCACAAAAAAAGTGCTGATTTGAGGTCAGAACTGACACCCATAGAAAAAAGATTAAGAAGTAGAAGAAATAAGTAAAAAAGAATGTAAACATGCCTGGTCAAAATATTGAAAATGTCAGGAAGGGGTGTGTGCCGAGGATTGATGGGTAGGTAGCAAGGAAGGTCAGTGTGGCACATGTGACAGGCATGGGGTAAGAAAGGAAGGGATGTTTTGTGGCCAAAATGTGGTTGTGAAAAAAAACGGGAAAAAAGTGCTGATTTGAGGTCATAACTGACACCCTTTTTTGAAATAAGTGACTTTTTTGCAAAATTTAAGTGCTGATTTGTAAGTGCTGATTTGGTTTGAAATCCGCACTTAAGTTAAGTGCGGATTTGCCAGAACTGACACCCCCTATTAAAATGAAATTATATAAAAATATTTTTAAGTAAATTGTTATATTAATTTTATTATTATATATGCTGTATATAAATTTAAATACAATAGAAAAATATATTCTATCAAAAGATTAGTATACTTTATGCACTTAATGATTATAAATTAATTAATTACAAAATATTATAAGTAATAACATCAACTTATTATGTAATTTATTAATTATTTAGTTATATAGATTAAATCATAAAAATAAAAATACTTTACAAATTTATTCAGCACTCTTTGTACTCACAATGGGGTCAATAAATAAATAAATCCATAAATAAATAAATTAAAACAAGAAAACACTTGATTTGATTATATAAATAAAAAATTACTTTTATTAGCATACTTCTTGTTAAAATTTCAATGATTATTATACTAGTAAAATTGGTTAATTTGATTACTCAATATTGTTTTAAAACTATATTAACTAAGTATAAAAAACTGTACATCAAAATTAGTATAATTTTTTTGTTTCACTAAAAATTAAATTTATTACAATACAGAAAAATGTAACGTGTTTTGTAATTACTATAGTTACATTATTTTCTGTTGTTTATCAAATCAGTATCCTAGTTAAACTATTACAATGTTACAGAGTTTAAAGGGATGGATACATTGGGTTCTGTTATTCTGTTTTTGTAAATAGTTTCATAGAGACCCTTATTTCTTTTTAAAACTTCATTTAAATTGTTTCCCTTTTTTTATACACTTATTAACGTCTCAGAGGGCCTCATTTTCCTATTTAAAGACTCTTCTTCTCAATTTGAAGTCCAAATTACTTACATTAGTTTACAAATTATCAATAACATCTTTGTTACAACTTTTTTTATTTTTCTATCAAATCTATTACTGTGTTTACAATACATAAATTGAGAAAATTAACTACATAAAAGGTTGCTTTAAGAGTGTTTCAAATATTTTACTTTGTTTTGATATAGTAGGGAGAAATAAAATTCCTTATTTAATTTAAATAAAAACCTTTGCATCCAATTTTTATAGTTGAAAGTCCTTAGGTTCTTTATTATTTGTAGTTATTCTTTTAGTTTCTTCTTATTTTTTTTCTTGTGTCTTTTTCTTCTTCTGTTTTGTTGTATTTTTCTTCCTCCTTCTAGATGACCCTCTGACAAAAAAAATCTGTACTTTCAATCAAAGTTAGAACCAGCTTTTTGGTGTCAAATTTTAAAGCTTTTATTTTTTTTAATTTTGTGGAGTATTTTTTAATTATTAATTTTTTTTTTTGTGTGTGTGGTGTGTGTGTGTGTGTGTGTGTGTGTGTGTGTGTGTGTGTGTGTGTGTGTGTGTGTGTGTGTGTGTGTGTGTGTGTGTGTGTGTGTGTGTGTGTGTGTGTGTGTGTGTGTGTGTGTGTGGTTTTTGTTTGATGAGCAAGTGAAAAAAAACATTTTAGAAAAAAAAAAGTCTGTTTCATCTAATTCAAGCCTTACACCTCTATCTTCATCTTCATCTTTATTTTCATCTTCTTCAATATCTACATCATTCCAATCTTCATCTAAATCTTCAAAAAAAATAAAGATGACCAATCTTATCAGAATAAAAGAAATTAAAAAAAGAAAATACACTTGGATAGTTTATTTGGCCATATATCAAACATCAAGTATTATAAAACTAAAGTCAACAAAAATAAATAAATATCCCAAGAAGTTACCTGAAGATATTGAATATCTAATTCAATTAGGAGGAATGAAGTTAAGGCAGTATTTAAGCCTCAATTTATTTATGAAAATCATTCTTTTGATGGTTTCAAAGATGAATCATTTACTCAACTATCCAATCTTATTACCACACTATATCAAATGGCTTTGGTTTAGTTACAAATTAAAAAACAATATGTTGGGTAGTATCATAGTTGGTTTTGGATGAAGAAAATGTTTTTATTAAAGGATATTCTCATAGTAAGTGTATTAATTTTTTTAAAAATGATTAAAAAATTATTGATTTTAATTCTATACGCATCTATTCAAAGATATTGATTTTCAAAAATGGGACACCTTACCTTCTTTTAATTCATTTCTTGATCTTCACCTCAAAAAAAATTGCAATAAAGTCTTCAAAAAAAATCATAAACTTGCTAATAGAGTAGGAATTCCAAATTGGTATGATTCAGAGTGAAGGAAAATTAGCAATGGATATCTATTGTTTTTAAATTTTAAAATGACTCATTCTAGATTTCATAACAAGATTCATACCAATTAAAATAATGTGAATTATCCTACTTTGGGGTTATTCTCATTTATTAATCCTATCACTGGACAGTCTATACTATCACCTTCCAAAAAAAAAAATACTTTCATGAACATAGAATTCAGAACAATTAAAACATGAAATAAATCAAAAAATCAAGTAATAAATCAAACATTTTCATTAAGCATTCAATTTAGTCAATAAATTTATTAGCTTTAATACACTTGATCATGAAAAATTTCTTTTTGAAATCATCTTCAAGTAGAATACTTGAGCTTCATCTAATCTAATAGGAAATTTTACTCAAGAGCTTTTTCCTCTTTCTTTGATTTTTTAATACTTAGAGTTAGCTCAAATTTCATCTCCTCCAAGTCTTGTGCCATATCATCCCTTTGTAAAGAGAGGTAAAAAAAGTAACTTTTTAAAGTTAAGAGTCTCTCATGCAACTTTGACTTTACCTAGAGTGCTAATAAATATTAACCAAAAACAAACCAAAAGCGGACTAAACTATTTAGAGGTATCCTATTACTTATTATCATCACTTTTCTCTAAAAAAACTTTGATAGAATAAATAGGGGTTTGAGATTTACTATCTTTTTTTTTTGTTTTCTTTGACTGCTGGAATTTAGAGTAGTTGAAGGTCTTTGATTTTTGTTAGAGGAATTTATTATTTTGTTGTTATCATCATCATTGTTGCTAGCTTTAGAGTCCCTTGATTATGGCTACTATGTTTGTTCATAAGCCTTTTTAAAAATAAGAAAATAAGAAGTAAATAAAAAATGACTAGATACAAGAAAAAAACTCACTGGAGTCAGATTGGGTAGGTTTATATCACCATAAGGATTTATAGAAAAGATATCTTGATTGGTTGAATTAAAAAGAGGGAAGGCTTGAGTGGAGGAAGAGTATTCAAAAAGATTTCTCTTGATATCATGTTTGAAGATAGCATCTTCTCCATCCAACATGTTTTCAGGATTAACATCAGCTTTCTCTCCAAATATAGAATTTATCTCTATATAGTAAGGACATGGAGAATCAAGGTTATCATATATAGATTTAAGCCCTCTTACTGATATCAAGGTCATTAATACCAAAACCAGTGGAAGATGAAAGATTCTTAGCATTCTTGTATTTGGCTCAATAGTGCTTGAAGTGTCAGACATCTGTTTTGGCAAAATATCAATCCTTCCCTTTTTCTTACATCTTAATTTGTTTGCCATTAGAAGATAGCCATCAACTTTTGATGTGGGGGGCCATCCTACTTTAGTTGAATTCTCAGTATCAAAAAAAATCATAATTAGTTTTAGTTTTCAGCCATTTGATAAGTATAAGGTAATCATCTTTTTTTTAGTTGAACAGTCTTTGAATTCTCAGCTGAGCAGAGGAAAGAGATAGTAATGGGATTTTAAGAAAAACTGAGGGAAGACTGCTTTTGAGAATATCTATGACAGTAAGGCATGTTAAGATATTTGAAGGTAAAAAGGAGAAGAAACAAACAGATGAGATGGAGAGGTGTTCTGAATGTATTGAATGAATAAACAGGATGGGAGTGGGAAGCAAAGTAGGGAGGCTGGAACATCCATAAAGTTGTCCAAGATGTGGTTATGAAAAATTGAGGACAAAAACGTCAGATAGAGGTGAACATTGACACATAAAAGGTCTAATAACCCAATTATTAGCAAAAATAGTTGCAGAAGTTTTAAGACCTAAGAAGGCAGACTACTACTAGCTCTGACACTAGCCTGGTATTAGACTGAATATGCTACTAAGAAGTGGGACTAACTAGATTGACTATGTTGGGATTACCAAAAGTGAGATGGGACTGACTATGCTGATACAGCAGTGAGACTAAGAAGTAAATGGATTACTATATAAGTTGTCCAATGAGAAGCATTCCACAGAACTTTCCCCATACAACCCCCTTATGCAATATCCCCTCTTCCACCTCTCACAATTCATAGCACCCATAGCACCCATAGCACTCCTCCTCACCTCTCAACCAAATCCTAACATCACCCCCTCTTTTTCCCCTCCTGCCCCCTGCTCTCCTTCTCAAACTCCTTCAACTTTTCCTTAGCATTTTCCAAATTTTCCACACAGTTCCCAAGACCTATCCCCAACCCAATATCCTTTCCAATGCACTAAATACTGAACCCTTCCCCAGTACAACCTCTTAGAAATAACCTTTTCCACCTTGAACTACTCTTCATTTCCAACCTGTATTGGTGCTGGTTGCTCCTCTGGACATCCTGGGATTGTATCTTCTTTATAATTTGTGAGTGATGAAATTTTGAAAACTGGATGTACTTACCTCATTGAGATTGGTAGTTCCAGTTCATAAGCTGAGTCAGATGCCCTGAATTTGACTTTTTATGGCCCCACTTTCTTGTGATCTAATTTAGCGCTGGGACACAAAGTGGAGAGGAAAGGTGAGCTTAACCAAACCTTTTCACCTACCTATTTCACACAATGCTGGGTCCTTCCTTGATTGTTGAGATAAATTGAGAGCTGCTTCTAATTCTTGATGTATACTCAATATTCTTTGAATACGCTCTTCTGCTTCTGGGACTTGTAATGTGGATTGGGTACCAATTGAGAATGTTGGGTAATATCCCTATTTGGAATAAAAGGGTGACATGCCTGTTGCAGAGTGTTTCCAGTTATTGTATGAGAATTCAGCCAGTGGTAACAGCTTCACCCAATAATCTTACTTATTGTTAATGAAATAGCACAAATATTTTTTAATTGTCTTATTCACCATCTCAGATTGCCCATCAGTCTGTGGACGCCATGCTTCTGAAAAGATGGGCTTAACGCTCAGTTTCTCATACATTGTTTCAGAAGCTTAGATTTAAAAGGACTTACCCTATCTGATACTATACCTTCAGGTAATCCATTTAATTTCCAGACATGTGCCATCATTAAGTCTGAAATACCCTCTGATGTAACCTTAGTAGTGGTAAGGATGAAGGGTGCCATCTTGGTGCAGTGGTCAACTACTGTGAGGATAGTACTATTTTGTTGATACTTGGATAATTCCAATATAAGATTGTAGGAGAGCTCTCTCTATGGCTGTTTGGAAATTTTTAGTGGTGTCAGTGGTATTTTTGTTGGACTATCCTTGTTCCTCTGGCAAGAGTTGCATGCTACTACATAGCACTGGTTGTATGCTTTCATGGACTTCCAGTAGAAGTTACACTTCACAAGCTCAACAGTATTCAGCAGACCTGGGTGTCCTGCCATTGGGGAATCATGCCTTGATTTGACTTCCTGCCTCTTGAGCTCTTTATCATTTGGAACCACTATCCTTCTGTCAGTGTATATAGTGTATAATTATGATTTAATAGTATTTATTAATGGTCCTACTACTTATTAATAAATGATTTAGTGATTAAACCTCAGGGGAAGACTAATAAAATAGTTATACTCAAGTAAAACTCACAATACTTGGATTTAAATGTGTGCTAGTGGTGGAAAATAGATGAATATAATATAGTTATAGCTTATATAAAGATAATATCAATTTATAATGGCTTTATAATATATCTTTGAATAATAATAATTGTGTTATAATGTTTATTTGAATTTTAGTAAGTAAGTGATGTCTAATAACCGTCAAAATCCTCAATTACTTATACCAAAATCCACTGGAGTGCACAGACCTTCAATCCAGATGATGTCACTTCTATCCCTGGAAATTACAGCACTGTGAGGGCCCATCACCTCCCCATGACGTCCACTTCAAGAAGATTCAACACCCAGACCTCCAGTAAGGACCCTCCATCAAAATTAATGATAACACAGTCCCATACCATAAATAGAAAATCTAGATAAAAGCAGATACCATAAAGAAAACAGGTGAAATAACTCATCCAAAGAGGATATAATGAAACCCAAAGCATATAAAAGAAAAAAATTAAATTTCCAAGCCCCCAATAACATCTCCAAGCATCTATATTAACCCAGCAATGACCTCCCAACCCATAAATCTGTGAATATTCATCCAAGGAAGCAGATTAAGTTGTCCAAACTGAGTGTATGTGCCTGAAATAGATGTATATGCTTCTGTAGGTGTTGTGAGTCCACTGGATACGTCCATATGACCTAAAATAAGCAGAAAAATAAAGGTTATAGGCTATTAAGAGGCCAAAACCCACTTATATACCTAAATATACATAATATACTGCATATTTCACTGAATATGAGATTTATGTATACATATAAGCTTATGTATGTCAATAATTACTTAATATAACTTAAGATATGTATATTATGACTCCATTAACACCTTAATAAGTATTATTAGGCTATGTATAAGCTATTTAAACTACTATAATTTATATAATAGAGTAATAATTATATATATATGTAATATAATCATATATATTATTGTTTTAACCTTATTTTTAAGATATAAGCTTAATGTACTTAAGGTTATCTTATTTTAAGTATAAGAAATACTCATTCCTAGGGATATCTAGGCTGACACCTTCCTTTCCAATACAGCACTTCCCCTTCCAGGTGATACTCTTCCAATCCTTTCCTCAACAATACCTCCTTTGGTAACAGGTCCTTCATCAAATACTTCATTCCCTCATCCTTTTCCTGCCCTCTTCTTATCTATTCCATCAAATACTCATCTTCCAATTCCACTTTGTCTAGGATTACCCCCTCATCAAGACCCCCTTCAACAATGTTTCCCTCAAAATGTGTAGTTGGCCCAGTTCTGGGTGCAAGTCAGGACATTGTGATAGCACATCAGGTTTGCCACTTTTCTTCCCTGGCTGGAATGTAACAACAAATTTCATTCTACTTAGCAGTTCTTCCCAGCATGCCTGCCATCAAGTCAGATTTTTTGTGGTCAGAAAGGTTTCCAGGTTTTTATGATTTGTGTAAATAATAACTTGTAACCTGTGAGGCCCTCCTTCCAAATAATGGCGACAGGTTTGTACTGCTTCTACTAGTGAAAATAACTCCTTATCATATATTTCATAGTTTAATTTGGCACCTAGAAGTGTTTGTGACAAATAGCTATTGAGTGAAAGACATTTTCAGCATCATATTGAGATAATACTGAACCTAGTGCAAAATCTGAGAAGTCACATTCCATGACAAATGGCTTATATAAGTCAGGGATTTCTCAAATAGGGGCTGTCACAAATCTGCTTTTCAGATAGTCAAATGCATCTTGGTTCCTACTTGTCCAGAAAAATTTGGCTTCCTTCTTTGTGAGGTCATGCAATGGTTGGAAAATGTGAAAGTAATTTTCAATAAAATGGTGGTAAGAATTTTCAAAGCCTAGGAATGACTGGAGCTCCTCTACTGATGCTGGTGTCAGCCATTCTTTTACTGCCATTACTTTCTCCTGATTTATTTACCCCTTATTTTTTGAAATGATCATACCCAAGTAGGGGATTTAACTCACTGAGAAGACAAATTTCTCTGGCTTTAAACATACCTGGGCCTCCCTCAAGCACTGAAAAAAGTCCTTTACATGTATTTTATGTTCTTCCAATGATATGGAGTAAATAAAGATGTGTTCCAGGTATACCACTACATCTATTCTTATTCTTTCTCTGAAGATACTGTTGGTGAATTATTGGAAAGTGGCAGGCACATTTCATGGACCAAATGGCATTGCCAACCATTCAAAATGACCAAGTTTAGCTCAGAATGCCAGTTTGTGTTCATTGCCTTCTTTTACACGTATGTTTTGGTAACCTGCCCTAAGATCTAGAGATGTAAAGATCTCTACACCTTGAAGACTATAAATTAGATCACTAATCTAGGTAAGGGGATATCTGTTCTTTACCACCAGCACATTTAACCTTCTGAAATCCATGCAAGGTCTTTGTGAGCCATCATTTTTTCCTGCAAAGATAACAGGGGCAGCCCAGGGAGATTTGGATTCCCTAATAAAAACATTCTTTAAATTTTCATCAATCATCTCTTTTAGAACTTTTGACTCTAGGGTTGATAATTGGATTATTTGTCCAAATTGAGGGGTTGCACCTGGCATCAGATCAATGGCAAAGTTGTATGGTCAATGAGGTGGTAGGGTCTTGACTTCTCCCTCTTCAAACAGTGGTAAGAATTCCAAATAAGCTTCAGGGAACAATTCCTTGAGGCTTTTTGTTGGCTTTGAGGACTGGAGATTGGCTGAAATCTTGGTAGATATATTTTTTCTTGCATTGCAGAAAGGGTTTCTGCATCAGGTTGACCTGAGGGATTGATTGTTCTGCAGTAGTGTGCCAATTAAGATTGTAAAAAATGTTAAGACCTAAGAAGGTGGACTACTACTATTGCTGACACTAGCCTGGGATGGGACTGACTATGATAATAAGTAGTGAGACTAAATAGACTGACTATGTTGGGATTACCAACAGTGAGACAGGACTGATTATGCTGATACAGCAGTGAGACCAAGTAGTTACTGGATTACTATATAAGTTGTCCAATGAGGAGTACTCCACGTCACTTGCCCCATACAACCCCCTAATTAAATATCCCCTCTGCCACCTCTCAAAATGCATAGCACCCATAGCACTCCTCCTCCTTACCTCTCAACCAAATCCTAACAATAATTAATGTAATGAGGCAAAAAAAGGGAAAATGACATTACCTGGTGATGATTGGTGAATAACAAATGAATATTGCAATATTTTATGCTCTCTAATCATCCGTAGGTTTATTATATAATAAAGTTAGGGCTAAAATATATAAGATAATCCTTGTAAATAAGTAGATATATATATGTATATAGATGTTGTATTTTGTGTTTTATATGTATGCTTATAAGATTATGTGTAGAAAAAGTGTCATGCAATGTTATATACTGTATTAAATGGTAGAAACTAGTCAATAGAAAGAGAAAATATAAAGAAATAGATATAATTTATATGAGAAAAGAAGACAAGTGACAGAAGGAGTCTACCATGACCCTTAAATTCTGAAAAGTGATATGAAGTTATAAAGATTGGATGGAGATGGTTTGTAGTGCAAAAGTGAGTTTATATATATTATATATACAATGTCTTACATAAGCTATATACAAGTATTTCATCACACTACTAAACTAGTTATCTAAAAGGGGATAGAAGGTGAACTATTTTAATTTGGTCAAATTTGTCATTTCATTTTGTTTAATTTTATATTAGATGAATTAGTAATTTGGTGAGTGAAACAGTTGGTTTTTAGGAAATATGAGAAAGTATTATATTCCTAAAAATAATGGAGTACAGAATCTTGTAGTAGCCCAAAACATTTGTGAGAATTATTTGAAAAAACTGGCCAGAAAACTTGTCTGGCCACTTTACAGTGCCCTACCAAATATCTGTGAATGGTCTTTTTTTGATGTCACTTACTCAATGTTTCTCAGAAAAACTTCTATTTTTGTATTCTAGTTCAAAAGCATGTTTCTAATCAAGATAATCATATATAAATACAAAAACACTATGATAACATAAAAATTAAATTAAAATCCAAAAAGCAAATTTTTCAGCTACCATCAATAATTTTTTTAGTCAGATGAAATACATACCATTAGATAGCCCAGACATTATAGAATGTCTCCCCAAAATGAAATTTCAAAAAAAAAAATTTAAATATAAAATTTTCAAAAATTAATTAATTTCTCCCCTCTCCTCCACTCCTGTAAGTAACATTTTTAAAATTTGCATATTGCACATGCCAACTGTGCTCTCACTGTCAGTGTGTGCTAGTATCTAAGTATGATTTAATAGTAAATATTAATGTTCTAAATACTTATTGATAAATGATTTAGTGATTAAACCTCAGGGGAAGACTAATAAGATAGTTATTCTCAATATATACTCAAAATACTTGGATTTTTATGCGTGCTAGTGGTGGAAAATAGATCAATAAAATATAGTTATAGCTTATATAAAGATAATATCAATTTATAACTGCTTTATAATATATTTATATATGATAATAATTGTTTTATGTGTTTTTCTAATGTGTAGTAAGTAAGTGATGATTAATAACCCATCAAATCCTCCCTTACTTATACCAAAATCCACTGGAGTGCACAAACCTTCAATCCAGATGATGTCACTGCTATCCCCCGAAATTACACCACTTTGAGGGCCCATCACCTCCCTATGGAGTCCACTTCAAGCAGATTCAACACCCAGACCTCCAGTAAGTACCCTCCATCACAATTAATGATACCACAGACCCATACCATAAATAGAATAAACAGATAAAAGCGGATACCATAAAGAAACAGGTAAAATAACTCACCCAAAGAGTATATAATGAAACCCAAAGCATATATAGGAATAAAATTAACTTTCCAAGCCCCCAATAGCATCCCCAAGCATCCATATTTACCCAGTAATCATATCCCAACCCATAAATCTGTGAAAATCCATCCAAGGGAGCAGATTTAGTTGTCCAAACTGGATATATGCACCTGAAATAGGTGTATATGCTTGTTTAGGAATTGTGAGTCCACTGAATGTGTCCATATGACCTAAAATAAGCATAAAAATAAAGTTTATGGGCCATTAAGAGGTTAAAACCCACTTATATACCTAAATATACATAATATAACTACATATTTCACTGAATATGAGGTTTATGTATACATATAAGCTTATGTATGTCTATAATTACTTAATATCACTTAAAATAAGTATATTATGACTCCATTAACACCTTAATAAGTATTATTAGGCTATTGATAAGCTATTTAAACTACTATAAGTCATATAATAGTGTAATAATTATATATATATGTATTATAATCATATATATAACTATTTTAACCTTATTTTTAAGTAATAGGCTTAATGTAATTAAGGTTATCTTATTTTAACCATAAGAAATACTCAGTCCTGGGGATACCTAGGCTGACACTCACAGTCATTTAAACAACCACACAACAACCATAAACAATTTGTTGCCTTATTAGCACAGCTAATGTACCTAAAGTTTATTGTTTTCCTCCTTTCCTTTCTTATATATATATATATTTTTCTTTAGATGTCAAGAGGTTGTGAAAAAAATACTGAGCTTTCATCTGAGACAAAGTGAAAAATTGTTGGCTTATTCAAGGGGGATGTGCCGAATAGGAAAATCTGCAAAAATTGTGATTTAAGGTTTTCAACTGTATCTAAACTTTTCCAATGTTGAAATGAAAAAGGTACTGTTGAAACAGCTCCCCAATGTGGATGTCCTTATAAGCTTCAGAGTTGCGACCTCCATCAACTTGAAGATATTTTCTCAAGTGAACTCAAACAAAAAACTCTCAGAAATTACTGATTCACTAGCAACCCCTGTTTCAACTAGCACTGTCCAAAAAGGAATTCACTCACTTGATTTCAAAAAACATGTTGCAGTAAAGAAACCTTTTCTCACCAAGGCACATATAGCAAAACAATTTAAATTTGCTAATGATCATTCTCACTGGACTGTTAAAAATTGGAGAAAGATCATCTGGTCTAACTCAATTAGAAAGTTTAGTTAACTAAATGCCTTCAAGGATAAAAATAGTCATTGATAACCATGGAGGATCAACTTTTTGGTAGCTTACAGGAGTAGAGGAGAGGAGAAGGGACTTATTTTATATTTGAAAATTTTATATTTAAATATTTTATATTGAAATTTTCTTTTTGGGAGACATTCTATAATGTCTGGGCTATCTAATGGTATGTATTTTATCTGGCTGATAAAATTATTTATGGTATCTGAAAAATTTGCTTTTTGGATTTCAATTTAATTTTTATGTTATCATAGTGTTTTTGTATTTATATATGATTATCTTGATTAGAAACATGCTTTTGAACCAGAATTTAAAACTAGAAGTTTTCTGAGAAATATTGAGTGAGTGACATCAAAAAATTACCATTCACAGACTTTTGGTAGGGCACTGTACATATATAATTGGGGATTTCAATGTTGACCAATCCACAATTAAATTAATTGCAGATAAAAATTATTATACCCCAATTATCTTCCACAATTATTTTTGCTAATAATTGGGTTATTAAACCTTTTACAGGTCAATGTCCACCTCTATCCAACAATTTTATCCTCAATTTTTATAACCACATCTTGGACAACTTTCTGGATGTTTCAGCCACTCTACCTCATAACCACATCTTGGACAACTTTCTGGATGTGCCAGCCTCCCTAACTTGCTGTGCACTACCATCCATTCAGATCCCTCCCCATCTTATCTGTTTTTTTCTTCTTATTTTCATCTTCAAATATCTCAACATGCCTTTTCATCATAGATCTTCTCAAAGACAGCCTTCCCCTGGTTGTTCTTCAAATCCCATTACTCCCTCTTTCCCCCACTCAGTTGAGAAATCAAAGACTTTTAAAATAAAAAAAGATGATCATCTCATACTTAGCAACAGGCTGAAAATAAAAACTAATTACAAATCTTGTTTTGGTACTGAGAATGCAACTAAAGTAGGACAGCCCCCTGAATCAAAATTCAATGGCTATCTTCTAATGGCCAATGAATTAAAAAGTAAAACAAGGGGAAGGATTTATCTTTTACCTAAAAGATTTCTGAACACTTCAAGCACTATTGGGCTAAATACAAGAAGGCTAAGGCTCTTTCTTCTTTGACTGGTTTTAGTATCACTGACCTTGATGTCACTAAGAGCATCAATTCTATAGCAAATAAACTTGATTCTTTATGTTCTTACTTTAAAGAGATGGATTCCATATTTGGAGAGCAAGTGGATGTTAATCCTGCAAGCATGTTGGAGGGAGAAGATGATATCTCCAAAAATGATGTTGAAAGAAGTCTTTTTCCTTCTTCTTCAAATCAAGCCTCCCATCATTTAACTTCCACAAATTAAGATATCTTTTCAATTGATCCTTATGGAAATATTAACCAAAATGATCATACTCCAGTAAGCTTTTATTTCTTGTCTAGTTGTTTTATCTTTTTTATTTCTCAAAAGGTTAATGAACAAACCCAAGATCCTCAAGCAAGTGAGTCTCAAGCTAGCATCAATAATGAAGAGGAAAATGTTACCTCCAAAAAAAAGCAAAGAACATCAACAACTTTTAATTTCAACAATCAAAGAAAGAGAAACAGAGATATTTTTTCCCAAACCCCTTTTTCTTCCATTGATGATTTGTTAAAGAAATGTGAGTCTGGTAAGTGATGGCATATCTCTTAATAATTAAGTGAGCTTTTATTTTCTTTTGTTAATATTCCTTTTCAATTTGGGTAAATTCAAATTTTCAAGAGCTACTCTCAACTTTAAAAAGGAAAAATACAATCTCTCTTTACAAAGGGATGATAGGGCACAAGACTTGAAGGAGAAGAAATTCAAGATTTCTTTAAAGAGGGATGAGAGGGAGCATGACTTGGAGGAGAAGAAGTTCAAGATAAAGAAAGAAGAGAAAGCTCTTGAGTAAAATTTCCTATTGGATCAAATGAAACTCAAGTATCAACTTGAACATGGTTCAAAAACAAAAGATTTCTTGATGGAATGTGTTAAAGCTAATTAATCTATTGAGTAAATTGAACACTTAATGAAAATGTTTGATAACTAGTTTTTTTTATTTCCTTCATAATTTATTCCAAATTTTTTTAAAAGTGTTCTTGATATAATGCATTAAAGCTAATAAATCTGTTGAGGAAATTGACTTCTTATTGAAAATTTTTGATGACTAGTTTTTTTTATTTTTTATTTTCATGTTTCATTCCAATTTTTTTTCAAGTCAAAAAATTTACTCATCTATTATTTGAAAATTCGGCAATATCCCCCCCTGAAACTTACTCTGGGAGGGGGTAAGGATTACCAAATTTTCATTTTATTTCATAAATAATTAAGTAAATCAATTAAAAAAGATAATCAACCAAGTAAAGGAATCCCAAATACTATCTGTCAATGATTTCATGAGAAAATTCAAAGAAAAAATATGACAAGAATGGTATTATGAACTCATTCATAGAATATTATTGAATGAACTCCTTTATACAGCACAAGGGCTCAATGGTACAATACTTAATTTGATTGATTATCTTTAATAACTGATAAAATTAAAAACTTAAGAGAAAAAAATGAAAATTCTGAAATCCTTTAATTACTATATTTAGAGCCCTTCCCTAATTTTTTAGTAGATATTGACCCTTCACCCCTTACCATACTTTCCTTATTTATCAAAATTTGATTATTCTGAAAAGAAAATTCAAAATTAGTAAAATTTTCAGAAGATTCCGATCCAGGAGATACCTTACACTACGCAATATAGGGGGTGGACTTGCTAGCAAGTCCTCAACCTGAACTGAGATGGAGCTCAGATGGAACTCAGACTGAACTCATACTGAACCCAAACTGAACTATACTTGAACACCCACCTAAAACTGTTCTTTTGAGTGGTGTTCATTCCTGATTGTATGGTTCCTTTATCAATAGCTCAATGTGGGTTCAATCTGTGGTGAGTTTGGGTCCAAGGTTGTGGACTTGCTAGCAAGTCAGCCCCCCACATTGTGTGGTGTTAGTAGTTTGATTATTATCTTGTGAAGAATTCCAAATTGCTTCCATAATCCCATTTTCTAAACCAAATTCAATAATACATTTATGATCTGGAACGTATAGTCCATGACCTTTGATTTTAGCAGGTGAAGGGATTGGTCTTCCAGTAATAGGATCAATATAAAAGATAAGGCCATAAGTAAGCATATTAGAATTGTATTTGTCTACGTGAATCTGATTATTAAATCCTCCATAGGTTATGATAGCATTAAAAGAAAAAATAAAATTTTTACTGAGTTGAACCCATTCCATATCCATCCAATTGGAAACTTCATCTTTCTTAGCCAGTTTATGATTAGATTTAAATGCCTGAATACATAATTTTTTTAATTGATTGGCCAAGAAAGAATTGAATGATACTAATATTTTCCATCTTTCTAAATCTTCCTTCATTTCTTGATCACTGAGATTCTGGAGTAAAGAATAAATACCTGGAGAAAAAAGTAAGAAAATAGGTTTTCTTAAAAATATATGAAAATAAAGACTTACCAAGTAAGGCACCCTTTTCATAGCCAGGTCTCCAAGCAAGTCCTATCATAATTCCTCCATTTTTCTTTTAATTTCATAAAGTTTGTTGAACTAATGCAATCTGAAATAATGTAGTAATGACATCTGATAATTTATCAAACACCTCATCTTGAATACCATTGAATGAATGAATCTTTATAATAGGGGGTGTCAGTTCTGGCAAATCCGCACTTAAATTAAGTGCGGATTTCAAACCAAATCAGCACTTAAATTTTGCAAAAAAGTCACTTATTTCAAAAAAGGGTGTCAGTTATGACCTCAAATCAGCACTTTTTTCCCGTTTTTTTTCACAACCACATTTTGGCCACAAAACATCCCTTCCTTTCTTACCCCATCCCTGTAACATGTGACACACTGACCTTCCTCGCTACCTACCCATCAATCCTCGGCACACACCCCTTCCTGACATTTTCAATATTTTGACCAGGCATGTTTACATTCTTTTTTACTTATTTCTTCTACTTTTTAATCTTTTTTCTTGTTATGTGCCAGTTTCATAATGCCTCCCAGACATTCCAAATCTCAAAAGGTAACTCAAAAATCTGCTTCGTCACAAAAGTCTCCTCGTAAAGCAAGCCCTACACCTGAAAAATCAAAGGCAGGTTCAGGTCAGCTTAAAAAGGATGATTATCTCATCATAATCAACTTCCTTAAAATAAAATCAAATTTTGAAGCATGTTTTGGATGTGAAAAGTCCACTCGTATTGGACGTCCACCTTCTTCAAAGGTTAATGGCTACTTGTTGATGGCCAATGAAGTAAGGAAGAAAACAAGGGGGAGAATCGATATCAATCCTAAACAAATGAAGGAGAGATTTAAGAGTTACCATTCAAAATATAAAAAGACTCATAATGCTGTAAATGAAACTGGCTTTGGTATTGACGATGATGATTTGGAGATTGGAATTACTACTGTTTCCGAAAAGCTCAATGTCATGTGTCCTTTCTATGAGGAAATGGATAATCTTTTTGGCACCCGAGTTGATGTAAACCCTTGGTTTCTACACGATACTACTAAGCATATACCTTCTGGATACAAACCTTCCTATAATCCTCCCAACACACCTTTACTTGAAGAAGATCAATCCCCTCCACCTTCTAACCATAGTTCAGCTGAAGATGATCCCAACTATCAAGCAGAACAATTATATCGCAGAAGATCTGAATCCTCAGAGGCCCAAAATTTAAATGTATGTTTACTTTTTGTTTTTCTTCAATTCTTCTCTGAATTTCTCTTTCTTTCTAGTCTCCTCCTACTCAAACTCAATCTCCATTAAATTATCTCAATTCTGGAAATGTGAATACCTCTTTAGAAGCTGCTTTAGAAGAACTTCCTGAAGCCTCTTGTTCAAACTCCAAACTAAAGCGTCGAGCCTCAACTTCAATGAACTTGAACCATCTATTAAAACGTGGTAATACTTCAACAAGCTCATTTGGCTCCCTTGAGGATTATTTTGAAAAAAAAGATATAAGTAAGTTTTGTTTACTATATATCTTAATCATTAACTCATTTATTTATTTATTTCAATTTAATTTTCTCAGCGAAATCAACTATTGCAAACAATGCCCTTGACTTTTAGAAGATGAAGTTTGATCATATGCTAAGGAAAGATCAGCAAGCCTTAGATTTGGAAGAAAAAAAATTTGAGGTAGAGAAGATGGAAAGAGTAAATGACTGTCAATTTCAAAGAGAAATGGCTACTTGTGAATTGGAAAACAAGAGAGTTTTAAAAAAAAAGATTTCATTATGGAATGTGTTAAAAATGGCCAATCTTATGAGGACATTAAAAAATTACTTGACCTTTTCAATTGATAATTTGTTTTTCTAGTTAATTTAATTTTGTTTGATTTCTTTTTGGTAATATTTTCTTATATGCTGACTTATAAAAGGAAAAGAATATAGTACGTTATTTTTGACAAAAATTTGAATGTATAATAAAAATTTTCTATCTTTACTTTCTAGTCAATAAGTTTGCTTATCTAAATTTTTCTAAGTCATCAATTTCACATGTCAGATTTAAAAAATTGGCAATGCCCTCCCCTGCATTTTATTGAAACAAGGGGTGGGTACCACCAAATTTTTCTAAGTCATCAATTTCACATGTCAGATTTAAAAAATTGGCAATACCCTCCCCTGCATTTTATTGAAACAAGGGGTGGGTACCACCAAATTTTTCTAAGTCATCAATTTCACATGTCAGATTTAAAAAATTGGCAATACCCTCCCCTGCATTTTATTGAAGTAAAGGGTGAAAGTCATCAAAATTTAATATAATTACATAAATTAATTAATATATAAATAAGATATGTCAAGTATACTACTTTTAAAGTAATGACAATTCCTTAAGCCAAAATGCAGATCAAGTCTAGAAACTAGGTTTGGGACTTTCCACAGGTACAGGCTAGAGGAACCCCATGAAACAAATTAATGTTATCATGATTACCATTTATACAACACAAGGTCGTGGGCCCATTACTTTAATTTCATAAATTGAAATATCATATTTATTTATTAAAAATTTATGGAAGAATATTAAATATTTGGTGACTCTACTAATCCCCATACTTTTTAGATCTACCTAAAGAATGTTTAAATTTATTACCTTTTTCTTCTTTTTTTAACTTGTTTATTCGTTGGATTAACTTTTGACTGATCTGGAAAGAGAAACCAAAATGCGTGAAGTCTTGACAAGATTCCAAACCTGGAGGAGCCTTTGTGGTTTGGTGATTATCGTAAGAAGAATTCCAAACTGTTTTGATGATTCCATTTCCTAATCCAAAATCGATTATACATCTATGATCCGGGAAATATAATCCATGTCCTTTAATTTTAGCAGGTGATGGAATAGGTTGTCCAGTGATAGGATGAATATATGTGAAAATTCCATAAGTGAGGTAATTGGCATCATTTGAGTCGGTGTGAATTCGATTATGAAATCCAGAATGAGTGATTATAACATTTGAAAACATTAGATAATCACTGCTAATATCTTCCCATTCAGAGTCGCACCAGTTTGGTATTCCAAATCTTGTAGCAACTTCATGATTTTTTTCAAAAGCTTTATTGAAGAGTTTTTTAAGTCAAAGAGCAATAAATGAATTAAATGAAGGTAAAGTATTCCATTTTCGGAAATCATTATCTAATTCAGCTTTAGATAAAGATCTGAGTAAAGAATATATGCCTATTTGAATTAAATTCAGTAAAATGATATTAAAAAATCCAGAAAAATCTTTAAACATACCAAGAGAAAAACCTTTCACAAATCCTGGTCTCCATCCAATTCCAATCATGATTCCACCCAACAAATTCTTATTCCTTAAAGATAAGCAAACCAAAGCCATTTGATAGAGTGTTATGATGAGATTGCAGAGTTGATTAAATGAATCATCTTTTAAACCATTAAAAGAATGGTTTTCGTAAATAAATTGAGGTTTGAAAGTATTATTAATAACAGCTTTAACTTCATCACCTCCAGTTTCAGTTAAATAATTTATATTTTCAGGTAACATTTTCAAATATTTTTTTTTCTTTCAACTTTAGTTTTATAGTACTTGATTTTTGAAATATGGCCAAATAATTGATCCAAGTGAATTTTTATTTTATAATTTCTTTTATTTCGATACTGTTCATTTTTTGACAATGTTTTAGATGATGATTGAAAAGAAGCTGAATTTAAAGATGATGAGAGTGAGGTAAGTGGGGAATCTGAAGTTAAAGTCATGTATTTTTCTACTTAAAAATTTGTTACTTTTCAAACACCCAAAATTATACATTAAAAAAAACTCACTTAATTTAAATTAAAAAATAAAAATTCCTCAAAAGACTAATGAGAATTTTTTTTATTTCACTTGAACTTAATGAATATTTTTCTCTAAAATTAAAAAAAAAATCAAAAAACAAAAAAAAAATCAATAAACTGTTAAATTTTTTATAACACTTCCCCATTCCCCTAAATTCCCCTCTCCAAAGCCCTCTCCCACCTCCCAAAAACCCTAGGAAAACCCCCCCTCCACCCCCCACCAAATCCCCCAAATCCCCCCTCCAAATCCCCCAAATCCCCTCTAAACCCCCCTCCAAATCCCCCTCCAAACCCCCCTGCAAATCACCCTCCAAACCCCCTGCAACCCCCCCAAACACCCCCTTCAATCCACCTCCTTTCACCCCCTCCAAACCCCCTCTAACCCCCCTCCAAATCCCCCTTGAAACCCCCCTAACCTCTCCTCCAACTTACTTAACGATTCGTTAGCGAATCGTTAAGTTAATGAACGATAGCTTCTAATCGTTCATTAACTTAATGATTCGCTAATGAATCGTCAAGTTAATGAACGATTAGCTGCAATCGTTCAATAACTTAACGATTCGTTAAAGAATCGTTAAGTGAAGGTTAAGGGGGGGGTAGGAGGGATATGAGGGAGGATTTGGGGGAGTTTTGAGGGGGATAGGAGGGGGGTTAGAGGCGGGTTTGGTGGGGATTTGGAGGGAGGATTTGGGGGATTTGGTGGGGGGTGGAGTGGAATGAGGGGAAGATATGAGGAGACCAAGAAGGGGGAGAAAGGGAGAGATGAGACCAAAGAGGGAGAAAAGGGAGGTTAGAGTGAGCCAAGGAGGGGGGAATAAGGCAGCCAAAGGGGGGAAAAGGGGGATGTATCCATTCCAAGGAGAGGGTAAAGGTGGGAAAAAGACCAGGCCAAGGGGGGATAAAGAGAGAAAAGAGGGAGAGAAAGAGAGAGAAAAAAAAGGGTTAATTTTACCTATAAATTTAAAAACAACCACTTACAAAAAAAAACAAAAACAAAAAAAACCAAAAAACCAAAAAAAAAAAAAAATTAGCAAAAAATTAAGTAAAAAGAATAAAATGACTTACCTGGAGAGATGAGTTGAGAAAAAAGAAATATAAGTGAAATTGATTGAGTGATGTAGGAAGAGAGGAGAAAACGGATATGAGTGAAGAAAAAAAAGAGAGTGACTGAAAAAATATGCGCTTCACCATGCAATATGGGGGGCGGACTTGCTAGCAAGTCCACAACCTTGAACCCTAATTCATATCTTTTTGAGCACACATTGAGGAAGTGATGAAACCATCATGAAGAAGTATTGAATTTACTTTGAACACACCTTGAAGCTCATGTGAACACAAATGGGGCTACAAGGGCTGGAAAGGCTGGAGAGAGGGGTGAGGAAGGGTGTATGGGGTAGCGAAAAGGTTGGGAAAGAGTTGGAAGGGAAGATTAAGGGTTCCGAGGCATTTTAAATGAAGAAAAGGGTCTGGGAGAGGTTGAGAGGGGTGAAATGGGGATCAAAAGAGGATGGCATACAATGGGGCTGGGAGGATAGCAAAAGGCATGGGAAGGGAAGACAAGCATGTGTTGATAGAATTGAAAGGGATGGAGATTGGTGCAAACAGAGTGTGAAAATAGGAGGATGAACTCTGTTCTTCGGGCGAAGAACAGAGTTCACTTCCATAAAATATTAGCTGAAACATAGTTTTCAATTCTGTAAAAACAGTTGTAAGTAATAGAAAAAGTCACTGATTTTTTTTATATGTAATCTGAAATTTTTTAATAAAATTATTGTATTTAAGAATTGCAATATTGTCAATCAATTTTTATTGATCAAATTAATTTAATAAAGTATTATTTTAATAAGCTGTTTCAAAAAATACTTTGCATTGAGTAGACTCATGGAATGATTTTTTCTGGCTTCCATTCAGTTATCCTCACACTTTCACTATGTTTTCAATATAGATCCATTGTTATTTGTGTGATACTTCAAGTGAAAGTTCAGTATTACTTCAGTCTGAGTTCCATCTGATTTCCATCTGACTTCAAGTTGCGGACTTGCTAGCAAGTCCTCCCCCTATATTGCGTGGTGTTTGCTGAAAATATGTGATTTCATGTTGAGTTGATGAAAGAAAACACAGAGAGAAAAAAAATAAGACTTTAACAGCAAATTCAAAAACCAAAAAAATATGCAAAAAAATTTACCATTCTCAGTGAATAATACATGCAAATTGATAATTTGAAGAGAAAGAGAAAAAAATTAAAATTGTGTTGAAAAATGTTGGAGTGTTATTGGAAGGATTTTCGCCCTTATACTAGTTGATTGAGAAATAGAAGTGTTAGATATAGTCAGAGGTGAATCAACTTGTTCATCTTCATACAGCTCTAACCATTGATCTTTGAGGTCAGCAAGTAGGTTATGAAGTATAGTGCAACACAGAATCCAGTTGATCACCGCCTCCATTTCAGATTTATTTCTAAGAGGACTTCTTAATTCCCTTAAACTAGAAAAACGGCCTTTCAAGATTCCAATAGAATGTTCAATACGGACTCTTGACTTTGCCAAATGATTGTTGAATTTGGCATTTTGACTGTCTTCTGAAGCTGCTCCCCGAAAAGCAGGAAGTACATACTTTCCATTCACATAAGCAGAATCTGCAAGAAGATACTGATTTTCATCAAAGAATTTTTCAGGTTCATTTGAAATATGCATTCTTTGGAAGACGTAGGAGTCATGACATGAGCCAGGATAGCCAGCGAAGAATGATATAAATTTTTTGTTTACGTCACATATAAGCTGAACGTTAATTGAATATCTATAAAGAAGATATATTTGTTTGTGTTAGTTTCAAGGAGGATGAAAGGAGTTAAAAATAATCTACCTCTTTTTACGGTCAAAGTAATTGTTTCCACCTTGAGCAGGTTTCTGGCTCAAAGGAATAGTAGTACCATCAACAAAATCAATACATCCTGGAAAGCCCTCTGCTTGCATAACCTGAGATGATTCAAGTCGCTCTTCTTTTGTTGGCCAGGTGAGAAGTTGAGATTCCAAGGAGTTGATGGCAGTGATACATCGTTTGGTATAAGTGTTAACTGAACCATACCCTAAATCAAAGACATTTTCTAAACGTTTCAAAGCGGCTCCATTACCATTTGAACCCAAACGACATAGTGTGATGGCCAATTGAATTGAAGGATGTCGTTGTTCTTTTTGAGAATTATTTTGAAATATGGGATGATCCTGAATAAGCTCAAGCAATTTAAGGAAACATTCCTGAGAAGTCCTGAACAGCTGTCTAAAACTGGGTGTAGATAGGTTAAGAAGTGTTTGGATGGTGTACTTGGGGGTATGAAGTACTTGAGGCTTTCTGGGAAGAAGGTAACGTTTCCTGGCCATTTTTGATAAAACGACAAAATCTTCTTCTAGATCAGAATCGGAATCAGAGTCCAAGAGCAGTTCAAGTGCCATGAAAGTCATTGCTTTATGTAATTTATCATGATTTGAAAGTGAGGAAGGCATGACTCTTATATGATATGATATTAAGATGTAAGTGATGTACGATGTTTTGAGTTATGAAGTGTTATGCTGCGGAGTGCTGCGTATGAATGGGATGATGCTGACAAATCAGTGAAATGGGACTTGATGGTGAAATCAGCACTTTTGGTTGAGAAAGTGCGGATTTGAGTGAAATAAGTGACTTATTTCATTTTGAAATCCACCAGTATTGGGGCTAGTGTGTTTTGGAAATCCGCACTTATTTAAGTGCGGATTTGGTCAAATTTAAGTGCAGATTTGTAAGTGCGTATTTGCCAGAACTGACACCCCCTAATAAATTGAGGTTTATATCCATTACTAATAATTGCAACCACAATGTCCTTTCAACTAGAAGTTGAGTACTTGATATTTTCTGGTATTGAATTGGGATATTCTTTTTTTACATATTGTAGTTTTGAAGTAAGACAGATTTTACAAAGAACCAAAGAAGGCTTTACAAAATTCTTTCTTTCAAATTAAACTTTGTTTATGATAAGATTTCTATTCTTATTAAAAAATTCAGGCTTAACTTCTGAAAAAGGTTTTGAAAATGATGAAAGTGATGATGATGATGAGAGCAATGAGAGTGATGAGGACTTTGACATTATTCCACACATTTTGTTGATATTTTTGAATCTTTTTTTTTGAAATATAATAAAATAAAAAATAAAAAATGACAAAAGAACAAGAGAGAAAATTTAATAATTAATTTTCAATTTCTTTCTACCTTATACCCCCAATTTCCCCTTTTTGATGTCCTCAATACCCCCCTATTATCCTTTTTTTGGTCTCCTCAATCCCCAATTTTGTACCCTTTGGCATCCTCAAAATCCCTCTCTTCTCCCCTTTGTTATCCTCAAAACCCCCCTTTTTCCCACTTTCCCCCCTTTGGTGTCTGCAACACCCCCCTTTTATCCCCTTAAGTGTCCTCAGACACATCCCTTTTCCCTCCTTTCATCTTCTGAAACCCCCCCTCACCTATCCCAGGCCCTAATTGCTTCTCCCTTCTCCCTTCCCCCTTATTACTCCTACCCCCCCTTCATTACATAGTGAATCACTAACAAATCACTAAGTTAATGAAAAATTGGTCACAATTTTTCATTAGCCTAACAAATTGTTAGAGATTCACTAAGCTAATGAAAAATTGACCCAGTCTTTCATTAACTTAGTTATTCATCAGTGGATTGTTAATTAATGAAGGGGAGGCAGGAGGAGAGGTGAGGGGAGAGGGAAGGTGGAAGGGGGGGTAGGAGCAATAAGGGGGAAGAAATTAGGGCTTGGGATAGGTGGGGAGGGGGGTTTTCAGGAGAACAAATGGAGGAAAAGGGTGTGCCTGAGGGAGCCTGTCAGCCAGGCTGCTAGACTACCCAGTAAAATAATTAATTATTATTTACTGGATGAAGACACGCCTTATTATTTTATTTATTTAATTATAAATTAGTTACATTAAAATTACCTATAATAAATTAACTAATTAGAGAATGGTAAAATTAATAAATAATTAAAATTAAATATAAAAATGTCCCTTATATTTTTATTCTCTAACACCGTGCTCATTGACAGGTTGAAAGAAATAAAAATTTATATTAAAAAATATATTTAAAATTTAAATAAAATTTTTAATATTTAATTAAAAATAAATATATACAAAAATTCAAATTTCTTATTTATAATTGAACTTTACAGTGAATAGTAAATAAATTAATGTATTTCTGACATACTCTGTAAATACATCATTTTGACGCCTTCTTTTTAAAACAACTTTATTATTTGAAAATACTCCTTCTGGAATATTATTTTTCTCTCTCTCTCATACTATTGTTTTTAGAATTTCATTGCCGTGCTTTGTCCCTCATTTGCCTATATAAGGCCTCTCTTTTGTTTGTTTTTCATTCATTCCATCACTTACTTATTTTTATTACTATCTATTATTGATTTAGTACTTACATTCACGTAACTCTAATCCATTAATTATAATAATAATTTAATTTTTTACCTCTTTATATTGAGTAAATACTTGTGAATATAAGGAAATATGTACCCCAGTTTGAATCCCATCAAACCCGTTGTTACCCCCAATCGGACCTCCTTGAAAAACCTTCTAGACTTGAAAGACCCCTTGACAATTGAGGCCCTTTCCAAATAGTCAATGGTGCATCAATATCTTGAAGCCGGCAACTGAGGGACCATTGAGGACAAGGTGCCAATAGGGCAAGTATACAACAAAGACAACAAATGTCATCAACCACATGACTTACTTTTTTGCTGCAACTGGGAATCAAACCGTGCTCCAAAACTTAGGTTCATATATTGACTATAGTCACATATATTTGTGGTAATTATAGTGATTACTATTCGTGGGTCACTTTTCACTTTTCATACTCTACGTATTTCCTTTTACTCAGCACTCTGTAAGTGGCATTAATTTGCTCATCTTACAGGGGGAGGTGTCTGGTAATTGGAATTTTTATTTTTTTTCCTAGTTGAAAAAGATAGAACTATAGTTTTCATATTCCTAGAAGTAATATAAAATATTTTATTATTTCTTTTCAGTTGACTTTGTCCTGATAAAATAATATTGTTGTTCCAGTTGACAAATTGTCCTGAAAATAAAAATATTAAAATTAATAAAATTAAATTATATTAAAATTATTTCAGTTGACATAAAGTCCTGGTAATTAATTATTATTTCACTTGATTTTAACCCTGATAATTATCAAAATTTAATTTATTGGTTAAAAAATAAATTTTGTTTCTTCAGTTGATTTCTTTTAATCCTGGTTATAAAATTAATTTTAAATTGATAAAAATTGTGATTATTATTTCAGTTAATTTTAAATCCTGATAATTATCAAAATTTAATTTATTGGTTAAAAAATAAATTTTGTCTCTTCAGTTGATTTCTTTTAATCCTAGTTATAAAATTAATTTTAAATTAATAAAAATTGTGATTATTTTTTCAGTTGATTTTTTCCTGAAGATTTTTAAAATGTTTTTTTTTCTTATTTTTCTTTTAAAAAGCAAAAAGAAAACTAATACATTTAATATTTCCTTCCCTCAGTTCAAGTTAAGTTTAAAAAATGACTGATCAAGGTGTTTCTGCTACCCATGAAGAGGAATTGGATCTAATTGATTATGATGAAGCTACTTCTGTAACTTCTCCCTTGACTAAAAAATTGGCTCAAATTAATCAATTATTGAATCAATCAGGATATGGAAATGGAGGAA
Source organism: Hemileia vastatrix (assembly GCA_030280995.1). Classification (NCBI taxonomy): domain Eukaryota; kingdom Fungi; phylum Basidiomycota; class Pucciniomycetes; order Pucciniales; family Zaghouaniaceae; genus Hemileia; species Hemileia vastatrix. Next base: position 15,297,286 of record JASXTE010000006.1, on the reverse strand, counting down.
GTGGAAATACTAGTGGAGGCAAATTCTCAGGAACAAAAACCTTCCATCAACCCCCTAGAAGGACTTCCAAAAGGCTTCAAAATAAAAAAAATGCCTTTACCTCAGCAAGTAAAGGATCTCTCCACCCACATAAAGGAGCTGAGGGCAGATAACTTGAGAGTGAGAGCAAGAACAGACTCACTAGAAGAAAAGGTAAGAAAAATAGATGCCTTTCTTCAAGAGAAGAGGAGACCTCCTCCCCCCAGGGATCTTCCACAAATGGCTCCCCAGCAAACAGAAAAGGTGGAAGTGTCAAAGTGGCAATGGGATTGGTTAAACACCCAGTGGGATTATCTGTCTCAACAGAAGAAGTCTCAAATGCCTCAGGCAGGTCTGTCAAGACCCAGTCAATTCAACCCAACACATCCTCACCCTTATCAAGGAGGCAAAAAAGGAAAAAACAATATTCAGATCTTTCCCAAACCTTGGTAAGTCCCTCTATTGAATCTCAAGTACTATTTCTTGTTACTGATCCAGTTCCTTCAGGTAATTCTGGCAGAGGGGATGACACTATGAGACCAGTAGAGTTTGATGAGAGTAGACAAATCACTCAATTTTCTAATGTATCTAATCCTTTAGTTTTAATTGCTACTTCAATGATAAATCCTGATATGGCTATTATTGATGAAACACTTGAGCCTGAGTTTTATGAGAATCTGGAAAGTTACTCTTTTTCTTTATTGAGAAACACTCCAGATGTAACAAAAATTAATGATGAATATTTGAGAGATATTATTGCTAAACAGAATCATATCATGAACAAAATGCAATTAACTCAAAAATATAATAGTTTGTTAACTGAGCAGGGTTATCAAGCATTAAGGAGTGAGTTACAGAGAGTTTCTGATGATTTGTTTCATTACAAAGCAACTCATGAAAAGAAAGTTGCTTTATGGCAAAATATCAAAAATTATTTGCCTAAACTACAAGTTACTGTGTCTGCCTGTTGCCAGGAGCTAGAGGTAGATAGGATGAACCTGAAAATATTGAGTGATCATTATTCATCTTTTAAAAATGGAAGCCAGTTATCTTTTGCAACAATAAATGAGAATTTATCTAGTCTTCCAAAAGTGAAAACCAGACTAACAACCATTAAAGAAAAATTGAATTCATTGTTTAATGATAAAAAATATTCTGAAACTTCTTTGAAGGAAAATATGGTACAGGATGCTCCAAGTTTACCTGTTGCTAGTTCATCTAAATTAAAATTAGATTCAGAAATGCCTGTTGATACCACTGAGTTTCCATAAAAAATTGATGATACACCAGGATCTTCAACAGAAGGATTGAACAATGAGATTACTGCACAATTGGAGAAGTTACAGCTTCTTCTTACTCAGAAACAAGAAAATACTAAGGAGACTCCTTCAAATCAAAAGAATTGGCCAAAACTTGACTAGTATTCAACATTTTATGGTGATTCTTCTTCTAATTGGCAGCAATTCATTTGCAGAATTGATAACTTAAAGAATTCTTACAAACTCCCAGATGAGGAAATTGTGTCTAATTTAATTTCTTTGTTTACCAATGTAGCCCTAATGTGGTATGAATCTGTTCTCCTGGATAGGAATGACTACTCATGGGAATATTGGAAAAAAATTATTAAAGCACAATTTGGTGGCTCCAAGTTTAGGATGGCTCAACAAAGGCAGCATGAGGAAACTAGTTATAGCTCTTCTACTGATAAACCTATTGAGTTCTTAATGAAACTTGTAAAATCTTGAGGGCAATGGACCCAAATATGGAGTTTGAGTTATTGAAGGACAGGATCCTTTACAAATTACCAATGTCTTTGAGAGACTTGATAGTGGCTAGGACTGAGTTCTCCAGAGAACCTTCTTCTTTCATTAATACTTGTAATGAGATCCTTCTAAACAACAAGTATGATGCCAGAAGATTCATTCCTAGAACCCCTTTGGAGAAATCCTCCACTTACCAACAGAAACATCTGGTAAAGGTTGGTAAACCTTCTGCCCCTGTTGCACCAAAGAAGTATGCAACAAACACTTGCTTCAAGTGCAAAAAGCTTTGGCAGAAAGGCCATTTTTGTGACAAAAAGATAAATCTTGTTGAACAAACTGAGGAGCATGCTGATAACTCAATAGCACTGGATGATACTTCAAGTGATTGTGCCAGCAATATTTCATATGAATCTCAACAAGAAATCTTGATTCTGGAAGAAGATATTCATTATTTAAATACTATTGATATTGATAATAATTATTTATCTACAGTTGAGGATGCTGAGACCATAAGGAGCATTGAGGATAGCTCAATTTTTATTGCCCCTCTCAAAGCGCCAGTCTTGATCAATGGAACCAGCATTGAAGTTGTTCTAGATTCAGGAGCTGGAGGAAGTGTAGTATCTGAAAAAGCACTTGCTTCAGTGGATCAAGACTATAAATCAAAACTTATGCCTATCATTTCTGAAAATTGGAGAGGTTATGGCTCTGTTTTGTCCCCCATTGGTAAATACAAAGCCACAGTATTTTTTAAATATAACCATGGTTTTGTAAGAGCTATTTGTGATTTTGTTGTCATGAAAAATGATAACTTAAGCAGTTGGTTTATTATAGGAAATGACATTTTAACCAAATATGGCATAAAATTAGATCCTTCAGACCAATGCTCCACAATGGGGATGAATGGGAAGAGAAAATTTAAGATTTCCTCCCCCAAAAAATTGTTAAAACCAAAATTGAACACATGTAATTCTGTGATTCAATATAAAGGAAGATCTAAAAAGGAAATTCATGCCCTTATGTCTGAAATTGACAATGCTTTGTTTGGAGAACAACTTTCTGGTGAGAATAAAGATTCCATCATTAAATTGATCAAATCTTTTCCTATGGCCTTTGCTCATGGGTCACATGAACTAGGATTAGTTAAAGAAGAAATGAAACTTTCATTATCCTGTCCATTAACTGATATACCACCTAGTTTGAAGAAGAAGCCTTATCCTGATTCTCCGGCAAAGAGAAAAGATATTGAGGATAATATCTCTACCCTTTTGAAAATGAATATTATTGAAAAGGTAGTTGAGACACCTAAATATTGTGTTATCTCACCTGTCCTAATTTCTTATGAGAAAGATAAAGCCAGGTTATGTGGTGATTGTAGATCATTGAATACTTATACTGTTGATGATATCTATCTTTACCTAGAATTAGCTCTATACATGCTACCTTACAAGGTGCTAAATGTATAAGTTGTTTGGATGGTAACAAGGAATATCACCAGGTACCTGTTGAGAAGAATTCCCAGAATTTTCTGATGATTTCTACTCATATGGGTATTTATAAGTATTTTAGGATGCCATTTGGCCCTAAAAATGCCCCTTCAGTTTTTCAAAAAGTTATGGATAACACATTCCATCAAGAGATAATTGAAGGATGGCTGATGTTTTATATTGATGATATCATTATATTCTCAAAAACATTTGAGGACCATCTTAACCACCTGTGTAAAGTGTTCCACAAAATGGATGAAATAAATATGACACTTCCTTTGAAGAAATGTAAATTTGGTTTTCATTCCTTAACAGTTCTGGGTCATGTTGTTTCAGGGTTACAGATATGTGTTGACCAAAATAAAGTGGCAGCTATATAGCAGGTGAAGGCTCCTACCATGGTTAGAGAGCTCCAGAGTTTTTTGGGAATGTGTGGATACTATAGACAGTATATTAAAAATTACCAAGTCATATCTTTACCCCTTACCCAACTGACTAGAAAGGATGTTGCTTTTTTCTGGAATAGTGAAAGGCAAAGAGCTTTTGACACTATGAAACACTGTATGATTTCAGCACCAATTCTTGCTTTACCTGACTTTAATCAACCATTTGTTTTGTACACTGATGCCAGTTTTATTGGTCTTGGTGCTGCCCTCCATCAAAAACAAGTAATGAATGATAAAGTATCAGAAATAGTAATTTTTTATATTTCAATAACCTTGAGAAATAGTGAATTGAAATATGGTGCCACTCAGCTTGAGTGTGTAGCCATAGTGTGGGCTCTAGAAAAGCTACATTATTACCTAGATGACCAGAAATTTGAACTTGTCACTGACTGCAGTGCAGTTAAATCCCTTTTAAACTTGAAAACACCTAACAGAAATATGTTTAGATGGTAGTTAGCTGTTCAGGAATACAGGGGGAGAATGACAATTATTCATAGGGCTGGTATTGTTCACTCAAATTTGGATATGTTATAAAGGTTACCTTTACCAAACGATGAATCTAATCCTGCTTATGATCCTGAGGATTAAATTATTCATAATCATGGGATATATGTGGTTGATATGGAGGAAGAGCTACTACAGCTTATTCTGGATTAATATGATAAGGACACTGACTTGAAAAAGTTATGCACCATATTAAATGATCCAAAGAAAGCTTCAATGCAAGCATTAATTAAAACCCTTCCATCAAAGTACCAAAAGGCTTTGGAAAAAGGTAAATTTTCAATTGATGAAGGATATCTATATTATAGAAGAAAGTTGAGTAATGTCATTGTTATTCCTCCTTCTATGAAAGAAATTATCTTGAAAATTTGTCATGATGACATTTTAGCTGGACATTTTGATCTTGAAAAACAATGATCAGAATTAAAAACCCTGCTTGGTGGGTTAATTTGTCTGAAGACACCAAATTATATGTTGAATCTTATGATTCTTTCCAAAAATCAAAAAGATTGACTGGTAAGAGAGCTGGATCAATGCAACATATTGAACCTCCTGATACACCATTGCAGATAATAAACATGGATTTTGTAACAGGATTACCTATTTCTGGAAAAGACATTTATAACTCTTGTTGGGTTATTGTGGACAGATTCACAAAAATGTGTAAATTTATCCCTACTCACAAGGATTTTTCTACTAAAGAATTAGCTTTCTTATGGTGGTCTCATATGTTTAATACTTCTGGTTTTCATAAAGCCATAATCTCTGACAGAGACCCTAAATTTACTTCTGAATTTTGGATGTCTCTGATGGATTTTTGTGGCTGTGATCTGAAACTTTCTACTGCCCATCACCCTCAGACTGATGGATTAGCTGAAAGAATGATTAAGACTCTAGAGGACATGATAAGAAGGTATTGTGTCTTTGGCCTTGAGTATAAAGACAAAGACAGATTCACTCATGATTGGGTTACCTTACTACCTGGGTTGGAATTTGCTTATAATAGCACTGTTCATTCTGTTACTCAAAGTAAGCCTTTTGAGCTCTGGCTTGGATATGTTCCAAATACTCCTTCCCAAATTCTCAAAAATAAAATACCTAAATTGGATTTAAATCCTGGTGTAAAATTGTTTCTTCAAATGCAACAAATTTGCAGAAGTCATGCTCAAAAATGTATTGAAAAATCATTTGAGTATGAGAAGAAGAGATGGGACAAATCCCATAAAGAATATACTTTCAAAAAGGGTGATGAGGTGTTTATTTCTACAGTCCACTTCAATTTAAAAAGTAATAACAAATTGAAAGACCCATTTGTTGGTCCATTTGTTGTCAGAAGGATGGTTGGTGATAATGCAGTTGAAGTTAATTTTTATACTCCATATGACAGAAAACATCCTGTTTTTCCAATATCTCTTTTGAAACCTTACACATCCAATAGTGATTTATTTTCCAAAAGGAGGGTAAGACCAAAAAAGACCCCTAAGCAAATCACTGAGACAGCAGAAATTGATAAGATTCTAAATGACAGAATAGTTACTGCCGAAAAAGGTACAGAATACTTATTGAGATTCAAGAATAAATCTTCTGAATATGATTCTTGGATACCTGGGAAGGAGATATCTAATCTTCCTACTCTGCTAAAGAAATATAAAAAGAAAAAATCATAGCATTTTTTTATTGTTTTTTTTAGAGTAAGGGAGTGTCAGCCAGGCTGCTAGACTACCCAGTAAAATAATTAATTATTATTTACTGGATTGATCCACACCGTATTATTTTAATTATTTAATTATAAATTAGTTACATTAAAATTAGCTATAATAAATTAACTAATTACAGAATGGTAAAATTAATGAATAATTAAAATTAAATATAAAAATGTCACTTATATTTTTATTCTCTAACACTGTGCTCATTGACAAGTTGAAAGAAATAAAAATTTATATTAAAAATATATTTAAAATTTAAATAATGTTTTTAATATTCAAATAAAAATAAATATATACAAAAAATTCAAATTTCTTATTTATAATTGACCTTTACAGAGAATATTAAATAAAATAATGTATTTCTGACTTACTCTGAAATACATCTTTTTGACACTTTCTTTTTAGAACAACTTTATTATTTGAAAATACTCCTTCTGGAATATTCTTTTTCTCTCTCTCTCTCATACTATTGTTTTTAGAATTTCATTGCCATGCTTTGTCCCTCCTTTGCCTATATAAGGCCTCTCTTTTGGTTGTTTTTCATTCATTCCATCACTTACTTATTTATTATAACTATTTACAATCATTTATTACTATCTATTATTGATTTAGTACTTACATTCACATAATTCTAATCCATTAATTACAATAATAATTTAATATTTTACCTCTTTATATTGAGTAAATACTTGTGAATATAAGGAAATACGTACCCCAGTTTGAATCTAATAAAACCCGTTGTTACCCCCAATTGGACCTCCTTGAAAAATCTTTTAGAGTTGAAAGACCCCTTGACAGAGCCTAAGGGGGGAAAAGAAATAGGGGTCTTGAGGACACCTAAGAGGGTAAAAGGGGGAGTGTTGAAAACACCAAAGGGAGAAAAAGGGGGATTAAGGAGGCCAAGAAGGGAGAAAAGGGGAGAATGAGGATACCAAGGAGGGAGGAAAGGTAGGATAAAAACCAGGCCTAGGAGGGATAAATAAGGGATGAAGGAGAAAAAAAAAGAGGAAACAGGGACAGATAGAACAAAAACAAAGTGTTAACTTAACCTTGAAAACCAAAAAAAGAACCACTTACAAAAAAAATAAATAAAAAAAATAAAAAATAAAAAAAAAGCAAAAATTAAAAAAATTAAAATAATTAGCAATCAAAAAATCAAAAAATGAATTACCTGGAGAGATGAGATGATAAAATAAGTGAAAACCAATTGTTTGAGGGATGTTTGAGGAGAGGAGGAAACAGATATTAGGGATGAATGAAATAAAGAAACAGTGAAAAATTATGTGATTCCTGAAAATATGTGCTTTCATGTTGAGCTGGTGAATGTAAACAAATGAGACATCCAAAAAAGAGATATTCACCATAAATTCCAAAAAAAAAATGAATATGCAACAAACAAAAATACCAAGCCAAGTGAATAAAGTATACAAAGTGGACATTTGGAGAGTATGAAAACAAAAAATTTAAAGGGTTGTGTGTCAAAATGGTAGAGGGTGACTGGAATAATGACAGAGCATATGACAGTTGAATGAATGTTTTGTGATTCAAGGGAGGGGAGAGATGGTGCTGGTTCAGGATCCTCTTCTTCATAAAGATCATTCCATTCATCCTTTAAATCAGCTAGACTATTGTGGAGTAAAGTGCAAGTCATTATCCAATGATTTGCAGCTTTTATTTCCAATTTTTTTAAAATTGATTCTGAGTTCCAGGAGGCTAGAAAATCTTCCCTTTAAAATCCCAATAGCATGTTCAATCCGTACTCTTGATTGGGCAAGGTGATAATTAAAGGTGGTTTTGGGGTCATTTTCTAAAGTTGCACCATGGAAAGTAGGTATAAAGTACATTCAACTTGCATATGCTGAGTCTGCAAGGAGGTACTGAGATTTGTCAAAGTATGAGTCAGGACTTTGAGAAATTCTCATTCTTTGGAAGACAGAAGAGTCATGACATGAGCCAGGGCAGCCACTATGAAAAGCAATAAACTTTTTGTTGACGTCACAGACAAGTTGAACAGCAATAGAGTATCTACAAAGAAGATAAAAAGTTAGTTTATGAAGGATGAGAAATTGGAGAAAATTTTGAAGAAACCTTTTTTTGCGATCAAAATAATGGTTGCCATCATGAGCAGGCTTTTGACTCAAAGGTATAGTTTTACCATCAAGAAAACCTACACATCCAAGGAAACCTTCAGCTTGCATTAATTGAGAAGATTCAAGTTGCTGTTGTGGAGTTGGCCAAGCAAGTGTTTGAGACTTGAGAGAAAGGATTGCAATCATGCAGCGCTTGGTGTTTAATATGACAGTACCATATCCTATGGTAAAGAGAGTATCTAAACATCTTACAGCAGCACCATTTCCATTTGAACCAAAGTGACATAGTGCAACAGCAAGTTGAAAGGCAGGATTATGCTGTTTGTTATGGGAATTAGTATGGAAGATAGGATGATTGGAGATGAGTTGAGAAAGTTTTTAAAAAGAATCAGGAGAAGTTCAAAAAAGTTGTGTGAAGTTTGAATGAGGAATTTCATGAATTGAGGCAAGATCATATCTGGGATCATGATTAAGATTTGGCCCCCTTGGGATGACATAATGCTTTTTTGAAAGAAAAGACATATAAGCTTAAGTGTCTTCCAAACCAGAGTCAGAATTGGAGTCAGCGGCTAAAGCTAAAGTGATAGCATTTATAGCTGAGTGAAGTTGCTTCCTAGTAGAGAGGTGCTTCATTATTGTCAGTAGAAGGTTTAGGTGATGAGTGGGAAGTGGGAATTTGCCACCAAATAAGCAGGTGGGGTGTGTAGATAGAAAAAAATCTTATGTGTTTGCCACCAAAATTAAGTATCATAGAGGGAAGAAACACATAAGGATGAGAAAAAATGGTATGTGTTTGCCACCAAAATCAAGTAGCATAGAGTTAAGAGACACATAAGGATGGCATCCACAATTATATGTCATGTGACCTGCTTACAAATCAATCATGGATGTGATGAGTTTGGGATCAGGAATTAGGAATGGAAATTGGGGTATAAGAGGCAGGATAATGCATTATTGTTCAATCCTTATTTACTAGCCCCAAGGCTAGTGGATAAGAATCTTCTGCAATTAATAATGTCTGATCCCAGCAAAAAAAATTCCTGATCCCTAATTGTGGATTCCTGAACATTGATACCCCCTAATAACAACATCACTATATCCTTCAAGCTTTGCTCGCAAGGACTTCTATAAATGACTGTCACTTGGCTTGATAACTTAATAACAGAGTGACAGCCAAGACATTATTATTAGTATGATATCATTTATCCTTCAGTTTCTATTTTAAGGTCCTGGGCAGCCCCATTCGTATGCCCAAATTCCATCAAAGTCTGCACAGTTAAAATGGTCTGGCCGCGCCAAAATTTTAGTAGGAAACAAACCGGACAGGTTGCAGAAATTATTATGGTAAGCAAAGAGCGAGCAGCGATATTCATCCTTTTCATTGGCATACATTTGAATTGATTGACCAGCCGCCTCAATTACGCGAACGCATTTCAAGGGGTGGTCTTTATCTGCGAGAAACGGAGTCAACGATAACCGGTGTCCTGTGCAGTTCTTGTCGGCGAAAACCTTTATAACTCCTTGATTGCAAAAACTAAACGATATCAAGGTAAATAAGACCGCAAGAAGTAACCGCATGTCTTTGAATGTAAAGAAGGAAAAAAAAGCTAAGGGTACGCATTAGAAGTTTTGAAATGAGTAAGAGGCTTGAAATAAATTATTCGTACCTGAGTTTGTAACTCGAAGATCTGAAATACTTGATATACCAACGTTAGGGAAGTTGATTACTCTAAGATATCTACTCTTTGCTTTTAATTGGAAAGAAGTCAGGAAGGATAAACCAGATGAAAGCTAAAAAACTTTCTACTTTTGAGAATGTGAAAGGAAGCAAAAAGAAGAGTTTCTATTTGAGAATAAGCAGCTTTCATTTGCTAGAGCCTTAAGAGTGATTTAGATATTTGTGGGAGAGGAATAAGAAGAAGGATGAATTCCAAGCAGTTGGACAAATGTTCGTTTCGCTGTGTGGCGCAAAAATGGCGCAACGGTTGCGTTGCAATTTTTTTACGCAGTTAAGGAACGCTCATTCACCACAAAAAAACATCAGGAACCTGCTAGCAGGTGCCAATCCTTCAATCCATTTGTAACACAAGAATAACTCAGATTTGATGCCACGCAAGCTAGCATGCTCAGTGCTCAGTGCGCGGTCTTGCCAGAAGAATTACAGCTGAGCTAAAACTGAACCAAATTAAAGATAGGGATTGGCACCTGCGATTAGGCGCCCACATTTTTTTTCTGGTGATTTTCTTCTGGAAAAAAAATGTTTTCGCCAATTTTCTTCTCTTGCTCTGTCTGTAATCACTTGTCCCCAATCAACAAAATATATATGCTATGTGCTTGTTACGCAGACAACACGCATCCGCTGGAATATCCACAAGCCTCAAACTAAACCCCTTCACTTTAGTAACTTCAATTCCAGTTTTGCCAAGAAACGAGGCTGAACAGAATTCAGGTTACTATCACCACGTGCGAATTGCAGAGGATTTAGAGGGACGTAAAATCCTACATAGGGATTAATTGAAGCCTCACTTGGATTTCACAATTCCCCCCCCCCCACTTTTTTGAAATTCAGCTTCTCAAAAACTATAGGTCAGTGGGATGACAAGTCGGAAGGCGATGAGATTTCTTATGAGGGATGAATTCAAATGGAAGGGGAAACTTCCATGAATCTGAAAAAGGATTAAAGTGGGATTCAGAATTCGAGTCGAATCGTGCGGGCGATGAATTTCGCTAATCCTCTGCAGTTTGCAGGTGGTGTAAAGTGAAGGGGTTTTGCTCTGTCAGGTCTCGACTACGCCGCAGTCTCACATTGTATATAAAGTAACACATGAGCCATGAATTAAAGTAATTAAGAATAATCATAGCCATCCATTTTCCTGTCAATGATCTCGACGCCTGTGGATGCTCTTACGCATTTGTTACGCCGTGTGGCGAATTAAAAGGGTGGTTGGTAGTGAGCGGGGGAAGGGATGTGTGATTAGTATTTTTTGGGTTGATTTCGGTAGATGCATTACATATGCATAAAGGCCCACAACTGAGCCCAACTGGGGAAAATCAAAAAATCAAAAAGTAGAAAGCGCGTTTTTTGGATTTTATTTAACCTATTGTTACCAAGAAAACGATGGGTAAGAAAAAAGTATCGAAACAGACGCGCAAGTTTGAAAAGAAGCATTTATCTAAAACTATTGCTGATCGGAGAAAACATCAAGCAAAGAAGAAAGTAATAGAGACAAACAAGCAAAAACGAGCACAAAAACAAAAGCATAGTGGCCCCAGCTCTCATTTGGGGACAGGTGCCGGCGATTCTGACAGTGAAGAGGATGATGAGAGTGATAATGGGGATCTTCCAAGCAAGGGAGGATCTGTTGGGTGGGTGAAGTAATTTTAATATCTTTGATTGCGTGCTAATGCTTGTTGTGTTTATCATCACTTTCGAATACTATCAGACAAGGAATATCCGTGGACGATTTGTTAAACGCTAAAGGTCTATCACCCATGGATGAAGACTCGAGCGAGGAGGGCGAGATGTCTGAAAATGATGATCTTGAATCTCTTGATAGTTTTCAAGGTATAATAAAATCACTAGTCTTTTTAGATGTCAATAATAGACCCCTTTTTAATTTTCATCCTTCACCTCTTCCAACAGGTTCATCAGGAGGCATAGATTTCAAATCATTAAAAGAAAATGATCCGGAATTTTACAAATATCTGGAAGAAAACGACCGCGAGCTGTTGGATTTTGATCCTGACAAAATTGATTTGGACTCTGACGAAGAGAACAACGATGAAGTGAAAGCTGACCACGCTACCGAAAAACTGCCTGCTAAATCCCGTCAAGCTGTAGTGACTCAAGATCTATTGCGCGTTTGGCAGAAAGCCATCCTTGAGGTACGCTCTTATCAATCTCCTATCTTGAGATTTTTCCCGAGCTCCCTTCACAATCTTATTTGAGTTCTTTTCTTCCTTGTTTGCTAGACCAAATCTATTCGGGCAATGAAAAAGCTTTTGTTGGCGTTTAAATCGGCGGCGTTCAGCGCAAGTCCCAAAGCCGATGGGCTGCCTTTTATCATTGAATCTTCATCTGGTTCGAAATAAAAATTGTTATATCTGTCACATATCCTACAAACACTACCTACTTTTTCTTCTTGCTCTAATTTTGCATGTCACTTTTAGTTTTCAGAGCAGTGGTGACGACCGCATTCCGATATCTTCCAGTGTTTCTCAACAGTATAATGCCAGCCAAAGAACTTGGTTCAGGAAAATTGTTGGTCAATTTTCTTTTATTGATCACTTTCTTATCTCACTATAATCCGCTCGTTTCTCTGATAGCAAAATTGCCACACATGCCAAAGCACACGCCACGAACCAAAGAATCGTTAAATCTTACTTTACTTCACTTCTTGAGCTTATCTCTCAGTTGCCTAGTCAAAATTCGGGCGGTACCGAAGATGATGAAAAAAGTGATTTACTGCAAACTGCTATTGCAGAAGGAGCAAAACTTACTCCATGGATCATTGGTAATCGCAAAATTATTCGGATGTGGGCTAAAGTCAGTTGGCTCACCTTGGACGTGATAGTCTTGGAAAAAATATCGATGTACTAAAATTAATGAATATGTCTCGAATATCTTTTTTATAGGCACTGTTGGAATATTGGTCTTCAGCAGATGATCGGATTCGACTCGCCTCATTTTTAGCTCTGCGTCGATTGACTGTTGCGGCAGATACGTCATCGGCCGAGCAAATCGTTAAGGTCTGTAAAATATTACATTACTTGGTGCTTTATAAACTTACGTCACTTAAACACCCCGTAGGGAGTTTACGTTCATTTAGTACGAAACGCCAAAAACACTACGGCCTTTACCCTTCCTACTATTAATTTAATGAAAAATTCGGCTGCAGAATTATATTTGGTAGATCAAAGTACCTCTTATCAGTTAGCCTTTACTTTTATCCGCCAGTTAGCAATTCATCTGCGAAATAGCATTAAATTGAAAAGCAAAGTACGCCTCTTTTATGGTTTTTGATAAAATAAAATAAAACAAAGTACAAACCAGAACCCTGGCATGCTCATTGATATGTCTTTTTCGGGTTTCTCACTCTTTTTTAAACAGGAAGGTTTTCAGGCGGTGTATAATTGGCAATTTATTCATAGTTTGGATTTCTGGTCAATAGTTTTGTCTACAGCTTGCTCAAAAAATTCTAAAAAGAAAAACGAGCAAACATTACAACCTTTAATTTATCCGTTGGTCCAAATCACAATTGGCGTGATAAAGTATTCCCCAAATCTAAACATGGTCCTTTTGATTTCTGCTACATGCCACTTCTGCTAATTTATTTATGCTGTAAATCTATCAGGTTGATTCCTACGAGCCGATACTTCCCATTACGGCTTCATTGCATTCGTATTCTCTTTCGATTAGTTGAGAAAACAAATACGTTTATTCCTCTGACACCATATATTTTGGATATCTTCAATACCCCAGATTTCAAGAAACGAGTGAAGCCTAGCAGTCTGAAACCTCTTGATTGGGATTATCATTTAAAATGCCCGAAAGCATATTTGAATTCGTCGGTTTATCGCGACGGGATGTATGAAGAGGGAATGTTTGCTTTAGTAGAAGTGTTAGGAAACTTATCTCAATCCATTGCGTTTCCCGAGATTTCTTTACCCATTTTAATTTGTCTTAAACGAATTTTTAAACAATTACCAAAAGATAAGTTAACGACAAACATCAAAACGATTTTAGAAAAAATAGAAAGTAATCGGGAATGGATGATAATCCGACGAGATAAAATTGAATTCGGAACCTCATCGAGTGAGATGAGGGGTCAAACAAAAACCCACACTCAAGAAATTGAAGAGAATTTTTTGGAAAATGAGAATTTTGATGAAAGTCCGTTAGGACATTATTTGAAACTTCAAATTAAAATACGTAATAATCGAAGAAAGGCTTTAGATAAGTCAGTAGCTGATACTTAATTGTATTGACGGATCTTTGTAAATATATAAATATAAATATATATGTTATTTGTAATGAATAGTCGATCAGTGTTTGATGTTGATGAATTTTTTGGGAAATGGTGGGTGGTCACTTGAGTAAAAATTGTACAGCTGTTCAGTTTTATTTTAATTTTAATTTTTGTCTATAGATATAAATAAATGTTATGATCGTTTTGGGGAAATACAATAGATTGGCATTTATATTAAATAATGTATTTGCTTTTACGTATGATTGGATAAATTAATGAATCGGATGGATGGATGGATATCGTGGGTAAGAGAAGAGTAAATCATGAAGCACAACCCCGATGAATAAAAGTTTTCATATAGATATGTACGAAATAATAAAATTATATCAATTCAAAAAATTATACATATATATATATAAGTGAATTCAAATAATAATATTGTACAAGAATCAGTAAAACAAAATGAAGGGAAAAATTAAAAGGAAAAAAAGTGCTGCGTGTGGGGATATGGATTCAATTTTTGTGACTTCTTCTTCTTCTTCTATATGAAGATATATGAAAAATAATTGAATTATAAAAATTAGGGTTTTTTTTTTTTTTTTTTTTTTTTTTTTTTTAAAAAAAAAATTAATTTTATATTTTTTAAAACAAAGATTCCACACAAACTGGATCTTTATCTTATCAATCTCTTCCACATGGAGTTTTTTTTTTTTTATTTTTATTTATTTATTTATTTTTTTAAAAAAAAAATTAATTTATTCAAAAAGAAAGAAACGATAATGTTACCATTAAATAATAAAGGTTTCTTCCAAAAAAGTCACTCTTTTTTTTAAATATATATATAGATATAAGAAAAGAAGAAATTCATCTTTTTAAGAGGGTTTATTAATTAATCATCATTATTTTTTTTTTTTTGGGGGGGAGAGAGCTTAATTAACCTCCTTCTCTTCCCTTCTCTTCCCAACTTTCCCCCATCCCAACAATTCTTCACTTTATTCTTGACTTGAAAACGTAAAAGCAAACAACAACAAAAAACAACAACAATGATAATATAAATAATAGGGGGTATCAAAGTTGAGGGATCAGCAATTAGGGATAAGGATTTTTTTTTCCCAGGATCAGACATTATTAATTGTGGAAGTTTCTTATCAACTAGCCCCGGGGCTAGTGGATAAGGGATCCACAATAGGGGGTATCAATGTTCAGAGATCCACAATTAGGGATCAGGAATTTTTTTTCCTGGGATCAGACATTATTAATTGGTGAAGATTCTTATCCACTAGCCCTGGGGCTAGTGGATAAGGAATCCACCATAATGCATTATCCTGCCTCTTATACCCCAATTTCCATTCCTAATTCCTGATCCCAAACTCATCACATCCATGATGGATTTTTAAGAAAGTCACATGACATATAATTTCTGATGCCATCCTTAAGTCTCTCCTCACTCTATGCTACTTAATTTTGGTGGCAAACACTTAAGTTTGTTTTCTATCTACACACCCCAACTGCACATTTGGTGGTGAATTCCCACTTCCCACTCATCACCTAAACCTTCTACTGACACCTATACTACTGACAAGAATGAAGCACCTCTCTACTAGATGGCTACTTCACTCCACTATTAATGCTATAACTTTACTTTTAGCTCTCTACTATAAATCTGACTCTGATTTGGAAGATACCTTAGCCTATTTGTGTTTTCTTTCCAAAAAGTGTAACCTCATTTCCAGGAGGCCAAATCTTTATCATGATCCCCAATATGATCTCTGCTCCATTCTCAACATTCCCCAAATAAACTTCACTCAGCTATTTAGAACTTCACCCAATTCTTTCTTCAGACTTTATTAACTCATCTCTGAACATCCTATCTTTCATAACAATTCCCATAACAAACAGCAAAATCCTGCCATTCAACTTGCTGTTGCACTATGTTGCTTTAGCTCAAATGGAAATGGTTCTGCTGTAAGACGTTTGGATAATCTATTTAACATAGGATATGGTATGGTGATATTATACACCAAGCGCTGTATGACTGCTATCCTTTCCCTCAAGTCTCAAACAATTGCTTGGCCAACTCCAGAACAACAACTTGAATCCTCTCAAGTAATGCAAGCCAAAGGTTTCCCTGGCTGTGTAGGTTTTGTTGATGGCACAACTATACCTTTGAGTCAAAAGCCTGCTCATGATGGGAACCATTATTTTGATTGCAAAAAAAGGTTTCTTCAAAATCTTCTCCAAGTTCTCATCTTTCACAATCTAACTTTTAATCTTCTTTCTAGATACTCTATTGCCGTTCAACTTGTATGCGATGTCAATAAAAAATTTATTGCTTTTCACAGTGGCTTCCCTGGATCATGTCATGACTCTTCCGTCTTCCAAAGAATGAGGATTTCTCAATCCCCTGAATCATACTTTGACAAATCTCAGTACCTCCTTGCAGACTCAGCATATGCAAGTGGAAAGTACATTATACCTGCTTTCCGTGGTGCAACTTCAGAAAATGACCCCAAAACTAAATTTAATTATCACCTTTCACAATCAAGAGTACAAATTGAACATGCTATAGGTATTTTAAAGGGACGATTTTCTAGTCTTCGGGAGCTCAGAATCCAATTTCAAAAAAAATTGGAGATCAAAACTGAAAATCATTGGATCATGACTTGTGTTCTACTCCACAATAACCTAGCTTATTTAAAGGATGAATGGAATGATCTTTGTGAAGAAGAGGATCCTGAACCAGCACCATCTCTCCCCTCCCTTGAATCACAAAACATTCATTCAACTGTCATATGCTCTGTCATTATTCCAATCACCCTCTACCATTTTGACACACAACCCTTTAAATTTTTTGTTTTCATACTCTCCAAATGTCCACTTTGTATACTTTATTCACTTGGCTTGGTATTTTTGTTTTTTGCATATTCAAATTTTATTTTAAATTTATGATGAATATCTCTTTTTTGGATGGCTCATTGGTTTTCTTTCACCAGCTGAACATGAAATTGTATATTTTCTGAGATCACATATTTTTTCAGTGTTTTTTTTTCATTCTTCACTCATATCATTTTCTTCCTCTCCTCAAACATCCTTCAAATATTTTGGTTGAATTTTTTTAACTCATCTAACCAGGTAAGTCATTTTTTTTCATTTTTATTGATTTTTTATTTGCTAATCATGTTTTTTTTTTTGATTTTTTTTTTTTTTTTTTTTTTTGTAAGTGCTTCATTTATTTTTTTTCAAGTTGAAACTAATTTTTTTTTGGTTTTTTCTCTCCCTCTTTGCTCTCTTGTCCTGCTTTTTTTTTGCTCCTTTCCCCCCTTCTTGACTGCCTCAATCCCCCCTTTCCCCCCTTATTCTCTTCCTCACCTTTCCCCCCTTTAGGCAATCTTTTTCCTCCCTCTAAGCACTCTTTTTCCTCCCTTTAGGCCCTTTTTTCCCCCCTTTAGGCCCCTTTATCCCCCCTTTAACCCCTTTAGGCCATCTCTCAACTCTCCCCCCTCCCCTCTCACCTTGCCTCCACCCCTCTTTTAATCACTAAAAAATCACTATGGAATTCATTTAGCTATTAAAACATTGGTTCTTCCAATCATTTAATAGCTAAAAAAATTGCATAGCAATACCTTAGCTGGTTAAAGGGGGGGGTGGCAAGGTGAGAGGGAAGGGGGGATGGGGGGAAAGGGATAAGGGGGGAGTGGGGGGAAGTGGTGGAGGGGAGAGGGGGAGGGGGGAGTATTGTGAGGCAGCCTAAAGGGGGGGGGGAAAGAGGTGCCAAAAGGGGGGAAAAATTTTCTCAAGGGGGGAGGACCTGTTGAAAAAGGGGGAGAAGGGGGAGGGGGGGGGGTGTTAGGAAATCAAAAAGTGGTAAATGAGGCAGACAAGGAGGGGTAATATGGGAGTATGTAAAAGAAAATATTTATTATTTTTATTAAAATAATTTTATTTTTATTTTTTTTTTACAGAATATTATAAAAATTTTTTTTACAGTTCAAGCTAAATCAAAAATAAATTTGGTGTGTTTATAATTCTAATTTTTTTTTTGGGTAAAAAATTTCTGATACAAATTTTTTTTTTTGGTTTAAATTTTTGATTGTAATTTTTTTTATCATTTTTTTTTCAAGAAATTTAGGTGGTATATCTAACACCAAATAACTTTAAAATTCATTTTTTTGGCAAATAATTTTACTGATGTTTGTTTTTATTTTTTTTTTCAAGTAAAGTTTTAGTATTTGATTTCTTTTCAAAAAAAATTATTTGGATTGATTTTTATCAATTAAACTCTTAAGGTTGAATAAACAAACTAAATTTTGTGAGTTTTATTTTTTTTTCCAATTTATTTTTTTGGTTTTTGACACAAAGTTTCTTTTCTTCAGAGAAAAAAATGTCTATTTCATCAGAATCACCTCTTAATTCTCTATCATCATCTTCTTTATCCTCCTTATCATCTTTTACAAATTCAACTTCATTTAAATCATCATCCAATATATCAAAAAAAAAATGATGTTTGAAGTCAGAAGAATAAAAGAAATTTAAAAAAGAAAGTTCATTTGGATTGCTTATTTGGCCATATATCAAATATCAACTACTATAAAACTAGAGTGGATCAAAAAAACTCTTATCCAAAAGAGTTCCCAGAAGATTTAATATATTTAACCAAATCAGGAGATGATGAAATTAAAGCAGTTATCAGTAATTCTTTTAAACCTCAATTTATTTATGAGAATCATTCTTTTAATGGTTCAATAGATGAATCCTTTAATCAACTATCTGATCTCATAATAACACTATATAAAATGGTATTGGTTTGATTACCAATAAGTAATACAAGTTTGTTGGGTGGTATTATGATCAAATTAGGTTGGAGACCAGGATTTGTTAAAGGCTATTCTCTTGGTATGTCTTATAATATATGTTTCTTTATTAGAATCATGTCACTAATTTAATCTCCATAGGCATCTATTCTTTACTTAAAAATTTATCTAAAGCTGAAAAAGATGACAATTTTCGCATATGGGACACCTTACCTTCTTTTAATACTTTTCTTGCTCTTTGACTCAAAAAACTCTGCAATAAAGCTTTCAAAAAGAATCCTCAACTTGCTACCAAAGTAGGAATACCAAAATGGTGTGGCCCAGAATGGGAAGAAATTAGCAACCAAAAATTTTTATTTTCAAATGTTATTATTACTCATTCAGAATTCCACAATAAGATTCATATTGATAAGAATGACACCAATTATCTTACTTTTTGAATTTTCTCATATATCATACCAATAACTGGCCAACCAATACCATCTCAATCTAAAATCAAAGGACATGGCTTATACTTTCCAGACTATAAGTGCATAATTGATTTTGGTTTGGGAAATGGTGTGATTGAAACAATTTGGAACTCTTCTCAGGTTTATCACCAAACAACCAAAGCTCCACCTGGCTTAGAATCTTGTCAAGAGTTCACAAATTTTGCATGTTCTTTTCAAATCAGTCAAAATTTAATCCAACAAATAAAAAAGGTAAAAAAAAGGTAAGTTTAACAAATATAAAAAAACTTTAAGTAGATCAAAAAAGTATGTGGATTAGTAGAGTCATCAAATATTTTATATTTTTTCATAAATTTTTTATAAATAACTCTTATATTTCAAATTCCTAAAGTAAAGTAATGGGCCAATGACCTTGTGTTGTATAAGTGGTAATCATGATAAAATTAAATTGTTTCATGGGGCTCATCTTACCTATACCTGTGGAAAGTCCCAAGCTTAGTCTCTAGACTTGGTCCACATTTTGGTGGGAGGAATTGTCATTACTTTAAAACTAGGGAAATTGATATATATTAGTTGTTTATATATTAATTTATGTAATTATATAAAATTTTGGTGACTTCCACCCCTTACTTCAATAAAATGTAGGGGGGGGGGGTTATAGCCAAATTTTAAAATCTGACATGCAAAATTGATGACTTGTAGAAATTTTGGTGATACCCACCCCTTACTTCAATAAAATACAGGGGGGGTATTGCCAAATTTTCATATCAGACTTTCAAAATTTCTTATAAGGCTTGCAAAATTCTTGACTTGAAAGAATTTTGGTCATACCCATAAAATGCAGGGGGTAGTAATGCCAAATTTTCATATAAGACTTTCAAGATTCTTGATTTGAAAGAAATTTGATGATACCTTCCCCTTACTTCAAGAAAATGAAGAGGGGGAATCTGAAAATTTTCAAATGAGACTTGAAATATTTATTTAAAAAAGAATTTTTAACATTAAAATATGAAACTTCAACTAATGATTGATAGAGTAATGAAATACAGGAAATTATTGTAAAATTTTATGTACAAATAATTATGAATAGTTGAAGTATGAAAAAAATAAATCAAACTAGTAATTAAAAAATTTCATTAGACATTCAATTCCCTCATAAGATATATTGGCTTTAACACATTACATTAAAAAATTTCCTTCTTTGAATTTTCTTTGAGATCATGCTCAAATTTCATCTGTTCCATTAAGTTTTTATGCTCAAGTATTTTCTCCTCCTTCTTTGATTTTTGAATACTAAGAGTTAGCTCAAATTTCTTCTCCTCCAGGTTTTGTGCCCTATCATCCTTCCATAAAGAGAGATCATACTTCCTCTCGCTCAAGTCTTGTGCCCTATCATCCCTTCTTAAAGAGAGCTTTTATTTTTGCTTTTAAAACTTTAGAGTCTCTTTAGAAACTTGCACTTGTTCTAGAGTGATAAGAAATATTAACAAAAATTAGAAGAAAAGCAGAGTAAAGTATTAAGAGGCATGTTATCACTTACCAGCATCAGGTTTCTCCAAAATTCTTCAATAGAAGAAAAAGGGGTTTGAGATGAAGTATAACTCTTTTGTCTTCTTTGAGGGGGGAAATTTAGACTACTTGAAGCCCTTTGCTTTTTTTCAAGGTCACATTTTCCTCCTCATCATTGTTTCTGGCTTCAGACTCAGTTGATTGTGGCTCCTGCATTTGTTCTTCAGCTTTTTTAGAAATAATAAAATGTAAATAAGAAAAGAATTGGAAAGATAAAAGAAAAAAAACATACTTGAGTTAGATTGGGCTGGTTTAAATTGCCATAAGTTTCTATAGAAAAGCTATCTAGATTTGTTGAATTTAGAACTGGGGAGGCTTGAGTGGAGGAAGAGGATGGGAAAAGATTTGTTTTGACATCATGTTCAGAGGTAGCATCTTCACCATCCAACATGTTTTCAGGATTAACATCAGCTCACTCTCCAAAAATATCATCCACTTCTTTAAATTAAGGACATAAAGATTCAAGTTTATCACCTATGGATTTTATGCCCTTACTGATATCAATGTTGGTAATACCAAAACCAGTGGGAAATGAGAAGTCTTTGCCTTCTTGTATTTGGCTTAGTGATTCTTGAAACTTTCAGACATCTGTTTATGTAAAAGATCTATCCTTCTCTTGTTCTTACTCTGTAATTAATTGGCCATTATTAGATAAACATTAACTTTTGATGTAAGGGGCCATCCTACTTTAGTTGAATTTCCACTACCAAAACAAGAATCATAGTTAGATTTAGTTCTCAGCCAGTTGATAAGAATAAGATGATCATCTTTTTTTAATTGAATGGTCTTTGATTTCTTTTCTGAGTGGGGGAAAGAGGGAGTAGTGAAATTTGAAGAACAACTGGAGGAAGCCTGTCTTTGAGAAGATCTATGATGATGGGGCATATTAAGATAATTGAAGATGAAAAGGAGCGAAAATAAGAAGATGAGAGAGTGAGGTGTTCTTAATGGAGAGAATAGACAGGATGAGATGAGAATAGGAGTGGGCAGCAAGGTAGAAGGCATATCCTGAGAGTATTCAAATATGTGGTTATGAATGAAAGTAGTCCAAGATTTGGTTATGACAGAAAGTTGTCTGGTATGTGGTTATGAAAAATTAAGTACAAACATTTTGAATAAGAGTTTAAATTTGACACATAAAATGTCTAATAACTTAGTTACTAGCAAAAATAATTGTGGAAGGTAACTGGGGTATAAGGGTTTTTATCTAAATTTAATTTCAGATAGGTCAATTTTGATACCCCCTAATAAAAATAATAGGGCATATCAATGATCAGGGATCTGTAATTGGGGATCATGAATTTTTTTATCCCACATCCAAAATTATTGATTGCAAAAGATTCATATCAATTATCCCTGGGGCTAGTGAATAAGGAATCCACAATAATGCATTATCCCACCTCTTATACGCCAATTTCCATTCCTGATTCCTGATACCAAACTCATCACATCCATGATTAATTTTTAAGAAACTCACATGACATAAAATTTCAGATGACATTCTTAAGTCTCTCTTCACTCTATGCTACTTAATTTTGGTGGCAAATATAAAATATTTTTTCTATCTACACACCCCCCCTGCTCATTTAGTGGCAAATTCCCACTTCCCACTCATCACCTAAACCTTCTACCTAAAATTATGAAGCAACTCTCAACTAGGAAGCAAATTCACTCAGATATGAATGCTATCACTTTAACTTTAGCTGCTTACTCTGGTTTGGAAGACACTTTAGCTTATATGTCTTTTCTTTGCAAAAAGAATCACATCATTTCAAGTGGGACAAATCTTTATCATGATCCCAGATATGATCTTGTCTCAATTCTTGAAATTCCTCTTTTAAACTTCTCCTGATTCTTTTTTCAAACTTTTCAAACTTTTCTTCAATCATCCTATCTTCCATAATAATTCTCATAACAAACAGCGTAATCCTGCCTTTCAACTTGCTGTCCCACTGTGTCACTTTGGTTCAAATGGTAATGGTGTTGCAGTAAGACATTTAGATAATCTCTTTAAAATAGGATATGGTACCGTCATATTATACACCAAGTGCTGTATGATTTCCATCCTTTCCATCAAGTCTCAAACACTTTCTTGGCAAACTCCTCAACAGCAAATTAAATACTCTCAAATAATGTAAGCTAAAGGTTTCACTGTCTATGTTATTTTTGCTGATGGTAAAACTATAAAATTGAGTCAAAAGCCTCCTTAAGATGTCAACCATTATTTTGATTAGAAAAAAAGGTTTCATCAAGTTGTTCTCCAATCTCTCATGAATCATAAACCAAATTTCTAATTTGTATCTAGATACTCTATTTCTGTTCAACTTGTGTGTGATATCAATAAAAATTTTGTTAGTTTTTATAGTGGCTTCCCCAGCTCATTTCATAACTCTTCTGTGGTCAAAGAAAGAGGATTTATCAAAATCCTGACTCATTTTTTGAAAAATCCCAGTACCTCCTTGAAGACTCAGCATATGCAAGTTGAAAGTACATTATACCTGCTCTCTGAGGTACTACTTTAAAAAAAGACTCAAAAAAAACCTTTAATTATTACCTTGCAAAATCATGAGTACAAATTGAAAATGCTATTGGGATTTTAAAAGGACAACTTTCTAGTCTGCAGTAGCTTAGAATCTTATTTCAAACAAAACTGAACATCAGAACAGAAAATCATTGGAGAGTGACTTGCATAATACTCCATAATATCTTGGCTAATTTGAAGGATAAGTGGTATGATCTTTATGAAGAAGAGGATCCTGAAACCACACCATCTTTCCCCCCTTGATTCACAAAACTTACTTTCCACTGGGATACACTTCATCATTATGTCAATAACACTCCAAAATTTCTTAACACAACACTTTTAATTTTTTTAATACTTTCTAAATGATCAAGTTTTGTTTTTAATTCACTTGGAATGGTTATTTTTTTTTTGCATATTGACTTTGATTTTGTACTTTCTGCTAAACTTTATTTTTTTCAAATCTCTTTGTTTTCCTTCATGAACTGAACATGAAATCACATATCTTCTGCAATTGCATAATTTTTCAGTCATTCTTTTTTTCTTTCATTATTCATATCTGTTTCCTCCTCACCTCTAGCATCCCTAAAATAATTTGAATTCATTTTTTTTCTCAACTCATCTCTCCAGGTAAGTCATTTCTTTCCATTTTATTTTTGTGTATGCTTATTATTAATCTTTTTTTTTGTTTTTTTTCTGTTTTTTTTTCTGTTTTATTTGTCAGTGGTTTTTTGATTTTCAGGGTAAAATTAACCTTTTATTTTCTCTCCCTCTTTTCTTTCCTTTTTTCTCTCCATCATTTTACTCTTTATACCTTCATGCACTGGGAATTACCCCACTTTACCCCCTCCTTAGCTGCCTTAATCCTCCCCTTTCTGTCCTCCTTAGCTTCCTTGATCCCCCCTTTCCCTTCTCTATGGCTGGTTTTATTTTAACCCCCCAACCTACCCACCCCCTCTGGCTCTTAGAAACAATGAGAAGGGGAGGTTGTCTAATATGTGAAGAATGGGTGAGGAAGGAGATCAGTGAATCTGGAAAGGAAATAAATAAAATAAAGAAAAACCATGAAAGAACATACAAAAATATACAAAAAAATACATGAAACCAACACAACATTACACACCTGAGTTTTTCCTACCTCATCCACAAGTGTGAGGTCTACTCCCACTACATTTTACCATAAAAATGACCATCCCTGTTACACCCACATTCAAATTCCTAGAAAAAATCCAGTTAGATTTTTTTATTAATTATTTTTTTTGTTCATATTTTTTGTAGAAATTTAGAAAAAGATTCTTCACACCACACAATATGGGGGGCAGACTTGCTAGAGAGTCCACAACCTTGGACACAAACTCACCACAGATTGAACACACATTGAGCTATTGATAAAGGAACCATACAATCAGGGATGAACACCACTCAGAAGAACAGTTTTAGGTGGGTGTTCAAGTAGAGTTCAGTTTGGGTTCAGTATGAGTTCAGATTGAGGACTTTCTAGCAAGTCCACCCCCTATATTGCATAGTGTCAGCTTCAATTAAAGTAATAATTATTTTTAAGTACATTTTTTTTAGTTTATTTATGTTTTTTTTATTTTTAAATATTTTTTTGTGTTTTTTTTTGAGCAGTAAAATATTTTTTTAGAAAAAAAAAGTATGTTTCTTCAGAATCAAGTCTTACTCCTCTATATTCATATTTATCTTTTTTATATTCCTTATTTTTATCTTCAATACCTATATCAAAATGATCTTCTTCTAAATATTCAAAAAAAATAAAGATTATTGATCTTATCAAAATAATATTAATAAAAAAAAGAAAATTTAGATTGATAGTTAATTTGGCAACATATAAAACATCAAGTATTATAAAGCTAAATTTGAGAAAAAAATAATTACCCAAAGAATTTACCTAAAGATATTGAATATCTAACTAAATTAGGTTGTGATCAAGTTAAAGAAGTAATCAGTAATACTTTTAAACTGCAATTTTTTTATGAAAATTATTCTTTTATTAGTTTAAAAGATTAAATTATTGATCAGCTGTCTGATCTCATTGTTTAACTATACAAAATGGCATTGGTTTGGTTACCAATTTAAAATAAGAATATTTTTAGTGGTATCATGGTTGGTTTTTGATGAGGACCAAATTTTATATAAGTATATTCTCTTGTTAAGTGTATTAATTTTTTTTCATGTTTAGAAACATTTTACTCATTTTATTTCTATAGGAATCTACTGTTTACTTAAAAATTTATCTAAAGCCAAAAAATATAATGATTTTCAAAAATGCGACTCCATAACTTCTTTTAATTTTTTTCTTGCTCTTTGACTTAAAAACCTCTGCAATAAATCTTTTTAAAAAAAATGAAATTTCTACTAAAGTAGGAATACTGAATTGGTTTGACTCCAAATAGGAAGAAATTTGAAGTAAATATCTATTATTTTTAAATTTTATAATAACTCATTCTGGTTTTTATAAAAAAATACATACCAATTCAAATGATGCTGATTTTCTTACCTTAAGTATATTCTCTCATATCAATCCTATTACTGCCAATCTATTTCTTCACCTGTTAAAATAAAAGGCCATGGGTTGTCTTTTCTGGATCATCAGCATATAATCAATTTTGGTTTAGGAAATATAATCATTTAATCTTTTTGGAACTCTTCTCACAATCATAACCAAACAACAAAAGCACCTCTTGATTTGCAATCTTGTCTAGAATTTACTAATTTTGGGTGCTCATTTCAGATCATTCAAAATTAAATCTAATGAATAAACAAGATAAAAAAGAAAGGAAAAGGTAATAAGTTTAAATGAACTTTAAGTAGTTGAAAAAAGTATGGGGATTATTAAAGTCATCAAATATGTATTATTCTTTCATAAATTTTTAATAAATTCTAATTTTTCAATTCACTATACTAAAGTTATCAGCCAGTTTGTCTAGAAAGAGATGAAAATACAGAGAAGAGAAAGAAGAAGGAGAAGAAGGACAAGGATAAGAACAAGAAGATGAGCAGGGATGAAGGACTAAAGGATATTTGATGGTAAGATAAAGGATTTTATAGGATTAATGATGAAAAATGGAACCTATAACAATAGTAAGTAATTTAATTCTCTTTGCTTAAATATCAAGTACTAATAGTTAAAAAACTCTTAAAGCAACCTTGATAATTCAATTTAGTATTTAATAGGACAGATGCACCACTATAAACAACAAAATATAATATAGTTATTAAAAATGGATGAGTATTGTAAGTGATGGCTGAAGGGGATTACCCAACACCTTTTTATAGGCAAGGGGTCCTGTGAAGCGCCACAAATCTGTATATGCAAAGTAGTAATAAAGTGAAACAAGAAAATAAAAGAAAATAAGTGAAACTTGGATCTTGAGAGAAAAATATGAAACAAATAATTAAATTCTCAAATAAGAAATAATTTTCCCATACTGATTTCCCAACCTAGTTAATTAAAATAGTGAGTAACTACATAAATTTGTAAAATGGGAAACTATGAGTAATTTATCAAAAAACAATCATTATAATTTTTACACAATTATTTATATAATCAATTTAAGCCCAAAAAAGAAAACAGAAATTGTTTTAATTATTCTATTTGAGTAATAACCAAATTAAGTGAAACAAGTAATTAATTTAATGAAAAAAATTAAAATTAAGTATTTTAATTAATTTTATTAAGTAAGTATTTTAACTTATTTAATGGAAATTTTTTAACACAGTTAAGGGTCAAAAAGCGCCCAATATTTATGGATTATAACATATGAGAAGATTGATTTAATATATAATTTTCATTAATTAAATTTTAATTGCATTATAATTTTTATTTTTCAATTTTAATTATAATATAGATTTTCAATTAATTAATTATTAATTTATTAATATAAAATAAATAAAAAAATATGCCATGATTTATAGAATATGATATGTATTATGTTTGATGTAAATGTATAAATAATTTATTTAATAAGAAAATTAATATAATAATTATTTTGCTTATTTTAATAAAATGTTTATATAGTTTTATTATGTAATAAAATATTATTTTAAATACATAAAATACATCACTTTATTCCCTGCAATAAAATATTATACATTTTACTGGGCTCCTGAGACAGCCTGGCTGACACTCCATCACTCTAAAAAAATAATAAAAAAAATGCTAAGATTTTTTCTTTTTATAAATTTTTAACAGAGTAGGAAGGTTAAAAATTGCTTTTCCAGCTATCAATGTATTATGTTTTGATGATTTATTTTTATATCTCAATAAATATTCACTACCCTTCTCGGCAGTGATAATTCTATCATTTAGAATTTTATCAATTTCTGTAGTTTCTGTGACTTCCTGAGGATTTTTCTTAGGTCTACCTCTTCTCTTGGGAAATAAGTCACTGTTGGAAGTATAAGTTTTAAGCAAGAAAATGGGGAAAACACGATGTTTTCTATCATATGTAGAAATCAGTTCTACTTCTACTGCATTATCACCAACCATTCTTTTTACAACAAATGGACCTATAAATGGATCTTTTAATTTGTTATTGCCTTGTAAATTGAAATGGAAAGTAGATATCAACACTTCATCACCCTTGTTAAATGTGTATTCTTTATGGGATTTATCCCAACTTTTTTTCTCATATTAGGGGATGTCAGTTCTGGCAAATCCGCACTTAAATTTGACCAAATCTGCACTTATTTAAGTGCAAATTTCCAAAACAAACTAGCCCCAATACTGGTGGATTTCAAAATGAAATAAGTCACTTATTTCACTCAAATCCGCACTCTCTCAACCAAAAGTGCTGATTTCACCATCAAGTCCCATTTCACTGATTTGTCAGCATCATTCCAATCATACAGAGCACTCTGCAGCATAACACTTCATAACTCAAAACATCATACATAATTTAAATTTTCATATCATATCATATAGGAGTCATGCCTTCCTCACTTTCAAGTTGTGATAAATTACATAAAGCAATGACTTTCATGGCTCTTGAACTGCTCTTGGACTCTGATTGCAATTCTGATTCTTATCTAGAAGAAGATTTTGTCTTTTTATCAAAAATGGCCATGAAACGTTACCTTCTTCCCAGAAATCCTCAAGTACTTCATGCCCCCAAGTACACCATCCAAACACTTCTTAACCTATCTACACCCAGTTTTAGACAGTTGTTCAGGACTTCTCTGGAATTTTTCCTACAATTTCTTGAGCTTATTTAGGATCATCCCATATTTCACAATAATTCTCAAAAAGAACAACAACATCCTTCAATTCAATTGGCCATCACACTATGTTGTTTGGGTTCCAATGGTAACAGAGCCGCTTTGAAACGTTTAGAGAATGTCTTTGATTTAGGGTATGGTTCAGTTAACACTTATACCAAACAATGCATCACTGCCATCAACTCCTTGGAATCTCAACTTCTCACCTGGCCAACAAAAAAAGAGCAACTTGAATCATCTCAGGTTATGTAAGCAGAGGGCTTCCCAGGATGTATTGGTTTTGTTGATGGTACTACTATTCCTTTGAGCCAGAAACCTCCTCAAGGTGGAAACAATTACTTTGACCGTAAAAAGAGGTAGATTATTTTCAACTCCTTTCATTCTCTTTTAAACTAACACAAACAACTGTATCTTCTTTATAGATATTCAATTTCTGTTCAGCTTATATGTGACATTAACAAAAAATATATATCATTCTTTGCTGGCTATCCTGGCTCATGTCATAACTCCTATGTCTTCCAAAGAATGCAAATTTCAAATGAACCTGAAAAATTCTTTGATGAAGATCAGTATCTTCTTGCAGATTCTGCTTATGCAAATGGAAATTATGTACTTCCTGCTTTTTGGGGAGCAGCTTCAGAAGAAAGTCAAAATGCCAAGTTCATCAATCATTTGGCAAAGTCAAGAGTCAGTATTAAACATTCTATTGGAATCTTGAAAGGCCATTTTTCTAGTTTAAGGGAATGAAGAAGTCCTCTTAGAAATAAATCTGAAATGGAGGCGGTGATCAACTGGATTATGTGTTGCACTATACTTCATAACCTACTTGCTGACCTCAAAGATCAATGGTTAGAGCTGTATGAAGATGAACAAGTTGATTCACCTCCGACTATATACAACACTTCCATTTCTCAATCAACTAGTATAAGGGCAAAAATTCTTCCAATAACACTCCAACATTTTTCAACACAATTTTAATTTTTTTTTCATTCTCTTCAAATGATCAATTTGCATGTTTTATTCACTGAGAATGGTAATTTTTTTGCATATTTATTTTGTTTTTGAATTTTCTGTTAAAGTCCTATTTTTTTTATCTCTCTGTGTTTTCTTTCATCAACTCAAAATGAAATCGCATATTTTCTGAAAACAATGTGGCATTCTACATTTGGGTATGCCACTTAGGTGAAAATTTGATTTAGTATTGGTTGAAAGGAAATTTTGGTGTTACCAGGTGTTTATTCGGCTATTATGGATATTTTTGGGTTGATTTGTGGCATTTCTGAATGGTTATAAAATGGTATTTTTCTTTTGATTTGATGGTTTTATGGATTTGGAGATGGTCTTAATGGATTTTTGGGGTGATTCTCTATCTTTTGGGTATTTTCTGGGGCTCTTTTGGGTTTATTTTTGGAAGATTAGTAGCAATTTTCTGGATTATCAGGCTGGATATTTGGATATTTGGAAGGTGATTATTATCATTGGATAGCCCAGATTTTACTCTATCTTTTATGTCTTGTTAGTTTTTTATCATATTTTACTGTTTTCTTAGTGTTTTACTTGATTTAGTGTCTTTTAGTATTATTGGTGGATATGGTGTGCTGATGGAATGGCCACTGAGCTCCAGTGCTCCAGTGTGCTCCAGTTTTCTCCAGTGATTTTCTGGTGCAAAAGCGAAGTGTACTGGAAAAATTCTGTCATTGTGGCCAAGTTTGGTCATGGTGGCAAAATTATCTCACTGTGACAAATTTAGCTCACTCTGGAAAAATTAGCTCATTATGGCAAAAAGAGCTCATTGTGGCAAAATTTGCTCACAATGGGAAAGTCTGGTCACTGGGTTAAAGTTTGGTCACTGGACCAAAGTT
Organism: Hemileia vastatrix; assembly: GCA_030280995.1. NCBI lineage: Eukaryota > Fungi > Basidiomycota > Pucciniomycetes > Pucciniales > Zaghouaniaceae > Hemileia > Hemileia vastatrix. Next base: position 15,266,853 of record JASXTE010000006.1, on the reverse strand, counting down.
TGGACTCTGTGCCAAAGTTTGGTCACTGTGCCAAAGTTTGGTCACTGTACCAAAGTTTAGACACTGTACCAAAGTTTGGTGACTGTGGAAAAATTTGGCTATTGTGGCAAAATTTGGTTAGAATTTATTATGCTTATTAGATCAATAGTTATTGTAGATCCTATGCATGTAGGATATTGTTGGAAAGGTCAGGAGTAGGAGAATCAGATAGAAAGAGGGGAATCTTAGTCTTCTAGAGGTTTTTTTGCCTTTTAGTTTTGATAAGAAGGGTCTTTTTGAATAATTAACAACCATATTCATATTTTTTATTACACAACAAATTTAAATAAATTGTAATACCCTTATAACATTTATATTTTATAACACTTTTGAAATACTACACAACAATTATATTTTAATCACATATAGGGTATCATTGGAAAGTTCTCCATCTCAGGGACTTGTTTTTATTGTTAACTCACAAAAAAAATCTTTATAAAAATATATAAGTCTATCTTTTCAGATCTTTCACTGGTACACCTTAATTGTTGTCACCAGTATTTCTTTTCCAACAGCTGCTATTTCTAAATCTCAATAAGTGTTCATAAAATCAGAGTTTTTTCTATATTTAAAATTAATTCAAGTAGACTAGCAAGCTTAGTCATTTGAGCAACCCTTATTTTACTTAGAAGGACAGGGTTTTCTATGGTTTATCTAACTCCTTTGGATTCTGCTTACAGCAAGGGGACTGTAAGAGTCTTTCTACAACCCATATTTTTTCAGTCACTCTCTTTTTTTTCTTCTCTCATATCAGCTTCCTCCTCTATTCTTACATCACTAAAACAATTTCAATTCTATTTCTTTTTTCTCAACTCATCTCTCCAGGTAAGTCTTTTTTTCATTTTTACTTAATTTTTTGATAATTTTTTTTTTTGGGTTTTGGGTTTTTTTTTGTAAGTCATTTTTTTAAATTTATAAGTCAAATCAACCTTTTTTTTCTCTCTCACTCTTTTCTCTCATTCATCCTATTCTCTCTTCCACTCCTCATTTTCTCTTCATGTCCACTGTGGGGCCCTTGATTGGAGACTTTGGCTTGCCTGACATTGTGCTTCCACCAGGACTTCTTTCTGCTGCCCTTTTCTTGTTTGATCATAACAATCCCTCACCCCATGCTCATCTAATCCACATCACAACACGGCATGTCCTTCTGCTCCCACTTGCCACTGATCCATTTGTCTATTCTGTCCTTCTTCTTGCATGCAACATTGATGCTCTTAAAAATCGTTCCCTTGACCTCTGTACTATCTTTACATTTCACTCTTCTTCTCCCCTAAAGCATTGGTTTCCATTCCAGATTCATAATCTCCTTCAGTCTGCTCTCTGCTCATTCAATCTGAACAATTATCTCTTGGGTGTCCCTGGTCATTCAATTTTTTCTTGTCTTATCAATATCTTCAATTCTCATCAGATCAGTTTTGGTCACTTCCAATGGGCACTCTTTGTCTCCAATCATGCCTACATTGGAACTCAATCAATCATTACACTTTCACTTTACTTTTGTTACTCTCATTCTGATAGTCTTGTTGCTGTCATACTTGAGGTTCATAATACGTTTGAAGAGAAACATCTCTATCTTCTTCTGCTTAACATAAAAAAACAACAGCCACAACAAGGATTAGAGTTAAGGCCTTGGTTTTTTACTTAACTGGTTGGGTTAATATTGTTTATCAATTTTTTAAACTATTCTTTCTTTCTTTCTTTTTTTCCTTTTTGGTTCCCAGTTTTGACCACCAATGGCTCATTTGCTGCGCATTTCATGTTTTGCCGTTTAATGATTGGTTAGGGTTTTACAAAATATCACTTTGTGATCCCCTTAAGCGCAATCCATGTTCACCTTTTATTAAATCAAAATTGTTTCACTGACTAATGAAGGTTGTAAAAAACACATCTCTTCACTGTCTGGAAAATCTACTCATCTTTCTTTGCTTTCTCTCCTCACTGCTCTTATCCACTCACCACTCCTTCTGCTCCTCATGACACCTAGAATACTTTATCAGTCTTTCTTCATTCACTAAAAAACTTGCCATATCTCCACATCCTAAACCAAATACTCATCTCATATCTGATCTTAATAACCTGATTCATTAAGATGCATCTCCTGCTTCAGTCTTCTGGCAGAAACCCCCTTGGAGATGTTTGTATGCCAAATCTTGCTTATTGGCTTATATCTCTCAGAAAGTGGATTTAATCTCTTCCGCTACAGATTCCAAACCCATCATTGTCATCATTCAACCCACTGATTCAACTCAGCCGACAATCACTGTTGCCCCCTTTTCGATCACTTGTTACAACCACCAACCCATTGATAGTGAAGTGGTTAATGGCCATGACAGTGATGATTCAGTTGAGAGATTGATCATCACTTATGCCTCCCCTTTCTTTTTCATCAACCTCTTCAGCTTTTCAACACCTTTGTTTGCCCTTCTTGTAGCTTCTAAAACTGAACATCAATGGAAAGTTTCTTCAAATGATCTTTTTTATAGGATTTTCCAGCTGAATGAGTTATCTAATGCTCTAACTGTCTCCTCCTCATCCTCCCCATCTTTATCCTTCAAATCCTCTCATTCTTGGACTGTCAAAGCTCTCAATGCTATGTGTCTGTCTGGGGGATATGAGGGAGGATAGGAGGGGTTTAAAAGGGGGGGTTTGTAAAAGGGTTTTGGGGGGTGGGATGGGGGAATTGAGGGGAATGGGGAAGGGATAAAATAAAAATTTCACAGTTTTTTTGATTTTTTTTCAGAATTTTAGATACAAATATTCATCAAGCTCAAGTGAAATAAAAAAATTCTTATTCGTCTTTTGAGGAATTTTTTTTAATTTAAATCAAGTGAGTTTTTTTTAATGTATAATTTTGGGTATTTTAAAAGTATCAATATTTTATGTAGAAAAATATATGTCTTTAACTTCAGATTCACCACTTACCTCACTCTCATCTTCGAATTCAACTTCTTTTCAATCATCATCTAAAACATTGACAAAAAATGAAGAGTATTGAAATAAAAGATATTTAAAAAAAATTCACTTGGATCAAATATTTGGCCATATTTCAAAAATCAAGTACTATAAAACTAAAGTTGAAAAAAAAACAATTTTCCAAAAATGTTACCTGAAAATATACATTATTTAACTGAAATTGGAGGTGATGAAGTTAAAGCTGTTCTTAATAATTCTTTCAAACCTCAATTTATTTACAAAAACCATTCTTTTAATGGTTTAAAAGATGAATCATTTATTCAACTCTACGATTTAATTATAAAACTCTATCAAATGGCTTTGGTTTTCTTACCTTTAAGGAATAGAAATTTGTTGGGTGGTATTATGATTGGTATTGGATGGAGACCTGGATTTGATAAAGGTTTTTCTCTTGGTATGTTTAAAATTTTTTTTGGATTTTTTAATATCATATTACTAAATTTAATTATATAGGCATATATTCTTTACTCAGATCTTTATCTAAAGCTGAATTAGATAATGATTTTCAAAAATGGAATACATTACCTTCATTTAATTCATTTCTTGCTCTTCGACTTAAAAAACTCTTCAATAAAGCTTTTGAAAAAACCATGAACTTGCTACGAGACTTGGAATACCAAATTGGTGCAACTCTGAATGGGAAGATATTAGCAGTGATTATCTAATGTTTTCAAATGTTATAATAACTCATTCTGGATTTCATAACCAAATTCACACCGACTCAAATTATTCCAATTACCTTACTCATGGAATTTTCTCATATATTAATCCTATCACTGGACAACCTATTCTTTCACCTGCTAAAATTAAAGGACATAAATTATATTTCCCAGGTCATAGATGTATAATTGATTTTGGATTAGGAAATGGAATCATCGAAAAATTTTGACATTCTTCTTACAATAATCACCAAACCACAAAGGCTCCTCCAGGTTTGGAATCTTGTCAAGACTTCACACATTTTGGTTGCTCTTTCTAGATCAGTCAAAAGTTAATCCAACAAATAAAAAAGTTAAAAAAAGAAGAAAAAGGTAATAAATTGAAAAATTCTTTAGGTAGATCTATAAAGTATGGGGATTTGTAGAGTCACCAAATATTTAATATTCTTCAATAAATTTTTAATAAATAAATCTGATATGTCATTTTAATAAATTAAATTAATGAGCCAATGACCTTGGCTTGTATAAAAATTAATCATGACAACATTAATTTGTTTCATGGGGTTCCTCTAGCCTATAACTGTGGAAAGTCCCAAACTTAGTTTCTAGACTTGATCTGCATTTTGGCATGAGGAATTGTCATTACTTTAATAGTAGTAGATATAACATATCTTATTTATATATTAATTAATTTATGTAATTATATTAAATTTTAGTGACTTTCACCCTTTACTTTAATAAAATTCAGGGGAGGTTATTGCCAAATTTTTAAATCTGACATGTGAAATTGATGACTTAGAAAAATTTGGTGGTACCCACCACCCCTTATTTCAATAAAATTCAAGGGGAGGTATTGCCAAATTTTTAAAAGAGATATAGAATTTTAATGACTTAGCAGTATTTAGATAAGAAAACTTATTGACTTGAAAGTAAAGATAGAAAAATGTTATTATATTTTCAAATTTTCATCAAAAAAAAAGTATAAGAAAACTTATTGACTTGAATGTAAAGATAGAAAAATTGAATGATATTTTCGAAAATGCATCAAAAAAAAAGTACTATATCCAAGACCTTTTATAAGTCAGCATATAAGAAAATATTACCTAAAAGAAATCAAACAAAATTAATTTAACTAGAAAAACAATTTCTAGATTGAAAAGGTCAAGCAATTTTTTAATGTCCTCATAAGATTGGCCATTTTTTACACATTCCATAATAAAATCTTTTTTTTAAAAATTTCTTGTTTTTCCAATTCACAAGTAGCCATTTCTCTTTGAAATTGACTGTCATTTACTCTTTCCATCTGCTCTGCCTCAAATTTTTTTTCTTCCAAATTTAAGGCTTGAAGATCTTTCCTTAGAATATGATCAAACTTCATCTTCTCAAAGTCAAGGGAATTTTTTGCAATAGTTGATTTTGCTGAGAAAATTAAATATAAATAAATAGATAAATAAGTTAATGAATAAGATATATAGTAAAAAAATCTTACTTATAACTTTTTTTTCAAAATAATCCTCAAGGGAGCCAATTAAGCTTGTTGAAGTATTACAACCTTTTAAAAGATGGTTCAAGTTCATTGAAGTTGAGGGTTTTCTCTTTAGTTTGGAGTTTGAACAAGAGGCTTCAGGAAGTTCATCTAAAGCAACTTCTAAAGCAGGATTCACATTTGCAGAATCGAGATTATTTAATGGAGTTTGAGTTTGAGTAGGAGGAGATTAGAAAGAAAGAGAAATTTAGAGAACAATTGAAGAAATAAGAAAAAGTAAACATACATTTAAATTTTGGGGCTCTGAGGACTCAGATCTGCTGCGATATAATTGTTCTGCTTGATAGTTGGGATTATCTTCAGCTGAACTATGGTTAGAAGGTGGAGGGGATTGATCTCCTTCAAGTAAAGGTGTGTTGGGAGGATTATAGGAAGGTTTGGATCCAGAGGTTATATCCTTAGTATTATCGTGTAGAAAACAAGGGTTTACATCAACTCGGGAGCCAAAAAGATTATCCATTTCCTCATAGAAAGGACACATGACATTGAGCTTTTCAGAAACAGTAGTAATTCCAAACTCCAAATCATCATTTTCAATACCAAAGTCAGTTTGATTTGCAGCATGATGAGCCTTTTTATATTTTGATTGATAACTCTTAAATCTCTCCTTCATTTTTTTAGGATTGACATTGATTCTCCCCCTTGTTTTCTTCCTTACTTCATTGGCCATCAATAAGTAGCCATTAACCTTTGAAGAAGGTGAACATCCAATACGAGTGGACTTTTCACATCAAAAACATGCATCATAATTTGCTTTTATTTTAAGGAAGTTGATTATGATGAGATAATCATCCTTTTTTAGCTGACCTGACTTTGATTTTTTAGGTGTGGGGCTTGCTTTACAAGGAGACTTTTGTGACAAAGCAGATTTTTGAGTTACCTTTTGAGATTTGGAATGTATGGAAGGCATTATAAAACTGGCACATAACAAGAAAAGAGATTAAGAGGTAGAAGAAATAAATAAAAAAAGAATGCAAACATGCCTGATGAAAATTTTGTAATATAATGTTGAAAATGCTAGGAAGGGGTGTGTGCAAATGATTGATGGGTAGGGAGCAAGGAAGGTCAGTGTTTCACATGTGACAGGGATGGGGTAAGAAAGGAAGGGATGTTGTGTCCAACATGTGGTTGTGAAGAAAAATGGGAAAAAAGTGCTGATTTGAGGTCATAACTGACACCCTTTTTTGAAATAAGTGACTTTTTTGCAAAATTTAAGTGCTGATTTGGTTTGAAATCTGCACTTAAGTTAAGTGCAGATTTGACAGAACTAACACCCCCTTTTCAAATGCTTTATCAATACATTTGTGAGCATGTTTTCTGCATAGCTGCTGCATTTGCACAAAAGATTTAACACCAGGGTGTAATTCCAACTTAGGTAATCTATTATTGAGAATATTAGCAGCAGTACTTGGGACATAGCCTAGCTAAAGCTCAAAAGGCTTTCTCTCAGTTACAGAGTGAACAGTGCTATTATAAGCAAATTAAAGACCTGGCAATAGAGTAACCCAGTCATGAATGAACCTATCATTATCTTTATATTCCAAACCAAAGTCACAATACCTTCTAATCATATCCTCTAGAGTTTGAATCATCCTTTCAGCTAAACCATCAGTTTGGGGATGGTGAGCAGTAGATAATTTTAACTCACAGTCACATATATCCATCAAGGACATCCAAAATTCAGAGGTGAATTTAGAGTCTCTGTCAGAGATGATGGCTATTGGGAATCCAACAATATTAAACGTATGAGACCACCACAAAAAAGCTAACTCCTTAGTAAAAACAACTCTGTGAGTGGGAATAAATTTACACATTTTTGTAAATCTATCCACAATAATCCAGCAAGAGTTAGAACTTTCTTTCCCAGAAATAGGTAATCCTGTGACAAAATCAATGTTAATTATTTGCCATGGTGCATCAGGAGCTTAAATATGCTGCATTAATCCAGCTCTTTTCCCAGTGAATCTCTTTGATTTCTGGCAAGAATCACAGGATTCAACATATAATATTGTGTACTCAGACATATTAGCTCACCAAGCAGTGTTTTTTATTCTGATTATTGTTTTCTCAAGATCAAAATGACCTGCAAATATGTCATCATGACAAAGCTTTAAGATGGTTTATTTCATGGAAGGAGGAATAACAATGACATCAGTAAGTTTTCTCCTGTAGTAAATATAATCATCTTCAATGGAAAACTTTCCTTTATTCAAAGCATTTTGGTATTTTTGGAGGAAGAGTTTTTATTAATTCTTGAATAGAAGCATTCTTTGGATCATTCAAGATTGTAACCAATTTATTTAAATCAGAATCTTTTTCATATGAATCCAGAATCAATTGTAATAGTTTCTCTTCCATGTCAACAATATATATACCATGTATATGAACTGTATCATCTTCAGGTACATAAGCTGGACTGGAGAAATCATTTGGAAGAGGTAATCTAGACAACATATCCATCCCTGTGAATAATAGCCATTCTACCTCTGTATTCTTGAACAGCAAGTTGCCACCTAAATATATGTTTATTTGGTGTTTTTAAGTTTAAGAGTGATTTAACAGAACTTCAATCAGTAACTAATTCAAATTTTTTTATCATCCAGGTAATAATGAAGCTTTTCCAAAGCCCATACAACTGCTAAGCACTCTAATTGAGTTCCACCATACTTCAATTCACTATTTCTCAAGGTTCTTTAAATATAACAAATTACTACTTCTGAACATTTATCATTTATAATTTGTTTCTTGTGGAGGGCAGCTCCTATTCCAACAAAAATTGTGTCTGTTTAAAGAACAAAAGTTTAATTGAAATCTGGAAGAGCCAGTATTGGGGAAGTCATTAAACATTTCTTCAATTTTTCAAAAGCTTGTTGAGTATCCTCATTCCATATATAAGCTACATCCTTTCTGGTTAATTTGGTGAGGGGTAGGGCTATGACTTGATATTTTATAATTTACTGTCTATAGTAACCACACATTCCCAAAAAGCTTTGTTTTTCTCTTACAGAAGTTGGTGCTTTCACATTTTGGATAGCAGCAACTTTACCCTGGTCTACACATATTTGTAAGCCAGAAACAACATGACACAGGACTTTTAGGGATTGAAAACCAAATTTACACTTTTTTAAGGATAGAGTCATGTTAATGTCATCCATTTTTTGGAAGACTTTCCCTAAGTGTTGCATATGCTCATCAAAAGTTTTAGAAAAAAGTATGATATCATCAATATAAGCCATCAAACATCCTTCAATTATCTCCTGATGAAATGAATTGTCCATTACTTTTTGGAACACTGAAGGGGCATTCTTAGGGCCAAAAGGCATCCTAACATATTTATAAATTCCCATATGAGTTGCAATTAGAAAAAAATCTTGGGAGGATCTTTCAACAGGTATTTGATGATAACTCTTATTACCATCTAGGCAACTAATAAACTTTGCACCCTGTAAGGTTGCATGTATGAAGTTTATCCTTGGTAAAGGGTAAATTTCATCTACTGTGTAAGTATTTAAGGCTCTATAATCTCCACACAATCTAGCTTTATATTTCTCATAAGAGATCAAGAATGAAGAGATGACACAATATTTTGTGGTAACATCCACTTTTTCAATAATATTCATTTTTAATAAGGTAGAAATACTATCCTCAATGTCTTTCCTTTTAGTGGGGGAAGCAGGATAAGGTTTTTTTTCAGACTTGGAGGAATATCACTCAAATTACATGATGAAGAAATTTTCATTTCATCCTTTACAACTCCTTATTCATGAGATCCATGAGCAAAAGCCATAGGAAAAGAAGTAACTAAAGAAATTTTAGAATCTTTCTGGTCACCAGTTAAATGATCACCAAATGAAGAATTATTTATTTCAAACAATAAATCTTCCATTTCCGCTGTTTGTCTCCCTTTACACTGAATCAATGGATTACAAGATTTTAACAGGTGTGTAGAATGTTTTTAAGGGGGAGAAGTTTTGAATTTTCTTTTCCCATTAAAGCCCAATGTGAAAAAATTGTTTGCTGGATCCAAATTGATACCAAACATGGTTAAAATGTCATTACCCATAATAAACCAATTGCTTAAGTTATCATTTTTCATTACAACAAATTCACACACAGCTCTGGAAAAGCCACCATTATATTTAAAAAAGAAAGTCTTTTTGTATTTTCCAATGGGACATAAGACAGAGCCATAACCTCTCCATTTTTCAGATGTTATAGGTAATGATTTACTATGATAATTATTATATACTGAAGCAAGTGCATTTTCAGACACCAAACTACCACCAGCACCAGAACCAAGAACAACATCAAAATTTTTACCATTAATGATAACTGGTGCTCTTAAAGAGGAGCTTAATATGGAGTTGTCAGAAATATCTTTAATACTTTCAGCATTTTCCACTGAAGATAAATTCATGTCACATGTCTCAGATAAAGTATCCAAATATTGAATATCATGTTCTAACAATAAAACATCACTGATGGCATCATCCTCATAAGAGATATTAATATTACAGTCACTTGAAGTCTCATCAATGTCAAATGCATCATTTTCAGGATCTTCAGTTTTTTCAACAAGATGGATTTTCTTTTCACAAACATGTCCTTTTTGCCATGATTTGTTACATTTATAACAAGTATTAGTTGCATATTTCTTTGGAGTAACTGGAGAAGAGGGTTTACCAGATTTTTCTGGAAGCTTTGGTGAAGGTTTGATTTGGTCATTGGAAGGCCTTGAAAGGTAATTCTATGGCTCATATCTGTGGTTGAGTAATACCTCATTACAGATTTGAATAAAAGAAGAATTTTCCCTCACATGATCAGTCCTGGCTACAATCAAATCTCTCAGCGAGTTTGGAAATTTATAGAGGATTTTGTCTCTCCAAGTATCATAGTCCATTTTTGGATCCATAGCTCTAAGAACTTTTTTTATTTTCATGAAGAAAATAATAGGTCTCTCGGTAGAAGAGGATTTATATTTAGCATTCTCATATAATCTTTGTTGTGCCAATCTGAACTTTGAACCACCAAATTTATTCTCAATCAATGTTTTCCATTCAGCCTAAGTATAGTGATGATTATCTAGCAAGAAAGACTTATACCATATAAGGGCAACATTGGAGAATAAGGAAATCAGCTTAGAGACTATTTCTTCATCTGGCATTTTATAAGAATTTTTTAAATTATCAATTCTTTGAATAAAATGCTGCCAGTCAGATGAAGAATCACCATCAAAGGTGGGATATTGATCCAGTTTAGGCCAATTTTTATGGCTACTTGTCTGTTCAAATTTAGAATTATTCATTGTAATTAATTCCTGAAGCCTGGATAAGTGTTCAGATATTTCATTATTGACAGAACCAGTTGGCTCATGATGAGTATTGAACAACTTTTTGTGGTCCATAGCAGAAGTTAAAGATACTTTGTCAGGCTGCTTATTTGACACATTTAAAGTGATGTAAGAAGCACTGTTTTCATGTTGTTTACCCATATTTCTGAAGGACCTATGAGTAATATTTTCAATCTGACAAACATGTTCATCAGGGATTAGAGTTAACGTAGAGATTTTACCCTCAAGATCAGACAAAGAATTTCTCAACCTAGGAAGTTCAGATAGTTGATCATTAACTTTTGTAAGAGATAAAACATTTCTGTCTTCATATACTAAGAATTTATTACTCAAATCTTGAAAAAAAAATTTCAATGTATTTAATTCCTTATGTAAGGTTGAATTTTCTTTTCTTAATGTAGCATTTTCATCTACAATGGATTTTAAATCATGAACGTTTTTGTGCAAAGTATAAACCTTATCCTCAAGAGACTTGTAGTAATTTTTCAATTATTTTTGATGATCAAGAACAGTATTCAAGGTGTCTTTCAATTTATGATAAGTTGTATCTTGAGCAGAAGAACTTACTTTACAATGTAAATGCAGATTATTCAATATGTCATTCTCAAGTTTCAACAAATCTCTCAGAAGTCTATCTTTGATAAAATTAAAATCAGTAGAATCTTTCAATATTTCCTCAGAAGTTTTCTCAAGCAAGACATATACTTCAGGGGCAACAGAATCATTTCTAATTGCAAGAGAAGGATTAATTAAAGAAGTTGAAGTTAAATGTAAAGGTTCATCAAATGAAAATTTACTAATTACATCATTAGGGCTACTCATAACAGGAAGTCGTCTTCTAATAGGTTTATCAGTTCTTTCATCATGATCAAAAAGGTTACCTGTAGAAGAAGATTTATTATTATAAATACCAAAATTTTTATCAAACAAATCACTCACCATGGCAAGGGAGGAAACTTCCCCTGTGCCTTCTTTTTTCTGCCTCCCTGATAAGATGGGGCTGTTGATGGAATGTTTGTGTCCTGTATAGGCCAGATTGATGAGTTGGTTGATGCTGTGCATTCTGTTGGTAGTGGCTCATGAGATAGTCTCATTTCCACTGCTCCACTTCCAGAGTTTTTTGGTGTTGCTGAAAAAAGTTGGTGGTTTGATGGGACTGATGAGTCTGGTTGGCCTGTGAGGGAGGAGTTAGTGCCTTTCTTTGATTCAAGAGCTCCTTCATTTGCACCCAGAGGGTGTCCACCTTTGATTTGTATTTCATATTGTCTGCCTTTAGTTCCTTTATGTGACTGGAAAAGTTGTTTACCTGTTGTGACATTTGAATCTTTTTTATTTTTATTCCCTTTAAAGGATCTTCCAGATTGATTTGAGGCTTGGCTTCTTTCAGAGTTTTTAGGGGAGGGGGGTTTACCACTCCTCCTGAAATTTATGTGTCCTGAAGAATTTGATTTATATTTGTAAGTAGAAGAATTTTTATAAGTCAATTTGGATGAACCTACAGAGTCAACCTCACATTCTACTTCAATTTCATCCAAATTTAAGTTGTCCATTCTCTCAGTTAAGTTACCAGACATGATAACTAAAAAAATCAATTATTTGTCAACAAGAGTGAACTGATTTTCTTCAAAAAGTGGTTTCAATATTTTAAAACAATATGAATATAATTATTAATATATTATTTGAGTTAAAATAAATTGATAATAAAAATCTTTTTTATTAAGATTATTATTTATCAGATAGAAATAACAATCAAAATAAAGTTATTAATTATACAGGTTAATGTGATTTTATTTATGATATAAAATAATAATCACTAATCATTAAAATGGGACAAATACCAGAGTATAAATGTCAACAAAAATAATAATAATACTAAATTGAGTGGCAATAATTGGGACTAATCACAAAGTACTATTATTGTCAACCAATATTAAAAATAATAAATTAAATGGCAATATTGGGACTAAGCACAGAGTACTATTATTTTCAGCCAATAATATCAAAAATTTAATGAAAAATTAATTTAATAATTTAATCCAAAAATTAATGATCTTCTAAGACTAAGAGGGCTACTCTATTATTGTCCACTAGGAAAATAAATTATAAAAATTATTGGTCACTTACACTCAGTGGCTCAGCATAAAGCTAAGGCACTGTTATTGCAATAAAAAAATTAATTTTAAGAGTTGATAGGTGCAAAGGTTGACTTACAGTAGTGATTGAGAAATTACTTCAAAAAGGAATAAGTATTTAAGAATAAATAAACCTAATATATCAGACCCAAGTTCAAATCAAAGTTGTGGCAAAAATTTGAAAAGTCTTGCAAGGTGGTCTGTGTGTCAAGTTAATTATCCAAAAATTTGTCTTTGTCATTCGGAAAGGCCTCCAATTATCAGCCGGCTTTTCTAGAAGGAGATGAAAATATGGGGAAGAGAAAGAAGAAGGACAAGGATAAGAGCAAAAAGAAGAGGAGGAATGAAGGACTAAAGGATATTTGATGGTAAGATAAAGGATTTTATAGGATTAATGACAGAAAATGGAGCCTATAACAATAGTAAGTAATTTATCTCTCTCTACTTAAATATCAAGTACTAATATTTAAAAACCTCCTAAAGCAACCTTGATAATTTAATTTAGTATTTAATAGGACAGATGTGCCACTATAAACAACAAAATATAATATAGTTATTAAAAATAGATGAGTATTGTAAGTGATGGCTGAAGGGGATTACCCAAGACCTTTTTATAGGCAAGGGGTCCTCTGAAGTGCCACAAATCTGTATATACAAAGTAGTAATAAATTGAAACAAGAAAATAAAAGAAAATAAGTGAAACTTGGATATTGAGAGAAAAATACAAAACAAATAATTAAATTCTCAAATAAGAAATAATTTTCCCAAACTAATTTCCCAACCCAGTTAATTAAAATAGTGAGTAAATATGTAAATTTGTAACATGGGAAGCTGTGAGTAATCTATCAAAAAACAATCATTATAATTTTTACACAATTATTGATATAATCAATTTAAGCCCAAAACATAAATTAGAAATCGTTTTAACTATTCTATTTGATCAATAACCAAATTAAGTGAAACAAGTAATTAATTTAATGAAAAAAAATTAAAATTAAGTATTTTAATTTATTTTATCAAGTAAGTATTTTAACTTATTTAATAAAATATTCTTGAACACAGTTAAGGGTCAAAAAAAGTGCCCAATATTTATGGACTATGACATATGAGAAGATTGATTTAATATATAACTTTAATTAATTAAATTTTAATTGCATTATAGTTTTAATTTTTCAATTGTGATTATAATATAGATCTATTTTCAATTAATTATTAATTTATTAATATTAAATACATAAAAAATATGCCATGATTTATAGAATATGATATATATTATGTTTGATGTAAGTGTAAAAATAATTTATTTAATAATAGAATTTATGTAATACTTTTTTTACTTATTTTAATAAAATGTTTATATAATTTTATTATGTAATAATATATTATTTTAAATGCATAAAATACATCACTTTATTTCCTCCAATAAAATATTATAAATTTTACTGGGCTCCTGAGACAGCCTGGCTGACAAAAGTAATGGACCAATAACCTTGTTTTTTATAAAATTTAATCATGACATGGTTATTCTCTTTCATGGGTCTCCTCAAGCCTATACCTGTGGAAAGTCCCAAACTTATGTTTCAAGAATTGATCTGCATTTTAGCCTGAGGAATTGTCATTTCTTGAAAATTCAGAAAATTGACATTAATTAGTTATTTATTTAATAATTTATGTCATTATATTTAATTTTGATGACTTGAAACCCTTATTATAATAAAATTTATGGAAGGGTATTTCCAAATTTACAAATCTGACATGCGAAATTGATGACTTGAATAAATTTTGGTGATACCTACCTCTTACTTCAATAAAATGCAAGGGGGGTATAGCCAAATTTTCAAAACAAATATAGAGTTTTGTTGACTTACCTTTATTTAGAAATTTAAATTTATTTACTTGAGTTTTAAATTTAAAAAATTCAATTTGTGAACACAAAGAAGTAAAAAATAGTGTGTCAAATTTTGTCATTGGGACCATTTAATAATGATTTTTTTACTTTTCTTGATAAGTTATTCAAATGATGATGGATACAGTAAAAAAAGACAGGAAGTTATAAAATAATTTCATTTCCAAAATATTATAAACAAATGAAATGGGAAAAAAAACAAATATACTAGTAATTAATCAGACATTTTCATTAATTTTTCAATTTCATCAATAGATTTATTAGCTCTAACACATTCTATCATGAAATCTTTCTTTTTGGAATCATCTTCAAGTTGATACTTGAGTTTCATCTGATCCAATAGTAAATTTTACTTAAGAGTTTTCTCATCTTTCTTTGATTTTTCAATATTTTGATTTATATTTAATTTCTTTTCCTCCAGTCTTGTTCCCTATCATCACCCCTTGAAAAGAGCTTATATTTCCTCTCCTCCAAGTCTTGTGCCCTATCATCCCTCTTTGAAGAGATAAATAATTGTTTCTTTTGAAATTTAAGAGTCTCTTGTGCAACTTAAGCTTCACCTAGAGTGTTAAAAAATATTAACCAAAAATGAAACAAAAGTAGACCAAAAAATTAAGAGGTATGCTATCACTTACCAGCATCATGTTTCCTTAAAAATTATTTGATAGAAGAAATAAGGGTTCGAGAATTACTATCTCTTTTTTCATTTTCTTTGACTGCTTAAATTTAGAGTAGTTGAAGGTCTTTACTTTTGTTGGAGGGATTTGGTATATTTTTTTCATCATCATTGTTTCTAGATTCAGAGTCACTTTTTTGTGGCTCATGGATTTGTTAATTGGCCTTTTTAGAAATATGAAAAAGAGAAGTAAATAAAAAAAGATTGAATAGATAAAAGAAAAAACCTTACTGGAGTTAAATTGGGTTGGTTTATATCACCATAATGATCTATAGAAAAGATATCTTGATTGGTTGAATTAAAAAGAGGGGAGGCTTGAGCTGAGGAAGAGGCTTTAAAAAGACTACTCTTGATATCATGTTCAGAGAAAGCATCTTCTACATCCAACATGTTGGTGGGATTAAAATCAGCTTACTCTACAAATATAGAATCCATCTCTTTATATTAAAGACATAAAGAATGAATTTTTTCATCTATAGATTTAATCCCCTTACTGATATCAATGTCAGTAATACTAAAACCAGTGGAAGATGAAAGATTCTTAGCCTTCTTTTATTTGTCTAAATAGTTCTTGAAGCTTCAGAAATCTGTTTTTGCAAAAGATAAATCCTTCCCTTTGTCTTATCTCTTATTTTGTTGGCCATTATAAGATATCCATAGATTTTTGATTCAGGGGGGCATCCTACTTCAGCTGCATTCTCAGTACCAAAACAAGAATCATAATTTGTTTTAGTTTTCAGCCAGTTGATAAGTATGAGATGATCATCTTTTTTTGGTTGAATGGTCTTTGATTTCTCAGCTGAGCGGGGATAAGAGGGAGTAATGGGATTGGAAGAAAGACTGGGGGAAGGCTGCCTTTGAGAAGATCTATGATGAAAAAGCATGTTGAGATATTTTAAGATGAAAAGGAGAAAAAACAAACAGATGAGATAGGAAGGGGTTTTAAACAGAAAGGATGGGAGTGTGCAGCAAGGTAGGGAGGCTGTCACATCCAGAAAGTTGTCCAAGATGTGGTTATGAAAAATTGAGCTTAAAAATGTCAGATTGAGGTGAAAATTGTCACATAAAAGGTCTGATAACACAATTATTAGCAGAAATAATTGTGGAAGATAATTGGGGTATAATGATTTTTATCTGCAATTGATTTAATTGCATATTGGTCCAAATTGATACCCCCTATTATCTTCTGCAATTATTTTTGCTAAAAATTGGGTTATTAGACATTTTACATGTCATTGTTCACCTCTATCCAACATTTTTCAACTCAATGTTTCATAACTACATCTTAAATAGAGTGAAAAGAGACATAAGGATGGCATCCCCAATTATATGTCCTGTGACTTGCTTACAAATAAATCATGGATGTGATGAGTTTGGGATCAGGAATTAGGAATGGAAATTGGGGTGTAAGAGGTGGGATAGTGCATTATTGTGCAATCCTTATCCACTAGCCTTGGGGCTAGTAAATAAAAATCTTCTGCAATTAATAATTTCTGATCCTGGCAAAAAAATTCCTGATCCCTAATTGCAGATCCCTTAACATTGATACCCCCTATTTTATGGTGTATTGATAATAGTAATCAATATGTCAGCCTGTATATCCCCAGGACTGAGTAAAAAGTGCTTATAAGTTATGTTAAACACATGAACTATACATTGGAACAATAAATGAGAGTACACAAACAGTATACATAAGTAAAATTATGATAATACACAAAAAATGCCATTATAACACCTTATATACACGCATATATCCACCTTTTATAAGTCTTATGTACTTAATATTAAGTTTGAATATGTTAGGGTAATCTTAAGAACCTTAAGTATAAGGCTACATAATTTTTAAGTACACTTAAAGCTGTTATATTCATTGTTTTACACAAAAAACAAGAAATGCGCTTTATTTCACTTAAAAGTTGACTATATGCGCTATAAAATTGAGAATATCAACAATGCGCTTTGACAGATCAATTGGGCTCATTTAGAACTATTGATTTGGCTATTTAAATGCATAAAAATAACACTTTTCAAATTTGGTGTTTTTTATGCCAGAAATGGCTTCTGTGTACTGGCTACATACTGCCTGCTTTTTTCCCGTGTGAATAGCTTCATTTTTAGCAAAGTTAGCTTTTTCACACTATAATTACCCCACATTCTACGCCCACTGTGGGGAAACACACTAAAATAGGCGACAGGCGCTTATTTAATGTCCTAGCTTAATTAATAATGCATTGACCCTGTTTATATGCACTAATTTCATTAATAACCTCACTCTTGGCACCTTATTTCATCACCACGCTTAAATTTGCCTAATTTTAGTCAAGGATTTACCCGTGCAAGCGCCTGCCAAGGACTGCATGTAGTTACCCCACATCTCACGCTCTTTTTTAAGTTTTTGGGTGGTTTCTCAGTCAATTTTGGTTATTTTTGAATGGGAATTTCATGTAGTATAATGTCAGGATTAGCCCCTCCATTTCTACTGTAGATCCCCCTTATTATTAAGCTATAATTAACCTCAAAAAGTCTCCTTTAACCTTTTTATAATATTTTTTTCCACGCATATACTCTCTTTTTGTCTTTTCTTTAATTTTGATGGATCTCCCTTATTATTAATAGGATTTTAGTGGTTGTTGTTTGTTTAATTATGTTATTGGTCACTAGGGGCGTTGATGGAGAGGTCTATTACTTGTTTGAAGGTGTCATTAACATTGTATTGGATGGTACATCAAGGTGTTTATTGGGGAACCTAGTGTGTATAAAAGGAGGGGGTTTTTGGTCTTGTTTTCTGCATTCTTTATCATTACAATTTACACCATATAACCAAATCAATTACAATAAACTTCAATTAGTACTTTTATAAGACTTTTGAGTAGTATCTGAATTATTATAATCTATTTTTCTACCAACTAAAAAGATTGTAAGCCACATATAAAATTAGTCAGAATTATATTACTGAGACCTTTATTTTGAATTATATTTTATTATTTGTTGGATTTATACTGCAGTATTCATATAGGACCATTTAAATCTTCTAGACAAAGACTATTCAAGCTAGTTCACGTCCTTGTACTTGACCTTAGCCTGACAATTGGGGGCCTTTCCTCAAGAATTCTGTTATAAGCCAGTAAGTGAAATTTTCAAAAAAAGGTGCACGTAAATAATATCCCTATAGAAATATTTGGATAATTACAACAGGTTGGGGTCACTTATATAGTGATTTCAGAAAAAGAAGCCCTGTTATATAATAAAATTGTGATATTGAATCAACAATTTTACCACTAATTTAACATAAAAATTGTTATTAGTGGGAGTCTGTCAATAGACCAATTAAATTTGTGATCTTTGCAGATAATAAACCAATTAAACTGATTAATTGTTTTCTTTTAACAGGACTCTTAATCTTTTCTTTTTATTGGTTTGTAATATTCATTAAATATTTAGAGAGAATCTTACTAACAGTTGTTTTCTTTTAAATATAAAAACATGGCTACATATTGTAGACCAGTTAAATTAAGTGACCACATAAAAAGCATATTTGACTTTTGGCACTATAAGAGTCAACAACATAGTGGACCAGATCAACAATCTGGAAAAGAGAGAAGCTCAAGGTTTCATAGAAGTCAACCAAGCTCTAGTGGACATAAAGACTCAACCACCAACAGTGGCATCCAACAATTCCATAGCAACACCTCCAGCCCAAGAGGAGGACCAAAAAATTACAGTAAGCAAATGGAAATGGGATTGGTACGCCCAAAATTACAATGATCCTCCTCAACAAGGATCGAGCAGTCACCCTTACAGGGGAAAGCCAAGGAGAGGCAGGGGAAATGGAGTAAGACCTTGGTGAGTCACCCAACTTCTTATGAACAATTACATCAACCTAACAATGAATTACTTATAGGTAATGAGATTGATAAGGAAATATTGGATATAATTGATAATGATTTAAAGGATTATTCATTTGAAAAAAATATGTTAAACTTGTCTTTGCGCAAAGACAATGTAGATAGTTTTATTGATCACCAGGATAATGCTATTAATATTAAAATGGAATCAAATGATGAGTCTTCTGAGTTGGACACAGAAAAAATAGAATATTTTTTAAAAGAAAATCCAATGGAATCAAAGATAATAAGTAAATTATTATTGAGAATTGAAAAATTGGAAGAGTTCTCAAAAGAGTCAAACAATAATACAGAAAAGGTATTATTACAGCTAACACAATCATTGAGTGCAACGGCCAATAGATTAAAAATTATTTAAAATTCAAATAATGAATTAGTCAATGAGAATAAGGGCTTAAAATCTGAGATTAGAGATTTAGAAAATAAATTAGAACACTCTCAGAATATTATAGCTACCATTGAGGGACGTGTTAAATTATCTTTTTCAAATGTAAATAACACCCTAACTCATGTACCAGTAATACAGGATAGGTTACAAAGAGTGGAAATAGAAGTAGCAAACATGTTGAAAAATACTGAAAGAATAAAAGATAACACTTCTTATGTAGCAAGAGTACCTGTTTTCATGAAACATGCAAATGAAACACCAATGATGGAACATGAACATAGTATCATGGGCTCTGAGAATAATAAATCAGTGAAAGATGAAATACATGATCATCTTTCTAAAGTAAGTGAATTACTCAATATTCCTCAGGTTAGGGAAGCAAAAACTAGCCAAAAGAACTGGCCTAAGTTAGATCAGTACCCATCTTTTGATGGAGATTCAAAATCTGATTGGCAAAAATTCATTCAAAGAATTGATAACTTAAAATTTTCATACAAATTACCTGATGAAGAAATTACTTCAAAGTTAATCTCTTTATTTACAGATGTGGCCTTATTATGTTTTGAATCTGTATTGAGTGAGGGAATTAATTACTCTTGGAATGAATGGAAGGCACTTATTGAAAGGCAATTTGGTGGCCCAAAATTTAGCATCACTCAACAAAGATTGTATGAAAAGGCCAGATATGATCCAAATGCGGGAGATAAACCTATGGTATTTTTAATGAATTTAATAAAAATCATGAAAGCCATGGATCCAAAAATGGATTATAAAGAGTGGAAAGAAAAGATAATATACAAGTTACCTATATCAGTTAGAGACATTATTGTAGCTAGAACTGAAACTGTCAGAGACACCTCTGGGTTCATTAATATATGCAATGAGATATTATTAAACCACAAGTATGAAACCAAGTATAGTAATTACAGACAAAGTGTTGACGTGGTAAAACCTACTACAAGTAAGTTACCAGTGGAGAAGAAAAAACCTTCAGCTCCCCTTGTCCCTAAGAGACAAGAAAATAACACTTGTTACAAATGTAATGAAACTTGGGTTAAAGGTCACACATGTAAGAAAAGAATAAATGTTATTGAAACCTCACAGAATTCTGAACCTAGTAATCATGAAGATGAGAATGTGGAATCCAGTGAGGATTGCAAGAGTAACATATCTTACAGTGATGATGAAAATGAGATATTTGTATTAGAACAGGATATAATGTTCCTGAATGATGCTATACCTCATACAGACACATCTTTAACTTCCATAGAGGAAGCTGAAATAATTAAAGATGTATCTCATGATACTTACAAAATAACACCCATCAGAGCACCTATTATCATATGTGGAAAAGAAATGAATGCCATTCTTGACACTGGGGCTGCAGGTAGTGTAGTTTCACTTAATACATTAATGAAACTTGACAGTAAGTATAAGGAAAAACTAGAACCTGTTCAGACAAAGAACTGGAGGGGTTTTGGTTCAATATTAAATCCAATTGGCAAATACAAAACTGCTGTATTCTTTAAATATAATAATGGATATGTGAGAGCAGTTTGTGAATTTGTAGTAATGGATAATATTAATTGTAGTGATTGGTTTATTATTGGCAATGATTTATTGACAAAATTTGGAATTAAACTAGATCCTGCAAACAGTTGTTTCACCATAGGAGTGAATGGTAAAAGGATATTCAAGATATGTTATGAAAATTCAGTGTATGCCATTTCTCCTAGAGAAGAACAACTACAAGGTGGAAGAACTACCAATGAAATGGGTGAATTGGAAAATGAAATCCAAAAGGCCTCTTTCAGTCCTCAACTCTCAAAAATTGAAGAAGAAAATATTTTGAGATTGATTAAATCATATCCTATGGCATTTGCTCATGGTTCAAATTAATTAGGATTGGTCAAAGACCATGAGATGAAAATCTCTCTAAGCTGTGATTTGGACAATATTCCTGGCAGCCTAAAAAAGAAACCTTACCCAGCATCTCCTGCAAAAAGGAAAGATATTGAAGACAATATAAAAATGTTGTTGGAAATGGGTATTGTTGAAAAAGTGGACACAACACCTAAGTATTGTGTCATTTCACCAGTATTGATCTCTTATGAAAAAGATAAGGCAAGATTATGCGGTGATTATAGAGCTCTGAATACATACACAGTAGATGATATTTACCCTCTCCCAAGGATAGCTTCTATCCATGCTACTTTACAAGGAGCAAAATATATTTCCTGTCTGGATGGAAACAAAGGTTACCACCAGATTCCTGTGGAAAGAAATTCTCAAAATTACTTATTAATAACCACACATATGGGTATATATAAGTATGTGGGAATGCCATTTGGCCCAAAGAATGCACCTTCAGTCTTCCAAAAATTGATTGATAGTGTTTTTCATCAGGAAATGGTTGAAGGATGGCTATTGGTCTATATTGATGACATCATAGTGTTTTCAAAAACATATGATGAACATTTAAATCACCTGAAAAGAGTCTTTCAAAGAATGGATGAAATTAATATGACAATTGCATTAAAGAAATGTAAATTTGGATTCCAATCTTTGAAAGTACTGAGACATGTTGTATCTGGTTTACAAATTTGTGTTGACCAGAATAAGGTGGCAGCAATAAAAAACATTGGTATACCTAAAAATGTAAAATAAATTCAAAGTTTTTTAGGTATGTGTGGATATTATAGACAATATATAAAAAATTACCAATCTATTGCAGCTCCTTTGACAACATTAATCAGGAAAAATGAGGCTTTCGTTTGGAATAATGAAAGACAACACGCCTTTTGTCAGCCTAAATATCCTTAGGACTGAGTATTTCTTATGCTTAAAATAAGATAGCCTTAACTAGATTAAGCTTATATCTTAAAATTAAGGTTAAAATAATAATATATATTATTTTATTATATATATATAATTATTATTCTATTATATAATTTATAATAGTTTAAATAGCTTATCCATGGCCTAATAATACTTATTAAGGTGTTAATGGAGTCATAATATACTTATCTTAAGTGATATGAAGTAATTATTGACATACATAAGCTTATATGTATACATAAATCTCATATTCAGTGAAATATGCAGTATATTATGTATATTTAGGTATATAAGTGGGTTTTAGCCCCTTAATAGCCTATAAACTTTGTTTTTCTGCTTATTTTAGGTCATATGGACGAAATCAGTGGACTCACAACGCCTACAGAAGCATAGACACCTATATCAGGCGCATACACCCAGTTTGGACAACTAAAATTACTTCCTTGGATGGTTATTCACGGATTTATGGGTTGGAAGGATGTTTCTGGGTTAATGTGGATGCTTGGGGATGTTATTGGGGGCTTGGATATTTTATTTGTTTCCTTTATATACTTTTAGTTTCATTAAATCTCTTTTTGATTATTTATTTTACCTGTTTCTTTATGGTATCCGCTTTTATCTGGGTTTTCTATTTATGGTATGACTCTGTGTTATTATTAATAGTGATGGAGGGTCCTTACTGGAGGTCTGGGTGTTGAAACTGCTTGAAGTGGACGCCATGGGGAGGTGATGGGCCCTCACAGTGCTGTAATTGCCGGGGATAGCAGTGACATCATCTGGATTGAAGGTCTGTGCACTCCAGTGGATTTGGATATAAGTAAGAAGGGATTTTGACAGTTTATTATCATCATTCAATTACTACACTTCAAACAAACACTACAATACAATTATTAGCATTCAGAAATATATTATAAAGCCCTTATAAATTGATATTATCTTTATATAAGCTATAACTATATTTTATTCTTCTATTTTCCACCACTAGCACGCATTTAAATCCAAGTATTGTGAGTTTTATTTGAGTATAACTATTTTAATAGTCTTCCCCTGAGGTTTAATCACTAAATCATTTATCAATAAGTAGTAGGACCATAAAATAACACTATTATATCATACTTATATACTAGACTATACGGACACCTTTAATAAATTAAAGGAATGTTTAATGACAGCTCCAATTTTGGGACTGCCTGATTTCACCTTACCTTTTATCTTGTACACTGATGCAAGCTTCATAGGCTTAGGTGCTGCTTTACAGCAAAAACAGATAATAAATGGAAAATTATCTGAAGTAGTTATCTGTTATATATCCAGAACCTTAAGAAAAACTGAATTAAGGTATGGTGCCACACAGTTAGAATGTTTAGCCATGGTGTGGGCTTTGGAGAAGCTTCATTACTATCTGGAAGACCAGAAGTTTGAACTTATAACAGATTGCAGTGCAGTAAAATCATTGCTAAACATGAAAACACCTAATAGGCACATGTTTAGATGGCAACTAGCTGTACAAGAGTACAGAGGAAGAATCACTACGCAATATAGGGGGTGGACTTGCTAGCAAGTCCTCAACCTGAACTCAGATGGAACTCAGATGGAACTCAGACTGAACTCAGACTGAACCCATACTGAACTCTACTTGAACACCCACCTAAAACTGTTCTGCTGAGTGGTGTTCATCCCTGATTGTATGGTTCCTTTATCAATAGCTCAATGTGTGTTCAATCTATGGTGAGTTTGGGTCCAAGGTTGCGGACTTGCTAGCAAGTCCGCCCCCCATATTGTGTGGTGAATGACAATCACTCACAGAGCAGGAACATTACATTCTAATATGGATTTATTATCTAGAAGTCCTTTTCCAAATGATGCTTACAACCCAGCTTATGTACCTGAAAATGAGGTTATACATATATTTGGGATTTATATAGTGGATTTAGAAGAAGAATTTATGCAAACCATATTCGAAAATTATTCATCTGATAAAGATTTGTCTAAACTATCTACCACTCTTAATGATCCAACAAATGCCTCCATGAGTGCATTAATTAAAACCTTGCCTCCAAAGTATAAAAATGCATTGGAAAAAGGTAAATTATCGATTTAAGATGGATATATATATTACATAAAAAAGTTAAGTAATGTTATAGTAATACCACCTTCTATGAAAGAGTTAATGTTGAGCACTTGTCATGATGACATATTAGCTGGTCATTTTGACTTTAACAAAACATTAACCAGAGTTAAAAATACAGCCTGGTGGATAAACATGAAAGAAGATGTACAAAAATACATTGAAACATGTGACTCTTGTCAGAAATCTAAAAGATTAACTGGTAAGAGAGCTGGGTTGTTACAACAAATAGAGCAGCCAAAAGCTCCATGGGAAATTATAAACATGGATTTTGTAACTGGCTTGCCATTAGCAGGAAAAGAAAGTTTCAATTCTTGCTGGGTAATTGTGGATAGATTAACAAAAATGTGTAAGTTTATCCCTACCCATAAAGAGGTATCTGCAAAAGACTTGGGATTATTAATGTGGACTCAGATGATGAATACTGCTGGGTTCCCCAAAGCCATAATCTCTGACAGAGATCCTAAATTTACCTCAGAGTTCTGGACATCTTTGATGGAAGTATCAGGTTGTCAATTAAAATGGTCTACAGCACACCATCCACAAACTGATGGGCTGGCTGAGAGAATGATACAAACTCTAGAAGACATGATCAGAAGATATTGTGCCTTTGGATTAGAATACAAAGACAATGAGAAATTCACACATGACTGGGTAACATTAATTCCTGGCCTTGAATTTGCTTATAATAGCACAACTCATTCTGTAACAGAGAAGAAACCATTTGAACTCTGGCTGGGATACGTACCAAATACCCCAGTAAATCATTTAAATAAATTAAAAAGGTTAGATAAACACCCTGGTACTAAATCCTTTATTCATATGCAACAAATGTGTAGAAAGCATGCTGAAGAATGCATACAAAAAGCATTTGAATATGAAAAGAAAAGGTGGGACAAATCTCATAAAGAATTTGAATTTAAAAAGGGAGATGAAGTCCTCATATCAACACTACATTTTAACTTACAAGGTAATTTTAAATTAAAGGACCCCTTTGTAGGACCTTTTGTAGTAAACAAAATGGTTGGTAATAATGCAGTGGAAGTCATATTATATGCTCCATATGATAGGAAACATCCAGTTTTCCCTATCTCATTATTAAAACCTTACCATGCAAATGATCCTGACTTATTTCCAAAAAGAAGGAAAAGGCCTAAAAAGCAACCTGAAGAAATTGTGGAAAAAGCAGAGATTGAAAAAATACTCAAGAAAAGAATCCTCACTAAAGAAAAAGGAACTGAGTATTTACAAAGATTTAAAGGGAAATCAAATGAATTTGATAAATGGATACCTGAAAAAGAAATTTCTAATTTATCCACCCTTCTTAAAAAATTTAAACAGAAATAAATTTCTGTTCAACCATCTGAGGGGTTAAAAAACCAGTACTCATAATATTTTATTATGTTTTATTTCTTTAAAGTTTAATCTTTAATGCTACAGAATTATTCTGAATACCTGAAAATTACAAATAAATAAATAAAATGTATAACTTATCATTTTTTTTATTGTTTTTTTTGGGTGGGCGAGTGTCAGCCTGTATATCCCCAGGACTGAGTAAAAAGTGCTTATAAGCTATGTTAAACACATGAACTATACATGGGAACAATAAATGAGAGTACACAAACAGTATACATAAGTAAAATTATGATAATACACAAAAAATGCCATTATAACACCTTATATACACGCATATATCCACCTTTTATAAGTCTTATGTACTTAACATTAAGTTTGAATATGTTAGGGTAATCTTAAGAACCTTAATTATAAGGCTACATAATTTTTAAGTACACTTAAAGCTGTTATATTCATTGTTTTACACAAAAAACAAGAAATGCGCTTTATTTCACTTAAAAGCTGACTATATGCGCTATAAAATTGAGAATATCAAAATTGCGCTTTGACAGATCAATTGGGCTCATTTAGAACTATTGATTTGGCTATTTAAATGCATAAAAATAACACTTTTCAAATTTGGTGTTTTTTATGCCAGAAATGGCTTCTGTGTACTGGCTACATACTGCCTGCTTTTTTCCCGTGTGAATAGCTTCATTTTTAGCAAAGTTAGCTTTTTCACACTATAATTACCCCACATTCTACGCCCACTGTGGGGAAACACACTAAAATAGGCGACAGGCGCTTATTTAATGTCCTAGCTTAATTAATAATGCATTGACCCTGTTTATATGCACTAATTTCATTAATAACCTCACTCTTGGCACCTTATTTCATCACCACACTTAAATTCACCTAATTTTAGTCAAGGATTTACCCGTGCAAGCGCCTGCCAAGGACTGCATGTAGTTACCCCACATCTCACGCTCTTTTTAAAGTTTTTGGGTGGTTTCTCAGTCAATTTTGGTTATTTTTGAATGGGAATTTCATGTAGTATAATGTCAGGATTAGCCCCTCCATTTCTACTGTAGATCCCCCTTATTATTAAGCTATAATTAACCTCAAAAAGTCTCCTTTAACCTTTTTATAATATTGTTTTCCACGCATATACTCTCTTTTTGTCTTTTCTTTAATTTTGATGGATCTCCCTTATTATTAATAGGATTTTAGTGGTTGTTGTTTGTTTAATTATGTTATTGGTCACTAGGGGCGTTGATGGAGAGGTCTATTACTTGTTTGAAGGTGTCATTAACATTGTATTGGATGGTACATCAAGGTGTTTATTGGGGAACTTAGTGTGTATAAAAGGAGGGGGTTTTTGGTCTTGTTTTCTGCATTCTTTATCATTACAATTTACACCATATAACCAAATCAATTACAATACACTTCAATTAGTACTTTTATAAGACTTTTGAGTAGTATCTGAATTATTATAATCTATTTTTCTACCAACTAAAAAGATTGTAAGCCACATATAAAATTAGTGAGAATTATATTACTGAGACCTTTATTTTGAATTATATTTTATTATTTGTTGGATTTATACTGCAGTATTCATATAGGACCATTTAAATCTTCTAGACAAAGACTATTCAAGCTAGTTCACGTCCTTGTACTTGACCTTAGCCTGACACAATATATCATAATGAAATATGTGATTCCATTATTAAAATTGAATTTCATTATAAAATTATAATTTAGTATGAGTATTAGTATAATAAATTTTTCTTGGGTTTAGATTTTCTAAAGTTTTTTTGTTCATGACTTCACATTTTGAATGAATTAGGATAAATCAGGATGGGTATAATATTAGATAAATATTATAGGATAGCAAAAATAATTTAACAAAATGACAAAGAGGATAAGTATAACAATAGATAATGAACCAAATAAATAAATTGTGCATAATTTTTCAAGATCTTTATGAAGATAATATGTATTAACTTTATTGTTATTATTTTTATTTTTTGTTTCAGATAAAATCAAATCAAACATTTTGAGCAGTACAGCCATTTATTTTTTCCCTACATGTAAAAATAGAATAAATAAATAATTCTTCAGTTATATCTAGTTTTTGCTGTCTAGAATATGGATTTCAAAGATGAAGAAATCAAAACCCTTAATGCATACAAGCAAAAACTTATCAACATTTACCTTCCTCCTCTCTCCCTTTCTTTTACACTACTATATCAATCAATATATATGATAAGTTCATACCCATGATGAAAAAAATAAAATAACAAATCAAAAGGAGATAAATATAAAAAAGAATACACAACATGAATCAAAACTCCTTCTAGCTTTTAATTTAAATCTCTTCTTTATTCCCCCTTTTTTTTCCTCGTTTATATTTTCATTTCAAACCTTATCGTTTTTCCGATGGTTGATCATTTGTATCGAAACCCTTTTTTTGATCTTTCTTCTTAACCTCCAGACGAATAGAACCACAGCCGAAATAGAGCCTAGTAAAAAAGTCGATATTATAATCATACTGATTTTAAGTAATGATAGAACTGAATGGATCGTCCCATATTTTCTTTATTTATCCGATACGTAGTAAAATATTAATTATTATATTTTAAAATTGGTTTAAACGAATAAAGGAGTATAAATAAATAAGAAGTATGCCAAAAGGTTAGCTGATTACTTTTAAATGATATGATGATAAACCCAGTAAGTAAAGAGAGAAAAAAACCAACACATACCCTAAGATATACTTCATTCTATAAATTCCAATAAAAGATTGTTGGAGCTTTTTTTATATTTTATTAATAATTTCAAAAATTTTGTAAAGATAGCAAGAGTACAAAGAGTTAAATAGTTAGTTTTTGGTGCTAAATAATAGAAAAATTGACAAGAACTAATAAGATGGCGAAGATCAATCTGCGAAAAAAAAGGTTCACCAAAGAATGAGATAAGTTTGATGAACACGTATTAGATGATGAAGTTGATAGTGCGCAAGGAATGATGACTGGGGTTTGTTGAGTGAGAGGAGCTTGAGATGAGGTAGATGTGGCAAAATTTTTGGAAAATACCGTTTTTGGTGAATATTTAACCTAATTTGAATGAAATTCTTTTAAATATGAAAATATTGATTCTCTTTTGAAGGTGAAAGATAAAATAAAAATTTGAAAAAAAAAACTCACCACAGGTGTAGATGATTTAGTTGTTGGCGCTGGTGTTGGTAGTGCTGCTGGAAGGTGAAGGTGAGAAGAAGAGGAAATGGGTAATGGGGTTGGAGAATGAGTGGAAACCCAAGGCCAATCAGTAATTACCCCTACTTCTACCGTGGTCACCACCGGTACACTCGAAGCTATAGGAGAAAGCGCGGTGACAAAAACGCGGTGAGCAAATGGCAGCGCGCGAGAAATTGTGGCCGGCGCAAATCGGGGATCAGCATCCACTTCCCAATCTAAATCTGCATCAGGATCTACTTCTATATCTATATCTTGATCTGCATTGATTCCAATTGGCCTTCGTTCTTTACTGAGAACCATCCCTCGACACAAAGGAAGGCCAAGAAGTATAACGCCATAAAAAATAGATAAAGTCAAGGATAGTGAGAGCCCATGATAGCGGTCATTAAACCGACCGCGCGGAAAATTCTCTTCTCTTTTCCCTTTCTCTGCTCTTGTAGAAGCTATCCTTCTATGCATCATTTTTCCAAAGGGTAGAATTTTCTAGCTGGCTCTCCGTGTAATTGGTAAACGAGGCTATTTAAGGATTTACTGATTTATTGCAATAGACTATTGAATGAGAATTTAAATCAATTACCAGTTACAAATATATATCGATACCATCAATTGGTGGTTTATAAGGAAATAAAAATAATCAAATAAAAGAATGTGGCAACTCAAAACAATTAAAGAAAGAGAATATTTATACTTTTCCATCTCAATCTCGCAAGTAATCAAGAAGGCATACAAATGAATAAATAAACTTTCAGCACGAATCCACAAAAAAAAAAAAAGAGAGAAAAAAAAAAAGAGAGAAAAAAAAAATGAAAAAAATGAAAAAAATGAAAAAAATGAAAAAAATGAAAAAATGAAAAAAATGAAAAAAATGAAAAAAATGAAAAAAAATGAAAAAAATGAAAAAAATGAAAAAATGAAAAAAATGAAAAAAATGAAAAAAAAAGGAAAAAAAGAAAATGAAATGAAATGAAAATGAAAGAAAAAGAAAAGAAAAAGAAAAAAAAAAAAGAAAAAAAAGAAAAAAAAAAGAAAAAAAAAGAAAAAAAAAAGAAAAAAAAAAGAAAAAAAAAAGAAAAAAAAAGAAAAAAAAAAGAAAAAAAAAGAAAAAAAAAGAAAAAAAAAGAAAAAAAAAGAAAAAAAAAGAAAAAAAAAGAAAAAAAAAGAAAAAAAAAGAAAAAAAAAAGAAAAAAAAAGAAAAAAAAAGAAAAAAAAAAGAAAAAAAAGGAAAAAAAAAGAAAAAAAAAGGAGAGGAAGAAAGGATTCTGTTGTTGGGTGTTTGAAGATTGAGATGTCAGCGGGGTATATTGTATATCGATAATCCGTTGAGAAACTCCGATAGCAATCCTTGAAAACCACATCAAGTCAACATCACCAACATTATTAAACAATCCGCAACATGATGACCAACAAATACAGCTACTTCAAAAGCCCTTTCAATTTTCTAGTCTACCATCCCTTTTCAAAAACATGGATTAATGTCGCTTTTTTTTTTGAGGGGGGTGAGAGGCAAGAAAACCGCAAGCTTTCTGGAAATAGTAGTGACCAAATCATAAAAAAAAAATCAGGGCAAGTTAAGATTAGATTAGGAGCTGGTCAAGGGTGTTGTTGCATAAACACGTTCAATAAAGCAAGCAATCTTCATCATCATATGCACACAGATAAACAAAACAATAAGGGAAAACCCAATGTACAAAAGACCAAAAGATTTGATCGTTCATGCTTATTTAAAATATATTGACGACCGGACTAATCAGATATTCTTACTAAATTTCTTTTCTTTAAAGAATAATCAAGAATGTTTTATCAATTCAAATAATTACTTATCGATTATATACTCTAAAGCAAGCAACTCAATTAATTATCCTTGGCAAAAAGAGTACAAAGGGCCTCCATGTAAACGACGAAAGAGTGAATAACAACGGCAGACTGCCAAACTAAATCGCGCATCGGCGTATCAACGAACGGACTGTATGCGGCCATGGACAGGTGAGCTGCGATAAAGTAGGATAATATGATGATACTAGTGTAATATATCCATGCAGCAGTACTTCAATAGATCAACTAAACCTTAAACGTATGATTCTTCAATTCTATGCCTTTCTTCTCATAATCTTCCAATCAATTCTAAAGACATGAAAATAACGATATTTCCGGAGAAACTCAACTCTCCGGCGCATAATGGGTGTTAGCTGCTCTAATAACTAAGCTAAAGAAATTGATGCAAGATGTTATCCACTGCAAATTTAAAAACATAAATAAAGATAACCATTGTAAACCCTACCATTCATTCATGGGAAGACACGGAGATTTAATGTAGTCAGATTTCTCGGCAATTGCAGCAAACATGTGTGTAAAAATACATTATACTTCTTTATCTATAAGTAAAAAGGAAATTCAACCTTTATCTATATTGAAAATGGTTGATGCAGATTGATAAATTCTCTTCTCAAATTTTATAACAAAATCTAGCGAGTTACATCATTTTGACAACAGAAATAGCCAGATTTTGCTATAAAAATTGACAAAAACCTTTGAAAACTATAGCAACTGTCTCTAATACAGCTATAAAATATCTTGATAGACCATCTGCACTTATTGCGGCCGTCTCTGTGTAGAAAGTATTATTTGGTCAAAATAATATATACATATATATTTAGGAGGGAACGATAAATGGAAACTGATTCAGAATATAAGTTATGACACTATGTGCAAAAGGTCTGAGTTGTTTGCATAGCGACACCCCGTCGCATTCATTTCTCACTGTTAAAAACAAAAACTACAATAAAAACTCCAATGCTTTTTCATTACTACAGCTGAACTGTCTCTAAAACAATTGGTTGAGCATCAAAATGCTCAACCTCAGCAATACCTGTTCATTTTTTTTTTTGCACAGACCTTCCCCTCAGCTGCCTTGAAGTGCCCTGTGCACCAGTTTTTCAAGAATATGAAGAAAGAATCATTGGGCTTGATAAATGGGTGCACAGGGCACTTCAAGGCAGCTGAGGGGAAACTCCGTCCAAAAAAAAAAAAATTGAACAGGTATTGCTGAGGTTGAGCATTTTGATGCTCAACCAATTGTTTTAGAGACAGTTCAGCTGTAGTAATGCAAAAGCATTGGAGTTTTTATTGTAGTTTTTGTTTTTAACAGTGAGAAATGAATGTGAACAGGTGTTGCAATGCAAAAAGCTCAGACCTTTTGCACATAGTGTGAGTTGTATTGAGCTTATATCTATAATAATAACATGTTAAGAAGACAATATAGCACTAAAAATAATTTTATACCACTCAAAGCTTATGAACATCAGGTTTGACACTTTATTAATGAAAAGAATGTAAAAAAGGATGATTTTAATGTAACTTAATCAGATGCACCTTCTTTCTCAATGGTCATTTTTTGTTGGTCATTAGAATATAAACAAACAAGATGGATTGAAGGCAGAAACAAAAAAGTGTTCTTATACTGAGCTACCCACTGGTTCTAAAGTAATACATTTTTTGGAGACATGACATCAGGCAATAACATGACAAAGAAAAATCAGTTTTATCTTTTTTTCTCTCTTTTTTTTGATCTAGATGAGGAACAATTGAAGTTACAAGAAGTGATCTACCTGCTCAAAAGTTACCCAAGGAAAAAAAAAGAAATGAACATTCTAGTTTGAGTTTGTCAAATATTACTTTCTATAAAAACTAGATTCATAAATATGAAAATGTGAGAGCTTATTGTAAGGAAAAACAATATTTCAGAGTAATGCAGATGATTTTTTTAAAAAAATGATTAAGCCTTTTTTTTGGGGGGGGAATTATATTTCAACATCAGAGGTAATGTCATCCTTGGTGATGTTAATCCCAGTGCAACTCAATTTACTGAATTTCAGTTTGATTGAACTTATCCCAGCTACAAAATTTATCTTCCCTAATAGAAGGATATCTTGTATATATATATATATATGTAGGTATATATTTCTTACAATCTCATCCAGTAAAGTGGCATGAAGGGATTAAAGACATAATGAGCTAAATACATGAAGAGCAGAGAAATAGTAAGAATAAGTAGGAAATTCCCAAGACACAAAATAAATAACACTTAGATAAGAGTCAATTATTTAAAAAATCTGCTAGATTAAGCTAAGTGTTAAGTGTAGTATAGTAATAGCTTAGTGATTGTTGATTACATACCATGTATGTAGTCTGTGGTGCATCTGACACATCTAACTCTGGTTCACTCTGGACAAAGTGCTAAAAATGCTACCATAAGTGAGTTAAAAAACAATATTGGTTCACTCCACCACAACATTTCATAAATACTTGTGACAAATGATTCTCTCACTCCTTCTCTGGCTCAGAATCTTCCCCATTTCATCATCTGGCTGTGACAAGACTGCTTGCCACATAACTCCCCTGGAAACATCTCCCAAAAATATGGTGTCACATCCTTCATCACCTATTTTACAACCCTTTACTTTCTCTCCTATTTTGATTCCTCCCTGTGCCTCAAATTCTTTTCAGAAATTGAATTGCTTATTTTCTTCTTGCCAAAATCCTAGCAAGGTTACTCCACCCCCTAAAGCTTCTGGCTCACATGCAAAACATTTATCTCAACATTTGCATTCCAATCAAATGCACCACAGGAATCATGAGAGTCTGCATGTATCTGACTGTGTATCTGACACATCTGTGTCATCAAGTACTGATGAGGATACCCTATCAATATAAAAGGGTAAAGATTGTAGTGATATTATAGAGAAAATTATTCAGAAGACAAAGAAAATGGTGAAATTGAAGTCTGATGGATCTAATTGGCAGATATGGCTTAAAAAATTGCACCTATTTTTAAGCTGAAATGTATGTACCATTAAATACACTAATCATCCTAATTCTATTCATGATGCAATTTAAACATTTGAGGACAAGATTAGCTGGCATATCCTCTACTATATGCTTGAAGAAAAACTTCAAGGTTTCATTTATTTTGGCATCACATGCTATAAAGCCTTTTCTATTCTCAGTTCCAAGGTTTACAAAGCTTCTCACACTACTTGCCTGTATCTTTTTAATGATGTTCTAACAATTAAAAGAATACCTTTCAACAATTTCATGGACCTTGGAAAAAAATTTAAGTCTATTTTAGAGGCAGTTCAATGGTCAGATTTTGTTTTTGGTTTTGATGAAATGGAAGCAGTTTTTACATAGCTTCTATTAACATCATCAGTCAATCACCTTTCCAATGAAGCGAATTGCCATTTTGAGTTGTGTTGAGACATCTCTCAACCTTCTTTTGATGAAATGATGAATGTTCTTCAAAATTATTTTGTTGATTCATCAAAAACTACATCCTCCACAGCTCCTACCATCTCTACAGCTTTTGAAATTTCAACCAATCAAGATTCAATTTAATATCTGGCTTTCAAGAAGGGAAAAAAAACAGTTAACAACCTGGAAATAGAAAACCTGACTACTCCTGTTTTTACTGAAAATCCACTGAATATTACCAAGAAAAATGACCTTATGATCCTAATAGTAAAATTTTTAATGTTACAGTTTGGGGTCAACATGAAGCTTTTTCTTGTTATAATAAAGAGGAAATCAACATCATATGCAAATCACTAAACAACAGAAATGGAAAACAGTCAGCTCAAAACTCCTCAAAACCCCATTTAAAAAAATCAGTTGTAAAGTGCTAGATTCTCTCACTAACACACTAAAGTAACTGGATTTTAGTACTGACAGTTGAACAGAAGATAAAGATGGTAAAGATAGTCAAGGTGATTTTGATTCTGGTGCTACACATCATGTCACTGGTGATTTAAGTCTTCTATCTGACTTCAAAAGTTTGAAAACTCCTATTCCAGTCAAAAAAGTAACTGATTCTGGTACTGATTTCATTACCAGTCAAGGTAATGTCTTCATTAAAGGATTTGGAGAAGAGTTAGTTACCATCAAGGGTGTGTTTTATTTTGAAAAAGCAAAATCTGCTCTTATTTCTTCACTTGATCTTTTAGATAATGGCATTTCTCTTTCATTTAGCAAAAATGATGATTATATTATTTCAAAAAAATATTCTTTCTTGCTCTTAAACATCTTCTGGGAAAAAATGGACAGTTGATCAGGTTTATCCTTGTGATCTAGAGACAAAAGTTTTGGAAATGAGTTATTTTAACTCTTTATCATATGATACCCTTCCTTCCCCTCTTTCCTTTTCATCTCTATCCCAAAACACTTCCTGAGTAAATGATGGATTGGAATTGTCATCTTGGCCACACTAGCACCAGAGTTCTACAAAGGATTTCCCAAAAAGGTCTTTGTAACAATGAACCATCTTTTTTTCCTTCATTCAAACTACACTGTGATATTTTTTCAGTTTCAAAAAGTAAAAGTAAATAGATGTGATTTGAATCCAAGCATACACATGAACTCATGGATCTAGTGGTTTCTGATTTAGTAGGGCCCATGGTTGATATCACAGATAAGAGTGAGGTTTATGTGGAAACCTTCAGATAATCTTTTTCAACTTATGAAGATATTTTTGTTCTAAAGAGGAAGTCAGATGTTCTTGATGCTTCTATTAACTTCACAACTGAGTTAGAAAACATCACCAATCACCATCTCAAAATCCTCAGAGCTGAAAATGGTAAACAATACATGAACAAGAAATTTTCTGAATAACTATCAAAAAATGGCATCCTCCATGAACACTCCATGCTTTATAATCATGAACAGAATGTTGTGGCTTAAAATTTCAACAAAACTATTGGTGAAATTGCTAGGACCATCATTCTTGCATCAAACCTTCATTCCATATTTTAGACTTTTTCTTATTGTTAGGCATCTTACATCCACAATAGATTACAAAATGTGAAAGTTACCAACAGCACAAAATATCAAATAATTTTCAACAAGAAAGCAGACTTTTCACCTATCAAAAGGAATCTAAATTCAAAGTTAATTTATCATTCATTTTAAATCAACTGAAATTTGGTGATTTTGCAGCAGAAGAAAATATTGCTGCTCAGGATGTTATGGTTGACACCAGAAAAAAAATCTGGCACCTTCCAGCAGGTGCCTATTCCTTACTGAGCTATGGTAGTTCAATTGGGGTGAGGCACCTTCTAGCAGGTTCCAACATTTTTTTCATGGTGATATTTCATTAACAGCAACACTTGTAAACTTTTTGATTGCCTGCCTAAAACTTTCAAGAAGGCAATGAAGAAACCAGATGTGGTTGAATGGAAATCAGCTTGTAATCAAGAATTAGACAACATGTCTAATATAAAGATATAGGATATCTTACCTTTTCCTCCTAAAAATAATTTCACTGGTTCTAGATGGGTTTTTCCTCTCAAAAAAGATGAGTTTGAAAAGATAATCAAGCACAAGGCACAATATGTGGCTCAAGGTTTCAAGCAAGCTGAAGGCATTGATTTTGATGATACTTTTCAATACTTTGGTTTAATTTTAACTCTAGTAGCAACCTACAATTTGTCAGTCAAAAATTTTCATGCCACTTCAGCATAAACCACACA
Source organism: Hemileia vastatrix (assembly GCA_030280995.1). NCBI lineage: Eukaryota > Fungi > Basidiomycota > Pucciniomycetes > Pucciniales > Zaghouaniaceae > Hemileia > Hemileia vastatrix. The sequence continues at coordinate 15,230,204 of JASXTE010000006.1, read as the reverse complement.
ATATTTGGTGGGGATTTGCTAGCAAGTCCTCAACTTGAGGTCAGATGGAACTCAGATGGAACTCAGTATGAACTTAGATGGAACAATTACTGAAATGTGCTTGAAAACCAACTTGAACTATTGTACAAACCTAGCTGAATCTTTTGTGGTATAATAATGAAAGTGAAATGAATTCATCTTAAATTTTGAATGAAAAAAGTTTCAGTAATCATTTCAAACACTGTACACCTCAAGCATATAATTTTGAATCAGTATTTTAAATTATAGTTCAAGTTGGAGTTGAAAAATCATTTAGAACTTTCAATTTTTCAAGGGATATTTTTACTCTAATTTATTACTTATTTAAAATAGATTGAAACATATTAAAAATCATATTTAAATATTTAATATTGTTTGAAAAAAATTACCAGAATTTTCAAAACTACACATTACAGAGAACTATTATAAATTGAATTTTTTTATTCACATTTTGATATTTTTTAGTCATGTAACATTATTTTGAGTCATTAAAAGTGAAATCAAATATTCACTTTCTGAGTGATATTCAGTATGTAAATGTTAAATGATAATTCATATATATAATGATATTAATTTTGAATATTCATCCAAAAAAATATGCATAAAAAATATATATTGAATATGCGTATGAAAATTCATATTGAATAAGCATATGCTAAATTCATATTGAATATTTTTATGCAATGAAATAATGAATATGCATACAAAAATTAAATTGCGTATAAATGTTAAAATTTATATTGAATAAAATATTTTAAAAAAATCAGCATAATTTGATTTTATGTTATATTATGTAATTTTTTAAATTGATTTTATTTTACTTTATTTTATTATTCTTAACACACTTATTTTATTTTATTCACCATCTCAATTAAATCAAATCAAATTATATTGTATTGTGTTGTATTTTATAATATTGAGTTGTATTTGGTTCTGTATTATATAATTTTATTTTATTTTATTTAAATTTTATTTCATTTTATTGAAATTTATTACATTCCTTTTCAAAATATATAATAACAATTTATTTTGTTTTACCTCATTTTATACCATTTGTATTTATCTTTCTTTAATTTTAGCTATTATACTCATCTATCCAACTTTTTTATATTAAATTACATTATAATAAGTCTTAATTTAATTTAATTCATTTTATTACATTTGATAGATGCTGTTGTATAGCCATTTAGAAGCATTAAGTTGGTTAAAATTGGCTGATGAGCTCTGGTGTATGGCCTTAGATCAGAGTTCACAGGCAAAAAATTGGATGTGGTACCCTGAGGTATGGCTGTAGATCAGAGTACACATGCACAAAAATGGTTGGTGAACTCTTATGTAAAGCTGTAGATCAGAGAAAACATGCTCAAAATTGTATGTGGCACTCTGACCAACGGCCATAGATCAGAGTACACATGCATAAAAATTGTTGGTGAACTCTGATGTAAAGCTGTAGATCCGAGGTCACATTCTTAAAATTGAATGTGGTTCTCTGATCTACAGCCATATATCAGAGTAACACATGCATGAAATTGGGTTGTGAACTCTGATCTATGGGTTTATATAAGAGTTCACTGGCTCATTTTGAGAATTCAAAGACTGTTTTTGCACATGCAATATCACCTTTTGAAATAAAATAAGATAATAAAAATTAAATTAAGATGTAAAGGAATAAAATATACTAAAACAAAACAAAACAAAATTAAATTAAATTAAATAAAATACAAGAATAGTAAGTTAAATGAAATGAAGTATAATATAGTATAATACAGTATTGTATAGTATGATAGAATAAAATAAAGCAAAATACAATCAAATAAAATAAAATGAAGTAAAGTAAATATGTTTTTAAAGGGCATCATAAAAATTAAAGAAAATTTTTAACTCATTAAGAAAAATTATTAAAAAAATTAACTTTTTTCATGAGCTAGGTTTTTTCAATTTAGTCGAAAGAATATAGATATACCAATGCATTAAATATAAACTACAGACAGACCTTGAAGCCTGACAAGCTGTTTATAAATATATATAGGGGTAAATAAAATAGTTTTTCATGAATAGGGCTCTTATAGCTCTCATTTAAAAAAACTGAATACAAATGAGTTTAATAGGTCTTTTTATTCCTAGATACCTATGTACTTAAAGTTAAAGCTTATCATTCACAGAATATAGCATTTTATTCATTGTTAAAACTTTAAAAAAAAATTCAAAGACATTAAATCTTTTTCATGTTTAACTTAATTTGAATAATGCTTAGGATGAGATTTCCATTGGGAGTTCAATCAGAGATCCATCAAGACTGAGATTAACCTTGTGATAAGATATTAAAAAATTTATAAAGATATGATTCTATTAACTAAATGTTTTTGAAAAAAAAATTACTTAGGCAATAGAAGGATGAACATTAAAACAATATAATTGAAAAATGTCTTTGAATTTATTGAAAATAACTTGAATTTATTTTTTTTAGATGATTATGCAAAAATTAAAAGTTGAAGCTCAAATTTAAAACATGTAAAAAGGTTTTGTATGAAATTTCAGGTGGAATTTTATGGAGATTAGAAAAAAAAACATCTGTAACAGAAAATCAGCTCACTGTAGGAGATTAAAATTCAATAAATTCATCCAAAAACTGATTTTTAAATATATGAAATAATATTTAATTATAAATTTTATTTAATGTAAATTCCTTATTCTAATTTTTACTAAATATCTTTGAGATATTTGAGTTTTATTGTTGGTTTTTTTTTCTCAAAATATTTTATAGATAAAAAAATTTGACTGATTTTTCAATGATATGTATAATTATAATCATCATAAAATAAAATTATTGGAAAAAAGGAGTGTATTACTATGTATTGATTAATTTCAATATTTCATTACTTTTAATTTTCTCAATTTTGTTATTAATATAAGTAGTAAAAACTTATGTATCTTGAGTTACTGAAGATCTATATGAAGCTATGAACTAGAATTTAATTCCAGTTAACTTTATAATTGAGTTCTCCACTTTGGTATAAGAGGGTGAAGAGTTTAAGGCCATAACTCTGTATTCATAAGATTGAAATAAAGCTGTGTCTGTAGTAAGAGATATAAGATGAAGGTGAATTCTGATGTTTGGTGATACAATAGCATCCCCCCTCTTATTTTTCAAAAAACTTATTTCAATTTTTCTCAACCACTTTCTCTAATTTTCTCACTCTTACTAGCAGCTTTATATGTGATCATATTTGCTCAACAAATGTTTTTCTACCTTTTTTTTACCTTTCTCTTTTCTCTCCTCCTTTTCCTTTCACTCCCTATCACACAAATCTTAATCTGTTTCTCATCCCATCAAATTTCTCCCCAATTCTTCCAATACCCTTCAATAAAAAATTAAACCCATTCTGATCTGTTTTTCTCTCCTCTATTATATTAATGGTCACTTTAAACCCATTTTTCTTCCCTCTCTACCCCTTTTTTTAAACCTATATCTCCAACTTTTATCATCACTCTCTGCTTTTTTCTACACTCACCCTCTCATCAATCCCTTTTCATTTCCTTCTCAAAAAAATTATCTTGGTTTTTATGAGCTATAAAAGGCATAAAGGTCTGGGGAAGTGATAAAAAGGGATAGGAAGAAGTGGAAAGGGGTAGAGACACTTTTAAAGAGTCTGAGAGCATTTGATAGCAGAAGAAAGGGTTTAAAATTATGGAAATAATTGTTTTGAGAGAAAAGAAAAGAAATTTTTCACAGGGAAATAATATTGAAGAAATTTTTTCATGTAAGACAGAAGGTAGAAATTGAGAGGTATGTAATAGTGTTCTACAAAATTAAATAATAATAAAGTAAGTGAAATATGTTATAAATAATGGAAACAGGAATAGAATCAACTCAAAAAAACAAATTGAAATCAAACAAACCATTTTTATACTATTCATTCAAATAAAATTTCTTTTTATGTCTTTCTTTTTTCATATCTTGAAGATAAAGGGTTAATATATTGTAAAATATACTATTACATGCATATCTTTTTTATATATTGAATAGAAAACAGAATAGATATTTATATTAGAGCTTAATTTTATCACCAAAGTATTATTCCCTTCATTTTTATAAGTGTTTTACATTTTTCAGATATTTCAAATATTAATAATGGTTAATAAAATCTTTTTGAATAATTAGAATTTAATTTTTGTTTCAAATTCTTACTGGAGAAATTTAATGGAAGATATTAATTCCAAAAATATTTATCTTCAATTATTTACTATATTGCCTTATAATTTCACCATATATTAACAATTAAGTAAAATTATTTGAACGTTTAAGATCACTTTTCTTTCAATTCAAATTGGGGTGTGTCTAGTTTTACATGCAACAAAGTATAAAATTATTTTAAACATTTTGTAGCTTTCTGGACTGGCTTAGCTGTGGGGACAGCTGATTTCAATATACCATTACAAAATTGTGTTTTTAATTCTTCAAAATTGTTTCAAAAAATATTCACATGTCTTCAATAGATAATCAAGCTAGCTTCATCAGAGGTTCAATGTATTTTCACACTTTATTCCTTATTGTTTCATCACTACCTCAATGTGTGCTCAATTAGATGTGAATTTAGGTTCAAGGTTTCAGACTTGCTAGCAAGTCTGCCCCCCATATTGCATGGTGATATCTTTATAGTGATCTTGGAGAGGAAATATATGTCAAGAAGCCTGAAGGTTTTGAATTTGTTAATCCAACTCATGTCTGAAAGCTTAAGAAATCTCTATATGGTACTATTTAAGCAACCAGGTGCTGGTGGAAAAATCTCAGTAAAATTCTAGAAAATTTGGAATACACGTCAAGAAATCAGGATGCAAGTGTATATGTGCTAGCAAAAGATGGATCCAAGGGGATTATCCAGATTCATGTGGATGATGTTGTGGTGGTAGGGAGTAGTAATATGGTTTTGAGAGAGTTATAAATGGATATGGGGGGTATTTTAAGGGTAAAATGGCCTGATGTTATCTCTTATAGTTTTGTTCTAGCAGTTTCACAATGCTCCAAAGGTTTTACTATTCACCAAACATTACTTGTAAGCAAAATTTTCAAATAACACAATTCAGAAAGTCTTACTTCTTACTCACCTTTTCCAATTGCTCTTTCATTGGTGTCATTAAAAGAAAAAACTCACCCTCCACTTAGAACAAGAAAATTTTTGTCTGGCATTGGTTCTTTGTCATACCTTGTAGCCAGATCAAGGCCTGATTTACCATAACCTTTCAACTTCCTGGTATACTATTCATCAAGACCAAGTATATTTTAATGGTACTCACTTAACAATTTTCTGAGATATCTGAAATTTACCAAAGACATTAAATCTCATCTGTTCCCAAAAATCAACATCAATCACTCAACAGAATTTTATTGTGATTCTACTTGGGGTGGTGAATTTACTAGAGCTACAGGTGGTAATGTCCTTCGGATCAACAACTGTCTCATCTTATGGCAATCAAAAATTCAATTAAGAGTAGCTACAGCTTCACTTCACTCAGAATTAATGGCAATTTCAAATGCAACTTTTCAAGCTCAGTGGATGTGAAACCTTCTGAAAAAAGTGTATTTATGTCATGCACTAACAGATTTTTATTGTGAAAAAAGGTGCTATTGTTGCAGCTACAGATAACCATTCAGACAAGAATTGTAGACATGTTGACCATTACTTTTATTATGTGAATGAGAAAGTTCATCAGCATGAAATAGAAATTAAATGGGTTTCAACTAAGGATCAGGTGGAAGATTTGTTGACAAAGAATTTAGGACCAAATTTTTGGAAGGAGAAGGGATATTTATTGGGGGTTTGCTAGTTTTTTTTTTATTTTATTTTTTCTGCAGAAATATTTTAGCTGTGATTGGTTGTATGGAAATCACTAAGAGGGAGGGGTTGAGTGTAGTATAGTATTAGATTAGTGATTGTGTCAGACTGGATATTCCCAGGACTGAATAAAATAAGTATAAAAAATATGCTAAACACATGTATTACACATGGGGACAATAAGTAAAGGTATGAAATAGGGGGTGTCAGTTCTGGAAAATCAGCACTTAAATTTTGCAAAAAAGTCACTTATTTCAAAAATGGGTGTCAGTTACGACCTTAAATCAGCACTTTTTTCCCAATTTTTTTCACAACCACATGTTGGTCACATCATTGCTTCCTTTCCCACCCCATCCCTATCACATGTGACACTCAGATCTCAATCCTCTCATCAATCCTGGGCACACAGCCCACACTGAGATTTGAAACATTTTATTGTGAAATTTTAACCAGGCATGTTTTTTTCCTTCTTTTTTTATTTTTTCATCCTCCCCAAATCAGATGTCCACCTTCATCAGAGGTCAATTTCTTTTTTTTGATGGAAAATGAAGTAAAAAAGAAAACAAAAGGGAGAAATGACATCAATTCTAAGTAAATGAAGGAAATTTCCAAAAGCTATCAATCAAAATATAAAAAGGCTCATTTCACTTTCACTCCCACTGGCTTTGGTATTGATGATTATGATTTGGAGAATGGACTCACTACTGTTTCCAAAAATATCAATATCATGTATCTTCTCTATGAGGAAATGAATATTCTTTTTGGTTCCCAATTTAATAGTTACTTTTAATCTTATCAAAAATAGTTATATCATGGGATTCTGATAACACCTTTTTTCCTTACTGGACTCTAAAATATGGAACTTTTGGAATTTCAGATGGTAAAATGATACTGGAACCTGTTCAAAAAAACTCATCACCAACATAATTTTATCACCTCACCACCAATTTGCATTTCTAAATAAAGCTAAGTCAACAAAATTCTATATCTGCTTGAAAAATTTGGCAATACCCTCCCTTACATTTCATTGAAGCAAGGGGTAGGTATCACCAATTTTTTCTAAGACATCAATTTTCCATGTCAGATTTGAAAATTTGGCAATACCCTCCCTTGCATTTTATCAAAGTAAGGGGCGAAAATCACAAAAATTTAGAATTATTCCATAAATTAATAAATAAATCACACCTTGATGAAAGGGCAGAATGATAGGTAAAGAGAAAGGTAGTTTGAAGAATCTGGAAGGATAAATGCATGATGTAAACATTATGATATGCATTATGAAATAAATAAAAGTGAAATTATAAAAAAAAGGCTAACCTTTAAAGGTTAATATCTCAGAAACCACTGAACAAAATTCAAATCAGTTTACTGGACATGAAAGATAGAATTCAGAAGTATCTTCAGCTAAAAGGACACTTGATTCAAATAAACCTAACCCTAATTCTAACTCTACTTTCCAAATTTGCACAAAAACTTGAAAAGTGATGATGAAAATTCCAAAAAGTGGGAGATAAAATCTTAGATAATAATCAGATAAGAGTTTCAGAATCCTTATTCTCTAATTATGCAATATAAAAATGTGAAATAAGATAAGTGAAATTTGGAAAAAAACGCTCAACTTCAAAGGTCAAAATCTCAACAACCAATGAACTAGATTCAAACCTGTTTGTGGGAAATGAGAGATAGGCTTTAGTAGAATCTTCTGTTAAAGGATATGTGATTTAAATAAACCTAACCCAAATTTTTTATATAAAAATGAAAGAAAAAAAGTCAAATTGGGAAAAAAGGCTCAACTTTAAAGGTCAATATCTCAGCAACCACTGAGCCAAATTCAAATCTGTTTGTGGGAAATAGAAGATAGCCTTCAGAAGAATTTTGAGTTAAAACGACATTAGATTCAAATAAACTTAACCCTAATTCCAAGTCTGATTTTCAAAATTTTACAAAAACTTGAAAAGTGCTAACAAAAATGACAACATGAGTTGAATAATTCCACTGTTATCCATATATGAGTTCTACATATATTTAAGTATGAAATTTTCATAGAAAGAGTGAGATATCATATAGACATGAAAAAAGGAGTTGAAACTTACCTTGATTGAAAGGTAGGAAAAATAGAGTGAGAAAGATTGAAGTTTTAATTTGGGAGAAATTGAATATGGAGCAAGTTAAATGCTTAAAGAATGTGAAATTTATGTGTTTCAATGACATGGAACCAAAAAAAAAGGGAAATAGGAGAAAGGGGGAATACCGACCAAGCCAAGGAGGGATGAAGAGTAGGATGATGGAGCTAAAAAAGATAGAAAAGAGGGAGAGAAGGAAAAAGGTTAATTTTACTTTTAAGTCAAAAAATAAACACCTACTAAAAAATTTAGATAAAAAAAAAAAAAAAATTAATTAGAAAATATATAAGTAAAAATGAAAAAATGACTTACCTGGAGAGGTGAGTTGAGAGAAAAATTGACTTCAAATTATTTGAGGGATGAAAGAGTAGAGGAGGAAATGGATATAAGTGATGGAAGAAAAAAAGGAATGACTGAAAAATTATGCTATTTCAGAAAGTATATGATTTTATGTTGAGATAATGAAGGAAAACAAATAGACTTGAAAAAAGAGACTATAACAGAAAATTCAAAATCAAAGTCAATATGCAAATAAGAATAGGCATTCTAAAGAAACATTCCTGAGAAGTCCTGAAAAACTGTCTAAAACTGGGTACAGATAGGTTAAGAAGCGTTTTGATGGTGTACTTGAGGTATAAAGTACTTTGAGGATTTCTTGGAAAAAGGTAATGTTTCCTGGCCATTTTTGATAAAAAAAGAAAATCTTCTTCAAGATCAGAATCAGAGTCTAAGAGGAGATCAAGAGCTATGAAGTCATTGCTTGATGTAGCCTATCACAAATTGAGAGTGATGAAGACATGGCTCTTATAAAGTATAAGAATGTAAATGATGTAAGATGTTTTGAGCTATTAATAGTTATGCTTTAGAGTGCTGTGTATGAATGGGATGATGCTGACAAATTAGTGAGATGGGATGTTATGGTGAAATCAGCACTTTTGGTTGAGAAATTGAGGATTTGAGTGAAATAAGTGACTTATTTCATTTTGAAATCCACCAGTGTTGGTGCTAGTGTGTTTTGGATATCTGCACTTAAATGAGTGCAGATTTTTCAGAACTGACACCCCCTAATATGTATACATAAGTGAAATAAGTCATTTAATACAATATATACCATTAGAATACCTTAAATACATGCATATACCCACCTTTTATAGGTCCTATGTACTTAAATTTAGGTTGAAATATGTTAGATTAATCCTAAGTACCTTAGACATAAGGTTACAAAATATTTAAGTGGGCTTAAAACTGTTTTTTTTATTATTATAGTGAAATAATTGATAAATGCACTTTAAATCACTAAAAAGCTGGATACATGTGCTATAAACTTAATATTTTTAAAATTAAACTTTTACAGATATAATTGCCTTATTTAGTGAAATTTATTTTGCTATTTAAATGTCTAAAAATAACATTTTTAAAAATTGATGATTTATTATGTTAGAAACTTCTTATGTGTGCTGGCCTTATGCTGCCTGCATTTATCCCACATGCATAGCTTCATTATTGAGAAAGTTAGTAATTTCACACTAAAAGTACCCCAAAGTGTATGTTACATATGTGTAAACATGCTAAAATAGGTGAGAGGTGCTTATTCAGTGTCCTAATTTCAGTATTAGTGCATTGAACTTACTATATGCACAAATTTCATTAATTAACTCAAGATTGGTTCCCAGATTTCACAAAAACACTTATAATTACCTATTTAGTCAAGGATTTACCCATGTAAGCACATGCCAAGATTCTGCATTTAGTCAACCCACATTTCATGTCTTCTTTTGTGTTTTTCAATGGTTTCTCAGGCTATATTGGTTATTTTTGAAAGGGAATATCATGGCTAAAATTGTCATAATTAATGTCTTCATTTCTATTGTTGATCCCCCTTAATTAGAAATTATTTTTAGGTCATTTTATTCCCTTATTTAGTCTTTTATTTTAAGAATTACATGCATATACACTCTTTTTGGATTATTACTTAATTTTGATGGATTATACATGCTATTCTTGGATTTTGGGGGGTGATATAACTCTACTTTAGTTATGGGATAGTCCTGGAGTGGATTGGCATGTGGATTTTCTAGTATGAGGTGCTATTAGCAGTGGAAATACTGGAAAGAAAAGGGGGAACATTGGGGGAATTTATGGGTATAAAAGGAGGAGGCTTTTGGGCTTTTATTCTTCATTCTTTATCATTAAAATTTAAAAATATAAACATACAATTAAAATACATATTAATTAGTGATGTTAGAGTCTTTGAAATAGTTTTTTAATTAATTTATCTATCTTTTTACCAACTGTAAGCTGTATACCATTTATATTAAGTGAGATTAAATTACTGAGACAATTATATTAAACTTAATTTTAATACAGGGACATTCAAAAAGGATGAAACAAAATTTCAAAAAAAAATATTTTTAAAGGCTCAAAATCTGAGCTGTCATTTTTTTATGGGCTGTGTGCCCAGTTTGCAGCACTGGGGTGATATTTTCCCATTTTACCCCTTTCTCTCCCTTGTTTATTTTTTTATCTCCTTGTCCACATCCTGGATCCTAGAATATGGTCTTCCACTGATCAGTTTCTTTTCATCTTTTTTCATCTTATCAAGTTTTTTTTCTAATATATGTTATCTCACAGCTCTTGGTCCCCCCTTTCCCCCCATCTATCTTCATCCTCATCTTTGTTATGTATTTCATCTTCTTCTTTTTTCTCACATTCTGACACTTTTTTTTTACTTAGACTTTCCCTTCTGCATTTGTTGTCATGTTAAGTCGAAACAAAATATGAATTTTTTTTGCCAGAGTCTCCTCATACTAATTTTGAAAACATTTTTGAAGATGAATAATTTTTATCTCCTCTCCCTCAAGACTTCCATCCATTATCAGAAGAATCCTTCTTATCCTCTCTTACCATCTGTTCTTAAAATTTTTCATCTCATACTGTCTCTCCTCTAACTTATTGTATCTAAAGTTCAACTCAATCTCCCTGCTTCTTCCATGAATCTCATTTCACTTTGCATCTTCAACATCTTAAAGAGAAACTTTTTGCACCACAAGATAATCAGACCTCTGACCCTTTACTTGTTTCCAAAGATCAACAGCCTATAGAGATGTCAGTGGAAAAAACATATTCAGATTAAAAAAGACACTTTTATTCAGTCAAAATTTACCTGCAGTATATATTATGGAATCCTGTGAAACTGGGAAAATTGAATCAAGTAAATGGTCATAAAAAGAAAAAGGAAATCATGAAGACTAAATTAATTGCTTCTCCACCAATGTAATTTAATTTCAATTGGGAGATTTCAAATCAGAATCTCAGTGACTTCAAAAATAAAGTGATTTCAACCATTTTTTTAAATGAGAAAGAAAGAATATCAAAATTATTCCAAAAAGCTTGTAATGATTCTCATATTGTTTGGTGGGTGAAAAAACCTCATAGTGGGGAAGTTTCTGGTAGCCAGAAATCTGATTTTTACTCTTAAGATACTTTTGAATGTTTTCTCAATGTTTCTGAAGCTACCCAGAAGTCAAAAAAAAGTTTATGTTGTATTTCTGAGGTTGATCCAAAGTTGGATGCTAACAAGAGTTCAAAATTTATTTATTCTTTTCAACATAAGCTGATATACCTTTATTACTATGGATATCATACAGAAACTTATCTTGACCAAATTTATGACTCAGTAAGTAAATCAAATGAAGAGTATCCATCTGCAAGTGATACTTCTGGTGTGAAATACATTCAACTAGTTAGAGAAATCCTTTTGGTAAACAAAACATGATCAGATCTCTACAGCTCAAGAGAAAAATTATTTTTTTCAATACATTGAAAATAATTCAATACATTAAGCTGGATTATGATTTGGCAGAAAATTGAGCTCATTTTATAGTATGTTATTTTTATTTTTATTTTTGTTAAAAATTAATTAATATTTTTCTTATAGGAAGCAAATACTGAAGAAGTGAAATTTACCTGCCCACCAAAAACACCAGAATTTGCTTGCTTTGAAGGATTTACTATAAGAAAAATCTCACTGCCATCTTACCATCTTTGTGACTCAAGCTCCAGATATAAAAATCTTTATGGGACAAGTTTTTAAGCTCATTATTACTCACATCAATATTCTAGGCAAGGAAGCTCCTCTTCAAATGGTCCATCAAAGGATTCTCACTACAATAGTAGACATTACCATAGTCAAAGGATCCAAAGAATATCACCATCTGAACAAAGTAAATCTCCTGTTTGAAATCATCACTCCCATATTCTCAGCTTCTTAAATCTAGTTTAAGATGATGAAACCTCACTAGACAATTATTTAAAATTCAAAAAAGTGAACCCAAATTTTAGGGCACTCAGAGATGGTTTAGAAAAGTTGCAAATGGCGTACTGGACCTTTTTTAAGAACTACCCTCTTCAAGATTTGTTTGATGCTTGTGTACCCAGAGGTGCTGCACAAATTTTAGTTTCCTCTACCAAGAAGTACAAAGCTTACTTGTGGTAGAAGTCTAAGATTTTATTTTGCTTTATCAACTTTATCATATGTCTGTTGTTTTAAAATTTTACTTGATGAAATGAATTATATTTAATCACTTAATAGCAAAATTGGCTTAAAAATAATTCCATTTTGAAAGTTTTTGTGAGCATTGAATTTTATCACACACAGCTTAAATCTGAATTAGTTGAATGGATAAGAAAAAAAATACTCAGTACTATAGATGTCATGCAAAAACCCATTCCAAGAAAGAAATGCAATTGTAAGCACCTATCAATCAAACCTATGAGTCTCTTCTTTCTTTAAAAGTAAGTTATTCTATAAAACAACCCATAATTTCCTGTCATACCAGTTGTATTGTCAGCATCTAAATCAGAAGATTCAAGCCAACTAAAAACACCAGTTCTATAATTAGCTGTTTCACTTTGCTTTAGCCATACTCAAAGTATAGAGAATTTAAATTTCATTATCATAACTTTCATATTGTAAAAAAGTAAAGAATGTAAGTACAACAATATATTGTGAATAATATCACCACAAATAACTACTACACCTAAAAAAATTTCTCATTAATTGAGGTGTAAAGATTGTTTGCAAAATTATTTCTATTGTTTTTTGATCTTCTTCAGGTTTAACTGACAATTAAACATATTGGAACAGCTTATTTTTTAAAGAAAAGAACATCTTATCTATTGGATTAAATTCTGGAAAATAAGGTGGTAAATATATAAGTCTACAGCCTTTTTTCACAATAATATCATTGACACAGCCATTGTGATGTATACAAGAATTATCCATCACAACTATACTACATGGCCCCATGAAAGGGTTCATGAAAGGAATCTAAACACAAATTGGTCAGTAAAACACTATATAGAAACCAGAATAAAAAACCTACCAAATATGTTTTATAAGAAATATTGAAATTGAAAAAAAAATTACATTTTCCCCTTGAACAACTAAACCAAACAAACCAGTAATTGATATACAAGGCAAGACATTAAATTGATGTGTCACCCTATCATGGGAAATCTGTGGGGTTGAATCTCCAGCCACTTCCCATACAGTGTTATGCTGCACACATTTTTCCAAGACCCCACACTCATCTAAAATGAAAAAAAGAGTAAATAAAAATAAAAAATAATAATAAAAAACACACCAGTAAAAACTAACCACCTTGGGTCACTATGTGGTATTAATGAAGCATAAGTTCCCCTGGCCACTTGATTCTGCCATGGTTTAACTTTCTTGGTTACTATCTTACTCATATAAAGCCACTTGGCAATTTTGACTTCAATTATGGTTAGTGAGATAGATATTTGATGCTTTTCCTGCATAAAATTGTGAAGATCTGAAATACAAACTGTTGGATTTTTTTTAAGTTACTCATGAATAAATTCATGTTTTTCTTCATTTAAAACTAACCATCAATCCTTTTTCAGGTAGCAGTCAGGGTGAGTCACAACAGCTCTAGTGGTGTTTTACAAGTTGATCCACTGGAATGGAGAACTGTGAGAAATTGAAATACAACACTTGTCATTGAATGCTTCAAGTGAAAAACCATTGAGTGCTACCATTACTAAAGATAGTTTAAGTTGAGGATCATATTGAATAAACATTGATTTTGGCAATCAGAGGTGGAAGGTAAAGCCTGAGTAAAAAAAGTGTCAGAATGAGAGAAAAAAAGAAGAAGAAAAAATATATATCAAATATGAGGCTGAGGAGGATAGATGGGGGGAAATGGGGGACCAACAGCTGTGAGATAATCTAAATGAGAAAAAATATTAAAAAAAACTTGAAAAGAAGATAAAAAAAGATGAAAGAGGAAACTAACCAGTGGTAGAACAAATTCTAGGATCTAGGATGTGGAAAAGGAGGGCAGAAAATGGATGAGGGATAGAAAGGGGGAAAATGGGCAAAAATCACCCCAGTGCCACAAACCAGGCACACAGGCTGTAAAAAAATTTGACAGCTCAGATTTTGCGCCTTTCAAAATATTTCTTATTTCTCTGAAATTTTGTGTCATCCTTTTTGAATGTCCCTGAACTTAATTGGATTTGTGAAACACTATTCATACTGGACTATTAAAGTATTCTAGACAACTGACTAATCAGGCTATTCATGTCTCTGTACTTCAAACAAATCATTGATCTTAATTTTAATGGCCACAACATGAATATTGATGTGCCATCTCCTTTTCCTCCTGATTCCCCCTCTCAGGTAAGTGACACAGTCATCCTTGTTCCTCTCTCTCCCTCTCCCTCTCTTCCCAATATCACTCTTCCTCCTCCCTCTAATGTAAATTTTTCTCTGCTGTTCCCCCCTCCCTCCCATACCCTGTGCCCAAGAAAAGAAGATACTCTTCTCCACCCCAGCCAGATCCTCTTTCACCCTGGAAGCAGCCAGGACAGAGCATCCCAAACTCTTCTTCTCTTCTCCATAAGTTCTCCTTTTCCCTCACTGCTCAGACACTCAATTCAACACACCCTCATCCTCTCCTCTTCCCTCCTCAGCTCAACAAAGTATCTCACTCAATGCCTCCATCCACAACCCTGAAAATCTATTCTTTGGACTTGGTCTTGTCAATTACCCTGCTCTTGCACAAGATCTAAATTCCCCGGAAGCCTGCCTTTCTTTTCTT
This sequence comes from Hemileia vastatrix, assembly GCA_030280995.1. Taxonomy (NCBI): domain Eukaryota; kingdom Fungi; phylum Basidiomycota; class Pucciniomycetes; order Pucciniales; family Zaghouaniaceae; genus Hemileia; species Hemileia vastatrix. Next base: position 15,215,102 of record JASXTE010000006.1, on the reverse strand, counting down.
GTAGGGCAAGATGAAATCTCCAACCCCCCATCCCTCATGCTATGCCTCCACAATATCCTTAGAGCCATTCAAGATTACCCCCACCCCTTCAAGAGCTCCAAAATCTCAATCCATATGTCCATCATGGTAGATATTTGCATCCTCTCCAAAGCCTTCCTCCCTCTCATCAACAAAGCCATGTTCCAAGGCATATCTCATCTTCAAAAAGCCCTTCCCCTTCCTCTCCCTCTTGTCTTCCATTGAAGAAAAACTCAACTCCATTCTTGCAAGTATAATATCCCCTCAACCTCCTCAACCAAAATAGTCACCTATTCCCCCATGCTCCTTTGCTCAAGCAGTGGCCTCCTCCCTCCCCCCCTCAACAACATCTTCCATCAGAATCACCCCTTGTCTCCCCCACCTTAACCAACAAACAACTGAATCTAACTTCCCCTGTCTTAGCCAAATACAAAAATAAAAAGCTACTTACTTTCCTTTTAAACTGCCTTGCAGCCAACAAAATTTCTATTCCTCATTATTCCTCCCCCATCAAGATTAGAGGGGCCTTCTTCCACAAATCTAATGACATAAAGCTCACCCTCCCATCTGAAGAGGTGAAACTAGCTCTAGAAAACTCAGTGAAATGATTGATCCTTCAAGGGATGATATATAAACACCCTTTGTTCCCTGTTGTGGTACACAGCATCCCCACATCCTTTGACCCTGAAGACCAAGCATGCCTTGACTCTCTAGCTGAGGAAACCCCTGAAACCCTGAAATTGTTATATAAGGTCTCCTGGATCAAATGTGCAGAAAGACAAGTGGGAAAAAATAATTCTTAAATTATCATACATCTTCTAAATAAACATGACACTGATGTAATTGCCTCCCACTCCCTCTTATATCCCTTTAATTTGTGATGGCCAGGTCCAACACACAGAAGCCATTAACAAGGAATGAAACACATGTTTCCAGTGTTGGGTTAAGGGGCCACCTATCTATCTTTGTTCTTTCCCCCTATATTTTCCAACTGTGCAGTTCATCAAGACACCAAAGTGTGTGAAAAACCCAAACTAAACTTGCCATTCTGCTTCTGGTGCCCAGACTCTCTCCCCCATGACCACCCTCTCAAAAAATCACAATATACTCTCCAAGATATTCTTGATGGACCAACCCCAAATCCTCCAACTTTCCACTTTCCCCACCAGTCATCCTGTCCTCATAGAAATATATGATATATGGCTCTCCTTCTTTTCTGAAATATCAACACATCCTCAAAAAATGTTTCTCTATCTATCAACTCAACTTTCACCAATCTTTTAATTATTTTCAATCCCTCTTTAGTGATTCTTACACATCTTCTTTTAAACTCCTATCTATTCAGGAGACATAACTTTCCACATCCTATTTTTTTCTGCCTTTATGTTAAAAAAACTCCTAATTCATTTTTTCTCTTTCCTCCTGTTCTGTGTGGTGATTTAACTCTTCTTCTCTCCCATATCTCTTCCTCACCTATCATCCTTACAAACATGTAAAACCCCCCACATCTTTTTTCTCTATTCCTTTTTTACATCCCTCCCTTTTACAGCACAAGCACATTCCATGTCTCTTGTTTACCAACTCCAACCTCCATCATGATTTGTGGGCTGATCCCACAAAAAACTCCTCCAACCATCCAGAAGCCACCTCATTCCTTGATTCCATGTCATCCCTCTACATGTCTCATGCTTCTCAAGCAGGTATCACAACCTTTTTCAACACCCAAAACTTTACCTTGGTCATTGACCTTGTCTATGTAAATGATAAAGCACTCAAGCTCCTCATTAAGTGCAACACAAACCCAACTGGCTCTATGTCCCACCTCTCTTACCACTGCTCTATCACCACTTCTCTCCATTTTTCTTCTCCCCCTCCTCAACTTGTGCATCCTTTTCAAAATTGGAAGAAGCTTGATAAGTTTTCCCTCCTCTCTACTCTCTCCTCTCTCCCCTCCCCTTCCTCCCTCTCTTCTCCAGCACAGATTGATCTGGCTTCTGAACACCTAACTTCCTCTATTATCAAACTAATGGATGGCTCTGTCCTTCTTCTGCAGACCATATCATTGTCTCATGCATTCTGGAACTGAATTATCCTGGATCCCCTCAAGAAATATTTCTATCAGGCGCAGAAATGTCTTAAGTCTTCCCAGAAGCCTCACCTTGTAGCTGAGTTCAAAGCAGCAAGAAGAGCCTTCTGAGACAAAATAAATTATCTCAAAAAACAAAATTGTGAATCTTTCCTTTCCAACCTTACCCCCTCTACTGTCACACACCATGTGACACTCAAAGCAAAATTTAAGCTTTAAATCTATAAATCAGTACAAGAATCAATACGTGAAGCACAAAAAGCAACATCTACATAGAAACTGCTTTTTTACTTTCTGTTTCTTGATTTGAACACACTAGCAACCATGCTATCTAAACCTTAAATCTAAATTAGTCAATCATATGCTTATACTTTTCAATCTTAAGAAAATGTGCAATGTATTAGTTCTATGGTCAATGATATATTTTCAATTTTGGTCTATTGCATATCTGAGGGTAATTAAAGGTCTGTGAGTAGTAATAGGAGAATGGTTAAAGGATTTGTGGGTTATGTTGGAGGGTCAGTGATAAAGTAAGGGAATTTTATTAAAAAATTTAATGTGAGGTGGAGTTATCTATATAATTGGGTGGATTTTGGTTCAACATTCCTTAGAATTAAATTACAATATAGTTGTGATAGTAGTTAAATTTATATAGGGCTATTATTGTTTCTCACCTTTCTTAATAATCAATTTTCTTTAATCTTAAAATTCCCTAAATCCATTTGATTTTTAAGTTCCAACCCTTTATGAGATTAACTTGAATATTTAGTGTCACTTTAAATTACATTATTATTCATCTCAAACTTATCTCAAAGCAGTATTAATTTACCTTTGACTTATCTTCAAACCAGTCCCTTAAAGTATTCCTCTGTGCTTTGAAAGTGTCTTCAATCATCTTTCACAATCTCACTTACTCAGGAACACCCTGAACCTTGTTCTTAGGCCATCCAGTGACCGTAGAATTTAATTCTCCATAGTTCTCATCCTTAAATACTACTAAGTATTTTCAGGAGCTAAGTCTAAATGGAACCTGTTCAACGCACTCCTTCTATGGAGGCTACAACTAGAGCTCAAACAAGGGATAGACACCAGCATTTCAACCAATATCCTGAAATAAATTTATTAAACCTCTCAAACTAAGGGAAAGGGAACATTTAGTTTAATCTGTGAAGGAAATTCCTCAAGATTTCAAAGGCTCTAGTGAGGAAGAAGAAGGTGAGGATACTATGCACAAGGCACCATCCTCACTGGATACCAACCCTTTGGGACAAACCTCTGAACCTGGCCCAGATACTTCATTGGAAGATTTAATTAAATTATTAGTCAAATAAATTTCTAATCCTTCTCCTTTGGAGGGCTCTAAATTTAAAACTCCTTTGATGAAATCTCCAGATAAATTTGATGGAGAACATTCCAACAGATTGAGACCTTTTTTAAAAACCTGAAAGTTATTGTTCTATAATGACCCTTGAAACTTTAACACCAATCACTCCAAGGTAATTTATAACTCCTCATTCTTATCTTGGAAAGCATCACAATGGTTTGAACCATATTTTCTCATGCTTTCTTTAATGAAACCCATATACTCAATAATAATTGGGAGAAATTCTAAGACCAGCTTTTTACATTTTTTAGTGATCATAATGAAAGCAATAATGTGGAAATTGAATTATATTTCCTTTTCATGAACAATAATGGGAAATCTTCTGAATATGTCTCTATTTTCAGGGCTCCACAAAATTGAGTAGGTTGGAATGATGCAGCCTTAAATTATCATTTCAAAAAGGGACTCCTTTCAAGGATTCTGGACCAATTAAAACTTCATGGTTAAAAAATGATGACTTTAACAGACCTAATTGTGTTCATCAGGGCCATCTTCAACAAAGGCATCATGCTAATAAATCTCATGGTTTGAATTTCAAATCATCCTCAACCAACTCATTCATCATCTCAAACCAAACCCAGTCAAAAGGGTAAAGACAAGGCTTGATCCAAAAGCTTGACCCCAGAAAATCAGTAAGGTGTTGGACCCAAAAGGGGAATTAAAGGAAGCTTAATTGAAAAGAATAGCAGATAATGTTTTGTGTATGTATTGCAGGAGTAAACAAAAGTTGAATGAGCATGCTAAATTAAAGGATAGAGAAGGTAACAGCTCCAAGTCAAAAAACTAGTTTATAGTTTACTTGTGTGCAAAGAAAACTATTTTATATCTCCCAGTGTAAAGAACCTCCATGTCCTAAGGGCTGGAGTTGCCCTTAACCATTTGAGACTAATTTTTTAAGGAGTATATTCCCTTCAGTTTTCTCATTGACTCTAGAGCTTTAATTTTGTTTATCAGTTTATCTTTTTCCAAAAAATTTAAGCTAAAATTTGTAGATATTTACTGAGCTCCAATTTATCTGGTCAAATAAGAGGAGCCCAAATAATGGGTTAGTAAGAAAATTTTATGGTTTTTTAAATTTCCAAATTTTCCCTCCTTCAAGTGGGAATTGATAGTCTTGGATGCCCTAAGGATAGAAGATACCATTCTTGGCCATGCCTTTTTACAGAATTGGAGTCCCAAAATGTATTTGTCAGAGGGATTGGTCACCCCTCTTTCTATATATATTTCTGATTCATCAATGCAGGTAAATAGGGAGTCTAAAAACCTGTCTGACCAAGTCTTGCTAGAGGACCCTTCTTTACCAGATGTATTGCAAGCATATGGTCTTTCTTTGAATGAGCAGATGTATTGCAAGAATCTGATATTTCTTTAAATGAGCACTTGGCTAACCATTCTAGCTTGACTAATTTACTCAAAGAGGATTTCAATAGCCTTGAAGTAATCAATTTTTCTCTCAAAACACAGGTCTACCCTTGACAGACTCCTTCAAAGATGTATAGGATTACCAAATAAATATTGAAGTCATTAAATCAACTCTGCCCAAAGTTTAACATGACCTCATAGATGTTTTTTCAATATGTAAGGCCAACATGCTACCACCCCATCAACCCTAAAATCATCAAATAGAGTTAATAGATCCTGTCTATTCTTTATTAAAGAAAAATCTCAAGTTCTTTCTACTACATTTAAGAGAATTTAGCAAAATGTTTCATTCAAGCCAGTAAGTCTCCAACCAACTCTCCAGTTCTTTTTTTAAGAAAAAGGATTGAATTCTTAGGTTATTTGTTGATTGTAGAAAACTCAAAGAAGTGACTATGAAGAAATTTTATCCAGTTCCTTCTATGTCATTACTTCTTACTTTGTTTAATGGTGCTAATTTTATATCTAAAATTGATCTAATAGGTGCTTACAATCTTATATGTATTGTAGAAGGGCATGAACCTTTAACTGCAATGTGTAACAGGCTTGGTAGTTTTAAATATTCAGTGATGCAATTTGGATTGTGTAATGCACTATCAAATTTTCAAACTTTTTTCAATAATATTTTCCAAGATATTGTTGAACAGTTTGTTGTTGTCTATCTAGACAAAATTCTAATCTTCTCAAAGATCCTCAAAGAAAATATCCAACATGTTAAAAGGGTTTTCTTTGACTTTGAGAACAAGATCTCTACTCCAAGAACACTAAAAGCAAATTCCACCTGAAATCTATTGACGTTTTGGGTTTTACATTGTCCACTGATGGCTTTTTCATGGATGATGAAAAGGTTCAAAAAGTTTTGGAATGTCCAGAGCCAACCACACTAAAATCCTTACAAGGATTTTTAGGTTTTTCAAATTTCTATAGAAGATTTATAAAAGATTACTCTAAAACTTTTAAAAATCTCACTTCTCTTCTTAAAAAAGATACTCCCTTTGTCTTCACAGAAATAGAACAAAAAGAATTTGAAGCATTGAAAACTGTGTTTACCACATCTCTAATTCTTTGAAATTTTGACCCTACAGCATTGACAATAGTCAAGACAGATGCTAGCAATTATGCTATAGAAGGAGTAATATCCTAATTAAATCCTGAAGCAAAAATTTTTCATCATGTTTCATTTGAATCACAAAAACTTATTTCAGAAGAATTAAATTATGAATTTCATGATAAAGAGTTACTAGCTATTGTTCATTGTCTTAAAGAATTTTTTTCTTTTCTTCTCAGTCTAAATAGCTCTTTTCAAATCCACACTGATAATAATTCTTTGAAATACTTCATGTCTTCCAAAGTACTAACTAGATGTTAGTCTAGGTGAGCTGAGTTCTTATCTGAATTACATCATACTATTACCTACTACCCAGGGAAAAATTGTGTAGTCTCACATATTTTATCATGTTGGGACAACATTTATTCACAGCAGGGGGAGGCATTTTCTGACAAAAATCCAACAAATGTGAAATCAATTTTCAACATATCAATGTTACTGACTCATTAACTTAATCTGATGACAAAACAATCAATTCAAAATTCACTATCTAACCTTCAAGAAGCTCAATAAAAGGATGATTATTGCTTGGGGATTAACGAGAAAATAATCTCAAAGCAAGGGGCTAAGAGATTCAGTATTAAATCAGGTCTGTTAGCCTTCAAAGCTGGTCATTTTGGTGTTAATAAAGCTTACTAGTAAAAAGTGAGTGATTTCTTCTGGCTAGGAATGACCAGGGAAATTAAGGCCTATATTAAATCCTGTTACAAATGTAATAGGAACAAGGTACCTTGAAATAGGAAGTATGGGTTGCTTCAAACACTTCCAATTCCCTCTAAACCATGGGAATCAATTTTTATGGATTTCATCTCTCAATTACCTCCATCAGATAACTTTGATTCTATATTAGTCATAGTTTATATATTCTCTAAATTTTCTATTTTTATTAAGACTAATATTAGTGAAACTGAAGAATATTAAGTTAAACTAGTTCTAGAGTTTTTATTTTTTTAAACATGGCTTACCTACTGATATTATTTCAGAGAGATGCTCCCAGTGTTTATACTTTCTGGACTCAACTTTTTTGACAACTAAATATTAAGAAGAATCTTTCTACAGCCTATCATCCTGAAACCAATAGGCAAACAAAAAGAATCAAAAAAATCCTCAAATAATATCTTCAAATGTATGTCAATTACCAACAAGACAATTAAACCACACGTTACTATTTGCCAAATTTGCTTATAATAACTCAAAAAATTCTTCAACAAAACAATATCCTTTTGAAAGAATCTGTGTAAAAGATCCTCATTTCAACTGAATTCATGTAGGAATTAATCATCCTTCTGAAAATTATCTTTGAGAACTTTCACAACTTCAAGGCAAACCCCAATCTAACCTTGAGACAGTGAATTGAAGGCATAAGGAACAGGCCAACAAACATTGACAATATTCTCCACCTTTTAAACCAGGAAAGAAAGTATGGATTGGCTCTAAAAACATTCAAATAATTCAACCATAAAAGAAACTATCTCAAAGGCACTTGGGTCAATTTAAATTTGACACTGAAGTCTCTAAAAATGCATTTTAACTCAAGTTACCTTTAAAATGGCAATCAATTCATCCTGTTTTTTATGTATCTCTTCTGGAACTTGCTCAAGAAATATACTGGGGCAAGAAACAACCCCCTCTGGAACTGGTAGAAGTAGAAGATCATCTAGAGTGGGAAGTAAGTCAGATTCTTGATTCAAGAAGGCGCAAGGGGAAGCTTCAATACCTTGTGGAATAGGAGGGCTTAAAACATCTTGTTAACCAGCCATTAATGTTTCAAATGCTCATGAACTTCTAAAATCTTTTCATTTATAATATCCTAAAGAACCTAAAACTTAATCTCAAGAGCCCCACACTCCAACTCATCCTCCATTGGTGTCCTGGCCACTCAGGAATCAATGGAATCAAATTAGTGGATCAACTAGCAAACAGCTCACACCACCTAGCCCAACAAGTAATTGACACTCTGTGTCAAGGGGTATTTTATGTCTAGAAGGTTTTTAACAGCAGTCCAATGGCGGTAACAGTGGAAATTTAGGATTTCAAAGTTAGAGTACGTTTGTATATCTTTTTATTTGTTTTACTCAAATATAAGAGGTAAGAATTTTAATTATTATTATCAATTAATGAGATAGTACTACGTAAATATAATTACTAAAAACAATAATGGATAGTAATAAAGAATTAAATAGAATAAGTTGTTTGTTAATGTAGTAAGTAAGGAATGGATGATCAAAAACAACCAGAAAGGAAGGCCTTATTTAGGCAAAGGAGAGACAAAGCACAGTGTTAAAATCCTAAATACAGTAGTCTGAGAGAAGAAAAGAATATTCCAGAAAAATATTTCCAATTAAAAAGGTTGTTCCAAAAAGAATGTGTCAGAAAATTGTATTTACTATATATGACAGAAATAAATTAATGTATTTAAAATTTACTGTAAATGTCAATATAAATAAGTAATTTAAATTTTTTGTAGGTAGTTAATTTTATTTGAATATTAAATTTTTATTTTTATTTATTTTAATATTAATTTCTATTTCTTTTAACCTGTCATTGAGCACAGTGTTAGAAAATGGAAATATAAGGGACATTTTAATATTAATTTTAATTATTCACTAACTTTACCATTTTGTAATTAGTTAATTTGTTATAGGTAAATTTAATGTAAATAAATTACAATTAATAAAATTAAAATAATAAGGCATGGCTTCATCCCAGTAAATAATTAATTATTTTACTGGGTAAGTCTAGCAGCCTGGCTGACACTCCCTCACTCTAAAAAAAACAATAAAAAAAATGCTATGATTTTTTCTTTTTATATTTCTTTAGCAGAGTAGGAAGATTAGATATCTCCTTCCCAGGTATCCAAGAATAATATTCAGATGATTTATTCTTGAATCTCAATAAGTATTCTTTACCTTTTTCAGCAGTGATTATTCTGTCATTTATAATATTTTCAATTTCTGCTGTTTCAGTGATTTCATTTGGGGTTTTCTTTGGTCTTCCCCTCCTTTTTGGAAATAAATCACTATTGGATGTGTAAGGTTTCAGAAGAGATATTGGAAAAACAGGATGTTTTCTTTCATATGGAGAATACAAAATAACCTCAACTGCATTATCTCCAATCATTCTTCTGACAACAAATGGACCAACAAATGGGTCTTTCAATTTGTTATTACCTTGTAAATTGAAGTGGACTCTAGAATTAAACACTTCATCACCCTTTTTAAAAGTGTATTCTTTATGGGATTTGTCCCATCTCTTCTTCTCATATTCAAATGATTTTTCAATACATTTTTGAGCATGATTTCTACAAAGTTGTTGCATTTGAAGAAAATACTTTACACCAGGATTTATATCCTATTTAGGTATTTTTTTATTGAGAATTTGGGCATTAGTATGTGGAACATATCCAAACCAGAGCTCAAAAGGCTTTCTTTGAGTAACAGAATGAACAGTGCTATTATAAGCAAATTCCAACCCAGGAAGTAAAGTAACCCAATCATGAGTGAATCTGTCATTATCTTTATACTCAAGGCCAAAGGCACAATACCTTCTTATCATGTCCTCTAAAGTCTGAATAATTCTTTCAGCTAAGCCATCAGTCTGTGGATGATGGGCAGTAGAAAGTTTCAGATCACAACCACAAACATCCATCAGAGACATCCAAAATTCAGAAGTAAATTTAGGGTCTCTGTCAGAGATTATGGCTTTAGGAAAACTAGCAGTATTAAACATATGAGACCACCATAAGAAAGCTAATTCTTTAGTGGAAACATCCTTGTGGGTAGGGATAAATTTACACATTTTTGTGAATCTGTCCACAATAACCCAACAAGAGTTATAACTGTCTTTACCAGCAATAGGTAATCCTGTTACAAAATCCATGTTTATTATTTGCCATGGGGCATCAGGAGGTTCAATATGTTGCATTAATCCTGCTCTTTTACCAGTTAATCTTTTTGATTTTTGGCATGAATCACAGGATTCAACATATAATTTTGTGTCTTCAGACATATTAGCCCACCAAGCAGTGTTCTTAATTCTGATCATTGTTTTGTCAAGATCAAAATGTCCAGCCAATATGTCATCATGACAAATTTTCAAGATGATTTCTTTCATAGAAGGAGGAATAACAATAACATTACTCAACTTCCTCCTATAATATAGATATCCTTCATCAATTGAAAATTTTCCTTTTTCCAAACCCTTTTGGTACTTTGGTGGAAGGGTTTTAATTAATGCTTGTATTGAAGCATTCTTTGGATCATTTAATATGGTGCATAACTTTTTTAAGTCAGTGTCCTTATCATATGAATCCAGAATAAGCTGCAATAGCTCTTCCTCCATATCAACCACATATATCCCATGAATATGAATAATTTCATCCTCAGGATCATAAGCAGGATTAGAGTCATTATTTGGTAAAGGTAACCTAGATAACATATCCACATTTGAGTGAACAATACCAGCCCTATGAATAATTGTCATTCTCCCTTTGTACTCTTGAACAGCTAACTGCCATCTGAACATATGTCTTTTAGGTGTTTTCAAGTTTAAAAGGGATTTAACTGCACTGCAGTCAGTGACAAGTCCAAATTTTTGGTCATCTAGGTAATAATGTAGCTTTTCTAGAGCCCATACTACAGCTAAACATTCCAATTGAGTAGCACCATATTTCAATTCACTATTTCTCAAGGTTCTTGAAATATAACAAATTAATACTTCTGATAATTTATCATTCATCACTTGTTTTTGATGGAGGGAAGCACCCAGACCAATAAAACTGGCATCCGTATCTAAAACAAATGGCTGATTAAAGTCAGGTAAAGCAAGAATAGGTTCTGACATCAAACAGTGTTTCATAGTGTCAAAAGCTCTTTGTCTTTCACTATTCCAGACAAAAGCAACATCCTTTCTAGTTAATTGGGTAAGGGGTAAAGCTATGACTTGCTAATTTTTAATATACTGTCTATAGTATCCACACATTCCCAAAAAACTCTGTAGCTCTCTAACTTTGGTAGGAGCCTTCACCTGTTGTATGGCTTCCACTTTGTTTTGGTCAACACATATCTGTAACCCTGAGACAACATGACCAAGCACTTTTAAGGAATGAAAACCAAATTTACATGTCTTCAAAGCTAGTGTCATATTTATCTCATCCATCTTATGGAAAAATTTACATAGGTGGTTAAGATGGTCCTCAAATGTTTTAGAGAATATAATGATATTGTCAATATAAACCATCAGCCATCCTTCAATTATTTCTTGATGGAATGTGTTATCCATAACTTTTTGAAAAACTGAAGGAGAATTTTTAGGCATCCTAATATACTTATAAATACCCATATTAGTAGCAGTCATCAGAAAATTCTGAGAGTTCTTCTCAACAGGTACCTGGTGATATCCCTTATTACCATCCAAACAGCTGATATATTTAGCACCTTGTAGGGTATCATGTATAGAGCTAATTCTGGGTAAAGGATAGATATCATCAACAGTATAAGTGTTCAATGCTCTATAATCACCACATAACCTGGCCTTATCTTTCTCATAAGAAATTAGGACAGGTGAGATAACTCAATGTTTAGGTGTTTCAACTACCTTTATAATAATATTCATTTTTAAAAGGGTAGAGATATTGTCTTCAATATCTTTTCTCTTTGTGGGAGAAGCTGGATAAGGCTTCTTCTTTAAACTAGGTAGTATTTCTTTCAAAGGGCAAGATAATGAAAGCTTCATTTCTTATTTTACCAATCCTAATTCACGTGTTCCATGAGCAAAGGCCATAGGAAAAGATTTGATCAATTTAATGATTGAATCTTTATCCTCACCAGAAAGTTGTTCTCCAAAAGAAGCATTGTCAATTTCTGACACAAGGGCAGGCATTTCTTTTGTAGATCATCCTTTATATTGAACAACAGAATGACATGTGTTCAATCCTGGTGTTAATAATTTCTTGGGGGAGGAAATTTTAAATTTTCTCTTACCATTCATCCCCATTGTGAAGCATTGGTTTGAAGGATCTAATTTTATGCCATATTTGGTTAAAATTTCATTTCCCACAATGAACCAACTACTCAAGTGATCATTTTTCATGAAAACAAAATCACATATAGCTCTTACAAAACCATGGTTATATTTGAAAAATACTGTGGCTTTGTATTTACCCATGGGGGACAAAACAGAGCCATAACTTCTCCAATTCTCAGAAATGATAGGCATAAGTTTTGATTTATAATCTTGGTCCATTGAAGCAAGTGCTTTTTCAGATACTACACTTCCTCCAGCTCCAGAATCTAAGACAGCATCAATGTTATTTCCATTGATCAAGACTGGTGTCTTGAGAGGGGCAATAATAATTGAGCTGTCCTCAAGGTTTTTTATGATCTCAGCATCCTCTACTGTAGATAAATAATTATTCTCAATATCAATATTATTTAAATAATGAATATCTTCTTCCAGCATTAATATTTCCTGGTGAGATTCATATGAGATATTGCTGGCACAATCACTTGAAGTTTCTTCCAGTGCTATTTTGTCATCAGCATTTTCCTCTGTCTGCTCAACAAGATGTATCTTCTTGTCAAAAACATGGCCTTTCTTCCAAGTCTTACTGCATTTGAAGCAAGTATTTTTGCATACTTTTTGGGTGAAACACAGGCAGAAGGTTTACCAACCTTTTCCAGAGGTTTTTGTTGGTAATTGGAGGTTTTCTCCAATGAAGTTCTAGAAATGAATCTTCTAGCATCATACTTGTTGTTAAGAAGGATCTCATTACAAGTATTAATGAAAGAAGAAGGTTCCCTTGAGAACTCAGTCCTAGCAACTATTTTGTCTCTCAGAGACATAGGTAATTTATAGAGGATCCTGTCCTTCCATAACTCAAACTCCATCTCTGGGTCCATTTCCCTTAAGATTTTTACAAGTTTCATCAAGAACTCAATAGGTTTTTCAGTAGAAGAGCTATATCTGGTTTCTTCATATTGCCTTTGTTGAGCTAATCTAAACTTGGAACCACCAAATTGTGCTTTAATTAATTTTTTCCAATCTTCCCATGAATAGTCATTTTTATCCAAGAGAACAGATTCATACCACATTAGGGCTATATTGGTAAATAAAGAAATTAATTTTGACACAATTTCCTCATCTGGGAGTTTGTAAGAATTTTTTAGATTATCAATTCTGCAAATGAACTGTTGCCAATCAGAGGAGGAGTCACCATCAAATGTTGGATACTGGTCAAGTTTGGCCAATTCTTTTGATTTGAAGTAGTCTCCTTGTTACATGCTTGTTTCTGAGTGAGAAGGAGCTGTAACTTCTCCAATTGGGCAGTAATTTCATTGTTTAATCCTACTGTAGATGATGCAGGTACATCATCAATTTTTGATAGAAACTCAGTGATATCAACAGGTATTTCTGGAACTAATTTTTCATTGGATGAACTAGGAACAGGTAAAATTGGGGTATCCTGCTCAACAGCTTCTTTCAAAGAAATGTCAGAAGACTTTTGATTATATAACAATGAATTCAATCTCTCTTCAATGGTTGTTAGCCTAGTCTTTACTCTTGGAATACTAGATAAATTCTCATTGATGGTTGCAAAAGATAATTGATTTTTATTTTGTAAAGATGAATAATGGTTACTCAATCTTTCAAAGTTCATCTTATGGCCCTCCAGCTCCAGGTAACCGATGGACACAGTACCTTTTAATTTAGACAAATCATTCTTGATATTTTTCCATAAAGCAACTTTCTTTTCATGAGTTACTTTTTAATTAAACAAATCATCAGAAACTCTCTGTAACTCACTCCTCAATTCTTGATAACCCTGTTCAGTCAACATACTATTATATTTCTGAGTCAATTTCATGTTGTTCATTATATGATTTTTTTAGCAATAATATCCCTCAAATATTCATCATTAATTTTTTCTACATCTGGAGTATTTCTCAATAGTGAAACAGAATAACTTTCCAGATTCTCATAAAACTCAGGATCAAGTGTCTCATCAATAATAGCCATATCCGGATTTATCATTGAAGTAGCAATTAAAACCAAAGGATTAGATACATTAGAATATTGAGAAATTGGTCTACTGTTCTCAGCCTCTACTGGCCTTACATTCTCATCTCCTCTTCCATAATTACCTGAAGGAACTGAATCAGTTACAAGAAATGGTACTTGAGATTCAATAGAGGGCCTTACCATGGCTTTGGCAAGACTTGGATGTGGTTGTTTTCTCTCCTTCTTCCTCCTTGGTAGAGATGAGGAGGTGTTGGGTTTAACTGATTTGTTCTTGAAGGACCTGCCTGAGGTACTTGTTGCTGTTGCTGTTGGGACAGATAATCCCACTGGGTGTTCAGCCAATCCCACTGCCACTTTGAGACTTCCACCTTTTCTTGTTGCTGGGGGGCCAGTTGTGGAAGGGCTTTTGGAGGAGGAGGTTTCTTCTTCTCTTGAAGAAAGGACTCTATTTTTCTTACCTTGTCTTCTAGAGAGTCTATTTTTGACCTCAGCTTGAGGTTTTCTGACCTCAACTCCTTGATGTGAGTGGAGAGATTTTTGATTTTCTGATTTAAGGGCATCTTTTTTATCTTGAAGCCTTTGGGAAGCTCTTCTGGGGGGTTGATAGAAGGATTTTGTTCTTGAGCAGTTGTCTCCACTAATATTTCCATCTCCTGCATTTCTACATCCTGATTGGTCCAGTAATTGATTAATTTGAGCCAGTTTTGTAGTCAAAGGAGAACTTACAGAAGAAGCTTCATCATAATTAATTAAATATAGTTCCTCATCATGGCCAGTAGAAGCACCTTGATCAGCCATAGTTGTAATTAACCTGAACTGAGAGAAAGAAATATTTAATCAGTTATTTTTTTTACTTTATTCAAAGAAAAATAAGGAAAAAAATATATATTATATAAGTAATTATCAAGACCTTGTAATCAACTGGAATAATTAAAATATAATGTTTATCAGGACAAAAAATCAACTGAAATAATAATCACAATTTTATTAATTTTAAGGTAATTTTATAACCAGGATTTAAAACAAATCAACTGAAATAATAAAATAATTTAATAATTAGTAATATTTTGATAATTATCAGGACTAGAAGTCAACTGAAAAATAATTTAATTACCAGGACTTATTTTCAAGTGAAATAATTCAATTACCAGGACTTATTGTCAACTGAAATAATTTTAATTACCAGGACTTATTGTCAACTGAAATAATTTTAATTACCAGGACCTAATGTCAACTGAAATAATTTGATATAATTTATTTAATTTATATATAATATTATTAATTCACTGCCAGGACAATTTGTCAACTGAAACAATAAGATAAATTTCTAATTATCAGGACAGAAGTCAACTGAAATAATTAAAAAAATAATATAATTAATTTAACTTTTATATCACTTCTAGGACCAAGAACAATATAGTTCTATCTTTGTCAACTAGGAAAAAAAATTATTTTGCCAGACACCTCCCCCTGTAAAATGAGCAAGTTAATGCCACTTTACAGAGTGCTGAGTGACAAAAGATGTATGTGTACAATGAAATGTGTAAAATGACCCACAAATAGTAATCAAATAATTACCACAAATATATATGACTATTGTCAATATATGAACCTAATTTTTGGGGTGCGGTTCGATTCCTGGTCGCAGCAAAAAAGTAAGTCACGTGGCTGATGATGTTTGTCATCCTTGTCATATACTTGTCCTATTGGCACCTTGTCGTTGATGGTCCCTTGGTTGCCGGCTTCAAGATATTGATGCGCCATTGACTATTCGGAAAGGGCCTCAATTTTCAAGGGGTCTTTTATGTCTAGAAGGTTTTTAATGGTGGTCCAATGGCGGTAACAGTGGAAATTTAGGATTTCAAAGTTAGAGTACATTTGTATATCTTTTTATTTGTTTTACTCAAATATAAGAGGTAAGAATTTTAATTATTATTATAAATTAATGAGATAGTACTACATAAATGTAATTACTAAAAAAATAATGGATAGTAATAAAGAATTAAATAGAATAAGTTGTTTGTTAATGTAGTAAGTAAGGAATGGATGATCAAAAAAAACCAGAAAGGAAGGCCTTATGTAGGCAAAGGAGAGACAAAGCACAGTGTTAAAATCCTAAATACAGTAGTCTGAGAGAAGAAAAGAATATTCCAGAAAAATATTTCCAATTAATAAGGTTGTTCCAAAAAGAAGGTGTCAGAAAAGTGTATTTACTGTATATGACAGAAACAAATTAATGTATTTAAAATTTACTGTAAATGTCAATTTTAAATAAGTAATTTGAATTTTTTGTAGGTAGTTAATTTTATTTGAATATTAAATTTTTATTTTTATTTATTTTAATATTAATTTCTATTCTTTTAACCTGTCTTTGAGCACGGTGTTAGAAAATAGAAATATAAGGGACATTTTAATATTAATTTTAATTATTCACTAACTTTACCATTTTGTAATTAGTTAATTTGTTATAGGTAAATTTAATGTAAATAAATTATAATTAATAAAATTAAAATAATAAGGCGTGACTTCATCCCAGTAAATAATTAATTATTTTACTGGGTAAGTCTAGCAGCCTGGCTGACACGCTGCACTTCCTCCCCCCCCCCCCCCCCCCCCCTCTGTCAATATTGTCACTCAAATCCATCTTAAAAACCCATTACTAAGCACTCTCTTTTTCTTTACCTCCCCTAGACACACTCTGAAAGCTCAGAGGGAATTTTGATCCACTAGTCATGTATAACCACCTAAACACCCTCACCCAAGCTCAAGCAACTGTCTTTGCCCGATGCCGCTCAGGACATTGCCCTCTTAATAACTACCTCTGCTGCTTCAAAATTGTGGACTCACCAATGTGACCTACCTGCGGACCTAACAATAAAGACACCCTAGAACACCTCCTCCTTTTTTGCTCAGCACATGCGGCAGAAAGGTCCAAGCTAGTTGATTTAGCCAAATTACACAAAATCTCTTTCAAAACATCCTCTTTACTTTCACCGTCCCCTATCGTTTCTCAAGTTGCCAAATTCTTGATATCAACAAACAGATTCACTAATAATCTACCCCTAACTTGTTAACTTTCATTGCCCAGTTTCCTTTATAAATGAGTTACCTCTCCCCCCCCCCCCCCCCCCCCCCCCCCCCCATGTAATTAGTCTTAAGTAGTGGTCTTTTAAGCCCCTTGCTGGGGGAGATTGTATGAAATTAAAAAAAAAAAAAATCAACTAAACCATCTAGTTTATTTACCCACCTAGCTAGCTCACAATATTTGATTTCACAGGATGCAAAAATATTTTCAAGATAAAAATAAAAAAAAAGCTTAAGAAAAAAAAATGCAAATCAATGTGCAAGCAGTTCAAGTTTAGTCTCACAGACTGAGAAAAATATTGGGGAAAAAAAAAGAAAAAAAACTCTAGATAAAATTTCAAAAAGATAATCAAACTAAGCACTCAAAAATAAAACATGGTATCAATTTGTCCAATTTTTCTACATATCCCCCTCTAATCATATTATAATCAAATAGAAAAAAATTGTTGAATAAATGAAAATCAGTAAAAAAGAAATGAACAGGAGAAAAAAAAAGCAAGATAAGACAGTTTGAATTTTTTTTTTTTTTCATGTTGTAACAGCAAGAAGAAATATATGGTACAACATGCTATTTATAAGGATAAAAATGGCTAACACTACCCATTATATCACATCCTTTTATTTTCACCATACCAATCTACCTGCTTTCCTCCATCTACTCTTTCTTCTCTTGTCCTCTTAGATTGGCCTAAAAAAAGATTAGGGAGGCTTAGGACACTTTCCAAAGCAGCAGGCTTTGACAAAAGATTTTTGGAAGTTAGATCATACCGATCGTCTGGTTGCGGGATAACATTGAGGATTGAAGTACTGTCGTTGGCGTCCGCAGAGAAGCGGCCAGGGAGATGGAACAAAATCCACTCCACTCCACCCAACATGGCCAACCACCCACTCTCGCCTTCTTCTGACCACGCGGAGCTGCAGGAAGACCAGCCACTCTCACTTGGGTCTTCGCTCTCTCCATCTCCATCTCATCGTCCACTCCGCAAACGCAACGCCCAGCAGATCAATCCATTCACCCATGAACAGCGCGTCTATGTCACAAAGCTCACTAGAAATGACTGGCAAGATGCCGTTGTCGTCCACAATCCTCCAAGAACTCGCCCACGCTCCCCAATCCCTTCTTCTGATCATCAATCGTCTTCTTCGTCTTCGTCTTCTCTTTCTCCTTCTCCCTCTTCTCCCCCACTTTCTTCTCCTCACAAACTGTCTCATCCTCCTTCCAAGCTCCCTTCTCGCCCTCACAAGTCAAAAAATCATCATCGTCAATCTCTTCCTAGCCAGTCTTCTTCCTCCTCTCGTCTTCATCTTCCCTCTAGCAAACGCCCTTGTTCCCTTTCTCCCCTGAGGCCTCCCTCTAAAAAACGTCCACCGCCTCCTTCTCCCGAACAGGTCCAGATTCCTGTCAAGGTCGATAAGAGAGCACTTTCTCGCATGATGCCAGCTGTTTATGCTAAGAAAGCTCTTAAGGATCTGGAACTTATGAAACTAGAACAAAGCAATGGGCGCCGTCATGTTCTTTCTCGTCCATCTTCTTCACCAATAGCGTCACCTTCGTCTTCTCCTCTCCCTTCCCCTTCATCTTCGTCTTCCTATTCATCCTCTGTATCCGGGCGTCTTCACTCTCCTTCTATTCAATCTCTTAGCCTGCCTCCTGCCCCCATATCCATCTCTCTACTGGATGATCATCAGCTTTGGTCTACGTTTGATGCCTCAAATACCTCTCACCATGATCATTCAAGACCTGTCTCTCTAACTGATTTTTCTCCAGATTTTCACATTCGCAAGTTACCCATCGGACTCCACATTCCTTCTCCAATCCATCCTGCTGTCTCCAAATCCTTTCTCGATCTTTTTCAATCTCAATCTCATCACAGCCATTTATCATCTCAAGAACCTTCTCAAACTTGCATTGATGCATCCACTCTTGCACAACACTTGACTAATCAGGTGGTTGATGACCTCCAAGATGATCTTAACCGCTGGCTTGCTCTAGATCCTTCTTGCTCTCAAGACCATCTCTTACAACCTATCCAACTTCTTCAGAGTGTTTCAAATGCCTTTTCAAATCTGCCTCCCTCTGAAATGTCCTGTTCTCTTTTGTTCCAAGGACAACAAATCTTGGACGACATGCTCGATCGCTTTGATGATCTCGTAGTTGATCGCATCAATCGTCCAGACTTTAGTATTTTGCTAGTCTGTACTTGTTGGGTATTGTTTGAAATGGCTTGCCGCATCTATCTCAAATTGTCAAGCTCTGAGTTTTCTGTGTATATTTCTGTTCCATTTAATAATCCTCTCCCCTCAAAAAATCATGAAAGGCTCATCAAGTCTACCCTGAAAAATTTAATCCAGCGCTTATTGGAATTCGGTTTTGAGCATACTATCCTCGCTCTACGTCCTCTGATGGAATTCGAATTCATTTCATTACCTTCTTTATCCCCTCATCTTCTCACCCCCCTTTCCCATGATCCTTGTCTTCATATCTGGATCAGTCTTCTTAATTTGATTATTTCACTCAATAATAACTCTTCTGCACCTTCATCAGCCCCTTCTACTTCTACTTCTGCTTCTTCTTCCTTCTCAATTGCTCCCCTTCAGCTTGATTCCTTTTGGCAAACTCTCATCGAGTCCCTCATTCTCCACTCTCAGCGTATCAGTCTCACACCCATCCAACGCTCAGAAATCATATCTTACACCGCAATAGGTCTTTGCGCCCTCTCTCAAGTTCGCCCTGACCGCTCTGTCATATCAAAATCTCGTCTGCCTACTTATTGGCCCCTCATTCTTGAATCCCTTGATACGTTTGGTTTGACTTCCTTCCACTCTATTCATTCTTCACCTAGTCCTCAAATCCTTACCCCCATCGCCAGAGATCAGTATCTGCATTCTTTGTTTGGACGAATATTAGTTTTCATTCATCGTTGGAATTGGATCCCTCCCTCTTTTGGCCATCCCCTCCTTTTTAAACTTTATCATATCTTGAATGATAGGCAATTTAAACGGACTCCTTATGAGCTTTCCACCCGCTCTGTGTATGGGAATTGGCATAGATATCCAAATATTCTTCGTTATCTCTTCTCTTCACCATCTTCTGATCAAGTTCCCGCAACGGTTGAGCCCTCAGATACTATCTTTGACCTTTTTTTGAAAATCATTTTTCAATCTTATTATTCCTTATCTAAACCTTTTGCTGAACATGCGACCAAGCCACTAAAACGGTTTGTCACTGTTTGTAGTCCTTATCGCCAGCTTGATGTCCTCAAATCTTCTGAGATGTCCGATTTAGAGGTTGAAAAACAAAATGTTTTGCCTTCTTCTTCTTCTTCTTCTTCTTTACCCCTTGTTTCCGATGAGTCATATTCTTCGTTGATGAATCATTATTGCTTGCGTTTGTTCTATATCTATATTTACCCGTCTCAGCTATCTCAAGGAATTGTCAACCTTCAATCTCTTTGTCCAATCGACCGCTTAGATCGTGTCACACGCAAGATCTATTACTCCCTTTGGCCTTGCCTTGCATCATTAGTTTTGCCTATAGACCCTCACTTTGATCCTTTCTCTTCTGCTTTATTACCCCTCTCGCATGCTTTAGAGTTTCTTCAAACTAAAATGGCTTCCATACATTCTCGGTGTCATCAGCTGGAACAAAAGCCTGTAAATTTAGGCAATCATCCTCTTGTGGCGACTCTCCAACATTATCTTATCAATTCTCTTGCTCCTGAAATAGCTCTAGTCATCAACTCCATATACAAAGTGTTATCTCGTACGGTTGCTTGTTTTGATGTTCCATCACTCAACTGGCTTTTCCCTAGTAAGATTTTTTTTTTTCTTTTTTTTTGTGCAACGTCTTTCTATATCCTGCACTGCCCTAATACACTGCTACACGATTCTTTATTCAGCGTGGACCTCGGACACGCTCTATCATTTGGTATCAACAAGCAATCAGTACTTGGTGATTGCGCATCAAGTTCTTCAGGTTGTCGAATCTTTTCTCGATCATTTTTATTTTCCTCGCCAATTTTCTTCGGCACCACATACCTTATCACTGGATGATCCCATTTCCGAGGAGGCTATTATCGCACCCGATGCAAACTTTAATCATAACTATTTTGTCAAGAGTTTGATTGAACATCATTATCCTTCCTCTCACCACTCTGTCTATTCGGACAAACCTCAAGATTCACACAACTCGATTTTCAAGCTTTCCCCTGAGTTGGCGAATTTTCTCCAAAGCAAACTTATTCCTGCATTCAGACTTTACGCTACTTTTTTAGCTACATCTCATCCTATTTACCGCATACCTGCAGATCATCCAACTCAATCTTTCATGTTAAAACGCGTGATGAGATGTTTAGTATGTTTGATTTTTATTGTGGCTAAACCAGAGTCAAACTTGAATTCAAGTTCCTGGAAAATTCAACTCATGAGTGAATTTAACAAAATCAGCCCTCAATCAATCCATCTCAGTCGATCATCACCTTTGGACAAGACCGACCGCAACGGTTCAAATAATAAAGTATCACCTTGTGCTGCTTGGGATTACTTTACTTTGAAAGGTCTTGAAATGGATGGGTTGGTGGGATTGTTCAATTACCCTCGTTCATCTCAGAAACAAATGTATTTGGTGAGTCTTGTCATTAATTAATTGGTCATCATCATCATCATCATCCCTGAAAGGATCGTGTGTATTATTGCAATCCTATAGAATCTTCGATCAGATGTTATCAAGATTTGGCTAGAATGCTTGCTGTTTCTTCATCTGTCCACCAGTCAACTTGCTTTAACAGCCATCATTTGTCGGTTTGAACAATTGTATATTCCTAAAGATGACAACGATATCTTTTTTCCAACTTTAATGGATTTCATCGAGATGGGATTAAATTTTGGCTCCAACGATCATCCGCATGATTCTCCTGATGATGTCTTGGTTGAAAAGTTGGTATCGAAAAGGTTACAAATTTTCAAGGGTAAGACAGATCTTTGATGCATATATATATCTTGAATCGACTTGATTTCTTACTCATGTTTTTCTCTCTTAAAGTCGTTTTTCAAAATTGGAAACGAGTATTCTCTCTTCACTGCCCTCTACCACTTCCATCTAGTGAATTGGATTCATTACAGCAGACGACAACAACCACCACTACCATGATTACACATAAACCGCGCAATTCAATGTCCCTACATCCTAAAGTGAAGTCAACTCAAGTGTTGATTGGAGTGATGGCGGATTCGATCAGTCAGAATTGGAGGGCGTTTGGGGATGTTTACCGAGAGTTTGGGTCCAAGGTTTTGAAGGACTTAGATGAGTGTTTGGGTGAGTGGGTGATGGGACCTAAATCGGTGGCTGAGGTGTCTAAATTGAGGATGGTTGTTGGGTTGAAGTAGTGGGTGTATATAATAGATATTTGGGTATATATGGTTACTTGTATATACTATGTTATTAAAGTACATCATGTTAGGTATATGGTACATTGTGTGATGTTGTATTGTATAATTTGTATAGGCAAATCAAAAATACATAAGTACCAATTTAGAATTCTTTAATTTTTTTTATATATTAAGCAAATGTAAAAATGTTTTTTGAGCTGAAAAGTGGGGGGAGGGGGGGGAGGAAGGTGGTGAATGGGATACAAAAAAATCACAAGCTTTACAGGGTTAGTTGTCATTTTGCTTGTGATGAAAGACGTCTTTAGCTGGAGATTCTGTTTATTTATTATCTGTGAATCTGGGAAGATCTTTTATTGGTAGTATTAATCTTGAAGTGTGAAAAATGTGGGAGTGGTCGGGGTGTTAGTGTTAGTGTTAAGAAATAAAATGAATAATAAGAATAAAATGAAAAGGGTGAATTCTACCAACCAATATTCAAAACAAAACAAAAAATCTCATTTTTTCCTAGGTTTTATTATTATTATTATTATCACTATTCTCTTTCTTACTAGGGACGAACAAAATATGAGATCTTTGTTGAGTTGTAAAGTGGATGATGTAAGATTTAAAGGTTTAAAAATGAGTTGAGAATAGTAAAATAGTTTTGTAGTGGAATTTATTGGCTTCATAGTTTTTTAATATAATGTTCAAATTTTATACTTTCCTGTTGAATAGTTGTATAGATAAATATATATATATTAGTAATAACTCGACAAATAAGAAGATAGTTAATGTGTAACTAAAATAATTTATGGGTTCAAAAAAAAAAAAAAAAAAAAAAAAAAAAAAAAGGTTTTGATTTAAATGAGATAAATTTTTATAAAATATAAAGTAAGAACATGTCAGCCTGGATATTCCCAGGACTGAGTAAAAACTGCTTATAAACTATGTTAAACACATGTAGTACACATGGGAACAATAAGTAAAGGTACACAAGTTGTATACATAAATGAAATCAATGGTTAAACACAATATATGCCATTATAATACCTTATATATATGCATATATCCACTTTTTATAAGTCTTATGCACTTAATATTAAGTTGAAATATGCTAGGGTAATCTTAAGAACCTTAAACATAAGGCTACATAATTTTTAAGTAGACTTAAAAGCTATTGTTTTCATTGTATTATGGAAAAACAAAGAATTGTGGTTTAAATCACTTAAAAGTTGACTATATGTGCTATAAATTTAATACTATTAAAATTGTGCCTTGACAGATCAAGTTGTCTTAGTTAGGACTATTGATTTGGCTAGCCAAATGCATAAAAATAACACTTTTCAAATTTGGTGTTTTTTATGCCAGAAATGGTTTCTGTGTACTGGCCACATACTGCCTGCATTTTTTCCCATGTGAATAGCTTCATTTTTAGCAAAGTTAGCTTTTTCACACTATAATTACCTCACATTGTACACCCTATATGTGGAAACATACTAAAAATAGGCAACTGACACTTATTTAGTGTCCTAATTTAATTATAAGTGCATTGACCTTATTATATGCACTAATTTCATTAACAACTTCATGATTGGTGCCATGAATTCACTACAATGCTTAAATTGGCCTAAATTAGTGAAGGATTTACCTGTACAAGTGCCTGCCAAGGACTGCATTCAGTTACCCCACATCACATATCCTCCTTTTGGGTTTCTCAGTGGTTTCTCAGTCAATATTGGTCATAATTGGATGGGGATTTCACATAGTAATTTGGAATACTTAGCCCCTTCATTTCTACTGTTAATCCACCTTAATATTGTGTAATATTTAGTGTCATTCTTTCTTTTTTTTTAGTCTTTTATGTTAAGGGATTAACATGCATATACTCTCTTTTTTTGCTTATTCTTTTATTTTGATGGATTATTCCTATTACTCCAGGATTTTGGTGGGTGATATCATTCTAATTGTGTTACTGGACATTTCTTATGTTAATAGGCAGGTGTATTAGCTAGAATGAGGTGTCATTGGCCATGTATAGGACTGGTAAACCAGGGGGATACATTGGAGAAGTATTGGGTATAAAAGGAGGGGGGTTTTCAGTCTTATTTTCTACATTCTTTATCATTACACTTAAAATTTATAACCCTTACAATTACAATACATATCAATAGTACTTTTAACATCTTTGAATAGTGCTTGAATTATTACATCTATTTTTCTACCAACTATAAGATTGTAACCCATTTATCATTAGGGAGATTGAAATTACTGAGACCCTCATATTAAGTTATATTTTAATACTTTTTGGATTTGTACTACAGTATTCATATAGGACCATTAAAATCTTTTAGACAACTAACTAATCAAGCTATTCACATCTCTTTACTTGAACTCATCCTGACAAGTAGTCTGTGTCACGCGCCACGTGACACTCGAGGCGAAAGCAGCTCATTAAATCAATAATATCGAGTCCTAAATCTATACTCGAAGCGCAGAAAGCAATTCTCCATAGAAACTGCGATTTTCCTTTGTGTACTTACTATTTAACTGCGCTAGCCTAAACTCTAAATCTAAATTAGTCAATCTCCCAATAGGGTGCCTTAGTCCTTTTCAATAAGCGACGCACAGCGCTAGGTTCAACGAAATAGTACAGTAGTAGTTTTTCATTAAAGTTTTGTTAATTAATTAAAAAGGGGTAAAATTGAGCATGGACGGATATTTAGCAAAGAGGGTCTAAGTGTATGTTAGTAATGGTCAATGGAATGGGAATGGTGCGATGGAAGGGAGGTCAATGCCAGGAGGAACAAAGGATATAAAAGGGGTTGGGTATTTGGTTCAATATTCCTTAGAATTAAATTATAAAATCGTATTTACATTAATAGTGGTAAATCTTTAAAGTTAAAATCATTGTTATAGTATCTTTCTTTTATTTTCTCAATATTCATTTCTAAATCCTAAATCTTTGATTATTGAGTTTCCAACCCTTCGTGAGATCTTAAGAATTCCTATTACCTTTGAAACTAGTTTATAATTCTTCTCGAACGAACCTCGAACCTGTAGCTCTTACTTCGAGTGACCTTCAAACCGTTTCCTCGAATCATTCCTCTGTGCTTCAAAGAAGTTTCTAAATCCCTCATCTCACTTTCAGGAACATCCTCGACCTTGTGCGTAGGTCGTCCGGTGACAGTATAATTTAATTCTCCGTAGTTCTCATTCTTTGCACTAATACGTTCTTTTCAGGTGTTTTTAAAATTTTAAATGGCACCTGTTCAATGCACTCCTCCTATGGGCGCAACTACTAGAGCTCACGCTAGAGGCAGGCCAACAGCCACAAGGTCTGTTTCCCGCACTCACTCTTTGGAACCACTCGACCTTAGGGAACGGCAACATTCAGTTCAATCTGTAGAAGACATCCCACAAGATTTTGAGGATTCTAGTGATGAAGAAGAAGGAGAGGATACAATGCACAAGGCACCATCTGCCCCTGCCAATCACCCTTCTGGCCAGTCCTCAGAACCTGGACCATCTAACTCTCTGGAAGATTTCATGAGACTTTTCATGAAAACCCTTTCAAATCCAACGTCTTCAGAGGGATCTAAGTTCAAAACTCCTTCTATGAAATCTCCTGAAAAATTCGACGGAGATCATCCCGACAGATTGCGACCCTTCTTGCAAACCTGCAAGCTACTGTTCCATAATGACCCTCGAACCTTTAACAGCGACCGATCAAAGGTTGTTTACGCTTCTTCATTCCTAGCCGGGAAAGCAGCAAGGTGGTTCGAACCTTATCTACTCATGCTTTCTTCGACAGAAACCCACTTACTTATCAATAATTGGGAAAAGTTCGAAGACCAACTTTTTACGTTGTTTGGGGACCCTAATGAAACAGACAACGCAGAAATTGAACTTGATTTTCTTCGCATGAGTGATAATGGTAAAGCCTCTGAATATATCTTGAACTTCAGAGCACTTCAAACTCGAGTAGGTTGGAATGATGCTGCCCTTAAGTATCATTTCAAGAAAGGACTTCCTTTGAGGATTCTGGATCAATTAAATCTTCACGGTCAGAAGATGACTACTTTAACGGATTTAATGGATCGAACCCTCGAACTTGACGGCGTTTATCAAGGACGACTTCAACATCGTCGATATGCCAACAAATCTCAAGGCCTAAATTTTAAATCGGGACCTTCTTCACACCCACGACCAAATCAATCCTCCTCGACTCAATCCAAACCCAATAAGGGAAAGGATAAACCTCAACCAAAAGGCTCGACCCCAGGCGATATCAGCAAAGTACTGGATCCTAAAGGGGAACTTAAAGAAGCTGAGAGGAAGAGACGAGCAGATAATGGGTTATGTATGTATTGTGGGGGTAAGCACAAGTTGGAAGACTGTGTAAAGTTGAAGGAAAGAGAAGGTACTAGTTCGAAGTCAAAAAACTAGTAGATAGTTTACTTGTGTGCAAAGCAAACTATCTTATCTCTCCCAGTGCACAGAACCTACATGTCTTAAGGACTGGAGTTGCCTTAAACCGCTTGAGATTCATTCTTTTTAAGGAGGATATCCCCTTCAGTTGTCTTATAGACTCTGGAGCTTCAATTTCTTTTGTTAGTTTATCTTTTTCCGAGAAGCTTCAACTAACATTTACAGATATTGATCGAACTCCAATCTATTTGGTCGAATCAGAGGAACCCAAATATTGGGTAAGTAAGAAAGTTTTATGGGTTCTCAACTTTCCGAACTTTCCCCCCTTCAAGTGGGAATTATCAGTCTTGGACGCCCCAAGGATGGACGATACCATTCTTGGCCATGACTTTTTAACGCATTGGAATCCCGAAATTGATTGGACTAAGGGATTGACCACCCCACGATCTAAGTATATTTCTGATTCTTCAATGCAGGTCAATAGGGAGTTAAACAACCCGCCTGACAACGTCCTGCTAGAGGACAAGTCTCTGCCAGATTACTTGCAAGCATCTGATCCTTCTCTAAATGAGCAATTGGCTAACCCTTCTAGCTCGATGACTTCACTCAAAGAGGATTTAAATTGCCTCGAAGTAATCGAATTCTGCTCTCTCAATACAGGTATCCCTTCGACAGATTCTCTCGAAGATGAAGAGGACAACCAAATCAACGTTGAAGCCATTAAATCAACTCTACCGGAAATCTACCACAATTTCCTTGATGTTTTCTCAATCCGTAAGGCCGATAAGTTACCACCTCATCGACCCTACAATCATCAAATAGAGTTAATAGGCCCAGTACCTCCGGCAGGTCCTGTCTATTCCTTATCGAAGGACGAATCTCAAGTTCTTTGAGACTACATTGCAGAGAATGTAGCCAAAGGTTTCATCAGAGCCATTAAATCTCCAACCGGCTCCCCTGTCCTCTTTGTAAAAAAGAAGGACGGTAGTCTTAGGTTGTGTGTTGACTATAGAAAGCTCAACACAGTCACGAAGAAGAATGCATATCCTGTTCCTCCTATGTCATTACTTCTTACCCTTTTCAATGATGCTAATTTCTTTTCTAAAATTGATCTTAGAGGCGCTTACAATCTGATTCGCATTGCAGAAGTTCATGAACCACTGACTGCAATGCGCACTAGATTTGGTAGTTTTGAATATTTAGTTATGCCTTTTGGATTATGTAACGCACCTTCAACTTTTCAAACTCTTGTTAATGATATCTTTCAAGATGTTGTTGAACAATTTGTAGTCGTCTATTTAGATGATATTTTAATATTCTCGAAAACACTAGATGAACATATTCATCATGTTTGACAGGTCCTAAATCGTCTTCGAGATCATGGTCTCTACGCCAAGCATAATAAATGCGAATTCCACCTCAAATCAATTGATTTTTTGGGTTTTACCTTGTCCACTGACGGTTTAGTCATGGATGACAAAAAGGTCCAGAAAATCCTGGAATGGCCTGAGCCAAAAAACATTAAATCGCTCCAAGGATTTTTGGGTTTTGCAAACTTCTATAGGAGATTTATTAAAGATTACTCTAAAACTATTTCCAATCTTACTTCTCTTCTTAGAAAAGACATTCCTTTTGTTTTTACTTCTACAGCACAAAAGGAATTCGAAGCACTAAAAATGGCTTTCACCACAGCCCCAATTCTTCGACATTTTGATCCTTCTGCCTCGACAATAGTTGAGACAGATGCGAGCGATTATGCTATTGCAGGGGTCATCTCCCAATTAAATCCTGAAACAAATTTGTTTCATCCTGTTGCTTTTGAGTCACGCAAACTCATAGCCGCAGAATTAAATTATGAAATTCATGACAAAGAGCTTTTAGCTATTATCCATTGTCTTAAAAAATGGTGTTCTTTTCTTCTCAGCCTAGATAGTCCTTTTCAAATCTTAACAGATCATAATGCTTTGAAATACTTCATGTCTTCTAAAGTATTAACCAGGCGTCAAGCCAGGTGGGCTGAATTTTTGTCTGAATTTTCTTTCTCTATTTCCTATCGCCCAGGAAAAAACTGCATTGTCCCAGATATCTTGTCACGTCGGGACGACATTTACCCACAGCGGGGGGACGCATTTGCTGACAAGAACCCAGCAAATGTGCAATCAATCTTCAACGAATCAATGTTAACGACTCATCAACTTAATTCGATGACAACTCAATCTTTTTGAAATCCACTATCCAACATCCTCGAAGCTCAGTTGAAGGACGAATATTGTTTAGGGTTAAAAGACAAAATACTCTCAAAGCAAGGGGCCAAAAGATTTAGTATTGAATCAGGTCTATTAGTCTTTGAAGGTAGAGTAGTCATACCCGACAACAATGAGATAAAATTATGGATTTTCAACAGTCGACATGATTCTCCATTAGCTGGTCATTTTGGGATTGATAAAACCTACCAGTTAATAGCGAGGGATTTCTTCTGGCCAGGTATGACCAGGGAAATCAAGGCCTATATAAGATTTTTTTACAAATGTAATAGGAATAAGGCTCCCTATCACCGGAAGCATGGGTTGCTTCATCCACTTCCTATTCCCTCTAAACCTTGGGAATCTTTATCGATGGATTTCATTTCTCAACTTCCTATTTCTAATGATTTTGATGCTATATTAGTAATAGTAGATAGATTTTCAAAAATGTCTATTTTTATTAAAACCACTACTACTGCTACAGCAGAAGATTTGTCAAAATTGTTTCTAGAATATGTATTTTCTAAACACGGCTTACCAAATGATATTATTTCAGATAGAGGCTCATTGTTTGTATCCACATTCTGGACCCAACTGTGTCGACAACTCAATATCACGAGGAATCTCTCCACGGCCTATCACCCTGAAACCGATGGTCAAACAGAAAGAGTTAACCAAATCCTCGAACAATATCTTCGAATGTATGTCAGTTACCAACAAGACGATTGGACCACATGGTTACCATTGGCCGAATTTGCTTATAATAACTCGACTCATTCTTCGACACGACAATCTCCCTTCAAAACCATTTATGGACAACATCCTCAATTCAACTCAATCCATGTAGGAACTAATCATCCTGCGGAACATTATCTTCGAACTATATCATGACTTCAAGAAGAACTTAAAACAAATTTGGAATCAGCGATTCGAAGATACAAGGAACAGGCCGACGAACATCGACAATCTGCTCCTTCCTTTAAACCAGGCGACAAAGTATGGCTCGACGCACAAAACATTCGAACAACACGACCATCAAAGAAACTGGCTGAAAAGCGCTTGGGACCATTCGAAATCGACTCTGAAGTCTCTAAAACTGCATTTTGACTCAAGTTACCTCCTAAATGGCAGGCGATTCACCCTGTTTTCCATGTATCTCTCCTGGAACTGGCTCGAGAAATATACCCGGGCAAGAACCAACCCCCTCCGGAACTGGTCGAAGTAGAAGATCATCTAGAGTGGGAAGTAAGTTGTATCCTTGATTCAAGAATAGGCAAGGGGAAACTTCAATACCTTGTGGAATGGGAAGGCTTCCTCAATGACTCAGACAAAACATCCTGGGAACCAGCCATCAATGTTTCTAACACCCCTGAACTCCTAAAATCTTTTCATTTGAAATATCCTTTAAAACCAAAACCTTAAAATTTCTTTTATTTAAATTTCCTTTTCTTTTTCTTTCTTTCTTTAAAATCTAAACACCTCTAAAATTTCTTAGCCTTGTTTTCTCTTCTCTCTCTCTTCTTTTTTCTTTCTTCTACTTCTATATAATTTTTCTCAAAACACCAACTAAAAGTAAAATCAAAAGTAAAATTAAATAAAATAAAATAAAATAAAAATAAAATAAAATAAATAGAATAAACATAAACAATAAAATAAAATAAAATAAAATAAATAGAATAAACATAAATAATAATAATAAATAATTAAAAAAAAAAAAACTCTTAAATCTCTCTAAATATTTTCTTTCTTTTCTCTTTTTCAATTCTCTAAAAAAAACATTCTTTTCTTAAAAATTCTCTTTAAAAATTTTTTTTTCTTCTCTAAAAATTTATTCTCTCTTTAAAAATTTTCTTTTCTTCGAACCATCAAATCTTGTACGGCACAACCATTTCCTCGAACTCAACTTCAACCTCTAAATCTCCCTATAATAATTCTTCGAAACAAATAATTCTTCTTTTCAAATTCTCTTAAATTCTAAATTCTGTTTTTTTCTTTTCTTTCTTCTTCCTTTCTTTTCAAACTAAAATTTCCTAAAAAAAAAAAAAAAAAATATATATATATATATATATATATATATATTTTTCTTTCATTAAATCCTCAATTTAACAAACTCATCTCAATCACAAACCGTTTTCTTT
This sequence comes from Hemileia vastatrix, assembly GCA_030280995.1. NCBI lineage: Eukaryota > Fungi > Basidiomycota > Pucciniomycetes > Pucciniales > Zaghouaniaceae > Hemileia > Hemileia vastatrix. The sequence goes on along the minus strand of JASXTE010000006.1, from coordinate 15,183,808 downwards.
TTCTCTCTCTTTTCTTAACTAAACTTTTCCTTTTAAAACATTAAAACTTCCTTCAATTAAACAACCTTTTTCTTTCTTTAAATTTCTTCTTTCAAATTCTAAAATTTTTTATTTAAAACTTCTTCTTTCTTTTTCTCTCTCTCCCAAATCTTATAAAATTAATAATATTCACCTACAATAAAAAAAAATAAATAAATAAAATAAAATAAAATAAAACTAAAATACAAATTTTTTCTACTTCTTTACATCTCCTTTTTATTTCAAATTTTTTCTTTTAATTTTTCTCGAACCAATCTTTTCATTTTCTCCAAAACTACCCTTATCTCCTTCCTGCATTTCTCAAATACCTCCTCCTCTCCTACCGGAACCACCTCTCCAATCTCCAAGAGCTCCTCTGCCACGTCGAAGGAAGCAGCGTCGATAATTGTGTCGACCTCCCCACATAACTCTTCCGCGAACCTTACTCGTCGACCTTGACGAGGTTTCTTTGACCACACCTGGTCCAGGGTGTCTTCAGGTTCTTCAACTACTTCCGTGGCCGGAGGGTTTGCCTCAGTTGGTATAACCGGCGCAGGCTCCCCAATCGGGTCTTCAAGGGTATTTGATGTCTAAACAAAAACTCATCAGTAACTTCATCCTTAAAAATAACAATTAAAAACTTACCTCGAAGATGGGGTCAGGCTCTAAAAATAACCTTGGCGCCACCTTGACCTCTGCCTATCTCTCCTCCTCGTCGTCTTCGATGACCACCCGTCGTTTCTTGGGTGCCCGCCCTGGAACAGGGACTTCATCTTCATCTTCCTCCACCAACTCGTCGACCTCTTCCTCGACACCTCGCTTCAAACTCGTGGCCTGGGTTACCCAGGTTGAGATCTCGTTATTTAATTCCTTATCATTTTCCCCCACCAATTGTTCATCTTCAATCAAGACATCCCAAATGTCTTCGACCACCTCTTTGGTTTTAGGGATTACCCAAAACTTGGTCTTGGTGAATTGTTTTTTGATCTCTGCGTTCTTTGTCAACGCATTGCACGCCACTCGTCGCCAACGGCAAAACTCGCATTTCTGGTGAGGGCCTCGAGTCGCCGTACTTTTGACACAGAAATATTCCATGCTTTCACAAGCCGTGCAAGTTTGTGAAAATTGTCGCGTGATCATTCCCCCATCCGCTTTAGGGTGTGGAGGCGTAGGTGTGGGAGTAGGGCAGTTCATTATAGAAAAAAGAAATTAATAAGTGAGGAAAAAATTATAGAAGAAGGGAAACTAGTGTGGGAAGATGGCTCAAGCTCAACGGAGTTCGCAATTCTTATACCCGGGCATCTGTCACGCGCCACGTGACACTCGAGGCGAAAGCAGCTCATTAAATCAATAATATCGAGTCCTAAATCTATACTCGAAGCGCAGAAAGCAATTCTCCATAGCAACTGCGATTTTCCTTTGTGTACTTACTATTTAACTGCGCTAGCCTAAACTCTAAATCTAAATTAGTCAATCTCCCAATAGGGTGCCTTAGTCCTTTTCAATAAGTGACACACAGCGCTAGGTTCAACGAAATAGTACAGTAGTAGTTTTTCATTAAAGTTTTGTTAATTAATTAAAAAGGGGTAAAATTGAGCATGGACGGATATTTAGCAAAGAGGGTCTAAGTGTATGTTAGTAATGGTCAATGGAATGGGAATGGGGCGATGGAAGGGAGGTCAATGCGAGGAGGAACAAAGGATATAAAAGGGGTTGGGTATTTGGTTCAATATTCCTTAGAATTAAATTATAAAATCGTATTTACATTAATAGTGGTAAATCTTTAAAGTTAAAATCATTGTTATAGTATCTTTCTTTTATTTTCTCAATATTCATTTCTAAATCCTAAATCTTTGATTATTGAGTTTCCAACCCTTCGTGAGATCTTAAGAATTCCTATTACCTTTGAAACTAGTTTATAATTCTTCTTGAACGAACCTCGAACCTGTAGCTCTTACTTCGAGTGACCTTTGAACCGTTTCCTCGAACCATTCCTCTGTGCTTCAAAGAAGTTTCTAAATCCCTCATCTCACTTTCAGGAACATCCTCGACCTTGTGCGTAGGTCGTCCGGTGACAGTCTGCCATCTTAAGTCTTAACATCCTCTCATCTTCATAAATTCATCCAAAAATTCTATTAGCACCTCCTCTTCCCTTCTCTTACAAGCATACCCATACCACACCACACCACCTTAATCCTCTTCCAAAGGCAAAAAATATGGTGGGCTTAAAAAGTGACATTCAATGGTTTGTTGTAAAAACACACCTAGGAATGGAATAGGGTCACAAAACTGAACTAGACATTTAGTTCACTATTTTTTCACCCTGTGTGATACCTTAAATATGTCACTGGCTGACAATCTCAATCTCATTCTCCACCTCTATCTATATCTTCATGAAAAGATAATAATAATAATAAGCAATATTACCAGTGAAATAATATATCATCATTAAGATTTTTATTGCTCCATTTTATTTTTAATCATTGATTTCTTCCCCATTCTTACTTTCAAGTCAAGGCCACAAAAGAATCATTTACACTCTACCAAACTAACAACTTAACAACCTCAAAATCTAAAGAAAAAAGAAAACATTAACAAAGAAGCTATCAACAAGATTTCCCTATCTACTATTATTTCTACTCCAGGATAAAAAAAACCCTTTCTAACAGCCCAGAGCTAGAATCCAAACTAAACTAAACTAAAATAATATATATATATATATATATATTAAAGTAAATATTTTTTCTTAGACTTATCTTTTGCTTCGACTTGATGAAGCTTTAGCTCTTAAATAAAAGAGAGAAAAATTCAGTCGAACAGATAAGAACTTTAAATCAGCTATAAAAAAGAAAACAAAACCGTCCGTGGACAAACACGTTAGTCAAAATGAAATCATCAGCTCAAAGATTGTTGAAATTGTTGAGACATTAACAAATATATTATAAAAAGAGGACAGGGAGAGGGAGGGAGAGAGGGATTTATGATTCTCCCAGAGGAAGAGAGAGAAACTTGGATAGTAACTTAGGATCAAACTTACGATCTGATTGAGCACTTAATCCAGCAATTAAATCAGACATTAATTCATTGAATTTTTTTGAAAGGATAGTGATTTGATTTCTAATTTCTGCAAGAATTGCAGGATCAGGTGTGTTTGAATAATATTCATTTGGTTGATTACCCGAGACTTGAGACGCTCTCGAAAGAGGTAATGGAGCATTAAGATAAGGCGAATCAGACCTATACGCGCTACGTTCACTTCCAACGTTAGGTCTCTTTTATTATTCGGATACATTTGAAACTTATTATCAGCATTTCGTAAATACACTACGAATAATCCCATGAAATTGAGTAAGAAACAAGTGGCACGGCTTACCTTACCAGGCCGACGGATTTCATGTTGGGCACATTCAGACAAAGCATAGATGCATAGCGATTCCTGAAAAAAAAGAAGAAAAAAAAGCAAGAGGAAGGAGAAGGAGGAGGATAGGTATTGGTAAAAGATGGAAATATTATACAATTGAAACAGAACAAACAGATACTTAACTGTTACTTCCTTAAAAGCGATAACTGTTCTAAAAGCTTCTTCAACTAAATTAAGACATAACTCCTTCATAACACTCATCAGTTAATTCTGAAATCTTCAAATAAAATAAAATAAATATGTATCTGTGAGGGCTATCGTGTTACATACTTCTCGTCCGGGTCTTTTGCTCAACATTAAAGTTTTTGACACGATTTTTTCTAAATAAACCTCATGTGCTTCAATTAACGAGTCTAGGTCTCCTTCTTTAGAAACTAAAACCTTTTCTAATTCTTGCCAACAACACTCAATCACTTCAAGTTGACAAAAGGCATGGATCTGTCGAATGAAATGAACCATTTCGCTAGTCATTAAACGACATTTATGAAAATCGTTTTTTAATTCTATTTCAAGAAAAAAAAAGTCGAGAAGGTAACAGAGAGAAAGCGAATACTGTCAAAAGCTTTATTCAAAAAAACAAAATATATGAAAGCGAGAGTTTTAACCTGAAAACCGAAGTATCGATCTAGCACCCGTAATCAAAGCATGCCAACCATCATTAATGATGTACTCTACTCGCTTGATTTTCCAAAGATAGAGAAACACCTTTGTGTATGATTCCATTTCAGCAGTGCCTAAAATAGTGTCAATTGGCTCATCGGTTTTATAATCAAGGGTAAAAACATCCCATCCTAATTCTCCGTGAGAGAATTCAAGCATCCGAGCATCCAACCTTTGTAAAATATTAGTTTGATCGGTGGTAGACCGAATTGAAGTTTCCAAGGTCGCGGTCAAATTATGCCGATAAAGCGTACTAGCAGGCTTGTTGAGCGAAGGGCCTAAAGATTCCATCAAAAGATTTGCAAAATCACCGCGTCCAAGAAAAAGATAATTTTTCAAAGCAATCAAATGATCTGAAAGACAGAATTTTTGAAAAAATATATCAAACAACCGCTGAGAGGCAATTGAATAGGCTTGAGAGATTGTTCTTTCCAGGCCAGAAATGTCATTGTAGTGTAACACAATTGGGGTGTGGTCATGCTGAGAGCCTGAGGCAGGAGGTTTGAAAGAGTTTTGCATGAGGGTGCGCGTGGCAAGCCAGTCTTGATCGCCACAAGAATGTTTGATAAAATTCAGAGATTTTCCAGTAGAGTAAATCTATGAGTGAGCAAGAGGAATCTGGACAGATAAGTATATGAATGAGTTGGGTGGGCAAGAAAGAAAGAAAGAAAGAAAGAGAGAGAGAGAGAGAGAGAGAGAGAGAGAGAGAGAGAGAGAGAGAGAGAGAGAGAGAGAGAGAGAGAGAGAGAACTTGAAGAAAAGAGCACCTTTCGAGCAAAAGGCTGACTGATGAAGCTAGGGACCATTTCCTCTCTAAATCCAAACTTGGACATCCAGACCTTGAGCCCGTCAGGAGAAGTTTCAGGCTGATCTTGCTGGGCGGAAAGTAAGATTTGCTGGGAGCGAAAATGGGGATTGAGTGAGACAAAGAACTCGTCGTGAGGATCAATAAGCTCTCCCTGACAGATCCATGCAGACAGAAGCCTAAAAAAAGGAACTGATACAGATTCCAAGAGCTTTGAGGTGAATGAATGAACAAACGGATCGCCATGATTTGTGTATGAGTGGAGGAGAGAGATTAAGGCACCTCCAGAAAGCGGTGGGTCTGAGAGGAGAGCGGCAGAGGCGAGGGATGCGGACATGCGGAGACGAAGGAGAGTGGGGGCCATAAATAGTGAGAGACGCCTGAGGGTGAGCTGGTGGATGTTAGTGGGCAGAGCATGATCGATGGAGGCGATAGTTTTGTAGTAATCAGAGAGTTCCTGACTGAGGGCGGCGACGAGGGCTTGCTCAACGGAGCCGCTGCCGGGCGTGGTCTGGATGACAGCTGAGATTTTTCGGTACAGCCATCCAGCCTCACTGAGCCGGACGACGACATCCTGGACCCGGACGCCGATCCGGCCATGGCCCACAAAATTGACGCCTTCGTCTCCAAACACGACGCAGCGCCCATCGATGCCCTGGAGCAGATAGACCACGTCCGCCAGAAGAACGCTTTCGTCGACCTCTTCCATCGCGCGCTCTTGGCGATATCTGCGCACTCTCTCTGCCATTGTTTCAGGTGCCATGCTGTGCTCAGGATGGGGTGGTGTGGATGCTGTTGATGGGAGAAGGGGATGAGAGGCTGAGGCTGAGTTTGAGGTTGATCAAGTAATCGAGCGCTGACTGCTGGGCAGCCTCTCTATGCATTATTTGATGTTCCTCAGATGATGGTGTGGAGGGCTTGGGGCAAGACTTCCATCCCTGTCAGTAAAGTCATCATTTCCCATAGATGAAGGCGAACTCAGGAATAATCATCCAATATCTTCATTGCTCTATGTTTTGATGATCTTCAATTGCCCACCTAGTCTATTCTCAACCAATCAATCTCCTAATCCATTTAAAATCACATTCTTCATCTTCTGGCTTTTATAGCCTCATTCCACATTCCATTTCTTTCATCCTTTCTCACTTGAGTGTCTAGTTTCCTGTCGTGAGAGTCGCCAGGCTCAATGTTATGTAGCGTTGATCATCTATGTCAAGTAGTCTGATCGTTCGGTTTCTATCGCATCATTTTTTTAATAATCCCTTTCTTCCTCATGCCGTACCACGTAAAATCTAAAATAAACACCCCCTCCTCACTCACTGCTTACTGAATTAGGAAACCAACTTCCGGAATCCTTGCTCTCGTGACCAAAACTTGAACGCCATTTGCTAGTCATCTGATGCGATGTGTGGTCATAGTGGCCGCCGGTATAACATTCGGACTGCTGTCCCACCATTCCCATCGTTTCATTTCCTTCATCTTTGGGATTGTATTCTAATAATATATTTAATATCCCTTTAAATTACCCACTCAATATTTTACACTGATCTCAAGTTGTCGAGCTCTTAAAATCTTGTTCTTTGTTTTGTTCCGTCTCTTTCTTAGCTGTCTCACACAATCCACCAACTAGGTATAATAGAACTCGACTTTTATTATTAATTGTCTAATTGAATCTGTTTCACTCATGATCCCATCTGTTTGTTTACTTACAGAACATGGCAGTTGGTCATTCTCCTACTGAGGCTTCTCATCCAAAAAATGACCACTCATCAAGCCCATCTATAATATCATCCACTGTCAATAACATGGTTCACCGAGTTCGTGAGGCTATGAGTCCTACAAGAAAAGAAAAGAATACACCCCAAGCAAGTTTCCCATATGGTAAGTCATTTTTTAAAAAAAAAAAAAAAAAATTAAAAAATTAAAAAATTAAAAAGGAGGGAGATACTGTTTAAACTGATTTCTAACCCAAGCCGATCTAGTAGAAGGTGAAACGTTGGAGTACAATAGTGGAACAGAGAGAGGTCGAACAGTTTACGTTACTGGACGTGGCGGAGCTGGGAATATCGTTGCTAGTACACCTACCGATCAAGTAGGTCCTAGCCAAGTCGCAGATCAAGAGTTTGAAGAACGTGTTCGATCTGAAAGTCGACAAAGAAGTAAAGAAAGGATTCATACTGTAGGTAGAGGAGGGGCAGGAAATTTAACTTCCCCCCACCGGTAAGTTCCTCAAACGTTCTAAGAGTGTTTTCACTTGGATTATTTATTTTTTGCCTCGTATTCATCAATATCCCGATGTTCGTAACAGTGATCCGAGGATACGCGCATTAGAAGAGCAACAATTAGCCGAACTCAACCAACATGATGAAGAAATTCGAAAAGTGTATGAATCTCATTCTCAACATCCAATCAGTGTTGGACGTGGGGGAGCTGGAAACGTAAGTTTTCAATCCCTCATCTATTCACTTGTTATATATATATATATATATATAATTCTTTTTCTCTCTCAGATACTTTTTATTGATTTTTTATTTTACTTTCATCTTTATCCATCTGTCCACCTATCTATTTATAGATCCATTAAACGATTCCCATCAACTAGCGTCAACTTTATATATAATCCATTATTCCCTCAAAAAAAGAGCATCCAACCTTTTATAGGTTAGGTTATAACACACAAACTAAAAATAAAAAATGAAAAGAAATTAGAAAAGAAAAGAAAAGAAAAAAAGAAAGCAAGATGCTAAGTAACTGGTTTTAGGTGTTGTTTACTCATGAATTTTGAGTTTTTTGTTTGTGGTTGTGGGTGTATTTTTTTATTTTTGCCTCTTATGTATTCATGTATAAGCAATAGTATTACCAGTGTTTGGTAATGTGCTGCTTAAAAATCCCCTCTCATCATTTTTTTTTTGTTCTTTATTCTCTATATCTATATACTGAAAACAAAGCAGTTACAGTAAGTTGAATAATTTTGTATTGCACAAACAAAGTGAATCATTATAAAATGTGATCTGAGAATGAAAGGAAAATTTAATAGTACCCAGTAGGAAGTACCAACTCTTGACTGCAACCGGATTCAGTTTTAGTTTAGATGCTGCGATTTGGAGAGTATGAACAGTGCCGGGCAAGAAGTCCTCGCGATTATTTATGCATAGGACCTTCCAGCAACCACCACCCTCATCTCATTCTTTAGCACTATCGTCCCCACAAACCACTTGATTATCCTCAGAATATGATTAATTGATCTTTCATGTATAAAATAGTGCAGTTCTTTTCTCATTTCTTTCAAGCTTTATTGATTTAGATGCTGACAAAATTTGAGTTGTTTTTTCTTTTTTTTTTTCTAAAGATGGCAAAGGCTGTGAATAGGATACAGGTCCTCAACATCATGATTTCCATAACAAATAACATTCTCATGCATCTCAACTTCAAAATGAAACTAGCTATGATCAAATTATTTTTTCCTTAACCTATATATTGAACCTCAAAGTCATCGTGATTTCATGCCACCCCCCCCATCCCCCCCATCCCCCTGTCATTTCTTGCCACCATCTAAAACAGCAACCAAAATGCATAAAAACTCATTAGTTTTAGAATAAACATAATAAGATGGTTTCTAAATGTCTTTCTAAGGCTTTTATTCACAATATAACCCACTCAAATGGCTATCTTTTTTGCTGATGACCCTTACTGACCCTGAACCAAAAATGAATCTTCCCCCCTCATTTTTATTTTATTTTTGTCAGTTTATTATCTTAAATCATCATTATATGTGTTTATCTTTCGTTTTAAGGTGGTCTTACTCTTGTATTGATGTCTCATTCTTTTATTAATTTATTTTCTTGCATTTTTCTGAAAACTCAATTTTTTTTTTTTAATAAAAAAAGCTGTTAATGTGATGCAATTTCTGGCTTCAAAGAAAATGTAATCTATAAGCTTAGAAGAGCTAGAGTTAGAGCTGCAATGTTGAGAACAAACCATTATTTTGGTTGATATTTAGCAAGACAAAGTTGCTAGGACTTACTGTACAATGAGGAGCAATATGTCCTTGTAAATTTTTTGCATAAAATAATATTCTTCATCTGTGTATTGCAACCAACACTTCATCAATACATGCTCACAATTGTTTTGTTTGTTTGTTTTTTTCTTTTTCTTTTTTTTTTTTTTTTGGACTCTCTGGAATCTGTACTTGTTCATGGTAAGTATTTATATATCTCTGCTCTGATTATTTATATATCTGACTAAATTTTTTGCATAAAATAATATTCTTCATCTGTGTATTGCAACCAACACTTCATCAATACATGCTCACAATTGTTTTGTTTGTTTGTTTTTTTGTTTGTTTGTTTTGTTTTGTTTGTTTGTTTTTTTTTTTTTTTTTGGACTCTCTGGAAGCTGTACTTTTGCATGGTAGGTATTTATATATCTCTGCTCTGATTATTTATATATCTGACAAAAAATGTGTCAGTTTTTGATCATTTTCTTCAACTATGGTGATGTCTAGAAAGGGAAATCATCAGCTTGAACACAACACCAAGATTCTTATCATTGGTATGACCAGGGCAGGTCTCAATACAGCCCAGATACCATGGGATTCAGGAATCCCTTACACAATGATTCACTCTTTCCTCTTCTGATACCATAAGAGGGGAACAGTTAAAAATACCCCATGCTCTGAATGTTCTCCCATTACAAATGATAAGGACTTGAAAAAGATCTGAAATACAAATGGGAATGATTACATGTGCACCCTGTAGAATTCGTCAACAACTCTATCTACCAAAATATCTATTTGCACTGCTAGAAAACTCATCCATGAGCTTGGATTTTTTTAGATCACCTGCAGTCAAGAAACCTGTCAGCCTGGATATCCCCAGGACTGAGTAAAAAGTACTTATAAGTTATGTTAAACACATGGACTATACATGGTAGCAATAAATTAGAGTACACAAATAGTATACGTAAGTAAATTTATGATAATACACAAAAAATGCCATTATAACACCTTATATACATGCATATATCCACTTTTTATAAGTCTTATGTACTTAATATTAAGTTGGAATATGTTAGGGTAATCTTAAGAACCTTAAATATAAGGCTAGATAATTTTTAAGTAGACTTAAAGCTGTTGTTTTCATTGTTTTATGTAAAAAACAAGAAATGTGCTTTAAATCACTTAAAACTTGATTATATGCACTATAAATTTAATAATATTAAAAATGTGCTTTGACAGATCAATTTTTCTTAATTAGGACTATTGATTTGGCTACTCAAATGCATAAAAATAACACTTTTCAAATTTGGTGTTTTTTATGCCAGAAATGGCTTCTGTGTACTGGCCACATACTGCCTGCATTTTTCCCATGTGAATAGCTTCATTTTTAGCAAAGTTAGCTTTTTCACACTATAATTACCCCACATTCTACGCCCACTGTGGGGAAACACACTAAAATAGGCGACAGGCGCTTATTTAGTGTCCTAGCTTAATTATCAATGCATTGACCCTCTTTATATGCACTAATTTCATTAATAACCTCATTCTTGGCGCTTTAATTTACTACCATGCTTAAATTTGCCTAAATTAGTCAAGGATTTACCCATGCAAGCGCCTGCCAAAAACTGCATGTAGTTACCCCACATCTCACACCCTTTTTTGGGTTTTTAGGTGGTTTCTCAGTCAATTTTGGTTATTTTTGAATGGGGATTCCATGTAGTATAATGTCATGATTAGCCCCAAAATTTCTAATGTTAATCCCCCTTATTATTAAGCAATAAATAGTCTTAATTTTCCCTTTTTAGTCTTTTGTTTTAATGTATAATACGCATATACTCTCTTTTTTGCTTATTCTTTAATTTTGATGGATTATCCCTATTACTACAGGATTTTGGCGGGTGATATCATTCTAATTATGTTACTGGTCACTATTTTTGTTTATTGAAATGTATATTAGCTGGAATGAGGCATCATCAACTGGGTATAGAGCTGGTAAATCAAGGGGGTATTGGGGAGGTAATTGTGTATAAAAGGAGAGGGTTTTTGGTCTTGTTTTCTACATTCTTTATCATTACAATAAAACATATAACCAATACAATAACAATACATATCAATAGTACTCATAAATTCTTTGAATAGTATATGAATTTATTAAATCTATTTTTCCACCCACTATAAGATTGTAAACCATATATAATTAGTGAGATTAAAATTACTGAGATCCTTATATTGAGTTATATTTTAATACTTATTGGATTTTTACTACAGTATTCATATAGGACCATTAAAATCTTCTAGATAACTGACCATTCAAGCTAGTTCACGTCTCTGTACTTGACCTCAGCCTGAAAATTGGGGACCTTTCCTCAAGAATTCTGTTGGTTATCTTCCAGTAAGTAAAAATTCAAAAAAGGGGCTACAGGTAAATAAAATCCCTATAGAAATATTTGGATAATTATAAAAGGTTGGGGTCACTTATATAGTGATTTCAGAAAAAGAAGCCCTGTTATATAATAAAATTGTGATATTGAATCAACAATTTTACCACAAATTAAACATAAAATTGTTATTAGTGGGAGTCTGTCAATAGACCAATTAAATTTGTGATCTTTTCAGATAATAAACCAGTTAAAAATGATTAATTGTTTTCTTTTAACAGGACTCTTAATCCCTTTTTATTGGTTTGTAAAATTCATTTAATATTTAGAAAGAATCTTATAGACAGATTTTCTTTTTTTAAATATAAAAACATGGCTACATATTGTAGACCAGTTAAATCAAGTGACCACATAAAAGTATATTTGACTTTTGGCACTTAAAGATTCACTTCATACCAATAAGTAAGCAATAAAATTGTCTTCAGTGGTATTGATAAATACTGATAAAACTCCTTTTTGAAGTTTTTTATATCTAAATTCTCAATTATTTAAATTCAATGTGAAAATTTGTGACAACAATGACATTGTAAGTAATAAGGCAAAACCTTATAACTTAAGACCTAGAGCTGAAAGACCTGTTACAGGACATTCAAATGGAGGGCCAGGACTCTCCCATAATCAACAACACTCCACCAATGTCTTTGGAGGAAAGGGAAAAGCTTTTAAAGCAGGTTTCAATAAAGAAGTCAAAAAATACATTACAAGAACAAGTTCACTCCCTATCCACCCTACTGAACACCTTGACAATAAGAGTCAACAATATAGTGGACCAGATCAACAATCTGGAAAAGAGAGCAGCTCAAGGTTTCATAGAAGTTAACCAAGCTCTAGTGGACATAAAGACTCAACCAACAACAGTTGCATCCAACAGTTCCATAGACATTCCTCCAGCCCAAGAGGAGGACCAAAAAATTACTGTAAGCAAATGGAAGTGGGACTGGTAAGCCCAAAACTACAACAACCCTCAACAGCAGGGCTCCAGCAGTCACCCTTACAGGGGAAGGCCAAGGAGAAGCAGGGGAAATGGAATAAGACCTTGGTAAGTCATCCATCTTCTCAGGATCAATTATATAATCCTAATAATGAATTACTTATAGGTAATGAAATTGATAGAGATTTATTGGATATAATTGATAAGGATTTAAAAAATTAATCATTTGAAAGTAACATGTTAAACTTTTCTATAAATGATGACAATGTACATAGTTTTATTGACCACCAGGATAATGCTATAAATATAAAAATGGAACCAAATGAATTAAATCTTGAACCTGATGACGAGTCTTCTGAATTGGACACAGAAAAAATTGAATATTTTCTAAAAGAAAATCCAATGGAATCAAAAATAATTAGCAAATTATTATTAAGAATTGAAAAATTGGAAGAATTCTCTAGAGAGTCAAACAATAATACAGAAAGTGTATTATTAAACCTCACACAATCATTGAATACAACAGTCAATAGGCTAAAAATTATTGAGAATTCAAATAATGAATTAATCAATGAAAACAAAAGATTAAACTCTGAGATTAAAAATTTTGAAAATAAATTGGAACATTCTCAGAATATTATGGCTACCATAGAGGGACATGTAAAATTGTCTTTTTAAAATGTAAATGATACCTTAACTCATGTACCTGTAATAAAAGATAGGTTACAAAGAGTATAAAGTGAAATATCTAACATTTTGAAAAATACTGATAAAGTAAATGATAATACCTCTTATGTGGAGAGAGTACCAGTTTTTATGAAACACTCAGATGATAAACCAATGATTGAACATGAACATAGTTTCATGGGCTCTGAGAATATAAAATCAGTAAAGGATGAAATAAATGATCATCTTTCTAAAGTAAGTGAATTACTTAATATTCCTCTGGTTAGGGAAGCAAAAACTAACCAAAAGAACTAGCCTAAGTTAGATCAGTACCCTTCTTTTGACGGGGATTCAAAATCTTATTGGCAGCAATTCATACAGAGAATTGATAACTTAAAATTTTCATACAAACTACCTGATGAAGAAATTACATCTAAAGTGATATCTTTATTTACAGATGTGGCCTTATTATGGTTTGGAATCTGTATTGAGTGAGGGAATTAACTACTCCTGGAATGAATGGAAGGCACTAATTGAAAGGTAATTTGGTGGCCAAAAATTTAGAATCACTCAACAAAGATTGTATGAGAAAGCCAGATATAATCCAAATTCTGGAGATAAACCCATGGTATTTTTAATGAATTTAATAAAAATCATGAATTCTATGGATCCAAAAATGGATTATGATGAGTGGAAAGAAAAAATAATATATAAATTGCCTATATCAGTCAGAGACATTATTGTATCTTGAACTGAAACCATCAGAGATACTTCTGGGTTTATTAATATATGCAATGAAATATTATTGAACCACAAATATGAAACCAGGTATAATAATTACAAGCAAAGTGTTGAGATAGTAAAACCTACTACAAATATATTAACACTGGAGAAGAAAAAACCTTCAGCTCCCCTTGTCCCTAAAAGACAAGAAAAAAACACATGCTACAAATGTAATGAACCTTGGGCTAAAAGTCATACTTTTAAGAAAAGAATAAATGTTATTAAAAACTCACAAGATTATGAACAAAGTAATCATGAAGATGAAAAGGAGGAATCTAGTGAGGATTGTAAAAGTAATATTTCATAAAGTGATGATGAAAATGAGATATATGTATTAGAACAGGATATTATGTTCCTGAATGATGCAATAACTCATACAGATACATCTTTAAATTCAATTGAAAAAGCTGAAATTATCAAAGATGTATCTAATGATACTTACAAATCACACCTATCAGATATCCTGTTATTATATGTGGAAAAGAAATGAATGCCATTCTTGAAACTGGGGCTGCAGGTAGTGTAGTTTATATTAACACTTTAAAGAAACTAAATATTAAGTATAAGGAAAAACTAGAACCTGTACAGAAAAAGAACTGTAGGGGTTTTGGTTCAGTATTAAATCCAATTGCCAAATACAAAAACTGCTGTATTCTTTAAATATCATCATGGATATGTAAGAGAAGTGTGTGAATTTGTTGTAATGGATAATAATACTTGTAGTGATTGGTTAATTATTGGCAATGAATTATTGAACAAATTTAGCATCAAACTAGATCCTGCAAATAGTTGCTTCACTATAGGCCTAAATGGGAAAAGAAAATTCAAGATTTGCTCTGAAAATTCAGTTTATTCCATTGCTCATAAATAAGAACAACTGCAAGGTGGAAGAACCACCTCTGAAGTGGTAGAATTGGAAAATGAAATCCAAGAAGCTTCTTTCAGTCCTCAACTCTCAAAAATTAAAGAAAAAATATTTTGAGATTGATAAAATCTTATCCTATGGCATTTTCTAATTGTTCAAATGAACTAGGATTGGTCAAAGACCATGAGATGAAAATCTCTTTAAGTTGTGATCTGGATAATATTCCTGGCAGCTTGAAAAAGAAACCTTACCCAGCTTCTCCTGCAAAAAGGAAAGACATTGAAGACAACATTAAAATTTTGTTATAAATGGGTATTGCTGAAAAAGTGGACACAACACCTAAGTATTGTGTTATTTCACCAGTTTTAATCTCTTATGAAAAAGATATGGAAAGATTATGCAGTGATTACAGAGCTCTGAATACATTCACTGTAGATGATATTTACCCTCTACCAAGGATAGCTTCTATCCATGCTACCTTACAAGGAGCAAAATATATTTCCTGTCTGGATGGAAACAAAGGTTACCAACAGATCCCTGTGGAAAAAAATTCTCAGAATTTCTTACTCATAACCACACACATGGGGATATATAAATATGTGAGAATGCCTTTTGGCCCAAATAATTGCACCTTCAGTCTTCAAAAAATTGATGGATAGTATTTTTCATCAGGAAATGGTTGAAGGATGGCTTTTAGTTTATATTGATGACATCATAGTGTTTTCAAAAACATATGATGAACATTTAAATCACCTGAAAAGAGTATTTCAAAATATGGATGAAATTAATATGACAATTACATTAAAGAAATGTAAGTTTGAGTTTCAATCCTTGAAAGTATTTGGACATGTTGTATCTAGATTACAAATTTGTGTTGACCAGAACAAAGTGGCAGCAATAAAAAACATTAGAATACCTAAGAATGTGAAAGATGTTCAAAGTTTTTTAGGTATGTGTAGATATTATAGGCAGTAAATAAAAAAACTACCAATCCATTTCAGCCCCTTTGACAACATTAATCAGGAAAAATGAGGCTTTCATTTGGAATAATGAAAGACAACACGCCTTTGATAAATTTAAGGAATGTTTAATGTCAGCTCCAATATTGGGACTGCTAGATGTTAACCTCCCTTTTATCTTGTATACTGATGCAAACTTCACAGGGCTAGGTGCTGCATTACAGTAGAAACAGATAATAAATATGAAATTATCTGAAGTAATTATCTGTTATATATCCAGAACCTTAAGAAAGACAAAATTAAGGTATGGTGCTACCCAAATGGAATTTTTAGCCATTGTGTGGGCCCTGGAGAAACTTCATTATTATCTGGAAGACCAGAAGTTTGAATTAATAACAGATTGAAGTGCAGTAAAATCATTACTAAACATGAAAACACCTAATAGGCACATGTTTAGATGGAAACTAGCTGTAAAAGAGTACAGAAGAAGAATGACAATAACTCATAGAGCAGGAACATTTCATTCTAATGTGTATTTATTATCCAGAAGCCTTTTGCCAAATGATACTGACAACCCAGCTTATGTACCTGATAATGAGGTTATACATATATTTGGGATTTATATAGTGGGTTTAGAGGAAGAATTTATGCAAACTATATCAGAAAATTATTCATCTGATAAAGATTTGTCTAAATTATCTACCATTTTAAATGATCCAACTAATGCCTCAATGAGTGCATTAATTAAAACCTTACCTCCAAAGTATAAAACTTCATTGGAAAAAGTTAAATTGTCAATTGAAGATGGATATATATATTACAAGAAAAAGCTAAGTAATTTAATAGTTATACCACCTTCTATGAAAGATTAAATGTAAAGTAATTGTCATGATGACATCTTAGCTGGTCATTTTGATTTTAACAAAACATTAACTAGAGTTAAAAATATGGCCTGGTGGGTAAACATGAAAGAAGATGTACAAAAATACATTGAAACATGTGACTCTTGTCAGAAATCTAAAAGATTGACAGGAAGGAGAGCTGGGTTATTAAAACAAATGGAGCAGCCAAAAGCTCCATGGGAAATTATAAACATGGATTTTGTCACTGACTTTCCATGAGCAGGAAAAGAAAGTTTCAATTCTTGTTGGGTAATTGTAGATAGATTAACAAAAATGTGTAAATATATCCCCACCCATAAAGAGGTATCT
This sequence comes from Hemileia vastatrix, assembly GCA_030280995.1. Lineage (NCBI taxonomy): Eukaryota > Fungi > Basidiomycota > Pucciniomycetes > Pucciniales > Zaghouaniaceae > Hemileia > Hemileia vastatrix. The sequence continues at coordinate 15,167,054 of JASXTE010000006.1, read as the reverse complement.
GCAAAAGACTTGACATTACTATGGTGGACTCAAATGATGAATACTTCTGGTTTTCACAAAGCCATAATTTCTGACAGAGAGCCTAAATTTACTTCAGAGCTCTGGACATCTTTGATGGAAGTATCAGGTTGTCAATTGAAATTGTCTACAGCACACCACCCACAAACTGATGGGCTGGCTGAAAGAATGATACAGACTCTTGAAGACATTATCAGAAGATATTTTGCCTTTGGATTAGAATACAAAGACAGTGAGAAATTCACACATGACTAGGTAACATTAATTCCTGGCCTTGAATTTACTTATAATAGCACAACTAATTCTGTAAAAGAGAAAAACCCATTTGAAATCTGGTTGGGATATGTACCAAATACCCCAGTAAATCATTTAAATAAATTACCAAGGTCAGATATACACCCTGGTACTAAATCCTTTATTTATATGAAACAAATGTGTAGAAAGAATGCAGAGGAATGCATCCAAAAAGTATTTTAATATGAAAAGAAAAGGTGGGATAAATCTCATAAGGAATTTGAATTCAAAAAAGGAGATGAAGTCCTAAGTTCAACACCACTTTTTAACTTACAAGGTAATGTTAAATTAAAGGACCCCTTTGTAGGACCTTTTTTAGTAAGCAAAATGGTTTGTAATAATGCTGTGGAAGTCATATTATATGCCCCATATGATAGGAAACATCCAGTTTTCCCAATCTCATTATTAAAACCTTACCATGCAAATAATCCTGACTTATTTCAAAAAAGAAGAGTAAGGACTAAAAAGCAACCTGAAGAAATTGTGGAAAAAGCAGAGATTGAAAAAATACTCAAGAAAAGAATCCTTACTAAAGAAAAAGGAACCAAGTATCTATTAAGATTTAAGGGAAAATCAAATGAAATTGAAAATGGATACCTGAAAAAGAAATTTCAAATTTATACACCCTTCTCAAGAAATTTAAACAGAAATAAATTTCTGTTCAACCAACTATTGGGTTAAAAAACCAGTACTCATAAAATTTTATTATGTTTTATTTCTTTAAAGAATTAATCTTTAATGCTACAGAATTTTCTGAATACCTGAAAAATAACGTAAAATAAAAAAAAGTGAATAACTTATCATTTTTTATTGTTTTTTTTGGGTGGGCGAGTGTCAGCCTGGATATCTCCAGGACTGAGTAAAAAGTACTTATAAGTTATGTTAAACACATGGACTATACATGGGAGCAATAAATTAGAGTACACAAATAGTATACATAAGTAAATTTATGATAGAATACAAAATATGCCATTATAACACCTTATATACACGCATATATCTACCTTTTATAAGTATTATGTACTTAGTACTAAGTGGAATATGTTAGATCAATCTTAAGAACCTTAAATATAAGGCTACATAATTTTTAAGTAGACTTAAAGCTGTTGTTTTCATTGTTTTATGTGAAAAACAAGAAATGTGCTTTAAATCACTTGAAGTTGACTATATGCACTTTAAATTTAATAATATTAAAAATGTGATTTGACAGATCAATTTTTCTTAATTATAGCTATTGATTCGGCTACTCAAATGCATAAAAATAACACTTTTCAAATTTGGTGTTTTTTATGCCAGAAATGGCTTCTGTGTACTGGCCATATACTGCCTGCATTTTTCCTGTGTGAATAGCTTCATTTTTAGTAAAGTTAGCTTTTTTACACAATAATTACACCACATTCTACTCCACTTTGGGGAAACATGCTAAAATAGGCGACAGGCACTTATTTAGTGTCCTAGTTTAATTACAAATGCATTGTCCCTTATTATATACACTAATTCAATTAATAACCTCAAGCTTGGTGCTTTAATTCACTACCACACTTAAATTTAACTAAATTAGTCAAGGATTTAACTGTGAAAGAACCTTCCAAGGACTGCATGTAGTTACCCCACATCTCATGCCCTTTTTTGGGGGTTTAAGTGGTTTCTCAGTCAATTTTGGTTATTTTTGAATGGTGATTTCACATAGTAGAATGTCATTATTAGCCCCATCATTTCTACTGTTAATCCCCCTTAATATGGAGTAATATTTTGTCAGCCAGGCTGTCCCAGGAGCCAAGTAATAAACATACAATTTTATTGGAGTTAATAAATGACATAATAATTGCAGATTATGTATATATATTAAATTTATATTACATAATAAATTATATTAAAATATTTTTTTATAATTAAAATAAATTTTATACTAATTTTATTATCATATAAATTAAGTATACATTAAAATAATTATTATATTCCATATAAAGAGGTGTTATGTGTATTTAATGAATAATTAATTAATTACATGTTGATAATATAATTATATCTTATTAAATTATCTTATATTGTAATTACATTAATTTTTAAATTTAAATTGAACCCTTTTCATATTCTAAATTATCCATAATTATTGACATTGTTTTTTGGCCCTTATTTGTAATGAATATTAAATGCATTATAATATTTATTATAATAAATTTAAAAATTCTAAAATTGATTCAGTAGAAAATTTAATTACTTGTTTCAACTAGTTATTACATAGTCAAAATAATTTATTAATTTTCTACAGACTAATACAAAAGTTGATTACAATATTTTGTTGCATCAAAACATTCCATTTGCTTCACTTAAAAAATCTATAAAAAATATTGTTATACTTAATTTGATTACTTTTTCACATGGTTCTCATGTCTCAGGGTTGTTTAATTACTCACTATATTACTTAAATGATTTGGGAAATGGTTGTGTGAAAATTGTTTTCTTAATTGGGATTTTAATTACTTGTTTCATCTTTTTCTCTCCATTGTTATGTTTCAGTTATTTTCTTTTATCTTTTTGTTTCATCCTATTATTATTTTGTATATACTCAGTGGTAGCGCCTCAGTGGTCCCTTTGCCTATAAAAGGCCTTGTGTTATTACATTTATGATCATCACTTACTACTCAAACAAAGTTTAATTACACTACAAAATACATTTTATTTACTACTATTTAAATTGCGCTTCTGACTATTTAAGTAATACAATAAAATATTAAAAGTTTGTAATAAGAATATTTTAGTATCAATAGTTGATAATTGAACAGAGAGAATAAAACCGTACTTACTTTATTAACCACATTGATCCCCGTCCATCCTCATTAAAAGTCTTTAAATTTTTTATATATCTTTATTTCAGTTCCTTTTTTATTTCCCCTTCTATCTTTTTTTTTACCTTTCTTCTAGACGACCGGCCGACAATTGAGGACCTTTCCCAATAATCGACAATTGACTTTTACGACTTTTTTGGACAAACGTCATAACGCATGGACCACCTTGCGCAAAAAGTAGAACTTTTTCCGCGAACGTGAATCAAACCGGGGATCTAACTTTTAGGTCTATATATCCTTAAAGGTTATATATTTTTGTGGGTGATTTAACGATCACTACTGTAAGTCAACCTTTGCTCCTATCAACTCTTATACTAGATTTTTTACTGCAATAACAGTGATTGTGGCCTTGTGCTGAGTCACTGAGTGTAAGTGTTCATTTATTAAATTTTTTTTCCCTAGTTGACCATTATAGAGTGTTTAATTCCTCTTAGTCCTAGAAGAAATTAACATTATTATTAATAAAAATTGAATTATTAAATTAATTTTTATTATTATTAATTTTTGTTTAATTTTGGTTGACTTAAATAGTACTTTGTACTTAGTCCCATATATTGCTGTATTTAATTAATTGGTTGAAAATAGCTTAATTGTTTATTCCCAATTTTCCTTTGCAGTCCATATTATTAATTAATTTTTATAAATATTACTTTATATTAAAAAAATTTTTTTTTTAATTTAATTAATAAAAATTTTTTTTTAATATTTTGAGCAAATTATTAAGTGAATTTTATTAATTTTTTTTTAAGAAATTAATTAATCTTCCCACTATTATGTCCAACAATTTGGCTGAGAAAATGGATAACATGCAAGTGGATGAAATTGAAATTGATTATGATGCTGGTACTGTGAGTTCTTCTAAAGCTGAACATAAAAAATCTAATGCTAACAAGAAAAATTCACATAATTCAGGATGTGGAAATGACAGGAGAAGTAAACAAATCAAACCCCCTTCCCCCAGCACAACAGAAGGAAGTAAAACCTCCAGTACCTCAAGAAGGTCTTCCAAAAGGATTCAAAATAAAAAAACTTCCTCTGCCCCAGCATATCAGCAATCTGTCCAGTCACATCAAAGAACTGAAGACAGAAAACATGAAATACAAGGCAAAAGTAGACACATTGTGGGATCAAGTTCAGGAATTCAGGAACCAAAATAAGGCCTAGGCCCCTCCTCAGTTGCTTCCCAATCAGCCTCAGTTTCAGGCTCAACCTTCACAGCCCCCCAGCTCCTCCATCTAAATTCAAAGTGCTATGGAAGTAGAGCAATGGAAATGGGAATATCTAATGAGTCACTACCAGCAGAATGTGAAACATCCTCCTCCTCATCAGCCTGGCCCTTCCAGAACACCCAATTTTCATCCTACTCCTCATCCTTACCAACAAGGCAGGAGAAATAAAACCCAAGCCCAATCCCAAACTCAGTCTCAGGGGAAGTTTCCTCCTCTGCCATGGTAAGTAATTTGGTTGATAGTCACTTGGGAATGTTTTCTAATAAGACTTCTTCTTCAGGTAATATTATTGAGAATGGTGAAAGAACAGTTAAACCTGTTAAAAGAAAGCTTCCTGTAACTAGTAGCCCTATTAATGTAATTAGAAAATTGTCATTTGATGAACCTTTACATTTAAATTTTACTTCTTTAATTAATCCTTCTCTTTCAATTAAGAATGATTCTGTTTCCCCTGAAGTCTATACCTTAATTGAGAAAACTTCTGAAGAAATATTAAAAGATACCCTTGATTTTAATGTTGTAAAAGACAAACATTTGAGAGATGTGTTAATCCATGAGAATGATAGATTAAATAATTTGCACTTGCAATGTAAAGTAAGTTCTTCTGTACAGGATACAACTTATTTTAAAATCAAAGAAACCTTGAATATTGTTCTTAGCCAACAAAAACAAATAAGGAGTGACCATAGAGCTATCTCAGATAAAAATATCAATCTACATAAGACCTTGAGTGAATTAAAACCCCTTATTGAAGAAAATTATTCATTAAAAAGTGAAATAAAATCTCTACAAAATAAGTTTAGAAAGCTAAAGAATGATTTCCATGCACTAAGTGCCAAACACACAGTTTCTGAGGACAGAAATGTTCTATCACTTGCAAAAGTAAATGACCAGATGTCTGAAATCCAAGGATAAGAAACTATGTGTCTGACCTGCGGGAAAAATTCTCAACCTTAACAATCAATAATGGTATGAATGAGAATGCTGTCCATAAGCTGCATAAAAATAAAGAAAAAGAACCTGAGCAGAGTTCCTCCTTTCTTCCTCATATTTCAACCATTAAACAAACTGACAATGAGTCTGTAAAATCTTTTGCTACTAGCAAAAAATCTTGTGATGGTCATGCACCAGCTGTTTCTGTAAATAATGAAATTTCTGAACACCTGGCTAAACTCCAGGAATTATTAATGATGAATAATTCAAACCAAAAAATGAACCATCCCAGTAGTCAGAAAAATTGGCCTAAGTTGGACCAATATCCTACCTTTGATGGTGATTCTTCTTCTGATTGGCAACACTTTATCCAAAGAATTGATAATTTAAAGAGTTCTTATAAACTACTTGATGAGGAAACTGTTTCTAAGCTAATTTCTTTATTTTCCAATGTAGCCTTGATGTGGTATGAATCTGTCATTTTAGATAACAATCATTATACATGGAATGATTGGAAATCCTTGATTGAGAATCAGTTTGGTGGTTCAAAATTCAGGTTAGCTCAGCAAAGACTGTATGAGAATACTAGATATGTATCCTCCTCTGTTGAAAAGCCCATTGTTTTTCTTATGAAAGTAACAAAAATCCTAAGAGCAATTGATCCAAAGATGGATTATGATATTTGGAGAGATAAAATCTTGTATAAATTACTGAATTCTCTTAGAGATTTGATTGTGGCTAGAACTGAGCATGTAAGGGAAAATTCTTCTTTCATTAATATCTGTAATGAGGTACTACTCAACCATAGATATGAACCAAAGAATTACCTTGGTAAATCTTATAATGATCAGAATAAACCTTCTACAAAACTCCCAGAAAAATCTGGTAAACCCTCTGCCCCAGTTGCACCTAAAAAATATGCAACAAATACTTGTTATAAATGTAACAAACCATGGCAAAAGGGTCATGTTTGTGACAAGAAAATTCATCTTGTTGAACAAAATGAAGACACTAATGAAGCTGAAATTGATGTCAATAATTCTTCTAGTGATTGTGAAAGTAATATCTCCTATGGCAATGACTCTGTTAAAGATGTTTTAATGCTAGAACAGGATGTCCATTATTTAGATAATATATCTGAAGAATGTATATTGGATTTATCTTCCGTGGAAAATGCTGAAATAATTAAAGATATTACTAACAATTCTATAGCCATATCCCCCTTGAAAGCACCTGTTATCATTAATGGTAAAAATGTTGATGTAGTTCTTGACTCTGGTGCTGGAGGAAGTGTAGTCTCTGAAAAGGATTTAGCTTCAGTAGATAAGGATTATTTGAGTAAATTATTACCTATAAATTCTGAAAAATGGAGAGGGTATGGTTCTACCTTAATTCCTATTGGCAAATACAAAACCTCTGTATTCTTCAAATATAATGGTGGTTTTGTCAGAGCTATTTGTGAGTTTGTTGTCATGAAAAATGATAATTTAAGCAATTTGTTTATTATGGGTAATGATATTTTAACCATGTTTGGTATGAAATTGGACCCAGCAAATAATTGCTTCACCTTGGGATTGAATGGCAAAAGGAAATTCAAAATTTCCTCCTCTAGAAAACCTTCTGGGCATCTGTTAAAGTCTTTTAACTCACTAATCCAGTGTAAAGGCAGAACAACAATTGAAATGGATGATTTATTAAATGAAATAAATACTTCTTCTTTTGGTGATCAGTTAACTAGTGAACAAAAGGATTCTATTATTGCCTCAATTACCTCTTTCCCTATGGCTTTTGCTCATGGTTCTTGTGTCTTAGGAATTGTTCAGGAAGAAATTAAAATTACCTTATCCTGTAACTTGAGTGATATCCCTCCTAGTCTTAAGAAAAAACCATATCCTGCTTCTCCAACAAAAAGAAAGGATCTTGAAGATAATATTGCCACATTATTAAAAATGAATATAATTGAGAAAGTGGATGTCACCCCCAAACATTGTGTCATCTCCCCAGTCTTGATTTCTTATGAAAAAGATAAGGCTAGATTATGTGGTGATTACAGAGCATTGAACACTTATACTGTTGATGATATTTATCCTTTACCCAGAGTTAATTCAATACATGCTACCTTGCAAGGTGCAAAATTTATTAGTTGTCTGGATGGTAATAAAGGATATCATCAAGTTCCAGTTGAGAAAAATTCTCAAAACTTTTTGCTTATTGCTACTCATATGGGAATATATAAGTATGTTAGGATGCCATTTGGCCCTAAAAATGCTCCTTCAGTTTTTCAAAAAGTCATGGATAACACTTTCCATCAAGAAATAATTGAAGGATGGCTCATGTTTTATATTGATGACATTATAATTTTTTCTAAAACTTTTGATGAACATATGATTCACTTAAATAGAGTTTTCCAAAAAATAGATGAAATCAATATGACCTTGTCCTTAAAAAAGTGTAAATTTGGTTTTCAATCCTTGAAAGTCCTTGGCCATGTTGTGTCAGGCTTACAAATTTGTGTAGATCATAATAAAGTTGCTGCCATTAAAAATGTGAAAGCACCAACTTCTGTAAGAGAAATCCAAAGTTTTTTGGGTATGTGTGGCTATTATAGAGAATATATTAAAAATTATCAGGTCATAGCCTTGCCTCTTACAAAAATGACCAGAAAAGATGTTGCCTTTTTCTGGTATAATGACTGTCAAAAAGCTTTTGATACATTAAAAAGTTGCTTAATGACAGCCCCTATATTGGCTCTTCCAGATTTCAACAGACCTTTTGTCCTATACACAGATGCTAGCTTTGTTGGTCTGGGTGCTGCCCTTCACCAGAAACAAATTATAAATGATAAATCCTCAGAGGTTGTAATTTGTTATATTTCAAGAACCTTGAGAAATAGTGAATTGAAATATGGTGCCACTCAATTAGAGTTCTTAGCAGTTGTTTGGGCTCTTGAGAAACTTTATTACTATCTAGATGACCAAATGTTTGAATTGGTAACTGACTGTAGTGCTGTGAAGTCCCTCTTAAACCTGAAAACACCTAACAGACATATGTTCAGGTGGCAACTTGCTGTTCAAGAATACAGAGGACGGATGACAATTATCCATAGGGCTGGGAATGTTCACTCCAATGTTGATATGCTGTCCAGATTGCCTCTGCCAAATAATGACTCGAATGCTGCCTATGTACCTGAAGATGATACTGTTCATATCCATGGTATATTTATAGTTGATATGGAAGAGGAGTTATTACAATTAATTCTGGATTCATATGATAAGGATTCTGATTTAAATAAATTAGTTACTATCTTAAATGATCCTAAAAATTCTTCTATTCAGGCATTAATTAAAACTCTTCCTGCTAAATATCAGAATGCTTTAATTAAGGGAAAGTTTTCTATTGAAGATGGATATATTTATTATAGAAGAAAGATTACTAATGTAATTGTAATTTCTCCTTCTATGAAAGAAATTATCCTCAAACTTTGTCATGATGACATATTAGCTGGTCATTTTGATCTTGAGAAGACATTGATTAGACTCAAAAACACTGCTTGGTGGGCTAATATGTCTGAAGATGCAAAATTATATGTTGAATCTTGTGATTCATGCCAGAAATCCAAAAGATTGACTGGTAAGAGAGCAGGGTTATTACAGCATATTGAAGCACCTAATGCTCCCTGGAAAATCATTAATATGGATTTTGTCACTGGTCTTCCTATTGCAGGTAAAGAAAGTTATAATTCTTGTTGGGTAATAGTGGATAGATTTACTAAAATGTGCAAATTTGTTCCCACCCATAAGGATGTCTCCACCAAAGACTTGGCATTCTTATGGTGGTGTAATATGTTCAATATAGTTGGATTCCCTAGAGCCATTATATCTGACAGAGATCCAAAATTTACATCTGAATTCTGGATGTCTCTAATGGATATATGTGGTTGTGAATTAAAATTATCTACTGCTCACCATCCCCAAACTGATGGTCTAGCTGAAAGAATGATTCAAACTGTAGAGGATATGATTAGAAGGTATTGTGCCTTTGGATTGGAATATAAAGACAATGACAGATTTACTCATGACTGGGTCACCTTATTACCTGGTCATGAATTTGCTTATAATAGCACTGTTCACTCTGTTACTCAAAAGAAACCTTTTGAGCTTTGGCTAGGTTATGTCCCTCATATTCCTGCTCAAATACTCAATAGTAAATTGCCTAAATTGGAATTACACCCTGGTGTCAAATCTTTTGTTCAAATGCAACAACTGTGCAGAAAACATGCTCAATCTTGTATTGATAAAGCATTTGAATATGAGAAGAAAAGATGGGATAAATCCCATAAAGAACACACATTTAAAGAAGGTGATGAAGTGTTGATATCTACTGTCCACTTCAGTTTACAGGGTAACAACAAATTAAAAGATCCTTTTGTGGGCCCTTTTGTTGTGAAAAAAATGATTGGAGATAATGCAGTTGAAGTTGTGTTATACTCTCCATATGATAGAAAACATCCTGTTTTCCCCATTTCCCCGTTAAAACCTTATACTTCCAACAGTGACTTATTTCAAAAAAGAAGGGGTAGAACTAAGAAAAACCCTCAGGAAGTCACAGAAACTGCAGAAATTGATAAAATTCTCAATGATAGAATTATCACTTCTGAAAGAGGTACTGAGTATTTAGTGAGATTTAAAAATAAGTCATCTGAATATGATGCATGGATACCTGGTAAAGAGATTTCAAACCTTCTTACTCTATTAAAAAAGTATAAAAAGAAAAAATCATAGCATTTTTTTTATTGTTTTTTTTGGAGTGAGGGAGTGTCAGCCAGGCTGTCCCAGGAGCCAAGTAATAAACATACAATTTAATTGGAGTTAATAAATGACATAATAATTGCAGATTATGTATATATATTAAATTTATATTACATAATAAATTATATTAAAATATTTTTTTATAATTAAAATAAATTTTATACTAATTTTATTATCATATAAATTAAGTATACATTAAAATAATTATTATATTCCATATAAAGAGGTGTTATGTGTATTTAATGAATAATCAATTAATTGAATGTTGATAATATAATTATATCTTATTAAATTATCTTATATTGTAATTACATTAATTTTTAAATTTAAATTGAACCCTTTTCATATTCTAAATTATCCATAATTATCGACATTGTTTTTTGACCCTTATTTGTAATGAATATTAAATGCATTATAATATTTATTATAATAAATTTAAAAATTCTAAAATTGATTCAGTAGAAAATTTAATTACTTGTTTCAACTAGTTAATACATAGTCAAAATAATTTATTAATTTTCTACAGACTAATACAAAAGTTGATTACAATATTTTGTTGTGTCAAAACATTCCATTTGCTTCACTTAAAAAATCTATAAAAATATTGTTATACTTAATTTGATTACTTTTTCACATGGTTCTCATGTCTCAGGGTTGTTTAATTACTCACTATATTACTTAAATGATTTGGGAAATGGTTGCGTGAAAATTGTTTTCTTAATTGGGATTTTAATTACATGTTTCATCTTTTTCTCTCCATTGTTATGTTTCAATTATTTTCTTTTATCTTTTTGTTTAATCCTATTATTATTTTGTATATACTCAGTGGTAGCGCCTCAGTGGTCCCTTTGCCTATAAAAGGCCTAATGTTATTACATTTATGATCATCACTTACTACTCAAACAAATTTTAATTACACTACAAAATACATTTTATTTACTACTATTTAAATTGCGCTTCTGACTATTTAAGTAATACAATAAAATATTAAAAGGTTTTAATAAGAATATTTTAGTATTAATAGTTGATAATTGAACAGAGAGAATAAAACCGTGCTTACTTTATTAACCACATTGATCCCCGTCCATCCTCATTAAAAGTCTTTAAATTTTTTATATATCTTTATTTCAGTTCCTTTTATATTTCCCCTTCTACCTTCTTTTTCACCTTTCTTCTAGACGACCAGCCCACATAATTAGTCTTAATTTTCTCTTTTAGTCTTTTATTTTTAATGTATTACACGCATATACTCTCTTTTTTGCTTATTCTTTATTTTTGATATATTATCCCTATTACTGCAGGATTTTGGAAGGTGATATCATTCTAATTATGTTATTGGTCACTCTTTATATTTTTGAAAAAGTCTATTAGTTGGAATGAGGCATCATTAATCATGTATAGAGCTGGTAAATCAAGGGGTTCATTGGGGAAGTTATTGTGTATAAAAGGAGGGGTTTTTTGGTCTTGTTTTCTACATTATTTATCATTACAATCAAATATATAACCAATAAAATTACAATACATATCAACAGCACTTATAAAGTCTTTTAAAAGAATCTGAATTATTACATCTATTTTTCTACCAACTATAAGATTGTAACCCATTTATAATTAGTGAGATTAAAATTTCTGAGACCCTTATATTGAGTTATATTTTAATACTTATTGGATTTGTACTACAGTTTTCATATAGGACCATTAAAATCTTCTAGACAACTGAAAATTCAAGCTATTTCACGTCTCTGTACTTGACCTCAGCCTGAAAAAAAAGCAAAACATTGGGGATGAAAATGAGCCTTCAGAGAGATGTATATACATTTTTTCATGCAGATTTTGATTTGTGTACACTTTTCAGATGGTTTTCCATAAAGTGTTCAAATTTAAATTTAACTCATTAGTTATAATCTTGATCAAAAAAAAATTTTGTGGCTTTATTCTCCAATTCAAGTTGACACTTCATCAATTACTTTGTTGGGTTGGATTCAATCATGTCCTTCAAAATGTCTTGTGCTTCACCTTCCAATTCAAAGCGTTTATCAGCTGGCTTATCTAGAAGAAGGAGAAGAGTAAGAAGAAAAAGAAGAATTAAGAAGCAGAAATAAGTAATATAAAATAAAAAGAGTTATTTAAAAAGTAGTAAGAATAAGGGAAGTGGGTGACAACAATAATGAAAGCAACTAGTATTAAACTCTTAGTAACAACACTGGGTTTATTCAATGTGTAAGTAAGTTTTATTTGTCTCTCTTCTTAAAAAAATAGCTAATACTAAATACTCTTAATGAAACCTTAAATTTATATATTAATTAATTTTAAAGGGAAACTATGTACCACATTAAAAAAATAATCATAAGTATTTGTTATAATAAAAGTAATGTAATGTAAGTGATGGGGCTTCAGGGGGTTTCCCAAGGCCCTCTGGAGTGCCACAATATTTTTAATAAAGACATTAAACAAATTAAAACATAAATAAACTAATTTAATAAAATGTAAGAGTAAGGGTGACACAACTAATTAAGGTGTATGAGTAAGAGCCCAAAAATTAACCAATTTAAACCCAAAAAATTACAAGAGAATTAGTGAGTATTAAGAAAGTGTGAAACACATAAAAATAATTTAATTTAATTTTAAACATCTTTTAAAACCATTTAAATAATAATCAATTTAAATGAAACATAAAAGTATACTATTTTAACACATAAAATTAGTGTAATCAATTAAATTAGTTTAAAACATGATTAAATAATTAAGTTAAAATATTTTTTAATAGTTTAATAATTATTTTAAGTTAAAAAAGTATTTATTTTAATAAGATTACTTATTTTTAAAGTAAAACATTAATAATTTGGTTAATAAAGTGTTTTGACTTGTTTAATATTTTTGATGACAAAATTATGTGCCAACAAAGTGTTTAATATTGATGGATGATAAGATATGAAATGTTATTTTTAATGTATATAATAGGAGGTATCAAAGTTAGAAAGTAGTCTTTATTTAAAAGGTATTTCACAACACAAATAGAAAGCCACAAACTTGAAATTACTTCTCAGTAATAAAGTGTTTTTAGGGCACAATATGGCATATTTTAAAAAATAATCCTGCTTGATCTTGTGGAAAAAAGAGGTATTTTGAAATGGAAGATGTCTAACTTTGATACTCCCTAATCAATTTATTAATTACATTACATTATGAGTCATTCTTATTACTTATAATTGTAATATTAAGTAATAATTATTTAGAAATTAATTTATGTAATTAAATACATAAGAATGTGTGCATTTTTTTAGAATTTAATGTATTTTATGCTTAATTAATTGTACATATAATTAAGATTATAATAAAATTACTATAACCCATATTTAAATTATAATATAATAATTTAGCTATATGATTTACTATTTAATATAATATTAATTCATATAAATAATAAGGGGTATCAAAGTTAGAAATCTTCCATTTTAAAATACCTCTTTTTTCCAAAAAATAAACCATGATTAGTTTTTCATATATGGCATATTGTGCTCAAAAAACACCTTTTTACTGAGAAATAATGTCAACTCTGTAACTTTATTTTCGTAATGTTAAATACCTTATAAATAATTACAAATTTATAACTTTGATACCCCCTAATATATATAATTTTTTACCTTTCTTCAGGTCCAATAAATTAACATAAAAATTACTGGACTCCTGGTAAAGACTGGCTGTCAGGGTTCTTCTTGCTTCAAGTAATATATTGGAATGAAAACTACAGCATGTTTCTTCTGATATAATTTCTTCCAGTTTAGTAAGGATTCAGGAATGACAAAGGATCCATGCATACTTTTGATTTGTATGAGGGACTTCTGATCCAATGCATCCCTCAACACATGTAGCTTAAAGCTTTTTTGATACTTTTGAAACACCATCAAAAGCAAACTGAACAGAAAATAATAAACTGATGATTTTTATGGACCAAAATAAATATTAAAAATAAAGAATAATAATAAAATAAGTGGCATACCCCTTCAAACCAATGAAAAATAGTAAAATAGCAAAAGAAATTTTTTTTAGGTAGGATTGAAAGAAAGAGAAACAGATATTAGAAAAACTTTCAAAACAATCTAAATAGTGTAAGAATAACTCAGAAATACATCAAGGGTGACAAACAAAAGACCAACATGATGTCAAAGAGATTAGCCATCCAGGGATACAAAAAATAATTATTATAAAAGACAAAACAAAATGTTGTGTAGGACTGAAAGAAAGAGAAACAGACATTAGAAAAATTTTCAAAACAATCTAAACAGTGTAAGATGAACTTAGCAATATATCAAGGGTCACAAACAACAGACCAACATGATGTCAAAGAGGTAAGCCATCCAGTGATACAAAAAATAAAAAATAAAAAAAATAAAAAAATAAAAAAATACTCTGAAGGTGTCAGCCTGAATAACCCCAGGACTGAGTAAAAAGTACTTATAGCTTATGTTAAACACATGAACTATACATGGGAACAATAAATTAAAATACACAAGTTGTATACATAAGTAAAATTTATGATAAAATACAATATATGCCATTATAACACCTTATATACATGCATATATCCACCTTTTATAATTCTTATATACTTAATATTAAGCTGGAATATTTTAGGGTAATCTTAATAGCCTTAAATATAAGGCTAAATAATTTTTAAGTAGACTTAAAGCTGTTGTTTTCATTGTTTTATGTAAAAATCAATTAATGCACTTTAAATCATTTAAAAGTTAATTATATGCACTATAAATTTAATAATATTAAAAATGTGCTTTGAAAGATCAATTTTTCTTGATTAGAATTATTGATTTGGTTACTCAAATGCATAAAAATAACACTTTACAATTTTGGTGTTTTTTATGCCAGAAATGGTGTCGGCCAGTCATCTAGAAGAAGGAGAAGAAGCAGAAGAGGAGAAGAGGAAGAAGGAGGAGAGGAAGATGGAAATAAAGGAAATAATAACAAAGAGATAAAAGAAATAAAAGAAATAAAGAAAACAATTAAGGGAAGTGTAACAACAACTTTGAGAGTGGTGACAAGACAAAACTTATGGCTCAAAAAGGTGTTTTGATCAAGTAAGTAATTTTATTTTCTGCTTAAATATCAAGTATAATTACTAATAGACTTAAAGCAATCTTTATTTTGTTTTTATAATATTCTTTATAGGTTATATAGTGTCAAAAAAATAGTAATAAAATTATTTTAAATTTGTATAATAATGTAATGTAAGTGATGACAGCTAAAGGGGACAATCAAGGCCTTTTTATAGGCATGGGGACCTCTGAAGTGCCTCAATAATGTATATACAAAAGAATAATAGTGTGAGACAAGAAAAAAAAGAGTAATTAAAACATAGAGATTAAGAGAAAAATTTGAAACAGTAAATTAAACCCTTGAGCAAGTGAATATTTTTCCCACCATAAATTCCCAAAACAATTAATTAATATAATAAGTAACTAAGTGAGTATAAAACATAAGAACTGTGAGAAAAAAATACTAAACAGGTATTATAGTAAGATTTAAAAGGTTTAATTAAAACAAATAAAAATATTTACACACCAAAATTCATGTAATTAATCTAACCCAGTATAAAGGAAAATTAAATAATTTTTTTTGAACTATTTAAGTAATTCAATAACTAGTTTAATCGAAAAAAATAATTAATTTAATAATATTAATAATTTAAAGTGAGAATTTGAATACTATTCTATTAAATAAGTGTTTTAAATTATTTAATAATTTTTCTGACATGGTTAAGGGTCAAAAAAGTGCCCAACATTTATGGATAATAATATATGACAAGTTGTATTTAATATATAAATTTAATTAATTGAATTTTAATTAAATTATAAGTTAAATTTATTATTACACTTATAATATATTTTTATAAATAATTAATTATTAATTTATAAATATTAAATACATAAAAATGCGCCATGATTTTATAGAATATAATATATTTATATGTAATAAATAATTTACTTTATAATAAAATTAATATAATAATTATTTTACTTATTTATAAAATATTTATATAATTTTATTATTAAATAAAATATTTTATTTTAAATACATAAAAATACATAATGTTATTCCCTTTTATGATTCCAATAAGTTATTATAACAATTTACTGGGCTCCTGAGATAGCCTGGCTGACACTCCCTCACTCTAAAAAAACAATAAAAAAAATGCTAAGATTTTTTCTTTTTATACTTTTTTAACAGAGTAGGAAGATTAGAAATTTCTTTTCCATGTATCCATGCATCATGTTCAGATGATTTGTTTTTATATCTCAATAAATATTCAATACCTCTTTCAGAAGTGATAATTCTATCATTGAGAATTTTATCAATTTCTGAAGTTTCTGTGACTTCCTGAGGGTTTTTCTTAGGTCTTCCCCTTCTTTAGGGAAATAAGTCACTGTTTGAAGTATAAGGTTTAAGCAAGGAAATGGGGAAAACAGGATGTTTTCTATCATATAGAGAATACAATACAACTTCTACTGCATTATCTCCAACCATTCTTTTAACAACAAATGGTCCCACAAAAGGATCTTTTAATTTGTTGTTTCCCTGTAGATTGAAATGGAAATTAGATATCAACACTTCATCAATCTTGTTAAATATGTATTCTTTATGGGATTTATCCCATCTTTTCTTTTCATAGTCAAATGCCTTATCAGTTGAGCTTTGAGCATGTTTTCTGCATAGCTGTTGCATTTGAATAAAAGATTTTACACCAGGGTGTAGTTCCAACTTTTGTAATTTATTATTGAGAATATGAGCAGGAGTGTTTGGGACATAACCTAACCAAACTCAAAAGGCTTTTTTCAGTGACAGAATGAACAGTGCTATTATAAGCAAATTCAAGACCTGGAAATAGAGTAACCCAGTATTGAGTAAATCTGTCATTGTATTTATATTCTAATCCAAAGGCACAATGCCTTCTAATCATTTCTTCCAGAGTTTGAATCATTCTTTTAGCTAGACCATCAATTTGAAGATGATGAGCTGTAGATAATTTCAACTCACAGCCACAAATATCCATCAAAGACATCCGAAATTCAGATGTAAATTTTGGGTCTCTGTCAGAGATAATGGCTTTTTGAAATCCAACAATATTAAAAATGTATGACCACCATAAGAAAGCTAATTCTTTTGTGGATACATCTTTGTGGGTGGGAATAAATTTGCACATTTTGGTGAATCTATCCACTATTATCCAACAAGAGTTATAACTGTCTTTACCTGATACAGGAAGATCAGTGACAAAATCCATGTTAATGATTTGCCAAGGAGCATCAGGTTCTTCAATATGTTGCAACAATCCCGCTCTTTTACATGTCAATATTTTAGATTTTTGACAAGAATCACAAGATTCAACATATAATTTAGTTTCTTCAGAAATATTAGCCCACCAAGCAGTGTTTTTAATTCTGATTATGGTTTTCTCAAGATCAAAATGTCCTTCTAATATGTCATCATGACAAAGTTTTAAGATGGTTTCTTTCATGGAAGGAGGAATAACAATGACATTTGTAAGTTTTTTCCTGTAATAAATATAACCATCTTCAGTGGAAAACTTTCCCTTACTTAAAGCATTTTGGTACTTTGGAGGAAGAATTTTTATCAATGCTTGAATAGAAGCATTTTTTGGATCATTCAAGATTGTAACTAATTTATTTAAATTAGAATCTTTATCATATGAATCCCAAATTAATTGCAATAGTTCCTCTTCCATATCAACAATATATATACTATGTATATGCACTGTATCATCTTCAGGTACATAAGCTGGATTGGATAAATCATTTGGAAGAGGTAATCTAGACAACATATCTAGATTTTAATGAACATTTCAAGCCCTGTGAATAATATTCATGCTACCTCTGTATTCTTGAACAGCAAGTTGCCGCCTAAACATATGTCTATTTGGTGTTTTCAAGCTCAAGAGTGATTTCACAGCACTGCAATAAGTAACCAATTCAAACTTTTGATCAACTAGATAATAATGAAGCTCTTCTAAAGCCCATACAACTGCTAAGCACTCTAATTGATTGGCACCATACTTCAATTCACTCTTTCTCAAGGTTCTTGAAATATAACAAATTACTACTTCTGAAATTTTATCATTAATAATTTTTTTTTGGTGTAGAGCAGCTCAAAGTCCAATAAAACTTGCATCTGTATAGAGAAAAAAAGGCTTATTAAAATCTGGAAGGGCAAGGATTGGAGCTGAAATTAAAAATTTCTTTAATGTATCAAAAGCTTTTTGAGTATCCTCATTCCATATATAAGTCACATCCTTTCTAGTCAATTTGGTAAGTGGTAGGGCTATGACTTGATGATTTTTAATGTATTTTATATAGTAGCCACACATTCCCAAAAAACTTTGTATTTCTCTTACAGAAGTTGGTGCTTTCACATTCTGGATAGCAGCAACTTTACCTTGGTCTACACATATTTGTAAGCCAGAAGCTACATGACCTAGGACTTTCAGGGATTGAAAACCAAACTTACACTTTTTCAAGGATAGAGTCATGTTAATTTCATCCATTTTCTGGAAGACTCTTCTTAAGTGTTTGATATGTTCATCAAAAGTTTTAGAAAGAACTATGATATCATCAATATAAACCATTAACCATCCTTCAATTATTTCTTGATGAAATGTGTTATCCATTACTTTTTGGAATACTGAAGGGGAATTTTTAGGGCTGAAGGGCATCCAAACATATTTATAAATTCCCATATGAGTTGCAATTAGCAAAAAATTTTGGGAGGATTTTTCAACAGGTATTTGATGATAACCTTTATCACCATCCAGACAGCTTATGAATTTTGCACCTTGCAAGGTAGCATGTATAGAGCTAATTCTGTGTAAAGGGTAAATATCATCTACAGTATAGGTATTCAATGCTCTATCATCTCCACAAGTTCTAGCTTTATCTTTCTCATAGAAGATCAAAACTGGAGAGATGACACAATATTTAGGTGTAAAATCCACTTTTTCAATAATATTCATACTTAATAAAGTTGAGATATTATCTTCAATATCTTTTCTTTTTGTGGTAGAAGCAGGATAAGGTTTTTTCTTAAGGGTAGGAGGTATTTCATTCAAATTACAGGATAAAGAAATTTTCATTTCATCTTTAACCAATCCTAACACATGGGAACCATGAGAAAAAGCCATAGGGAAAGAAGTAATCAAAGCAACTATTGAATCTTTTTGATCATTAGTTAATTGATCATCAAATGAAGCTGTGTCTATTTTGGACAATAATACATCCATTTCCTCTGTTTGCCTACCTTTACATTGGATCAATGAATTACAAGATTTTAATAAGGGTGCAGAATGCTTTTTAGAGGAAGAAATTTTAAATTTTCTTTTCCCATTCATTCCCAAGGTAAATCAATTGTTTTCAGGATCCAATTTAATGCCAAACATGGTTAAAATGTCATTTACCATAATAAACCAATTGCTTAAATTATCATTTTTCATCACAAAAAATTCACAAATAGCTCTGAAAAAACCACCATTATATTTAAAGAACTCAGTGGTCTTGTATTTACCAATGGGACATAAAACAGAACCATAACCTTTCCATTTTTCAGATGTTATAGGTAATAATTTGCTTTGATAATCTTTATCCACTGAAGACAGTGCTCTCTCAGACACTACACTTCCTCCAGCACCAGAGTCAAGAATAACCTCAACATTTTTACCATTTATGATAACTGGTGCTCTCAAGGGTGATATTAAAATTGAACTATCGGTAATATTCTTTATGATTCCAGCATTTTCTACAGAAGATAAATCAACATCACAATTTTCAGACCAATTATCTAAATATTGGATATCTTTTTCTAAGACTAGAACTTCTTGAGAAGGATCATGGTCATAAGAAATATTACTATTACAGTCACTTGAGGAATCATCAAGATCAGCTTGAGTATTTTCAGATTCCTCAGTTTGTTCAACAAGAAGAATTTTCTTGTCACAAATATGTCCCTTCTGCCATAGTTTTTTAGATTTAAAACAAGTGTTTGTTGCATATTTCTTTGGTGAAACTGGGGCAGAGGGTTTACAAGTTTGGTCTGGAAGTTTTGTGGAAGGCTTTTTCTGGTCATGATAAGATTTTAAAGGATAATTCCTTGGTTCATATATATGATTAAGTAGAACTTCATTACAGATATTAATAAAGGAATAATTTTCTCTAACATGCTCAGTCCTTGCCACAATCAAATCTCTCAGAGAATTCGGCAATTTATAGAGAATTTTGTCTCTCCAAATATCATAATCCATTTTTGGATCCGTTTCTCTAAGAATTTTTGTTATCTTCATGAGGAAAACAATAGGTTTTTCAGGAGAGGAGGACACATATTTAGCAGTCTCATATAATCTCTGTTGAGCAAGTCTGAATTTTGAACCACCAAATTGATTTTCAATCAATGTTTTCCACTCTTTCCAAGTATAATGTTGATTGTCCATTAAGAAATATTCATACCACATTAAAGCTAAATTGTAAAATAAATAAATTAATTTAGAAAAAATATCTTCATCTGGCAATTTATAGGAAGTTTTTAGATTATCAATTCTTTGGACAAAGTGCTGCCAATCAGATGAAGAGTCACCATCAAGGCTGGGATACTGATCCAGTTTAGGCCAATTTTTCTGGCTACTGGGATGGTCCATCTTTTGATTAGAATTATTTAAGATTAATAATTCTTGAAGTTTTGACAAGTTTTTAGAAATTTCATTATTTACAGAAACAGCTGGTTCATGGCCATTAAAATATTTTTTGCTAGTTGCAAAAGATTTCACAGACTCATTTTCAGGTTGTTTAATGGCTGAAATAGGAGGAAGAAAGGAGCTGCTTTGTTCAGGCTCTTTTCCTTTATCTTTATTCAGCTTATGGGCAGCATTTTGGTCCACACCATAATGATTTACAGGTAAGTCTGAGAATTTTTCCTGTAGGTTGGACAAATAATTTTTTGTCCATAGAATTTCAGACATTTGGTCATTGATTTTTACAAGGGATAAAACATTTCTGTCCTCAAAAACTGAGTATTTGTTACTCAGAGCCTGGAAATCAATTTTCAGCTTTTTCAACTCATTGTGTAGAGACCTATTTTCAGTCTTCAATGAAGAATTCTCATCAATAAGGGGTTTTAACTCACTCAAAGTTTTATGCAGATGAATATTTTTATCTGAATTAGCTCTATGATCACTTCTTATTTGTTTTTGTTGACTAAGAACAATATTCAAAGTTTCTTTTATTTTTAAATAAGCTGTATCTTGTACAGAAGAACTCACTTTACAATGTAAATGCAAATTAATCAATCTGTAACTTTCATGCACTAATACATCTCTCAAAATTTTGTCTTTTACAACATTAAAATCAAGGGTATCTTTCAATATTTCCTCAGAAGTTTTCTCAAGCAAGGAATAGACTTCAGGGGAAAAAGAATCATTTTTAATTGCAAGAGAAGGATTAATTAAAGAAGTTGAAGTTAAGTGTAAAGGCTCATCAAATGACAATTTACTAATTACATCATTAGGGCTACTCATTAAAGGAGTTTGTCTCTTAATAGGTCTAACAGTTTGTTCACCATTTTCAACAAGACTACCTGTGGAGAGAGATTTATTATTATAAATACAAACATTTTTATCAAACAAATTACTTACCATGGAAAGGGAGGAAATTTCCCCTGTGCCTTATTTCTTATGCCTCCCTGATAAGGATGGGCTTGAGGAGGTTGATGGTAGGTATGTGTCCTGAATGGGACAGGGTGTTGAGCTTCTGGTTGCTGTACATTCTGCTGGTAATGGCTCATCAGGTAGTCCCTTTTCCACTTTTCCACTTTTAGATTGTTTTGAATTTGAGTGAAAGAGCTGGGTGCCTGATGGGGCTGAGGTTGAGGCTGAGGCTGAGTGGTTGGAAAAGGAGGAGTTTGAACTTGCTTGTGATTTAAGAGCTCCTGCATCTGTTGCCAGAGTGTGTCTACTCTTGCCTTGTACTTCATTCTTTCTGCCTTCAGTTCTTTTATATGGCTGGACAGATTGTTTATTTGCTGCTTCAGAGGGATCTTTTTTAATTTTATACCCTATAGAGGATTTTCCTGATTGATCTGAGGCTTTAATTCTTTCAGAGTAATTTGGGGAGGGGGGTTTGCCACTCCTCCTGAAATTTCTATTTCCTGAAGAATATGAAGGTTTTTTGTCAGCTGAAGAATTCTTGTAAGTTAATTTTGAAGAACCTACAGATTCATTATAAACATCCATATCAATTTAATCAACATGAAGGTTATCCATGCTGCTTGCCAAGCTACTGGACATAAAAACTGTGAACAAAAATCAACTGGATTCAATTAATGGTTTAAATTTATATTTTTCAAAATAAAAAATTAATCAAATTTAAAAAAAAATAAAAATATAAATTTTATCAAATGATAAATCAATTGAAAATAAAAATGTAATACAAAAAAATATGTAATTACAATTATATTATTAAGAAATAAACAATAATTATTTTGGGACCAACCAAGAAAATTTTTAAGAAGTCAACCAAAAATAATTTATATCAAAAAATATATTTGTAATATTGGGACTAAGCACTGAGTACTATTATGGTCAACCAATAATATCAAAATTTTAATAAAAAAATTAATTTAATGATTCTTTAAAAAAATAGTGATCTTCTAGGACTATGATAATAACTCTATAATGTTCAATTAGGAAAAAAAATTGATCACTTACACTCAGTGACTCAGAAAAATAGCCAAGGCACTGCTATTGCAATAAAAATTTAATAATATAGTTGATAGGTTCAAAGGTTTACTTACTATATTAATCAAGAAATAACCTTAAAATATATATAAATTAATATTATATAAACCTAAAATGTTGAACACAAGTTCAAAACACGGTTGCGGCAAAAATTGATATTTTTGCACTAGGTGGTCCGTGTGTCAAGTCATTTGTCGAAAGCTGTCATCATCGTTTGGAAGGGCTCCCAATTATCGGCCTGTTGTCTAGAAGAAGGAGGAGAGGGAGATAAAATAAATTAAAGGATATAAAGAAAAATAAATAGAAATAATAAAAAATAATAAAAGGGAATTATCAAGAGTGAAACAACAATTTGGGACTGGTGACAGGACAAGGCTTATGGTTTAAAAAGGGTATTTAAAATCAAGTAAGTAATTTTACTTTCTGCTTAAATATCAATTATAATCACTAATAGACTTAAAACTACCGTAAATTTAATTATAATAATTTTATAGTACTTGTAGTGTTATAAAAAGATAATAATAAAATCTATTTAGATTTGTATAATAGTGTAAAGTGATGGCTGCCAAAGGGGACTTCCAAGGCCCTTTTATAGGCAAGGAGGACCTCTGAAGCGCCATAGATGTATATAAAAAATAGTATTAATATGAAACAAGAAATTAAAAGAATTTAAATAAACCATAGAAATTAAGAGAAAAATATGAAACAGTCAATTAAACCTGTGAGTAATTAAATATTTTTCCCACCATAAAATCCCAAAAAAAATTAATTAATATAATAAGTAATTAAGTGAGTATGAAACATGCGAACTGTGAGAAAAAATCCTAAACAGGTATTGCAGAAAGATGTAAAGGGTTTAATTAAAACAAATAAAATTATTTTCATGCCAAAATTTATGTAATCACTTAAACCCAGTATAAAGAAAAATTAATTAATTTTTTTAACTATTTTAGTAATTTAATAACTAGTTTAATTGAAACAAATAATTATTTTAATAATATTACTAACTTAAAGTGAGAATTTTTATATCATTTTATTAAATAAGTGTTTTAATTTATTTAATAATTTTACTGAAACAATTATGGGTCAAAAAAGCGCCCAATATTTATGGATAATAATATATGACAAGTTATATTTAAAATTTAAATTTTATTAATTAAATTGTAATTACATTATAAATTATATTTATTATTACACTTATAATATATTTTTAATAATAAATAACTATTAATTTATAAATATTAAATACATAAAAATGTACCGTGCCTTTATAGAATATAATATATTTTTATGTAATAAATAATTTACTTAATAATAAAATTAATATAATAATTATTTTACTTATTTATAAAATATTTATATAATTTTATTATTCAATAAAATATTTTATTTTGAATAAATAAAATACATAATGTTTGTCAATAGTTCTCTTGGTGTCAGTGGCTCTCTTGGTCTAGAAGGTAGAACTGGAGGTTCTACAAGGGTTTGAAGGGTTTTATTGGGCTCTCAACAAGATGGTACATATTTCTTTAAATGCTTTTACTCAAATAATATGAGGTAGTTTAAGATATTATTATAATTTATAGATTAGAATTATGTGGTTGTAAATA
Organism: Hemileia vastatrix; assembly: GCA_030280995.1. Lineage (NCBI taxonomy): Eukaryota > Fungi > Basidiomycota > Pucciniomycetes > Pucciniales > Zaghouaniaceae > Hemileia > Hemileia vastatrix. Next base: position 15,142,508 of record JASXTE010000006.1, on the reverse strand, counting down.
CTAATGTGATAAAATATAGTAATAAATGGGTTAAATAATATTTTGTAAGATATGTATGTAAGTAATGAATGATTTGAAAAGCACAAAAGGTATGGGCCTTTTATAGGCAAAAATACAGGAAATAAAGACCCAGAGATAACACCACCTAATACAAAGGTGTGAGAAGAAAACTGAATGGAAAAAGAATGTATATGAAATAAATAAAAATAAATTAATTGGTACATCAACAAGGGTATCATTCCCATTTACAATAAAATAAGAGTTCCCTTAAACTGTCACAATTAATACAACATATTTTACTCAAATATATTGATTTCACGGAAATCCACTTCTCTCAGTAGAAGTATTTGATAATTTTTAAGATATTTATTGAATTTTATTACTATTTTTATTGCCACTCAGCTGTAGTATTGAGCATGGTGTTAGGGAGTAAAAATGTATGGGACAATTACTTAAATATATTAATTATTTATATTACTTTATATACTTAGCTAATTAATTGTAAGTAAGTACAAAATAATCAATTATTTATAAGCATTAAAAAAAAGGTGTAGCTTTATCTCAGTAAAATAATTAATTATTTTACTGGATAAGTCTAGTAGCCTGGCAGACACTCCTTCACTCTAAAAAAACAATAAAAAAAATGCTATGATTTTTTCTTTTTATACTTTTTTAATAGAGTAGGAAGATTAGATATCTCCTTCCCAGGTATCCAAGAATCATATTCAGATGATTTATTCTTGAATCTCAAGAAGTATTCTGTACCTTTTTCAGCAGTGACTATTCTGTCATTCAGAATCTTTTCAATTTCTGCTATCTCAGTGATATCATTTGGGGTTTTCTTTGGTCTTCCCCTCCTTTTTGGAAATAAATCACTATTGGATTTGTAAGGTTTCAGAAGAGATATTGGAAGAACAGGATGTTTTCTGTCATATGGAGAATACAAAATAACTTCAACTGCATTATCTCCAATCATTCTTCTGACAACAAATGGACCAAAAAATGGGCCTTTTAATTTGTTATTACCTTGTAAATTGAAGTGGACTGTAGAAATCAACACTTCATCACCCTTTTTAAAAGTGTATTCTGTATGGGATTTGTCCCATCTCTTCTTCTCATATTCAAAGGATTTTTCAATAAATTTTTGAGCATGACTTCTGAAAAGTTGTTGCATTTGAAAAAAAGATTTTACACCAGGATGTAAATCCAATTTAAGTCTTTTGTTATTGAGAATTTGGGCAGGAGTATTTGGAACATATCCAAGCCAGAGCTCAAAAGGCTTTCTTTGAGTAACAGAATGAACAGTGCTATTATAAGAAAATTCCAACCCAGGAAGTAAGGTAACCCAATCATGAGTGAATCTGTCATTATCTTTATACTCAAGGCCAAAGGCACACTATCTTCTTATCATGTCCTCTAAAGTCTGAATCATTCTTTCAGCTAAGCCATCAGTCTGAGGGTGATGGGCAGTAGAAAGCTTCAGATCACAACCACAAACATCCATCAGAGACATCCAAAATTCAGAAGTAAATTTAGGGTCTCTGTCAGAGATTATGTCTTTAAGAAAACCAGCAGTATTAAACATATGAGACCACCATAAGAAAGCTAATTCTTTAGTGGAAACATCCTTGTGAGTAGGGATAAATTTACACATTTTGGTGAATCTTTCCACAATAACCCAACAAGAGTTATAGCTGTCCTTTCCAGCAATAGGTAATCCTGTTACAAAATCCATGTTTATTATCTGCCATGGTGCATCAGGAGGTTCAATATTTTGCATTAATCAAGCTCTCTTACCAGTCAATCTTTTTGATTTTTTGCAAGAATCACAAAATTCAACATATAATTTTGTGTCTTCAGACATATTAACCCACCAAGCAGTGTTCTTAATTCTGATCATTGTTTTATCAAGATCAAAATGTCCAGCTAATATGTCATCATGACAAATTTTCAAGATGATCTCTTTCAAAGAAGGAGGAATAACAATAGCATTACTCAAATTTCTTCTATAATATAGATATCCTTCATCTATAGAAAATTTACCTTTTTCCAAAGCCTTCTGGTACTTTGGTGGAAGGGTTTTAATTAATTCTTGTATTGAAGTATTCTTTGGATCATTTAATATGGTGCATAACTTTTTCAAGTCAGTGTCCTTATCATATGAATCCAAAATAAGTTGTAATAGCTCTTCCTCCATATCAACCACATATATCCCATGAATATGAATAATTTCATCCTCAGGATCATAAGCAGGATTAGAGTCATCATTTAATAAAGGTAACCTTGATAACATATCCACATTTGAGTGAACAATACCAGCCTTATGAATAATTTTCATTTTTCTCTGTATTCTTGAACAGCTAACTGCCATCTGAACATATGTCTGTTAGGTGTTTTCAAGTTTAAAAGGGATTTTTCTGCACTGCAGTCAGTAACAAGTTCAAATTTCTGGTCATCTAGGTAATAATGTAGCTTCTCCAGAGCCCACACTACAGCTAAACATTCAAGTTGAGTAGCACCATATTTCAATTCACTATTTCTCAAGGTTCTTGAAATATAACAAATGACTACTTCTGATACTTTATCATTTATCACTTGTTTTTGATGGAGGGCAGCACCAAGACCAATAAATCTGGCATCAGTGTACAAAACAAATGGATGATTAAAGTCAGGTAAAGCAAGAATTGGTTCTGACATTAAACAGTGTTTCATAGTTTCAAAGGCCCTTTGTCTTTCACTATTCCAGACAAAAGCAACATTTTTTCTAGTAAATTGGGTAAGGGGTAAAGCTATGACTTGGTAATTTTTAATATACTGTCTATAGTATCCACACATTCCCAAAAAACTCTGTAGCTCTCTAACTGTAGTAGGAGCCTTCACCTGTTGTATGGCTGCCACTTTGTTTTGGTCAACACATATCTGTAAGCCTGACACAACATGACCAAGAACTTTTAAAGAATGAAAACCAAATTTACATTTCTTCAAAGAAAGTGTCATATTTATTTCATCTATTTTATGGAACACTTTACACAGGTGGTTGAGATTGTCCTCAAATGTTTTAGAGAATATAATGATATTGTCAATATAAACCATCAGCCATCCTTCAATTATCTCCTGATGGAATGTGTTATCCATAACTTTTTGGAAAACTGAAGGGGCATTTTTAGGGCCAAATGGCATCCTAACATACTTATAAATACCCATATGAGTAGCAATTGTCAGAAAATTCTGAGAATTTTTCTCGAAAGATACCTGGTGATATCCCTTGTTACCATCCAAACAGCTGATATATTTAGCACCCTGTAAGGTAGCATGTATAGAGCTAATTCTGAGTAAAGGATAGATATCATCAACAGTATAAGTATTAAGTGCTCTATAATCACCACATAACCTGGCTTTATCTTTCTCATAAGAAATTAGGACAGGTGAGATAGCACAATATTTAGGTGTTTCAACTACCTTTTCAATAATATTCATTTTTAAAAGGGTAGAGATATTGTCTTCAATATCTTTTTTCTTTGTGGGAGAAGCAGGATAAGGCTTCTTCTTTAAACTAGGTGGTATATCAGTCAATGGAAAAGACAATGAAAGTTTCATTTCTTCTTTAACTAGTCCCAGTCCATGTGATCCATGAGCAAAGGCCATAGGAAAAGACTTTATCAAGTTAATGATGGAATCTTTATCCTCACCAGAAAGTTGTTCTCCAAAAGAGGCATTGTCAATTTCAGAAATAAGGGCATGCATTTCTTTTGTAGATCTTCCTTTATATTGAACCACAGAATCACATGTGTTTAATTCTGGTTTTAATAATTTTTTAGGGTAGTAAATCTTGAATTTTCTCTTCCCATTTATCCCCATTGTGAAACATTGGTTTGAAGGATCCAATTTTATGCCATACTTGGTTAAAATATCATTTCCTACAATAAACCAATTGCTTAAGTTATCATTTTTCATGACAACAAAATCACAAATAGCTCTTACAAAACCATGGTTATATTTAAAAAACACTGTGGCTTTGTATTTACCAATGGGGGACAAAACAGAGCCATAACCTCTCCAGTTTTCAGAAATGATAGGCATAAGTTTTGATTTATAGTCTTGATCCACTGAAGCAAGTGCTCTTTCAGATACTACACCTCCTCCAGCTCCAGAATCCAGAACAACTTCAATTCTGGTTCCATTAATCAAGACTGGTGCCTTGAGAGGGGCAATAACAATTGAGCTATCCTCAATGTTCTTTATGATCTCAGCATCTTCAACTGTAGATAAATCATTATTATCAATATCAATAGTATTTAAATAATGAATATCCTCTTCCAGAATCAAGATTTCTTGTTGAGATTCATATGAAATATTGCTGGCACAATCACTTGAAGTACCATCCAGGGCTATTGTGTTATCAGCATGCTCCTCTGTATGTTCCACAAGATTTATCTTCTTGTCACAAACATGGCCTTTCTGCCAAGGCTTGTTGCACTTGAAGCAAGTGTTTGTTGCGTATTTTTTAGGTGCAACAGGGGCAGAAGGTTTATTAATCTTTTCCAGGGGTTTCTGTTGGTAATTGGAGGGTTTCTCCCAAGTGGTTCTAGGAATGAATATTCTGGAATCATACTTGTTGTTTAGAAGAATCTCATTACTAGTATTGATGAAAGAAGAAGGTTCTTTGGTGAACTCAGTCCTAGCCACAATCAAGTTTCTCAAAGAAATTGGTAATTTATAAAGGTTCCTGTCCTTCCATAACTCAAACTCCATTTTTGGGTCCATAGCTCTCAAGATTTTTACAATTTTCATTAAGAGCTCAATAGGTTTATCAGTAGAAGAACTATATCTAGCTTCCTCATACTGCCTTTGTTGAGCCATCTTAAACTTGCAGCCCCCAAATTGTGCTTTAATTAATTTTTTCCAATCTTCCCATGAGTAATCATTCCAATCCAGGGGGACAGATTCATACCACATTAGGGTTACATTGGTAAATAAAGAAATTAACTTAGACACAATTTCATCATCTGGAAGTTTGTATGAGTTTTTCAAGTTATCAATTCTGAAAATGAATTGCTTCTAATCAGAAGAAGAATCACCATCAAATGTTGGATACTGGTCAAGTTTTGGCCAATTCTTTTGAATTCTTTTGATTTGAAGGAGTCTCCTTAGTACCAGCTTGTTTCTGAGTAAGGAGCAGCTGTAATTTCTCTAGTTGAGAAGTAATCTCATTGTTCAATCCCTCTGTTAAAGGTCCTGGTGCATCATTAATTTTTAATGGAAACTCAGGGGTATCAACATGTATTTCTGGAACTGATTTACTTTTAGATGAACTAGCCACAGGTAACTCTGGAGCATCCTGTACTGTTTCTTCCTTCAAAGAAATCTCAGAATACTTTTGATCAATAAACAATGAGTTCAATTTCTCCTCAATGGTTGTTAGTCTAGTTTTCAATCTTGGAAGACTAGATAAATTCTCATTGATTGTTGCAAAAGATAACTAATTCTTATTTTGAAAAGATGAAAAATGGTCATTAAATCTTTTCAGATTTATCTTATCTATCTCCACCTCCTGGCAACAGGCAGATACAGTATCTTTTAGTTTAGACAAATCATTTTTTATATTTTTCCATAAAGCAACTTTCTTTTCATGGGTTGCTTTGTAATGAGACAATTCATCAGAGACTCTCTGTGATTCACTTCTTAATGCTTGATAACCCTGATCAGTTAACAAACTATTATATCTCTGAGTCAATTGCATATTGTTCATTATATGGTTTTTTTTGGCAATAATATCTCTCAAGTACTCATCATTAATCTTTGCTACATCTGGAGTGTTTCTCAATAAGGAAACTGAGTAACTTTCCAGACTCTCATAGAACTCAGGGTCAAGAGTTTCATCAATTACAGCCATATCAGGGTTAATCATTGAGGTAGAAATTAAAAGTAATGGATTAGATACATGAGTTATTTGTCTACTGCTCCCAGCCTCTACTGGTCTCAAGGTTTCTTCTTCCCTCTCAGATTTACCTGAAAGAACAGAATCAGCTACAAGAAATGGCACTTGAGAATCAATAGAGGGGCATACCAGGGTTTGCTGGGTATGATCATATTGGGCTTTCTTCTTCTTTTGACTCCTTGATAGGGGTGAGGAGGTGTGGGGCTGACCTGGTTGGGTCTTGACGGACCTGCCTGAGGTAACTGATGCTGATTTTGAGAGAGGTAGTCCCACTGCCACTTGGACACTTCCACCTTTTCTTGGGACTGGGGAGCAAATTGTTGTTGATCCCCGGGAGGAAGAGGTTTCTTCATCTCTTGAAGAAAGGTATCTATCCTTCTCACCTTTTCTTCCAGAGCATCTACCCTTGCCTTTAGTCTCCAGTTTTCTGTCCTTAGCTCCTTTATGTGAGTTGACAGATTCTTTACCTGTTGAGGCAATGGCATCTTTTTTATCCTGAAGCCTTTTGGAAGTTCTTCTGATGGGTTTATCATAGGCTTCTGATCCTGAGTTGTGTCTACTAGGATTTCTACTTCTTCCATCTCTACATCCTGTTTGGGGCAAGGATTTATTAATCTGAGAAATTCTTCTTGTTAAAGGAGAACTTACAGAAGTAGGCTCATCATAATCAATCAAGTCAATTCCTCTTCACGTGCAGCAGAACCACTTTGGTCAGTCATTTTAAGATTTAACTGAAATGAAGAAAAGAGACAATAAGATGAATTAGTCTTTATTTCTAATTTTTATTTAACAGAAATAAAATAATAATAATAATAATAAAATATTTTTAGGATAAAAATCAACTAAATAAAATTAATTTATTAATTCAAAAATAATTTAAAACCAGGATTATAATATAATCAACTGAAGAAATAAATTAAAAATTTTTATTAATAATTTCAATCAATTATTTTCAGGATTTAACTCAACTAATTTATTACCAGGACTTAATGTCAACTGAAGTAATTAAATATGAATTTTATTAATTAAAAAATTTTATTAAACTGATCACTTAATTTACCAGGACTTAATGTCAACTGAAGTAATTAAATATGAATTTTTATTTAAAAATTTTTATTAAACTGATCACTTAACTACCAGGACTTAATGTCAACTGAAGTAATTAAATATGAATTTTTATTAATTAAAAAAAATCTTATTGAACTGATTACTTAACTACCAGGACTTAATGTCAACTGAAGTAATTAAATATGAATTTTTATTAATTAAAAAAAATTATTGTCAGGACAATTTGTCAACTGGAACAAATAAAATTTAAATTAATCAGGACAAAATGTCAACTGAAAATTGTAATAATTAATATTAAAATATTATTATTTATTACTTCTGGGACTAAGAACACTATTGCTCTATTATTGTCAACCAGGAAAAATAAAAAAAAATATAATAATAAAATTAAATCCAAATTACCAGACACCTCCCCCTGTAAAATGAGCAAATTAATGCCACTTACAGAGTGCTGAGTAAAGGGAAAATATGTAGCAAATGAAAAGTGCAAAGTAACCCACAAATAGTAATATCAATAATTACCACAATATATACGACGTTTAGTCAATATATGAACCTAATTTTTGGAGCGCGGTTCAATTCCCGTTCGCAGCAAAAAAATTTGTCACGTGACATATGACGTTCGTTGTTTTCGTCGCTCTCTCGTCCTTACAGGTACTCAAATGCCGATGGTCCATTCGATTTACGCCCTCAAATCACAATGCGCCATCGATAATTCGGAAAGGCCTCCAATTGTCAAGGGGTCCTTTTGGGTCTAGAAGTTTATTTGAGGTTTATACAAGGAAAATTGGGGATTTAATGAACTATCAAAGTAAAGTACGTATTTTCTTAATCAAATTGATTTATTTGCTCAAGTATAAGAGGTAGGTTTTAAATATTAGTATAATTTATAGATTAGAATTACGTTGTTGTAAGTACTAAGCTTATAAAATATAGAAATAAGTAATTGATGAATGAATCATCTGAAAAGCACAAAGTAAGAGGCCTTTTATAGGCAAAACATGAGGGAATAAAATATACGGAATTTACACCATATATTGTAAGAATGTGAGAAAAAGAATGATTAAAAGGAGTACATATATGACATAAGAAATAAATAAACTGGTACATCAACAAGGGCATCAAATTTATTAGCAATAAGGTTTGAGTTTCTTGGACTGTCACAATTAATTACACAATAATTAATTAATTATATTACTTTCATGGGATTCCAGATCTCTCACTGAGGTAATATAATTGTTTTAAAGTTTTTTTTTTATAATTTTCTTATTAAATTCTATTCCCATTGACTTATACTATTGAGCACGGTGTTAGGGAGTAAAATTGTAGGGGACATTTTATTTACACTAATTAATTATACTACTTATTGTACTTAACTAGTTAATTGTAAGTAATACTTAAGTAGATAATTAATTATTAGTAAGAAGAAGGGGCGTGGCTTCAACTCAGTAAAATAATTAATTATTTTACCAGTTAAGTCTAGTAGGCTGGCTGACATTGCCTCTCCTTTAAAATAACTATACAATTCTATTACTTTATTTAACTTCCCTTTTATATTACCTTTTCCTCCTCTCCGTTTTCCTCTTCTTTTTTCCCTTCTTCTAGACGACTGGCTGATAAAAGGTATGGCTTCATTTCAGTAAGATAATTAATTATTTTACTGGATAAGTCTAGTAGCCTGGCTGACAAAAAATTTATATGAAAATTTTTTAAAAAAAAAAAATTAAATTAAATTCAAAAAATTATATTTATTTAAAAATTAAAAAAAAAAAAAATTAAATTCAAAAAAATATATTTATTAAAAAAAAAAAAAAAATTAAATTTAAATTCAAAAAAAATATATTTATATATAAAAAAAAAAAAAAAAAAAATTCAAAAAAAAATTTTTTTTTTTTAAAAAAGAAATTTTAAAATAATTAATATTTAAACTAAAATTTTATAATAAAAAAAAAAAAAAAATTAAATTAAAAATTTTTTAAAATAAAATATTTTATAATAAAAAAAAAAAAAAAATTTTTTTTTTTTTAAAAATCAATTTTTTTTAAACAAAATTGAAAAAAAAAAAAAAAATTTAAAAAATTTAAAAAAAAATTTAAAATGTTACACGTTACATGACACTCAAAGCCAAAGTACCTCCACTACCCCACTATTCAAGCTCTAACTCCACTAGCAACACATGAAAAGTGACCTTGGGGCAATCACATTCTATTGTGTTCTCAAATTAGTTGCGCTATTCAAACTTTAAAGTATACTAAAAGTAAAGATGTTTATACTTTTCAAGAATAAGTAATGTAAGTGCAATCCAGCTCTAAAATCAAGACAATATTTGAACAGGGGGTAATTGTAGATCTGAGGGTAAATAAGGAGTTCTGTGAAGTAGGAACAGGACAGAAGAGATATAAAGTTAGATGATTGGTAAATGGGAACTCTGGTGAATTAGATGGGTCTGTGGGTATATGGTGGCTGGTTGATTAATGGGTTAGTGGGAGGAGGAATAGGATATTTAAAGGGGGTTACTTTGGTTCAACATTCCCTAGAATTAAATTATAAAAATATATTTGTGATAGTAATTGAACTCTTATTAGGCTATTGTTATATTTTTCCTTTTCTTTCTTAATAATCAATTTCATTAAATCCTAAAATACTTAAATCTTCCCTTTGATTATTAAGTTGCAACCCTTTGTGAGATTTACCACAATAATTAGTGTCCTTACCCTATACATTAATTATTTCTCAAAGATTATCTTGAACCATTATAGGTTACTTAAACCTGTCCTCAAAATCACTTCCTCAAAGTAATCCTCTGTTTTTCAAAGTTGTAATACCCCCCCCCCCTTCCTTCCTTCCTTTTATCTCACTTACTTTGGGATCACCCTCAACTCTGTGCATAGGTTGACCAGTGACAAAAAAAAAAAAAAAAAAATGTATAAAAAATGTATAAAAAAAAAAAATAAAAAAAAAAAAATGTAAAACAATAAAAAATAAAAAGTTGATGATTTGTCCAACTAACAAAAAAGAGAGAAACAATCAATCAGAAGTCAATCAGAAAACAAAGGATAATCTCATCATAAGTCTAATAAAAATAAAAATAACAAAAATAACAAAAATAAAAAAGTGAAAAGGATGAGAAGGATGAGAAGAGTACAAAAAGAGAGAGCGAGAGAGAGAAAAAAAGAAGTGAGCAGCATGTAAACTTTATTATGCAAAAGGTGGGATGGAAAAAGTACATGCTAAAGTGATGGAGGAGGGGGAGGGGGAAGTATAGGGGCTGTAAGCAGGCATGATGAATATTGGGTTTAGGTAGGATGAATGGACCAAAAAATAAAATAAAAAATAATAAAATTCACCTGGAACCTTCTAGCAAGTGCCAATCCCTCAATCCATGTATAGTGGTAAGACTCAAGAATCACTCAGATTTTGATGCCATGCAAGCTGTTCAGTGTGCAGTCTTGCTAGAAGAATTACATCTGAGCTAGAACTGAATCAAATCAAAGATAGGGATTGGCACCTGCAATCAGGTGCGCACATTTTTTTTCTGGTGTATATAGTCTTTTAAAAAGGCTTGAAATCTACCCAAGGCCAAAGACATCTATACATATATATACATATACATATATATATATATGCTAATATTTAAAACCCTGTAATACATATGTGATATTCAAGTAATATCCAAAAGTGTGTCATATTTATATATATTATTTCAATTATTTTAAATTTATACTATATTAGATTGATATGGAACAAGCTTTTATGCCAAAATCCAAAAAAAAAAAAAGAAATACCCAGCACCTGCTATAGCATGTGCCAACAATCCCTTCATCTCAAGAATCACTCAAATATAATGCCACATGTGCTGGCATGCTCAATGTTCAGTGTGCAGTCTTCTTAGAAGAATGAAAGCTGGGCTAAAGCTGAATGAAATCAAAGATCAGGATTGACATCTGTCATCAGGTGCCCACAAATTTTTTTTCTGATAAGTAGTATTAAAAAATAAGAAGAAGACCAGTCACAGACTTGCTAAAAGGCACTATACATGCTTTAAGTCTGATTTTTAATGAGTATATATATATATATATATATATATATATATATATATATATATATATATATATATATATAAGTATAGATAATTATATATCAATCTATCGATCCATTCAACGAAATTCCAATTCCATCCGTTCTTTCAACGTTTTTAAAACTTTTTCTTGTAACTCATTCACAAATTCATGAGAAAGTGTTCTATTACCCAATGGGAAACCAAAAAAAAAGAAAGAAAGAAAGAAAACATTAGCCCAATGACGTTTAAAAACATCGATCCATAATAGACAAGGAGAGAAAAACTGACTGCTCCATTGATCTGTAATTGATTCTATAACAACGACTTTCTCTCTTAGTTTTTGGGTGTAAATATTGATCAATCTGCCGAAATTAAGAATTAGTTTCAAAAAAAAAAAAAAAAAAAAAAAAAGGAATTATATGAGATAATGGTAAATAAAGAGAGAAATAGTTATCAAACGATATGTACCAATCGAACTTCTTCAACCAACAATCCACCCACATCCCTTATGATTTCGCAAAAATCATGTTCATGAAAACCCTTAGGAGGGATCCAAAAGCTCATATCTTTGTAACAAGGAGGGTTTTTACTAAAAGGTTTGAATTTGGAAACGATGGTAGGTTTGAATTGAGAGATGAATCTAGGATCTTTGGACCAGAAGAGACGGATATCAGGAATGTTGAAGAGGACCATTGCGATGCGTTCGAGACCGAGACCTAGAGCCCAGCCAATTTTATGAGGTACACCTATATGGATGAAAGAGAGAACGATGAGATGGATGGGATATATTTTGTTTAGATAGATAGATAGATAGATAGACAGACAGACAGGAGATCTAGATAGCCACCTGATTTATCAAGGATAGATTGTTGGACCACGCCACAACCCAAGAGTTCGAGCCATTTTCCCAAGTAGAAGACCTCGACTTCCCAGCTGGGAGAGGTGAAAGGAAAGTAAGCATTGATCCACCTGACTTGAATGGGAAGATGCTGATTGGAAGGGATAAGCGAAAACAAGTTGTAAATCAACAGATTGATGGTTGCTTTGAGATGGGAGATGACATGAGAGACATGAAGAGGGTTATGATGAGACTGAAGAGGGTTTTGAGGGGAGATGCAGGAGGAATCCTGGATGAGGATGTTCTTAGAGGTTAGAAGAGATTGGAGTTGAGCAGCATGATCACGAAAGAGAAGGACATCGTCCAAGGGAAGGACATGAGTGGCTTCAGTCTGATGAAAAGCGGGAAAGTGAGTGGCATCGATTTCGTCTCTGCGATAGACATCGGCGGTGAGGATCCAAGGGGAGTTGATGAAAGAATAATAAAAGCCTTTAATCTAGCGTAAGTCTTCTCCTCTAGTAACACTGTGGATGAAGCTGAAATCGCTGATAGTAATGCGCTAACCTTTAATCTAGCGTAAGTCTTCTCCTCTAGTAACACTGTGGATGAAGCTGAAATCGCTGATAGTAATGCGCTAACCTGTATGATATGAGATCTACTCGTAAATAATATGGATCACAAGAGAACAGTGTTGTGCTAACCTTTAATCTAGCGTAAGTCTTCTCCTCTAGTAACACTGTGGATGAAGCTGAAATCGCTGATAGTAATGCGCTAACCTGTATATTCAAGTGAGTACGTGTAGAGAGATGAGATGAGATGATGAGCAAAAGAAGACAAAAGATATTTAATTGCAAAGATAAGCACACCTGTATGATATGAGATCTACTCGTAAATAATATGGATCACAAGAGAACAGTGTTGTGCTAACCTACAAACATAGTGGAGTATGAATATAATAGTAACAATAGGAAACTACAGTTAGAGCACACCTTTAATCTAGCGTAAGTCTTCTCCTCTAGTAACACTGTGGATGAAGCTGAAATCGCTGATAGTAATGCGCTAACCTATAACAATAACAATTAAATGTAAAAATCAACTTATGATAGTAATGGTACACACCTGTATATTCAAGTGAGTACGTGTAGAGAGATGAGATGAGATGATGAGCAAAAGAAGACAAAAGATATGGTAATAGATGAACACTTGATAGCTATATATACCATAACTACAACTTCTCACGCTAGCACAATACACTTCTCTCTCTTCTACATACAGTTAGTATCAGTCCACTTCGGGACAAGTAATGCAAAAAAGATTATAATAATAAGTATGAATTAGAATATTATGTATATACTAACACTCCACCTCATTACTTGAACCAATAGTGCGTCGACATTCATTCAGGCCTAGATCTGTTCTAAATTTTTCAAATTTTGTACGATCCAGTGCTTTTGTCATGATGTCTGCAACCATGTCGTGCGTAGAGCAGTATTTGAGATTTAATTCGCCATCAAGTACTTTTTCCCTGACCCAGTTGAAATGTACTTCAATATGTTTTGTTCGTTTGTGAGCTACGGGATTCTTTGACAATGCTATTGCTCCTTGATTATCTCCATAAAGTAACGTTCCTTGATTGTTTTCATACCCTAGTTCACTTAGCAGTTTTCGCAACCATACTCCTTCTAATCCTGCATCAAGATATCCCTTATACTCAGATTCAGTGGCTGATGTGGAAACAGTGTTTTGCTTTTTGCTCTTCCAAGAAATAGCACCTCCACCGAGCAGAAAGGCATACCCATTAGTTGATCTACGTGTTAGATTACATCCAGCCCAATCCGCATCACTGAAACCTGTAGGTGCTTGATTGCTAATATTGATTTTCGTGGGTATTAATGTTTTGAAGTCTCGTGAGTACAGTAGGCCAACATTGGCTGTACCCTTGAGATATCTTAGAATTCGGAGTGCCGCTTGCCAGTGAGACTGATTTGGTTTTATGAGGAACTGAGATAAATAGTTGACAGCATGGGTGATATCCGGTCGAGTACATTGTGCTAGATAGCCAATACTTCCAATGATACTTCGATAGTCATTTCCTGTTTTCAGAAACTGAGCGTATTGGTCATCATCAGAGGGTAACAGCTGGATATTTGATTGCATTGGAGTAGGATTAATTTTGCAGTCTGTCATACCGAAGGTTTCTAATAGATCTGCTATGTACTGACTTTGGTGTAGTTGAACAGAAGTACTATTTAGTCGAGTAATTTGTATACCCAGTAGATAAGTTGCTTTTGTGAAGTCATGTACCTTGAAATCCTTCGATAATTCAGCATGAAATTGATGAGCCCCGTGTCCAATGATAGCCATGTCATCCACCCAAATAAACACATATAAATAGTCATCATTTGAATCTTTTCTAATAAATAAACAGGGATCGCTATTGCTGGTTTTAAACTTATGTTTATGGAACCACTTAGATACCTCCTGATACCAGGCTCTAGGTGCCTGCTTTAAACCGTAGAGTGCTTTTTTTAATTTTAAAACTCTGCTACCACCATTTAATTGCTCTATCTCCTTTTTACAGTTCAAGTTTGATCTATCCAACCACTCAGTAAAACCTTCTGGAGGTTGAATAAAGATGTCTTCGTCAAGATTACTGTTTAGGAATGCAGTCTTTATATCAAGTTGATGCATCGGTAATCCTTCAATAGCAGCAAGCGCAAAGATCGTTCGAAGGGTTGCCAGTCTCCCGGTAGGTGCAAACGTTTCGTTGAAGTCTATTCCATGTCTTTGTAGATAGCCTTTGATAACCAGTCTTGCTTTAAATTTGTTAAGGACTCCATTTTCATCATACTTTGTTTTGAAGATCCAACGGGTAGGTATTGTTTTTTGATGATTAGCAGGGACGATACACCACACGTGATTTTCATGAAGTGAGTCAAGTTCTTCTTTAATTGCACTTATCCAGTGTGACCTTTGAGACCCACTGATTGCCTTTCTGTAATTGTCAGGATCTGTGTTTTGTTGTTCGACAAAGTTTATTAAAGCATTGTGGGTACCTTCAAGTTCATTTATCACCTTCCTGGTATGAGATCTCAGGGTGGGTCCAGAATACTGATCTGATTGATTTTCAGGTGGCGGTGGACCAAGGCGTAAGATTAGTCGTCTGGTTACTGGATTTTCAGTATCTGCTGACTGTTCTTCTATTTGTTCCTCTACTGCATCATGAAATTCCTCATCATCTTCAACATTTTGATTTGTTGGTGTCTCTGTTGTGTGACTTATGGTGACGATATTGAACATTTCTTTTGGGCTGTTGCAATCTTTCATAGGAAACACTGACTCATTGAATGTGGCGTTGTGAGTGAAGATTATTCTTTTTGTTTGAATTTCCATCAACTTATAGTTGTTGTTTCCTTCAGAATACCCAAGTAGAACACATCTGGTGCCTGTCGGAGCAAACTTATTTTTCCTCTGTTGTTTTGGAATATTGGCAATAGCTAGGCATCCAAACGGGTGTAGATGTGTTATTTTTGGTTTTCTGCCGGTAAGTGCTTCATATGGTGATATCATATTTGCAGCCTTACTAACTATCAGATTTTCCAAATATACTGCTGTTATTACTGCTTCTCCCCAATAGCTAAGTGGTAGCCCTGATTGGAACAGCATCGCTCGAGCTTTCTCGGTGGTGATTCGATTTCCTCGCTCGCTGATTGGGTTCTGCTCAGGTGTATAAGGCGCAGTGATTTGATGGAAAATACCATTGTCTTTAAGGTATGTTTCAAATTTATTCGAGCAGTATTCTCCTCCTCCATCTGTTACAATAGTCTTAATTTTTGATTCACAGATATTTTCATATTTTGTCTTAAATTCCGTTAATTTAGATAGTGCCTCATCTTTGTTTTTTAACAGGTATACTGCACGAGTTGAAGTTAATCCATCTGTGATCTTCATATAGTACTCATAGCCACTGTTGGTTGGTGGATTGATTCTGCCACTAAGATCGGTGTGGATCACTTCCAGAGGTTTCTTTGGTGTTGGAAAATGTCCTTGAAATGGTAGTTTCTTCGCTTTTGTCATTTCGCAGATTTCACAGAAGAACTGACTGTCGTCCAACGTCTCACCAACAGTTGACTTTGTATACTTCGAGTTTGGATGTCCCAGTCTATCATGCCACATTTTTACAGAGCAAATCAGTGCGGACTCAGCTGGTTTGAAGTTTCCACGCATTTTGCAAAGATTGTTCTCGATATCTGCATTGAATTTAAGATTTTTATTACTGATGATGCATCTTTCGGGATTCTTAGCAAATTCAACTTGATAATTTTTTCTCCAAAACTCAATAGTTGCCACAAGATCATACGGTAATTTAGGTACATGTAGTGCATTAAGAGTCACAACATTTTTCCCTTCAACCAATTTAACAGTTCCCTTTCCAACACATTCTGTGTTTTCATTTCCAGTCACAATATCGAACTTAGTACTCTGATATGTCCAGAAGTACTTTCGGTTTCTAATCATCGTTGACGTGGCTCCTGAATCAAGGATTGGTTTCAGGTTGGTGTTGTTGTCGATAGAAGAGATAAGAACATACTGATTGTACGCCATCATAGCTGACTCATTAGTTTTTTTATTCTTCTCAGCCATCTCTTTCTTCCATTGATCGCGTTGTTCGACCCAGCTTGGTTTTCCAACCTTCTCCCAGCATTCGCTTTCAAGATGTCCTGTTTTATTACAGTACGTGCATTTCTTTCGCGGTTTTCTTTCTCTGGACTTCGACGTTTCAGTTTTACTTGAGTCGGCAATAAGGGCTTTGCTAGTCTTAGATTCGTTCGATTGGTTGTCCTGAAGATTGTGAAATTTGCTAGTCTGTTCGAGTACTGCCAGGACATTCATCATGGTTACCTTTCCAGAAGCCAGGATATTTTGAGCTGTGGTTTGATATTGATCAGGTAATTTCATAATTATTTGAGTAGCTACAGTGTCGCCTTCATAGCTGATTTTAGCATTTCTCAAATTTCGTAGGACTTTTCGGATATCGTTAATAAAGGTTTTGAGATCCGTAGTGTAAGTCAGATCATTTAATGATTTGTAGGCAGCGGCTTTAGTGAATTGATTTACTTCAGCATGTTTCTCTTTCAGTTTCATCCATGTTTTGTATGGATCTCCTTTTAGCTCTGGACTGTCGCAAATTAGCATCGTGTTTTCATGGTCAAGATGTCGAAGAATCATTGAATACGCTTTCATGTTTGTCTTAAGGCGCTTCTTGATCTCATTTGCACTTGGAGACGTGATTGTTGTCCCATCTTCTTTTTCAGTAGTTGTTATTATAAACTCGTTTTCGGTTACTTCCCACAGTTCATTTTCGAAGAGAAGACCTTCCATGTGAGCAGCCCAGGTAAAGTAATTGTCACTTCCGAGTTTTGTGTCATTTTTGTTTTCAAGTGCAGAGATTAATTCACGGATGCTATTGTTGTCCATGTTACTAGTGTTACTAGTTGTTGTTTGTGCTTAAGTACGTGAGCTGGTACTGATAATGTGAAAGAATAATAAAAGCCTTTAATCTAGCGTAAGTCTTCTCCTCTAGTAACACTGTGGATGAAGCTGAAATCGCTGATAGTAATGCGCTAACCTTTAATCTAGCGTAAGTCTTCTCCTCTAGTAACACTGTGGATGAAGCTGAAATCGCTGATAGTAATGCGCTAACCTGTATGATATGAGATCTACTCGTAAATAATATGGATCACAAGAGAACAGTGTTGTGCTAACCTTTAATCTAGCGTAAGTCTTCTCCTCTAGTAACACTGTGGATGAAGCTGAAATCGCTGATAGTAATGCGCTAACCTGTATATTCAAGTGAGTACGTGTAGAGAGATGAGATGAGATGATGAGCAAAAGAAGACAAAAGATATTTAATTGCAAAGATAAGCACACCTGTATGATATGAGATCTACTCGTAAATAATATGGATCACAAGAGAACAGTGTTGTGCTAACCTACAAACATAGTGGAGTATGAATATAATAGTAACAATAGGAAACTACAGTTAGAGCACACCTTTAATCTAGCGTAAGTCTTCTCCTCTAGTAACACTGTGGATGAAGCTGAAATCGCTGATAGTAATGCGCTAACCTATAACAATAACAATTAAATGTAAAAATCAACTTATGATAGTAATGGTACACACCTGTATATTCAAGTGAGTACGTGTAGAGAGATGAGATGAGATGATGAGCAAAAGAAGACAAAAGATATGGTAATAGATGAACACTTGATAGCTATATATACCATAACTACAACTTCTCACGCTAGCACAATACACTTCTCTCTCTTCTACATACAGTTAGTATCAGTCCACTTCGGGACAAGTAATGCAAAAAAGATTATAATAATAAGTATGAATTAGAATATTATGTATATACTAACAGTTGATAGCGGCAAAAGCCTGTATTTGATGAGCGGAGGAGTGAGTTCTGAGCATAGCGTTGGCATTGAAATAGTAAGAATCGGAGGGAGATCGACCGGGATGATGAGAGGGAAAAGCGAGGTCATCGAAGTTAGCGCCAGGAGAGACGATAGGGGATGGGGAGAGGATGGGAGTGAAGGTGGGCAGGGCGGCGAGGAGATGGTGGTTGAGGATAGCGAGGGGATGGGAAGGGATAGCGGGGAGATTGGCGGCAAGAGCCCTGAGGACCTGGGCAGAGATGTTGTAGAGATGGTCAGGATGAGTGGAAAGAGGGAGTGAAAGTGGGCGAGGGAGTGTGAAGGGAAGACGAGGCATGGCGTTGGATGAGCGCAACACAGCGCCAAGAGAAAAACATTTGAGCAGGACTTTGGGTTTTAGAGCCTGGGAAGACTGCAAGGAGGGTGTGATCTCATTTACTTTTCCAGCTGGGAAGCAATGTAGCCTACAAACTCTGTCCAGAAAGTGTCTTGTTGAAAGTGAAGACCAGTTGAGATGTGCACTCCTTAAGAATGGTCAACTGTTTTATAAATTATTAGAAATACAATAGGCTCTCTCAAACATGACCAATTACCCCACAATTCTGTCTCACTAAGATATTTCATCTTCTCTTCCTCTCTAACTGCCATCATTCATTGTTGGCTCTGATACTTATTTCCACTTACTTTGAGGTTTTTTTGAACCTGTTTTTGCTATTTTCCAAGCATTTCTCAGTGAAGTTTAGGTGTTTTTGAGCTATTTTAGGTCTAGTTTTTTACTAAATCAATTCAGAAATTCTTGTAAACCTTCAGAAACCATTGGGAAACATTTTAAAAGCATTTTAAAGTGTTTTTAAGTCATTTTGTCACTTTTCTGGACAATTTTCGGAACTTTTTTTTTTTTTTTGGCCACCTTTCTGGAAACCCTTTGACACTTTTCTGGCAATTTTCGGGGAGGTTTTAGGGGACTTTCAGGACATGTTTTTGGAAACTTTTGGAACACTTTTAGAAGAATTCCAGGACACTTTTTTTTTTTTTTTGGAAACTTTTGACACACTTTTTGGGTACTTTTGGGACTCTATTTTGGCAACTTTTGGGGCTCTTTTTTGACAATTTTTGGGACTATTTCTTTCAGGTAGTTTGAGGAGAGATTTTTAGGTAAGTTTCATCCAATTTTGATTAAGTATGGGGTGTAATATAGGTTGTCAAATTTTATTTTTATTTCACAAATTAACATTTTACAAGTCATATATGATACTCTACTTACCTAAATTAATGAGCCATCAGGCTGTGTGTTGTATAACAGTAATCATGAGAAAATTTGTTTTTCTCATGAGGTTCATATATACATTTGTGTTTGATTTCATTAAATTCAGTCACAGACAATTTCCACTCACATTTTTACTTGATTTGTCATTAATTTAGGTTTGTTAATTATATTATAAGACTTGTTTATATGTTAATTTATGCAATGAACATAAATTTTGGCAATCTATGCCTCTACTTCAATAAAACACAGGGGAGGGTATTGTCTTTTTTTTTCTTTTGTCAGCCTGGATATCCCCAGGACTGAGTAAAAAGTACTTATAAGTAATGTTAAACATATGGACTATACATAGGAGCAATAAATTAGAGTACACAAATCACCACAAAATATGGGGGGCAGACTTGCTAGCAAGTCTGCAACCTTGAACACTAATTCATATCTTTTTAAGCCCACATTGAATTAGTGATGAAACCACCAAGAAAAAATATTGACATTCTAGTGAACTCAATATGAATACAACTTGAACATTTAATGAAGCATAGGTACTAATACTTTGAACAAATCTTGAGATATGAAGAATGAGATTTTTTTATAGAAATTTTAATACAGTGCAGACCACACTCAAAATAATCTGAAAAATACATATTTTAAACTATTTAAGCAGTTTCTTTACAATTTAAAAAAAAAGAACACCAATGTATAGATCCAGCAAGATACCATCTGACATTATTATATAAGTTTCTTTGGCCAGAAATACATGGAGAAACTACAATTTGAAATATGTCAATTTGTTCATGAATGGTTATTTTGCGCATTTATATATTTATTGTCTTGTTTTCAAGAATTGAAAAAATTATATACTTATTTTATGACTAGATAATATTGAATATTATAAATCATTAAAATATCTAAAGAAGGTGCAAAAATCTTAAAAATGATGTTACAAACACTTTACTTAGACATATTATTTTCAAATTCAATTGACATACTATATTTCACTATTAAATAAAAAAAAATTTCATACTAATATTTATTAAAATTTATTTACCCTCTTCTTCAAAATTTTCAAAATATTAAAATGTAGATTTTCATTTGATTTAAGTAAATGAAGAGAATAACAGTATAGGAGTTGTGGATTTTTAGGATTCAAGGAATTTCTGTGCCCACTCTTTGTAACATATTTTATATAATTTATAATTTTTGTATATTTATTTTGTATTACTATCTTCTTTTATTGTCTTTTTTTACTCCCTCTCAAGAATACCCCACTTTTTTCCCTTTGAAATATTTCTTTATCCTCACCTCATCTTTCTCCCCAACCTTTTCACTCCCTTCTTCATCATTTTCAACCCCTATCCACATTTGCCTCTCCCTCTCCATGCCTCTCTACCCCTCTCCACTCCTCTCCTTCCAGTTTGCTTACCTCCCCATTTCTCCCTAACACTTTTTTTTTATATACAGAAATAGGGACTGAGTTGAAAGGGAGGAAATTGGGGTTCAGGGATCGTGGAGGCAAGGTAAAGGAAAGGAATTGGGCTACAAGGGTTGGAGAGGCTGGAGAGAGGGGTGAGGAAGGGTATATGGGGTAGTGAAAAGGTTGGGAAAGAGTTGGAAGGAAAGATTAAGGGTTCCAAGGCATTTTGAATAAAGAAAGGGGTCGGGGAGAGGTTGAGAGGGGTGAAATGGGGATCAAAAAAGGATGACATAAAATGGGGCTGGGAGGATAGCAAAAGGGGTGGGAGGGAAGACAAGCATGTGTTGATAGAATTGAAAGGGATGGGTATTGGTGCAAACAGAGTGTGAAAATAGGAGGATGAACTATTTGATTTGGGCAAAGAACAGAGTTCACTGCCATAAAATATTAGCTGAAACATAGTTTTCAATTCTGTAAAAACAGTTGTAGGTAATAGAAAAAGTCACTGATTTTTTTTATATGTGATCTGAAAGTTTTTAATAAAATTATTGTATTTAAGAGTTGTGATATTGTCAATCAATTTTTATTGATAAACTTAATTTAATAAAGTATTATTTAAATAATTTTCTTCAAAAAATACTGTGCATTGAGTAGACTCATGGAATGATTTTTTCTGGCTTCCATTTAGTTATCCTCACACTCTCACTATGTTTTCAATATAGATCCATTATTGTTTGTGTGATACTTCAAGTGAAAGTTCAGTATTACTTCAGTCTGGGTTCCATCTGATTTCCATATGACTTAAAGTTGAGGACTTGCTAGCAAGTCCCCCCCAAATATTGTGTGTTGAATAGTATACATAAGTAAATTTATGATAAAATACAAAATTTGCCTTTATAACACCTTATATACAGGCATATATCCACCTTTTAGAAGTCTTATGTACTTAATATTAAGTTAGGATATTTTAGGGTAACTTTAAGAACCTTAAATTTAAGGCTACATAATTTTTAAGTAGACTTAAAGCTGTTGTTTTCATTATTTTACATGAAAAACAAGAAATGCGCTTTAAATCACTTAAAAGTTGACTATATGCATTATAAATTTAATAATATTAAAAATGCGCTTTGACAGATCAATTTGTCTTAATTAGGACTATTGATTTGGCTACTCAAATGCATAAAAATAACACTTTTCAAATTTGGTGTTTTTTATGCCAGAAATGGCTTCTGTGTACTGGCCACATACTGCCTGCATTTTTCCTGTGTGAATAGCTTCATTTTTAGTAAAGTTAGCTTTTTTACACTATAATTACACCACATTCTACTCCACTGTGGGGAAACACACTAAAATAGGCGACAGGCACTTATTTAGTGTCCTAGCTTACTTATAAATGCATTGACTCTTATTATATGCACTCATTTCATTAATAACCTCAAGCTTGGTGCTGTAATTCACTACCACACTTAAATTTGCCTAAATTAGTCAAGGATTTACCTGTGCAAGGGCCTTCCAAAGACTGCTTGTAGTTACCCCACATCTAATGCCCTTTTTTGGGTTTTTTAGTGGTTTCTCAGTCAATTTTGGTTATTTTTGAATGGAGATTTCACATAGTATAATGTCATGATTAGCCCCATCATTTCTACTGTTAATCCATCTTAATATAGAGTAATAATTAGTCTTAATTTTCCCTTTTAGTCTTTTATTTTAAATGTATTACACCCATATACTCTCTTTTTTGCTTATTCTTTATTTTTGATGGATTATGCCTATTACTGCAGGATTTTGGTGGATGATATTCTTCTAATTATGTTATTGCTCACTCTTTATGTTGTTGTACAGGTGTATTAGCTGGAATGAGGCATCATTAGCCATGTATAGGGCTGGTATATCAAGGGGTTCATTGGGGAAGTTATTGTGTATAAAAGGAGGGGGTTTTTGGTCTTGTTTTCTACATTCTTTATCATTACAATTAAACATATAACCAATAAAATTAAATTACATATCAATAGTACTTATAAAGTCTCTGAATAGTATCTGAATTTATTAAATCTATTTTTCTACCAACTATAAGATTGTAAGCCATATATAATTAGTGAGATTAAAATTACTGAGACCCTTATATTGAGTTATATTTTAATACTTGTTGGATTTGTACTAAAGTATTCATATAGGAACATTAGAATCTTCTAGAAAACTGACGATTCAATCTAGTTCACATCTCTGTACTTGACCTCAGCCTGAAAATTGGGGACCTTTCCTCAAGAATTCTGTTGGTTCCCTTCCAGTAAGTAAAAATTCAAAATAAGAGGCTACAAGTAAATAAAATCCCTATAGAAATATTTGGATAATTGCAACAGGTTGGGGTCACTTATATAGTGATTTCAGAAAAAATAAGCCTTGTTATATAATAAAATTGTGGTATTGAATCAACAATTTTACCACTAATTTAACATTAAATTGTTCTTAGTGGGAGTCTGCCAATAGACCAATTAAATTTGTGATCTTTGCAGTTGATAACCAATTAACCTGATTAATTTTTTTCTTTTAACAGGACTCTTAATCCCCTTTTATTGGTTTGTAAAATTCAATTAATATTTAGAAAGAATCTTACTGAAAAATTTTCTTTTTTAAATATTAAAACATGGCTAAATATTGTAGACCAGTTTAATCAAGTGACCACATAAAAGCATATTTGACTTTTGGCACTTATAAGTTCACTTAATACATACAAGTAAGAAATAAAATTGTCTTCAGTGGTATTGATTAATACTGATAAAACTCCTTTTGAAGTTTTCAATATCTCAAATTTCAATTTTTGATTTAAATTCCACTTAAAAATGTGTGACAACAACAATGATATTGTGAGTAATAAGGCAAAACCTTATAGCTTAAGACCTAGAGCTTAAAGACCTGTTACAGGACACTCAAATGGAGGGCCAGGATTTTCCCACCAAAAGCAAAACTCAACAGATGTCTCTGGAGGAAAGATAAAGACTTTTAAAACAAGTATCAATAAAGAAAACAAAAAATACTTTACAAAAACAAATTCACTCCCTATCCATTCTAATTCACACCCTAACAATAAGACTCAACAACATAGTAGACCATATAAACAATTCGGAGAAATGAGCTGCTCAGGGGTTTTTAGAAGTCAATCAAGCTCTAGTGGAAATAAAGGCTTAACCAACCACAGTTGCACCCAACAATTCCACAGCCACACCTCCAGCCCAAGAGGAGGACCAAACAATTACTATAAGCAAATGGAAGTGAGACTGGTATGCCCAGAACTACAACAAACCTCAACAACAGGGCTCCAGCAGTCACCCTTACAGGGGGAAGCCAAGGAGAAGCAGGGGAAATGGAATGAGACCTTGGTAAGTCATCCATCTTCTGAAGATCAATTATATAATACTAATAATGAATTACTTATAGGTAATGAGATTAATAGAAATCTACTGGATATAATTGATAAATATTTAAAAGATTATTTATTTTAAAATAACATGTTAAACTTGTCTTTACATGATGACAGTGTACATAGTTCTATTGATCACCAGGATAATACTAGTCACATTAAAATGGAACCAAATGAAGCAAATCTTGAGCCTGATTGTCGGTCAGTTGTCTAGAAGAGATAAGAGAAGAGGGAAGAAAAGAGAGGAGGACAAGAAAGAGATAGTAGTTTAGAAATAAAAGAAATAAAAAAAATTGAAATTATTTAATTTATTTGAGAGAAAGCAACGACAAGTGATTTGAGAGGTGACAACAAATTGGTTTTAATAATATTAATATTATTTAAGTAAGAGTTTCTGCGCGGCAAACACTATAATTACTATCAGACTTAAGGCAACCTTTAAATTTTTATTTAGAATTTTTAATTAGAATTTAATACTAATAAAAATAATAATAAGCGTAATAAATTTATCTTTAAATTGTTGAGTGTGTAATAAGTGATGAGGCTACAGGGGATTGTCCAAGGCCCTTTTATAGGCAATGGGTCCTCTGAAGCGCCACTATATTTGTAAATACAATAATTATATTAGGATAAAACAAGTATATCAAAGAGTAAGTGAAACATAACAATGTAGAGAAAAATATGAAACAAATAATTAAAAACCCCAATTAAGAATCCAATTTTCCTGCCATTAATTCCCAAATCAGTAAGTAAAAATAGTGAATAACTAAACAAGCCTGGAACATAGTAACTATGAGAAAAATCATTCAAAACATATGGTACAGTCTGATTTAAGGATTTTTAAGTGAAACAAAAAATATTCTGACGCAACAAATATGTAATTTATTTCAATTCAGTATTAATTAGTTTTTCCTGACACAATTATAGGTCAAAAGAAGCGTCATTATTTATTGTTTAATATTATAAAAAAAGATATTTAATATATAAATATAAATAATTAATTTAATTATATTATAAGTAAATTTTACACTTATAATTATAATATATGTTTGTAATTAATTAAATATAATTTATAATTGTTAAATACATAAAAAAATGCGCCATTATTTGTAGAATATAATATATTATGTTAAATTTAAATGTATAAAAAATTTATATAACCAATAAAATTAATATAACACTTATATGTAATATAATACTTATATAATTTTATTATGCAATAAAATATTAATTTATATACATTAAATACAATTCTTACCCCCTCTTTCAGGTCTTATAAGTTACATATCATTTACTGGACTCCTGGAATAGCCTGGCTGACACTCCCTCACTCTAAAAAAACAATAAAAAAAATGCTAAGATTTTTTCTTTTTGTACTTTTTCAACAGAGTAGGCAGATTTGAAATATCCTTACCAGGTATCCATGCATCATGTTCAGATGATTTGTTCTTATAACTCAATAAATATTCAGCACCTCTTTCAGAAGTGATAATTCTATCATTGAGAATTTTATCAATTTCTGCTGTTTCTGTGACTTCCTGAGGGTTTTTCTTAGGTCTTCCCCTTCTTTTGGGAAATAAGTCACTGTTGGAAATATAAGGCTTAAGCAAAGAAATGGGAAAAACAGGATGTTTCCTATCATATGGAGAATACAATACAACTTCTACTGCATTATCACCAACCATTCTTTTAACAACAAATGGTCCTACAAAAGGATCTTTTAATTTGTGGTTACCTTGTAAATTGAAATGGACAGTAGAGATCAACACTTCATCACCCTTGTTAAATGTGTATTCTTTATGGGATTTATCCCATCTTTTCTTTTCATATTCAAATGCTTTATCAATACAGCTCTGAGCATGTTTTCTGCATAGCTGTTGCATTTGCATAAAAGATTTTACACCAGGGTGTAGTTCCAACTTAGGTAATTTATTATTGAGAATCTGAGCAGGAGTGATTGGGAAATAACCTAAACAAAGCTCAAAAGGCTTTTTCTCAGTGACAGAATGAACAGTGCTATTATATGCAAATTCAAGACCAGGCAAAAGAGTGACCCAATCATGAGTAAATCTGTCATTGTCTTTATATTCTAAACCAAAGGCACAATACCTTCTAATCATATCTTCCAGAGTTTGAATAATTCTCTCAGCTAGACCATCAGTTTGAGGATGGTGAGCTGTAGACAATTTTAACTCACAGCCACAAATATCCATCAAAGAGGTCCAAAACTCAGAAGTGAATTTTGGATCCCTATCAGAGATAATGGCTTTTGGAAAACCAATAATAATAAACATGTAAGACCACCATAAGAATGCTAATTCTTTGGTGGATAAATCTTTGTGGGTTGGAATAAATTTTCACATTTTTGTGAATCTATCCACTATTACCCAACAAGAGTTAAAGCTGTCTTTACCTGCAACAGGAAGACCAGTGACAAAATCCATATTAATGATTTTCCAGGGAGCATTAGGTGCTTCATTATGTTTTAATAACCCTGCTCTCTTACCAGTTAACCTTTTAGATTTTTGGCAGGAATCACAAGATTCAACATATAATTTTGTGTCTTCATACATATTAGCCCACCATACAGTGTTTTTGATTCTAATCAATGTTTTTTCAAGATCAAAATGACCAGCTAATATGTCATCATGACAAAGTTTTAGGATAGTTTCTTTAATAGAAGGAGGAATTACAATTACATTAGTAAGCTTTCTTCTATAATATATATAACCATCTTCAATAGAAAAATTTCCTTTATTCAAAGCATTTTGATACTTTGCAGGAAGAGTTTTTATTAATGCCTGAATTGAAGCATTCTTAGGATCATTTAAGATAGTAACCAATTTATTTAAATCAGAATCCTTATCATATGAATCCAGTATTAATTGTAATAACTCCTCTTCCATATCAACTATAAATATACCATGGATATGAACAGTATCATCTTCAGGTACATAAGCAGGATTTGAGTCATTATTTGGCAGAGGCAATCTGGAGAGCATATCAACATTGGAGTGAACATTTCCAGCTCTAAGGATAATTGTTATACATCCTCTGTATTCTTGAACAGCAAGTTGCCACCTGAACATATGTCTGTTAGGTGTCTTCAGGTTTAAGAGGGACTTCACAGCACTACAGTCAGTTACCAACTCAAATTTTTGGTCATCCAAATAGTAATAAAGCTTCTCAAGAGCCCAAACAACTGCTAAGCACTCCAATTGAGTGGCACCATATTTCAATTCACTATTTCTTAAGGTTCTTGAAATATAACAAATTACAACTTCTGAGGATTTATCATTAATAATTTGCTTCTGGTGAAGGGCAGCACCCAGACCAATAAAGCTAGCATCTGTATATAGGACAAATGGCTTGTTAAAATCTGGAAGAGCCAATATAGGGGCTGTCATTAAGCAATTTTTTAATGTATCAAAAGCTTTTTGACAGTCATTATTCCAGAGAAAAGCAACATCTTTTCTGGTCAGTTTTGTAAGAGGCAAGGCTATGACCTGATAATCTTTAATATATTGTCTATAATAGCCACACATACCCAAAAAACTTTGGATTTCTCTTACAGAAGTTGGTGCTTTCACATTTTGAATGGCAGCAACTTTGTTATGGTCTACACAAATTTGTAAGCCTGACACAACATGGCCAAGGACTTTCAAAGATTGAAAACCAAATTTACACTTTTTTAAAGATAAGGTCATATTGATTTCATCCATTTTTTGGAAAACTCTATTCAAGTGAATCATATGTTCATCAAAAGTTTTAGAAAAAACAATAATATCATCAATATAAACCATGAGCCAACCTTCAATAATTTCTTGATGGAAAGTGTTATCCATAACTTTCTGGAAAACTGAAGGAGCATTTTTAGGGCCAAATGGAATCCTAAAATACTTATATATTCCCATATGAGTAGCAATAAGCAAAAAATTTTGAAAATTTTTCTCAACTGGAACTTGATGATACCCTTTATTACCATCCAGACAACTAATAAATTTTGCACCTTGCAAGGTAGCATGTATTGAATTAATTCTGGGTAAAGGATAAATATCATCAACAGTATAAGTGTTTAAAGCTCTGTAATCTCCACATAATCTAGCTTTATCTTTTTCATAAGAAATCAAGACTGGGGAGATGACACAATATTTGGGGGTGACATCCACTTTCTCAATGATATTCATTTTTAATAATGTTTCAATATTATCTTCAATATCCTTTCTTTTGGTGGAGAGGCAGGATATGGTTTTTTCTTAAGACTAGGAGGAATATCACTCAAGTTACAGGATAAGGTAATTTTCATCTCTTCCTGAACAATTCCCAAGACATGAGAACCATGAGCAAAAGCCATAGAGAAAGAAGTAATAGAGGCAACAATAGAATCTTTTTGTTCACTAGTCAACTGATCACCAAAAGAAGCAGTATTTATTTCATGTAATAAATCATCCATTTCAGTTGTTGTTCTACCTTTACACTGGATCAGTGAGTTACAAGATTTCAACAAATGCCCAGAAGTTCTAGGAGAGGAAATTTTGAATTTCCTTTTCCCATTCATTCCTAAGGTAAAGCAATTATTTGCTGGGTCCAGTTTCACACCAAACATGGTTAAAATATCATTCCCCATAATAAACCAATTGCTCAAATTATCATTTTTTATGACAACAAACTCACAAATAGCTCTGACAAAACCACCATTATATTTGAAGAATACAGAGGTTTTGTATTTGCCAATAGGAAATAAGGTAGAACCATACCCTCTTCATTTTTCAGAAGTTATAGGTAATAATTTACTCAAATATTCCTTATCCACTGAAGCCAAAGCTTTTTCAGATACTACACTTCCTCCAGCACCAGAATCAAGAACTACATCAACATTTTTACCATTAATGATAACAGGTGCCTTCAAAGGGGATATAGGAATAGAATTTTTAGTAATATCTTTAATTATCTCAGCATTTTCTACTGAAGATAAATCCAATACACAATCTTCAGATATATTATTTAAATAATGGACATCATTTTCCAACATTAAAACATCTTTAACAGATTCATTGTCATAGGAGATATTACTTTCACAGTCACTGGAAGAATTATTGACATCAAGTTCAACTTCATCAGTGTCTTCATTTTGTTCAACAAGATGAATTTTCTTGTCACAAACATGACCCTTCTGCCATGGTTTGTTACACTTATAACAAGTATTTGTTGCATATTTTTTAGGTGCAACTGGGGCAGAGGGTTTACCAGATTTTTCTGGGAGCTTTGTAGAAGGTTTATTCTGATCATTATAAGATTTACTAAGGTAATTCTTTGGTTCATATCTATGGTTGAGCAGTACTTCATTACAGATATTAATGAAAGAAGAATTTTCTCTTACATGTTCAGTTCTAGCCACAATCAAATCCCTAAGAGAATTTGGTAATTTATACAAGATTTTATCTCTCCAAATATCATAATCCATCTTTGGATCAATCGCTCTAAGGATTTTTGTTATTTTCATCAGAAAAACAATGGTCTTTTCAACAGAGGAGGATATATATCTAGTATTCTCATACAGTCTCTGTTGAGCTAACCTGAATTTTGAACCACCAAACTGATTCTCAATCAAGGATTTCCAATCATTCCATATATAATGATTGTTATCTAAAAGAACAGATTCATACCACATCAAGGCTACATTGGAAAATAAAGAAATTAGCTTAGAAACAATTTCCTCATCAGGTAGTTTATAAGATCTCTTTAAATTATCAATTCTTTGGATAAAGTGTTGCCAATCAGAGGAAGAATCACCATCAAAGGTAGGATATTGGTCTAACTTAGGCCAATTTTTCTGACTACTGGGATGGTCCACTTTTTGGTTTAAATTATTCATTATTAATAATTCCTGAAGTTTATCCAGGTGTTCAGAAATTTCATTATTTATAGAAACAGCTGGTGCATGACCATCACAAGATTTTTTGCTAGTAGCAAAAGATTTTACAGACTCATTGTCAGTTTGTTTAATGGTTGAAATATGAGGAAGAAAGGATGAACTTTGCTCAGGTTTTTTTCCTTTATTTTTATGCAGCTTATTGACAGTAATCTCATTTAATTCATTATTGATGGTTAATGTTGAGAACTTTTCCTGCAGGTCAGACACATAGTTTCTTATTCTTGGAATTTCAGACATCTGGTCATTTACTTTTTCAAGAGATAGAACATTTCTGTCCTCAGAAACTGAGTGTTTGGTACTTAGTGCATGGAAATCATTTCTTAGCTTTTTAAACTCATTTTGCAGAGATTTTATTTCATTTTTGAATGAATAATTTTCTTCAATAAGGGGTTTCAATTCACTCAAGGTCTTATGTAGACTGATATTTCTATCTGAGATAGCTCTATGGTCACTTCTTATTTGTTTTTGTTGACTAAGAACAATATTCAAGGTTTCTTTGATTTTTAAATAAGCTGTATCTTGTACAGAAGAACTCACTTTACATTGTAAGTGTAAATTATTTAATCTATCATTTTCATGGATTAACGCATCTCTCACATGTTTTTCTTTCACAACATTAAAATCAAGGGTATCTTTCAATATTTCCTCAGAAGTATTTTCAATTAAGGTATAGATTTCAGGGGGAACAGAATCATTTTTAATTGCAAGAGAAGGATTAATTAAAGAAGTAGAAGTTAAATGTAAAGGTTCATCAAATGACAATTTGCTAATTACATTAATAGGGCTATTAGTTACAGGAAGCTGTCTTTTAACAGGTTTAACTGTTCTTTCACCATGTTCAATAATATTACCTGCAGAAGAAGATTTATTAGAAAACATACCCAAGTGACTATCAACCAAATTACTTACCATGGCAGAGGAGGAAACTTCCCCTGAGACTGGGTTTGGGATTGTGCTTGGGCCTTCTTTCTCCTGCCTT
The DNA here is from genome assembly GCA_030280995.1 of Hemileia vastatrix. Classification (NCBI taxonomy): domain Eukaryota; kingdom Fungi; phylum Basidiomycota; class Pucciniomycetes; order Pucciniales; family Zaghouaniaceae; genus Hemileia; species Hemileia vastatrix. The sequence goes on along the minus strand of JASXTE010000006.1, from coordinate 15,111,153 downwards.
GTTGGTAGGGATGAGGAGGTGGATGGAAATTGGGTGTTCTGGATGGGCCAGGCTGATGATGAGGAGGGTGTTGCACATTCTGTTGGTAGTGACTCATTAGATAATCCCATTTCCATTGCTCTACTTCCATAGTATTTGGATTTTGGATGGTTGAGCTGGGTGGCTGTGAAGGTTGAGCCTGAAACTGAGGCTGATTGGGAGGCAACTGAGGAGGGGCCTGGGCCTGAATCTGGTTCCTGAGTTCTTGAACCTGATCCAACAAGGTGTCTACTTTTGCTTTGTACGTCATATTTTCTGTCTTAAACTCTTTTATATGACTGGACAGGTTGCTGATTTGTTGTGGCAGAGGAAGCTTTTTTATTTTGAATCCTTTTGGAAGACCTTCTTGAGGTACTAGAGGCTTTACTTCCTTCTGTGGTGCTGGGGGAAGGGGGTTTGGTTTGTTTACATTTACTGTCATTTCCACATCCTGAATTATGTGAATTTTTTGTGTTAGCATAAGATTTTTATGTCCAACTTTAGAAGAACTCACAGTATCAGCATCATAGTAAATTTCAATTTCATCCACTTGCATGTTATCCATTTTTTCAGCCAAATTGTTGGACATAATAGTAGGAAGATTAATTAACTTTTTTTAAAAAAAATAATAAAAGTTAGTTAATAATTGCTCCAAATATATAAAAAAAATTTTATTAATTAAATTATAAAAAAAATTTTTAATATAAAGTAATAATTATAAAAAATTAATTTTAAAAAATGGATTGCAAGGTTAAATTTGGAATAAAAAATTAAGTTAATTCAACCAATTAATTACCAATATTAAATATGGCAATATATTTGGGACTAAGCACAAAGTACTTTTAAGTCAACCAAAATTAACAATAATTAATAATAATAAAAATTAATTTAATAATTCAATTTGTATTAATAATAATGTCAATTCTTCTAGGACTAAGAGGATTTAACACTCTATAATGGTCAACTAGGAAAAAATTTTTTTTAATAATTGAACACTTACACTCAGTGAATCAGCAATTAAGCCACAATCACTGTTATTGCAGTAAAAATGTCAGCCTTTATATCTCCAGGACTGAGTAAAAAGTAATTATAAGTTATGTTAAACACATGAACTATACATGGGAATAATAAATAAGAGTACACAAATAGTATACATAAGTAAAATTATGATAATACACAAAAAATGCCATTATAACACCTTATATACACGCATATATCCACCTTTTATAGGTCTTATGTACTTAATATTAAGTTGGAATATGTTAGGGTAATCTTAAGAACCTTAAGTATAAGGCTACATAATTTTTAAGTACACTTAAAGCTGTTATATTCATTGTTTTATGCAAAAAACAAGAAATGCGCTTTATTTCACTTAAAAGTTGACTATATGCGCTATAAAATTGAGAATATCAAAATTGCGCTTTGACAGATCAATTGGGCTCATTTAGAACTATTGATTTGGCTATTTAAAAGCATAAAATAACACTTTTCAAATTTGGTGTTTTTTATGCCAGAAATGGCTTTTGTGTACTGGCCACATACTGCCTGCTTTTTTCCCATGTGAATAGCTTCATTTTTAGCAAAGTTAGCTTTTTCACACTATAATTACCCCACATTCTACGCCCAATGTGGGGAAACACACTAAAATAGGTGACAGGCGCTTATTTAGTGTCCTAGCTTAATTAATAATGCATTGACCTTGTTTATATGCACTAATTTCATTAATAACCTCACTCTTGGCACTTTGTTTCATCACCACGCTTAAATTCGCCTAATTTTAGTCAAGGATTTACCCGTGCAAGCGCCTGCCAAGAACTGCATGTAGTTACCCCACATCGCACGCTCTTTTTTAAGTTTTTGGGTGGTTTCTCAGTCAATTTTGGTTATTTTTGAATGGGAATTTCACGTAGTATAATGTCAGGATTAGCCCCATTATTTCTACAGTCAATCACCCTTATTATTAAGCTATTATTAACCTTAAAAAGTCTCCTTTAGTCTTTAATATTATTGTTTTATATGCATATACTCTCTTTTTGTCTTTTTCTTTAATTTTGATGGATTTCCCTTATTATTACAGGATTTTGGCGGTTGTTACTCTTCTAATTATGTCATGGGTTACTGCGAATGTTGATGGGCATGTCTATTAGTTGTTTAGAGGCGTCATTAACTGTGTATTGGGTGGTACATCAAGGGAATCATTGGGGAACTCAGTGTGTATAAAAGGAGGAGGTTTTTGGGTTGTATTTCTTCATTCTTTATCATTACAATTCAACCAATATAACCAAATACATTACAATACATATCAATTAGTACTTTTATAAGACTTTTGAATAGTATCTGAATTAAATAATCTATTTCTCTACCAACTACAAAGATTGTAAGCCATATATAAGAATAGTGAGAATTATATTACTGAGACCTTTATATTTGATTATATTTTACAACTTAGTGGATTAAATCTACAGTATTCATATAGGACCATTAAAATCTTCTAGACAACTGACCATTCAAGCTAGTTCACGTCCTTGTACTTGACCTTAGCCTGACAAAAAATATAGTAATATTAGTGAGAGGTGCAAAGGTGAACTTACTATAGTGATCGAAAAATCACTTCAAAATAATATATGAATTAATATAATATAAACCTAAGAAATCAAACCCAAGTTTGAAACACGGTCGCGGCAAAAGTTTTGTTTTTGCTAGGTGGTCCGTGCGTTTGTTGTTCGTCGCCAGGCTCGATCGTCGTCGTCATTTGGAAAGGCCCTCAGTTGTCGGTCAGTCCTCTAGAAGAGATAAGAGAAGAGGGAAGAAAAGAGAGGAGGACAAGAAGGAGATAGTAGTTTAGAAATAAAAACAATTGAAATTATATAATTTATTTGAGAGAAAGCAACGACAAGTGATTTGAGAGGTGACAACAAATTGGTTTTATTAAAATTAATATTATTTAAGTAAGAGTTTCTGCGCGGCAAAAACTATAATTACTATCAGACTTAAGGCAACCTTTAAATTGTTATTTAGAATTTTTAATTAGAATTTAATACTAATAAAAATAATAATAAGTGTAATAAATTTATCTTTGAATTGTTGAGTGTGTAATAAGTGATGAGGCTACAGGGGATTATCCAAGGCCCTTTTATAGGCAATGGGTCCTCTGAAGCGCCACTATATTTGTAAATACAATAATTATAATAGGATAAAACAAGTATATCAAAGTGTAAGTGAAACATAACAATGTAGAGAAAAATATGAAACAAATAATTAAAAACCCCAATTAAGAATCCAATTTTCCCGCCATTAATTCCCAAATCAGTAAGTAAAAATAGTGAATAACTAAACAAGCCTGGAACATAGTAACTATGAGAAAAATCATTCAAAACAGATGGTACAGTCTGATTTAAGGATTTTTAAGTGAAACAAAAATATTCTGACGCAACAAATATGTAATTTATTTCAATTCAGTATTAATTAGTTTTTCCTGACACAATTATAGGTCAAAGGAAGCGTCATTATTTATTGTTTAATATTATAAAAATGATATTTAATATATAAATATAAATAATTAATTTAATTATATTATAAGTGAATTTTACACTTATAATTATAATATATGTTTTTAATTAATTAAATATAAATTTATAATTATTAAATACATAAAAAATGCGCCATTATTTGTAGAATATAATATATTATGTTAAATTTAAATGTATAAAAAATTTATATAACCAATAAAATTAATATAACACTTATATGTAATAAAATACTTATATAATTTTATTATGCAATAAAATATTAATTTATATACATTAAATACAATTATTACCCCCTCTTTCAGGTCTTATAAGTTACATATCATTTACTGGACTCCTGGAATAGCCTGGCTGACACTGATGATGAGTCTTCTGAATTGGACACAGAAAAAATTAAATATTTTCTAAAAGAAAATCCAATGGAATCAAAATTCATTATCAAATTATTATTAAGAATTGAAAAATTAGAAGAATTCTCTAGAGAGTCAAAAAATAATACAGAAAGTGTATTATTAAACCTCACACAATCATTGAGTACCACAGCCAATAGGCTAAAAATTATTGAAAATTCAAATAGTGAATTAACCAATGAAAACAAAAGATTAAACTCTGAGATTAAGAGTTTACAAAATATATTAGAACATTCTCAGAATATTATGGCTACCATAGATGGATGTGTAAAATTGTTTTTTTAAAATGTGAATGATACCTTAACACATGTACCTGTAATAAAGGATAGTTTACAAAGAGTAGAAATTGAAATAGCTAACATTTTGAAAAATACTGATAAAGTAAAAGATAATACCTCCTATGTGGAAAGAGTACCAGTTTTTATGAAACACTCAGAAGATAAACCAATGATTGAACATGAAAATAGTGTCATGGGCTCTGAGAATCTAATATCAGTAAAGGATGACAAAAATGATCATCTTTCTAAAGTAAGTGAATTACTTAATATTCCTCAGGTTAGGGAAGCAAAAACTCACCAAAAGAGCTGGCCTAAGTTAAATCAGTACCCTTCTTTTGACGGGGATTCAAAGTCTGATTGGTAACAATTCATTCAGAGAATTAATAACTTAAAATTTTCATACAAATTACCTGATGAAGAAATTACATCAAAATTGATATCTTTATTTACAGATGTGGCCTTATTATGGCTTGGAATCTGTATTGAGTGAGGGAATTAACTACTCCTGGAATGAATAGAAGGCACTAATTGAAAGGCAATTTGGTGGCCCAAAATTTAGAATCACTCAACAAAGATTATATGAGAAAGCCAGATATAATTCAAATGCTGGAGATAAACCCATGGTATTTTTAATGAATTTAATAAAAATCATGAAATCCATGGATCCAAAAATGGATTATGATGAGTGGAAAGAAAAAATAATATATAAATTGCCTATATCAGTCAGAGACATTATTGTAGCTAGAACTGCAACCATCAGAGATACTTCTGGGTTTATTAATTTATGCAATGAAATATTATTGAACCACAAATATGAAACCAGGTGTAATAATTACAAGCAAAGTGTTGAGGTAGTAAAACCTACTACAAATAGGTTACCAGTGGAGAAGAAAAAACCTTCAGCTCCCCTTGTCCCTAAAAGACAAGAAAATAACACTTGCTACAAATGTAATGAACCTTGGGCTAAAGGTCATAAATGTAAGATAAGAATAAATGTTATTGAAAACCCACAAGATTCAGAACAAAGTAATCATGAAGATTAAAAGGAGGAATCTAGTGAGGATTCTTAAAGTAACATTTCTTACAGTGATGATGAAAATGAGATATATGTATTAGAACAGGATATTATGTTCCCGAATGATGCAATACCTCATACAGATACATCTTTAACTTCCATTGAAGAAGCTGAAATCATCAAAGATTTATCTCATGATACTTACAAAATTAAACTTATTAGAACGCCTGTTATTATATGTGGAAATGAAATGAATGCCATTCTTGAAACTGGGGCTGCAGGTAGTGTAGTTTCTATTAACACTTTAATGAAACTAGATATTAAGTATAAGGAAAAACTAGAACCTGTACATACAAAGAACTGGAGGGGTTTTGGTTCAGTATTAAATCCAATTGGCAAATACAAAACTGCTATATTCTTTAAATATAATAATGGATATGTAAGAGCAGTGTGTGAATTTGTAGTAATAGATAATTATAATTGTAGTGATTGGTTTATTATTGGAAATGACTTATTGACCATATTTTGCATAAAACTAGATTGTGAAAATAGTTGCTTCACTATAGGTGTAAATGGGAAAAGAAAATTCAATATTTGCTCTGAAAATTCAGTTTATTCCATTTCTCCTTTAGAAAAGCAACTCCAAGGTGGAAGAGCCACCTCTGAAGTGGTATAATTAGAAAATAAAATCTAAAAAGCCTCTTTCAGTCCTCAACTCTCAAAAATTGAAGAAAACAATATTTTGAGGTTAATAAAATATTATCCTATGGCATTTGCTCATGGTCCAAATGAGCTAGGATTGGTAAAAGACCATGAGATGAAAATCTCTTTAAGTTGTAATTTGGATAATATTCCTGGAAGCTTGGAAAAGAAACCTTACCCAGCTTCTCCTGCTAAAAGGAAAGACATTGAAGACAACATCAAAATGTTGTTAGAAATGGGTTTTGTTGAAAAAGTAGACACAACACCTAATTTTTGTGTTATTTCACCAGTTTTAATCTCTTATGAAGAAGATAAGGCAAGATTATGTGGTGATAACAGAGCTCTGAATACATTCACTAGATATCATATTTGCCCTCTTCCAAGGATAGCTTCTATCAATGCTACCTTACAAGGTGCAAAATATATTTCCTGTCTGGATGGAAACAAAAGTTACCACAAGATTCCTGTTGAAAAGAATTCTCAGAGTTTCTTACTCATAACCACACCCATGGTGATACATAAATATGTGATAATACCTTTTGCCTGAAGAATGCCCCTTCAGTCTTCCAAAAATAGATTGATAGTGTTTTTCATCATGAAATGGTTGAAGGATGTCTTTAAGTTTATATCAATGTCATCATAGTGTTTTCAAAAATATATTATGAACATTTAAATCACCTAAAAAGAGTATTTAAAAAATGGATGAAATTAATATGACAATTGCATTAAAGAAATGTAAGTTTGTGTTTCAATGCTTGAAAGTACTTGGACATGTTGTATCTGGATTAAAAATTTGTGTTGACCAGAAAAAAGTGGCAGCAATAAAAAACATTAATATACCTAAGAATGTGAAAGATGTTCAAAGTTTTTTAGGTATGTGTGGATATTATAGGCAGTATATAAAAAACTACCAATCCATTGCAGCCCCTTTAACAACATTAATCAAGAAAAATGAGGCTTTCATTTGGAATAATGAAAGACAACATGCCTTTGATAAATTGAAGGAATGTTTAATTTCAGCTCCAATATTGGGACTGCCATATTTTAACCTCCCTTTTATCTTGTATAATGATGCAGGTTTCACTGGGTTAGGTTCTGCTTTACAGCAGAAACAGATAATAAATGGGGAATTTTCTGAAGTAGTTATCTGTTATATATCCAGAACCTTAAGAAAGACAGAATTAAGGTATGGTTCCACACAACTGGAATTTTTAGCCATTGTGTGGGCTCTATTGAAACTTCATTACTATCTGGAAGACCAGAAGTTTGAATTAATAACAGATTTCAGTGCCGTAAAATCATTACTAAACATGAAAACACCTAATAGTCACATGTTTAGATGGCAACTAGCTGTACAAGAGTACAGAGGAAGAATGACAATCACTCATAGAGCAGGAACATTGCATTCTAATGTGTATTTGTTATCCAGAAGCCCTTTGCCAAATAAATCTGAAAACCCAGAATATGTACCTTAAAATGAGGTTATACATATATTTGGGATTTATATAGTGGATTTAGAGGAAGAATTCATGCAAACTATATTAGAAAATTATTCATCTGATAAAGATTTTTCTAAAATATCTACCATTTTAAATGATCCAACTAATTCCTCTATGAGTGCATCAATTAAAACCTTACCTCAAAAGTATAAAACTGCCTTGGAAAAAGGTATACTGTCAAATGAAGATAGGTACATATATTACAGGAAAAAGCTAAGTAATGTAATAGTTATATCACCTTCTATGAAAAAGTTAATGTTAAGTACTTGTTATGATGAATCTTAGCTGGTCATTTTGATTTTAACAAAACATTAACTGGAGTTAAAAATACACCCTGGTGGATAAACATGAAAGAAGATGTACAAAAATACATTGAAACATGTGACTCTTTTCAGAAATCTAAAACATTGACTGGAAAGAGAGCTGGGTTATTGCAACAAATAAAGCAGCCAAAAGCTCCATGGGAAATTATAAACATGAATTTTGTCACTGGCTTGCCATTAGCAGGAAAAGAAAGTTTCAATTCTTGCTGGGTAATTGTAGATAGACTAACAAAAATGTGTAAATTTATCCCTACCCATAAAGAGGTATCTGCAAAAGACTTGGCATTACTATGGTGAACTCAAATGATGAATACTGCTGGGTTCCCCAAAGCCATAATCTCTGACAGAGACCCTAAATTTACCTCAGAGTTCTGGACATCTTTGATGGAAGTATCAGGCTGTCAATTGAAATTTTCTACAGCACACCATCCACAAACTGATGGGCTGGCCAAGAGAATGATACAGACTCTAGAAGATCTGACCAGAAGATATTGTGCCTTTGGATTGGAATACAAAGAAAATGAGAAATTCACACATGACTGGGTAAAATTAATTCCTGGCCTTGAATTTTCTTATAATAGCACAACTCATTCTGTAACTGAGAAAAAACCATTTGAACTCTGGCTGGGATATGTACCAAATACCCCATTAAATCATTTAAATAAATTACCAAGGCTAGATATACACCATGGTACTAAATCTTTTATTCATATGCAACAAATGTGTAGAAAGCATGCATAGGAATGCATCCAAAGAGCATTTGAATATGAAAAGAAAAGGCAGGATAAATCTCATAAAGAATTTGAATTCAAAAAAGGAGATGAAGTCCTAATTTCAACACTACATTTTAACTTACAAGGTAATGTTAAATTGAAGGATCACTTTGTAGGACCTTTTGTAGTAAGCAAAATTGTTGTAAATAATTCTGTGGAAGTCATATTATATGCCCCATATGATAGTAAACATCCAGTTTTCCCTATCTCATTATTAAAACCTTACCTTGTAAATGATCCTGACTTATTTCCAAAAAGAAGAAGAAGGCCTAAAAAGAAACCTGAAGAAATTGTGGAAAAAGAAGAGATTGAAAAAATGCTCAAGAAAATAATCCTTACTAAAGAGAAAGGAACTGAGTATTTATTAAGATTTAAGGGGAAATCAACTGAATTTGATAAATGGATACCTGAAAAAGAAATTTTAAATCTATCCTCCCTTCTTAAAAAATTTAAACAGAAATAAATTTCTGTTCAACCATCTGAGGGGTTAAGAATCCAGTACTCATAATATATTATTATTTTTTATTTCTTTAAAGAATTAATCTTTAATGCTGCAGAAATTTCCCGCATACCTGGAAAATAACATAAAATAATGAAAGTGTATAACTTATCATTTTTTTATTATTTTTTTGGGTGGGTGAGTGTCAGCCTGGATATCCCCAAGACTGAGTAAAAAGTACTTATAATTTATGTTAAACACATGGACTATACATGGTAGCAATAAATTAGAGTACACAAATAGTATACATAATTAAATTTATGATAAAATACAAAATATGCCATTATAACACCTTATATACGCACATATATCCACCTTTTATAAGTCTTATGTACTTAATATTAAGTTTTAATATTTTAGGGTAATATTAAGAACCTTAAATATAAGGTTAAATAATTTTTAAGTGCACTTAAAGCTGTTGTTTTCATTGTTTTATGTAAAAAACAAGAAATGTGCTTTAAATCACATAAAAGTTGATTATTTGCAATATAAATTTAATAATATTAAAAATGCGCTTTTACAGATCAATTTGTCTCAATTAGGACTATTGATTTGGCTACTCAAATGCATAAAAATAACACTTTTGAAATTTGGTGTTTTTTATGCCAGAAATGGCTTCTGTGTACTGGCCACATACTGCCTGCATTTTTCCCATGTGAATAGCTTCATTTTTAGCAAAGTTAGCTTTTTCACACTATAATTACCGCACATTCTACGCCCACTTTGGGGAAACACACTAAAATAGGCGACAGGCATTTATTTAGTGTCCTAGCTTACTTATAAATGCATTGACTCTTATTATATGCACTAATTTCATTAATAACCTCAAGTTTGGTGCTGTAAATCACTACCACACTTAAATTTGCCTAAATTAGTCAAGTATTTACCTGTGCAAGCGCCTGCCAAGTATTGCATGTAGTTACCCCACATCTCACACCCTTTTTTGGGTTTTTAAGTGGTTTCTCAGTCAATTCTGGTTATTTTTGAATGGTGATTTCATGTAGTATAATGTCATGATTAGCCCCAGAATTTCTACTTTTAATCCCCCCCTATTATTGTGTCACAATTAGTCTTAATTTTCCCTTTTTAGTCTTTTATTTCAATGTATAACATGCATATACTCTCTTTTTCACTTATTCTTTATTTTTGATTGATTATCCCTATTAATACAGGATTTTGGCAGGTGATATCCTTCTAATTATGTTACTGGTCACTCTTTATGTTGTTGTGAATTTCTATTAGCTGGAATGAGGCGTCATTAACTGTGTATAGAGTTGGTAAATCAAGGTGTTCATTGGGGAAGTTATTGTGTATAAAAGGAGGGGGTTTTTGGTCTTGTTCTCTACATTCTTTATCATTAAAATTAAAAATATAACCAATACAATTACAATAAATATCAATAGTACTTATAAAGTCTTTTAATATTATCTGAATTTATTAAATCTATTTTTCTACCAACAATTAGATTGTAAGTCATATATAATTAGTGAGGTTAAAGTTACTGAGACCCTTATATTGAGTTATATTTTAATACTTATTGAATTTGTACTACAGTATTCATATAGGACCATTAAAATCTTCTAGACAACTGAGAATTCAAGCTAGTTCATGTCTCTGTACCTGAACTCAGCCTGATAGTATTACCAAAAATAATTTTTGACATAAATTTTTTTAACTTAGAAATGATTGGGTGGTCTGGCTTTAGTCAAAACAAAAATAAAAAATATAACCTTGTTTGTGTTTATTAACAATCTACCCATAAGCAGAAAAAACAGCCTTTGATTTTGATTTAGTTGACCCAAAACTAGCAGAAGCTCTTTGTTTGAGTCTGTTGCTAGGAGGGTTTGATTGTTTATCTTCTAATCTTTCATTGTCAGCTACTTCCTTAAAAATTTCCAGATTTGATGAGGCTTGGCTCTGTTTTATACATGGGGAGTAAATAAGCACTACAGAAGAAAAAATAATAGAAAAAGTAATGTAGTCTTACTACCATAGGCTCATCAAGCTCAATTTCAGAATATGCAGATTGTTCTCTGAATTCTGGAGAGTTAAGTGAATGATATAAAGGAAAATCTTGACTATTTTTATGAGACTCAGCAATTGTTGGACCTTGATTCATGTGAAAGGGATTGACATTAGGCCTTTGTCCAGAGATTTCATCCATTTGATCATAAAGAGGACACATAATGTTGAGTTTATCAGAAACAGATGTGATTCCATGCTTTTCATCATCTTTTGTAACTCCAAACCCAGTTGAAGAAGAAGCCATCTTTGATTACTTGTATTTTGTTTGATAGTTTTTGAATCTTCTCCTCATTTTCTTTGTTTAAAAATCCTATTTACCTTTAGTTTTTGATTTCAACTCCACTGCCATTTGATTAAAGCCACTCAATTTTGATGCAGGTGGACAACCAACTTGAGTGGACTTTGCACAGCCAAAAAAGGCATCAAAATTAGATTTAAATTTCAGCCAGTTAATTACAATCTGAAGGTCAGAAAGTCTCAATTGAGTGAATTTTTGAGAAGTAGATTTTGGGCAAGGCATGATAAATTAATACTAAACAAAGAAATTAGTGAAAAAAGAAAAGGAGAAACCAACAAAGATTTTAGATATTTATGATGCCTTGTATAAAAATAAGAGGTTGTGAGTATAGAAATTTGAGAAGAAACATTTTCTAAAAAAACAGAAAAAAATGTAATAGACTTACTGTGGTTTGAAAGAGAAAAATTTGATTTGGAAATGAGCTGGGGGAGAAGAGTTGTGATGTAGATTATATGGGTGAGGATTGAAGGAAGGTGGTGTGCAGCTGATCAGAAGGATGTGGGTACTCGTGGGCTGAGTTCTGGTTAAGAAAATTGTACAAAAGTAGGATGTATTTGAACCCATGTTTGAGACCCCAAGTACCAAATCAGCCATGTTTCATGGTGTGTTTGTGTGGTGTTTTTCAAATATAACATGCTAGGCATGTTTTTTAATGTTTGAGACCTAACCCACCCCACCCTAACACTAACCTTAACCCTAACAATAAAGAGAGTTTAAGAATCTGATCGACTCAGTATTTTTTAATGAAACATAATTTAATGTTATTTTTGTGTTAAAAATGATCAATAAAAGGATTATGAATTATATTCTTCATTTCAAAAATATGGCTTTGAAACTGTTTAATTATTTAATTTTTTTTTTTTGGAAAACATATAAAAGTCAATCAGTGACTCTTTTATTGGAAATTCCTATTAACTCAGAACTTGAAACTTTAATTTTTCAAGTTTTTAATGTATAAACTGATGTTATCTTTGATGTATATTAATAAGTTTTACTTATGCAAGATGTTTATTTTAAGTTCAATTGAGTTATCTAAAAAAACCATAAAACCATAAAAAATCTTAAATTTTATATCCTAGAATACAGTTGAAAACATGCTTAAGTAAAGAAATCAAATATAAGAATGTTTTCTTTCTTAAATTATGACTCAATGAATGTCTCTCAAAACTTCTTCATACAAACTATTAATTGAGACATTATTTGATTGTATTTCCTAATGGAAGTCTAATTCTTATGATAGTAGAGTTTAATCCAGTTTTTGAGATTTTTAAATACAAAAAGATGATTAAAAGTAACATAAAGTTGATTCCTGCCTTTTTCAGGTTCTATTTATTGATAAAATACTAAGTGATTCATACTATCAATTTATTAATAAAAATACATATCTGATAATGAAGCTTTGTGGGGTATATTTTGTCTCCATTTCATGAGCATAATATGAGCTGTTAGAGTTATCTCATGAATTGAAAAAATTAATTACTACTCAGTAAATTTTTAATGTTTCAAAAAGACAATTAAACTAAGTCAAAAGTTTTTTTTAAAATATATATATATATATAAATATCTTCAAACTGCATTTTAAATCTAAAGTGTGCATCAATATTATTTTTTGGGATAATAAAATTGCTTGCCTGGAAACATGAACAACATATTTTTAAAATTATTTCTCATGTGAAAAGAGGTTCTTAAACTTTGATTTTAGATGTTATTTATTTTCAAGGACTCTCTCAATAATGTGGAAGTAGTTCTTTTGAATAACTATACCAGTTTCTCATTGAAGATCCACTATATGATGTTTATTTTGTACAAAAGATATAATATTCATTTTTATTTATTCACATAGGAAAAAACTAGCATTAAAAATATTAATTTTTGTTTAATATGAAACTTACTACATATTTTAAATTAAAATACATAATGATTTAATTTCATGTTGTTCAAACACAAACTATATTCAATGGTTCAGGTATACACTTTTAGTTTTCAGGAAAAAAGCTTTCACAGAAGTAATTCATTACTCAAAATTAAAAAATAACTCTTAAGTAAGGAAAATATGGCTTAAGTATTTATCAATAAATGATTAGAAATATGATAATCACACTGATAGGTAAACATTATATTATAGTGCTATCTAATGTGAAAGCCTATGAATTAAAAAAATTTGATATTATATTGGAAAAGTGACTATATAAATCATTATAGTAATTTACCTTGTCAAAAATATATAATATCATTCATTTATTTTTATGAAAATTTATTTTAAAAAAATAATTTTTAATCTCTTCATCAAATATTTCAACAACAAATTAGTTTTATAATTTTCTTTTATAAAAATATCAATTGATGAAATGATAACTATCCCCTTTTCTAAAAAAATATCAAGTTTATCCTGTTGGCTTCAATTTATCTTATATATATCAATACAAGAAATAAAATGATACTAAGAAGTATCTGAATAATCTTTATTTAAAACAAAAAACTTCTTTCTTTATATTATTATAAAATTAAGTGGAAGATCTGCTACATTTTATAAATATTATAATTCATTACTATTGGGTTTATTGATTTTCTTAACCTATCATACAGAGAAAAACTCATATTGTAATAATAGCAAATATAATTACAATAAATTTTTATATATAATATTTTATCAAAATGATACATCACCTCTATTTATTTTTAGATCTTAAAAAAATTTAATTTATACTTTTTTTGAAATAAATATACACTTATTTTTACATCAGAAAATCTTTCATATAATTTTTAAAAATTTTAAAAATTTTCTCAAAGTTGAACTCCACTTGAACCACAATGGCAAACAAGATCTCATTGGTAGTTCAATCTAAGTTCTATCAAAAATAAGATATATATTGATATAAAAACTAGTATATTCATTGGAATGAAAATATTGTAGTAAGATAAAGGACACAAGTAGTTTCTTTTTTTACTGAATGGATAATAGTACATATATTAATAAAGCTTACTTATATAATTTCTCAAAATTTTATTTATTACATGTCATTTTTTATGTATGTATAGTAATCATAAAAAAAAGGTCAAGAAAAAAGTTTAAATATTTAGATGTATTGTGTGTTAAATCTTTATTTCAATACAATAATTTAATTTGAAGCTACTTGGATTCTCATAAACAGAATTAAAAATTAAATTAAAATTCAAATACACTCATCTCATGAAATCAATAAGGGTATCAATTTTGAATTTTAACATAGGTTGTGTTCATTTTTTTGATTTTTTTTTTTGAAATTTTTCCTATTTGGTTTTTTTTTCTATCCAATGTGTAGTTATCAGAAGCATTTTGTAAAATAGTTTGTAAAAAAGTGAAATAGTACTTTATAAATAACAAATATTTCTTTTATTTATTGAAGCCTATAATACCAGCAGCCAATAAATCTGTATTGTTTGTGGATAAATTTGTACATATCACAATACAGTAGAGTTATTGATCATTTTAAAAGAATGAACAAAATTAATGAAAACTGACAGGGTGAACTCTTTTTTTTGGCCAAAGAATAGAGTACACCTTCAGTTTATTGCTGCCTCATGTGACACACTTTGCACATCTCCTCACCTTTTGCTGCTTTTTCACCCTTTTCATTTTGATTCACACCCCTCCCCTTTCAAAAACTATCCTTATCATCTTTCTGCACTGTCAAGCCCTCTCCAGCCTATTTCACAATGCTTCTCACCCCTGTCCTCCCATCCCCATTCACTTTTCACCCCACCCAAGCTCTCTTTCTTTTCTCCTCATCCTTCCTCACCCCTTTCACATGCCTCCATACACCAAGCCATCCCTTTTTAATTATTTTTAAGCCTTCTTTTTTCCCTTCAATCCCAAAACACCCCTTTTGTACCCCATTACATCCCTTTTGCTTGTATATGTACTTTTTTTTCTCTACACCTCAACTATTTCTTTCCCAACTCAATCCAGCCCTTTTTCTTCTCAGTCCACCCCTTTTTCTTACTATATCACAAATTAAACTATCTATGGAGTAAAAAAGGTGGCAACAAGAATGAAAAAAGTGGGGTTCTGTTGGGTGGTTCTTCAAGTCTAGAAGATTTTTTCAAGGAGATCCAAGGAAGGCAACACTGGGTTTAAGAGGATTTAAACTTGGTAAGTATTTCACTAATCTTTTTAAAGACTTTTTACTCAAATAATAATAAGAGGTAAAGGGATAATTTCTATTTTATTTAAAAGTTTAGAATTACGGTGTTAATGTAAATACTAAAATAATAATAAATAGTTTTGTATGTAGTTATAATAAAATAAGTAAGGAATTTTTTGAAAAGCACAAAAGTGAGGGGCTTTTATAGGAAAAACATGAGGTAAATAAAGACACAGAATTTACACCATCTACTGTAAGAATTTGAGAAAGAAGATGACTAAAAGGAGTATATATATGACATAAGAAAAATAAATTAATTGGTACGTCAACAAGGGCATCAATTTTATTGGTAATAAAGTATGAGTTCCCTTGGACTGTCACAATTAATTACAACATATTTAAGTTAATTATATTGATTTCACGGAATTCCAGATCTCTCAATGAAGTAATATAATAATTTTAAGGTTTTTTATTATAATTTTATTATTAATTTTTATTCCCAATCAACTGCACTATTGAGCACGGTGTTAGGGAGTAAAAATGTATGGGACACTTACTTAAATTAATTATTTACACTACTTAATATAATTAGCTTAGTTAGTTGTAAGTAATATATAAGTAAATTTTAAATAATTAATTATCAATAAGGATTTTTAAAAAAGGTGTGGCTTCACCTCAGTAAAATAATTAATTATTTTACCAGGTAAGTCTAGTAGCCCGGCTGACACTCCCTCACTCTAAAAAAAAATAAAAAAAATGCTATGATTTTTTCTTTTTATACTTTTTTAGTAGAGTAGGAAGATTAGATATCTCCTTCCCAGGTATCCAAGAATCATATTCAGATGATTTATTCTTGAATCTCAATAAGTATTCAGTACCTTTTTCAGCAGTGACTATTCTGTCATTCAGAATTTTTTCAATTTCTGCTGTTTCAGTGATTTCATTTGGGGGTTTCTTTGGTCTTCCCCTCCTTTTTTGAAATAAATCACTATTGGATGTATAAGGTTTCAGAAGAGATATTGGAAAAACAGGATGTTTTTTGTCATATGGAGAATACAAAAAAACCTCAACTGAATTGTCTCCAATCATTCTTCTGACAACAAATGGACCAACAAATGGGTCTTTTAATTTTTTAATTCCTTGTAAATTGAAGTGGACTGTAGAAATCAACACTTCATCACCCTTTTTAAAAGTGTATTCTTTATGGGATTTGTCCCATCTCTTCTTCTCATATTCAAATGATTTTTCAATACATTTTTGAGCATGATTTCTGAAAAGTTGTAGCATTTGAAGAAAGGATTTTACACCAAGATGTATATCCAATTTAGATATTTTGTTATTGAGAATTGGTGCATGAGTATTTGGAACATATCTAAGCCAGAGCTTAAAAGGCTTTCTTTGAGTAACAGAATGAACAGTGGTATTATAGGCAAATTCTAACCCAGGAAGTAAGGTAACCCAATTGTGAGTGAATCTGTCATTATCTTTATACTCAAGGCCAAAGGCACAGTACCTTCTTATCATGTCCTCTAGAGTCTGAATCAATCTTTCAGCTAATCCATCAGTCTGAGGGTGATGGGCAGTAGATAGTTTCAGATCACAACTACAAACATCCATCAGAGACATCCAAAATTCAGAAGTAAATTTAGGGTCTCAGTCAGAGATTATGGCTTTAGGAAAACCAGCAGTATTAAACATATGAGACCACCATAAGAAAGCTAATTCTTTAGTGGAAACATCCTTGTGAGTAGGGATAAATTTACACATTTTAGTGAATCTGTCCACAATAACCCAACAAGAGTTATAACTGTCTTTTCCAGCAATAGGTAATCCTGTTACAAAATCCATGTTTATTATCTGCCATGGTGTATCAGGAGGTTCAATATGTTGCATTAATCCAGCTCTTTTACCAGTCAATCTTTTTGATTTTTGGCAAGAATCACAAGATTTAACATATAATTTGGTGTCTTCAGAAATATTAACCCACCAAGCAGTGTTTTTAATTCTGATCATTGTTTTTTCAAGATCAAAATGTCCTGCTAATATTTCATAATGGCAAATTTTCAAGATTATTTCTTTCATAGAAGGAGGAATAACAATAACATTACTCAACTTTCTTCTATAATATAGATATCCTTCATCAATTGAAAATTTACCTTTTTCCAAAGCTTTTTGGTACTTTGGTGGAAGGGTTTTAATTAATGCTTGTATTGAAGCATTCTTTGGATCATTTAATATGGTGCATAACCTTTTTAAGTCAGTGTCCTTATCATATGAATCCAGAATAAGCTGTAATAGCTCTTCCTCCATATCAACCACATATATCCCATGAATATGAATAATTTCATCCTCAGGATCATAAGCAGGATTAGAGTCATCATTTGGTAAAGGTAACCTTGATAACATATCCAAATTTGAGTGAACAATACCAGCCCTATGAATAATTGTCATTCTCCCTCTGTATTCTTGAACAGCTAACTGCCATCTGAACATATGTCTGTTAGGTGTTTTCAAGTTTAAAAGGGATTTAACTGCACTGAAGTCAGTGGCAAGTTCAAATTTCTGGACATCTAGGTAATAATGTAGCTTTTATAGAGCCCACACTACAGCTAAACATTCCAATTGAGTAGCACCATATTTCAATTCACTATTTCTCAAGGTTCTTGAAATATAACCAATTACTACTTCTGATACTTTATCATTTATCACCTGTTTTTGATGGAGGGCGGCACCAAGACCAATAAAACTGGCATCAGTATATAAAACAAATGGTTGATTAAAATCAGGTAAAGCAAGAATAGGTGTTGACATCAAATAGTGTTTCATAGTGTCAAAGGCTCTCTGTGTTTCACTATTCCAGACAAAAGCAACATCCTTTCTAGTTAATTGGGTAAGGGGTAAAGCTATGACTTGGTAATTTTAAATATACTGTCTATAGTATCCACACATTCCCAAAAAACTCTGTAGCTCTCTAACTGTAGTAGGAGCCTTCACCTGTTGTATGGCTGCCACTTTGTTTTGGTCAACACATATCTGTAATCCTGAAACAACATGACCAAGAACTTTTAAAGAATGGAAACCAAATTTACATTTCTTCAAAGCAAGTGTCATATTTATCTCATCCATTTTTTGGAACACTTTGCACAGGTGGTTGAGATGGTCCTCAAATGTTTTTGAGAATATAATGATATCATCAATATAAACCATCAGCCATCCTTCAGTTATCTCCTGATGGAATGTGTTATCCATGACTTTTTGGAAAACTGAAGGGGCATTTTTAGGGCCAAATGGCATCCTAACATACTTATAAATACCCATATGAGTAGCAATCATCAGAGAATTCTGAGAATTTTTCTCAACAGGTACCTGGTGATATCCCTTATTACCATCCAAAAAGCTGATATTTTTAGCACCCTTTAAGGTAGCATGTATAAAGCTAAATCTAGGCAAAGGATAGATATCATCAACAGTATAAGTATTTAGTGCTCTATAATCACCACATAACCTGGCTTTATCTTTCTCATAAGAAATTAAGACAGGTGAGATAACACAATATTTAGGTGTTTCAACTACCTTTTCAATAATATTCATTTATAAAAGGGTAGAGATATTGTCTTCAATATCTTTTCTCTTTGTGGGAGAAGAAGGATAAGGATTCTTCTTTAAACAAGGTGGTATATCAGTTAATGGACAAGACAATGAGAGTTTCATTTCTTCTTTAACTAATCCCAGTCCATGTGACCCATGAGCAAAGGCCATAGGAAAAGACTTTATCAAGTTAATGATGGAATCTGTATCCTCACCAGAAAGTTGTTCTCCAAAAGAGGTATTGTCAATTTAAGACATAAGGGCATGAATTTATTCTGTAGATCTTCCTTTATATTGAACCACAGAATTACATGTGTTCAATTCTGGTTTTAATAATTTTTTGGGGGAGGAAAACTTAAATTTTCTCTTCCCATTTATCACCATTGTGAAGCATTGGTTTGAAGGATCTAATTTTATGCCATATTTGGTTAAAATGTCATTTCCTATGACAAACCAACTGCTTAAATTATCATTTTTCATGACAACAAAATCACAAATAGCTCTTACAAAACCATGGTTATATTTAAAAAACACTGTGGCTTTGTATTTACCAATGGGGGACAAAACAGAGTCATAACCTCTCCAATTTTCAGAAGTGATAGGCATCAGTTTTGATTTATAGTCTTGATCCACTGAAGCAAGTTCTTTTTCAGATACTACACTTCCTCCATCTCCAGAATCCAGAACAACTTCCATGCTGGTTCCATTGATCAAGACTGGTTCTTTGAGAGGGGCAATTACAATTGAGCTATCCTCAATGTTCCTTATGATCTCAGCATCTTCAACTGTAGATAAATCATTATTATCAATATCAATAGTATTTAAATAATGAATATCTTCTTGCAGCATCAAGATTTCTTGTTGAGATTCATATGAAATATTGCTGGCACAATCACTTGAAGTATCATCCAGTTCTATTGTGTCATCAGCCTTCTCCTCAGTTTGTTCAACAAGATTTATCCTCTTGTCACAAGCATGGCCTTTCTTCCAAGGCTTGTTGCACTTGAAGCAAGTGTTTGTTGCATACTTTTTTGGTGCAACAGGGGCAGAAGGTTTACCAACCTTTTCCAGAGGTTTCTGTTGGTAAGTGGAGGGTTTCTCCAAAGGGGTCCTAGGAATGAATCTTCTGGCATAATACTTGTTGTTTAGAAGGATCTCATTGCAAGTATTAATGAAAGAAGAGGGTTCTCTGGAGAACTCAGTCCTAGCCACTATCAAGTCTCTCAAAGACATTGGTAATTTATAAAGGATCCTGTCCTTCCATAACTCAAAATCCATATTTGGGTCCATTGCCCTTAAGATTTTTACAAGTTTCATTAAGAACTCAATAGGTTTATCAGTGGAAGAGCTATATCTAGTTTCCTCATACTACCTTTGTTGAGCCATTCTGAACTTGGAGCCACCAAATTGTGCTTTAATCAATTTTTTCCAATCTTCCCATGAGTAGTCATTCCTGTCCAGGATAACAGATTCATACCACATTAGGGCAACATTGGTAAACAAAGAAATTAACTTAGACACAATTTCCTCATCTGGGAGTTTGTAAGAATTTTTTAGATTATCAATTCTGCAAATAAATTGCTGCCAATCAGAAGAAGAATCACCATCAAATGTTGGGTACTGGTCAAGTTTTGGCCAATTCTTTTAATTTGAAGGAGTCTCCTTAGTACCAGCTTGTTTCTGAGTAAGAAGCAGCTATAACTTCTCTAATTGGGCTGTAATCTCATTGTTCAATCCTTCTGTTGAAGATCCTGGTGCATCATCAATTTTTGATGGAAACTCATGGGTATCAACATGTATTTCTGGAACTAATTTTCCTTTAGATGAACTAGCCACAGGTAACCTTGGAGCATCCTGTACTATATGTTCCTTTAAAGAAATTTCAGAATATTTTTGATCATTAAACAATGAGTTCAATTTCTCCTCAATGGTTGTTAGTCTGGTTTTCACTCTTGGAAGACTAGATAAACTCTCATTGATTGTTGCAAAAGATAACTGATTTTTATTTTGAAAAGATGAAAAATGGTCATTCAATATTTTCAGATTCATCTTATCTATCTCCACCTCCTGTCAATAGGCAGATACAGTATCTTGCAGTTTAGACAAATCATTTTTGATATTGTGCCATAAAGCAACTTTCTTTTCATGTGTTGCCTTGTAATGAAACAAATCATCAGAAACTCTCTGTAATTCACTCCTTAATGCTTGATATCCCTGTTCAGTTAACAAACTATTAAATTTATGAGTCAATTGCATGTTGTTAATTGTATGATTTTGTTTAGCAATAATATCCCTCAAATATTCATCATTAATGTTAGCTACATCTGGAGTGTTTCTTAATAAGGAAACAGAGTAACTTTCCAGATTCTCATAAAACTCAGGTGCAAGTGTTTCATCAATAATAGCCATATCAGGATTTATCATTGAAGTAGCAATTAGAATTAAAGGATTAGATAAATTTGAAATTTGAGCAATTTGTCTACTGTTCTCAGCCTCTACAGGTCTCACAGTCTCATCTCCTCTTCCAGAATTACCTGAAGGGACTGAATTAGTTACAAGAAGTGGTACTTGAGAATCAATAGAGGGGCTTACCAATGTTTTCTGGGTAAGATCATATTGTTTTTTCATATTCTTCCTCCTTGATAGGGGTGAGGAGGTGTGGGGTTGACTTGGCTGGGTCTTGATGGACCTGCTTGGGGCAATTGAGTCTGTTGATTTTGAGACAGGTAATCCCACTGAGTGTTCAGCCAATCCCACTGCCACTTGGATACTTCCACTTTCTCTGGTTGCTGGGGAGCCAATTGATGAAGATCCCTGGGGGGAGGAGGTCTCCTCTTCCCTTGAAGAAAAGCATCTATCTTTCTTACCTTTTCCTCTAGAGCATCTACTCTTGACCTCAATCTCAAGTTTTCTGTCCTTACTTCTTTTATGTGTGTTGAAAGGTTCTTTACTTGTTGAGTTAGTGGCATATTTTTTATTTTGAAGCCTTTTGGAAGTTCTTCTGGGGGGTTTATTACAGGTTTCTGTTCCTGAGTTGTTTCTACCAGAATTTCCACTTCCTACATCTCTACATCCTGATTGGGGAAATGATTGATTAATTTGAGATAATTTTCTAGTTAAATGAGAACTCACAGAAGTAGCCTTATCATAATCAATTAAATCCAATTCCTCTTCACGTGCAGCAGAGACACCTTGATCAGTCATTTCTAAATTTTACTGAAATGAGGGAGGGAGACAATAAGATGAATTAGTTTGTATTTTTACTTTTATTTAAAAGAAAAATAATAAAATAAAATTCTTCAGGATAAAACCAACTAAAATAATAATCAATTTATTAATTCCAAACAATTTAAAACCAGGATTATAAAATAATCAACTGAAGATTGAAATTCAAATTTTTTTTAACAATTTTATAATAATTATTATCAGGATTCTAAATCAACTGAAAAATAAATAATTAACAGGACTTAATTCCTACTGAAATATTAAATATGAAATTTAAAAAATTTTATTGTCAGGAAAATTTGTCAACTGGAACAAATAAAATTTAAATATATCAGGACAAGCATCAACTGAAAATTATAATGAATATCTTTTTTTAAAAATAATTTATTACTTCTAGGACTAAGAACACAATTTCTCTATCTCTGTCAACTAGGAAAAATAAAATAAATAAATAAAATTTAATTCTAATTTTACTAGACACCTCCCCCTGTTAAATGAGCAAATTAATGTCACTTACAGAGTGCTGAGTATAAAGGAAATACGTAGAGAGTGAAGAGTGCAAAGTGACCCACAAATAGTAATTTCAATAATTACTACAAAATATAAGACGTTTAGTCAATATATGAACCTAAGTTTTGGAGCGCGGTTCGATTCCCATTTGCAGCAAAAATTTTAGTCACGTGATATATGACGTTCGTCGTTTTCGTCGTTCACTTGTCCTTATAGATACCTCAAATGGAGATGGTCCCCATGTTCTCCGGCCTCAAGTAACGATGCACCGTCGATGATTCAGAAAGGCCTCCAATTGTTGGGTGGTCCTTCAAGTTTAGAAGATTTTTTTCAAGGAGATACAAGGACGGCAACACTGGGTTTAAGAGGATTCAAACTTGGTACGTATTTCACTTATCTTTTTAAAGACTTTTTACTCAAATAATAATAAGAGGTAAAGGGATAATTTCTATTTTATTTAAAAGTTTAGAATTACGGTGTTAATGTAAATACTAAAATAATAATAAATAGTTTTGTATGTAGTTATAATAAAATAAGTAAGTAAGGAATGTTTTGAAAAGCACAAAAGTGAGGGCCTTTTATAGGCAAAACATGAGGGAAATAAAGACATGGAATTTACACCATCTACTGTAAGAATGTGAGAAAGAAGATGACTAAAAGGAGTATATATATGACATAAGAAAAATAAATTAATTGGTACGTCAACAAGGGCATCAATTTTATTGGTAATAAAGTATGAGTTCCCTTGGACTGTCAAAATTAATTACAACATATTTAAGTTAATTATATTGATTTCACGGAATTACAGATCTCTCAATGAAGTAATATAATAATTTTAAGGTTTTTTATTTTAATTTTATTATTAATTTTTATTCCCAATCAACTGCACTATTGAGCACGGTGTTAGGGAGTAAAAATGTATGGGACACTTACTTAAATTAATTATTTACACTACTTAATATAATTAGCTTAGTTAGTTGTAAGTAATATATAAGTAAATGTAAAATAATTAATTATTAATAAGGATTTTAAAAAAAGGCGTGGCTTCACCTCAGTAAAATAATTAATTATTTTACCAGGTAAGTCTAGTAGCCCGGCTGACAGGTTCAGTGAGCTGGGGAGTAAAGGGGATAGAATGGGTGTTAAAAAAGTGAGGTTGGGTGAATAATGAGGGAGAGATGTGAAGAAAGGGGGCACAAGTGTAGAGAAGGGGAGAGGAATGGGGATATTAAAACAAAAACTAAGAGAGGGAGCAGTGTAGGAAGATTCTTACAGTCACCTTGCTGTAAGCAGAATCCAAGGGAGTTGGATAAACAGAAGAAAACTTTGTCCCTTTAAGTAAAATAAGAGTTCACAATTAACTAAGTTAATAGGTCTACTCAATAAAGAAAGAACAGTTGACTATTTGAAAATAAAAATTTTGAGATGTAGAATCAGTGTTGTTTTAGTTTAGATGAAGAAAATACAACAGTAAAGCTGTACCAGAAAAGTTATTTTAATGATTGAATATTTATATTTTTATGAATTTTTTATTTTTGTGAACAGGTTTAAAAATCAAGTCCCTGAAGATGAGACCTTTACAATGATACCCGTTAAGTTTATGTAAATGTGTTGTGGAATAATATTTATGAAATGTTATGTAAAAAATGATATTTATAAGAGTATTACAAAATATGAAATGTTATGTAAAATAATGTTTGTTGTTGTGGTTAATGATGATGTTGTTCTTTGATAAGATAGAATGATCTCTAATCTAATTTTGAGTCTACAGCTTTATATGCATAGTTAGGTCACGTGCCCTATTTTCCCTGCCCAGAGCATCCCATAGCTCAACCAGAGTATCCCGAAGTTTGTATGGAGCTTGTATAGACTTCTGGACTCAATTAGAACCTTAAAACCTTGATAAAAAATCTAGAAAAAATTATATTTGATAGAGCTACTTTTCTTCTACGTTCTCAACTAACTTTGGTAGTCTGCGTAGCTATATTTATCCAATTAAAAATCATCAAAGTTAAGTAAATTATGAAAAATCAAAAATAATCAAAAATGCTTTATAAAATTATTTAAAATAGTAGAAAAATAGTAATAATTCCCTAAAAATTTCCAAAGGCTCTTGAGACTCCTGAATTTTTATTTCCATGCACATTTAAGCCTATACTTGCATTTCTTGACTGTTAAATATTTTTTAAATGTTGACTTGTAAAATTAACCCCTTTTTAACATAAATACCATCCATTCTTTCTAATAAAAATGATTAAAAATTAGATTGGCCTTTCCAATCTTTATAATAATCTCCCAACATCCTCCTCAAATAAACCTTAGTGCCGTACTAATCTTTAGGCTGCCACAGTGGGTGCTAGAGGGTAGGAGAATGGTATGCACAAGAGTAGGGAACAAAGCAGTGAGAAGAATAATCTTAAAAAACATAAAATAATATAAATACACTATAAAATATAAGGAATCGAAAGTGAAATGGCATGAAACCAGAGGAGAAGATTATAATCATTGGGCCCTTTTTAATAGCCATATTTATATTCTCATAAAAATTTGACACTTACTTGTTTGATATTGTCAGGCTAAGTCCAAGTCCAGAGACGTGAATAGCTTGCTGGTATAGTGTCTAGAAGATTTACAAAAGGTCCCAAATGAATACAATGGTATAAAACAAGCAAGTAGTAGAATAAAATCAATTATAAGGCTCAGTAATTTACTCTCACTTATTATAATTTGGTATTACAAGGCTTATTGTTGTGCAGAAAAATAGATGTAATATATTTAAAATACTATTCAAAGACTCTCTAAAGTACTAATGAAATGTAAGATAAATGGTATTGGTTATATTGTAATTGTAATTGTATATATGATAAATTGAATGTAGAAAATATGACCAAAAACCCCCTCCTTTTATACCCAATAATTCCCCAATGATGCCCCTTGATGATTCCAATCCTATACACGGCCAAATGCGCCTCAAACTAACTAATAGACCTGACCAACAACATAAGGAATGACCAATGACAACCAAAGAATAATATCACACGCCAAAATCCTGAAATAATAGGGATAATCCATCACAAATAAAGAATAACCCAAAAAAGAGTGTATATGCGTGTAATATCTATTTTTAATAGACTAAAAATAAAGAAAAGGTACTAAATATAACACAGTATCAAGGGGGATTAACAGTAGAAATGTTAGAGTTAATTATTACAAATTTATATGTGAAATCCCTGTCCAAAAATAAGCATTATTGACTGAGAAACCACTGAAAAACCTAATTTAATGCGTGTAAGGGCTGATCCCTGTATGCAGACTCTTGGCAGGTGTAACCACGGGTAAATCCTTGACTAAATAGGCGATTTTTAAGCGTGGTAGCATAATTGGGCGCCAAGACTGATGTAACTAATGCAATTAGTGCATTTAATAAGGTTAAATCACATTGAAACTAAATTAAGACACTAAATAAGCGTTCCTCGCCTATTTTAGTGTGTTTCCACATATAGTGCATGTATGTGGGGTAATTTTAGCGTGAAAAATACTAACTTTGCTAAAAATGAAGCTATTCACACAGGAAAAATGCAGGCAGTATGTAGCCACTGCACAGAGGCCATTTCTGGCATAAAAAACACCAAATTTGAAAAGTGTTATTTTTACACTTTTAAATAGCCAGATCAATTGTTCCAAATAAGGCAAATTGATCTGTCAAGGCGCATTTTTATTATCTTAACATTTATAGCGCATATATCCAGCTTTTAGTGATAATAAGCGCATTTATCAATTATTTCAATAAAATAATAGAAAAATTAGCTTTATGTGTACTTAAAAATTATGTAGGCTTATGCCTAAGGTTCTTAAGGTTACCTTAACATATTCTAACTTAATATTAAGTACATAAGACTTAAATAAGGTGGATATATGCGTGTATATAATGCTTTATAATGGCATATATTTGTATTAAATCAATTTTTTATACAATTATTTATTGTTCCCATGTATGCTACATATGTTTAACATAATTTGTTAGTAATTTTACTCAGTCCTGAGAATATTCAGGCTGACAGATATAGTGAAGATAATTGTAATTTAATTTTTTTAAAGTAGTACCCATATATTTTTTAAACTTTTGAAATATGTATGAACATAAATTTTAAAAATTATAACCTTAACTAAATCTATTATGAATGAGTTTTAAATAGTTCTGAGCCCTGCACAAATATTTTCAAGCTTGAAGATTTTTCAAGATTATATATTCAAACGATAAGAACAAAAAAATATTTTTGAAAATTTTTACTGATAAAAATTTGATTAACGTCATCAATTCAATGAATTTTTTATCATGAATAATTTCTTATAATATTGGATGATTTATTTATATAATTAGAGCTAAAAAAATAATATAAAAATATTTAAAATGTCTCTTGGTTCAATTAATATGAGAAACTTATTATTTTATAAGATTACAAAAAAAGTTATAATATCTTGCATGTGCCAACCTGGTTGGGTGGTTGGGTTAAATTTTTTAAGTATTACTTCAAAAATTCTTGTGGTTCAAGCCTCAAGATTATTGCTGCTAATGATTGCCCATGCTCAAATAAATTTTCAACTTATGTTCCAAGTGTTTTCAAAGTAAATTCACCTCTGGATCTTCCATCTTTCCCACTCAACAAGAAAGATTCCTGCTTGACAGATTGCACCTGGACATGAGTGGAAAACCTCCTCCCACTTTGCCACCCAATATATTCCACACTCTTTCTTCCCCTCTCAGATGAGACATTGAGAGCTCATCACTCTCTAAATGCCCAAGATCCTTGTTGTCTGTGCTCCCAAGCCCCATCTTCTCTCTCTCTTCGCCAAGAAACTCTTCGCCATCCATCAATCCTCGAATGGCCCCTTCCATGCTGTCTTCATCTTCATCCAATCCTCTTCGTCTTCCTCTCTCCAACTTGCCCTCTCCACTCTCCTCTCAGCACAGCCAATCCCCCATCTCTTCTTCATTCCCATCTCCTCTCAGCCCTTCCCTTCCCTCCCCTCCCATCCCAATCATCTCCATCTTCACCATCTCCACCATCCATCCATCCAATCCCTCGCTTCTCTCAATCATCTCCGCATCGCCCTCTTTGCTGGCCTGCCTTCCTCTCTTCTCTCTCATCAAGATGTTCAAGCCTTCAAAAACGCCATCGACCATCACCCTATCGATATCCTCTTTTCTACCTCTCTTCCTCAGCATCTAACCTTGCACTCAAATGTTCCTACTAAAGATCCCAACAGTGCCCAATGGGGTTGTCCTCCTCTCACCGAAGTCCTCAAAGCTTCTTGTCCAAAGTACCATTTCTCTGCCGGTCTTTGTCCTGAGTTTTGGGAGCGTGAACCCTGGCTATGGGATCCTCCCTCCTCTTCTCTCTCCTCCACTTCCTATCCAAAAACTACTCGCTTCATAAACCTTGCTCCCTTTGGCAATCCTACAAAAGAACGTGTATGTCCTTTTCTTTTTTTCATTCTCATAACCAAGTTCCCTTTCTTCTACATGACTTTGGCTTCATCATCTCTTCATCTCTTCCTCAAGTGGTTCTATGCTTTCAATATCACCCCCTCTTCCGACCAAAATTATATCCCTCCTCCTCCTCCTAATGCAACGCCTTCTCCTTACAGTTTCAAACTCAACCCGCAAAACCAAAAGCGTCCCTTCGAGCAGCAAACACAAGATGATGATTCTCTGGAATCTGGTCCCAACTTTCGTTTTTCCGATACTGATCTGAAAAGCAAGAGACTTAAATCAAGTATGCACATACATACATTTAGACCATTAACGATCTATTATCATATATATTAAACACCATCTGCATCATTCTGATATATGTATATATATATTCATATTGTTTTGTTATTTCTCATACAGATAGTCTTCCTCCCTCAAACTATCAATGTAAATTGTGTCACACTCCTGGCCATTGGATTCAAGATTGTACTCTAGCTAATCAATCTCGAAACAACCATCAGAACCAATCTGGTGACTTGACAAATAAAAGGCGAACTCAAAATAGTAAAATAACTCTTCTTGTTTTCTGTTCATCCGTCTCCTCATATTGATTAATAATATCTTTTTATTATTGTTATTATTATTAAAATAATAATAATGACTCTTTTCTTCAAAAAGGCGTCCCACCGGATAATTATACTTGTAAAATTTGTCAAACTCCCGGTCATTGGATTCAGAATTGCCCTCAAGCTCAAGTCAAATCTCAACTTAATCGTAAGCCACTAGCCCCTAAACAAATAGGTCCCGTAAGTTTTCCAACTTTCTGTTCTCGTGCTAGCTAATCTCACCTTACCTAAACCACTCAATACTCATCTTGATTTGGATTTTCGACTGGGTCACTTAATCTTTTTCTTAGGAAACCTGCTGGTTTTGTTTGTCTAATCCTCAGGTTACCAAGCATCTTATCGCTTCAATCGGTGTTGAAACGTATCTTACGTTACCCAAAGGGCAATTGCCTGATACTTCCAACCCTCAGAACTCTCTAGTCCCAGGTGGTGGACATGTTCTAAGTTTGTTGATTCATTTTTTATAACTGGCAGCATTTGCATGCTTACAGTGGCTGATTGTTGGTTTTTTGTTTTTCACTTACTCTAGTTGTTCCGGTTGGTTTGCATTAGTATCTCTCTCTCTCTCTTACCCTCAGACAATGTGTACCCATCATTTGATACATTTTTAAAACTCAGCTCAATGACTCACTCATCGTATGTCTAGATTGCCCATTATCCTACCCTCTTATCCCTCCCATCAGATTTATCAATTCCCATCATTTCCGAAATCGAACTCTACAAATCCGCTCTTAAACATTGCTATGCTCAATATAACTCTCAAATGGTCACTTTTGAAGTCGCCAAAGTATCAGGACCCCAATCTACTGTCGGTCATGCTCATTTACAAGTCTGCCCAATACCCAACGCCCTTGCTGATCAAGTAGAAAAAGCATTCAAAGACCAAGATAGTCGATTAGATTGGATATCTGAAACTGAATATATTGAAAAATTTAAGACTCAAACTTTGAATAACAATCCAGATTTAGGTGGGATGGAAGATAATGTTAGTTATTTCAAAGTGGGTTTACCTGATGGAAGTAATATTATTCATCTTATTCAACCTAATGAAAGGTTTAATTTACAATTCGGAAGGTTTGCATTTTTATTTTTATTTATTTTTAACAAGTTATTCATGTATCTCTGTTCACATATCTTTTTTTTTCTATATGTATTTAAAGGATCACATTGGCTCATTTACTTGACACACCTGATCGAGTTGATTGGAAAAAATGTGTAAAAGAAGATATAGGGGAGGAGAAAAAAGATTGTTTAATGTTTAAAAAGGTGTTTGAAGTGTTTGAGCCAAAGTTTGGGGATTGAATTGTTATTATGATGATGAGTATGATTATTGTTGGTTGGTTGAATATATATATATATATTTGTGTGTGTGTGTGTGTGTGTGTGTGTGTGTGTGTGTGTGTAGGTGTGTGTGGGTGGGTGGGTGGGTGATTGGGAGTGATGTGAAGGTGATGGTAAGAAAGAGTTGTGTGAGTAGTGTAGATGGATTGGTATGAAAAGTAATGTGAATATATAAGGTGTAAGTGATCACTGAGCTGTATCATGGTGGGGTTTTTTTTAAATTATGGAGGTATTGGATTTTTTGGATTTGGAATTAGATATGGGATTTGCAATGGGAGGCTATCTTCTGACAACCTACATTACTAAATATAGTAATTCCATTAATATTATGCAATCATCTGTCATGCACAACTTACTATGTATTTGACCATGCATAATATATACAACCTACTGAGTTAGAAGTATCCTTTCACTCAAATCAAAAAAAAGTAAGCAGTCTTGTTCTCTGTCAGCCTAGATATCCCTAGGACTGAGTATTTCTTATACTTAAAATAAGATAAACTTAAGCACATTAAGCTTATATCTTAAAAATAAGGTTAAAACAATAATATATATGATTATATTACATATATATATATATAATTATTACTCTATTATATAAATTATAGTAGTTTAAATAGCTTATCCATAGCCTAATAATACTTATTAAGGTGTTAATGGAGTCATAATATACTTATCTTAAGTGATATTAAGTAATTATTGACATACATAAGTTTATATGTATACATAAATATCATATTCAGTGAAATATGCAGTATATTATGTATATTTAGGTATATAAGTGGGTTTTAGCCTCTTAATAGCCTATAACCTTTGTTTTTCTGCTTATTTTAGGTCATATTGACATATTCAGTGGACTCACAATGCCTACACAAGCATATACACCTATTTCAGGT